>JAWDJE010000001.1:55286145-56646145 GCA_035047345.1 Bradypodion ventrale
GCCCAGGCACAATGCAACCTGGGAAAAAACCCAATGCCTCATACAAAGTCGCAGCGACTCTGTATGAGGCAACTTTTTTCAAGAAATTAGGCGATGTGTGAATTTGATGTTGTATGAAGCGGACTTTGTATGAGGTATTACTGTATTTAAAAAAATAATTGAAATCATTCCTCTTTAAAGAGGCTTTTAAAGAGATCTTACCAATTGACAAACAATAGGGGTAACTAATTGATACTTTACCATCACCACTGTATGTTGTCTTTGGGGCATTATTATTGTTTTCCCCTAATTTTATTCTGTGTGGCTTATCGATTATGTTTAATTTTACATTGTTTCTTGTAAAAACCTTTTGATTTGTTATATGCTGCCTAGAGTGGGAGAATATCCCAGATGAGTGGGATATAAACGTAACAAACAAACAAATTAAAAAGTAGGTGTATACAGACAGAGACTGGTTGCCCTTGCTTGAAAGCCAGTCGTATCTGACTCTAGGGTTCAGTGCTCATCTCCATTTACAGCCAAAGAGCCAGTGCTGTCTGTGTCTGCAGATATTTCTGTGGTCATGTGGCAGGCTTGGCTAGACATTGGAGTGCACGGAACGCTGTTACCTTCCCAATGGAGAGGTACCTATTTATCTACTTAAGATTTTGTGATTTTTAACTGCTAGGTTGGCAGGAGCTGGGTCAGGGACTGGAGCTCACTCCATCGTGCAGCACTTGGGTCTCAAATTGCTGACCTGCTGACCTCCCAGTTATCGAGTTCAGCATCTTAACCATTAAGACACCACAGTCCTCATTCCCCTCTGGAGCTACTTAAATTTCAGGTGATCATAACATCTCCTGGCATTGAATTTCATAGCTTATTTATTTTATTTATTAAATTTGTATACTATCCATCTAACCTGGGCAGTGAACAAGGTTAAAATATAAAACATCGTAAACTATAAATTAAACACTCAAAACAGAATAGACAAAGCATAAGCCCATGTAAACAACTTCAAAGACTTGGGGTGGGCACCCTCAGCTGTAAAGTCTCAACTGATCCAGTGTGTTGGACAGATATCCATGGAAAGAGGAATTCCATCATATAACAAGGTCCTAAACTTTTGACAATTTTATATATTAGAATCAAAACCTTGAACTTGATGGGGTAGGAGATGGGCAACCAGTGCAAGGTGGCCAGAGATGGGAATCTGAGAGAATCTATTCACGTCTGTAATCAATCTGGCTGTGGTGGTCTGGACCTACTGGAATCTCCACAGCAGTCTCAAGGGAAGCCCCATATAGAGAGCATTGCAATAGTCAATCCTTGAGATTACTAGCGCATGGACCAATATTGTTAGGGATGCACCTGTGATCTAGTAAAGGTTGCAACTGAGTGATACAGTGAAGTTGGGGGGAAAAAGCTGTGAAGTCACAGTAACTACTTGATACTCCATGGATAATAATGGATCCAACAGCATGCCCAAGCTGTGAATTTGATCTTTAACAGAAGAGCAGCTCTATCCACATTAGGAACAACTGTGGAATTCCTGGCAAGCAGGCAGATAACTCACCTAAACAACATGATCTCAGACCTGTCTGGATTCAATTTTAGTCTATTTGCCTTAATCCGGTCCAAAACCATGGCCAGGCAGTGCTTTAAAGCCTTCAACAATATCCACAGATTCTTTACAGAATCTCCTGCTAGTTGGACATGTCATTGGATGCTCTCATTTTCTATCAATTGGCCATAAAGCAACTTCCAAATTACTATCGGAGTATTACTTTTATTGGGATTATCAAAAGAGCATTAAACACTGTGTGAGGTTTAGAAATCTCCAAAGCTTTGAAATAATTTTGGGCCTTTTGAATTGGCTTAGTATATGTATCATCCTGGTACCAATCAGTATCTTTTATTGCTATCTTTATTATCACCACTGCCACCTTTATCTAAATAATTTATATGACCTGTCTTTCCCCATAACGGTGCTTGCAGTACAGACAAGTACTAAAAATATGTAATATTTAAAGCAAGTAGGCTGAAAAACAAAAACAAATAAAAGATCGGTAAAACAGCTGGTTTAACAGGACAGCTGACATACATGAAAGCATCATCTTGAAAGGCCAAAGACATGTCTAAATAAAAAGGTCATTACCAGGCAGATTAATTAGAGCTGATCTCTAGACTTGCCATATTCAAATTTTATACTGTCATGAACTTGTGACCTTCTACTAATGTCAAATATAACAAAGATGTCATAATGTCTTTCATTCATATTTGAAACCTGAAGAATTTGCAGTTCTAACTTTGCGTATTTCCCCATTTCAAAGTTTTTTGAACTGTCACAGCAAGTCTATTTACAAATCTAAGCATTTTATGTTTTAATGGGAACTGATTTACTGGTCTTGTTGAATTATTGTCTCGCTGTTATATGGGCTGCAATCCAAAAAGGAGATTGCAGGATGTTCGCTCCTGTCTTGGGGAGTTGCTGAGCTTCTCCAGATCTCTAGGCAGGGACACAAATCTCAAGGAGAGTAACTTTGGAGGCAGAAAAGTCTGGTATTACCCCATCCTTTCTCCCCCTCATGCCAGAGCCCATTGACTCAGGACCAAAACATTTATACAGTGGTACCTCATACAACGATTTTAATCCGTTCCATGGGGCTCGTTGTTGTACGAAACAATTGCTATTTTCCCTACGGATGCATTTTCCCTATGGGATGCATCGTACAACGATATTTTTCGCTAAGTGGTTTTTCACCTTGAAAAATTGTTGTACGATTTTTTCCATAGGGAAAATTGTTATGCGGGATGCCATTTTTTCCAAAACCTAATTGTTATACGATTTCGTTATATGGGACGATTGTTGTATGAGGTTCCACTGTATATGCATTTTGTGTTTACAGGTATTTCTCTGTGAGATCACAAGGACCCATCCCTATGACACTACAAAAGACCTGCCCTGTGACATCATAATGTGATGTCATAGTGTGATGCTGCTGACTGGCAAACCTATACTGGTCCCAGCTGTGTGAACATAAACTCCAGTGGCAGATGTGCATCTAAATCCAGTCTAAAACACAGCTCCAGCATATAACATTATTATTTCTAAGAGCAAGTCCAGTGGTACTGTTCGACACATTGGGAGAATTGTTTGAGGTAACAAATGCTGAGAGGAAGCTCCCAGTTGACCCTTCCAACCTCTGGTTGTTCATGCTGTAAGATGTTTCCAGGGCCCCATAAACTGGCTTGCTAATGCAGGTGTCGTAAAAGACCTTTGTTCTCCCACATGCACTGAAGGAAATCTCAGCTGCCCATGCAGTCAGCTCCTGATTATGAGGTGGGGCATCACTTGGCCTTTCATTCATCCATTCATTCACTCACCAAGGGATCTCCAAAATACCCTGTTCTCCACAATCCTGCTCAGCTCTTGCAAACACAAGCTTGTGGTTCCCATAGAGCAGGAGTGGCCAAGCTTTGGTGTTTTTGAACTTCAATTCCCAGAAGCCTAAGTCAATTCCCCAAAGCACTGATCAGCCAATGTACTGACTAAGGCTTCTGGGAATTGAAGTCCAAAAACCAAAGGCTGGCCATCCCTGCCTTGCTTAGAGCATCAGTGCATCTCATGTTTGGTTTTCCGTTTTTCCTGCTACCTTCTATCTTTCCCAGCATCATTGTGCTTTCCAGAGAATATTGCTTTCTCGTGACGTGCCTGAAGTAAGACAGCCTGAGCATCTTCATTTTTGTCTTCAGAGACAGTTCAATCTTGATTTGCATTAAGACCCAGTTGTTTGTCTTTTTGAAAGTCCAGAGTTCTCCCCCAGCACTATATTTCAAGTGAACCAATTTTCCCCATGTCATCTTTCTTTGATGTCCAGCTTTCACATCCATACATTGTGACTGGGAACAGAATAGTATGAATGGCCCTGGCCTTACACCTGTTGTTCTTTTCTAATTCCTTTATTGCTACTCTTCTGAGTCTCAGTCTTCTGATTTCTTGGCTCCATTTGGGTTGATGATTGAGACAAAGTTTACAAAATCTTTCATTATCTCAAGTTCTTCATTGTCAACTTTAAATCAACTGCTGAAGTACCCTCATTTATTTCTCAACTACCCACATTTTCTGAATGATCCGTTCATTATACAATTGCACTACAGTTCTCAAATCCTATAGACAGCATGGAAGAAGTAATGTTTCTCATCTCTGGCATTGTGGAAGAAAGGTAATGGTACAGTGGTACCTCATACAACATTTTTAATCCATGCCACTGGGCTCGTTGTTGTTCGAAACAATTGGTATATGATACATGCATTGTATAGCGATTTTCCCTATGGGATGCATCATACAATTATTATTTATTTTGCTAAATGGTTTTTCCCATTGAAAAATTGTTGTATGCTTTCTTTTCCATAGGGAAAATTGTTACGTGGGATGCCATTTCCCCCAAAACATAATTGTTATGCGATTTCGTTGCTATACGGGACGATTGTTGTATGAGGTTCCACTGTAAAGGTAAAGGTACATAACAACATAAGAACAGCCTTGCTGGAACTGGCCACAGCCCATCCAGTCCAGCATTCTGTCACACACAGTGGCTCACCATTTGCTTCAGGATATTCCCAAGGAGATGCCTTCACCTGCTTAGGATTCCCTGGAAATGGCATTGAGAGATATCTTGCCTATCTCTCCAACCCGGAGGTTGTCCTTAGGTATCCATAATTATAGCCATTGATACACTTGTCCTCCATGAACTTGTCTAATCCTTTCTTAAAGCTGTCAAGACTGCCAGCTGTCACCACTTCTTCTGACAGGGAGTTCCATAGACCAGTAATCCTCTGGATGAAAAAGTACTTTCTCTTATTTGTTTGAGAACTAGTACCCAAAAGTTTCATGGAGTGCCCCCTAGTTCTAGTGTTGTGCGATAGGGAAAACAGTTTTTCCTTGTCTACTTTGCCCACATCGTGTATGATTTTATAAACTTCAATCAGGTCATCTCTTAGACGTCGTCGTTCAAGAGTGAAGAGGCCCAACCGTTGCAGCCTCAGATGGTAAGGAAGGTGTTCCAGTCCCCTAATCATTCTGGTTGCCCTCCTCTGCACTTTTTCCAGCTCCATAATATCCTTCTGGAGGTATGGCAACCAGAACTGTACACAGTATTCCAGATGGGGCCTCACCATAGATTTATAAAGAGGCAAAATGACACTTGCTGACTTATTTTCTATACCCTTCCTAATGATCCCTAGCATTGAGTTTGCTTTTTCACTCAGAGGCACACTGGGTTGACACCCTCATTGAGCTGTCCACCAGGACACCAAGGTCCCTTTCCTGGTTTGTCGCAGAGAGTTCAGACCCCATCAGTTTAATAATGTAATTGGTTTTTCCCCCCCCAACATGCATCACTCTGCACTTACTAATGTTGAAGCTCATTTGCCACTGTTTTGCCCACTCCCCCAGTGTCAAGAGATCCCTCTGGAGCTCCTCACAATCTCTCACAGTTTTCACTAACCTGTATAATTTAGTGTCGTCAGCAAATTTGGCTACCTTGCTATTTATTCCTACTTCTAGATCATTTATGAAGAGGTTGAAAAGCAGGGGCCCCAGTACTGAACCTTGGGGGATCCCACTCTTTACTTCCCTCCACTTGGAGAAGTGTCCATTTAGTGCTACCCTCTGTTTCCTGTCCCTTATCCAGTTGCTGATCCAGGACAAGACCTGTCCCTTTATTCCATGACTGGTAAGTTTATTCAAGAGCCTTTGGTGCGGGACCTTGTCAAAAGCCTTCTAAAAGTCCAGATAAACAATGTCAACTAGATCCCCCTTATCCACATGCTTGTTGACACTCTCAAAAAATTGCAACAGATTAGTGAGGCATTATTTGCCCTTGCAAAAGCCATGTTGGCACTCCTTTAGCAGCGCCTTCTCTTCTATGTGCCTATTAATCCTATCTTTTAGGATGGTTTCCATCACTTTACCTGGGACACATGTCAAACTGACAGGTCGGTAATTTCCTGGATCACCCTTGGATCCTTTTTTGAAAATTGGTGTTACATAGGTAAATAGGTAAATATAGCCAAATAGCAGAGGTGCCCGGCTTTGCCCGGGTGGGGTTTGGGGGGGGCGCTGTCCTACCTTCCGGGGTTATGTTGCTCAGGTGCTCCTTCTCCTGGTCTGACCTCTGTCCACTGGACTCCTGCCCCGCCCTGCCAGCTGGCCTGCCTGGCCAAGGGGTGGGGACCTGTGCATACCTGTCAAGTTTTGGATTTGAAAATAAGAGAAATTTTGGCCACACCCTTCTGTGGGTGTGGCCAAATCTGTGGGCATGGCCAAATATAGCCATGTGACTTGCTGGGTTCTAGTCATGCCTGCCACATGGCCATGAAAATGTCTGCAAACACAGACAGCACTGGCTCTTTGGCTGTAAATGGAGATGAGCACTGCACCCTAGAGTTGGATACGACTGGCAGATTTTACTTTCTTAGGATCAAAGATCTCTGCAGATGGTGATTACAGCTGTGAAATAAAAAGGTGACTGATGCTTAGGAAACAAGCTATGAGAAACCTGGGGAACATAGTTAAAAGTAGAGGCATCACCTTGCAAACAAAAAATTGCATAGTCAAAGCAATGGTATTCCCGGTGGTAATGTATGGGTGTGAAAGCTGGACCATTAGGAAAGCTGAGCGCAGAAAAATAGATGCCTTTGAAATGTGGTGTTAGAAATAGGTCGATCCTAGAAGAAATCAACCACGACTGCTCATTAAAGGTCAAATAGTAAAGATGATGCTAAAGTACTTTGGACATCAAATGAGAAGAGAGGATTCACTTGAGAAGGCCTTGATGCTGGGAAAGGTGGAGGACAAAAGAAGGGGTGGCCAAAAATAAGATGGCTAGATGGTATTGTAGATGCAATGGGCACAAAGCTGTGTGGGCCAAAGAACCCTTTCCCCATTTTCTTGGGCGACTTTTGTTTTGTTTTCTTTCTTGTTTACTCAGTGAGTGGCTTAAGTGACTAAGATGCTGACTGGGTGGCAGAAGGTCAGCAGTTCGATTCCCGAGTATTGCAGGACGGAATGAGCTCCCGTCTTTGTCCCAGCTCCTGCCATCCTAGCAGTTCGAAAGCAAGAAATTGCATGTAGATAAATAGTGACCACTTTGGTGGGAAGGCAACAGCGTTCCATGCGCTCTGGTGTCTAGTCATGCCTGCCACATAACCACGGAAATGTCTGCAGATGCAGACAATGCTGGCTCTTCGGCCCTGAAACAGAGATGAGCACTGAACCCTAGAGTTGGATTCAACTGGCTTTCGAGCAAGGGAAACCTTTAACTTACTCATTTTTAATTATTATTTTTTTCCTGGGAAGCAAAGAAAGTGCAGAATAGTAAACCAGCCCCCTAGGTTTACCAACTGCTTGTAAGCAGCTTGGCTTTAATGAACTAGCCCTACACATGGCTAGACACTCCACCCCCCCCCCCCCCAATTAGGGTGGAGGAGCAAGGGATTAATTCCCCCAAATTAACCAATCTATTTGTTCCTCACTGCAAACAATTGAAGCACGAACACCTGAGAATGTCGGATCCAGCTTAAGGAAGGGAATTAGCACCATCCCGCACCCTCCCACCCCTCCCAAGTTAACTCTAGAACAGAAACAATATAATGATCAAGCACCCTCCCACCCCCACCCTCCCAAGTTAACTCTAGAACAGAAACAACCCCCTCTCTCTCATATAGTGATCAAGCACCATCCCCCCACCCCAACCCCTCCCAAGTTAACTCTAGAACAGAAATGAACCCCTCTCTCTCTCATATAGTGATCCAGCACCATCCCCCATCCACACTCCTCCCAAATTAACTCTAGAACAGAAACGAAACCCCCTCTCTCATATAGTGATCAAGCACCATCCCCCACCCCTCCCAAGTTAACTCTAGAACAGAAACTAAAGCCTCCAGCCAGGAGGCAGGGCAGAAACAGCTCAATAAAGCACGAGAGAGAGAGAAGTCTCTCACTGATTTGCCCCTACATATATGAAATATTGCTCACCTCTAGAGTAGACTCCCGTCCCATCCCATGGTTGCTCCGAACAGCTGCAGCAAAAATGAAGTCTCCATGACCATGTGGCAGGGAAGGGAAATGAAAGAGAAACTACAGAACGCCCCCACCACCTTCTCTCTCTCCTTCCACAAGCGAAATGCCACACAGCAACCTGTGAGGGCTCCAGTCAGGATTTTTTTTAAAAAAATAAGGGATATTACAGGGAAATTAATAAAACAGGAGGGGGCGGGAAGAGTGGTAATAATAAGGGGTTTTCCCGGGAAAAACAGGATACTTGATGGGTATGTACCTGTGATGTCACATTGGCTGACCACTCCCAAGAGCTGACCACTCCAAAGGGCTGACCAGGTCTGGGCAAGACGTCACAAAGGGCATGACATCACAAAGGCACAGACCTGGTCAGCCCTTGTGATTGGTTGATGACTAAAGGATCAATTTGGGGGTCATAAACCCCCCAAGGTCTTCGGGACCCCGACAGTGACCTGCTCACATGCACAAGGTACATGTGTGTCAAATTTCACGGGGTTTGGTCAAGGGGTGCAGCAGCCCATTCCAGACACACCACCCACACCTTTGCTTTAAGGTATATAATAAAAAATAGAAGAGCTAGCACTGCAGATGTTTCTGTGGACATGTGGCAGGCATGACTAGACACTAGAATGAATGGAATGCTTTTTACCTTCCCACCAAAATTGTACCTGTTTATCTACTTGCAATTTCTTGCTTTCAAACTGCTAGGTTGGCAGGAGCTGGGACAGAGACGGGAGCTCATTCCATCATGAAGTACTTGGATCTCGAACTGCTGACCTGCCAACCTTTCCGTCATCAAGTTCAGAGTCTTAACCACTTGAGCCACCACAGTCCCTTGAGGAAGAAAACCATTTACTTGTTCAAGGTTTTATATGCTGTCTCCCAAATTGCAAACTATTAATTTGTTTATGTTTTCTGTTTTTAAGCATTCCAGCCTGGAGAAAGAGGCACCCATATCCTTAAAAGAAAAACAAGAAAAACAAAGAAGGTGATAGTTTTTGCCTGTCACCCTCAGTCCCCTCATATTCTATATCCCCACTTCTATGGGAGATGCATGGAGGCATGAAACCAGGCACAGTGATTCCCATACCACCACATACTGCATAACTGCAAAAAGCATAGTGCACTAGGTAAGGGTAAAATTACTGTTTAACACTTTTGACTGAAATATTGGGCAAATGTGACATTTATGGCTGTTAGGGAAGTTGATTGTGAATGAATATACTTTGACTGTATTATTATCTGGGCAGAGCCTTGGGCTTTTAACTGTTTTAAAGACCAGTATTAATCTTAGCCTCATGTTGCCTAAACAATTAGTGTCTAAATATTTTTTTTGAGACAATGTCCAGAATCCTGTATCTGAGTGGAGAAATCTGTGAATTATAGGACCCCCCCCCCAACTATTCCCATTTCTATAAACAAACATAAAAAACAAAGAAAAGGCTACCTTAACTACTCATTAGGGTGTAATGCTGGGATGGAATTGTCTGTTTTGGCCACACTGTGGTGCTGGCTGCATTCAATTGAACAAGAGAAGCAGATGTACATAACAGATATTTCTATGCCTACACATGTGTTTGTGTTTTCCCCCTCTTAATTACAAGGAAAATAGTTGCTTTTTGCAAAGTGCAGATTAAATTGAAGATTAGAATAGATGCCACTTGTTGCTATGGAAACAGCCATATGGTGAGGGAACTGATACATTAGTATTACTGTATTCATATCAATGAAATCTTCTAAATAACTATCAAGCACTGGATTGCTATTGATAATGCAAAGGTGCAAAATGTTGGACATTTTATACTCTAGCACTATGTGGCTGTATGGTTGGGCTGTTTTGAGTCCAGGACATGCAACTTTTGAGCTGAAAATGCATTTTCCCCAGACATTGCAAGCTGAAATGATGACTTGAATGCATTTTATGTGATTTGATGTGCTTCTCTTGTCTTAGGAGTTTTTTTTGTGTGCTGCACAGATAAACTGATTTACCACCATTATGTTTGAGTTGTATTTAAATCACAGTTTATGTGAGTTGGGGTGTCAGCAAATAGAGTCTTTACTTATTATATATGATATTTATATTATATGTGCACTGCCTCGAGTGACTTTTGGTCAGTGGGGGGGGGGGGGTATAGAAATAAAATAAATAAGTAAATAATATAAATAAACAAATATCGTATATCCCTTTATTTAGTGCTTCTCCCTCCCAGAAGTTGCAGAAGTTAATTTTTTGGGAATGCAGCACCAAGAGTATGTAGCCCCAAAATATAATATTTTCAACATGTGCTTCCACTTGACCTTAAGGTCTTTTGCTGCAAAAAGCTAAATGCAAGAGAGGGATGTACTTGGATTTTGATGGTCTATTTTAAGAAGCATTGCTCACATTGCTCATAGGGAATCAAAATTACTTCATCATATTGTGTGAAAAAGACCTAGTTCCATTTTTAAGGGTGGGTAGGCAAAATGACTTTGAGGTACTCTCCTCATGTTGGGTTTAGAGCAGGGATGGACATTTTTTTTGGGCCATGGGCCGGTCACATGGTTGAGTGGGCCAGTCACATGGTTCCTCCTTTTGCACATGCATGGGTGTGTTTTACTTTCGCTTCCAGAAGCAGTGAGGGTGTCACGAGGAGAGGATTATTAGGCAGCTTGTGCCAGATCCGACCCATGGGCCGTAGTTTGGCAACCCCTGGTTTAGAGCTAAAAGTGTATACAAAAAAATTACATCAAGGATCAACTTAATCCTTTGATTTCTGCTGTGATTTTCTATTGCGCTAAGCTGGAAAAAAATTCTATTCAATTTTCAGTATGATGGTTTTGAATAGCTTCAATTAAAAATCTAGCACCCTTATTTGATGGGAGCGATGTCTTTAATTTCCACCAAATGTATACATTTGATTGGAATTTCCATCTAGTGGTGTTAAAATTACTGGAGTGCAGTTTAATTTTATTGTTCAGATGTTTGGCTTTGAGTGTGAGTGAGTAAGCTAATTCATGCACTGCTTTTCATATTTTTGTGGGTATGTTTAATAACAAAGCTCCACATTTAATCCACTGATTAGAATAAATGTTTCAGAATAATCCAAACAATAGTAATTTGAATTTAAAATGGTTACATTAACCCAGATCATTACTGCTGGGATCTGAAGAAGTGTATTAGGTGTGTTGTGCCCAAAAGCTTTAATATCCTTGATGGGGTTTTTAAAAAGATGGTGTCTTTAAACAGCAGGTCCTTGTGGCTTAATTACGATACATTATTTAAACCTTTCCCAAAAGCACAAAGATTTTGTATGTGAGACATACAAGTCCCCGGCCCTTTGGGGTATAAGAAAGCACCTGTGTGATTTTTTGGGTACCCTGGTAATATCCACAGGGAGAGAAGCAGGGAGTGTTTATAAAGCTCATCCAGAATAATTTTGCAGCACATGTATTGATAAATCCCCTGCATGCACGTCTGTAGGTGGGTTGGGATTTTTAAGTCACAGGTGCTGGTTGAAGATTTAGGGAATTAACAATTACACTTATATACCGCCCCATAGCACTTAGTGCACTCTCTGGGTGGTTCACACGGTAATTAGGATATTTGCCCCCATCGTGCTGAGTACTCATTTTACCAACCTTGGGAGGATGGAAGGGTGAATCAACCTTGATCCCTGTCAGGATCGAACCCACAACGTCAGCAATTTGGGCTGCAGTACAACAGTTTAACTACTGCGCCATCAGGAATTGCAAGTCTTCCTTGGATCTTCAAGGAAGGAGAAAAATCACAGGGCAATCCACACTGGAGAAGAAAGTCTGATTTCATTGTGAGTGGTGGCTTTAAAGCCTGGTCATCCTCCTCCTCCCACCTTTCACTGATATCACAGATCGCTGGCTCATTTCTTTGGTTCAAGTCTGTTAGTGTTCTACATCTGGCAACACTATCACTGGACCTAACAACATCACACACAACATTTGGGGCAGTTTTACTTGTTCTTCTGCTAATGTGATTTATGCCATCTCTTGCCAAAAATGAACTTCTGCATTCTACATAGGACAAACAGGACAATCAGTACGCAAAAGAATTAATGGACATAAACCAGACATCAGGAATGGCAATACACAGAAACCTGTTTCAAATAATTTCAATCTACCTGGGCACTCTGCACGAGACTCAAAAGTTGCCATGGAGCATAAAAATTATGAGACAAGGATCCTGTGAGAGACAGCAGAGATAAAATGTATACAAATGCTGGATCCCCATCTCAAAGGTTTGAATATTAGTCAAGGGTTTCTGGGACATTATCAAATTTAAAATTCCACAACTAACAGGTTGCTATATGCTGTAATTTACCTATACTACCTTTACTGAAGGACTGCAGTGGCTCAAGTGGCTAATACGCTGACTGGGAGGCAGAAAGTCAGCAGTTTGATTCCCGAGTACTGTAGGATGGAATGAGCTCCCATCTTTGTCCCAGCTCCTGCCAACCTAGCAGTTCAAAAGCAAGAAATTGCAAGTAGATAAATAGGGACCACTTCGGTGGGAAGGTAACAGTGTTCTGTGTGCTCCGGTGTCTAGTCATGCCTGCCACATGACCACGGAAATGTCTGCAGAAACAGACAGTGCTGACTTTTCGGCTTTGAAACAGTTGAGCACTGCACCCTAGAGTCGGATACGACTGGCTTTCGAGCAAGGGAAATCTTTACCTTAGCCTACCTTTACAGAACAAACTCCAGTGGAATGGCTCCCAGGCCACTTCACAGAACAGGGTGAATAATTGCCTCTGGCTAGGTCACTCACTCCAACCTCAATTAACTCATTAGCAGATCTTTAATGCCACAATCTTAGAGGTTATGATGCTGAACTTCATGACCAGAAGGTAGGCAGGTCAACAGTTCGAGACACGAATGTTGCATGATGGAGTGAGCTCCCATCTCTGTAAGCTCCTGCCAACCTAGCAGTTTGAAAGCAAGAAATTACAAGTAGATAAATAGGTACCACTTCAGTGGGAAAGTAAACAGCATTCCATGCACTGCCTGGCACATGACCATGGAAACGTCTGCAGACACAGAGAGCACTGGCTCTTTGGCTATTAACAGAGATGAGCACTGAACCCTAGATTCGGATACAACTAGCTTTCAAGCAAGGGCGATCTAATGCCACAATGTTTATTTTGCATCCATATTCTAACCATTTACAGCTCAACAGAACCAAACTACACAACTATAAATCGGAACCCCAATCAGGGATCTTCTGTTATTACTGGTTGTAAATAGTCACACTGATTTGCAAATGTATTTGTTTATGCTAGCCAACCAGTGTGTACCTCTGTGTTTGATATGTATAAATTAATGTCATGAAGTTGCAGTCTTATGTCTGATGAAGTGGACTTGATCCACGAAAGCTAACGTTAAACCATAGGAGTTAGTCTTTAAGGTGCCACTATGTTTTTGTCTTGTTTTGTTTGCTCTCTGATATACATATTATCAGTGGCTGAGGACGCTGCCATCCCCACCTCCCTTCTCTTTTGTGTTCTCCTTTCCCAGAACAGATCACATGCACCAGAGTTTTGAAGTGTAGGCTGAGGTGCCATGTCGCTTTCTCCCACTTTCTAACTGTGGCTGCTTTTGCATTCCTCTGCTGTCATCATCAGTATCTTTGTTGCCATCACTATCACCTTAATTAATTAAATTTATATACTGCCCTCTTGGCCAAAAGGCCACCTAGGCTAGTGAACATAAAAGCATCAAAATACATAATAAAATAGGACACAGCATACAAGAATAAAATATGGAAATTACCAATGTCAAGGTTCATAAATTAAAGGTGGCATGAAATCATTTATTCTTCAGAAACATTTCACCATGGAAAAGATGTTTTCCTTTTAGAAAACTGCTGTGGAAATATGAAAAAAAAGAAGGCATTGGCAAGTCACATCCCACTTTCTTCCACATTGAGGTTTCTCCTGAAAGCCTTTGTGGTACATTTCTCTCTCTTCCTTTCTTCCAGGAGATGGAAAAAAAGCTCATCCTAGCTCATTTTAAAAAGCTCATTTTAAAAAATGTTAAATTTCGGTAAGGTGAAATATGAAATTAAGAAGAAAATTATGCAATATCGGAAGTCAAGGACCTCTTGGTTTGAAAGGATCGCTATCTACAAGATGAGTTTGCTCCCAAAAATTATTTTTTTATTTGAGGTTCTACCAATTAAGCAAACAGATAAAGAAATCGGAATTTTTCATATTTTATTGAATAATTATTGTAATGGTGGGAAAAGAGCAAGAATATATAAAAGTTTATGGTGTAGAACACAGAAAGAGGGTGGTTTAGGGTTACCTAATATCAAAAACTATTATAGGGCGTTCCAACTTAAAGGTATGGTAAAATTAATGACAACAAATGATCTCACCTGGAAAGATATAGAATTAAAGGATAGCAATGTGTGTGGAAATAGTGATTTTTTTGGAAAAGGAAGTGTTAAATTTGAAATAAAAAAATAATGTGCTAAAAGCTAAGATCTACTGTAGATCCAATGGGTTTGCTTCAAGTTATGTAAAAATTCATTTCCCAATGGGTTTGCTTCGATTTACAAAAAAAATCAAATCATTTTTCCTATGGGTTTGCTTCAAGTTACGTAAAAAATTAATTTTTCCTATTGGTTTGCTATGAGTTACATAAAAAACCGATTTAAGCAAAAGCCTATGAAACTGACGTTTTTTCGTAAGTAGGGGTTTTACTGTATATAAAATGATAAATGTAACTGAAGAACCACAGAATATGCTCAAAAAATGTGGGAAGCGGATCTACAGTAGATATAAGCATTTCTGATGAAAACTGGAAGAAAAAGTGGGGGGAAAGAATTATGCGAAGCCTATCCACAAAGGTTAAAGAACATAATTATAAAATTTTGTGGAGATGGTATATGACGCCAATTCGACTTAACCAAATAAATAATAGCAAATAAAAAAAAATGCTGGAGATGTTAACAGGAAATTGTTGTTGTTCAGTTGCACAGACAATTCCAACCCTTTGCCGACCCTATAGACCATTGCCCTCCAGGCACCTCTGTCCTCCACCATCCTCCTCAACCTGCCTAGTTCTGTGCCCATTGTGTCTACAATACCATCTAGCCATCTCATCTTTGGCCTCCTCCTTCTTATTATGCCCTCCACCTTTCACAGCATCAAGGCCTTCTCAAGTGAATCCTCCCTTCTCATTGGATGTTTAAAGGACTTCAGCTTCATCTGTACTATTTGACCTTCTAATGAGCAGTCAGGGTTGATTTCTTCTAAGATTGACCTATTTGTTCTCTTCGCTGTCCAGGGGACTCTCAAAACTCTCCTTCAACACCACATTTCAAAGGCGTCTATTCTTCTGCGACCAGCTTTCCTATTGGTCCAGCTCTCACAACCATACATTACCACCGGGAATACCATTGCTTTAATTGAGTAAAGTAACGATACAAATATACATAAATAGAATGGCTAAGCAAAATGATGTATTGAGATGTTTGTTGTTTTTTGTTTATGTATTTTATCTCTCTCTCTTCTCTTTCTTTAAAAACTTAATAAAGTATATACCGTATTTTCCGGCGTATAAGACGACTGGGCGTATAAGACGACCCCCAACTTTTCCAGTTAAAATATAGAGTTTGGAATATACTTGCCATATAAGACTACCTCTCTTCCAATGCACACCAAATAAAAATTAACCCACACTCAACCCGAAGACGTGCAGCCCTCCGAGTCGAATGGGCAGGTTCTGGTGGAGAGCCAATCCATGCTCACGTTCTCCTCCTCGAGGTACAGGAAGATGTGTGCAGCTTGCTTCCCCTTGCTTCATACTCCCAGCACAGAGCAGGGAGCCGCGGCACCCACCACCATATGCGCCGGACATATGAAGCAAGGGGAAACAAGCTGCAGTTAAGTACCTGTCCTATAAGACGACCCCCGACTTTGGCACAGATTTTTCGGGGTTAAAAAGTAGTCTTATACGCCTGTTAAAAAAACAAAAACAAAGCTCATCCTTTCTGTCTGTAAAAGCAGGCCCTCAGTTTAGCAAAACACACAGTGATATGCATAGGTTAAGAACGAATTTTGAAAGAATGGTGGCAATCATATATTTGGAGAAGATGAGCGACAGAGCCAAATGCAACATTGGGGAAGAGTTAATGGGAAATGACAGTAGAGAGCTGGAGGGAAAGTACAGAAGTGTTCAGCTAGGGGTGTAGCGATGAAGGCCAAGAAGATTGCTTTCCTGAATCTCTCTTAGTGTGTATGTGCGTATATGTGTTCACAAGCATTGGGAATCCCCCGCTCTGGCTGAAGGCAAAGGTCAGGACTGTAGCTCTTGAAGTTTCATTGTCTAAGCCTGAGGACACTGTTCACACTGTAATGAAAGAAAATAAACAAACAAGCTTCTCAGTTGGATGAGCAGGACACCAAACAGTGTATCTGAACTCAAGGTTAGCTAGGTTCCTAGAGGGAATTGTGGGAGGGACAAGAAGCTTTTCTTGGCTGATGCTCAGATTGTTAAATGCTTTAACAATGAGGGAATATGAGTGGAGAAAATGTTCTTCATTCCCTTTGGCCTCCTTTGTGGAAACAAGGCTTCTCTCTTCCTGGTTTCATTGTGATATTATTGAGGAAATGACTGAAGGACAAGATATTCACCGTGACTGCATATGGCATATCTGAGGAGAAGGCAGTTTTGTTCACCCTAGAAATATGCAACTTTGCAATGTCTTACGTCTCCCTTTGTTGAAGGGGCTTTGGGTGTATCAGGGGAGGTGAGAGTGATGTCATTGGGAGGTTAGACTCTGTTATGAGATATTACAGTAAGGCTGCAACTACTCTGGCAAACTGGATTAGAGTGATTTGTCTGTAGCTTGATTGTCAGCCTATTCTACACTTCTGTTTGGATTGGGTGATTATATGGGAACTGTGGATTGGTTCAGTTCCAGTGCCCACAATGGCCACTTAATTCAATGAGATATGATCGGCCCCACAGCCCATAGTCTGATTTCCTTTGATCTCACCCTCTGCTGAATCCCAGTTCTCCTTTTATGCTTCTTTGTAAAGCTGGCATTAAAATATTGCATGGCTTTAAGAAAAGGGAACAGTCTTTCTAAAGGTCTTCGTAATGTACGCACGAGTGCACACACACACACACACACACACACACACACACACACACACACACACACACACACACACACACACACACACACACACTTATTTATTTATTTATTCATATATATTTTAATCACCGCCCAACTCAGCAAGTGACTCTGAGAAGCTCACAGCACTAATATTAATGTTAATCATTACAATCTTAAAACTTAAAAACCCTTAAACACACTACAAAGATTACCCACCCCACCACATCAATTGAAAGATAGCAGCTAAAAGAGAGGAAAGAAACAAGAGTGACCTTCATTATATAAGCCAGCAGAGGGGAGTCACCACGTTACCGGTGCCCCACGCCTGTTTTGCCAGCCAGGTTTCTAGTGCCCCACACCTGCTTTGGCAGCCAGGTTTTCCCCATCCTGTGGAAACATTCTAGTTCATCGAGGTTGCTTCTATTTCTTAACAATTTCTATTTTTATTTGTTTGTACAGAGGTGATTTAGCTCTCAACAAATATATCAATGCAGTGATAAGATAATCTTGTGCTAAACTTGGTAGTTTATTTAAAAGATTAAAAACACTTTGGGGTAACTAGGGGAAAAGAACCTAGAGGTGGATATTGAAAAAAATCATACCCAGCTTATTACAGCACTACAGCACCACTCACAGACATGCCCCCATCGTTTTGGTGAAAGAAAACTGATCACATTGGGAAAACTCCACTTTAATTGTTTTGGTTTGGAAAAAGTAGAAGGCACTAGAAGTACGGGGGGGGGGGGAATTCCATGTGGGAAGCAAAAAAGGAGGTGGCCTGATGCACATTGGTCTTTTTATCATGTGATCTGTTAAAAAATATTGAATACTTCTGTTGTACTTCTGCACCAAATCTCACACTATTCCTCCCTGTAGTCACAACATCAGCTGTATTCAGGAATTAATGATTTCATGAGAAGAATAGAATTGATAGTTCTAAAGCTTATTGAGATGAAGAAATTCCTGAAAGGCAGTAGCAACAGACAATTGCCATAGACAATGGCAATGATTCTCAAGCCAACTCTTGTTAGTTCTGTGCAGAAGGCATCAATGGTAAACCACTCCTGAGTATTTTTAACCATGAGATGCACCAACATGAAATATGAAGATAAGACTCCCAGGCAAGACAGCAATCAGTCATCAACTAAGAAAGACCAAAGGAAAAGTATGAATCGCATTGTCCCTCAACCCCCTGAGTAAGGAGACAGACACCACAGCTGGATTAAACAGCGGGCTACTTTATTAATAACTCATCTATGGCATAACTCATCTGCAATGAAGCACGGGCAAGGCATAGGCCAATTTTAATCACAATTACCTCAATTAACTGACTTTATTTGTTTCCTTCAATGATTTACTTTGCCCAAAATAGAACTACTTTCCCACTTCTATCTGAATTCAGGCAAACACTTCTGGGGACTGCCAAGCTGTCAAAACTTAAGCAGTACCTTGTTCACGGTCCACATTTTTTTCAAACAGCCCTGTCCACTTTTCCTTGTCATGCTACAGGCTGATGAAAACAATGCGTCCCCTACCTGACAGTATTGGCCTATAATAATTTAGCATTGTCTGTGCTACCCGCCAAGTGACCAACCAGTAACCAGGTTAGAAAATCCATTCCAGTATGGGATGGGCAAAAACTCCATGAATCCCAGGAACCAATCAGGGGTTCGCATCAAAATTCCCATATGGCCCTATAAAAAGCTACCCAGAAATCACACTGGAGTAGAGGGAGGGAGGGTGGGCAAGTTGCCTGGTAAGCAGGGGAAACTGAAAGCAGCAGGGATTGATGGAGCTTCCTCTTATAGGGTTCCTCTTATAGGGTTCAACTTCTCCCCCTGCCAGGCACACCATTCAGGTGCGTGTTCCTCTGTCTCCCCAGGAGGGAGAGGCACAAAGTGCGACCCCCTCACAATTGCTTGCAGCGCACGTTCCTTGTCCCTCAACCCCTCGAGTAAGGAGACAGACACTACAGCTGGATTAAACAACGGGCCACTTTATTAATAACTCAACTATGGCATTACTCTGGCAGGCACCCAAATACAGTGGTACCTCGCTTAAAGAGCATAATGCGTTCCACAGGATTGCTCTTTAAGTGAGTTTGCTCTTTAAGTGAAACACCATTGTAAGTGACCAATTATGACTTCTGGTGTGTGTGTGTGTGTGTGTGTGGGGGGGGGGGGCAGGAATAGCGAACCCTGATTTAGTTGTTAAGTGAGTTTTTGGTTGGTTTTAGTTGTTAAGCGAGGTGACCATTCAGAGAAAATTCTGTTATTTATGTGAATTAGTTTCTAAGCGAGGCACTCTTTATGTGAGGTTTTACTGTATAATTGGAAGATACGGCATATTAGAAGTATGAAACAAAATAATCATAAGTCCATAAGCAAGAAATAGAACATTTAAACATTGTAGTACTTCTTGTAAGTGAACTAAAGTGGACTGGAGCAGAATATTTTCAGACACTTCCAAACTGCTTTATTCTGGAAATGACAAAATCTGTAGAAATGTGGTGGTTTGAATAGTGAGGTGAGATGTAGCACAAACAGTTAGAGCTATAATGCAAAGTATGATAGAAAATATCAATCAGAATGCTTGGAAAACTTATCAGCAGAACTATCATTCAAGTATATCATTCAATTACAGATGTTGAAGAGGAAGAAACAGAAAACCTTTATGCAAGTGACAAGAAGAAAATCAACCACATGGCAAAACAATACATGCTGTTCATCACAAGTGATGGAGAATTTGGTCTAGGAGTTAGAAATGAAGTTGGAGAACTACTAACAGAATTTGTGAAGCCAATGACACATTATTATTTGTTGAAAATGCATGGTTCTTGCAACCATCTAGACAATGCCATTCTTGGACTTTTGATTGAAATTAGACCACGATTGCTTCCCAGAGTTCTGGGGTGGGTGGGTGGGGAATCTTACATTGTTACAAACAACTAGAAAAAATGAACTAAAACATATTGTAATTAAGAACTTGCAATGTTATGTATAAAAAAGTAACTTATTGATCAGTATTCTCTATTTTAAAAGCTTTTAAACTTTTTAATCTTGCTTCTTACATTGTATTTTTTTTGTTATATTGAAAATTATGAACTGGTTACTTTTTCTTGTTATTATGGAATGTCAAGTCACTTCCAATTTATAGTGACTATTAATTATTGACCTCCGAAAAGCCCCATCGTTAACAATCCTATGTATGCCTTGCAAATTCAAGACTATGACATCCTTTATTGAATTGCTTTTTACTTATCGTATTTGCTGGCATATAAGACACATCAGGGTATAAGACATACCCCATCTTTTTATACACATTTTAAGGGAAAATAATTTTCTATATTTTTTTCATGAATTTCTAAAATTTACTCCAGGAGCTGGGGAGGGTGGGATTAATCGAGGAAGAAGGCTCCTTTGGGACTCCCTTTACCTGGCTCCACCCACCGCTGATCACCAGGAGCCGAGTGAAGGGGCTTCCAAAGGAGCCCTCTTGCCCCCATCCCACTCTTCCTTTCTCCTGGCGGCCAGTGGCTGTGGAATTGGGGGAAAATGGGCTTCAAAGGATCCCTCTTTTCCCCATCCCACCTGGCTCCTAGTGGCCAGCGGCTGTAGGATGGATGGCAGGGGGTGGGGAGGATGAACAGGGTTCAAAGGATCCCTCTTTCCCACACATTTTTAGGAGTAACATGTAAACATTAGTCAATGCTCCCCCAAAGTAATTATGTTACTGGTAATCATGTTATTTTAAAAAGTAACAGGGGGTAATTTAATTACCCATATAACAATACTTTACTGCTTATTACTTCCAAGCTGTGCTATAAGTAAGAGTGGTACTACATGAGGCTTTTATTGTGTAATCATGCTGCCTTGTTCATGAATTTTTACAGGCAATTCAAATGATGTTTTACAGGTGATTCCAGATGAAATACTTATGCAGTTGCTCCTCATCATTTCTAGAAATGTACAGGAGGTTAATATTTGCAATTTCATTTCTCTTTTCTTCATTTTCTCCAATCATTTTAATTACAACAAATGCTAAAGGAAGAAAAGGCAGACATGTGTAAGGAATTTCTTCTGAGCTCATGTTGTGAGTTATACAGCATGAGCTGTACTTATGCTGTTGGAAATGTACTTATTTGTTTTTAAATGTACAGGATAACAATACCAAACACAAATTAAAAACAAAAAAATTGTCATAAGCATCAGAACAAAAGTATTGGAAACACGTAAAAAAAGTAAGAATAAACTCAAAATCGTAATAATAAAATAAATAAATCCAGCTTTACTTGATTCAAAATACAAGTTTATTCAGTTCATAACACTTAGATATATAAACAAATTTTTAAAAAATGAAACTGTCTGAGAATGTAAAACAAGATTCTGCATATTTCTGGTTGGGCTGCTGAACTTCTTTATAGAAACATGGACAATATTTTTTTATCCTTCATAATATTCCATTTCAAACTTTTGTAGATCTCTGTGAAATAATAATAATAATAATAATAATAATAATAATAATAATAATAATAATAATAATAATAATAATAATAATAATAATAATAATAATAATAATAAAAAATTGATTTCTACCCCGCCCTCCTAGTGCAATGCACCACTCAGGGCAGCAACAATGGAATATATATATATTCTCTGTTGGCAGAGTCAAGTTTTCAGCATCTTCCTGAAGCGGAGTAGCTCCGACTGGAGGCGCAATTCTGATGGAAGGTGGTTCCAGAGGGCTGGGGAAGACATGGAGAAGGCTCTCCTTCTGGTCCCCATAAGAGAGGCTTATTTTACTGATGGGACCACCAATGCGCCCCTCCTGTCTGCCCTTGTAGGACAGGCTGATAACCTTGGGGTGATGTGGTCTCTTAAATACCCAGGTCCAGTGCCATGAAGGGCTTTAAAGGTCAAGACCAGCACCTTGAATTGCACCCAGAGGCATACCAGTAACCAGTGTTTCTCCCGTAGTAGAGGTGAGACACGGACATACCGTCCGCAACCCATCACGCCCGGGCAGCCGCATTCTGGACCAGCTGAAGCCTCTGAACGGTCTCCAAGGGCAGCCCCATGTAGAGCACATTGCAATAATCCGATCTGGAGGTGACCAGAGCATGAGTGACCATGAGCAAGGCATCCCGATCCAGGAGCGTGCGTAATTGGTGATATAGACCATGAAGACATCTGTTTTATAGAGGCAATTCTTCTTCTTCTGTGTCTAGGCCAGACGTGAAACTGCCAAAAGGAAGGCACTGTTTGGTGAGTTCATTCTGTAGTTCCTTTCACATGAAATAGTGTGAGAAAGATTAACCAGCAACACAAGGTTGCCGTTACCAGGGTACACCCAATTGTGGTTTCGAGGAGGCTCTTGCTGTATAGACGAAATGATATAGAAATTCAGTGACTTTGGTCAGCCTGCCTGACCAAATAAATTTATTTGGCATAATTACTATTTGTGTTTGCTTTCTTAATTAATTCTTGCTCTCCCCTAGCCTGGTATATATCCTCTCTTATTCTTAGGCATGCTGATTTGAGATAATGTATACCCAGAGGGCAACGTGATAAGGTACTTGTGTCTTACACATGTCCATGCACTCATAATGCAAGATTATGGTTGAAGGGAGAGCTACACTTTTTCCTAAGAAATATTTTTTCCCATACTTTTTTGAGCTGACTGCGAACTGAACCAAAGAGAGCTTACCCTTCACTCAGAGCCAGGTCAGGAAGACACATTTTTGATCAATGTTCACTATGAAGACATCTCATGGTGAAATCACCTTCTCGATTTTTGCTACTATATCATATTGTAAAGTAAGCGTTGGCCCTGTTCAGTTCAGCTGGCTTGTGCATTTGACAGCTTAATGTGTTTTCTTACAAAGTTGCCCTCAACAAATCCTAACCTGAAGGTAAAGAAGACATGGCAATGAAATGTAAGCTGCAAATCTAATAAAAGAGGTGGCTTGCTTTAATTTCTTTTTAATCGAAAGTGCTTTTGTACTCTAATGTGCAGAATATCTTAACTTACTTGGCTTTTTGTGTGGGGGTTCTATGGGATGGGTGTATTAAATGAGTATTGGAAAAATTATTCAATATAGGATATAATTGTTTCTACTGCAGTGGTTCCTATATACCTGAATTTTTTAAACTTCTCTCTTAAATGCCTTGCAATTCATTTAGGATTACCAGATCTTTTGAATCCTTCTTTGAAGGTAGTCAGATGTTGTGAAGAAATTTCCTCTTAACAGCTTCGCCTCATTTAGACCCCTACTAACATAGGACTGATCAATTCACCAGAACTCTGAAAGAAAGGAACAATTCAACAATTCTTTGCTGTAGAGATAGTGAGGAAGAAGATAACTGTGCACTGGAGGTAAAGTGGAACATAAACATAACAAGTGTAATAAAAATTATAATGTTCAGGTCACACCAATGTCTTAGTCTTGATCCTAAGATTCAGCTTTTGAGTCTGAAATAATGGGGGGAAGGACCCTACTGACATTGCAACACTGAAGTAGTGGGAGAAGTGTTCATTATGACATACTGGTAGCCACCTAGAATCTCAATCTCTTTCTTAATTTTGCAGAGTCTGTTTTCTTGTAAAAACTGAATCATTTGTGAAATTAATTTCCCAACAACCTGATAACACTTGCAAGATTAGTGATACAGTTGAAGAGGGTACAAAGGATTATAATGTGATACCCCTGGGACATGTCCTTACTACTAAGACCAGATGAAGAGTAGTGTAAATGTTTTCATTTCAAAATGGACATATCACCATATCAGATGATATTAATCCTTGGTATATTGATGCAGCATGCAGTGCCACTGCCACCCTCAGTTAATTCATTCATTCAGTGTAAGTGGGAGTTAGGTTGTCCACATGTCTTCTTTTAGGGAGGGCAGACCTCCATTTGAAGGGCTATGAGAGGACCCACCTCTATTTGAAGACATCTTCTATTCTTCTTCCGTGACTAGGCCAGATATAAAACTGCCAAAATAAAGGCACTTTTTAGTGAGTTTATTCTGCAGTTCCTTCCGCCTGACCCAGTGTGAGAAAAATTAGCTGCCAACAGAAGGTTGCTGTTACCAGGGTATGCCCGATTGTGGTTCAAAAATACCACAATCTTCGAGGAGGCTCTGCATGCACTTACTTCCTTGTTCAAACCTTGGATCTGCTAACTTTCCCCCACAGACTCCAAAAGACAGAACCTTGGTAGCATGACCTTGTCAGTCCTTAATTGTTGTTGTCTCTCCACTTTATCTATCTGTCATCTTCACAGCATTTTGACACTGAAGGTTCAGACAGGCATAATCCCTATTATTATTATTATTATTATTATTATTATTATTATTATTATTATTATTATTATTATTATTATTATTATTATTATTATTATTATTATTATTATTATTATTATTATTATTATTATTATTATTATTATTATTATTATTAACAATTAACAATTAATTAATTAATTAAATGATGTCCACAGGCCTCTCCTTAGTCTCGGATTTTTGGCCAAAAATGTTGGCACTGAGTTGCAGCCGACATGGCAGTAGTATTAAGTAGTTTTGTCCCAGGCCTAAATCTGAGGTAGGATTATTTATTTATTTATTTAGTCATATTTCTATGCCATCCCCCTCGCCGAGGCAATTCAGGGCAGCTTACAGGCAGTAAAAACACAACAAAACATTCAAAAACATCAACAACTCACTTACGTTAAAATTTAAAAATTCCTTTAAAAATTCCTTAAAAACCCACAGAACCCGATCCCAGATCTCATCATAAGGTTTCATCATTTGCTCTTCATCCAGGAAGCTAGGCAGTGAGGTCTGAGACTTAGGCTTTTCCTGTATCCTATGCATACCTGTCAAGTGTCCCGTACTGGCCAGGAAACCCCATATTTTACCCCTCTTTCCAGTGGTGGGCATCAGCAGGTTCGCGCCAGTTCGCCAGAACCGGTAGCAGACATTTTGGCTGGCCCCACCCATCCAAGTTTTGAAATAAAATAGTCCTAATTTGGGTGCAATGCAGGGCTTTCCCCCTGGCCATGCCCAACATACCACACTCTCAGTGTGGTAGTAAATTTTTTTGGAGCCCATCACTGCCTCTTTCCCCCTCTGTCCCACCGTCATCTTGAATTTGGAGTGGCCGTGTGTGTGTGTGGGGGGCACATGCATGCCCATCAGAGGTGGAGGTGTGCATGCGTGAGGGGTCTCTGCACATGCACGAGGGGTTTCTGTGCATGTGTGAAGGGGTTACTTCACATGCACACACGTCAGAGCCAGAGGTGCGCATGCACGAGGGGTTTCTGTGCATGCGCGCCCGTGAGAGGCAGCGTTGCTTCACGTATTTTCTCAACTGCATCTTGACAGGTATGATCCTATGGCAGGGAACACCAACATTAAAGCTAGGCCTAAAGTCTGCTTGAGGTCAAATCTATATGTTATTTTAAATGCATCACTTATTACTGCATCTTTTGCTTTTTAATTGTTAGTAATTGATATTCCATCTCTGTCCCAGCTCCTGCCAATTTAGCAGTTCGAAAGCAAGACATTGCAAGTAGAGAAATAGGGACCACTTCAGTAGGAAGGTGAACAACATTCCCCATACTCCAGTGTCTAGTCATGCCTGCCACCTATCCACGGAAATGTCTGCAAACACAGATAGCACTGGCTCTTTGGTTATAAACAGAGATGAGCACTGAACCTAAGAGTCGAATACGGCTGGTTTTCAAACAAGGGCAACCTTTACCTTTTAATTGATACAGTAATCCCTTCCTCCATTTCCCTCAGTTTATGGACATTTCTCTAAAAAGAGGTGTTGAAATTATTTTATTTCCCTCACTCCCTACCAATGAAATGTTCATGCTTGGATTAGCCACAGTTCTTTCTTGCACAGTATGGAATGTCAGCTATGTATCTAGGAAGTATTTTGAAAAAATCTCCGTCTAATATAAATTATTAACAAACAATATGCCGCTATATGAATCACCACACATCACAGATTGATGGCATGTACTGCAGTCCTGTGTACGGTTTCTGAGACATCAGCCACAATAAGCTACATGAAACATAGGGTTACATCCTTTGGGGCAATTACATGTTCATCATAAGGTTTCATCATTTCCACTGCCAAGCTCATTTGCATCCACTACCAAAACTGGACTACTTCATGGTTTCAGAGAGTTATAGGATTCTATTGCACATATGCAAATATCTTTAAAAAGATAATGCTAATTCATCTCAGCAACAATAAACATAATAACAATCTCTTCCCAGTCATGGTGATTACATGCACTTATACTCAAATATGCCACTTACCTCTTTTACATATTTGTGGGGGTTTTATGCAGATTACCTGCTTTGTCAGACTTTTCAACATTAGGGTACTTAAGGCCTGATTCTGCCACCAGCCTTTTTTGTATACCATTCTTTTCAGTTGCTTGTTCAGAATTATACTAGGATGGAAAATTGGCAGGAGACTCTACCATATACAGTGGGTGCAAAAATGTATATACATTTTAAGAAGGAAATACTGTATTAAAATTGTAATACTCAATATTTACTGATTACAAAAGATGAATACAAATCACGTTTGACTTCTGCAATTACAAGAGGTGCTCAAAGTGGTTACCATCAGCATCCAGGCACTTCTGATTATGACAAACTACTGTTTGAGCAAAGTCTCCACTTGTATCACTGTGCATGCCATTTCAATTGTAGGCACAGGGGTGGCCAACCTTGATGCTCCAGTTGTTCTTGGACTTCAATTCCCAGAAGCCCTGATCAGCAGGTGTGCTTACTTGGGCTTCAGGGAATTGAAGTCCAAGAACAGCTGGAGCACCAAGGTTGGCCACCTTTGGTGTAGGGGATGGCTGCGTTGCCAGCCACTTCAGTCTCCAGTAGAGTTTGGGGTATAGTGGTGGCTGACAGAAGATCGACTCAAATCCTGTTACTGTTCCAAGGAAATGTTGCTGCCAAACCATATTGGCTGAGCAATTGCACTCAGAAAAGAAACCAATGCCTTCCTCCAGATGACTGAGAGTCAACCCTCTTGGAATCTTCATATTTTCCTGCGCAGCATTCAGATTTCAAGATTATTAATTAGCAAGCCTGAATATGGAGGGTGATGATGTTGGTGCATACCGGGGATCTCTTCATTCCCAATCTAAGGCCTGTGGGCGGGATCTGGCCCATGACACCATTTCATGTGGCCCTCACCCTTCCAAGGGAATTTGTGAAACAAAATGGCCACCCCTTTGAAGCTGTTGGGGCAAAATAGCCACCCCCATCGTGCAGGCATTGCGAAATGGTCATCCGGCCCTTGAAGCTGACCCGGCCCCTGGCTTGAAAAGGTTGGGAACCCCTGGTCAGACAAGGCTGGTCTACAAATAACCTACGTGTAGTTTTTTTCTTTACTCTGGTCAAATGCACTAAGAGAAGATTTCCCACAAACAAGTACGGTGTGAGATTAGTCATTAATCACTGGAGTAAAAAGAGTTTCCTTGTCTAAGACTATGTTTCTTAGCATGCAGTGTAAAATCTGGGTGACAAACACGGTAGAATCTGCATCTTCCTATCTTGTCATACCTACATGGACATTTTTGGTTCAGCTCAACAGGTGCGGAAATCATAGGAAGGGGCTGTGATTCAGAATGTTAGTTAGAAATAGAGAGAGAGCTGGAGTTGCTATTCCTGTAGCAGATTAGAAGGTCACTGTCACTTCACTTTAAGTAAAATTTCAATATGTTTGTGCAGGAGTGGGCACTGGAAGGATGTACAGTATTTGCATTTGCATAGGTATTTTATTTTAGGGTTTTAGAGACTGCATATGTTTCGTGTTCAGGGAATGAAGAAGCAGACGAGTGAAGTAGTGAAATTCAGCTCTTTATTAGTGGGGTTTGAACACAGTTTGGATGGGGCAAAACTCGGACTTATATACACTATAAACAGTAACAGTAACAATAATACAACAAGCCCATTGGCTAACAGAGTGTGCACATTTTCGATCCACTTATTTGCATAAGAATAGATAAATGAGAAAAGATACATTCTGCTCCTGTCAAAATACACAGTTAACATATATAGCATTCTCTCCCCCCCCCCCCCCCAGGTAAAAACAAAATCCTTTAACCAGGATGACAGTCCAGTTTCCCTTCTGGGTCGGACGCTTGGCTGAGCCGGCTCAGGGGCTCATAGGATGGGCGACCCGACTGGAGTGAGGGATTGACTAGAGGGGGAGGATTGTACACCCGAATTAAAGCCCCGTTTGCCAGATGGAGGAGCAGGGGATCGCTCAAAACCAAAATCAAATTCTGTGGATGAATAAGACAACTCAGGGTCCCTACTGTGTGTACTAAGAGTGGAGGGTGACTCCAAACAAAATTGGTCATCATCAATAAAGGAATCCAGAGTGCTAGCCTGGGACAGTGTAGGGGTACACCTGGCCGGAGTAGGGGAGCATTCCACAATTTCCCCTTGAAATCAGTTCCTAGAAGACACTTCTGGGTCAATGTTGGCTGGCTGCTGACTATTACCTCTGCCCCCTGGGTTTAAACAGGTGGGGGCCAACCCTAGCGTTGAGTGTCTGTATTTGTCTTGTGGGTCCAGTACTCTGTGTCTCAATTGATCAGCATGCCTCCTCCAGATCAGACCAGTGGCTGTTTCGATTCTGTAAGAAACAGGACTAGTTTGATCAATCACAAACCCAGGCACCCGTGTAGGGCCACCAGCTGCATAATTGCGGCAATGTACAGGGTCTCCAGATGAGAAACCCTTTTGGTGTTGGATTGCTATATTTGTGCCTTTGTCCTCTACCCTAGAGGGTCCAATCTGTCCAGCAAGGATGACAGTTTCCTTTGCTGGAGCAATTCAGTAGGGGACAGCCCTGAGGCAAGGGGGATGAGCCTATATGTGAAAAGAAACTGGCATAACTGGAGCTCCAAATCCCCTTCACCCATACGCCAAAGCGTGTCTTTAGTTGTGCGCACCTGCCACTCTACCTGGCCATTGGTGGCCGGGTGGAATGGGGCGGCAGTGATGTGCCTAATTGCATTCCTTTCTATGAAGGATTGGAATTCTGCAGATGTGAACGTGGACGCGTTGTCGGACACCAGCACAACTGGAAGTCCAAACAGCCTTCTTGGGTGCATTATCGTGGTGGCTGAAGTGGTATTAGGCATCCTAACCACTTCCAGCCACTTAGAGAATGAATCCACAACCAACAAAAATAGGGCACCCCTAAATGGACCTTCAAAATCTATGTGCAACCTGGACCATGGGCGCCAAGCAGAATCCCATTCCCGAGAGGGAAGGTGGGATTGCTCTGGGCGAGAGGATTGACAACTAGCACAAGTGCCGACCATTTGTTCTATGTCTTGGTTCAGTTGAGGCCACCAAAAGTAGCTACGGGCAAGGGCTTTGGAACGGTCAATTCCTGGGTGACTTGTGTAAAGTAGATGTAAAACTTTTTTTCTGAGAGTGACAGGAATGACCACCCACTGGCCCCATAGAAGGCAACCTCGTTACACTGACAGCTCCAAACGCTTGCAGTGGAATGTTCTGAATTCCTCGGGTAGAGGAGAGACAGGCCAGCCTTTTTGGACCCAAGACATTACTTTAGTCAATGTTACATCCTTGGCTGTAGCCTTGTCTATATCTGAGGGGACTACTGGGGGCAAGTCGAAAGCCTCAATCATAAGGACCTGGTGGTCGCTTTCAATCTCACAATCGGCTTCCCTGACCCCTGGCATTGGAGAACGTGACAGGGCATCAGCATGGCTGATGTTCTTGCCGGGCCTGTGCACCAGGGAATAAAATGCTACGGGGGCTTCCCTCCTGTCATTTAGTACATGGCATAACACAGCTACCACACCCACAGGGGAAGCATCACACACAAGTACAACTTCCTTGTTAGGATCAAAATGAGTTAATACAGCATCTGAAGATAGCAGCCTTTAAAGTTCTAGGAATGCTTTCTCCTGACAATGGCCCCAGTGCCAAACAGTATCTTTCTTAAGAAGCCGATGTAATGGTTCAGCAACTGAGGCTTTGCGATGGAGAAAAGCGTGATAGAAGTTTAACAATCCTAGAAATGATTGCAATTTGGCTTTACATTTTGGCCTGGATGCATTTTGCACAGCTGCCACCTTCTAGTCAGAGGGCATGATACCTTGGGGTGTAATTTGGTACCCCAGGAACTCCACTTTCTGTGCCAAAAACACACATTTGTCTCTTCTGAGATGTAGACCAGCCCTCTCGAAACGTGAGAGGACTCGATCGAGCCTGGCCGCTAGTTCAATGGTATCCTTAGCGGTGATCAGGACATCATCAAAATATGGAAGACACCAGGCAAACCTTTTAAAATACGTTCAACAAGATTTAAATATTCCGGGAGCCGCATTCACCCCGAATTGTAGTCTAGTTACCTTAAATGCCCCCCCCCCCCTTATGCATTACTATGGTCTGGGCTATAGCAGCAGCAGGAGACACAGTCAATTGTTGGTAAGCCTGGGCAAGGTCAAGTTTTGTGAAGCAATTTCCTCCATGCAAGGAGGCAAGAAGGTGGCTTACCACGGGCACAGGATATGCGTTCAGGCGAATAGCTTTATTGATGGTACACTTGTAGTCAGCGCATATCCTGACCTCCCCGTTTCTTTTCAAAGCAGTCACTATTGGTGTCTCCCACTCTGCAGAGTCCACTGGCACTAGGATGCCCTGCCCCACCAGTTTGTCCAGCTCAGCTTCTATCTACTCATTTAAAGCAAACGGTACCTGGCGTGGCTTCATCTGGATGGGCTGGACGGTAGGGTCAAGCTCAAAGTCCACAGGATGTCCTTTGTATAACCCTAAACCCTTTTTGAACACCTCAGGATGTGCAGCACAAACGTCCCGGATTGGGTCAGCATCTCTTGTATGAATGCCAGAAAGGCGGATTCCTAGGGGCCTAAACCATTGGGTCACAATAAGACAGTTAGTGCCCTGCTTAACTACAACCAATGGCAAGGAGGTGCAAATGTTTTTGAATTTGACCAATAATTTCCCAACCCCAGGACCAGACTCTGGCAACCTTGCACATCCCGGAGGGAAGTTTTAAAAGATTTGAGCTTGGGCCGAGAGGCAGGGGGAATTCTCAAAAACTCCTGCTGTGGGATTATGGAAAAGGTAGTACTTGAATCCACCCCCATCTTGAAGGGGACGTCCTTCAGGCTCAGGTCTGCAAAGAAACACTTGCTGACAATGCCCACTTGCACTGCTCAAACTCTGGTGAAACTTTGGCGATGGACGTTTTGTGGTGATGACTCTTCTTGGACTCAGGTGCTGGAGTTCTTTGCTTTTGCTGTCGGCATACTTTAGCAATGTGCCCTCGTTGCCCGCAGTTGTGGCATTCTGCGGTGTGGAAGGGGCACTTCCTGCGGTCATGGCAGGCTCTGCAGCCATCACACTTGCAAAGGAATTTCTTCTCCTGATCGTCACGGTGCTCTCGGTGCTTTCGTTGGACCCCTCGGACTTCTCCCTCTGCGTTGCTGGACTCCGATGAAAAGGTGGAACCAGGCAATGCTGAGGAGGATGAAGATGAATGTTGCTGAGCTTGCACAGCTGAGTTGGTGCCACTGGTGGTGTAGTGGTGATGCCGGAAAAGCTTGATGCTGGACCATGCAGCCTCAGACGCTACTGCCTCCTCTAGGACAGCCTTGAAAGTTAGCATCTTCCTGATCATGAGGCAACATTGAGCATCTTCGTCCCTCATGCCGGCAAGCAGATGGTTCCGGAGTGCTTCTTCGATGTTGTCCCACTTGCATGGGGTGGCAGCAATGCAGCATAGTCTGCAATGGACTCCCCAGGTTGCTGCTCCCTTCTGTGGAAGGCCACCCTAGCCGGAAAGATTGAGACCTCTGGCTGCAGGTGTTTCCTCAGTGCAGACATGATTTCTGTGAGCGACACCACATCCACGTCCCTTGGGAGAACGAGGTGGGTTGCCAGCTCAAGCATCTCAGAACCGCCCTGAGCGAGGAAACAGGAGCGCTACTGGTCTTCGTCAGTGATCTTCTGCGAGGCCATTGCGTGGCGGAATCGGCATTCGTATGCTGCCCATTTCTCTGGATGCGCTGGGTCAAATGGGCCGATGTTGCTGCCATGTGGGAATGCCATCCCACTTTTGTCACCAGTTTCGTGTTCAGGAAATGAAGAAGCGAGTGAATTGGTGAAATTCAGCTCTTTATTAGTGGGGTTTGAACACAGTTTGGATGGGACAAAACTCGGACTTATATACACTATAAACAGTAACAGTAAAAATAATACAACAAGCCCATTGGCTAACAGAGTGTGCACATTTTCAATCCACTTATTTGCATAAGAATAGATACATGAGAAAAGATACATTCCGCTCCTATAAACAGTAACAGTAACAATAATACATCAAGCCCATTGGCTAACAGAGTGTGCACATTTTCAATCCACTTATTTGCATAAGAATAGATACATGAGAAAAGATACATTCTGCTCCTATAAACAGTAACAGTAACAATAATACAACAAGCCCATTGGCTAACAGAGTGTGCACATTTTCGATCCACTTATTTGCATAAGAATAGATACATGAGAAAAGATACATCCCGCTCCTGTCAGAAAACACAGTTAACATACATAACACTATGTGAAGCTGATTCCTCTATGTTGTGGATGTGTTACTTTGGTTGATAAATATATCTTGGACTATATTTTCGTTTGGTTTAAAAGAGATATTTGAATTTTCAGTTAATTCTTCAAGGAATTCTCACTCTGCTGCTGGTGAAAATAACTTGAAGTGTACAAGTTGAAACATCTAATTTTTGTTACATAACTATTATTGTTTTTTTAATTATTATTATTTATTTGACTTATACCCCACCCCTCTGGGATGCACTCTTACTCTGGGTGGCTCACAATGTTAAAAAGAGCAGAACAGACATCAAAAAACCATAGACAGACCCCCACCCACCCAGTCCAATCAGCATCAAGGACCAATAGCCTGAGTGGCAAAATGATGGGAGGGTCTCCTATTTAAACTACAACAAGCTGCCAAAGGCCTCCTCGAAAAGAAAAGTTTTCAGTTGCTTCTTAAAGTCCCTAAAGAGTCAATCAAATGCAGCTCTTTAGGTAGAGCATTCCAATTAGCCGGAGCCGCCACTGAGAAAGCCCGCTGATGGGTAACGGACTTTCTAGCAAACCTGGGAGTCAGTTTGTAATGGAAAAGCATATTTATTTTCACAACAACATTAGTGATATAACAAAACTCGATGCTTCAACTTGTACCACTAACTAGATCTAGAGAATGTTACACATTCAAGAAAAAACCTGAGCATGACTGAGAGGTGACTATCGACCCAACACAGCAAAGATGGCTTTATTCACACCTTGAGTATTAGAGAATTGGAAGAATAAAAATTAGGAAGGACAGAGCTGTGTGCATGAAAATCTAGGGGGTTGTTGCTTAGAAGCACAAAGATATCAGCACTGTCAGTTCCTCATGCTAAGAGACATGCAAATGTACATTATTTTCAAATTCATAATCTCTCTGTCCATCAAGGGGGAAAAAAAGCTAAAGATTACTACTGGAAATTTTTGCATCAAATACATTGTTTACAAGCTGTAGAAGTGGCTTTCTTGACTGAGAGGCATAGACTGACCTATTTTCTGCAGACTTGATGGATATGCTGCTGATATAGGATACACAGAAGAAGGGAAACAGGTGGGATTCAAAATGTTTTTACTACCTACTCTGTGGGAGTGGTATGGTGGGCGTGGCCAGGGGGAAAGCCCTGCGTTGCACCCGAATTAGGACTACTTTATTTCAAAGCTTGGATGGGCAGTGCCAGCCGGAATTTCTGCTACCGGTTCTAGGGAACTGTGGCAAACCTGCTGAATCCCACCACTGGAAAAAGGGACCGTTTAGCCTTATAGGTTTCAGGTTTGCTCCTCATGCAGATGTCATGTCCATGTGGTGGTGATGGTGGGTGAACTGTAGCCACCTATCCTATCTTGCATTCTGCCTCTTAAAGTGGCCAACTAGGTGTGCTATGGGAAGTTGGCAAGCAACATATGAGAGGAAGAGCCATCTTCCATCGTTATTCCTCACATCTCTCTATCTTTGTCAATGTTTTCTTTAATAACCCAATGAGGCTCACAGTGTACATGGGATATAGAAGCCAAAGTTCAATGGTAAACCTTGCATTAATTGGCGAATCTCCCCCACAGCCCTATCATTAAGGCAGAGTGAGATAGACAGCTCAAGTGGCCAGCACTGGTGAATCCAGAGTGATATTGGCTGGGTTGAAGTAGGATTTAATTGTCACTTCTGTTGGCTCCTGTATCTGAGATGAAAGGAGAAGTGTCATCTCAATACTTTTCTCAGGCAGCAATGTATCTTGGACACTCTTGGCCTACCTGTACACTATCCAATATGTTGTCAGATATTTGTTCCATTACAAATAGCTTTTAAATAATCTTATTTTTAAAAGAAGAAAGCAAGCAGGTGTTAGAAAAACACCTATATCTAAAGCACTTTGTAAAAATGGGGTGGGGTTGTTCATTAAAGAATTGAAACCCATTAAGCTCTGGCCTTAATCAACTTGTCAATGTCCCATGGACATAAGCTTAGCTATTGTTATTCCCCTCAATCATATTGCTTTTCACGCAGGAATGAGCTGTGACTTTTATTTTAATAAGCTCATCAGCTGGGAGCAAAATTAAATGAAGATCTCAGAGACTGGCGGTGAGGTTGCTGCTCCACTTCACTGAAATCCATCTGTCAGTTCGTATTATCCACAGGAGGCTCTCGACCAAAGAAGAAGCCCCAAACTTTTTCCAAATTAGCCTCTCTTTTCTTGAGTTTAAATGAAAAGAGACATCTAATTTGCGAATGAAAAGGTTTATCATTTCTTAGGGGGATCTAAGGCATGCAAAATACAATTAACATCTCCCAATAATGTGTGTGTGTGTGTGTGTGTGTGTGTGTTGTTTCTTTTGGTAGAGGTGCAGCGGTCAGGCAACTGACAGGAAAAATAGAATGAAGATAAATACATATTGGTTGTTCTAATGCTTTAACTGGAGTGGCGAGTGTAATCTTCTCCTTTATCTGGGACTGGAAGTGCTTTCCTATAAGGGCTTATAGCATGGGTGCCCAAACTTTTCAGGCTTTGGGCTGGTCACATGGTTCAGGGAGTCGGTCACTATGGCCCGGGGCCTGGATCCAGCCCCTGATGCCAATTCATCCGGCCTGCGAAGCCCTTACCACTCCTGGAAGTGGAAGTAAAACACGCCCGTATGGGTGCATTTTACTTCCGCTTCCAGGAGCGAGGAGGGCTTCGTGGGCTGGATGAATTGGTATTGGGGCCTGGATCTGGCCTCCGGGCCATAGTTTGCTCACCCCTGGCTTATAGTATGAAAATGTGGCACTTCTCAACACCAGGGTATTAAGGAAACAGATGTCTACAGGGATTTGGGTCATTTTAACAAGGAGCAAACATTGTCAAATGCAGCATTTATATGAGTTGTCTCCCCCACCCCCTAAGCAAGTGTAGCACCTGTTTTTACAGCACATAAACCTTTGTAATGAAAAGTATCACATGCTCCTTGCCTGTTGGAATTTGGATTTAGCTTTATTCATCTCTCTTCTTATCTCAAAAAAGGAGATGCCTTTGGATACAGTGCCTTTCAAAAGCTAACAGAATGAGTCAAAAGGTCGGGCAGTTTCATGTTCCCCATTCCCGTGATGTTTGGGTATGGACAGATTTTATAGGGCTGGTGTTCTTCCGAGGAAAGAACATATTGGAAAAAAGAAAATAATGGCCCTTTTTGTCATTTGAACTTAGTTGGAAATATACCAGCCGAGCATGGAGCAGTAGGCAAACACCCAAACATATAGCATTCATCTCTAAAGCAACTTGATTTTTTCCCAAAGCAAAAAGCTTTGGAATGCACTAGCCATCCATCAAACTCAGACTTTCATCTCCGCCACTGATTTTTCTTCCCAATTCAAAGCTATTTCTTTCTAGGCTACATTTATATATGTATTTTCTTCTTACTTGAGAAGAAGGGCCATACAGCAGTCAGAGAAGAGAAATAGGATTAAATTAGAGAAATATGAGTTTCCTGCTGTTATGTCCCACCACCCCACAGCCCTGCAACATGCATGGACCAGGGCAGGATGTATCATTAATGCAGAATAAAGCAGTTGCTACAGGGTGTTGAAGGAGAGAATTGGATGCCCTTAAAACCCTAAAATATTTCTGGGAAGGGGAAGGAACCTGAGATACTGGTGTGGAATGTCCTTGGAAGAACTGTTCCAAGGAGTTAAGAACAGGAAGACTATTCCCTTGATGATAATCAATATCCAGAATGGATATGGCACCTGAAGAAAAAGTATAGGGTGTTGGATTGGGGCCGTGAAGCGGCCCTTGGGTCCCGGAGGAGACTGGTCAGAAGAAGACGCGAGACAAGATGGAGCGAAGACCAGTGATTTATTGAGGGAAAATCATCAGTATATATTATGTTCAAGGCTGCGTCTGATAGAATCGTCATCTGACAGAAAATCACATCACCTTTTTACCCGGGTTAATTGGGAACCTCTCCTGGGGAAGTTAATTAACTAAGGCAAATACTGACAGGGGAGATCCATTGTTCATGGCTTTCACAAGAGTAAATATGGCCACTATTTGCGCTAGGGCTTGGGCTAATCTGCAAGTGCGGAATTACCTAATTCCTAACTTGAGTTAGATATTCAACTTCCTCCTGCCGAACTGCCTGCCAGGTCAGATATGGGTGAATCAATCTTATGACTATTAATCCGCTCCCCAATTTCTGTTCCCGCAGAGGCCAGTGACCAGGAGCCTTCCTCGACCGGTGTAACCTCTGTCAGGGACAGTTATGCCAATTATGCTCGCGGATACCACAATAGGGGGAAATACCTAGTAAAATGTAAACCAGTTGTGTATATGATTATGATGCATGGGCCAGATCCAGCCCCAACACCAATTATTCTGGCCCACTCTGCCCTTGCCACACCTGGAACTGGAAGTAAAATGTGCCATTTTACTTCCATTGCTGGGAGTGGCAAGGGTAGTGTGGGCCAGATGAATTGGTGTCATGGCCGGATCAGGTCCATGGACTGTAGTTTGGGCACCCCTGATCAAGTTGGCAAAAACTGAAAAAGGAAGGGAGGCAGCAGAAAGCTCCACCATGAGAAGTGTTCAAGGAAGTATTATAATGAAATATGGATGTGCCGTAGTGCTTACAGAGTTGCACACAAAAATGATGCATCATAATCATATACACAACTGGTTTGCATTTACTGGTTTAAGCAGAGAAAATAGCAGCCTAAAAATCTACCTCCTCCTATTACAAAACAGATTGCAAGACACGTTTTACTTCTGCTTCCAGTGGGAGGAACCATGTGACCTGCCTGCTGAACCATGTGACCAGCCCACTGTACCACATAACTGGCCCACAGCCCGAAACATTTGGGCACCCTGTGTTGTGATTCCGTGTGAGATGAAATCATTTTTAAAATAATTATTACATAATAGTTATGAAGGTTATTGAATAAGGATTCTAAATCTGTCTTTCTTTTCTTTCTACGATGTACTCTGCTTAGCCTAACCAGAGCCATTTTAATAGCACACTCCACCATCTTTATGACATAATGGGAAAATCCCTATTGTTCTTTTCACAAAGTTATTGTCTGGGAAGAAAAACAAAAGTTGGTTCTATCTCACGGATGGAGATGGAACATAGGTAAGGTAGCACCTGCTATCCCTCTGATCTACACACAGTAGCTGTCATTTTGAGCAGTCAATTAGCACTTTCTCAGGACACTTTCTCAGGCAAAATGGTATAAAAACCATGCCTTTTGTCTGTCAGAAAGGAGAAGAAAAGTGACTTTTAGATTCCTGCGGAGCTCTATCTCTCTCGCTATCTGAGATAGGCTCCCTCCGTACCATCTCGTATGGGGCGGCTTTGCACCGGCAAACTTAGACTATTTTCCAGAAATGACGGGACTTAGGTTTTGCAGAGACATTGGCAGTGAGCTTCTCTACTGAGACTATGCATTTTTTTCTTACTCTGCATTTATTGGACTCTGTTATTTTCTACAATAAATTTTCAAAAGGACATTGATTGTCAAGCGTCCTCATTTTGCTCCTATTGCCAACGGAGCAGATTGAGAAGGGGTTTTTAACAATAGGGCCTTTTCTTAAAAGAAGGGCCGTAACCTTTTTGGTTATTTCGTGGGAACTTCCATCAAAGGAACGGAGATTTCTTTGAGGCCTGGAATTCAGCTACCAGCTTGTAGCAAAGAAGCACCTTCACAACACCAAGGCTGTTACTTTCCCCAGAAGCAAGATAAGGGTGCATTGTCGCATGGTAATTGGCATCCCGTCCCAAGAAGCATTGCAACTTAAATTCATCTGTGGCGTCAGTCACAGATTGCCATTTCTCAGTGAACCTATGAGCCAGAATTATCTGGACCCAAGCCTTTCTCTGCCAAGCTGTGAGGAAGCCACCCTTAGGCCACGCTAGCCAGGAGAACTTGGGGCCTCTTGCCTGTGCCGCACCTGCGGGCCTCTGAATCGGAGGAATGAGGAGTGTGCCAGACGAGAGGACGTGCCGATACCCTGAACTCGATGGTCCTTCATCCAGCTGCTTGTTTCCTATCCTCTTCCCTCCAGGACTGCTGATCTTTTTACTGTTCCAGAGCAGAGATGGAAAAGCCAGGTACAGTATAGCAATTGTGCTTCAAGGGAACTACTGAATAATGAAAGTTAGGTCTTGCTTGGCAGTGCAGCCACCACCCAAGACTGGAGGGCTTTATATTTTCAGACCAGACAATCTTTTTGGGGAAATGTGCATGCAATGATTAACTGCACAAGCAGTGTCCCATTTGATGGGCCAACTAGTCATGTGCTGGTTATAAAATTAGTCACATGAGCAATCACACAAACGACAGCACCCCTCCCCCCAATTAATTAACATTTTAAAAAGCAGAAGAGCTATCCTCATATTTTCTTAATGAATTAATATATGTGACTCATTCTCCCAGATTTTTCCTTTTCTCCTTTTTATTTTTTATTATAGGTTGGAAGAGTTGAGATTTAGAGCAATTCTGAGGATGAGAATCATGTATTCTGCATTTCTTCTCCTTCTATATTGTGACTGTGAAGAGGAGACAGGTGGTGTTTGTTCCCAGTTTTGTTCCCCACCCCAATTAAAATAATAAAAAGAAATAAAAGGGAATGGGGGGGGGGGGTTGGGGTGGAATACAACAACACAAAGGGAGGGATATTAACTAAGTACTAACTGGGGATGAGCCAACAGGCTGGAGCCGTATTCCCTGCCAGCCAGGTTTTCAGACTTTTCCTGAAGGGCAGCAGTTCTGTCTGTAGCCTCAATTCTGTTGGAAGGAGGTTCCAGAGGGCTGGTGCGGACACCGAGAAGGCCCTTCTTCATGTGCCAGAGAGGCAGGCCCCTCTAGCTGAAGGCACAACTAGGGAGCCTGTTGTGTATGAAACTGTATCGCTTTAAGAATGAATGTAGCCACTGCAATGTCCGAATGTAACCTAACAATGCTCACAATGTATCTCAGCTGTTTAATGGAATGCGAGCTAGCTACCCATAGAGGGCAGCTGCGAGCGTTCAGCTCACATGGTACAAATTCCCCAATTACCGTCAGCCGCGGGAACCTTTCCACGCAAGGAACATCTGGAGAAAAAGGACGTGACTCAGAATGACGTCACACAGGTAGCAGCCAATACGCTACCGTGTAACCATGTTCAAATGTATTGTTGCAATATAAAAGGAGCTGTACCTCCGCCATTACCACATGTTCAGTCTACCGGTGTGCCAATAAAAATGTGTTAAGCCAGACTTCAGCTGCTTCTATTATTTTGGTTCTAGTACACCAAATTGGCGACGAAGGTGGGATAATGGTGTATCCCAAGATCAAGCCACACCAATTCGACATCAGCGATCCTGAGCAATGGGAGCTGTATGAGTGCCAGTTCCGGCACGCAATAGATGCTGCAGGCATCGACGACGAAGGGAAGATGTGGTCGCATTTCCTAGCCCAGGTTGGGACGGCCATGCTGTGCATCCTGATGAACCTGCTAGCTCCCCAGAGGGTTGACGCGGTGCCCATTGACTGCATCCTCACAATGTTGAGGGAACACTTTCAGCCGCCCAAGTCCATTTTTCTGGCCTGTGTCACGTTCCACAGGCAAGACCAGCGCCCGGGAGAATCCGTGTCCACCTACGTGGCAGCCTTCAGGCTGGTGGCTGTCCACTGCCAATGGGAGGACCTGGACATAGCCCGTCGAGACCTCATGCTGTGCGGCCTAAGGGATGAGGAGGTCCAGAGGAAACTAATGACCCGTGACCATCGCCTCACGTTCAATGAGGTACTGCAAGAGGCCCAGGTGGCCGAGGCGGCGAGGAGCAGGGTCAAAGTCTTCAAGTCTCGAGGGGCAGCACCTGAGGGGGCCAAGTCACCAGTACAAGCGGCCCGGCAGACTTCGGTACAAGCAGCCCAGCAGACTTCGGCACAAGCGGCCTGGCGGGCCCCCCGGCCACCCACCGGCACTCCATCAACTTCCGAGGAGTCGTCCGCGACTGCGGACTCCTCCTCCAGTGAGGACGACGATGTGCAGAGAGTCAAGAGGCAAGGAGAAAAGAGCCGAGCCAGCGAGAAAGGAAACCACCATTGCGATGGCTGCGGGGCATCTCACGATCGAAAGAAGTGCCCATTCCGGAAAGCTGAGTGCCACAACTGCGGGCGGAGAGGTCACATCGCCAGGGTCTGCAGGCGCCGGCAAGTGGAGGACAAGGGTTCGTCGAGACATCCTCAAACACCCCAATGCAAGGCGGCCAGAATTGGAAAGGTCTTGGCCGCCGCCGATGCGGTGGCCGTAAACTGCGTGGACCTGGAGCACCGGCATTTCTTTGTAGAGGTACTGATACAAGGGGTCCCTGTTAGGATGGAAATAGACTCAGGGTCATCCTACTCCATCCTTTCCCAGAAGGAGTTCCTGCGCATTCCCCCAAACGCGCGGCCCATGTTGTGGTCCATGAAATCGAACCTACAGGACGTGCAGGGTTATGGGATCCCAGTGTTGGGGGTGGGAAACTTCACGGTGAAGTTTAAAAGGTTCACAGATAAACTGCCCCTAGTAGTTCTCAAGGAGGGGTCCTGTTGCCTTTTGGGAACCCAGTGGTTTGCTCCCCTAGGAATCGAACTGTCCGGCATAAACGCCATTGAGACTGACCCAATTTGGGATGTGTGCAATGCGCACCCGGCGGTTTTTAAAAAGGGGCTCAGGACATACAGGGGCCCACAGGTCTCGTTTGACTTGGGCCCAGAAGTCTGGCCCATATGACTCAAGCCAAGAAGAGTCCCCTTCGCCCTCAAGGACAAGATTGAGGCAGAAATGGACAAATTGGTGGGGCAGGGGATTTTGGTTCCAGTGGATTCTGCGGAGTGGGAAACTCTGATTGTTACAGCTTTAAAATCCAACGGGGAAGTGAGGATTTGCGCTGACTACAAATGTACAATTAACAAGGCCATTTGGCCAAATGCTTACCCGATGCCGGGGGTTAGCCACTTACTAGCCACTTTACACAGGGGTAGGTGTTTCACAAAGTTAGACTTGGTGCAGGCGTACCAGCAGCTCACTGTAACCCCAACTGCTGCTGCTGGGCAAACCATCATCACGCACAAGGGGGCATTCAAGGTAACGCGCCTACAGTTCTGTGTGAATTCAGCCCCCGGACTCTTTCAGGCCCTTGTAGAACGTCTTTTAAAGGGGTTTCCAGGCGTGCTCCCATATTTTGACGATGTTTTGATGACAGCGGGAAGCGAACTGGAACTAGCGAAAAGACTGGACAAGGTCCTAACTGTATTCGAGAAAGCGGGACTGAGGTTGAGAATGGATAAATGTGTGTTCTTTGCGAGGGAGGTTGAGTTTCTCGGGTTCAAAATAACCCCAGAGGACATCAAGTCATCCGAGTCCAAGGTTGAAGCTGTGCAAAACGCACCTTGCCCCACCCCGAAACCGGAGCTGCAGTCATTTTTAGGGCTCCTGAACTTTTACCATTCCTTTTTGCCAAGAAAGGCATCTGTTGCAGAGCCACTGCATGGGTTACTAAAGAAAGACGTGGCTTGGCAGTGGGGAGATAGACAGGAGAAAGTGTTCAAGGAGCTCAAGGGGCTCTTGTCCTCAGACGCCGTGCTGACCCATTTTGACACAAGGAAACCTGTAATCTTGGTCTGTGATGCATCGCCAGTGGGGGTGGGGGCTGTATTGTGCCACGTGTTAGAGAATGGGCGGGAAGCCCAGGTTGCCTTCTATTCTAGGTCACTCTCAAAGGCAGAGTGCAATTACGCGCAAACAGATAGAGAGGCTCTGGCCATAATCGCGGGAACAAAGAAGTTCCACGATTTCCTGTACGGCCAGCAGTTCACAATTGTGACCGTTCACAAACCCCTTTTGGGAATTTTTACCACAGGCAAGCCCACCCCACAAATCCTGTCCCCCAGAATGCTGCGTTGGGCATTTTTCCTCAACGCCTACCAGTATGAACTGGTCCACTGCCCAGGGAAGGAGATCTCCCATGCAGATGCGCTGTCCCGATCTCCCCTCCCTCCATTAGGAGACCCCAAATGTGAGGTGGAGCAGGATCACCAGGTCCTGCTGATCGAGTCTCTCGACTCACCCCCCCATTGTTCCCGCAGACCTCGCCAAAGCTACAGTGGCCGACAAAGTCCTGTCCCAAGTCAGTTCCTGGGTTGGAAAAGGGTGGCCCACAACTCCCCCCGAGGAGGAATTCAAATCATTTTTCAGACGCAGGGTAGAGCTTTCCCTTGAAAGGGGCTGCCTCCTCTGGGGCCAATGGGTGGTCATCCCAGAGAAGTTACGGGCAAAGGTGCTCAGGCTACTGCACACCAGCCACCCAGGAATAGTGCACTCCAAAGCCTTGGCCAGGAGTTATTTCTGGTGGCCCCAGATAGACGCGGATATAGAGCATTTGGTGGGCATGTGCGAGAGTTGCCAGAGCTCTCGGCCCGAAGAGTCCCAGCTGCCCCACAGGGAATGGGACACGGCCCGTGGGCCATGGTCTCGAGTACACATTGACTTCGCTGGCCCTTTCTGGGGTTCCCTTTTTCTGCTGATAGTAGACTCGTATTCCAAATGGCTAGAGGTCATTCCCATATCCAACACCTCATCTGCCGCAACCATTAAACAATTGTGCAAGGTGTTCAGCTGCTTCGGCCTGCCGGACGTGCTTGTGAGCGATAACGCCAGTACTTTCACATCTGTGGAATTCAAGGCATTCATCGAGAGGAATGCCATTCGGCACATTACCTCTGCCCCATTTCACCCCGCCACAAATGGTCAGGTAGAGTGCCAAGTGTGCACTACGAAAGATGCACTGCGGTGCATGGGTCCCTGTGAATTGAACCTCCAGCTGTGCTAATTCCTCATTTGTTATAGGGCAACTCCCCTGGCTTCAGGACTTTCGCCGGCTGAGCTCCTCATGCGGAGGAAGCCGGTAACGCTTTTTGATCGGTTGGATCTGACCAGGGTGGAGGATGGGGGAAGAAATATAGAGATAGAGAGCTCCAAAAGTTTTGCGGTAGGGGACCTGGTTAATTGTAGGAATTATGCAACCTCGGGACCAACGTGGGTTCCAGGAGTGGTTATTGAACAAATGGGGCCAGTGTCATACAGGGTTGAAACCAGTACAGGTCTGCTGTGGAGAAGGCACACTGACCAACTCAGACTGCGAGTTACCAGTGAAAGAGAGCCAACGTTAGGGTTCTCCCCCACCCGTTTAGCCCAAGGGGGAGACACGGGGACTTCCCCAAATACAAATGCATATCCTAGATTCTCACACGGGGAGGAGGATACTTTGAAAGAGTGGGATGAGAAGTCACCTGATGAGTTTCATTTTATGTTGCCATACCAGGAGGGTGTTTCGGAGTGGTCCCCCACCCGTCCGAGCGAGAAGAGGGATTTTAGTTCAGCCCCTGGTATTCCCAGTCCTCCCAGTCCTTTTGTTCTAGAGTTCACCCCATCACCGAGACCCCGACCCAGGCAGCAGGGGGAAGTACGTTGACCCCATCACCAAGACCCCTGACTCAGGCAGCAGGGGGAAGTACAGGTACGCCAGTCGCAGGCGCAAGAAACCAGGGCGAGACAGCGAGGGTCTCCTCATCGGTTCCTAGATTCATGCTGGGGGATCGCCAGGTGCCACGAGCGACAGGCAGGGGTTTACATCCCAGTTATATCTCCCGTTTCCCTCTCCAAACCCAAGGTTGCCACAGAGTCCCCACCAGATGACTAATGAGTCCCCCCTTTCCGTTGCAGGACAAGAGTCTGCGGAACTCGGAGCCCCTAGTTCCCCTGAGCTCAGCCAAGCAGTCGTTCGCCCCAAGCGCACATGCAGGAAGCCACAATGGTTGAGGGACTTCATCCCATCCTAGGGGGGAGGAGTGTTGTGTATGAAACTGTATCGCTTTAAGAATGAATGTAGCCACTGCAATGTCCGAATGTAACCTAACAATGATCACAATGTATCTCAGCTGTTTAATGGAACGCAAGCTAGCTACCCATAGATGGCAGCTGCGAGCGTTCAGCTCACATGGTACAAATTCCCCAATTACCGTCAGCCACGGGAACCTTCCCACGCAAGGAACATCTGGAGAAGAAGGGCGTAACTCAGAATGACGTCACGCATGTAGCAGCCAATACGCTACCATGTAACCATGTTCAAATGTATTGTTGTAATATAAAAGGAGCTGTACCTCCGCCATTACCACATGTTCAGTCTACCGGTGTGCCAATAAAGATGTGTTAAGCCAGACTTCGGCTGCTTCTATTGTTTTGGTTCTAGTACACCAAAGAGCCCCTCCGGTCTGCTCTGGTTGGACGGGCAGACACTCTCGGGACGATGCGGTCTCTCAGGTATCCTGGCCCACTGCCATATAGGGCTTTAAAGGTCAAAACCAGCACCTTGAATTGCACCCGGAGGCAAACTGGTAGCCAGTGCAGCTCCTGGAGTAGTGGGGAGGCACGGGCATAACGTCTACATCCCATCACCACCTGTGCAGCAGCATTCTGAATCCACTGTAGCCTCCGAATGGTCGTCAAGGGCAGCCCCATGTAGAGCGCATTACAGTAATCTAGTCTGGAGGTGACCAGAGCATGAGTGACCATGAGTAAGGAGTTCCGGTCCAAGAGCAGGCGCAACTGGTGAATTACTCAGTTGAGTAAAAGCCCTCCTGGCCACAGCCGCCACCTGCTCTTCTAGCAGCAGTCGTGAGTCCAGGAGGACCCCCAAGTTGCGCACTGGGTCTGTCTGGGGCAAGACTGCCCCTTCCAAAACTAGAGGTGGTAGCTCACTGGATAACCCCGGACCCCCAACCCAAAGCCACTCGGTCTTGCCAGGGTTCAGCTGAAGCCCATTGTCCCCCATCCAGACCCCAACGCCCTCCAGGCATCCAGACAGGACTTTGACCGCATCACTGGGGTCTCCCATACCTGTCAAGTTTTGAGAAATTTCTGTCAACCTCCCATATTTTACACTATTTTCTGCCATCATCCCGTATTAGTTAGACTACAATTAGACTGGAGTTAGACTGGAGGCCAGCACAGGATAAGCATAGCTGTCCAGTTTCCCATTTTGGCCAGGAAATTTCCCTTATTTGACAGAAATTTCCCAAAACTTGACAGGTATGGGGTCCCCATCTTGCAATTTCTTGCTTTTGAACTGCTAGGTTGGCAGGAGCTGGGACGGAGACGGGAGCTCATTCCGTCATGTAGTACTCTGGTCTTGAATTGCTGACCTGCTGACTTTCCATTCATCACTAAGCCACTGCATCCCCTGCTTTGAAGTTAGCTTGCTCCAATAAATCATAGTTAAGACTAAGTGAGCAACAACACCCCACGAGAAGGCTGTCTTGGAGACATGGGTCTATTATTTGGGTTTGCCAAAGCCAATTGTATGGTAATCCATCCCAATCCCCCTTATTTTTTTTACTTACATTTTGACAATGCCAGCATAGGAGCAATATACTGGATGGTGTCTTCCGTCCAGACCAAGCACTAGACTGAAAGTAGTCTAAGGCCCAGCTATAAGGAATGTTATTCTTGATGTGCCAGTGTGTCTTTGGGTGGTTCTTTGCTTAGTTTGAGGCACACAGCCTCACTTTGTCATTGGGAAGTATTTTGGCTATCACTGATGTGAGAGCATAAACTTTTCTCAACAGTTTCTTCCTCTTCCCAGAGGCTTTTTGTACGAGCCACATGAGGCTTATGAATGCCCTTGATTTCTTAAGATGGTCATGGGAGCATCACCCCATCTCACCTGCAATAAAGCCAGCCTGGAAAGTGATGATTAAAACCTTGGAGTCGTTATTCAGCGAGGAGTCCTCGTATGAGTAGACCTCTCCCTGACGACATTCCTCACAACTTCTGTCTATAGTGATCTGTCCTGGCAGTTCTTTTCCATGTTGGTCCAACATTTTTCTTGAGAAAATCTTCCCATCTGCGAGGTTGCCTTCCCCTAGGTCTTTTGTGATATTTTGGATAGTAAAGGTAAAGGTCACCCTTGCTCGAAAGTCAGTCGTATCCGATTCTAGGGTTCAGTGCTCATCTCTGTTTACAGCCAAAGGGCCAGCGCTGTCTGCATTTTGCAGACGTTTCCGTGGATATGTGGCAGGCATGCCTAGACACTGGAGTGCATGGAATGCTGTTTACCTTCCCACTCATGTGGTACCTATTTATCTACTAGCAATTTCTTGCTTTTGAACTGCTAGGTTGGCAGGAGCAGGGACAGAGACAGGTGCTCACTCCATCATGCAGTACTCAGGTATCAAACTCTGCCCTTTCAGTCTTCGAGTTCAGTGTCTTAACCACTTTAGCCACCACAGTCCGCAGTCTGGATATAAATTCATTATTATGGCGCTTCATCTATTGTCACTTGTGCATGCAAGATGGCCTGCACACCTTAATTTGTTCATCAGGTATTCTGGTACTACGTCTTTTAGCCGTGATCTTCGCCTGATATCCTCATTTTTCACTTTATTACAAAGTGAGATTGTGAGCATTGATATTTCCATTGCTCATTGTGTTACTTGCAGATGTTTTTCTACCACAGCTGTTAAAGCCCATCTTTTGCTGCCATATGTAATTGCTTTCAAGACTGTAGAATTGAACAAACCTGCTTTGGATTAAAAATCGAAACAAAATGGTTGCTTCCAGATGGATATTGAGACTTGGAGTATTTTGTTTATGTCAATTTCTCTCATAATTATTTTAAAATACAGCTCCCCCCCCAACGTATCTGCAGGTTCAGTATCCACAATTTCAGTTATCTGCAGGTCTAAAATATTAAATAAATAATCCTGAACATTACCAGGATTCTGTGGCACATTACCACAGCTGGCTATAGATCTACTGTACAATGTAAAATATAGGCTTGGCTGTTTCTGCAGTTTCAGGTATCCATGATAGGTCTCAGAATGTATCTCCCGTGGGTACAGGTGTGTTTGTGTGTGACCTGTATGCAGCTAATTTTTCACTTTCCTTCCTTTTCTACTTCTTTCTCCAAAGAAGACTTTCCACTTAATATTTTAAAGAGACAGCACATTAAAACTTCTACACACACACACACACACACACACACACACACACACACACACACACACACACACACACACACACACACACACCAGGATTTCATTTTTTAAAAAATAAAGAAATGAGAAAAAGAATTTCATTTCTCATCTACCTGTAACTTATTTTCTATAGTTGACATTTGAGCCTGAAAAACAACTTTCTTTTGTTGGTTGTGTCTGGAGGAGATGGGTGGCAGAGACCAAAAAATGGTGAGGTTTCCAATTATAAATATAATGACCTCCACAGAATAGAAAGCAATATCTGCCTGTAATGCAGACAGGTTGAAATGGAAGATGTAGAGGAGGAATAATAGAAAAGAGAGGATGACTCACACAGACACAGAAGTGTCTGACATCTATCCCCAAAAGATGCTCTGTCATTATATGCTGGAAAACTCTATTTACGTGTTTTGAAGGAGAAAAAAAGAATAGAGAAAAATGCTTTGTAGGAAGTTTGTGGAAAATATTCTTCTTCAATGCCATTCTTCAAATGCCCTGATAACTTTAGACAGCAAGACACCTTGTAAAGGTTAGAATTGAAAAACAAACCCCAGAAATCGTTTCCCAGAGGGAATTTACCCAAAGAGATAATAAATTTGATTTCAGCAATGTAGGGAAATAAAAATGGGCAATTACCAATGTCACAGTTGAGACCATGGCAGTTGCCAACATTTTGGGTGTGTAGTTGTGTGTGGTCTTGTTCCCTTTTTGCAGTTCTCTCTTTGGAGGCTGTTGAGGCCAAAGATACAGAACTCAAAGGATGTGAAGCTGCCTAGGCACAGCCGAGGCCTTGAGTGGAATGTGTTATAATTCTGTTGAAATATAATTTTGTGTCCATGAGATCAGCATGGTTTATGCATTTCACTGCATGGGCTGAGGCCAGTGGGTATGAGTTCACTTTTTCCTTGTACAATGTGAAGATGGGCTAAGGTTCACTCCGGTGTTTTGTTCCTTGTGTAAAACAATTCCCTGACCCTTCACTGTGTGATTAATTTACTTTCAGCAACCCCATGTGTTTATTTTCAAGAGGTTGGACTTGCTAGTCCCTGCCTGACTCAACTTTGATCTCGATATTTGCCTCATATGGAAGGATGAGATCAGAAATCAAAATGCAATCAGTTGCTCTTCCCTTCCCACTTCTTGTGAAGAGATTGGGAACATAAAAGTTGACTCAGTGTGCTAGATGGAATATTGTCCATGGAAATATTGAATATCTTATAAATGCCACATTTGAATGATATATTTCTGAAGGTTGAACTGTATCCAATCTTTCCATTTACTACTACTACTACTACTACTACTACTACTACTACTACTACTACTACTACTACTACTACTACTACTACACAACAGAAAAAGAAATAATAACATATAACATGGGGTCAGGCACATAATCCTTAGTTTACCATGGAAGAATGCAGATTAAATATCTCCCAGCAATTTAAAAATAAATATTTTGTCTTTATCTGAAATTTAGTGCTTCAGATGTGACAGAAACCTATAAGAAATTAAACGAGACCCAGAGCTTGGAAGTTATTTTTTAGTAATAAGAGTATAAATATGTTACACTTTCAAAGTAATGTGATATGTAGTTTCAAAATCAGTTGTGATTGTGATAAATAACATTTCCTTGTTAGTTTTCAGTGTCCCAGCTCCTGCCAACCTAACATTTTGAAAGCAAGAAATTGCAAGTAGATAAATAGGTACCACTTCGGTGGGAAGGTAAATAGCATTCCAAGCATTCCGGTGTTGAGGCCTGCCTGCCACATGTCCAAGGAAACGTCTTCATATGCAGACAGAGCTGGCTCTTTGACTATAAACAGAGATAAGCACTGAACCCTCGAGTCGGATATGACTGGTTTTCAAGCAAGGGCGACCTTTACTTTTTCTTAGAGTATTTTGACAGGAATTTCACAAATTTTATGCTATTCTTTTATAAATCCCAAGTGCCCAGGTGCCCTGTTTTATTTTTGTATATTGAAGAATTTACCCAATGTATTGGATAGAATGGTTTAAATCCCTGCTTGTCCATGATCATTCACTTGGTTGAGGGGAACTGGTGACATCACTCACTAAACCTCTCACTCTGAAAGCTGTATTAAGGTTGCTACACCACAGGCCTGCTTGAAGACATATAACGATAACACAAATTTTCAAGGTGCAATATCAAACCTGGCCACTAGGTGAAACCAGAGAGTATTTTGCTGCATTTTGGGTGGGCTGGCAATATTGCAACACATTGTCAACTGCAACTCGTACCCGAGAATGCATTCTTTCCTGAAGCAGGAAAAAATGTCATGGCATGAATTTGTTTAAGGTGGATCCCAGCTTGCAATGAAGTGACCCACACACTACGGTCATGGACCCATCTCCTATGGCACACATGAAATGAGACACGCAGGATTTAACACCGGGACTGCAATGGACTCCCACAGCCTTGAGGATAATATGAAGGTGCGCCTTCAAAGCCAGTCCATCTGGCATGGCCTCTACCGCCTCCATGACCATTGGGAATCAGATTTCCTCCTCCACTCATTTTGCTGTTGGGCCCAATATGATGGTTTCCAGTGGCATTTCCTCCACTGAGGGGACTATCACCCCACCTAAAGGGGCTCATCTGCCCATAGCCATTGGCCCCCTTAGGGAGTCAGGTTAGTTAACCACTGCCTGACATTCGGTGTTGAGTCACTGGCTGTACAGTTTACTCCATTACCGTAGCAGGATGTCCAGTCTATGATTCTATGGAGGGGGCCTTTTAGGTTATCAAGTCCAACTCTCTGCTTAATCCAGGAATCCAAATCAAAGCAGATCTGACAGATGGTTGTCCAATTCTCTCTTGAATGCTTCCAGTGTTGGAGCCCTTACCACCTTTTGAGACAGTTGATTCCACTGTTGTACTGCAATAACCATTAAGATGTTCCCCCTGATATTCAGCCAATATCTGGCTTCCTTGAGTTTGAGCCCATTATTACACATTAATAACAAATCACAGAAGAGAATATTTTATCTGGCTGTTGCGAGGTATCAAGTGATGCAACATGTTTCCTAACCTCTCCCTAAACTAGCATTATTCTAAGTGAGTGGTTCCCAACCTTGGAGCCCCAGATGTTCTTTGGACTACAGCTCCCATAAATCTTGGCCAGTGTAGCTAATAGCGAATGCTTCTTAGAGCCATAGTCCAAGAATCTCTGAGGCCCCAAGGTTGGAATACACTGTTCAAGTAGACCACGAGATCATACTCACCACTTGGGATTTGGTTGTGCAGCCAAATTTCCAGAGAAGATCTGATTAGATTTTCAATAGGTTTGGATGAGTAATGTGTTTAGTCCTCCCACTTAAATATCTGATGCATTTAACAACACTCCATGAAAGTACTTAAACGGATTTTTAAAATTAGCATCATATCTCAATTAACTAATCAAGAACATATCCTGCTTCAATAATTAGTTGACCTAGATAGTGATGGAGCTGAGCTCAACCAATGAATGTGAAGCTTGGAAGTCATGACAGGTAAAAAATGATGTGGGTCAGCAATGGCCATTGGAAATATTTTATGCACTGAAAGCATTTAAAGCCCTGAAGTCAGAAGTGGATTCTTGTAGCATTGTGACCTTAAAATCCCCTACAAATTTGAACCTTACACACCAAAACTGGACCTAGCCATCCCATCACCTGAAATTGTATAACAGATACTGTTCCAATACACTGTATGAAAGTCAGATGTCTGATGCCAAATGTTAGGCAGTGTTATGTATGCATGTACAATGTCTCTTTAAATGTATGAATGTAACCAGCCACAATCACAATGTATCTCAGCTGCTAAGGAACGCGAGCAAGCCGCCCATAGAGGGCAGCTGCGAGCGTTCAGTCTCACATGGTCCACATTCCCCAAATCACGAACAGCCGCGGGAGATTCCCCGCATGACAAAGGACTACAGAAAACAACTACAAGAAGAGAGGCGTGACCTGGGCGAGGCCACGCCGGTAGCAGCCAATGAGCTACCGTGCAACCAGATTCAAATGTATTATGTACTGTATATAATGAGATGTACCTCCGCCATTACCTCATGTTCATACTGACCATCAATGAATAAACCTGTGTTAGTCCTTCCTGCGACTCCTTCTTTGTCTCCTGTGCAAGACACTAAATTGGCGACGAAGGTGGGATCGATGGCGAATCCCAAAGTCAAGCCGTACCAGTTCGATGTCAGCGAACCCGAGCAGTGGGAGCTCTACGAGTGCCAGTTTCGGCACACGATGGAGGCCGCCGGCGTCGACGACGACGCGAAAATGCGCTCGCATTTCCTGTCCCAGGTGGGACCGGCCGCGATGCGGATCTTGATGACCCTCGTGGCCCCCCGGAAGGTGGACAAAGTGCCCATCGACCGCATCTTGGAGAAGCTTCGTGAGCACTTCCAACCGCCGGTCTCAATCTTCCCAGCCCGGGTCGCGTTCCACCGGCGAGACCAGCGCCCAGGCGAATCCGTGTCCGCCTACGCGGCGGCCCTCCGGCTGGCAGCGGGGCACTGCCAATGGGACGACCTGGACCAGGCCCTCCGAGACCGCATGTTGTGCGGTTTGAGGGACGAGGAGCTGCAGAGGCGCCTGATGACCCGCGACAGCCGCCTCACGTTCAACGAGGTACTGCGGGAGGCCCAAGCAGCCGAGGAGGCCAGGAGCGGGGTCAGGCTGTTTAAGTCCCGAGGGGCCGCGGCCGAGAGGGCCAAGTCGCCAGTGCAAGCGGCCCGGCGGACACCAACAAAGACTGCCTGGCGGGCCCCCAAGCCGCCCGCCGGCTCACCAGCGATATCCGAGGAGTCGTCTACGACGGCAGACCCCTGTTCCAGCGAGGACGATGACATCCAGCGGATACGGAAGCGCGGGGAGAAGCGTGAGACCCGCGACAGGCAAGACCGCCGTTGCGACGGTTGTGGGGCGCCCCACGACCGCACGAGGTGCCCGTTTCGCAAGGCCGAGTGCCACAACTGCGGCCGGAAAGGGCACATCACCAGAGTTTGCAGGCACGGACGGACCGAGGACAGGAGCGGCCCAAGTCACCCCCGGGGACACCAGCGTAAGGCGACCGGCACGAGGAAGGTCTCAACCGGCTTCAACGAGGAAGGCGTCAACCGCGTGGGACTGGAGCACCGACGTTTTTTCGTTGAGGTACAGTTACAGGGGCTCCCAGTGAGAATGGAGATAGACTCGGGGTCATCCTATTCTATCCTATCCCAGAGAGAGTACATGCGCATTCCCCCAGAGGCGCGGCCCAAACTGCGGGCCTTAAGGTCAAACTTGCGGGACGTGCAGGGAAATGGGATCCCAGTGTTGGGGGTGGGAAAGTTCGAAGTAAAATTCAAGAACTATTCCGAGAGACTGCCCCTAGTCGTCCTCAAGGGGGGGGAGATGCTGCCTTCTGGGAACACAGTGGTTTGCTCCCCTGGGAATCGAACTGTCCGGCATTAACGCCATCGAGACTGACCCAATGCGGGATGTGTGCAATGCGCACCCGGACGTTTTCAAAAAGGGGCTCGGAACGTACAGGGCCCCCCCAGTCTCCTTTGAACTGGACCCAGAGATCCGGCCCATCCGCCTCAAGCCAAGGAGAGTGCCGTTCGCCCTAAAGGACAAGATCGAGGCGGAACTGGACAAACTGGTGGGGCAGGGGATTTTGGTTCCAGTTGATTCGGCGGAATGGGAAACGCCGATTGTGACGGCCCTTAAATCAAACGGGGAGGTCAGGATTTGTGCGGATTATAAATGTACGATTAATAAGGCCATTCGGCCAAATGCATACCCGGTGCCTGTGGTCAGCCACCTACTGGCCACGTTACATGGGGGGAGGTGTTTCGCCAAGCTAGACTTAGCGCAGGCATATCAGCAGCTCTCGGTAACCCCAGCTGCTGCCGCCGCACAGACGATTGTAACCCACAAGGGAGCCTTTAAAGTGATGCGCCTCCAGTTTGGCGTGAATTCAGCCCCCGGGATTTTCCAAGCCCTCGTGGAACGCCTATTAAAGGGACTCCCAGGTGTTCTCCCCTACTTCGACGATGTCCTGATAACAGCGGGGAGCGAGGCAGAGCTAGCCAGGAGGTTAGATGGGGTCCTCTCAGTTTTCGAAAAAGCGGGGCTTCGCCTTCGAAAAGACAAATGCGTATTTTTCGCAAGAGAGGTCGAATTCCTCGGGTTTAAGGTAACCCCAGAGGGAATTCGCCCCTCGGAGTCCAAGGTCGCGGCCGTAAAGAATGCCCCCCGCCCCACCGCAAAGCCAGTGTTGCAGTCTTTCCTAGGGCTCCTCAATTTTTATCACTCATTTCTGCCAAGGAAGGCATCGGTCGCGGAGCCACTGCACGCCCTACTAAAAAAGGACGCGGCATGGCGGTGGGGGGACAGGCAGGAGAAAGCATTTAAAGAGCTAAAGTCACTCCTTTCCTCGAATGCTGTCCTGACCCACTTCGATCTGAGAAAACCAGTGGTTCTAGTATGTGATGGGTCCCCGGTGGGGGTGGGGGTGGTCCTGTGCCACGTGCTAGAGAGCGGGCGGGAGGCCCCGGTGGCGTACTATTCAAGGTCCCTTTCAAAGGCTGAGCGCAATTACGCACAAACGGATAGGGAGGCCCTAGCCATAATTGCGGGAACGAAAAAGTTCCATGACTTTTTGTATGGCCGCGAGTTTACGGTGGTGACTGATCACAAGCCGTTGCTGGGGATGTTCACTACCGGCAAACCGACCCCCCAAATTTTATCCCCCAGGATGCTGCGTTGGGCTATATTCCTCAACGCTTACCAGTACGAGCTGATTTACCGCCCAGGGAAGGAGATGTCCCATGCAGACGCACTATCCCGATCCCCTCTCCCTAGCCTAGGAGACCCCACATGTGAGGTGGAGCAGGACCACCAAGTCCTGCTGATCGAGGCCCTCGACTCACCCCCCATTGTTCCGGCCGACCTCGCCAAGGCGACGGCGGCCGACAAGACCCTAGCCCAAGTCAGCTCCTGGGTTAGAAAAGGGTGGCCCACTACTTCCCCGGGTGAGGAATTCCAGCCGTTTTGCAGACGCAGAGTGGAGCTCTCCCTGGAAAGGGGTTGCTTACTCTGGGGACAGCGGGTAGTCATTCCCGAAAAGTTGAGGGCCAGGGTGCTAAAGCTACTGCACACCAGTCACCCGGGAATCGTGCGCTCCAAGGCCCTAGCCAGGAGTTTCGTTTGGTGGCCCAAGATAGACGCAGATATAGAACGGTTAGTGGGCACATGCGAGAGCTGCCAGAGCTCTCGGCCCGAGGAATCCAAGCTACCCCACAGGGAATGGGACACGGCCCGTGGTCCATGGTCCAGGATTCATGTCGACTTCGCTGGCCCTTTCCGCGGGGCCACGTTCCTACTGGTAGTCGACTCCTACTCCAAGTGGTTGGAGGTAATCCCTATGAGCAGCACCTCCTCCGCGGCAACCATTAGGCAGTTGCGCAAGCTTTTTGCCTGCTTCGGCCTGCCAGACGTTCTCGTGAGCGATAACGCGAGTACCTTCACGTCTGCAGAGTTCAAAACGTTCATGGAAAGAAACGCAATTAGGCACATCACAGCTGCCCCGTTCCACCCCGCCACAAACGGTCAGGTAGAGCGCCAAGTGCGCACTACGAAAGACGCACTGCGGCGCATGGGTCCCGGTGAGTTGAACCTGCATCTGTGCCAGTTCCTCATCTGCTACAGGACAACCCCCTTAGCCTCAGGTTTTTCCCCAGCCGAACTCCTCATGAGGAGGCGTCCGGTAACACTTTTTGACCGGATGGATCCGTCCAGGGTGGAGGATGAAGGGAGGAATATAAGCATGGGGGGAGGGAGCTCCAAAAGTTTTGCGATAGGGGACCTGGTTCACTGCAGAAACTACGCGGCCTCGGGACCAGCGTGGGTACCGGGCACAATTGTGGAGCAAACGGGGCCGGTATCCTACAGGGTCAAAACCAATTCAGGTCTACTTTGGAGAAGGCACGCCGACCAACTCAGAAGGCGAGTTACAGGGGAGGGGGCATCAGCGTTAGGGTCCTCCCCACCCGCATTACCCAAGGGGGAGACACGGCGGAACCCGCGGATACAAACGCGTATCCTGGGTTCCCATCCACAGAGGAGGATACTTTGAAAGAGAGGGATCAGTTTAGTAATGATTTTGATTTTCCATACCAGGGGGAGTTAGCGGAGTGGTCCCCCACCCGTCCTAGTGAGAAGAGGGGTTTCAGTTCAGCCCCTGGTACCTCCAGCCCCCCCGGTTCCTGCATCCTAGAGTACACCATAGCTCCGGCTCCTAAAAGACAGGCAGCCGGTGGGAGCTCGCCCGCCCCCGCCTCAATCTCCCGAACTCCCGAACAGACAGCAGGAGGTGGTAGGACCGCGAGGGCATCCTCGTCGGTCCCGAGATTCGTGCTGGGAGGGTCCCCGGGCTCCTCAGAAAATAGGCAGGGGTTCACTTCCCAGCTGTTCATTCCATTCCCGTCCCCCAAGACAAGGTCATCGCAAGCTCCCCACAGAACCACTAACGAGTCTCCATCTTCCGTTGCAGGACGAGACTCCACAGAGCCAGGAGTCACAGGCTCCCCTGTATTAGGTCAGGCGGCCGCACGCCCCAGGCGCATTTGCGGCAAGCCACAATGGTTGAGGGACTTCGTCCCATCCTAGGGGGGAGGGATGTTATGTATGCATGTACAATGTCTCTTTAAATGTATGAATGTAACCAGCCACAATCACAATGTATCTCAGCTGCTAAGGAACGCGAGCAAGCCGCCCATAGAGGGCAGCTGCGAGCGTTCAGTCTCACATGGTCCACATTCCCCAAATCACGAACAGCCGCGGGAGATTCCCCGCATGACAAAGGACTACAGAAAACAACTACAAGAAGAGAGGCGTGACCTGGGCGAGGCCACGCCGGTAGCAGCCAATGAGCTACCGTGCAACCAGATTCAAATGTATTATGTACTGTATATAATGAGATGTACCTCCGCCATTACCTCATGTTCATACTGACCATCAATGAATAAACCTGTGTTAGTCCTTCCTGCGACTCCTTCTTTGTCTCCTGTGCAAGACACTAAAGGCAGCCTGTTTTGAAATAAGGACCTTTCCCCATTGATGGAAGTAAAAATAATATTAAAGGTCTCCTCTGCTCGAAAGCCAGTCATGTCCAACTCTAGGGGCCAAAGAGTTGGCAAGGAGAGCCAGTGCAGACATTTCTATGGTCATGTGGCAGGCCTGACGAGATGCCAGAGTGTACGGAACACTGTTACCTTTCCTGCCAAAGCAGTACCTATTTATCTACTTGCAATTTCTTGCTTTCAAATGGCTAGGTTGGCAGTACAAGTTGCTTTAGTCATTAATTTTAGTCATCCACTGGCTGGGCTGTCAGTGACATGTTTGCCTCCCCAACCTAGCTAGCCTTGAATTGGTCGAACCTGGAGAAGAAGAGTGCGGCAGCGAAACAAATGGAAAATGAGTTGTGACCAGCTGATTGTGGTCAATCAAGGAAACAGGAGCAGACAACCCGAGATCACTCCAGTGTGCAGCACTCAGGTCTCAAACTACTGACCTGCTAACCTTCTGGTCGTAAAGCTGAGCATCTTAACCAGTATAATAATTTTGTGTCAGAAATTATTCTGGGTTGAAAGGATTTTTGCGGGAGATAAATGAGGCTCCTTTCATGTCCCCAAGAGCTGGGACAGAGAGAGGTGCTTATTCCATTATGCAGTACTTGGGTCTCGAACTGCCGACTTGCTGGCCTTCCAGCTAACAAGATAAGCTTCTTAACCACTGAGCCACCGCAGTCACGTCGCTAAGTCACTGTGGCCCTGCAAAAATAAATTTAAAATTAAATTAAAAAACAACAACAGCATGTTACATAACATTTTGCTGCCCGAGATCTTTGGCACCTTTGAGACTACGTATATTATGTTTGCTAAGTGTGAGGAAGAAAACTTCCACTGTATCTCTGTGCCCACAGAGTGAAAAGTTTTAGTGGTTTTTCCTTGACGTCAATGAATCTCTTGTCACTGGAGGTTTGTTGGTGCTTAAGCATCACCAAAGATCTGTGCTGTTTATGTGGTGGAGCTGAGGATTTAGTAGTGGCTTTTCACATAACCATTTGCTACATTCTGTGCATTAATCTGTCGTTAAAACATATGGCCTGCCTGGCTAGTACGGGGAATGTTACTAATTGCAATAAATAGCTGTTTAAATATGCAAACAACTGAATGTTCTGCAGAGCAATAGCAGCAACAACAAAAAAGTTTTCCTTATATTTATGGAGACATATTAAAGTGCTAAAATTTAAATTAAGCACCCTATTAAGCATGCAGAATATTCAAAGATAAGTTCTGCTCTTTTAAAAATGTGCTTTATTTCTTTTGATTTTTTTAAAAAAAATGTAGCTTTAGTTTCACCCATTCCCCAATTTAATTTCCATAATGTTTGGGCGGCCTTTGGGGGATTGAGGGGCATGCTGCCTTCTGAAGAACCCAGCAGAGTCAGCACTGCTGCCCAAATTAAATGAAAACAGAATTGTCATCTTTACAGCACATAGGAAGATGCCAGAATAGTCGTTTTCACCACAAATATTTGCTTGCATGAAGGGCAGGGTGTCTTCTTTCGTTTTAGAGGGGAGGAAAATCAGTTTTCATTTGCTAGGCTTCATAGGAGTTTTTAGGGATTGCGGTGGTTTAGTGGTTAAGATGCTGAACTTGATGACTGGACAGCTGACAGGTCAGTAGTTCAAGACCTGAGTGCTGTACGATGGAGCAAGCTCACATTGTCTGTCCCAGCTTCTGCCAACCTAACTGCTCTAAAGCAAGGAATTGCAAGTAGATAAATAGGTACCACTTTGGTTGGGAAGGTCACAACATTTTGTATGCTCCAGCATCTAGTCATGCCAGCCACATGATGACAGAAACATCTGCAGACAGTGTTGGCTCTTTGGCTAAAAAAGGAGATGAGCACCGCCCCCTAGAGTCAGACATGACTGGCTTTTGAGCAAAGGAGACCTTTACCTTTACCTATCAGGCCAAGATGAATATGTGTATGGTTAAGCAATTGGGATATGCACTGACCTCCTGACCTGGTCCTGACCCATACCTGTCAACCGCAGCTCCAACCAATCCGGGGCCTGCGCAGAACAGTTCTGCGCAGGTCACCTTCTACGCATGCATAGAAGGGTTTTACACTTGCGTAGCCTCCTTCTACGCAAGTGTAAAACCCTTCTACGCATGTGTAGAAGGTGACCTGCACAGAAGGGCTGCGCAGTACCTCCTTTCCCCTACTGCCAAATTCTGGGGTTTCGGCAGCACGGGGCAGGAAATGGCGCAAATCGGCGCTGAAAACCAGGAAATCCCGGCCAATCCGGGAAGGTTGACAGGTATGTCCTGACCTGGTCCATGTCTGAATAAGGGCACTCAGATTCTGGCTGGACTATTTGGAAGTGACTATTTGGACTATTTCAAAGTGAAATAGGAAGAACAAAGAATAATCAAATAAATAGGGCTACTTAGTCACAGGAAAATTTTTCTGTGGAGAAATCCAATCAATGCAGCATTCATGTGCATGCTATGTATGCCCTTCTGTGTATACAAAAGAAGCTGTAGTAAATGGTCAAGATGATACTATAGAAGTACAGTCAACCCTCTCATAACAACACGTTCAGATAACATCATTTTCGCTTAACAACGCATCGTTATGCACCACGTGTCCCCCTGCATAACAACGTTTTTAGTTTCGTTGTCTGGACAACAATGCTAAAATCTGGACAATGACGCTAAAAACATTGTTATGCGGGAAACTCCATAGAAACTCACATAACAACAAACTTGCTTCTGATTAAAAAGTCTAATAATTTTAACTTAAATATCTCATTTACCTTGAAATTTCTATTATGATCATTATGTCATTTCTGTCTTGATGATAATAAGAAATGATCTACATACATGGAAACGGTTTCTTCATACATTTGTGTTTTATCTCTTTCAATGCACATTTAAAATATCCTCCATGTGTTGCCTTCAAAGTAATATGTAAAATGGCTGACAGGTTGCAATAAAAAGCTTGTGGAATGAACGTTAGGATGTGACACACACACCCTTACCTGTGGTTGTTACATTTTATGAATTGAAGCATTTGCTCTGAATTAAGGCATTGAACAAAGCAAGCAAGCAAAAACAACTAGGTATGGATAGCCAGTGATCTATTTCACCTTGTTCACTATGTTCCAAATGAATGGAGCATTCTTAAATTTTTCAGGCTTTGTCAGTACATCAGTGGACAAGAGGAGGCTGCATAAGAAAGAAAGGTAATTCAGAAATAACAATAACATCTTTGCCTTGCCCTGCAGGCTTACGGAGAATTAATGTCAATTGAAAAGCTCTTTCTCACCAATGTTGGTGCCTACAACCTGTTTTACATTCCTCCCACATCCTCGTCTTTGTCATGTGCCAACACTTTGATCCTGTTTCTTTAAAAGAGGAAGCATTTGCACGTGCCAGTTGAAGGTCTGTTTCCATAAGCAAAGAAAACGCCCATTCTATATCATTCCTTATGTGGCTGCGTGCCAGTGAAAAACTGGAGAGATAAGAAGTTTGACAGGCAAGAAGCTCGGTTTGTCTGATGGAGGCTTCAGGTTATGTTGCTCTCCTTCATACACACCCCAAATATTCATGCAACGAAGCAACATTTGACCTCACCAGAATTCCAGATGGTTTTAATTTCCTCAAACAGAAGCACTCATTACATCCTAAAGCAAATCTCTTTTTGTTTACTGTTTTTGTTGCTGTTGCAAGCTCTCAAGTTGCTTCCAACTAATGCCGACCCCATGAATGAGAGAATTCCAAAATGTTCTGTCCTATAAACTCCAGCCCATGATTGAGGGAGTCAATCTCTCTTGCATTTGGTCTTCTTTTCCTTTTGTTTTCAACCTTTCACAGCATTAATGTATTTTCCTATTCCAAACCACTTTGTTATTCCGTGTTCTGTCCTAACTGTTGCTTCTTGTTTCATGTACAAATTTCTCATGAGGCATATGAGGTGTTCTGGTATTCCCATCTCTTTAATTACTTGCCACATTTTGTTGCAGTCCACACAGTCAAATGCCTTGGTGTAGTCAATAAAGCAGAAGTAAGACAAGGCTGCATTTTGTCACTCTGTTATTCAACTTATACACAGAGCACATACTGCACAATGCAGGGATGGAGGAATCACAATATGGGATCAAAATTGTTGGGAGAAACATCAACAATTTGAGATATGCAGACGATACAACCTTAATGGTAGAAAGTGAGGAAGACCTAAAGAATCTCTTGATTGGGCTGGAGGAGAGTGCAAAAGCTGGCTTGAGACTCAATATCAAGAAAACCAAGATAATGGCAACAGGCCCCATCAGTTCCTGGAAAATAGATGGGGAAGAAGTAAAAGCAGTGACAGATTTTACTTTTTTAGGATCTAAGATCACTGCAGATGGTGACTGCAGCCATGAAATAAAAAGATGACTGATTCTGGGGAGACAAGCTATGAGAAACCTGGGGAACATAGTGAAAAGTAGAGATATCACAGTGCAAACAAAAATCCTCATAGTCAAAGCAATGTTTTTCCCAGTGGTAATGTATGGGTATGAGAGCTGGACTGTTAGGAAAGCTGAACACAGAAAAATAGATGCCTTTGAGTTGTGGTGTTGGAGGAGAATTTTGAGAGTCCCCTGGACAGCGAGGAGAACAAATAGGTCGATCTTAGAAGAAATCAACCCTGACTGCTCCTTAGAAGGCCAAATAGTAAAGATAGTTTGAGCTTGATTTGCTCTAGATCAGTAGTTCCCAACCTTTTTTTGGCCATGCTCCATCTAAGCAGCTCTAAAATCCTGATGCTCCCCCCCAACATATAATTCTTATTATTCTAAAACTCCTATTCACATGGAAGAAGCCTAAAAGGCCATTAACTTGGTGTAAAAATGCTTCCAATTGCCCCCCCCCCCCCAAAAAAAAACCATTTTCATGTTCTAGTAAGCCAAAAGGAAAAAAAAAACTAGAGGCAGAGACAAGAGAGTTAGGATGGCTTCTTTTGTTTACTTGTGTATGGCGGGAGGAGAATATTTTTTAAATAAAGGAGTTATTTGTTAAGGTCCATGCAACTTTCTGGTGAGTGGACTCCATTTTTGCAAAGCAACAGAAAGCTGTGTAGGGAGGGGAAGTGGGGGGGGAGTATTTGTTTGGTTGTTCTGTTTTTGATTTGTTGTGGTTTTTTTGTGTGTTATCTGATATTGTATGTACACCATCCAGAGTGCGAAATTTATAAATAAACAAATAAAAAAATTCTATTTAAAAAAAGTCCAGCTCCCAGAACAGTCTGTGAGAGCTTGACCCCCAGCTTAAAAAGGTTGAGAACTCCTGCTCTACATGATAGGTACAGAAAACTGTAACTGCATTCTGGGGTTGAAGTTATTTCAGTCAGTTTTTATTACTTTTGCTTCTCACTGATCCTTTACAATTATGTGTTTACCAAACCCCAGCCTGGAGGCCTAATCCGGCCCATGCATATCATTAATCTGCCTTGCAGTGGTCATCCAGGCACCTCAAGGACCACCCCCCACCACAGGAAGTCACAATATGTCACTTACCGCTGCATTTTTTGTTTTTGTTTTTGCACAGCCTCCGCCACTTCCCAGGGTGGTGGGAGACTTTTTGGAGCATGTTTGCTCATTTAGGAATTTTCCACCATTTCCCCACTGTGCTTTGGCAGCTTGAACCTGGTGGTGGGCAAGTTTCAGTGCCGGGCGGAGCTTACATCAGCACCTGGGATCCCAGCATGGAACCAGGAAGTCACACACCGCCACACTCTAGCTGCCAAAGTGCAGTGGAGAGGCAACGGAAAAAACAACACTAAACCAGAGCGAACATGCTCCAAAAAGCCTCCTGGCACCCTGGGAAGTGCTGGGGGCTGTGCAAGAACCCAGAAAAACCATCTGATTCCTGCCACTGCTGCTGCTGAAAACGTAAGTAGTGGGTGCAGCTATGGCTCCAGCCCCCACAGCTGAGTGTGGTGGTGCGAACTGGCCCCTGGTGGGAAAACATTGGGAATCTCTGATCTAGGCTTTTCTTTTTATTACAGGAATTGTCTTTTTACATTTCCCCTGGTTTCTTCTACACTTTTGCCTCCAGAGATCCTCAAGTTCAGGATCCACTTGCTTGCCCTTTTGGCAGCCCATGGTATTTGCAAAGCTCTCCTCCAGCACCACATTTCAAAAGAACATCCCTCCCCACAACCTAGGAGTTTTCTTTAGTGTCCAGCTTTCATCCACACACATTATGATCAGGAATACAATAGTGTGGACAATCTTGGTCTCCAGTGAAACATCCTTTCAGCCTTTGGGCTGATCTTAAGGAACATACAAACTACAAGACTTATTTCCCTGGTTTTCAAGATCAGAATATAATATTATTCTTGTATGTAACAGAGAAAGATGATTTTCTGCATGTAATACCCACTGCTGTTTTTGGGCAGTCTGATTATTTCCCCAGAGCTTCTAGGTTCATCATGCTGTTTGAGGAAGCACACACACACCACTCCGCTTGTTACTGTGTCACTCCTTGAAGAAAATCAAAACCCTGAAGCGATTCTGAAAGGTTTAATTCTTGGTGAAAGGTTCTTGAGGTGACTGTTGTTATTCCAATCAGCTTTGACATGGAATAAAATGCCATTTATTCTCTCAGTAATCCACACGTCTCTTCAAAATTCATGAGGTTTAAGGCCAAATAATTACATTTATTGATCCTTACTGTGTGAAGAAAATTTCCAATCTAATGCAGACTTGTTGGGTGTTAGTGCTCAAATTAGGTCATGCCAAGAGATATGCACCACGTGACATGTGAGATATTTTGCCCATTATTAAAAGTAATCAGACCTGTCAACGATGTAGTAGGTTGTGTGATGTGGCCAGGACAACTCAGGAATTTGAATATCTCAAATGTCCATTATCTTTCTTCTCAGTTCTTTAGTGCATCTGATTTCTTTCTATATGATTGTCAGCCCCAGAGCAGGATTACAACCCAATCTTAAACACGTCTTCCACTGAATTAAGTGGTGAAATCAAATGAAGATGATTTGGGCTGCAGGCCTATCCAGTGGGTGGTAAGTGAATATATGAAACTCAGGGTAATTTGTGGTGATGGTATTCCAAATTAGAGCTTGTGAAGATTACATTTTTTTTTAGCCATACTGGCTGGGGATTTTGGGTGTTGTAGTAAAAAAATAATATTTTCCCTGTTGTGACCAAATTATCCAACAGAAACTCTCTGGCATGAGCTGCTGGGCTTCAGGATGGAACCACAAGAAACTTCTTTTAGTCAAAATGTGCTTTAAAGCAACCATTTGAGACCAGAATTGCCAGGTCTCCTTGACAGCATCCCAGTCCCTGTGATTTTGGAGGGTGGGTGTTGTCTGCCCACTCTTGTCCATCCTGCAGATGAAGGTGCTGTCTCATGAGGGTTATAAAAAGGTCAAACTTTAATAAAGTCTTTTCTATGAAAAGCTTGGGTTTGATTCCAACTATTTACAAGCAGAGGAAGAGTTGCCAGTTAGTTCATTGACCACACCCCCTAGTCTCTCCAAGTCTCTTCAGTGGTACATTACATGCTGGTGGCAGAGTGGGTATCATGTAGGGCAGGGGTGCCCAAACCTTTTGGGCTGTGGGCTGGTCACGTGGTTCAGGGGGCCGGTCACTATGGCCTGGGGGCTGAAACCAGCCCCCGACACCAATTCATCTGTCTCGCATTACTTCACGGACTGGATGAATTGGCATTGGGGGCCGAATCCAGCCCCCAGGCTGTAGTTTGAGCACCCCTGATGTAGGGCATCCCCCATCACACCAGTCTCTGGTCTTGACCCAAAACTCCCATCCATTCACTGGGCTTCCAACACTTCAGCCCTGCGTTGCTTATACTCTTCTCTTTCTCCCTAGTGGTTTGTGGCATACTATTTATTTATTTATTGGATTTATATAACCGCTTTTTTCGCCTAACTAACCCAAGGCAGCTCACAACATCAATTAAAACCCATACCTGATACTAGTTAAAACCAAATACTATAAAACTCTCTAAAACATCCATAAAACCTCCCCAATCCCCTTAAAAGAAGGACACCTGGGCAGGAGTAATTAAAAATAAAAAACCCTGGGCAGGGCTAAATAACCCAGCAGGGCTGGGTTGTGGTACCAGTTGTATTCCACACCTGCTGGCATAGCCACGTTTTTAAGGCCTTCCTGAAGGGGAACAACTCTGCCTGGAGGCACAGTTCAAGTGGCAGGAGGTTCTATAGGGCCAGGGCAGATACCGAGAAGGCTCTCCTCCTGGTCCCAGTGAGATGTGCCTCCCTGGCTGATGGAACCACTAGGGAGCCTCTACGGTCCGCTCTCATAGGATGGGTCGAAAACCTTGGGGTGAAGCAGTTTCTTAACTATCCTGGCCCACTACCATGAAGGGCGTTAAAGGTCAAAACCAGCACCTTGAATTGTACCCGGAAACACACTGGCAACCAATGCAGATCCCGTAGCAGCAGTGAGGCATGTGCATAATGCCTGCACCCCATCACCACCTGGGCAGCCGCGTTCTGAACTAGCTGCAGCTTCCTGATGGTCATCAAGAGCAGCCCCATGTAGAGTGCATTACGATAATCCAGTCTGGAGGTGACCAGAGCATGTGTGACTGTAAGCAAGGAGTCCCAGTCCAGGAGTGGGTGTAATTGGCAGATGACACGAAGTTACACAAAAGCCCTCCTGGCCATGACTGCCACCTGCTCTTCGAGCAGTAGTCTTGAATCCAGGAGGACCCCCAAATTACATGTCGGGTCTGTCTGGGGTGTAAAAATACTTTGCCCTTGGCTTGGTGCTCAGCTTCCTCCAGGGGCACTCTCATTCACACCAGTTCCCTATTGAAAATGAATGACCGCCCTAGTGTCAAATGCAGATCCTCTTCCTCGGGGTGCCCTTCATTGAATCTCCCTTTTCTTTCATCTCCTCCCCTCTTATATCCTTCTCTCCTTTCCACTTCTTCACTTTGACCAATCCAAGCCACCTTGTTCCTTCCCAAATTTGTTAGCCCTTTATTCTCTGTCTCTCTGACCCCCACTCTTGTCTCCTATTCCTCTTCCCATTCTTCCTCAACCACCACATAACTCCTGGATCCCTCTGAATCAACATCTTCCCCTATCCAAGCTTGAGAATATGAAATCCTGACCCTCATCTGCAGGAGGCGACGGGTCACCTTCCCCACTAGGGTCACCTCCACAGTGGGAGTTCATGACATCACACTGGTTGGCCAAGTGATTTGTGCAGCCAGGACTTGTGCCACAAATCACAACACTAGTATTCTGACCCATCTATAGGTAAAAGGGTTCATTGGGGTACACAGAGCAAGCCTCCTCAAAGATTGTGGTATTTTTGAACCTCAATCAGGAATACCTTGTGTTGCCGGCTAATCTTTTTCATACTAGGTTGAGTGAAAGGAACTGCAGAATGAACTCACCAAAAGGTTTCATGTCTGGCCTAAACATGGAAGAAGAAGAAGGGTCCATTAGGCCTAAGGTCTATGTAAGAACTTTCAAGCTGAGTCAGTGATCCATGGTATCAGCAGGGGTTACCAACCAAAGGCACACAGGCCAGATCTGGCCCATGGCCCCATTTCATGTGGCCTCCTACTTTTCCAAGGGCTTATGGGAAACAAAATGGCTGCCCCTTTGAAGCTGTTGGGACAAAATGGCTACTCCCATTGTGCAGGCAGGGAAAAATGGCTGTCTGGCTCTTGAAACTGACTGAGAGAGCATGACCCGGCCCCTGGCTTGAAAAAATTGGGAATCCCTGCCTTAAAGTGACCTTAGAAACAAAAATAAACCTAGTACTTCCTGAAATGCTGCTTGCTCTGAGATTTGTCACTCTACCTGGAGAACCTGGGGAATATAACAGTTCCCTAAATGTCACCTAGTGACCTGAGTCCTAGAGATTTTCTTTGCAAATGAGAAATGATAAGGAGGGATAATTGTGATGGATTATCAGGGTGGGATAATGCGTAAAAGATCCACCTGTTTGCATGCTCACCCATTAGAAAACTTCTCTTTACATACAAGAGGTGTTCTCTCTCTCAGATGCCTTTCTGACAGAGCATTTCCCCATATCTTTTAAAACAGAGGCCTATCTACATGAAGCTTTGTTTGTGATCAAAACTTTACTATATTGTTGCATAAAGCTTTGATTCAGAGTTCACAGTTCTACAGAATCAAAATGGGGAACCTCTAGTTCATGGGCTAATTTAACTGCAAACATCTATTTCTGTTATTTGTGAGCAGAGACAATGCACAACAACAATTTTGCTGTCGTGAATAACACATGTGATTTACATGATATTGAGCGTGTTGATTCCAAATTTGAACTCAGAATTTGCCTATCATGTACAGATTTTAAGGCATGCTATAGCTGTTCAAATGGTCAGTAATTGGGTAATGCATTTTTATATGAGAACATTATAACAGTTGCAGCTACCACTATGCCTGCTGCCGCCTCAGCTGAATCACATCCCCTGGTGGCATGCATGTTCCAAAAGTGGCTGGGCATGTCTGGGCAAGTTAGTGAGCTGATGTCAGAAATAGGTATATAAGGTGAGATGGACCAAGGGCTTGTCTCTAGTGCAAAACTATCTTATTGGATAGTACAGCTAGGCCATGGGGAGTCTGTTTTGAGCTAAAGATGAGTATAATGCAGCTGTGTTAATAAACCAGACAGTTTTTTGCTACATTTGTGGCAAACATACCCCGTGTGATCAATGCAAGAGCCTAACCAAGAGGGTGAGATTTGCTAACTTAAGATCTTGATGTCCTAGGCAGAATCGGACTTCAGATTTTGATTCAGTGCACTTGACTTAGTATAGGACACGTGGATTAGACCAAGTAGCAAACAATATTTATTTTTGTGTGATGCAGTGTAATTGATAAAGGAAGTTTTCTGAGAATGGGTTCTCCTTTGCAGGCTAGGAAGCTGTTACATGTCACTGAATTCTGATTTGCAGCCTGATAAGCTATAGGCCCAGGGTAAACATGCATAGAATTGAACTGTGCTTTGCATGGTTCATGAGAAAGCTTTCAAATTCGTAAGAGTATATTTTAAAAATTAATTTCTCTGAGTCCCATCCATTCTTGATACATAGTCCTCTAAACCTTTCTGAAATTGGAATTTTTCGCCTAGTTAGATACCAGTGGCATCTTCTTTCTGCTGTTAAGAAACAACCGTTGCCTATGAATGACTCAAGACAGCCAGCAATTAGTATGGTTGCAATGACCAAGCTTTGAACAATGAGTGTGCAGTTATATGACAAAGGAGAGGAAGGATTGGCCAATCAAGTGGGAATTTTGGAGCCTACCGGACAATTCATAACCACCAGTGTGACTTCTAATGGAGGTGACATCTTATCCTAGCTATCTCAGTGAAGCAATGACAGTATGATAAGCTCTATACAGTGGAACCTCATACAACAATTGCCCCGTATAGCAATGAAATCACATAACAATTAGGTTTTGGGGGGAAATGGTGTCCGACATAACAATTTTCCCTATGGAAAGAAATCATACAACAATTTTTCAATGGGAAAAACCACTTAACTTAGCAAAAAAACAACAACACAACCAACATTGTATGATGCATCCCATAGAGAAAATCGCTATATGATGCATGTATCGTATAGCAATTGTTTCGTACAACAACGAGCCCGGTGAAACGGATTAAAATTGTTGTATGAGGTATATTCAAACCCACTATGGTAACAGTGGAAAAGATTAATTTGGAAATAATGCATCTTGCTGGTCCTTAACTAAAAGCTGTCTGTGCCTAGTTGTTGGTGCAGTGGAAGTGTGCCTCAGCAGTCAACAGTGATTTCTGACAAGAGTGGAAGTTTGTGTGGCATCCTAACATCTGCTTTTCTTTTGACTGACAGCTGACATGTTGGGAATGCCTCAGGTTTGTCCCTTACATAGGCGACTGTGTACGGTACATACAGTGCCTCTGGCTAAGGAATGCGTGGGGGTCTTGCTGAAATGTTACCAAGAACAGCTGGTGAGAGGTGTAGCAGCTCTACATGTTTGCTTTACCTACTCTGCTTCTGTTTATCATTCTGCTGTTGTCTTGACAAGCAGTTCTGCATCCCTGCCCAAGCTGATGAAATGGAGTTGAAAAGACAGGGGAGGAGAGAGAAGATTGGACAAGCACGGTTTCTCCTGGCTTCCCTTCCCTGCATGCCAAGCTTGATGTGGCCTGAATGATTTGTCTGACATAGCAATTGACATCAGACTGTTGTTATGTCAGACAAGCCTTATCAGAAAAAGGTGATGGTGTGGTGGCTGAGAATATGAGGTGGACACAATCTGGAGTTGTTTGTTCTTCATCTGCTTAGTGAAATCACACAACCCACCCCATATGGTAGGCCACAATGCTCTTAAGGCAGAAGAGACGGCTTAAGCCTTTTAGCTGTTGCACAAAAGCAAGATCTGACAGGGCTTGGGGAGAAAGACTGTACATCTGCTGAAAATTACTTTCATATTCTCTTATCATCCAGCAGATGTTGAAAGGTTGCTTGGCAGACAATATATGGGAGTACTATTTTTTTTAAAAAATGTAATTTTCCAAGTTCTGTTTCCAAGTACACCTGCCCACTGCCTGCTCTTTGGCAAAGAATTGTGTGCTACAGAGGCAAACTCTGACCAATCCTTCAAAAAGTTATTTTTGGGAAGTCAACACCCAGAATCATCCAGCTAGTCTGGCATGTTTTGCCAAAAGAAAAAACTTCCAAGCTGTGGTTTATGCCTCAGTTATTATGAAAAGGAATTCATTACAAGTAACTTGTTATGTGGGAATTAGGTAACTCCAAACAGTATTGTTATTAAAGAGACATGTTGGAAGAATTTTTCCTTTGGCTGTGTATTAGACTCTAGATGTTTAAAATCAGATCTGTAAAAATTCTGTCAGCCTTCCTCCTTTTGACAATACTTACTAAACTAAGTTTGCTAGTTTCAGGGAGCACTCAGTAATATCTCCTGTGTATATCAAGGTGTGCAATCTTCTTTTCTCCACAAACAAACTAAATCTCCCCCTTCCATTCACCCCACCAACCCCCACCCCATATAGTTAAGTGGAGCAGATAGCTAAGTGGAACAGTCCCATTTGCCATTTTTGCTTCTGTTGTGCAGAGATGTGACAAAAAATTTAAACAGAGCAGAAGGAAAACCTGCATTGCCAGGGGAGAAAAGAGATGGAGTGATAAGGCCAGTGCACTTTACAGAACAACTGAGTGCGCTTGGTGTAACATCTATTGGCCAAGTCTACTGGGTGGTTACAAAAGGGAGCTATATCAGCAAAGAATAGAGAAAAGGTGGAAGAGCAAAGGTGGTAGTTTTGCTTATCATCCCCCAACGGGAGAGGAGAATGGAGATAAGGTGATATGGGGTCATATTTCTTAAAAAGATCAGCTCACTTGTTCAACCTGTTGTGGTCTAGAGTGATTTCCTTTGGAGGTATTTGTCACATAAAGCCTAGAATTTTTGTGAAAGCTTACTGACTGATATATTCACAGGCAGAAAAAGAAAGACGGTGAGTAGAAAGGCAGTTAAGGGAAGAAGAATCAGTGGCTGCCTCCTGAGTCCCAAAAGTTCAAACTGCAGCAAGCACTTTCTGTTTTAATAGCCCAATACAGATAATTTAGAATGGGCCAGTTTGGTCCAGAACCAATGAGGTTGTGACCTCTGGATGTGAGAAGGGCCTTCAGTTCCAAGAAGATAAGTTCTGATGTCAAAGCAAGGCATGGCAGGTTCAAGAGGTTTGATAGGTTCAAAAGGCAATACCTAGAGAATATGTTATGTTTGCTCAGGTTTACAGCTGTTTCATGGGTTTACAAATAGGTCTTCGGCAAGCGATAAATCCACATGTGATAGTAGGCCAGCTCAGCTCAGGGTAGGTTGCAGTTGTGTCATATGGGCAAAGCAAGAAAAAAATGCGTATTAATCAAATGGAGAAGCCTAGATTGCTTGGCAAGATAAATGCTTAGCATCCATATGCACAATATATAAATGAAAGAATCAAGCATTCTAGAAAAAAGTTTTAGAATGAGAACAATCAGCAAAGCAATCATACTTATATACGGCTCCATAGCGCTTTAGTGCACTCTCTTGACGGATTCACAAGTTAATTAGCATTTTGTTCCAACATGCTGGGTACTCATTGAGGCACAGACCATATATAGTATTCTAGATTTCTGGACAAGATGGGACTCCATGGAAGAAAACCAAACAGCCTTGCAAAGCAGCATGCTCATAACAGCTAAGCCAAGCCGTTTACAAGTGGTCATTTCAAGGAATTAAGCACCTAGTCAAGAAAGAGCTATGGAAAATTCATCAGCCCAACACACTTCTTCCTGCAGTCATGGACAAACATGAACTTAAGCAGTCTTTCTCTCCATGCTGCTGACAGTTGTTTCTAATTCCTTCCAACAATACCACCCTGCTATCCTGAAGATACCCAGTTTTGTTTGGTTTAGGAAACTATGTAGGGTGGAGCCCAGTTAGTACTTGGATGAGAGACTACCAGAAAATACCAGGCCTCTGTGGATAGTAGTAGGAGAGAATCCTTTCCTGAAAACTTGGAGGGCCAGTGTTACTCAGAGTTGACAGTATTGGGCTAGGACCAAGAGCCTGACTCAATATATAACAGCTTCATGTATCCCTGGGTTCCTACCTGCTTGGTGCACAGTACTACTGGTAGTAGTCAGAAGTAGGTTCAGGCCAGGTGGGTGACATAACCAGTTTATCTGCCCTCCCTCTGTGTGGCAGCTTACCACTGTTTCTGAAATACAGTCAATGCATTGTTTGATGAATTCTAGCTATTGGAGCCAGGGGACTTTGCTAGGGAGGTCAGGAAACCATACCCAAGCATTTGCTTGCTTAACCTTTGCACTTTTTAGCTTATTGTATATTTCTGGGTATTAGACTGAGTCAGGTCTAGTTGAAACATGGAGCAAACAGGCTCAGTAGGGCATACTTGCAAAAATAGCTGTAGGTGAGCCACCTACTCTCAACTGTCAAGGCTTCATGGATCAGGCTTCTATTTTGGAACCCAAAAGGCTTCTTCTACAAGTCCCTTGGAGCATACCACCATGGATAGCTGTGCAAACTTTGATTTGGATTCCTGAATTGAGCAGGGTGTTGGACATAACGGCCCAAAAGACTCCTCCCAACTCAGTTATTTTGGTGATTCGATGATTCTTGGAACTGTAGACCAAGATGTCAGTTTTCCAGATTCCAGCTTCTTTAATCACAAGATTGTCCTGGAGGAGTATAAGAAATGTTCCTGCTTCTTTGCTTCACAGGTCAAACACTGCTTGGTTGGAGAAAAGCAGAAAAAGGCAGAAGATGATTGTCTCCATTTAAATAAAAGTTCTGATACTAGTGCCATCTTTAAAAAAGATTTCTCTGCAGGTGATAACCAAGCTCAAGGTTTCACCTCTGCTTTACTTCCTGGGGAAATTTCAACATTGTTCAAGTCTGCAAGTTAAACAGTTGGATGCTGGTGGCTGCTCCTCTGACATTTCTTGTTAATGATGAAGAATTACCTATTACATTAGCAAAGGGCTGCTTTGACAATTCCATTACATATTACTAATAGTGCTATTAATGCCTCGTAGCTTATCATTACAGTAGGATGTGTGCATGCGTCCAAAAGCTTTTGGGTCTGGAGAAAATAGGACAAGAATAGAAATTACACCTTTGTTGGTTTGTGGAAGACAGCCAGTTTTCTTGTTCCAATATTTCTTGACAGCAATTTTGTATTAACACAGGATACAGCAGGGTGGAGTCTGGCTTGGGGCTACTGATTTTCTCCAGGGCACTGTGTCAGTAGCTGCACAAGGGAGAAGCAGACTGGGAACCTTGAGGATGATAATTTTGTTATTTATGAAGTGTCTTCTTAGGTGAGTGCTCATCAGAGGTCATCAAGAGTGCACAGGATTAGGCCAGAAGGAAAATTGATTGTCAATATCCATTCTAGCCTATGCATCATTTGTGGCCTTCTCACCCCTATCTGCTTTGTCCAGAGGAAATCAGGTAACATAGATTTATCTAGCGGATTTCACATGAATTCAGTGAAGCTTGAATTTATCAGTAGGCTTGCTGTGGCTTCTACACCATAAAATAAAATAAATAGCCTGTTTTCAGCATGGGATGTGATGTGCTCTTGAGACAACATCTACTCCATTAGCTCTCTGGGCTTGCCAAAGTGATGGATACTCGTGGGTGAATGGAATGCAGACACACAGGCTTTTAAAAACAACAAACAATGAACTGTCCATGGTAGTAGCTTGACTGCTGACAGATGGCAAAGGGCTAGGTTTGCGATGCTATGACACTACCTTGCACAGATGTTATGTACAAGGTTCACTGTGATAAAAAACTTCTGTGATAAAAACACAGGGGAAAAACACAGAGTGCAAAAGTCAAGTAAGAGGCAAAAGTGAAGAAAGTTTGTCTCTGTCAGAAGGCGGAGGCTAAACAGACTCTATTAAGTTGCCCTCCCTCTTTGGGCACATAAATTACTAGATAAGGATGTTCTTCACCCAGTAATGTAAGTAGTCAGGTCTCTGCACTAGGAATCTTGTCACAAAAAGAGATTTGAGTCAAATGTAATGCTTCGAAAAGATCATACAACAGATCATTGCCCTGTTTATTTGCGTACTTGCTTGCTGAGGGACTGCGGTAGCTTAGTGGTTAAGATGCTAAACCTGATGACTGGAAGGTTGACATGTCAGCAGTTTGAGACCTGAGTATTGCATGATGGAGTGAGCTCCCATCTATCCCAGTGCTGGCTCTTTGGCTATAAACAGAGATGAGCACTGAACCTTAGAGTCAGATATGACTGGCTTTCGAGCAAGGATGACCTTTACCTTTACTTGCTGCTTGCTTGCATATGGTCATGATGGCAAACACTTTATCTGAAACATATACATGAAAATGCAACACAAAGCAGAGATTTCAATATCTTGTTGCTGCAGAGTCTGTGCAATTGTGATGTAAGCAGAGAGGACTAAGGAGTTGTGGAATTGTGTTCTTAATGTGCTTTGCATTGATTTTAAAAATCTGATTGGGTTTATGTTCTGATATAGTCAGTCACTAAATTTAATAGAGTGATCCAGATATACAAATCCAAAAGAAATCTAACACTGTTTTTCCAATAGCAAATAAAAATATATGTGATTCAAGGTTCACTATTTTCTACCTACTGTTTACTCCTCCATAGAGTGAGTCAATAACTCAGTTCTTCTCAATTGCAGGTCCTCCCTAGCACCTTGTTCTTGGAGCAGAGAATATGGTGCAGTTTAAAAAGAAGTCACAAATCTCTAAGCAGCCCAGGTGAAGAATCAAAGACACAGCCTTATATTCTCTTATTCCTTCATCCAGTCCATCACAAAGTGCTTGTTTAGTGCCTTCGACATAAAAGTCCTGCTAGAAAGCTTGTAGGGACTCCCAGGGCAAACACATGCCATCAAGACATTTCTGGCCTGTGGAGGCCCTATGAATGAGGGATCTCAAAAATGTCCTATCCTCAACAGCCCTGCTCAGCTCTGCTAAATTCAAGTATGTGGTTCCTGTAGGGCAGTGCTTCTCAATGTGGGGCCCACACCCCACAGAGGGACTTCAACTCCCTGAAGCCTAAGTCAGTATATTGGCTGATCAGTGCTTTGAGGAATTGACTTAGGCTTCTGGGAATTGAAGTCCAAAAACCAAAGGTTGGGAAACGCTGCTTTTGGGAGTCAACTAAATTCCACGTATGGTTTTTCTTTTGTCCTGTTGCCTTCCACTTTCCCCAGCATTATTGTCTTTTCCAGAGAATCCTGCTTTCTTATCATATGTCCAAAGTAGGACAACCTCAACTTCATCATTTTTGCCTCCAGAGAAGTTCAGGCAGGCTTAGATTTGCTCCAGGGCCCAATTGTTCATTTTTCTGAAAGTCAAGTATACTGCAAAGTTCCCCTCCAGCACCACATTTTTCAAATGAATCATTTTTCTTGTCAGCTTTCTTTACTGTCCAGCTTTCATATCTGTACATAGAGACTAGGAATACAGAAGTGTAGTTGACCTTGGTCTTGGTCTCCGATGATACATCCTTACACTTGATGATCTTTTCTGATTTTTTCATTGCTGCCCTTCTGAATCTCAATCTTCTTTTGACTTTTTAGGTATTTGGATTGATGATTGAACCAAGGTATACAAATTATTTCACTATTTCCATGACTCCAAAGACCTATCTACTTCAGGTTATACCTACTTCTTTGGCTTGATCTGACCCTCAGTCTGTGGATTTATATTCCATGAGTTAGAACTCACCGCTATACAGAAGATAGGAAGACTGGACATTGACTTTATTTGTCCCCTAAGTAGGTAACAACAGTTTTAAAAAAATGGACCCCCCCGATACGAAATCTTTTCAGGCCTTTCGCAACATAATGCCTGTAGCTCTGAACTATTGGGAAATAGCAACTGTAATACATTTACCTAAATCAGGAGTTCTCAATCTTTTAAAGCCTGGGGCCGGGTCACGCTCTCTCAGACTGCTTTGGGGGCTGGGTGGCCATTTTGCCCTTCCTCCACCTCATGGCACTTCCTGGTGTGGTGGAGGTGGTGGGAGACACACATAAAATGGTAATGTGGGCTGCATCCGGCCCATGGGCCACAGGTTGAGAATTCCTGACCTAAGTGCACACATTTTCATAGACTTCATTAGAGGATCAGGATAGCTATTTCTGCACTCTAAAAAATGAGAAAACCTTGCCACGAACTGTTAAACCCAGCTATTCAAGTCTCGTAGCTTAGAAGAGACACAGTGTTTGAGTGTATTAAATCACTAAAACTTCATTCAGTCATTAGGAAATTGTACTTATCCTAGGTAGAAGGGATCAATCCAGTCCCATCACTCTCTCTTTACAGTTTTATGCTCTCCTATATAGAGAGACTGCAGTGGCTCAAGTGGTTACGATGCTGACTGGAAGGCAGCAGGTCAGCAGTTCGATACCCGAATACTGCAGGACGGAGTGAGCTTCCATCTTTGTCCCAGCTCCTGCCAACCTAGCAAGAAATTGCAAGTAGATAAATAGGGACCACTTCAGTGGGAAGGTAAATAGCGATCCGTGTGCTCTGGTGTCTAGTCATGCCTGCCACATGACCACGGAAACATCTGCAGAAACAGACAGCGCTGGCTCTTTGGCTATAAATAGAGATGAGCATAGAGGAATAGGATTTACATCATACCTTCCCAGTGAATGCTCTAGTTTACACATATATCTAAAAGCAGTTTTTCCTAAAGTCTTCACCACCCCAGTCTTGTTACTTCTGAAATCACCTGCAAAAGGGAGGAGGGGGAGAGAAATGACTGCACAGAATCTCAACACAAAACATAAAAAAGACAAGGAGGGGAAACTGAATTGTATTGGTTCTGTCTTGAAGAATGGAACATTGCTTTCTGCATGTATATTGACTGTCAAGCTCCTGCCAGCTTGCCCTGTTTGTTTCCAGTCAATTGGTATTTTATGAATCCACTCAGTGTCATCCTGTAAAAAGTCATTTACTTTTCTTCCTTCCACACATTTGTTTCTGTCACTTTCTTAAGGCCACTGAAAATCCATGTTCTCTGCCTTTTCCTCTTCAATCCTGCAAAGACCAGGATGGAACTGTAGTCTTTCTTTCTGTGCGGCATCCTTTTAAAACAAGTCCCTGTTACAACAGGTACAGTACAAAGAATATTGCAAAAAGCCAAGTGTGAAACCAATCAAGGCACGTTGTGAATTTGTATGCTGAAAGTGTTCCCTGTCCAGGAATCTATTTTCAGAACTCCACCAGTGTTATTGAAGGAGAGGGAAAAAAATTAAAATTAATAATAATCCAAGCGGTCTCCCAAGTGGCAGCTGGCCATGAGAATGAATTGAAAGGACAATTTATCTCCTCAGCCACTTTGAAGCCTTTTAGCCTGAGGGAGATCCCTTGTCTGATGAAATTAATTGAATATATCTATACTCTTGATACTTCGGCTGAAGTTCAGTTTTTTCTCCTATTTAGAAGTTGAGGGAAGCCACTTATCATCTAAACTACAGCAATGAATAATAACACCACTCAAAGTGCCACATATTCCCATTGAAGAAAATCACACAGTCATCTCTCCAGTAAGTATATGGTTCTATGTCAGGTAACCTATAAATTCATGTTCCGTCTATATTTAGTGACCCTTGTATCTCTTTAAAAAAACATATGGGACACATTCCTGGGGTTTGGATAGCAAGATAAAACCAAGATGAACCATTAGTACTAGTGTTGTTTGTTGTATATCAACAAGAAATTATTCTGGGTTGAAAGGATTTTTGCTGGAGGAACTCTGCTCAGGGGACACCTGAATGAGGCTCCTTTCATGTCCCCAATATTTTTTCCCCACCGAAGTGTCCTTATTTATCTACTTGCAATTTCTTGCTTTCAAACTGCTAGGTTGGCAGGAGGTGGGACAAGGACAGGCACTCATTCTGTCAAGTAATACTTGGGTCTCGAACTGCCAACTTCTCATTGTTAGAAATTATTCTGGGTTGAAAGTATTTTTGCTGGAGAAACTCTGCCCAGGGGATGCCTGAATGAGGCTCCTTTCATGTCCCCAAGATCTTTTACCACTGAAGTGGTCCCTATTTATCTACTTCAATTTCTTGCTTTCAATCTGCTAGGTTGGCAGGAGTTGGGACAGAGATGGGTGCTCATTCCATCATGCAATACCCGGGTCTCAAACTGCTTCTGGCAGTCCCTTTTTTAATATTTCTTTTCACACTGGAGTCTCTTGGCTGAATGCTGAAACAGAGAATTTGCATTCTTCCAGATATGAATGAATTTTAGACCTATTATCACTTTGATTTTTGATTTGATTTGATTTGAATTTATTTTTGTATACCGCTTTCCTCGTCTTGTGGATGACCCAAAACGGTTCACAATATACAAAAACATAGAACAATACAATGTTATAATAATGCAAGGCAAAAATACAATTTTATAATAAAAAAATCCAAGGTTACATAGCAGTACATAGTATTACAGCAATAGTAAAATAGCAATACAAAAGTACAAATAACAAATATTCTTGCTATGAGTCAACTTAAATTTTTTTTATTCATACAAGAGTTTTTAAAATTCTTGTTCCTTTATTATCTCTCTCTAGTTGTTGTAAATTTTGAGTCTCCTTTTATGACCTAAACATGAAAACTCCTCTGATAAACAAACAAAGCAGATCCATATTCAAATTACACACACAAAAAAATTTGCAAGAAATTCAGGAGGAAGGCGATACCCTTTATTGGATCACTGAAAATCAACACGACGCAAGCCCTCGAAATCCAAACTTTCTTCTGCGGGCACAGCATGATGTCTCCCTGCCAGAACATGGCATGATATCTCTTTGCCAGGTACAAGTCTTGCCATGGCAAGGAGACATCACGCCACGCCCAAAGAAGAAAGCCCGGACCTCAAAAGCCTGCATCACATTAATTCTCAGTGACCCAACAAAGGCATCACCTTCCTCCTCTGATAAAGGCCTTACTTGCATCCCAACACATCTGCATTTTATTTATGTAACATCTTGTCACAAAAAGCATAAAAATGCAGTTCAGAATAATTTAAAAAATCCAAAAATGACATAAATATAACAAAACAGTACACATATCACAATAAATCATGAGAATTAATTCAGAAATCAATTAATTCAATAAGAAGGACTCACCAGGGTATTATTCATTATAGCTTTATTTTGGGAATGCTTCTGTAGTAAAAATGTTGTTAACATTTTATAGAAGACTAACAAAGAGCGGCCATTCCAATCTCAGGTAGTATCTAGGTTTAACCCTCATTGAGCTGGCTAGGGCATAGCTGTCAAGTATCCCTTATTGGCCAGGAAAACCCCTTATTTTACCCTCTTTCCTGCCGTCATCCCTTATTAATTAGACTGCAATGCCCTATTGCTGCCATTGGAGGGCAGCACAGGATAAACATAGCTGTCAAGTATCCTGTATTTGCCGGGAAATGTCCCTTATTTCCAAATCCAAAACTTGACAGGTATGGGCTAGGGCTGATTGGAACCAGACACCAACTAAGGTTTCCATCCTTGACCTAGTGCTTTCAAGCAGCCTGGATAGAGAAGCTGATTAAAATAACTGTTAGGACTAGTCTATATTTCTAGAACTATTAAAACTACTGGGATTGTTGCTATTGATGTAGTGGAAAATGGCATTCTCTTTGCATATGATTATACTGTATGAATCAGAAATCATACAATTGTAGATTACTGGAGTTAGAAGGGGTCTATAAGACTATTGAGTCCAACCCGTTGCTCAGTCCAGGAATCAAAATAAAAATATGGCTGACAGATGATTGTCTAATTTTCTCTTGAATGGCTCCAGCATTGGAGCACTCACCACCTCTCCACACAATTGACTCTATTATTGTACTGCTCTAACAGTTAGGAAGCTTTTTCCATATATTCAGCCTATATCTGGTTTCTTTTAACTTGAGCCCATTATTATATATCCTGCACTTTACCACAAATCTCCCCCCCCCTCCCCAAGTATATTAATTCTGATGCTCTCAATGGGACAACCAAGCTCACCCTCCTGTATTTCTGTGCAAGAATATGTATTTTTGACCTTCAGTGTGATGCTATCTCCATTTCTACTTCTGTTCTGTTTAACAATTTATATCCTTCAGTTGTTGTGTTCCAGTCATGGGAGTGAAATTTCAATTACCCTAATCCCATCAAAGTTTCAGTTATCCCTATCAAGTCATATTTACTCTCCTGAATTAAGATTTCCAGTTCTTCTTGTTTGTTTCCCATTCCCATACTCCTGGCATTTGCATACAGACACCAGGTAAAGGTAAATGTAAAGGTTTCCCTTGCTCGAAAGCCAGTCATACCCGACTCTAGGGTGCAGTGCTCATCTCTGTTTCAAAGCCGAAGAGCCAGCGCTGTCTGCTTCTGCAGACGTTTCTGTGGCCATGTGGCAGGCATGACTAGACACCGGAGTGCACATAATGCTGTTACCTTCCCACCAAAGTGGGTCCCTATTTATCTTCTTACAATTTCTTGCTTTCGAACTGCTAGGTTGGCAGGAGATGGGACAAAGACGGGAGCTCATTCTGTCCTGCAGTACTTGGGAATCGAACTGCTGACCTTCCTCCTCCCAGTCAGCGTCTTAGCCACTTGAGCCATTGCAGTCTCCACAGACACCAGATACTGTGTGATTTGTGGCCTGCTTTTCTTAGTACATTTTTAGAGAAGATTATTATTGGGCTCCGTTAGGGCTGCCCAGTCTGTTCCTCTTATTGTGCATAAGCTACCATCTCTCTTTACTTACAAGCCTTGGGGTCTGCTTCAGTTTTACTCTTTTCCTTTGCTGTGTTAGGAGACAGCAAACAGAACGGGACATTCAGCTGTATCCCTACACATTCTTGATGCCTTTTTTTGGGGGGAAATTGAACTAGAAAGAATCCTCATTGATACAAGATACAAACACCTTTGGGACTGGAAACTCCATTAAACATTCCCTGAAAGACAGGTGCTTGTCTTCTTGACCTGGTGAGAGAGTGGGGGTTTCTCAGCTGGTATACTGTGTCTTGCTTACATGAAAAGAAAACAAGAACTGTTATCTGCCTTTACATGTTTACCTATTGTATGATTTTCCAGACACAGATGCATATAAATGCAATCAGTTACAGACAATGGTTCACAACATCTCAAAATGGAACATTAAGAACTACAAAACAAACTCAGGAATTTCAGAATGATCCAGTTAACCCATAAGTAAAGGTAAAAGTTGCCCTTGCTCGAAAGCCAGTTGTATCTGACTCTAGGGTTCAGTGCTCATCATACCTGTCAACCTGCGGCTCTAGAAAAACGGGACCTGCGCACATCGCTTGTGTGCAGGTCACTTTCCATGCATGCGTGGAAGGGTTTTACCCCTTCTACGCATGCACGGAAGTGCTACGCTGCTTGCGTAGGGGCTGCGCAAGCAGCGTAGTGCTTCCACGCATGCGCGGAAAGCGTTTCCCCCCTCTGCCAAATTACGGGGTTTTGGCAGCGCGGGGCAGGTTATGACGTCAATCGACGTCAAATTATGGGGTTTTCCCGGCCAAATCAGGATGGTTGACAGGTATGGTGCTCATCTCTGTTTACAGTGAAAGAGCCAGCACTATCTGCATTTGCAGACATTTCCATAGTAATGTGGCAGGTATGCCTTAACACGAGGGTACACGGAATGCTGTTTACCTTCCCACCAAAGTGATACCTATTTATCTACTTGCAATTTCTTGCTTTCAAACTGCTAGGTTGGCAGGAGCTGGGACAGAGATGGGAGCTCATTCTGTCATGCAGTACTTGGGTCTTGAACTGCTGACATGCCAACCTTCCAGTCATCAAGTTCAGCATCTTAACCACTTGAGCCAGCACAGGCCCAAGTCCCAAGTTAACCCATATCCCCTCCCTTGATTGGCTGTTAGAAAGGTGTGCGCTACACTTCCTGCATCATTTTAAATAATGTAATATCTGAGGTCGCTGTATTGTTGCTGTTGTTTTACTGTAACAGTACTAAATATTGACAGGCAACTACCTTGATCCTGCTGTCTTAATCGTGCTCTGCTTCTAAATGATTGTAGATTGGAAAGCTCTTAACTGAAAGAAGTATTCAAATAAATGACAATCTTTTGAATAAAGACATATCCTCTTACTTTGATAGAATTTGGTAGGACAGACCCACTCTTTTACTCCCTTCATCTTGATTTTATGTCTTTTGATTGACTGACATCTTCATTTAAGTAACTGGATGGCACCATCTGCCCTGCTGTCATATGTAACATTGGGAAGAGCAGTCCAATGTCCACCATATGTTTTAAAATACAGTAAAAGTCCAGGGATATATTTTTTCTTCCTCGTCCAGAAAATGGCCTCAAAATAGATTTGTTTCATTTCATTTGTTTTCACAGGCAGTAATGACAACTTTGCAATAACATGAATCAGTTTTTCAGGTGATATAAATAACCAATTAAATCCTGTTGTCAGATGAGGAGTCTCTAAAAAGAGAGGTTCAGTATAAATACTGACAATGTGAAGAGTTTGGCAAACAAGGTGGATGAATGAAGTGGACAGTGGGAGAAGATTGGGGAAGAGGAAGGAAATATCTGTTATTGGATTTACACTAACTTAACGTTTGCCTGTCTGTAGTGATGGAATGCTGCAGTGACCATACCCTTGTTCAACTTTTATTAAAGCATAAACATAAAAGATGATGACTGTGTGTTATGTATGCATGTACAATGTCTCTTTAAATGTATGAATGTAACAAGCCTAAATCACAATGTATCTCAGCTGCTAAGGAACGCAAGCAAGCCGCCCATAGAGGGCAGCTGCGAGCGTTCAGTCTCACATGGTTCACATTCCCCAAATCACGAACAGCCGCGGGAGATTCCCGCATGTCAAAGAACCACAGAGGAACTACAGAAGAAGAACTACAGGAGAGAGGCGTGACCGGGGCGAGGTCACGCCGGTAGCAGCCAATAAGCTACCGTGCAGCCAGATTCAAATGTATTGTGTTACTGTATATAATGAGATGTACCTCCGCCATTACCACATGTTCTTACAGACCATCAATCAATAAACCTGTGTTAGTCCTTCCTGCGACTCCTTCTTTGTCTCCCGTGCAAGACACCAAACTGTGTAAGCTCTACATTGTCATTTCTGTGGTTTCTACACATGGAGGCAAACATTCTGAAGAGATCATCTCTTAGGGCAGGCATTCACAACCTATGGCCCACGGGGTAACTCCGGCCTGTGTAGCCAATTAATCAAGCCCATGGTGAGAACCTATCCACTGCTGGAAGCTACCACCTCCACCGGAAGTGCAAAAATGCAGCAAAAAAATTCCACAAATGGAGTGAAAATGCCCTGAACACCCTCCCACCACTATGGGAAGCAATGGAGCAAGCACACCTGTGCCCGCCGCCGCCGCGGCCCCCCCTCCACGCCATGCCTGGCTGGAGGGGTGAAAAGTGCTGCCGCCGTCAGAGCAGAGAGGCCCGTGCTCGCCCCGCAGCTGCACCATTGCCGGGGGAGCGAGCACACCTGTCTTTTGCCCTGTTTGGGCTTATTCGTCTGTATCTTGTATCCTGTTTCTTTGCTTCTCTCATTGCTTTTTTTTGAGTATAATTTTTAACTATGCCTTTGACATTTTTTGTAAATTTTTATATTGTATGTTTCTTGTTCACTTTTGCTGTCTGCTGTGCAGACAGCATGCGCCATTGTAAACCACTCTGAGTCGCCTTCAGGCAGAATAGAGCGGTATACAAATTAAAGGTGAAATGAAATGAAAAATGGAGGCTGCCAAAGCAGCCAAAAAAAGGTGCAATTGCACCAGCCACCACTGCCACAGAAACCAGAAGTGTTAAAATGTTGGTTTCCATGGCGGTGGCGGCAGCGCGCACAATGTGCCATTTTCAGTAGCTTTGGCAGTCTTTGCCACTTCCCATGGTGGCGGCAGGGTGTTCAGAATGTATGTGCTCCATTTTTTGAATTTTGCACCACATTTTCATACAGTACCTCATACAACGTCTGCTTCGTACAACATCGAATTCATACAACATCGCCTAATTCCTTGAAAAAAGTTGCTTCATACAAAGTCGCTGCAATGTTGCATGAGACATTGGGGTTTTCCCCAGGGTGCATTGTGCCTGGGCAGTATAAAAGGCAGAACACATGCGTGTATTGATCTTGTGGGTTTTGCACGAGGCGAAGAGTGTTTAGGAGTGGTTTTGAGCGCGATTTTGGCAGCATTCCTGGGATTTTTGCAACATTCTTCAGGTTCTTGGACCATTCTTTGGCACAGTGGAAAGGCAGGTAAATGAGGTTTTATGTTTCCGATTGGCTTGAGGTGGGGAGGTGGATGAGGGAGGCCTTTTTTTGGTGGGGTGGGCAATTGTTTGGTGTTTGCTGTTGTTTGGATGATTAACACTGTGCTGCATGATGGGACATGTTGGCATCCATTTTGTCCTTACTGTAATTGTTTACAGTAGCTTGTACAAAATGGATGATCGGCCGCATGGCTGCAGATTAACATTGTGCTGCATGATGGGACATGTTAACTTTTAAACCTGCACTTCATAAAGTTTTCAAAAGTTAAAAACTTGTTGTATGGTTTATCCCCTAAAATCAGGGTTGTTTGACATGTTTTTGTAAAGTATTTAGCCTTTAGACAATGATTTCTTAAAGTTCTGTCAGTTTCCTGTCTGTTTCCTAGACTTTGCCTTGAAGTCTATGCTGTTACAGTACAATGTATCTCTATGGAAATGACATCGGGGCAAGGATTTGATGTTGTATGAGGCATCGCGGCTAGGATTTTGCATGCCTCATATAAAGTCCAAATCCGTATAAAGTCCAAACTTGTGGAACCAAGTTTGGACGTTGTATGTGGTATCACTGTACTTCAGTTTTCGGCTGCTTTTGCAGTCCCCACCCCTGCCGGCGCAGAAACCAGAAGTGCCAAAACACTGCATTTTTTGCTGTGAAAATGTAGTGGAAATGCAGTGTAAACACAGCGAAAATGCAGCAAGGAAATTCCAAAAAGGGAGCGAAAATACCCTGAACACCCTCCTGCCACCGTGGGAAGTGTCAGAGGTTGCCAAATCAGCTGAAAAAATGGTGTGATTGCACACACCGCCGCAGAAAAAGGAAGCACCAGGAGGAACCAAACCTCTGGCCTGCGCAGCTGTGTGTTGGGGGTGGGTCCTGCCTGTGGTGGAAAAACATTGTGAACCCCTGTTTTAGGGACATGCAGAAGACCCACAACTCAGTTTCCCCTCATAAAAGGCACAGAGTTCAGGACTGATCTAAATTACGTCACGTTAAATTTCTCCAATGCTGTGCCTTTTATGGAGGGAAACTATATTAAGGCACTCCCCCCCCCCTTAAATGTTCTTTCAATGCAAATAATGGCTCAAAATGGCTCATCAGATAAGAGCAAAACATTTTTGTTAAAATCTTAAATAGCTCTTCAATACCCTTGAATCTTTAAAAAAAATTCCTCTTGCTTCACAAACAGCACTGCAAAAATCAATTAAAATATAGCTTCATTCCATTTCTGTATTCCTGAGCACTGGGGACCTTAATCAAACAACAAATCAATACAGATTTCAGTTCAGCCTGATTTGCTCTGCAAAGGTGAAAAGGCTACTTCTTCTTTCATTTCCAGATCAAACTTTGGACTGCCAAAATGAAGCCACTTTCTTGGCTTTGTCATTGGCCAAAATTAAATCTCAATTGGTACACATTTCTGGTAGTAATTGGCAAATGAGTAAATGAGCCGGATTCTGTATCCCTCGCAATCACACAGTATGTTGTTGTCTGCCAGCTGTCCCCACCTGAGCATGTTGGTCCTAATGCTCTCTGACCCTCAGTTGATTCAAGGCCCTCCAAATTATGTAGGGGTGGTGGTGGTTCAGTTCCTCAGCTATGGACCATTTTCAATGTTATTCCTTGTCCAGTGAGCTCCTTCCTCCATCTTTTAATTTGGTTTTGCTCTTGCGTATGCTCAAGAATGTTTGTTCTTTCCATAAAGCTCTTCCTGGAACTGAGCTGGTGGACTTGAGGCACAAATCTATTCAGAGGATGTTGAAGGTCATTCTCTTGCTTAGTTCTCTTGGCATCAGCTGCTGCTTCTCTCCTGATCTTAGGAGGAGCAACACAAAGAAGAGGGTATATTTTCTCACCTGGTGTAGGTTTGAGGCATCCTGTCACTATATGCATTGCTTCATTTACAGTGATGTTAACTTGTTTTACGTGTGTGCAGTGATGGGCACCAAAAAATTCTACTGCCACACCGTGGGCGTGGCCTAACTGGTGGGCGTGGCCTAACTGGTGGGCATGGCCCGACTAGTGGGTGTGGACTAATCAGTGGGCATGTGACTGGGTGGCCAATCTAGTCATGCCTGCCACATAGCCCATGAAAACATCTGCAAACACAGACAGCACTGGCTCTTTGGCTGTAAATGGAGATGAGCACTGCACCCTAGAGTCAGATACAACTGGCTTTTGAGCAAGGGCAACCTTTACCTTTACCTATTGTTAGATCCAAAGCTGCCAGTCGTATCTGACTCTAGGGTTCAGTGCTCATCTGTTTATAGCCAAAGAGTCAGCACTGTCTGTAGATGTTTCTGTGGACATGTGGCAGGCATGACTAGACACCAGAATGTTGTTACCTTTCCCACTGAAGTGGTCCCTATTTATCAACTTGTGGTTGCCAGGAGCTGGGACAGAGACGAGAGGTCCAGGAGGCATGACGCAAGCTCTTCCCTAAGTTAGGTTCCCTCTCAGAGGAAGGGAACTTAACTTAGGGAAGAGCTTGCACTGCGCCGCCTGGACCAGTGGCGCCTGGACTAGCTCTTCCCTTCCCCTGGCATTAGCAGCGTGTCCAGGCAGCATGGCGCAAGCAGGGCAACTCTTGCAATGCCCAGACAGACATCCTGTGTTCCTGCAGGACTAGGTCCAGGCATCGCGAAAGTTGTTGTTGCTGCTGCTAGAAGGAGGCAAGGGGAATGGCGTCAGCGGGGGGGGGGGGTGTTGCTCTGGGTGGCACGATGTCAGCTCCCTCTCCCCTTCCCCCAGGTGTGCACATGCTGCCACTTCCACCACCAGCTGAGCAGCACCTGCGCCTATTAAGGAGCCAGCAGCAGCCGCTCTGGAGGAGGAGAAGGAAGAGCCGAAGCCGATGCCATCACCCGCTCTCCCTGGAAGAGGTGGGCGGGGTGGGGTAGGGAGGGGGCGTAGTCAGCCAGGGGCGGACTGGCTGATACCCAACATTGGGTGTGTGGATACACACCGTACTAGAGCAGTATACTCTGGTGCAGAGACACTTAGGGCCAAAGCTGATGTGGGCAGTATGGATGGTTGAGTTCCCCATTTATGGTTTGTGAGTTTTCTGATGATGTTGTTCCTTGAACTAACTTTAGCATTAATATTCAGACAGTGCTGCTTAAAAGAAAATGTCCTGTCAAATGTCACACCAAGGTATTTTGGTGTTGAACAATGCTGCCTGTAATCGATTCCTTTGGCATTTAACATCCAACTCAACCCCTGAATTTCTGTTTCAAAAGGCCACTGGAAAGGGTTGAGGGGCATGAAGGAGAGTGAGGGAAAGAGAGACTGATATTGCAGATACAACTACTGTGTGTTAGTTTAAGGTGGTGGGTGTGCTGGTAAATTCACAAAATCAGACTGAATGAAAGGTCTGGAGCACTTAGCAAAGAACTACCAAAACAGTTTTGCAGGCGCACCCCCCCAATGATGGACTCAGACACAAATGAAAGTGGATAACAGCATGGGCCACATTTATTGATTCAAGCCCTAGTCCGAATTATAAATTTCTATTGGTAAAACGACCAATCATAATTCTTAAGGCAAGCAGGCCGAAGTAACACTGGTAAGGTACCACCCAAAATTGCCAACGGCAATTGTTACAATGTATCTATTTGTATCAATTTGTTTGTTGACAACAAACAAATTGTTGACCGTAGTCAATATCTAACTAATGACCCCACCCTCTGACGCGTATCCGTAAAATCAGGGGGTGATACCAGCTGTCTAGTGGTAACCATCACCCCCTTGCCTGGTTCGTCGTTGACCGGACAACGTTTAAACAACTTATGCCTATCTAGTGTTGTCCAGTCAATTGCGAACCTGCCGGATACCTGTGGGTCATCAATGTTTACCTTACCAGTGCTACCCGCCACCCGGAGAGGCTTCAATAAAGGCTCGACGCCCCCCCCCAAGACCGTCAGCTCGGTCGACAGGCCTGCTCGCCAATCACCCAGCAGGAGGTCCATACCTCCTCGCGACAGATGGACCCCATCCCCAGAATAAAGCCCAAAATTTTGCAGACTAATGGCGGGATGATGACTGACCCGCCCCCAGCCCTTGGTCGAAAGGAATCGGGCCACCGCCCTGTTTACCATGCGCCGAGCGCGGTCCAGGGCCTGGAGGTCGAAGCCTCCCCGATAAGCGTGCCGTGGGACCATATCTGACCAAACAAGGGTTGTGGCGGGCCATACGTAATGTAAGTAGGCAAGGTCCGCGCAAATCGCATGCTTCAGCGATAAGCCAGTGACCTGACCCAAGTCATTACCCCCTAGGTGTATGATCAGGATGTTGGGCGGGTCGGCACTCCTTGATGAAAAGAGGAATGGCAAAAGCTCCCGCCACAACATACCGGGCTTACCGTGCCATGTGAATTGTGCGTATGCACCCAGTCCCAGTCGGGGTCCCCAATCTGTCGCCGCAGCGTAACACGCTGCCCTGTGCACGTAGCTGTGGCCCACCAGCCATACTGTCACCGGTGTGATACGACACCCAGGGTCTGTCAAGGGAAAAAACAGGGAAGGAAAGATACGTGGTGACTCAGAAGGTACTCACGGTGGGAGTGGGCGAACATAAAACTGGAAACAGTGTGAGTCCCACCTCCCCATGCTGCGTATGCCAGCCCCGGAGTACCCATAAGCAGCCGCAGTAGAGGCCGCCCCAATTCTAAATGAATGGGTGCCGTAACGGGCCCCTGGGAGGCCAACTCTGGCCAGTGCCTTCCCTGTCACCTTCCAAAACTGAAATTTAGTGAGGGGAGACCCATCTTGGTGACAGAAAAACGGGCCATGGTGCGTGCCACGCAGTGCAAGGAACTCCTGTAGGGCACCAACCGGACAGATGTCTGCCAATGAACATCGTAGCAGTCTTATTCCACTGCCTACGCCATGCTGATCTGTTTTAGAGGAGCGTATCCTCAGCTGAGCCCAATCATTGCAAACATAGACATCTTCGAGTTCCAGTGCCCTACGACTTGCATCCGCCTTAGACAGCATCACAAGCTCGCTGATGCGGAGCGCTCCAAAAAAGGCCACCGTTGTAGCCGCACGAAACAGGGCTGCCACATACCTATCAAAACATAGGTCATGCCAGCCTCGTGCCAGTTGGGTAAATACCCCAGGGGAAATTGGGTGACGGTCGTCCAGGCTACGCCCACGTTCCCACACCCACCCCTCCAAAACATGTCTCACATGGAAATCAGCGGTGCTGTCCGCATGACCTCCCACCTTGGCCATAAAGGCCAGCGCTGATAGCCTAGATGCTATGGTGCGTGGTGCCAGGCCCTGGGCGTGCAGGTAAACCATAAAACGGAGGATGTGGGCCACTGGGATCGGCCAGGTATCTGGCAAACAATATTGGGAACAAAAGGTCCGAAATGAAACCAACGCGTGGTGATACGCCTTACGCGTGCGTGGCGCCAGTGACATGCCTATCGCCCGGTTCACCTCTCCTTGCCAATGGTCCATATCTCCTGCGGTAGTGGCGAGGGAAATTCCTCCGCATCCGGAGCCAAGGCACGGAACCGGGAGATCTGCAGGCGGGACAAAGCGTCAGCAATATCATTATTCACCCCCGGGACATGCCTGGCCCTGAACAGTACATTGAGGCGCAGGCTGCGCAATACAAACTGGCGCACAAGATCCATGACCCTGGGAGATTTAGAGGTCTGTGAGTTGACAATGTGGACAACAGCCGCATTGTCACACCAGAAATGCACCACAGAGTTGGCCCACTCCTCACCCCATAGCATCAAGGCCCCCAGTATGGGAAAAAATTCCAAATATGTGAGATCCCTCAGGCGACCCGTGCCTGACCAGGCTGGTGGCCATCCACCATATGCCCACTTCCCATTGAAGTACATCCCATAACCCAGGGATCCCGAGGCATCAGACTGGATTTGAAAGTGGGGCGAAGCCAGGAGGTCAGACCTCCAAAATGAGACCCCATTGAACTCCCTCAAGAACTGGAGCCATACATGCAGATCTGCCCTGATGCCCCGTGTCAATCTCACCCTATGATGGGGCCTGGATAAGCCTGCCATGGCGTCGCACAAGCGCCGAGCAAAGGCCCTGCCAGGTGCCACCACCTTACAAGCAAAATTGAGGTGGCCATGTAGCACCTGCAATTCCCGAAGGGATGCCTTGCGCTTAGCCAGCAAGTCCGATATAAGGGCGACTATCCTTGCCACCTTGTCTGCGGGCAACCTAGAAGCCTGCGCTACCGTGTCAATTTCCACCCCCAGGAATATTAACTTGTCAGACGGGCCTTCGGTCTTTTCGGGCGCTAAAGGGACACCGAGTTCCTCCATTAGCGTCTGAAATGTATTGAGGAGACGTGTACACGTGTCCCAGCCCCGTTCACCCCCGAATAAAAAGTCATCCAGGTAATGGGCTACAGACCGAGACCCTGACCTACGGACAAATGCCCACTGCAGGAAGGTACTGAAACGCTCAAAAGCCGAGCAGGATATGGAACAGCCGAATGGCATGGCTTTGTCGAAATAATATTCACCCCGGAATTTGAAACCCAGCAACTCGAAGTCACCCGGGTGCACGGGCAAGAGGCGAAACGCCGACTTAATGTCACACTTAGCCAACATTGCACCCGGGCCACATGAGCGCACCATGCGCAATGCCTGGTCAAAGGATGTATACCTGACAGAACAAAGGTCATCAGGGATAGCATCATTGACCGAGTGGCCAGCTGGGTAGGACAAGTGGTGAATCAGGCAAAACTCGCCCGGTGACTTCTTGGGCACCAGTCCTAGCGGGGACACTTTACGGTTGGGAAACGGGGGTGCGGGGAAAGGGCCGGCGACCCTGCCCGCAGCAACCTCCTTATTAATGCTGGCGGCAGCCACCTCCTCCCTTCCCCTAAGTGACAAAAGGTTAGGTGCATCCTGAGGTGACCTATCCCCCGTGAAAGGAATACGAAAACCCAGTTGAAAACCCCGAAGGAGGTACACAGCGTCTGCTCTCCTTGGGTACGATGCGAGCCAACGCTCCAGCATGTCGACATTAATTGGGGAGGGGGCCTTTTGGTGAACCCGCTCCCTTCATGGCAGCCTTGCCTGCCCCTTGTCCGCCCCTACCCCTGCCCCTGTATCCTCCCGGCCTGGGACAGGCGGAGGCAGCATGGGGGCCAGAACAAGAGGGGCACTCATGCTTGTACTTGCAATTCTTCCTGTTGCAAGAACCATTGGACGAGAAGGTCCAGCACAGCAGGCGGGCTGGAACCCCCTGCCCCGCCGCTTGGCGGGGTACCTGTACTGGGGCCGCTCGTTGGACCGCATGTCCACAATGGTATCTCTCCCCAGGCGCCGGGCGCGTGGGGGTCATATACAGAAGCCACAGCTTCTGGCAGGGCTCATCCCACCTCATCTCTGGGTGCAGCGGAATTCTCATTCGGAACTCTTCGTCGTAAGCCAGCCATGACGGGCCCGGGAAGTCAACCATAGCCCGGTAAATATTGTCCAGATATTGGACCATGGGAATAGCCAAATCCGGCCTAGCCCGGAGATAAACGGCCATGTAAATCAGGTACGCTGGCAGCCAATTCGCCCACGTGCGTGGCGGCTTACGACGACGTGCCTGCTCCTTATCCTTCTCGTCCAGCCCTTCCCTCTTCTCCTTGGTCAGCTCCCTATTTAAAAGTGAGAAGATATCTACGTACTCGCCCCTCCAAATCTTTTCCTTGGTAGACTGGGCCAAATGGTCCCCCAGGGGCAAGGAATACCCTGCTGTTGGCAAAGCCGACACCGGCACCGAGGGAACTACGGGCAAGGTAAATTGAGCCTGAGCTAGCCCGGGGATCCCCAACACATTTCCCAGCACGTTGGGGGCACCTCCCCGCCCCAAGCCCTGTGTCGTGGTCAAAGTCGCTGGGTGGGCCGGGGGCCATTGTGCCGCCGTGCCAGCCGAGCGAGACCAAGGCCATTGAAAAGCCCCCCCCCCCCCGGTGAAGTCAGTTGTGTGGGTGCATTAACTTGGACTGCATACTCACCCGCTGCACCCCCGCGGGCCGCCCCCACCGGGGGTTCCGGCCCGCTGGGGGCGTCGGAGCTCACGACCGAAGCTGAGCTCGTCGACGGGGCCAGACCAGCACCAGACTGCTGCACCTGTGGGGTGGGGAGCTGCGAGGCAGTGGCCGCCAACGGCCCGCCCGCCTCAGGCGGCTCAACCCGACCCAGCACCGGCCGTTGTTCGGCGGCCAAAGGGGGAACCTGGAAACCTAGAGGTACACCTACTTGGTTGGCCCTCACCAAGGACGCTTCAAGGGCCGCAACCCGAGCAAGAAGGGCCTCCACGTCGATGTAGGGCCCGGCCCCGACAGGGGGCAATTGGGCAACCGGCCCAAAATTCACGGGTACCTGACCAGGTCCCTGCGCCCCAGGGGCCAGATAAGGCCAAGAGCCCATGCTCGGCCCCTGGAAAGTCGTAGGAACGCCCTGCGCGGGCAGGGAACCCAACCACCCTCCGTGGCTCACACCCCCCATGGGGAACTGCACACCCGGGCAAGAAGGCCCCACCGGACGAACTATGGCAGGGGCCGTGTTCGTCGTTTGCGGGCCAAGGGCCGAGGCCCCGTCCGGGGCTGCGGGTATGCTCCGCGCACCAGGCCAAGGAGCTACCGATCCCATCCCACCGTCCCCGGTGGGATCTGCTAAAGGTGGCTGCGGAACGGGCGCAGTCGCGGTCCTCCGACCCGGCTGACGCCTCCGCGCCGATCTAGCCACGTTTGCGGCTGCCTTCTTCTTCGAGGGCATGGCCAATGTAGCTAAGGAGTCTAAAGGAAAGAGAAAGCTGCCCGAAAAGGCTTCCCTCAAGAAGACACGATCGACGGAGGTAAGGAGGAAAAACTTCTCCGCTCCGTCGGTTCGCCAAAATGGCAGCACGGCTGCCTCGTGGCCAGCCCCTTTTATTAGGGTGCTGGCCACGCCCCTAACTACCCGGATGGTTTCGTCTGGTGGGGGGGGGCCCGCAAAGAGCGCGGCGGCCATTTTGGCGCCGCGCTTCCATTCTTTCTGTCCTTTTCCCCCTTAGAATAAATCATATTCAAAACCTTGGCGAGGCAGGAGTGATGGCCAGAAAAACAAGGACCTCAAATTCTGAACTGGAGAGTTTTTGTTACCTGGTATACATATGTACAAGGATGCTGGATTCCCACCCCCACCCCCATGCCCCAGAAGTCAGAGATAAAGGAGAAATGTATCTTCAACAAAAACAAGAGTTTTCTAGCAACTTAACAATTAAGGTTGTGTTGTCTAATCAGGGCAGATGGGGAATCACATAAGCCAGCAGGCTCCACATTGCATAACCATTTGTGAGAATGATCTCACAGCTGATGTGAGAACCTGTGATGGGGAATCAGCCAGAACTGAGAGGAAGATGTGCAGGTATGAAGATATGCAGAAAGTACTCCACATCACAATTATATTATTATGTCATTAACACTGGTCATTCATGAATTGTGGCTGATAATATAAACATCCTTGATGCTTGGTAAGGCAACAAACACAAGAAATGGGCCAATAATTCATTATTCCCTTTTATCATATAAAACAAGGATAGACTCTTCAATAAGTGAAAAACTATACAACATTTGGATAACAAATAAAAACAAAAAACAAAACAAAAATAAGTATACCAAGTGCAACCAACACCGAGAGAGACACCTCATTGCTTTAGTTTACTTTTGGTTACTTTTTACCTATAATGCAAGGGGGGGCAAACGGTGAGAGTAGTAGCCCACTTATCGCAAATATTTTTGGTTTGGATCCACCTTTTATTTACAGGTCCGAGGTGTCACCATGGGCTTGTCCATTGCCCCATCACTGGTGAATATGTATATGATCAGGTTCGAAGAAAAATTTATTCTTAATACAGATACTAACCCCTTTTTTCAACATTTATTGATGATTTGTATTTTATTTTGGATGACTTGCATTATACTACTGGATTTGTGGATTGGATTAACAGGCTTAATATCAATCTTAAATTTACCCATGATGTCGGCCAGCAGGCACTCCCATTCTTGCATGTAACAACATATCTTTCTCATGAACGTAAAGTAAATGTTAGGCTCTACAGAAAACCCACAGACAGAAATTCTTATTTAAATTTTGGATTGTACCATCAGCATTATTTAAAGCATAATTTACCTTATGGGTTATTTCTGAGAGCTAAAAGGAATTTCTCTGCTGAGGCAGACTTTGTTTTGTCCGCCCTTAATATTAGACAGTATCTATAACAAAAGGGTTACCCTGACAATGTTGTTGACACCTGTTTCAAAAAGGCATGTGCTATTCCCAGGCAACAATTGCTTACCTAAAGAGAGAGATCTGGTAGCTTGAGACTCAGCTGTTCCTTTGACTACTCTCCTTTAGCCACCAAAATTAAAAGCGTCATCTATAAGTACTGGCACATAGTAGAGCATTTACCTAATTGTAAAAGTAGACCTCTTATCGGTTTAAGAAAACTCGTCCCATTGCCCAGATAGTTACACACTCTGATCACGAACATCCTTTGAGAATTTCTTCACCCATTGCATTAGGGCATTACTGCTGTGGTAACTGTATTCAGTGCAGACTCAGCTGGGAGCCAAAGGAGGTCAGCGTTCCAGGCAAAAAAGTTTGTCCTTACTCTCAAGGAATTCACTACGTGCAAAACCAAAAATTGTGTCTACCTTTTAATATGCAAATATGGTCTCGGCTATGTGGGTATGACTACTAGGGAATTAAAAATTAGGATGGGGGAACACAGGTCAAAAATTCAATCTTCGACTTTACAAGCCCCACTGGTTAGTCACTTCCTAGAAAAAAACCACACTGACTGCGACTTTAGGTTCATTGCCTTAGAAATGGTTAAGTCACAACCTTTCTCCGGCGTTAATATTGAGAAACAGCTTTTACAGTGATAGGCTTACTTTATCCACCGCTTTGATTTACTGCAGCCTAATGGACTCAACTCAGAACAAGATTTTGCCTGTTTTCTTTAAGAATATTTTCTTCATTCCTAAATCATGATGTCCGCTGTTACCACTTAAAAGTATTATATGTTAGTCTCTTATAGAAATGAACTAATAATTTAGTTGTTTGACGTCCGTCAGCACAAAAAGAATCAATGCTTGGAGGCTTAGGACGTGCTGTTTAAATCCTTTATAAATACTTTATATTGACATATTATACAGGTAATATTCTTCACTGTTGTCCTAGTCTTAGATAATAATAATAATAATAATAATAATAATAATAATAATAATAATAATAATAATAATAATAATAATAATAATAATAATAATAATAATAATAATAATGTTTATATGCTCTCCTGAACCCATGTAATTTGTACATAAATGTATTTTTTTATAATTGTATATAGTTATACTGATGTATATATAGCGCATATTATCATGTTAAGACAGTTACTCAGTTGTTTATTAATGTTTATTAGTTTTTATAGATTCCTGATGAAAGTGAGCTGAAAAGCCATTTATTTACCGGAAGGTCTTAGAATCTTATGAATGATGAATTACGGATTACTTTGATTTTTGAAACACTGAATAATAATAATAATAATAATAATAATAATAATAATAATAATAATAATAATAATAATAATAATAATAATAATAATAATAATAATAATAATAATAATAATAAAGTTTAATTTCTATCCCGCTTTCCTGACACAAGTGCCACTCAAAGCGGCTCACAACATATACAAATACAATAAACAGAGCAAAATATACAATAAGCCATAAAAGACAATACATAATTAATGCAATCAAAACATCAGAATAAGCAAAAATACAATACAAAATATAAATAATTAAGCAATACCACAATGAGAAATTACACAGAAAAATCAACCTCAACCACGCAGCAGCCACAAAGGCACCCTATAGTTCAAAGTCTGTGAGGCAGCTGCGTCGGCGGCAATGGCTGCCACCTGTCTCTCCCCAATGGGGCCGATGGCATGGGCTCCCGGGGTGGGACAGGGAGCTGCTCGAGGCGGCTGGCATCATCGTCCCTTTCCTGCTTCCCATTCCCGGGCCGAGTAGCGAGGGCCCCGGGAAGAGGCAACGCGGCGGCTCCGGCGGGGCTCCGGCGGCGTCTCCTTTTGAGCCCTCTCTGCAGGCAGGGCTTGGAGGGCGGGGAGACGCACCTGCCTCCCATTCCCGGGCCGAATAGCGAGGGCCCCTGGAAGAGGCAACGCGGCGGCGATGGCGGGGCTCCGGCGGCGTCTCCTTTTGAGCCCTCTCTGCAGGCAGGGCTCGGAGGGCGGGGAGACGCACCTGCCTCCCATTCCCGGGCCGAGCAGCGAGGGCCCCGGGAAGAGGCAACGCGGCGGCTCCGGCGGGGCTCCGGCGGCGTCTCCTGTTGAGCCCTCTCTGCAGGCAGGGCTCGGAGGGCGGGGAATTTATGAACTTTTGAGCTTTCATTAAAAACACAAGATTATCTACGTTATTTGTGCCTCAAAAGGTTTTTTTCTTCTTGCTACTACTTTTTACCTATTACTACCTTCTTCCCAAAAAGCTAACGTTTCTTGTATAGGTTTACATCCCTGATTCTTCTTTATTACATTTTCAATAAAAGTTCACCATATCCCCCAGAACTTTACCTATTGTTAATTTTAATCATTCCCATCCCACTTTTCAGGTCCCAAGTTAATTTATCATTTAGGGCAGGGGTTGCCAACCTTTTTGAGTCAGGGGCCAGATCATGCTCCTTCGGACAGTTGAGGGGCTGGACTGGTGGTCCCCCCACCATTTATGGCTGTCTTAAACACATTTATGACAGCCGTAAATGAATCCATGACCAATTCTGGGGAGGGGAATGCCAGCTGAAAGAAGGGAGGGGGCCTGTTTATTTGGTGCCATGGGCCATAGGTTGCCTACTTCTGGTTCAGAGCAATATCTCAGATCTCTTTATACCACTCTTTTATTTTGAAACTATAATTAGTTTTCCAATTTCTTGCAATTACTGTAGTAGTGTTTTAACTGTCAGAAAAATTATTAATAATTCCTTTTTGTCATAGTCTATCTTTACTTCTTCTAGTTCCATTATTAATGCTTCTTTAGGACTTCTGCAGTGGCTCAAGTGGCTAATACGCTGACTGGGAAGCGGAAGGTCAGCAGTTCAATTCCTGAGTACTGCAGGACGGAAATGAGCTCTCGTCTTCGTCCCAGCTCCTGCCAACCTAGCAGTTCGAAAGCAAGAAATTGCAAGTAGATAAATAGGGACCACTTCGGTGGGAAGGTAACAGTGTTCCGTGCGCTCCGGTGTCTAGTCATGCCTGCCACATGACCACGGAAATGTCTGCAGAAGCAGACAGCGCTGGCTCTTCGGCTTAGAAAGAGAGATGAGCACTGCACCCTAGAGTCGGATATGACTGGCTTTTGAGCAAGGGAAACCTTTAGGACTTAAGAGACTGTGGTGACTCAAGTGGTTAAGATGCTGAACTTGCTGACTGGAAGGTCAAAGTTCAATTCCTGGGTATTGCATGGGTATTGCATGTGAGCTCTCGCCTCTTTCCCAGCTCCTGCCAACTTAGCAGTTCAAAAAAAAGAAAAGAAAAGAAATTGCAAGTAGATAAATAGGGACCACTTTGGTGGGAAGGTAAACAGCATTCCGTTCACTCTGATGTTGAGGCATGCATGCTACATGTCCACATAAACATCTGCAGATGCATACAGTGCTTGCTCTTTGGCTATAAACAGAGATGAGCCTTGAACCCTAGAGTTGGATACGACTGGCTTTCGAGCAATGGCAACCTTTACCTCAGAACTTAATTTTAACTTTATTCCCATTATCTTATTTATTTCTTCTTATATACTTTGGACCAAAAATGTTGTGTATATTTACATTTCCACCACATATGAATATAGGTTCCTACCATTTCTTGACAACACCAACAATTTTTAGATAGCGATTGATCAATCCGATTCAGCCACACAGGTGTTAAATACCATTTCCGTAACATCTTGTAATTGTGCTCTTTAATCATACATTGCTTTTCTAATGGTTCTTGTCCTCCCCATCTTATTCTCAGAACAGCTTTGTGAGTAGGCCAGGCGGAGAGTGAACAACTGGTCCAAGTGACAAGGAAGAGAGCCTGTCAAAGCATGTAGAACTAGAACCAAGATTCCTGAAGTCCCACTCCAACAATTTCCCCAATAAACTGGACTGATTCTCATCCAGTGAAAAGCAAGCCAATGGTGGTAGCGTAGTGATGGCCAACACTACAGCTGTGGCACCAAGCATTTTATTCATACATCTATAAGTCACAACATTCAGTCCCCTTCCCTCCACATTGCATTTGCCTTTGCCCCTGAACTTGGAATAAACCTAATTTTATCAATTAGGTGAATCTAACAAGTTTTAACACAGTGAGCGCTAAACACCATTAACATGGTGGCTTAACCCTGGCATGTACAAAGATTCTCCTTTCTTTAATAACCCAGGTGGTGCCCTTGAACAGTATTTCCTGGGAATTCAGAAAAGCAAACAGAGCCTTCATACTTCATTGGTGTACACAAGCCACAAAATCTGTCCACTGACTTCAGACTTGCACTTTGTTTCTTCCTGCTGCTGCTGCTAATAACACCACAGATGACAACAAAGCTAATATCTTTTAAACCAGCTTATGAGATGCCTGTGGAGTTTTCTTCTTGAACTTTTAATCCTCAAAGATGCCTTGAGAAGAATTAGGCACCTCCATCTGGGTAAGAGAGAGATTTAACACAACAGTGCATCGGAAGAGGTGATCTAAAACATTTTACATGTCATGTGGACCTGGAGCTTAATGAAAATCTGGGTGTTTGAAAATTGTTTGAAGGCATTGGTTGCTGGTTGTTTCTGATGAGGTTTCTGGTCATAGCAGAATAGCTGAAGTCTCTGGGAATTGCTGTGTTTTCCTAGCTCTCCAGCTGAGGAGATAAATCTTACAGCAAGCAGCACTGAAGTAGAAGATTGCTTTATTTTTAAGTGTGAGATGGGTTTGAACCCTTTAAACCATGTGTCCCCACCTGTTCCTAGCTGGCACTAGGGATTAGTATAAGATGCTTGTATGGATGTTGCTCTAGATGGCATGACAGTCCCAAGTGCATGGCCCCAAAAGCTCCCTCCTCAATTTTCTAATGATCTAAGCCTTTCCCTCCAGTGACACAACCTTGTGCTTGAGAATCTTTTTGAGTTCCTTCATAGCTTCACAGACTATTTTCTTCATCTAAAGAGGGGTTTGTGATTGAGGAATGTTGGTTTTGTATTGTTGGTATTTTACTTGTGTGAATCGCTGAGAGTGGGAGCATACCCCAGACAGGCGGTATAAAATTGTGACAGAGACACACAGACAGATTAAATCTAATGATACTTTAATCTCTACATTGTATTTTTTTTTTCAAGAGAAGCAGGGAGAAATGAATGATAAAAATTCACAGAATGAGGGCTGATGGATTGAGCAGTGAGTAGGATGTCCCCATACAATTGTGTGTGTGCTTACGTACCCATCAAAGGTCCCTTAATAGCACTGACTGAACCAAAGGAAAGGCAGGACTGACAATCAGCTGTGCAGAAAGGCAATACAATGAAAGAGAACAGATAACAAGCTATTACACCATCTCAATTAAAACCAGAACCTTGGCAATTACTTTTTAAAAGCAATCTGCTCCTCTTACGCATTAGCATGCTGAATGAGTAACAAATTGTTACTTGTTAACATTTTCTAAAACAACTCATCACATTATTTATGACTTTTTGATTATGGTTGTTCTCTTTTCCTGAAACAACAACAACACCTTAAAATTATAACAAAATGGCAAAAAAAAAAAACCTTTGAAAAATTCCTGTCCCTAGAAAATGCTCCCAAAGCAACTTCCTAACCCCCCCACCCCCAAAAATGTGACTTTTTAGACTAGCAGAGTTATTTAGTTCTCATTCATGATAATATAACTTGGATATGCCCTCACTGCTCCTGGAGTAACTGGTTTATATTGCTTGTAACTCATTACTTCCAGGCTCTGATTAGGCATGACCTAATCAGGAGAGGTTGCCAAAAGGATGGATTTCATCAAATACATCAGGGAGGAAAAAATGAAGCTGACATTTCCATGTTCAATTACCTGTTTCTCTTGCAGCAATATTACAGCCTTGCTCTGACATTACTCTAAAAGGTATGGAAATGGTACCTTTCCCACTGAGGTTATAGTTCACGCAGGGAGGGGAAGGCATATTGCTTAGGTTCTGATCAAACAGTTCACCCAATGGACGATGAATACAGCACTTCAGAAGTAAGTTTGCAGAGTTTTGTGGTGCTTTTCCGGCTTGTCAGTCTCCTCTACAGATGGGAAGGCAAGCTTCACATACAATCAGAGGAGAAGGTTTACAAGGTATGCTTAGCAGTCTTGTCAGACACAATGAGATTTGTTTTACCCCCTCCTTGCACTTTTACAAAATAGAGCCATCCAATTACAGCTAAGCTTCCTGAGCGTGTAGCTCCCTTAATGAAAGGCGCACATTCATTGCCCTCTCCTTGGAAGCTGATGAAAAAGTGTGTGTGCCTTTTGCATCTCATTAGAAGCAATCACCACATTTTGGAATCCCTCGTTTGCATTTCTCTCTATACACACATCCCAGTCTATTGCTCCCACGGCCTCCTCCCCATACGTGCTTCGCCTGCTATTCTCCCTTTTCAAGGCAATGCTTCTGATGTCTTCACCAGCTAATTAGGAAAACAACAGAAAGAGATGCCATCAGCTTTGTAGCTACAGCTGTGTAAATTTATACTGACGTCCAGAAGACATTGATCGCTCTCCCGATCTGGTGAGACAGAGAGTCCAGGGAGAAGAAATTATTTGTGCTGTTCAGAAACAACAGTGCCTATGAAAGAACTGGGAAGAGGAAATAATGATGGAGTGTCTTGTGGAGTGGAGCCTTGAGAGGGAGTTCACCCTGGGAAAGGGGCTTGGGAATATATTTGCTTGTTATATCTTCCTATTTTGAAAAACAACAGTCTTGGGTAGTGTAGTCAGGTTTCTAGTGTGTGCCTTGCTATATACAGCTACAGCTTGTCTTGGCATGACCAAATGGAAAGGGAGGAGAAAATTAAACTTGAATAGGGTCCGTTTGTCATGTAAAATTGAAAAGGCAAAGATAAAGGTCTGTCTTACTCAAAAGCCAGGCATACCTGACTCTAGGGGATAGTGCTTATCTCCGTTTATAGCCAAATAGCATGACTAAACACTGAAGTGCACAGAATACTGTTAAGTTTCCCATCGAAGTGGTACCTATTTATTTACTTGCAATTTCTTGTTTTCAAACTGCTAGGTTGGCAGAAGCTGTTACAGAGATGGGTGCTTACTCTGTCGTGCAGCACCCAGGTCTTGAACTTCTGACCTGCTGACCTTCCAGTGATCAAGCTCAGCATCTTAACAACTAAGCCTCTGCAGCCCTCTAACATTGAAAAACACTTGTTAAAAATGAAAGCATGGAAAGCACTCAGTGTAGGAGATGGAAATATTGAATGTTGTTGTTCAACTGTCCTTCATTTGGACAGTGCCACCTGCAAATGCTCCGTCTTTCCTCATGGGATCATGAAAGGGACAGGCACATACTCCTATGGTTTGGAGAACCCAAATTCAATTGTCCAATTCTCTTCCATACTCATTCCTCGCTTTTAAATAGTTTAATGCTATGAAAGGTCTATCTACTTTGCTCCAAACTGCCTCTTGTAAGCCATGAGGGATAAAGAATAGGTATTTAATCTGTATTTAATCACACAGTCAGGATGGACAATTATTTAAGAGAAGAAATCTCTAGAAGACAAAGAGATGCATGGGGCAAATTCAGAGAAGTGTCAGCCATCTTGAAGTCAAAAGCCAAACCAGAAACATAGGTAAATTTGTTCCATTCTACGGCCTTAAAAGCAATGACATGCCACAGTGAAACATGGGCTATATCAGCTGCAGAAGAAAAACAGCTGCAAGTAACGCAACAAGCAATGGAGAGATCAATGCTCAGAATCTCACTTCACAATAAAGTAAAAAATGAGTATATCAGGTGAAGATCACTGCTAAAACACATAGTAACAGAATACCTGATGAACAAATTAAAGTGAAGTGGCCATGTTGTGCGCATAAATGACAACAGATGGAGTGCCAGAATAATAAATTGGTATCTGAGAGATCACAAAAGACCCAGAGGAAGACCACCTCACAGATAGGAAGATTTTCTCAAGAAAAATGTTGTATCAACATGGAGAAGAACAGCCAGGGACAGATCAATATGGACAGAAGTTGTGCGGAATGTTGTTGTGGAGACATCTACCAATACAAGGACACCTCGCTGAATAATGACTCCAAAGTATTTAATCTGCAGGTAGGTATATTCACAGAATGAAGTAGAATGGAGGCAGCAAGAGGAAAATCCAAACATAAATCTGTATTAGTCATAGAGGGGGAAAAAATCAAAAGCCTGTATACCAGCTGTGGACCAACCTAGATTTCCAGAGGCCAATCAACATTTGGGCTTTGGAGAACCACACCATCTCCCAAATTCTAATAAAAAAATAATAAAAAGGGTTCCCTGTGCCTAAAACAAGGAGAAAACAAAGAAAGAAAGAAAGAAAGAGGAAGGAAGGAAGGAAGGAAGGAAGGAAGGAAGGAAGGAACGAAGGAAGAGAAGAACAAACAAAAAGGTTATATTGCCTTAAAATATTTAAAGGAAGATTTTAAGGAGTGCGTAGGGGACAGGGGATTGCCTTGTGGGTTTGGGAGACCACAATTGGAGACTCACCAACAGCCTGTAGGCTGTCCTTTTCCCATTACTGTCATGTAATTGTTATGAACTCATTCACCAACTGCTGCTTCTTAAAAAGCCAAAGTGGCAATATCCAAGTGTAAAGACCAGGTATCGACAAACCTGGAGGAAAATTGAGGGCTGTGGAACTGGATGAGACAATGACACAAAGAGTGGCATCAGTGTTAGAAGAAGAACATTTGATGGTGAACCAGCCTTCCACTAAAATAACCCTAAGGAGGGCTAATAGTACTTAGTGGCTATAATGCACAGTTCCAGCTGGGAAACAGAATGGGATGTATGATAGTGGAAAAGTCAAAGTGTCTTGGGAAAGGACATATCTGGCTCACTTGAACTTGGAAGTGGAAGGCTCCATATGGCAATTATCTGTTGCAGATTGATGGAATTTTCATATTCCAAGAATAAACAGATGGCCTCTCAGAGAAATGACAATATGCTATTTTTAGATAAGCAGATGCTACAAATGATAAGAGGTGTTGCTTTAGTCATCACACCTTGGAAATTTCAGAGTAGCCTTTGTAAGGTCAGGATGTTTTCAACACAGAGACTATTGGAAGCTTCTGCAATATTTGTAGGTGAGGAGAGATGGAAACACAGAAATTGTATTTTGGCAGATATCTGATGTCTAGTGTGACAAAGTCACAGGCTGTGCCGTTATCCAAGAATTCTGCAGGGAGCCTTAGATTCTTAGCTGCCCAGCTTGATAAACCTGCTGCTTTTCTAGAACAAGTCCTGTGCAAACTTTTGATGGGCTTATGATTTTTTTAATGTGCTGTCAAGTTGATTCTGACTTATGGCAACCCTTTCCAGGGTTTCCAAGCTTATTAGTACTCAAAGGTAGTTTATCATTTCTTTCTTCTGGAGGACCTCTGGGACTATGCACCTTGCCTGAGGCTGTATTGTCTGCCCCATCTTCCAAGGAGGCACAGCAAGAAATCAAACTCCTGATCTCAAGACAGCACAAAAATGTACAAAGGCTGGCCTATACAAATGCTCTGTGATGTGAGCCGTATGATCTGGCAGATTTCTAAACAGAAGTGCACTAGTACTGAATAAAATTATTTTATATCTGCCCGTTCAGCCAGATTTAATAATAAATTGGATACAAATGCTTTAGTTCTAGCTTATATTGTCTTTGTGAGTGGGATTCTTGCAATATTTAATACTTAAGGAGTATGCAGAATTCATACTACTCAAACCAGAATATCTAATACTTGAGTGATGGGCAGAATTCATAATAAATCCAGTGGATTCTGTTACATATACAACCCATAGTATGCTGGTCATGTAAAAATGCCATGCCTCATAACACCATAAAAGAAAAATAAATACCCTGGAGCTTAGCTATGGTATCATTTCTCTGCCTTTTGCACAGCTCATAAGGAAAGATGTGAGTCTGCAATTTTAAAAGTCCCAAAGAATAAACTTGTTCAGTTGTCTGTTCCCATTGAATCCTTTACAGTTGTCACTGGGCAGATGAGGGAAGTGCCATTTTTCAGTTCTTGCTATTGTCTTAGTTGGCAAAACAAAGCGTCATGGAATCTCCAGGCCTAGTTTTCCCCCATTAACCACTTTTTTGTGTCCAAGATATGGGTCATATATAATGGAGACAGAAAAGGTGATTGAATAAGTTTTTTTAAAAAATCATGTCAGTAGCACACAAATCATGGAATCATGTCTCCAAGATCTTTCCCCACCAAAGTGGTCCCTATTTATCTATTTGCAATTTCTTGCTTTCAAACTGCTAGGCTGGCAGGAGGTGGGACAATGACAGGCACTCATTCTGTCAAGCAATACTTGGGTCTCAAACTGCCAACTTGCTGACCTTCCAGCGAACAAGGCAAGCTTCTTAACCACAGAGCCCCTCCAGTTCCTTTGAATGAGCTCATTTGAAGTTCTCCTAGACAAGACTCTTCAGAGCTTATGTGTGTGTAATAGACCGTCAGTTTTCAGACCCAACCCTACCATTAGGAAGAAGAGGTAGGCTTCTCTGGTAATAGATTGTGGGGGCTAACTCCCTGCAGAAGGGCACGAATGATTAGTCTGTAGTTATACTACCATGAAGAGAAACTGACTAGTCTTTTATTTTTACTGCAATGGAGAGAAACCTGTGATATTTTTCTGTAATATAAACACTTTGACTTAGGGGAAGACAGCATTATTATAAAGCAGGGATGGCCATACTTTTTGCACTGCGGGCCAGTCATGGCGCTTAGCACATGGTTCCTCCCACCAAAAAATCATCCACAGCTGCCATAAATGCATTTACGAGAGCCACAGGTGCATTTATGGTAGCATTATGTTCATGCATGGGTGCATTATATGCATGCATGGGCACATTTTACGTCTGCTTCTGGGAATGGTGTGGGCCGGATGATTTGGAGGCATGGGCCACCAAATCATGGTGGTTTGGCAAGCCCTGTTATAAAGCATGTAAAATGTCTTGGCTTGGCCCTGTAAGTTTGTTGGAAACTTTCTGTACAATGTTAATTACCTTGATATGATGGATAAACCCACCCTGCATTGGAAACACATTTTTCTCCTAAATAGAATCTAAATGGAAAAATAGGAAACATTAAGATTAATTACTCTGCTATGTCAAGCAATCATATGAATTGGAATATCTAGGTGATTTGGAGTCACCATTAGAAGCTCTGTGGGTAAGAGTATAGGCCACAAGGATGGTCTAACAGTAGGCATATACTATTGGCCTCCGACCCAAACTCTTGAGGGAGACTGGCAGTTGGAGAATGTTGTAAAGGAGGCATCCAAGAAGGGAAGCCTGGTTATAATGGGGGACTTCAATTACCCTCACATAGACTGGGTGAACTGTTGTTCAGCACATGATAAAGAGATAAAGTTCCTAGATATGCTCAATGATTGTTCCCTGGGACAGATGGTTGAAGACCCAACTAGAGGTACAAGAATCCTTGACTTGATCCTGAGTAATACTCAGGATCTGGTGCAAGATGTTAATGTGACTGATCCAATAGGGAACAGTGACCCCAACTCAATTATGTTTAACTTGATCATAGACTGCAAGTCACTGATAAAATCTAACACAGAGACCTTACATTTTCAAAAAGGAAATTTCCCAAAGATGAGGAAACTAGTAAAAAAGAAGCTGAAAGGGAAAACTGAGAGAGTCCAAACACTCCAAGAGGCATGCAGGCTGTTTACAAAAACAATAACAGAGGCCCAATTGGAATGCATACCCAAAAGGAAAAAGGGCACTGCCAGGTCCAACAGGACTCCAATGTGGCTTACAGGAGCTGTTCGGGAAGTGATCAAGAGCAAGAAAAGCTCATTTAGAAGATGGAAGGCTTGTCCGAATGAGGACAGCAGGCAGAAACATAAATTCTGGCAGAACAAATGCAAGGCAACAATCAGGAAAGCAAAGCAAGACTTTGAGGAGCGTATAGCTAAAAATACTCAGAGAAATAATAATGACTTCTTTAAGTACATTAGAAGTAAGAACCCAACTAGGAAGGCCATTGGACCATTAGATGACAATGGAAAGCAAGGGGTTATTAAAGAGGAAACAGAGATTGCAGAGAGACTCAATGAATTCTTTGCTTCAGTATTCACTGAAGAAGACAGAGACCACGTGCCCAAAACAGAGCCTATCTTCGTAGGGAGGGAAACCGAAGAATTAAGCAAGATAGAAATAACCAGGGAGGAGGTCCTTGCATGTCTTGTTAAGCTAAACACTAACAAATCACCAGGACCAGATGGCATCCATCCACAAGTTCTCAGGGAACTTAAAGATGATCTCCTAGCCAAAATATATAATCTTTCCCTCAAATCAGGCTTTGTGCCTGATGACTGGAAGGTAGCGAATGTAACACCAATTTTCAAAAAAGGATCCAGGGGTGATCTAGGAAATTACCGACCTGTCAGTTTGACATGTGTCCCAGGTAAAGTGATGGAAACCATCCTAAAAGATAGAATTAATAGGCACATAGAAGAGAAGGCGCTGCTAAAGGAGAGCCAACATGGCTTTTACAAGGGCAAATCATGCCTCACTAATCTGTGGGAATTTTTTGAGAGTGTCAACAAGCATGTGGATAAGGGGGATCCAGTTGACATTGTTTATCTGGACTTTCAGAAGGCTTTTGACAAGGTCCCACACCAAAGGCTCTTGAATAAACTTACCAGTCATGGAATAAAGGGACAGGTCTTGTCCTGGATCAGCAACTGGCTAAGGGACAGGAAACAGAGGGTAGCACTAAATGGACACTTTTCCAAGTGGAGGGAAGTCAAGAGTGGGGTCCACCAAGGTTCAGTACTGGGACCCCTGCTTTTCAACCTCTTCATAAATGATCTAGAGGTAGGAGTAAAAAGCAAGGTAGCCAAATTTGCTGGCGACACTAAATTATACAGGGTAGTGAAAACTGTGAGAGATTGTGAGGAGCTCCAGAGGGATCTCTTGGCACTGGGGGAGTGGGCAAAACAGTGGCAAATGAGCTTCGACATTAGTAAGTGCAAAGTGATGCATGTTGGGGCAAAAAAACCCAATTACATTTATAAACTAATGAGGTCTGAACTCTCTGCGACAAACCAGGAAAGGGACCTTGGTGTCCTGGTGGACAACTCAATGAAGGTGTCAACCCAGTGTGCCTCAGCAGTGAAAAAAGCAAACTCAATGCTAGGGATCATTAGGAAGGGTATAGAAAATAAGTCAGCAAGTGTCATTTTGCCTCTTTATAAATCTATGGTGAGGCCCCATCTGGAATACTGTGTACAGTTCTGGTCGCCATACCTCCAGAAGGATATTATGGAGTTGGAGAAAGTGCAGAGGAGGGCAACCAGAATGATTAGGGGACTGGAACACCTACCTTACCATCTGAGGCTGCAACGGTTGGGCCTTTTCACTCTTGAACGACGGCGTCTAAGAGGTGACCTGATTGAAGTTTATAAAATCATGCATGGTGTGGACAAAGTAGATAAGGAAAAACTGTTTTCCCTATCGCACAACACTAGAACTAGGGGACACTCGATGAAACTTTTGGGTACTAGTTCTCAAACAAATAAGAGAAAGTACTTTTTCACCCAGAGGATTACTGGTCTATGGAACTCCCTGCCAGAAGAAGTGGTGACAGCTGTCAGTCTTGACAGCTTTAAGAAAGGATTAAACAAGTTCATGGAGGACAAGGGTATCAATGGCTATAATTATGGATACTTAAGGACAACCTCGGGGTTGGAGAGATAGGCAGGATATCTCTCAATGCCATTTCCAGGGAATCCTAAGCAGGTGAAGGCATCTGCTTGGGAATAATACCCTGAAGGAAATGGTGAGCCACTGTGTGAGACAGAATGCTGGACTGGATGGGTTGTGGCCTGTTCCAGCAAGGCTGTTCTTATGTTCTTATAATGTTCCAAAATGTGTCTATACAAAGAGTATTCAAGGAAGCCAAATATGGCACCCTCTGTTCTTTCTTCACCTGCATCTTTAGCTTATACTGTACTTTAATTTCTCTATTTTCTGCTTCCATTTTGATTGTTCTTCACGACCCCACAGAAACAAGTTATATTTTAGGACTGTGGCTATACTCCTGTGCAGGCTCTCTAAGAAATAGACCTAAAAATTATCTTTTTTCATGCTTTGAGCTGTGCATAGCACAATTTATTCCAAATAGGATATATCTGCTTCCTGTAACATTTCAGACCAAGTGCATCTAAAGTGGCACACAATATAAAAATATTAAGGTAAAAATATAGTAAAAGTTATATAATTTATTCTTCTTCTTCTTCTTGGGGACCATCACCCTTCCCTGTAGACTTCACCACCAAAGTCCTCAGGGTTGTCAGGTTAGTTAACCACCACTTGACAATCAGTCTTGAGTCACTGGCAGTATGGTCTCCTCAATTACCATAAAGGATAACCTGGCCAAACTTAAATAATTGTTACATTGATAATTTATAAATGAGAATATTATTGAGCCAGTACAAACCTTTCCAGAGATCCAAAATCTGATGTTGCATTGAGGGCAAAGGTTGGAGATGGGTTGGATCTGCTTCTGGGTCCACTGGTTGTAGAAACTGGCATGAAGGGACATGAAATGGTGCCAGAATGTGGCCAAAAATTGTACACACACAACTGCATACAGTCTCATCCCAGTCTCTCCACTTCCTTCCCACCTCCTTCCCTTTTCTGTCTTTTCTTTCTGATGTTGTGATTTTTTTGGCTAGCTGGGGAACCCTGGTGGCAACTGTATTAGGGTGAAGATGGATGCCCAGGGTTGAAAGCCATATAAATCAAGCTTCTATCTAGTGCAACCCTGGAAACCTGGGGAAGTCTAGCATTTCCCCTTTAACCAGTGCCCTCAACCCTGAGGCTCTTAGCAAAACCAGCAGTTTAGAAAGGATTTCCCAAGGGAAGAAAATGTGAGAACTGGCTTGGGCAACAGAGCTTTGGTTGGTGACTACTACAGTTGTCTTTGGACCTCAAGCAATGAGGGCACAAAGTCATGGGGAGCTAGATTCAATATAATGCTCACTGTACAATTAATACACTGTAATGCTCACTGTAATGCTCACTGTACCATTAATTGAATTAATGGCCATCCCCTTTCCGGGGCATTGTACACTATTCTGCAGCCCCTATGTCTCAGAAAATTGGGTACCACTGTGTTAGGCTACAATGTTGTCATATCATGTTATTAGCAGAGAAGAATGGAATGTTGCCCACTTCACACTGATGCAATAGATACTTGCTGTGATTTGTAGGAACTAATTAATCTCACCATTCTCTAAAACAACATTGTGAACTCATTTCTCCTGGGATTCTGGATACCTCAATTGTTTTGGGGTCTGCATTACACGTGCAATATAGTTTCTTGGTAAAATATAATGGGTGAGCCTGTAGGGAATGGCCTTTAGCGATGGAGAAATCTTTTGCATTCTGTTGAAAGGAAGGATTTCTGCTAGGAAGTTACAGAAGAGTCCAGGTCATAATAAATGTATTAACATTTCTTAGATCTGCAGAGGCAAACTTATTACCGGCTCTGTAAAGAAAGGGAAAGAACCAATGCAAAGCTATCTGATTTGTATTCAGACCAATGCAATCAGCCACAATCATGAAATCTACTTAGCCGGGTGAGGACTCCAGCTAGTTCATTTCAATTATGCAATTACCATATTCCATTTAATCCCCAAATCAATTCCTGTATTTAGAATTAAGATGATATGGCAATTATACCCAATTAGGATCTATCAGTAAAGTAAATAAACACTGTAATATGCCAGTCAGAGTAATTTGGTGGCAAATGAGGCAAAAGAAATCTAGCATCTCCCAGCATTTGGTGTTGGTGTGATTCATTTTGTTGTTGTTCAGTCGCACAGTCGATTCCAATACTTCACGACCCCATGGACCACCGCACGCAAGCACCCCTATCCTCCACCATCCTCCTCAGCCCACCCAGCTCTGTGCCCATTGCATCAACAATGCCATCTAGCCATCTCATTTTCTGCCATCCTGTCTTCTTTTGCCCTCAACCTTTCCCAGCATCAAAGCTTTCTGAAGTGAGTCCTCTCTTCTCATTTGATGTCCAAAGTACTTTAACTTCATCTTCATTATTTGACCTTCCAAGGAGCAGACGAGGTTGATTTCTTTTAAGATTGACCCATTTGTTCTCTTTGCTGACAAGGGTACTCTCAAAATTCTCCTCCAGCACCACATCTCAAAGGCATCTATTCTTCTGCACTCAGCTTTCCTTATGGTCCACCTCTCACAACCATACATCACTACCGGAAATACCATTGCTTTGACTATGCAGACTTTTGTTTGCAAGGTGCTTTCTCTACTTTTAACTATGCTGCCCAAATTTCTTGTAGCGTGCTTCCCAATAATTAGTTGCCTTTTTATTTCATGGCTGCAATCTCCATCTGCAGTGATCTTGGATCCTAAGAATGTAAAGTCTGTCACTGCTTCTACTTCTTCCCCATCCATTTTCCAGGAAGTAATAGGGCCTGTTGCCATTAGGTATTGCAAAGGAACTGTTGTTGTTGTTTGTTATTTTTATTTTTGTTGTTGTTGTTGTTTAGTCACACCCTTCGTGACACCATAGACCACAGCACACCAGGATCCTCTGTCATCTGCCACCCTCTGGAGTCTGTCCAGATCCACACCTACCACATCAATGATGCTGTCTAGCCATTTCCTCCTCTGCGTCTCATTTTCTTGATCTTTCCTAGCATTAGGGCCTTTTCAGGTGAGTCCTCTCTTCCAATTTTGGGGGCAAAGGAATACACATTGTTCAAAAGAGAATGATATGCACACTCACATTGCACGTACTGAGCCACTTCAACATGAAGATGCTCACCCTCATTTAATACACATCTGAATTATACAGAATTGAGCTTCCAAAGGCAGCTGGAAAACACAGATGGTTTTCCTCCTCCTGCTTCATCTCTAGATGGGGAAGGAGGAAGAAGAGAAGTTATCAGATGGTATTTGCAGAAAATGGCTGAAATGGGAGATGGCTCTACTCTTTCTCCCCCTCTTCCCTGAAGTAGGACTGAACCCAGGAAGGAAAATGCATCTCTGAGCAGAGATAGTGAGATTCCATTGTGAGGGTGGGGACTTGTGAAGACCCTAATGAGCCAGATGGGGAAATCTCATTTCCAGCATTAAGCTAGTTCTCCTCCTCTTCTAAGATACAATGGTCAGTTCTTGGTTTTGCCACAACTTGCCCAGTTAACATTTTAAGCCCCTTAATAGACTAATCTGTTTTTGCAACATCAAGGGAATTTGAGGCAGTTACATCAAATCTTCCATGGCATGTACTGAGGAACATACAATACATTGACATAGGTATAGAGTGTCCTGCTTTTCTCCATACTCACAAAGGGCTTTGGTAGTGTGAAAACACAATTTTCTTGGGCTCACTTTGGTTGTTCCAACTTCTGCCTGTATCCAATCGAGTGATTTCCACTCCTCCATGTGACCGGGGGCTAGATTTTTTATTTGGCTGATCCAAGTACCAGTGTGAGGTGATTCATTTTACGAACAGTATCTGAGGAGGTAGCATGTAATTTATGGAAGCAAAAAAAAAGGTAGGCTTTAAGGTACCACTGTGCTTCTATTTTTGTTTTTTTGTAGCTATGTCTGCAGCCACAGTCATATAACTGATTTATTTAAAATTAATTTTAAGTTCCCAGCTTCAGGGTAGACCCTACAATATACAGTATGCACAGCCACACATTGATTGTAGGCAGAACAACTGACCAAGAAGTAATGATTTTGAATTACAGGAACACAAGTATATTACTTAAGAACTCTGAGTAGAGCTTAGTAAGAGAGGGAATTGTGGTACATGTACACCACACAGTAGCACACACACACATGTTCAATGGACAGTCATTTAGTGAGGGGTGGGGATGGGTAGGAATACAACCCCATCCTCCTTTGTGGGGCAAGCTGAACTATATAGTGTTTCAAATCTTTTTAGAAGAGATTCTGGGGCTGTTGTGTTTTAAGTTGCAGCTCCATTTTGGATGAGAAATATATTTACAGTATTTCTGTCTATGCCTCTACTGCTAATAGCCCTGTAAATTGTAATTATAGAGGAAAATTAATAAAAACCTTAGTTATAAAAGGAAATATATTATTCACCTGCTACATTGGTAGTGGCACAGTTATTAAATTCCAGCCCAAGTGATCTTAATAGAAGTGCAAACATTTCTGCTTAATTATGTGGGGCCATTAAAAAAACATTAATAAAAAGGCTAGATGGCTTCTTATGCGCGATGCAGTCATTGAATACTGACAAACTAATGAGTTCCATTTACATCTCCCTACAATAATATTTAGTGATGAGTTTGTGGGAAAGAAGAAATGGTTAGTCATTGCACTGAAATTAATTGGTATTTATGAGACAGGACATCTTCTTGTTTTATTTAATATGTTTGTTTTATAGCATAATCCTTGTGTGGAAACAAACAAAATAAATAAAAGGAATCATGGAAAACAATTTGCTTCTGTCAGCCATGTGTGCTCTGAGATGTGTGTTTCTTCCCCTGATTCCTTTTGCAGTTGTTTTAACAGAAACTAATTTTGGAATTAAAAAATAAAAAGTGAAAATGTGTACTCCCGCCATAGAAAATAGGAACTGGCTAGTTACAGTTTGAAAGCAAGAAATTGCAAGTAGATAAATAGGTACCACTTCGGTGGGAAGGTAAACAGCATTCCGTGCACTCCGGTGTCTAGTCATGCCTGCCACATGTCCATGGAAATGTCTACAGACTCAGATAGTGCTGGCTCTTTGGCTATAAACAGAGATGAGCACTGAACCCTAGAGTCGGATGCAACTGGCTTTCGAGCAAGGGCGACCTTTACCTTTAGCTACCAGGCAATTCAAGGCTATTCTTAAGGTCTGCTACTGTTTACAACAGGAGTACCCCCACAGGAAGTAATTATAACTGGGGCTGAAGTAAGCCTTAAATCAAAGGCACAGTAGCCTGAAAAGTTAAGAATGGGTGAATCTTTTGAGATCTCCTCAGAAAGGCTTAAGATTTTGTTCTTGTAGGGTGGGGAGGAGACATACTAAACCAAACTGAGTGACCCGGAAGATTGCTGCTACTATACCTTCACAATTATCCTGAACTATTGTAAATACCTCTTCCTTTCCCTTCCAAGTAGAAATGGTGGTGGTAAGATGAAGGGTGGTAGAAGAAGGTTTTTACTTCTTCTGCCAGGATGTGATTTGTTATGAGACATGTAACTCTTTCCGAAGAGCTTGAAATTGAGGTTCATTTGAGATAATATGGGGGCTAGGACAGCTTCATAGGTGCAGCAAAAATAATCAGAGTGCAACACTTCTACAAAGATTTCTTCAAGGGTAGAGTGGTGGGTTGTTGTGTCCAAGCATTATTTCTAAAAGATGTTATGAGCGCCATAAAGTCTACAAGCGGAATAGTGCGCCTTTTGCAAAGGCACCAATTTCAAACTACTGTCTAAAAGAGCTGAATCGTCAGTACAAACTTTCGCGCTTCTCCGGAAGCCCGCCGAAATGTATCCACCTGTGTAACTTCCATTCTCATTATATATAAGTTGGCCACCTTGTACATGTTCCCCAGTCCAAATTCCCCAGTCTAAATCACTTGTGTTTGACCCAATCCTGCTGGTCAGAATACTTCTTATGTGCCGGACTCAACGTGGGTGGGGGTGGAAGATTTCTTGACTTTTTGTTGGGTGTCTTCTGAATTCCTGATATTCATTTCTGATCCAGGTGTAAGCAAACTCCAACAATATCCTTGATAAAACGTTTCAACACCAGTTGCAAGCCTTGACACATTGAATGAAAATGATTGCCAGAAATCAAGCGATAAGAAGAAGATGGGGAGACAATGCAGAAAACATTGGACTATAGCAGGGTAGCAACATTGCATCTTGTAGGCCAGGAGTGGAGAAGCACTGGTCCATAGGTATAATTCAGTCTGCCAAGTCCTGCAGGTAAACGCTGCCTTTCTGCAGGATCCGCCTCTAAGCCTTGCTCTTGGAGGTGATCTTGAAAGGAATCCCTATAACACCTTTAATCACCATAGCAATTATACTTCTATACTGCCCCGTAGCAGTTAGTGCACTCTCTGGGCGGCTCACAAGTTCATTAGCATTTTGCCCCCAACATGTTGGGGACTCATTTTACTGACTTCAGAAGGATGGAAGGCTGAGCCAACATTGAGCCCTGGTCAGGTCTGAACTCACAACCTTCTGGCTACAGTACACCAGTTTAATCACCAGGGTTGGAGATATAACAAGTACCTGGATGAGGATCATTTTCTTTGTTCTTGTCTCAGAACATTGAGAGTTCCCATAAAAACTCCGCTCATTCCCGTGAAATCCTCAGCCCTGTCTCTTCCCTCTTGTTTTTTGATTATTTTTTTTCTGAGCAGAAGACACAAAATGTCAACCTTGTTTCCTGAGGGAGGGCATTCCATAATCTTGGAGAGGCCACCGAGAAGGCTCTCTCTTGCTTTCCCCACCAGAAGTCATCCCGTTCTACAAACACCTGCCACCGACCTTCTGTTATCTTGTGGATCTCTAAGAACAGCATGCTGAAATATCAGGAATATCTTGAGGTACTCCTCTGCTGCAGTTTTTGCTGAAGCTTTTGATACATAGAGATCTGCTGAATGGCTCTTTGAATGCTGAAGTCCAGAATCTCTTGTGCTGTTTGGGGAATATTCGTTGTTTGAGTAGAAAAAAGTACCTTTCCCCTGATTCTGTACTTTATCATTACTTTCTGCTGAAAATTTGTTTTTTAAGTTGGTGCTCGGAAAATATGCATGTGATATCTTCTTTGCACTAATATTTGACCTTTATGGTTATGTAAACAGTGGGAATATTTATTACTACCTCCTTTATTCCATATCCATCTTTATACTAAAAATGGAGGCTTCCATATCACAGATGCCTTTTCTCGATTTTTGCATCCACAAATGATTAACACTGCCAACTTGCTAAATTAAACATTTTGTCAGGCTGGCATTCAGAAATAATTGAGGTTTCTAATGATTGCACCATGATAAATGAAGTTGTTAATGTATCCTGATAGCATCCAGACAGTGCATCAATTGCATCCTAGAAATTTCCTCATTACCTGTAGTATATTTCCATCTTTTAAACTGATTAGACCTCTGAGCTAAAATAGTTAAGACCTTTGAAACATGACCAGTTACAAGTACAATTGAAACAACTTACAAAGGAGGAACAGGTTGGAACTCCGGCATATGCTCCCGCATCCGGCCCAACCATTCCTAACAGAGCCGCCTGCACTTACCTTACCCCGCCTCACCAACCCCGCAAGGGTCCGGAGGTCACCAGTGGGGCAGTGTCCCAGAGTCCTCTGCGCTGTGCAACCCCTCAGCCAATCAGGCTGAGAGATGCAAGCGCAGAGGAGGCCAGAAATGCATGGCGGTGCACTGACCAAGCAGTTTCTTATCTTTAAAAATGGAGTGTTTGGGAGGGGGTGGAATTGGTCACCTCTCCCGGGTCTCCTGGGTACAGAAGGGTTGGGGGGGACAGACCCCTTTTGTCCCCCCAACCCTTCCAAACCCAGGGGACCAGGGAGAGGGGATCGAATCCACCCCCCAACACTCCGTTGTTAAAGAGAAGAAACCACTTGCTTTCCTCTGTTTAATATGGGGGTGTCAGGGGGGGATTCCCCCTCTCCACTGGGTCCCCTGGGTTCAGGAGGCGTTCAGACATTTGTCCCCCCAACCCTCCCAAACCCAGGAGACCAGGAAGAGGAGATCAATTTCACCCCCTCCCAAACACTCTGTTTTTAAAGAGAAGAAACTGCTTGGTTTCTTCTCTTTAATAATGGGGTGTCCTGTGGGGGGGGGGAACCCTCTCTGCAGGGTCCCCTGCCTCTGGAAGGGTTGGGGGGACAGACCCCTTTTATCCCCCCAACCCTACCAAACCCAGGGGACCAGGGAGAGGGGATTGATTCCCCCTCCCAAACACTCCATTTTTAAAGAGAAGAAAACACACACACACACACACACACACACACACACACACACACACACATGCGGGGGGGGGCAACCTTGAAAAGGGCCCTGATCCTAAGAAAAAGGCCTGCATTTTTGCGGTTTGGGGGATTGTGGATTTGGGTGTGTGTGTGTAGAGACTAGAATTTTGCTAAAAGAGCATATAAAGGTGTGAGAATTGCATCAGAAGGGAAAAAGGGAGCTGGAAACAAGTGAAATTTAATTTCTATAAATGAAGACTACTCATTCCTTCTAATTTTTTAATTAATTTTTTTACTGTATTAAAACAATTAACACACCGATTACAATAAATACACTACTGAAATGTCAATAAATAATCTAACCATTATTAATAAATGACATATTAATCTTAAATACACCAAAGCCATTTATATCAGACTCTTGCAATTCAGTGCTCATCTGTTTTAAAGCCAAAGAGCCAAAAGGGCATGTGGAAGGCATGTCTTTTAAAAAATAAAATAAAAATCCTTCAGGTAAACATGTGGCAGGGATGCTTCCCCCCTCATGGCTCACCAGACCCCCCTCTCTCACCCCCTTCTCCCACCCCTGCATTCTTACCTGTCCTCTGTATCCCCCCCCACACACACACCCCGCCCTCCCCATTGGCAGCCTGCCCATTATAGAAGGCCTACCTGCTCGGCGTTCGTGTCCCCTGGGCAGACGCAAGGCTGGATCCCTTTGCTCGGGCGGCCTTGCCCCTCTCTGCTGCTTCTGGTTGCAGGCAGCCTCCTCGTGTGCTGGCTGGGCTAGCTGCCTGTGCCTGGAGTGCTGCAGCTTCACACATGGCGTGGTGGGCTGGTGCAAGGTCTGATATCCGGTCTGGGGTGGGTGGGGAGGAGGGGTGAGGCAGAGCCTTCCAAAAGGCCCAGACTGAGATTGGATGGTGAGGAGGAGTGAGGCAGAGCCTTCCAAAAGGCCCAGACTGAGATTGGATGGTGAGGAGGAGTGAGGCAGAGCCTTCCAAAAGGCCCGGACTAAGATGGGTGGTGAGTGGAGGAGACTTTCTAGTTTCTCCAAAAGAGCCCATGGCTGCATGGCAATTTCTGGGGCAGGGGGGCTTGTCCCTCCCTGCCCCCCACTTCCTATGCCCATGGTGGGGGGGCCATATGAAATGTCACCAGGGGCCACATCCGGGCCATGGGATGCAGGTTGAGAATCCCTGGTCTAAACCATTAGTTCCCACCCTTTTATTGGCCATGCTCTACCTAAGCATTTCTAAAATTCTGATGCCCCTGCTTACTGTGTGACATATTGTTGTGTATGCATGTCTTGTACTGACAGAATGTAACCACTCCATTTACAATGTGTCGCAGCTGTAAAGGAACGCGAGCAAGCAGCCCATAGAGGGCAGCTGCGAGCGTTCAATCTCACATGGTTCACATTGCTCAATCACGGACAGCCGCGGGAAAACCTTCCCCGCATTCAGCAGCAGGAAAGAAGAACTACTGAAGAGAGGCGTGCCTGGGCGAGGCCACGCCGGTAGCGGCCAATGAGCTACCGTGCTACTAGATTCAAATGTATAACCCTACTGTATATAAAGAGATGTATCACCGCCATTACCTCATGCTCCACCAGATCCCAATGCAATAAACCTGTGTTAAGCCAACCCTTCGGCTGTTCTGTTGTCTTTGGTCCCATACAGTAAACTGGCGACGAAGGTGGGATACATGGCTGCCCACGGGACCAAGACATGCGCCGGCTACGAGATCAGGAAGCCGGGAGACTTGGAGCTGTTTGAGATAGACTTCAACGGAGCGCTGGTGGAGCTCGAAGTCTCAGATGAGGACAAGAAGAGGGCCATCTTCGTCCGCATGCTCGGACACGAGACAAAAAGGACTCTGGTGGACCTGATCGCGCCGAGGAGGGTGAGCGACTACAAAGCCAAAGAGCTTCTGGCTGTGTTGCGCGCCCACCTCCGGCCCGCGATAGCGATGTTCCCCGCTCGGAGCGCGTTCTGGAGGCGAGTCCAAGCGCCCGGGGAATCGGTCGCCGAGTTCGCCGCGGCCCTGCGGCTGGCCGCCGGCCCCTGCAAATGGGAGACCCCAGAAGTCACCCTCCGTGACTGCCTGCTCTGCGGCCTGAGGGACACCGAAACTCAGCGCGCGCTGATGAAACAGGAGCCGCCCCCCACGTGGCAAACGGTCCTCGACACAGCGCAGGCCGCGGAAGCCACGACGGCCGGCGTGCAAGAGCTCCAGGACTGGCGGCCGAAAACCGCCAAGGCAGAGAGCTCGGTGCGCGCGGCCCGGCGAGTCTCGGACTCAGCCACGGAGAGCGGCGACGACGACGATGTCCGGAAGGTCCAAAAGGAGGGCCGGCGCTGCGACGGCTGCGGCGCCGCCCACGCCCGCGCCAAATGCCCGTTCCGCAAGGCCGAGTGCCACAACTGCGGCCGGCGCGGGCACATCGCCAAGGTCTGCCGGAAGCGGCGCGAGGCCAAGAGGAGCTCCCCAGACCGCTCGGCGAGGCAGGATCGCACCACGAGGCCCAAGGACCCCGGCACCCGGACCACGAGGGAGCGGGACGGCGTCGGACGCATCTCCGACGACAGCGAGGACGACGCCCCGGTTTTCAGCGTTTCCACGGAGCATCCCCGATACTTCGTCGAGGTAGTAATACAAGGGGCCCCTGTTAGGATGGAGGTGGACTCGGGTTCTTCTTACTCTATTATCTCTCAGGGAGAGTTCCTAAAGATACCCCCCCACGTGCGGCCCAAGCTCAAGGCGTTGAGGGCCACACTAAAGGACGTGCAAGGGAACCGCATCCCGGTACTGGGGGTTGGGAAGTTCCAGGTCCAGTTCAAAAAGCGCACTGCAACGCTTCCCCTAGTCGTCCTCAAAGGAGGTAAATGCAGCCTCCTCGGGACTCAATGGTTTCAGCCCCTGGGGTTGTTCATCGGGGGGGTGCACGCCGTGGGAGTACACGCCGCCGGGACTGATCCAATACAGAGCGTGTGTGAGGCGCACCCCGAAGTTTTTAAAAAAGGACTCGGAAAATTCAAGGGCCCCCCAGTGACTTTCGACCTGGACCCAAGAGTACGTCCAATCAGACTTAAACCGCGCAGGGTGCCTTTCGCCCTAAAAGACAAAATAGAGGCGGAGTTGGACAAATTGGTGGGCCAGGGGATTCTTGTTCCCGTTGATTCTGCGGAGTGGGAAACTCCAATTGTAACAGCACTCAAGGCTAACGGGGAGGTCCGCATATGCGCGGATTACAAATGCACCATCAATAAGGCGATCCGCCCTAATGCGTATCCGGTGCCGGTAGTCAGCCACTTGTTGGCCAGGTTGCACGGGGGGAGGTGTTTTGCAAAACTCGACCTGGCCCAAGCCTACCAACAGCTCCCGGTCACCCCCGCCGCAGCTGCTGCGCAGACCATAGTCACACACAAAGGGGCGTTCCAAGATTCGCGCCTCCAATTCGGCGTGAATTCGGCGCCCGGGATTTTTCAATCACTCGTGGAACGCCTCCTAAAGGGACTAGAGGGGGTGTTGCCCTACTTTGATGACGTGTTGATTACGGGGGGGGGGGGGGAGCCGGGCAGAATTGGCAGAAAGGTTGGGAAGAGTCCTAGAAAAATTCGAAAAGGCGGGGTTGCGGTTGCGAAAGGACAAATGCGTCTTCTTCGCAACCGAGGTCGAGTTCCTAGGGTTCCGCATTACTCCCGAGGGAATACGGCCATCCCAATCCAAGGTGGCCGCCATCAAAAAGGCCCCTCGCCCCACCTCCAAGCCCGAGCTGCAGTCGTTCCTTGGGCTGCTCAACTTCTACCACTCCTTCCTTCCTCGGAAGGCAGCCGTGGCGGAACCGCTACACAAATTGTTAAAAAAGGACGAGGCATGGAAGTGGGGCGACGACCACGAGAAGGCTTTCAATGACCTGAAGCGACTCCTGGCATCAGATGCCGTGCTGACCCACTTCAATCCCAAACGCCCAGTGGTCCTGATTTGCGATGCATTCCCGGTGGGGGTGGGGGCGGTGTTATGCCACGTGCTGGAGAACGGGAGGGAGGCCCCGATAGCGTTTTACTCTAGGTCCTTGTCCCAAGCGGAGAGAAACTACGCCCAGACAGACAGGGAAGCACTAGCGATAATTGCGGGGACCAAGAAATTTCATGATTTCGTGTATGGCCGCCCCTTCACCATAGTGACTGACCACAAGCCCTTGCTAGGCATTTTCACCGCAGATAAGCCCACACCCCAAATCCTGTCCCCGAGAATGCTCAGGTGGGCCATTTTTCTCAACGCGTATCAGCACGCGTTGGTATACCGGCCCGGAAAGGAGATCAGCCATGCGGATGCCCTGTCGAGGTCCCCCATTCCCCGGGATTGCTGCCACGTGGGCGAGGAAGAGAGAGACCACCAGGTTTTAATGATAGAGGTCCTAGACGCCCCTCCAGTAGTACCGGCCGACATCGCCAAAGCGACCGGCAAGGACAAAACGTTAGCCACAGTCTCCTCCTGGGTACAGAAAGGGTGGCCCGTGTCTTCCCCAGCAGCGGAATTCGACACATTTTTCAAAAAGAAACTAGAGTTGTCCTTAGAGAGGGGTTGCCTGTTGTGGGGGCAGCGGGTAGTGATCCCCACGTCCCTCCGGCCGAGGGTGCTTAAGCTGCTGCACGTCAGCCACCCGGGGATCGTCCGCTCTAAGGCTCTAGCCCGTAGTTACTTTTGGTGGCCACAGCTAGACGCCGACATCGAGCACATGGTCGGCACTTGCGAAGCGTGCCAAAGCTCCAGGCCAGAAGAGGCTCATCTGCCACATAGAGAGTGGGACGCAGCGAGGGGGCCCTGGTCCCGGGTACACGTAGATTTTGCAGGGCCGTTCAGGGGAACGCTCTTCCTCCTAGTGGTGGATGCGTTCTCAAAGTGGTTGGAGGTCATCCCAGTTTCGAGCACCTCCTCGGCCACCACAGTTAAACAGTTACTGAGGGTCTTTTCCACGTTCGGTTTACCCGACACCCTCGTCAGCGATAACGCTAGCTGTTTTACGTCCGCCGAGTTCAGGGAATTCATGGATCTCAACGCCATTCGGCACATCACCTCCACCCCTTTCCACCCGGCCACCAACGGCCAAGTAGAGCGCCTCGTGCGCACCACTAAAGACGCGCTACGGCGCATGGGCTCCGGAGATCTAGACCGACAACTATGCCAATTCCTGCTACGGTACAGGGTCACCCCGTTAGCGTCAGGGTACTCCCCCGTGGAATTGCTAATGCGCAGGAAGCTGGCTACGGTAATCTCCAGGCTAGACCCCACCAGAGTAGAAGACAAAGGGCGAAATGTAGAGATGGATTCCGCAAAGAGTTTTAGCGTAGGCGCCCCCGTGCATTGCAGGAACTACGCCAGCGGGGGACCAGCCTGGGTGCCCGGCATTGTAATAGAACAAACCGGCCCCGTCTCATACCGCGTGGAGACCAATACAGGCCTCCTGTGGAGGCGGCATGCGGATCAACTCAGGCGGAGGGTCCCCGGAAAGCAGGACGAAGACGAGAGTAGCAACGAATCAGCGTTAGGGTACTCCCCCACCCGCTTAACCCAAGGGGGAGGGAGAGGGGAACATGGGTCCCCACCAAGGGGGGAGGAAAGGGAATCGATCCTCAGAAATCTTTTGCGGGAGTTTGCGGCGGAAAGGAAGAGCCCCGATCACACACACATTCCCCGAGAGCGTTCCCAAAATACAGACTCCCCAAAAAGTTTAGACCTTAATTTACAGTGCCAGGGGGAGTTAGCGGAGTGGTCCCCCACCCGTCCTAGCGAGAAGAGGGGTTTCAGTTCAGCCCCTGGTACTTCCAGCCCCAGTAGCCCCTGTGAGTTAGAGTGCAACATAGCGCCAATGTCCCGGAGACCGACACCCCCAAGACAGGAGGCGACGGCGAGTCCGCCAGCCACAGCCTCAAGGTCCCCCGAGCGGGGGACAGAAGGGAGCAGAGCCACAAGGGTATCCTCATCGGTCCCGCGGTTCACGATTAGAGGGTCCCCGGGGTCCGAGGGAGACAGGCAGGGGTTCACGTCCCAGCTGTTCATTCCATTCCCATCCCCCAGCGCAAGGCAGGCACAGACGCCCCACAGAGCCACTAACGAATCCCCGTTTTCCGTTGCAGGACAAGCACCCACGGAGTCAGGGATCACAGGCTCTCCTGTACTAGGGCAGGCGAAAGCACGCCCCAAGCGAATGTGCGGAAAGCCACATTGGTTGCGGGACTTCGTCCCATCCTAGGGGGGAGGGATGTTGTGTATGCATGTCTTGTACTGACAGAATGTAACCACTCCATTTACAATGTGTCGCAGCTGTAAAGGAACGCGAGCAAGCAGCCCATAGAGGGCAGCTGCGAGCGTTCAATCTCACATGGTTCACATTGCTCAATCACGGACAGCCGCGGGAAAACCTTCCCCGCATTCAGCAGCAGGAAAGAAGAACTACTGAAGAGAGGCGTGCCTGGGCGAGGCCACGCCGGTAGCGGCCAATGAGCTACCGTGCTACTAGATTCAAATGTATAACCCTACTGTATATAAAGAGATGTATCACCGCCATTACCTCATGCTCCACCAGATCCCAATGCAATAAACCTGTGTTAAGCCAACCCTTTGGCTGTTCTGTTGTCTTTGGTCCCATACAGTAAACATATAATTCTTATTATTAAAAAAGTGAACTCCTATTCAAGTGGAGAAAGCCTAAAATACCATTAACTTGGTCTAAACAAGATTCTAATTACCCCCCTTAAAAATTGAATTGCCCCTCCCCTGGTTGGGAACCACAGGTCTAAACAGTGTTTCTTTGGGAAAATATCCTACACAGTTTATTTCACACAAAGGGCAAGAATTCACTTTGGTGTGTCAGTTGCCTGTCCCACAGCTTTGGTCATATGTTACTCTGTGGGTGATTATGCCAGCCCTGGTAGTATAGTTAATCCCATGCAAAACAGGTAGACATAGCACTCAATGAAAGATGTAGAATTTATTCATTTATTTACATTTATATACCACCCATCTGCATGATATTTCCACTCTGTGCAGTTTACAACATTTTTTTAAAAAAAGTATTACAAATTACAACACTAAACAAAACATCAAAACAATCCAATTCAATGGCAATGAGAGAGATAAATTATAAATTAATATTAAAACTGAGCTACTGCATGGTGATGGGGATGCTATCCTGAAATGCGTTTTTTTTAAGAGTAAAGTCTTTAATTGCATTTTAAATATGGCAAAGGATGGGGCTTGGCACAGCACCATTGGCAGAGAATTCCACATTATGGGTGCCACCACCAAGAAGGCCCTCCTCCTTGCTACAACCTTCTTCGCAATTCCCAGTGTCAGCACCAGGAGCTGTGCTTACTGTGAGAAACAAGTGCTTCAGGCCATTGTTCTATGGGAAAGACACTCCCAACAGACAACAAGGTCCTAAACTGTAAAGGTCTACGTAACCAACCAATCATAACAGGATATATCTATCTATCTATCTATCTATCTATCTATCTATCTATCTATCTATCTATCTATCTATCTGTGTGTGTGTGTGTGTGTGTATTAACCAATCAGGAACAGGATCTAAAGTTATAACCAATCACAGAACTCTAATTAGCATAATGAGTGCACAAGAGAGGGAGATTATGCGCTACCTTTAGCTCCTAATTTGGATGGCGGGAAACCATCATTTTATCTTTGCAAAGTGTTGTTTGAGCAACTTGCAATTCTGCCTCAATACACAACATTTACAGATTGCTGAAATTTGTGAGTCTCAGCTAAGGATCCTTCCTTAGATGTAAGAGCCACCCCATTTAAAATGGGGACCAGGCCACCTAGACAGGCAGACTGTCCATCCAACACCAGAACCTCCATCTTGTCAGGGTTCAGTTTCAGCTTGTTTGCTTTTGTCCATTCCATTATTGAAGCCAGGCAATTGCCAAGGCACTCGACTGCATCCAGTGCATAGGTTGAAAAGGAGATAGAGTTGGGTGTCATCTGTGTTTTGGTGATACCAAACTCTGAATCTCCAGATGAACCCTCCCAATGGCTTCATAGAAGTTAAACAACATTGAGGAGATGATTGACCCCTGTGGAACCCCCATTGGAGGACTCACGGAGCGAAAACAACCTCCCTGAGTTGAATTTTCTTGGTCTAGCCACCAAGGAAGGACCAGAACCACCATAAAATGGTGCCTCCAACAGTTACCCCAAAACCGTGATGGCAAACCTTGGCACTCCAAATGTTCTTGGACTTCAATTCCCAGAAGCCCAAGCACCCTGTGAATCCACACAAATGGGTTTACTGCCATTCATCCGGGCCATGCTGCCCTCATCACTACCAGAAGTAGAAGTAAAATGTGCATTTTACCTCTGCTTCCAGGAGCGATGAGGGCAGTGTGGGCTGGATGAATCGCAGTAAACCCATTTGTGTGGATTCACAGGGTGCTTGGGCTTCTGGTTCACCATCATGGTCCCAGAAGGATACTGTAGATAATGGTATTGAAACCCACTGAGAGATCCTGGAGCACCAAGAGAGATGTATCCCCCCCATCCACTTCCAGAGGAAGGTCATCATGTAGTATGACCAGTGCAGTTTCTGTGATTGGTGAGGCCTAAACCCTGACTGGAATGGATCCAATCAGTTCTTTTTTGTCACCTTCTGAGAGGATGGAGTTGCTGCTTTGGTGAAATAGCTTTGTAAGGGATCAACAAAGGTCAGGTAAAGTTACGCTAGTGGTTAGGTAAGATGACAGAAAACCTCCTTCTGTGGTTTCCAAAGGAGACTGATTATGCATGCAGTGTTGCTAATTCTTTGCTATACATTTAAAAAGGCGGAAAGAAAACCAATGGGACATATGATTCTTACAACTTAAGCAGCAGGAGGGCTTTGTGGCAAGTTTATTCATCACTGTTCCACTCTCTGCAATTTGCATTGCTAATGTGAGAGCTTTGGACAATTAAAGGCAGTCTTAAGGAAAAAAAAGCAGCTTTCCCGTGCATATTCCATTTGGCAGATTAGACACAAAGCAATTCACAAGACTATAGTGCTTGAAATCTGTCTATGTCATCCATCACACACATATAGAGTTGGTAGGGTAGGTTTTTAACTTTTTAAAGTGCTTTTCCTCTGATAATTCATAGCCTAGGAAAAACAGAGATGTCCACTCTAAATTAGCTATGGCACACATTTAAAAATGCTAAAAATAAATATGATGGTGGTAAATTTTCTTTATTGTGCAATAAACCACCTGCTGATTTTTTTTAGCAATTTAGCAATTAGGTCTATTCACATTTCCCTACATCTGTTCATCCTATTAGAAAATGGGGAGGGAAAAGAAAAAGAACTGAAATACAAAAAGAAAAGAAGTAAATTTCCTGAAATCAGTTCATTAAAATCCTCATGGAGGGTACTATTAGAAAACTAATTGTTCTAAGCTCACAGGAAAATACTGCCATGCTAGAATGTACCAGCAAGCATAGATACCTGCACTTTTGATTGGGTGCAGTTTTGCCCAAGGCATGGTGTTTCTTGATGTGAAGCATGTTCCTTGAGCACCCCCTAAAGGCACATGCAGAATATTCAAAGCCAGCTTTTAACATGGGAGAGAAAATTACACTTTTCATATCTTTCAATATATACATTGAATCTGGGCTACTGATTCTATGACTTAATTATTTGAAGACCAATTGTTGTGTATGCATGTCTTGTACTGACAGAATGTAACCACCCCAATTACAATGTATTGCAGCTGTAAAGGAACGCGAGCAAGCAGCCCATAGAGGGCAGCTGCGAGCGTTCAATCTCACATGGTTCACATTGCTCAATCACGAACAGCCGCGGGAAAACCTTCCCCGCATTCAGCAGCAGGAAAGAAGAACTACTGAAGAGAGGCGTGCCTGGGCGAGGCCACGCAGGTAGCGGCCAATGAGCTACCGTGCTACAAGATTCAAATGTATAACCCTACTGTATATAAAGAGATGTATCACCGCCATTACCTCATGCTCCACCAGATCCCTATGCAATAAACCTGTGTTAAGCCAACCCTTCGGCTGTCCTGTTGTCTTTGGTCCCATACAGTAAACTGGCGACGAGGATGGGATACATGGCTGCCCACGGGACCAAGACATGCGCCGGCTACGAGATCAGGAAGCCGGGAGACTTGGAGCTGTTTGAGATAGACTTCAACGGAGCGCTGGTGGAGCTCGAAGTCTCAGATGAGGACAAGATGAGGGCCATCTTTGTCCGCATGCTCGGACACGAGACAAAAAGGACTCTGGTGGACCTGATCGCGCCGAAGAGGGTGAGCGACTACAAAGCCAAAGAGCTTCTGGCTGTGTTGCGCGCCCACCTCCGGCCCGCGATAGCGATGTTCCCCGCTCGGAGCGCGTTCTGGAGGCGAGTCCAAGCGCCCGGGGAATCGGTCGCCGAGTTCGCCGCGGCCCTGCGGCTGGCCGCCGGCCCCTGCAAATGGGAGAACCCAGAAGTCACCCTCCGCGACTGCCTGCTCTGCGGCCTGAGGGACACCGAAACTCAGCGCGCGCTGATGAAACAGGAGCCGCCCCCCACGTGGCAAACGGTCCTCGACACAGCGCAGGCCGCGGAAGCCACGACGGCCGGCGTGCAAGAGCTCCAGGACTGGCGGCCGAAAACCGCCAAGGCAGAGAGCTCGGTGCGCGCGGCCCGGCGAGTCTCGGACTCAGCCACGGAGAGCGGCGACGACGACGATGTCCGGAAGGTCCAAAAGGAGGGCCGGCGCTGCGACGGCTGCGGCGCCGCCCACGCCCGCGCCAAATGCCCGTTCCGCAAGGCCGAGTGCCACAACTGCGGCCGGCGCGGGCACATCGCCAAGGTCTGCCGGAAGCGGCGCGAGGCCAAGAGGAGCTCCCCAGACCGCTCGGCGAGGCAGGATCGCACCACGAGGCCCAAGGACCCCGGCACCCGGACCACGAGGGAGCGGGACGGCGTCGGACGCATCTCCGACGACAGCGAGGACGACGCCCCGGTTTTCAGCGTTTCCACGGAGCATCCCCGATACTTCGTCGAGGTAGTAATACAAGGGGCCCCTGTTAGGATGGAGGTGGACTCGGGTTCTTCTTACTCTATTATCTCTCAGGGAGAGTTCCTAAAGATACCCCCCCACGTGCGGCCCAAGCTCAAGGCGTTGAGGGCCACACTAAAGGACGTGCAAGGGAACCGCATCCCGGTACTGGGGGTTGGGAAGTTCCAGGTCCAGTTCAAAAAGCGCACTGCAACGCTTCCCCTAGTCGTCCTCAAAGGAGGTAAATGCAGCCTCCTCGGGACTCAATGGTTTCAGCCCCTGGGGTTGTTCATCGGGGGGGTGCACGCCATGGGAGTACACGCCGCCGGGACTGATCCAATACAGAGCGTGTGTGAGGCGCACCCCGAAGTTTTTAAAAAAGGACTCGGAAAATTCAAGGGCCCCCCAGTGACTTTCGACCTGGACCCAAGAGTACGTCCAATCAGACTTAAACCGCGCAGGGTGCCTTTCGCCCTAAAAGACAAAATAGAGGCGGAGTTGGACAAATTGGTGGGCCAGGGGATTCTTGTTCCCGTTGATTCTGCGGAGTGGGAAACTCCAATTGTAACAGCACTCAAGGCTAACGGGGAGGTCCGCATATGCGCGGATTACAAATGCACCATCAATAAGGCGATCCGCCCTAATGCGTATCCGGTGCCGGTAGTCAGCCACTTGTTGGCCAGGTTGCACGGGGGGAGGTGTTTTGCAAAACTCGACCTGGCCCAAGCCTACCAACAGCTCCCGGTCACCCCCGCCGCAGCTGCTGCGCAGACCATAGTCACACACAAAGGGGCGTTCCAAGATTCGCGCCTCCAATTCGGCGTGAATTCGGCGCCCGGGATTTTTCAATCACTCGTGGAACGCCTCCTAAAGGGACTAGAGGGGGTGTTGCCCTACTTTGATGACGTGTTGATTACGGGGGGGGGGGAGCCGGGCAGAATTGGCAGAAAGGTTGGGAAGAGTCCTAGAAAAATTCGAAAAGGCGGGGTTGCGGTTGCGAAAGGACAAATGCGTCTTCTTCGCAACCGAGGTCGAGTTCCTAGGGTTCCGCATTACTCCTGAGGGAATACGGCCATCCCAATCCAAGGTGGCCGCCATCAAAAAGGCCCCTCGCCCCACCTCCAAGCCCGAGCTGCAGTCGTTCCTTGGGCTGCTCAACTTCTACCACTCCTTCCTTCCTCGGAAGGCAGCCGTGGCGGAACCGCTACACAAATTGTTAAAAAAGGACGAGGCATGGAAGTGGGGCGACGACCACGAGAAGGCTTTCAATGACCTGAAGCGACTCCTGGCATCAGATGCCGTGCTGACCCACTTCAATCCCAAACGCCCAGTGGTCCTGATTTGCGATGCATCCCCGGTGGGGGTGGGGGCGGTGTTATGCCACGTGCTGGAGAACGGGAGGGAGGCCCCGATAGCGTTTTACTCTAGGTCCTTGTCCCAAGCGGAGAGAAACTACGCCCAGACAGACAGGGAAGCACTAGCGATAATTGCGGGGACCAAGAAATTTCATGATTTCGTGTATGGCCGCCCCTTCACCATAGTGACTGACCACAAGCCCTTGCTAGGCATTTTCACCGCAGATAAGCCCACACCCCAAATCCTGTCCCCGAGAATGCTCAGGTGGGCCATTTTTCTCAACGCGTATCAGCACGCGTTGGTATACCGGCCCGGAAAGGAGATCAGCCATGCGGATGCCCTGTCGAGGTCCCCCATTCCCCGGGATTGCTGCCACGTGGGCGAGGAAGAGAGAGACCACCAGGTTTTAATGATAGAGGTCCTAGACGCCCCTCCAGTAGTACCGGCCGACATCGCCAAAGCGACCGGCAAGGACAAAACGTTAGCCACAGTCTCCTCCTGGGTACAGAAAGGGTGGCCCGTGTCTTCCCCAGCAGCGGAATTCGACACATTTTTCAAAAAGAAACTAGAGTTGTCCTTAGAGAGGGGTTGCCTGTTGTGGGGGCAGCGGGTAGTGATCCCCACGTCCCTCCGGCCGAGGGTGCTTAAGCTGCTGCACGTCAGCCACCCGGGGATCGTCCGCTCTAAGGTCCTAGCCCGTAGTTACTTTTGGTGGCCACAGCTAGACGCCGACATTGAGCACATGGTCGGCACTTGCGAAGCGTGCCAAAGCTCCAGGCCAGAAGAGGCTCGTCTGCCACATAGAGAGTGGGACACAGCGAGGGGGCCCTGGTCCCGGGTACACGTAGACTTTGCAGGGCCGTTCAGGGGAACGCTCTTCCTCCTAGTGGTGGATGCGTTCTCAAAGTGGTTGGAGGTCATCCCAGTCTCGAGCACCTCCTCGGCCACCACAGTTAAACAGTTACGGAGGGTCTTTTCCACGTTCGGTTTACCCGACACCCTCGTCAGCGATAACGCTAGCTGTTTCACGTCCGCCGAGTTCAGGGAATTCATGGATCTCAACACCATTCGGCACATCACCTCCGCCCCTTTCCACCCGGCCACCAACGGCCAAGTAGAGCGCCTCGTGCGCACCACTAAAGACGCGCTGCGGCGCATGGGCTCCGGAGATCTAGACCGACAACTATGCCAATTCCTGCTAAGGTACAGGGTCACCCCACTAGCGTCAGGATACTCCCCCGCGGAGTTGCTAATGCGCAGGAAGCTGGCTACGGTAATCTCCAGGCTAGACCCCACCAGAGTAGAAGACAAAGGGCGAAACGTAGAGATGGATGCCTCAAAGAGTTTTAGCGTAGGCGCCCCCGTGCATTGCAGGAACTACGCCAGCGGGGGACCAGCCTGGGTGCCCGGCATCGTAATAGAACAAACCGGCCCCGTCTCATACCGCGTGGAGACCAATACAGGCCTTCTGTGGAGGCGGCACGCAGATCAACTTAGGCGGAGGGTCCCCGGAAAGCAGGACGAAGACGAGAGTAGCAACGAATCAGCGTTAGGGTACTCCCCCACCCGCTTAACCCAAGGGGGAGGGAAAGGGGAACATGGGTCCCCACCAAGGGGGGAGGAAAGGGAATCGATCCTCAGAAATCTTTTGCGGGAGTTTGCGGCGGAAAGGAAGAGCCCCGAACACACACACATCCCCCGAGAGCGTTCCCAAAATACAGAATCCCCAAAAAGTTTAGACCTTAATTTACAGTGCCAGGGGGAGTTAGCGGAGTGGTCCCCCACCCGTCCTAGCGAGAAGAGGGGTTTCAGTTCAGCCCCTGGTACTTCCAGCCCCAGTAGCCCCTGCGAGTTAGAGTGCAACATAGCGCCAATGTCCCGGAGACAGGAGGCGACGGCGAGTCCGCCAGCCACAGCCTCAAGGTCCCCCGAGCGGGGGACAGAAGGGAGCAGAACCACAAGGGTATCCTCGTCGGTCCCCCGGTTCACGATTAGAGGGTCCCCGGGGTCCGAGGGAGACAGGCAGGGGTTCACGTCCCAGCTGTTCATTCCATTCCCATCCCCCAGCGCAAGGCAGGCACAGACGCCCCACAGAGCCACTAACGAATCCCCGTTTTCCGTTGCAGGACAAGCACCCACGGAGTCAGGGATCACAGGCTCTCCTGTACTAGGGCAGGCGAAAGCATGCCCCAAGCGAATGTGCGGGAAGCCACATTGGTTGCGGGACTTCGTCCCATCCTAGGGGGGAGGGATGTTGTGTATGCATGTCTTGTACTGACAGAATGTAACCACCCCAATTACAATGTATTGCAGCTGTAAAGGAACGCGAGCAAGCAGCCCATAGAGGGCAGCTGCGAGCGTTCAATCTCACATGGTTCACATTGCTCAATCACGGACAGCCGCGGGAAAACCTTCCCCGCATTCAGCAGCAGGAAAGAAGAACTACTGAAGAGAGGCGTGCCTGGGCGAGGCCACGCAGGTAGCGGCCAATGAGCTACCGTGCTACAAGATTCAAATGTATAACCCTACTGTATATAAAGAGATGTATCACCGCCATTACCTCATGCTCCACCAGATCCCTATGCAATAAACCTGTGTTAAGCCAACCCTTCGGCTGTCCTGTTGTCTTTGGTCCCATACAGTAAACCAATTGCAGGCAATTTTACCAGTAATAGAAAAGGACCCATGAGTAAGAGGAACATGAAAAGTTGTTTTTTGGATAGTAGCCATGTTAGTCTGTGTTTCAGGCATATCAGAAAATAAACAAAACAAAAATGCTATAGCACTTTAAAGACTAATTGTTATATTTTGATGTGAGCTTTTGTGGATCAAGTCCACTTTGTCAGACATGGGAGTGAGATTTCATGGCATCAACCTATATACATCTACAGAGGCACAGAGTGATTCCTCAGCTCAGCATGACAGATCATATGTCTTTTTACAACTGGCAGCAGCAGATGATCTCTGGCTGTTATTCAGATTAACTGTGAATGTCCCCTTTTCAATTGCAAATAGTGAGAAGAAACAAAACAAACACCTGGCATTGAACATTTGCTAATGAGTTTAACCTAGGAAATTTACTTGTTATGTAGACTGATCCAAGCTTAGTTTAATATTTGGATGAAAAGTATTGAAATCCTGGTGGAATTTCTCAGATAGATAAGTAGTTTATGGGTACAGGAGTTAAGAAAATATTCTAGATTAGCCATGAATATATTAGCATATTGTGGAGCCATGCGAGCTATGTGAGTACCCATGGCAGTTCCATTGATCAGGGGGTAGGTTTTATTGTCGAAGGTGAAGTAATTTTGTGTTTTTGAATGGTGTTCCTGATGGCTTGTAATCCATCTTTGTGTGGGATGTTGGTGTACAGAGCTTCTATATCCATTGTAGCTAAAATGGTGTTATCCGAGAGGTTATGTGTGTTGAAGTTTACTTAGAAAGTCTTTGGTATCTCTTATGTAGCTAGGTTCATTGGTAGCATATAGTTTGAGAATGGAGTGTACATATCCAGATACTCCATCAGTGATAGTGTTGATGCTTGAAAGAATGGGTCTCCCATGGTTTCTAGGTTTGTGGATTTTAGGTAGTAGATAAAAGGTAGCTGGTTGAGGTTCTCGTAGGGTGTTGGTCAAGATTTGGTCATGTACATATTTCCAAGAACAATTTTTAGAAGGTTTTGCAGTTCTTTTTGATATTTGGTAGTTGGGTCCATAGTTAGGGGCTGGTAAAATGTAGAATTGGAAAGTTGCCTGTCAGCTTTCTGTGTGTAGGTCGATTTGTCCATGATAATTACAGCACCACCCTTGTCTGCCTCTTTGATGATGATGGTGGGCTAGAGCCATCTTGTCTAGCCTTGGCCAAGCTGCACAGTTCCACAGCATTTCCAGAAGAAGGGAAGGAGGAACAAACTCTGGGTATTTTAGACCTAGAAAACTCTGAAAAGGATCACCATAAGTCAGAATTGACTTTATGGCATGTAATCATTATTACTGTTACCCAGTGTTTTCCAACCTTTGGTTTTTGGACTTCAATTCCCAGAAGCCTAATTGAATTCCCCAAAGCACTGATCAAGCACCCCCCCCCCCCTTGTTGGGAACCACTGCTGCATGTGGGTAGGTGTCAGAATTTTGCTCTCATCATCCTGGAGGACTACAGCACATCTAGAGGGCTATAGTACAACTGGAACAATTATGAAAAAGGCAGTATTAGAAATTACTGGATGTCCTGTCCTGATTTTAATTTGAAAGGATTTTGAAGGGACTGTGACCTGTCCCCCAAATAAAACAAACACACAAACATGACTCGGGGAGGTATACAGGGGCAGAAAATGCATGTCTATGTTTCAGCATTGTATTTCTGCAGCTGTGGGGCTCTATGGGGACCTACAAAAATGGCTTCTGGGGGGCTTATCTCATGCATCTTGCCCATTTTCACTTTTGCTAACAACAAGAAAAACAAACTACGATTATACATGTTATGTTTAGTCCCATTTGACTAAAAGAAGGAGGTTAAATTCTATTTTTCTTGGTGGAGTCAGGAACTTTAATAGAAACATGCCAGGTGGCCAGGTATAATGAGGGGAGACAGAGAGAGGTGATATCCTTTGGCCTATAGCCTCTTCGCTTTCAGCTGCCTGGACGAATTTGACTCAAAGAGTTTGCTGTGGAGGTGAACTGAGGCCCTACTGGGGCACTTCTTGTACAGGCTTAGAACATTAGACACGGGGTTAGCCAAGGATCCACAAAATGCCATATTGTGTCAGTTCTGTTTCTTTAAAAAAAAAAACAGGGTGGAATGGTAATAGAGCATGAATGAATTAAAGTTGATAGGGCTTCAGCATTCTGCTTCTGACTCACGCACAATTGCTGGTAATTCCTAGAAACTGTTAGCTGCCATGACATTAGTTTCTGCTGAATATTGGATGAGAATTCTTAGGAGAGCTCTACCAAATTATGCGTCAGAACAGAGCGATATATAGTGACCGGCATGGGATTTTTGTAATGGGGGGCCATTTTGTTTGGTTCGCACATTTTATTTAGGCTTTCCCACCACTCTTGGCAACCTAAAATAGTATGACTAAATCAGCCACTACTGTTCACATTGGTGAGATACTATATGGATTGAATGTCTGAGAGAACATATTTCTGTATGCGTCTGTTCAGAAGCAACACACAAGGAGTTCAAAAGAACTTACTCCCACTTTAGTGACTATGGGATTGTTGCTTTAGGTATGTTGAAGTAAGATTAATAGATTGCATTATAATAAAACAGAATAAAACATGTGGTCCTTGTACCCCATCTGAAGGCAAAGGTAAGTGATACCTTTATTAGACCATTACAAATTACAGCCGTAAACATTTTACCTGCATACTGCGCTTCATCAGGCTAAACAACACAGAGCTGTGGGTGCTACTGCAAAAAGACAAAATATCATGGCCAAACATCTCCTTGGTTAAGATACAATTTCAAAATGAAATCTGCAGCTTTAGGGTGTAGGTTCCCTTTGGTGGTGTAGATGGCTATTGGTACAGCCATATAAATCTAAATAACAAACAAACAAATAAATATATCTCCCAATCTTGGTAGGCAACCAATTGTTAGGCAACAGTTTCAGCAATCTGCCTCCTCCCCCATTGTGTTCCCTATACCTCTGACCTGGGTTTGTAGCCCCCATTTTGAAACTAGACTCTACCGAGGGAAGCAGTGCAGAGAGATTTCTTCCCCACACCACCTAGAGCACTCTCTGGGCAGTTCAAAATTTAATTAGAATTTTTGCCCCCAACCTGCTGGGCACTAGTTTTACTGACTTGAGAAGGATAGAAGGCTGGGGAAACCTTGAGCTCACTAGGATCAATCTCAGGAGTTCTCAACCTTTTTATGCTGGGGCCCGGGTCATGCTCCCTCACGTAGCTTTGGGGGTCAGATGGCCATTTTGCCTTTCCTCCACCACATGGCACTTCTGGGTGTGGTGGAGGCGGGGGGGGGGGGGAGCACATGGAATGGGCCACAGGTGGAGAATCCCTATTTTCTAACTCACAACCTGAACAGTTTTGGCTGAAGTAAAGCAACTTAACCACTGTGCTATGTGCAATACACATTGGAAAATGTCCTGAGAGACTTCTCTGTTCACTTTCTGGCCCTCTGGTCACCCAAATACTCTGAGCATCTATAAATCCTCCATCAGTGGCTTACAATTGATTCTTACGGATGAAAATGCATCGTTTTGTCACCACATATTCCAGAGAATCTGAGACCTTTGTTTCTAAACCCTTCATTTACTACCTTCAACATGCCTAATCTGAAAAATTTCAGACAAAGCCCATGTAACTGGCTTTCTGAAACAATCATAAACCATCATTATATTAATTTCTTATGCCTGTGGTTCAAGTTTCAAGTGAAGCTCTTTTCCTTTTCTGTAGATGATGCATTCATGATGAATATGCATGGCTCTGTCAGAGAATGTCCAGGTATAAGGCTATGAATATTCAAAAGCCATTGTTGTGTGCGTGCATAAATCTGAATTATCTTACCACAAACGTGAAATTGCCCGTGTAGCATCTGAATTTAATATGCATCATCTGATGAGATTCTAAATTACGTATAAGGAGTTGTCTCATTTTTTCCCCCACCTGCTTTCTCAACTTGTTATTTCACAGATCCAGAACTTGACGTCTTAGTCAAAGTAGAGGTAGTGGCCACTTCTTTCCACTGCCTCTATCCTTTTGCCCTTCTTTTCTGCAGCTCTCTTCCCTCTCTCCATTTACTGCTCTGTCTGAATGCAGATCATTAAGGGTTTTAAGGAACAGGACCTTTCTTTTATAAATATGATTTATACATTAATACTGATGAGAGTCGTGTTTCACATACAATGCTATTCTTATGCAGCATTGAGTAATAGAAAAAATCTGCAGGGAGCAATGACAACAATAATAATATCTAAGGAGATGATTTTTCTTTATCTCTGTCCTGTAATTCTCAATTGCTGGAAATGTTCCGTCCTAGGGTGGGTGGGTGGAATTGGCAGCTGGGAGGAAGGAAGGAAGGAAGGAACAAGATGGAGTGGCTAGAACTGAGAGACAAAGTAAAAATGCAGATGAAAGTGTGCATTTTTAAAAAAGTATCAGAAATGTGCAGGAAAATACAATGTTGGTTATGCCTGTACCTTTAACTGTATTTTTTTAAAAAAAATACTATTAATCAGTAACTGGAGAGGAACTCAATAAATAATGTAATAGGCAACTACTTTAACAAGAACAATGATGATGCCTAAAAAGAACAAGTGTTGTATTTCTTAAAAAACAAACATCCAAAGCATGGATTCGTCTATATATTATCTCAACTCCTAACTTAAAATTTCTCCTTGCTTCTCTCTCCACCCCAGCAAAGCCTGTCTAGGCAACTGAAGACCACTTCCTAATAATGAATCAAGAGATTGCAGGTATGAATTGACCATTTTATTGCATTAATAACACCATAGCTCAGGGGTGGCCAACCTTTTACGTCATGGGCCTGACCATGCCTCCAGATAGCTGAGAGGGTTGGACCATGCCCCTGGAAGCTGAAATGGGCACATTTATGGCTGTCATAAATATGCCCACTTCTGCGTTTATGGCAGCCACAGGTGTGTTTGTGCATGTGTGGGTGCGTTTTACGGCTGACATAAACGTATCAGCTTCCCTTTGCAGGCGCACCCCCCCAATAACGGACACAGACAACATTGAAAGTGGATAACAGCATCGGGCCACATTTATTGATTCAATGCCCTAGTCCGAATTATAAATTTGTATTGGTAAAACGACCAATCATAATTCATAAGGCAAGCAGGCCGAAGTAACACTGGTAAGGTACCACCCCAAAATTGCCAACGGCAATTGGTTACAATGTATCAATTTGTATCAATTTGTTTGTTGACAACAAACAAATTGTTGACCGTAGTCAATATCTAACTCATGACCCCACCCTCTGACGCGTATCCGTGAAATCACAGGGGTGATGCATGCTGGTTAGCAATCGTCATCACCCCGTCGCCTGGTTCGTCGTTGACCGGACAACGTTTAACTAATTTATTCCTGTCTAGTGTTGTCCAGTCAATTGCGAACCTGCCGGATACCTGTGGGTCATACTGTTTACCTTACCAGTGCTACCCGCCAATGTGACCAAAGTCAACATTAGGAACCTAAAAAGACCCCTATATCAAACCATAGCAACAGTGTGGGATGGGCAAAAAAGCCAGGACCCGGAAGCCAATATGGGTCCCAGCCAAAAATTCCCACCCGGCCCCGAAGCGACCAAAATATCACACTGTTACCTAGGGAGGGGGTGGAGGGGAAAAGACTTCTCCGCTCCGTCGCTGAGGTAAAATGGCAGCTCGGCTGCCTCGTGGCCACCCCTTTTATAAGGGAGTTGGCCACGCCCCTAACTACCCGGATTCTCTGTCCTGTGGGGGGGGCCGCAAAGGGCGCGGCGGCCATTTTGGCGCCGCGCTTGCATTGCAGGTGCACCCCCCCAATAACGGACACAGACAACATTGAAAGTGGATAACAGCATCGGGCCACATTTATTGATTCAATGCCCTAGTCCGAATTATAAATTTGTATTGGTAAAACGACCAATCATAATTCATAAGGCAAGCAGGCCGAAGTAACACTGGTAAGGTACCACCCCAAAATTGCCAACGGCAATTGGTTACAATGTATCAATTTGTATCAATTTGTTTGTTGACAACAAACAAATTGTTGACCGTAGTCAATATCTAACTCATGACCCCACCCTCTGACGCGTATCCGTGAAATCACAGGGGTGATGCATGCTGGTTAGCAATCGTCATCACCCCGTCGCCTGGTTCGTCGTTGACCGGACAACGTTTAACTAATTTATTCCTGTCTAGTGTTGTCCAGTCAATTGCGAACCTGCCAGATACCTGTGGGTCATACTGTTTACCTTACCAGTGCTACCCGCCACACGGAGGGGCTTCAAAGAAGACCTGACGCCCCCCCCCCCCCCCAGACCGTCAGCTCGGTCAACAGGCCTGCTCGCCAATCACCCAACAGGAGGTCCATACCTCCTCGCGACAGATGGACCCCATCCCCTGCGTACAAGTCACAATTTTGGAGGCTAATATCGGGGTGATGACTGACCCGTCCCCAAGCCCTGTCGGCAAGGAACCGCGCCACCGCCCTATTGACCGCGCGCCTAGCGCGGTCAAGGGCCAGGAGGTTAACGCCCCCTCTGTAAGAATGGCGCGGGACAATGTCCGACCAAACCAGGGTTGTGGCAGGCCAGACATAATGCAAGTAGGCGAGTTCCTCGCAAATCGCATGCTTGAGCGATAAGCCGGTGACCTGGCCCAAATCATTGCCCCCCGGGTGGATGATGAGAATGTCAGGCGGGTCAGCACCCAGGCCAGAAAAAAGGAAAGGCCGCAGCTCCCGCCATAACATCCCAGGCTTACCATGCCATGTGAGACTGGTGTGTTCACCCAGTCCCAGTCGGGGTCCCCACTCTGTCGCCGCAGCGTAACGCGCTGCCCTGTGCACATAGCTGTGGCCCACCAGCCATACTGTCACCGGTGTAATACGACACCCAGGGTCTGTAAGGAAATTGAGAAAAAATGGCGGTAAGGTGACTGTATTGGTACTCATGGCGGGAGTGGGCGCACATAAAACTGAAAACATTGCGAGCCCCACCTCCCCATGCTACGTATGTCAGCCCCAGAGTACCCAAAAGCAGCTGCTGTAGAGGCTGCGCCAATACGGAATGAATGTGTGCCATAACGGGCACCTGGTAGGCACACCCTGGTGAGGGCTATGCCTGTCACCTTCCAAAACTGAAATTTAGTAAGGGGAGACCCATCTTGGTGACAGAAAAACGGGCCGTGGTGCATGCCACGCAGTGCCAGGTACTCCTGTAGGGCACCAACCGGACAGATGTCTGCCAAAGAACACCGTAGCAGTCTTACACCACTGCCTACGCCATGCTGATCTGTTTTAGAGGAGCATATCCTCAACTGGGCCCAGTCTTTGGCAACATAGACATCTTCGAGTTCCAGTGCCCTACAACTTGCATCCGCCTTAGACAGCATCACGAGTTCGCTGATGCGGAGCGCTCCAAAAAATGCCACCGTTGTGGCTGCATGGAAAAGGGCTGCCTCATAATGATCAAAACAGAGGCCTGGCCAGCCCCGGGCCAACTGGGTAAGAACCCCTGGGGAAATAGGGTGCCGGTCGTCCGGGCAACGCCCGCGCTCGCGCACCCACCCCTCCAAAACATGTCTCACACGGAAGTCAGAGGTGGTGTCCACATGACCTCCCACTTTGGCCATAAAAGCCAACGCCGAGAGCTTGGATGCTATGGTGCGAGGTGCAAGGCCCTGTGCATGCAGGTGAACCATGAACCGCAGAACATGGTCCACCGGGATAGGCCAGGTCTCTGGCAGGTGACATTGAGCAGAAAATGCCCTGTAAGAATTGAATGCTTGTTGATACGCCTTACGCGTGCGTGGCGCTAGTGACAGGCCAATCGCCCGGTTCACCTCTCCTTGCCAATAGTCCACATCTCGTCCGGGAGTGGCGAGGGAAATTCCTCCGCATCCGGGGCCAAGGCGCGGAACCGGGAGATCTGCAGGCGGGACAAAGCGTCAGCAATATCATTATTAATCCCTGGGACATGCCTGGCCCTGAACAAGACGTTGAGGCGCAGGCAGCGCAGCACAAAATGGCGCACTAGTTCCATAACCCTGGGCGATTTGGAAGTCTGTGCATTGACAATGTGGACAACAGCAGCATTGTCACACCAGAAATGCACCACCGAATTAGCCCACTGTTCGCCCCATAGCATCAAAGCCCCCAGAATAGGGAAAAATTCCAGGTATGTGAGATCCCGCAGGCGACCTGTGCCTGCCCAGGCCGGTGGCCACCCACCATAGGCCCACTTCCCATTGAAGTACATCCCATAACCCAGGGATCCTGAGGCATCAGACTGGATCTGAAAATTGGGGGATGCCAGGAGGTCAGACCTCCAAAATGAGACCCTATTGAACTCCCTCAGGAATTGCAACCAGACAAACATGTCTGCCCTGATACCCCGGGTAAGCCTGACTCTATGGTGGGGCCTGGATAACCCTGCCATGGCGTCGCATAAGCGCCGGGCAAAAGCCCTGCCCGGTGCGACCACCCTGCAAGCGAAATTGAGGTGACCATGTAGCACCTGCAGTTCCCTCAGGGATGCCTTGCGCTTGGCCAGCTAATCCGAGATAAGGGCCACTATCCTGGACACCTTATCCCCCGGTAACCTAGAAGCCTGCGCTACTGTGTCAATCTCCACCCCCAGGAATACTAGCTTGGTAGATGGGCCCTCGGTCTTTTCGGGCGCTAAAGGGACACCGAGTTCCTCCATTAGCGTCTGAAATGTGGTGAGGAGACGTGTGCACGTGTCCCAGCCCCGTTCACCCCCGAATAAAAAGTCATCCAGGTAATGGGCTACAGACCGGGACCCTGACCTGCGGACGAAAGCCCACTCTAGGAAGGTACTAAAACGCTCGAAGGCCGAGCATGATATGGAGCAGCCAAAAGGCATGGCCTTATCAAAATAATATTCACCCTTAAATTTGAAACCCAGCAACTCAAAGTCGCCCGGATGCACTGGCAAGAGGCGAAAAGCCGACTTAATGTCGCACTTGGCCAGCAGGGCACCCGGGCCACACGAGCGCACCATGCGCAGCGCATGGTCAAACGATGTATACCTGACTGAACAAAGGTCATCAGGAATAGCATCATTGACCGATCGGCCGGCTGGGTAGGACAAATGATGAATAAGGCGAAACTCGCCTGGGGACTTTTTGGGGACCAAGCCCAGTGGCGACACCTTAAGATTGGGAAACGGGGGTGCAGGGAAAGGTCCAGCGACCCTGCCCGCATCTAACTCCTTTTTAATGCTGGCCGCAGCCACCTCCTCCCTTCCTCTGAGGGATAAAAGGTTGGGAGCATCCTGAGGGGACCTATCACCCATGAAAGGGATACGGAATCCCTGCTGAAAACCCTGAAGGAGATACTCCCCATCCTCCCCCTTCGGGTACGATGCGAGCCAACGCTCCAGCATGTCCACATTAATTGGGGAGGGGGCCTTTTGGAGAACCAGCTCCATCCGTGGCAGTCTTGCCAGCCCACTGTCCATCCCTCCCTCTGCCTCGTGCCCCTCCAGGCCTGGGACAGGCAGAGGCTGCGTGGGGGCCCGAACATGTGGGACACTCATGCCTATACTTGCAATTCTTCCTATTGCAGGAACCATTGGACGAGAAAGTCCAGCACAGCAGGCGGGCTGGAACCCCCTGCCCCGCCGCCTGGCGGGTAACCTGCGCTGGAGCCGCTCGCTGGACCGCATGTCCGCAATGGTATCTATCTCCCGGGGCAGGGCGTGTGGGCGTCATGTACAAAAGCCAAAGCCTCTGGCACGGCTCATCCCATCTCATCTCGGGATGGAGGGGAATCCTCATACGGAATTCCTCATCATAGGCTAGCCATGAGGGGCCCGGGAAATCAACCATTGCCCTATATATGTTGTCCAAATATTGGACCATGGGAATAGCTAAATCCGGCCGCGCCCTCAAGTACACCGCCATGTATATTAAATAAGCAGGGAGCCAGTTGGCCCAGGTACGTGGCGGCTTACGGCGGCGTGCCTGCTCCTTGTCCTTCTCGTCCTGTCCCTCCCGTTCCTCCTTGGTGGGCTCTCTGTTCAGGAGTGAGAAGATATCTACGTACTCCCCCCGCCATATCTTTTCTCTGGTAGTCTGTGCCAAGTGATCACCCAGTGGCAAGGAATACCCCGCCGTCAGCAAAGCCGAAAAAGGCACCGCCGGCCTAGGAAAAGGGGCCTGAGCTAACCCAGCCACCCCCAGAACATTCCCCGCAGTGTAAGAACTAGTAACCACCCCAGTGCCCAAGGTGGCAGTCGTCGTCGCCGGGTGGGGTGCCGACAGCGTGGCCCCCGCACCACCCGCGCGAGGCCAAGGCCATTGAAAGGCCCCCCCCATATTGGGAATGTGTGTGGATGTACTCGCTTGCACCGTATACTCACATGCTGCACCCCCGCGGGCCGCCCCCACCGGGGGTTCCGGCCCACTGGGGGCGTCGGAGCTCACGACCGACGTAGAGCTCATCACCGGGGCCTGACCCGCACCTGGCTGGTGGCTGGGGAGCTGCGAGGCAGTGGCCGAAACCGCGCCACGCGCCTGCAGCAGCTCAACCCTCCCTGCCGGCTGTTGTCCTCCTGCCGACAGCGCCTCAAAAGGGGCCCCGAAGGGGGCGCCTGCCTGACTGGCCCGAGCCAACGACGCTTCCAGGGCCGCAATGCGGGCCAGTAAGGCGTCCACGTTGACCAGGGGCAAAGGGCCGGCCGGCCCGCCCGGTCCAGGCGTGGGTACAGGTCCCTGTACCCCAGGAGCCGAATATGGCCATTGGCCAGCACCGAAGCCCGGCAGGGTCGGTGGAGAAACCTGCCAAGGCAGGGGGCCGCACCACCCCCCAAGGCTAGAGGGCCCAGGGGGAGGCTGCGACCCAAGAGGAGTAGGCCCAACAGGGTGGGCAGATGCAGGAGCGGTGTCCACCGCTCGCGGGCCGCGGGCCGGAATCCCTTCCGTGCCCGCACTCTGGTCGCCCACTCCGGGCCAAGGGGCAATAGACCCCATTCCGCCGGCCCCGGCAGGGGCCTGCAAAGGCGGCTGCTGAGGAGGCGGCACCGCGGTCCTCCTACCTGGGTTGCGCCTCCTAACAGCGCGAGCCGCACTCGAAGCAGCCTTCTTCTTCGAAGGGATCTCCACCGAAGCAAAGGGAAGCCAAAAAGGAAGAATCGCTACCAAAAGGCTTCCCGGTAAGCTAAAGAGCGACGGAGACACAGGGGAAAAGACTTCTCCACTCCGTCGCTGAGGTAAAATGGCAGCTCGGCTGCCTCGTGGCCACCCCTTTTATAAGGGAGTTGGCCACGCCCCTAACTACCCGGATTCTCTGTCCTGTGGGGGGGGGGCCCGCAAAGGGCGCGGCGGCCATTTTGGCGCCGCGCTTGCATTCTGGGTGCGGTGGAGGCAGCAACGGGCCAGATGGGATGGTGTTACGGGCTGGAGCTGGCCCACAGGAACCCCTGCCATAGCTGGTAACTGCATAACAATACTGTAGGAATAATCACAATCATTGCTGTAGCTCCTGTTGATTGATGCTTGTCTGATCTGTATGTGTGAGATGAACCCAGCATTATATTTTATTCTCTGGTTTAGCATAGCCTCAAATGCTGAGAAACACATGTGACATTTGCAAACTGAATTGCCCAAGTTTTTAACCATGCAAGTATTTGGTCCCCCCACCCCCTAAAAAAAACCTGAGCCAATTTGATTTGCATAATCACAACAGTCTCCTAACATGCAGATTTTACATCTGCAGGCTTTCTGTTTGGTCCTTGTGTTGTGTACTATAGCTTATGATTGATTAAAGGAAAAGAAAGCAGCCCGCATGAGACAGGTTTGCAGGTCATAGAAGTCCTGTAATGTGTATTTATAACAGCCAGCTTTTGAAGGGCCCTGCACTAGTCTTTTCTATCTCAACTGTGAAGCCTCCATGTCTCAGCCAGTTAAGGGACCTGCAATGAAAGTAGAAGCAAGACAAGAAAAGTGAGTTAAATGTTTTAATTACAGTATCAGCAAACAAATATTGGTGAATTAAGCCAGTGGTAATATCTACTCTTAGAGAACATTTGAAACTAGTTGTATTAGAAGTCCTAACCAAAGTTTAGTATTGGGGATTGCTTTGAGCTTGCCTTCCTTCCTCATGGAAGTGGGTTATAATGGTTAGAGTGCTGCATTAGAATTTGGGAGAATTGGATTCAAATCCACACTTGGTCTATTTGGTTACTGGGTGATCTTGAGCAGTCAGAGTCTCTCAGGCTGATCTACCTCACAGGATGATTGTGAAGCAGATCTAAAAGGCTGTACAACACCTAGGTGTGAGTAATGGTGTTATTGTTTAGAGCCAAACTAGATCTATTTTGGAAATGCCTGAAAGACTTATGGAATGGAGGTTTGTACTAGCTGGTCTTCGCCTCACACCCTACTGTAACTGGTTGCAAGGCATATTGTGTGTGATGCCTTTAAGACTCTATTCCAGAGAGACACAGGTGTTGGGATTTTTCCCTGGTGTGTTCCATGGACCAGTGTATATAGGCCAGCAGAGTTACAGACCTTTAGCTGCAATGCTCAACTTGCTCTAACCAAGCTCCAATGCTTGACTTTCTCTGCTGTCAGTCTGGGCGAAGAATCCTGTGAGTTCCAGGACCTACTATGAGGACTGAACCACTACACTGCTCCTGAAGATGGTATAAGCTTTTTATGCCATCTGTGCTTGCTGAACAAGAAAGGACTACTTGGGGTAAGCTCTCCATCAAGGAGGACAGAAACTGTAAAGCTGCTTGGATTTGTTTAGGATCACAGCTTGTATTTACCTTGCTGGAAATGACTACTCCTATTGATCTGTATAGACTTGTGTGTGTGTGTGTGTGTGTGTGTGTGTGTGTGTGTGTGTGTGTGTGTGTGTGTGCGTGTGTGTGTGTGTGTGTGCGTGCGTGCGTGCGTGCGCACGTGCACGCGCGCATGCGTGCGTGCGTGTGCGCGTATGTGCGCATCTGTGCATGCATGCATGCATGTGTGTGTAACACAACTGAACTGACTCAGTGAGGACAACTGAGAAACTGAAGAGACTGTATCTGCTTTGTGTTATAGTTAATTGCACTGTATATACTTGCACCAATTTGCTTCCTGAGTAAACCTGTTTTTGAGTTTGTCACCTGCACCAAGACCTGTCTGCCTGTTTTCTCACAAGAGAGAGGACCACCTTGCCAGGTGCACTTCCCTTGCTGGCCGCTGCATGCCACTCTGCTAACCACTCACATCAACACTGACACGTCCCAAGAAAGGGCCATCTGTGTTCATCAAGAGATGAAGAAGAACTCAAGGTCACTTTGAACCATCTAAAAAGGGAGCTGTAAACTCTCTATAACAGTGGTGCTGAACCTTTTAGAGACCTGGTGCCCAAACTGCAACCCCAAACCCACTTATTTATGGCAACACAGTAACAGGGGAGGAAGGAAATGCTCCCATTGGGCTACTGGGCAGAGGGGTGGGGTGAACTCTGTGCTGGGGTGACTGCATGGGTGCCCACAGAGAGGGCTCCAAGTGCCACCTCTGGCATGTGGGCCATAGGTTCGCCACCACTGCTCTATAACTACCAGCTGCAATGCAGTGAGAAAATCCAAGTGCTTATCTTCTGGAAAAATCTGAGGAAAGATAACCATAGATATAGGTTGATGGGTGTCATTGGAGTAAGGAGTAAAAATAATAATATTAAAATGGTTAAGACCCAGAGCAAGAGGGGACCACATGTCTTGAAATTTCAGCATGTTATTATTCTGGTGATGTTTGTGCTTTGTGTGAATTTAGAGTTCTAACTACATCATTCTTAGTTCTCTAAATAAGTAGAATAGGTTAGGCTGTTTTTTTATTTTTATTTTATACGTTGATGTCCTTTACCTGTTTTTTTTTGTAATTTATTGCAATCTGGATTTCCCCCATTTATTAGGATAGGTTTACTAAAAGGATTTTTCGCTTTGTAATTTGTCTAACATTGCAGCTTCATATGTTTTCAGAATGTGGTGGAGTGTAGAGTGGTTCTGTGTTCAGTGCTTAACTATCTGGATTTGATACTGTACATTATGTATTGCCAGAACTAGTACCATTTGCAACTGAGTTTTGGTCTTCCTTGCAGGGGAGGTGTTAGCTCTGAAAAGAAGGGAGTCATTAGATGTTGATCCTGTTAAGTTTTTTATGCACAGCAATAGGTGGAGCAGCTTTAACAAATAGTTATAGTTAGCAAGTTCTCCAAGTTTACACTCCCACTCTAGCCCAGCAATTGAAATTCTCCACATGTTTTTGAAGTATAAGAAAAGTGTTCTTTACTTACAGTTGCTTTGCTTTAGATAGAAGAGTAAACAGTTGCTTTGGTTGATATATAGTTCTTTATAATATGTTTCCATTTGCTTGTAAGGCAAAAAATTGGAGAGTGAATAGGAGAGAGAAAGCAGAATAATAATAACATGACGATGAAAAATACAGACTGGCTAAAACTGAACAGCAAGCAGCCTAATCATGTCAGGTGACCCTAGAGGCAGGAAACTTGGAAGACTTTTCTGATTGGCTGATTATATACATAATTTACATCAACAACCCATTGCATGTTGGGGTTGCTTTAATATATTCAACAGATCCAAGGCTGGAGCAGAATCAGCTAGTGGAGGTGGGCTTCCAGTGTCAAAATGGGGTTGACCGAGAATATGCAGGGCTTTGGAGGAAATTGGGTTGTGCAAGTGTGCATGCACACAGGGGAACCTTCTGGTGGCAGCTACTCTTTTATTGGGCTCCCATCACAATTACTAGGGAGATAAAAAAGAGGAGGGTGAATACCATTCAGGCAACCTTTACATCCCTAGAGGAAAGACAGTAAATAAATATATATGATGTGCTTGATAAGGAAAACCTTTGATTCTGATGTGTATGGTGGCTTTAATGCCTGACTGATCTTCTCTTCCTTATTCTCAATGGGCACTAGGGATTAGTGGCTCATTGGCCAAATGTTTAGATGTGTTACACACCTCATCTTAATTTAGAGGGCAGTGCAAGAAATCCATTTCTTCTGTCTGTCTATTTCTCTCTCACACACACTCACTCGCTCACACATTGGCTGAAGTCCTGTTGCTTTCATACACCAGAGGAAAACAAAAGATGTGACATTCACTTTTGACCTGACAATTAAGAAGCTGCTGCTGCAATTCTCAGCAGCATCCCTGCTTGCTGGTTTGGCTGATGCTCAAGAGTTCCAGTGGGGACTTGTTAATTGCCAGCTAGAAGCAAGTGAATGTTACACTATTTGCCTTTAGTCCATGTGGCAAAGCAGCAGGATTGATGCTGATGTTTTTAACTGTTATTCATGCACCCATATAAAACCCACCTGTGAAATCGCAATGGCTCACGTTCTTCTCTCTGGTTTTGGTCCTTAAATCTCAGGGAATGGAAACTGCTGACCTACAATCTTCACCTTCAAGAGTGACAAGTTTGCCTGAACCTCTCATGGTCTTTTTTGCTACTCAATTCTAATATGAAAATCTTTCTGTGAGGAAGCTATGATATTGTAAGAATTAGATGTAAGATTTCAAATAAAGAAAGCCCTGAGGCACAGTGGTTAAAGTGTAGTACAGGAGCCAAAATTCTGTTCATAATCTGAGTTTGATTTCAATAGTCTGTAAAATGAATACCCATCTTATTGGGTATGCTAACTACCAGAGAGTGCTCTAAGTGCTATGGGGAAGTATATATAGTAATTGCTATTGATATATTTGAGCTACCATGTTTGGGACATTTAGGTTATATTCCTAAACTATGAGGGAAAGATGTGAAGGAGAGAGAGCTCTGATGCTATTGTCTTCTAATGTAGCCAAAGCTCTACTGGGTTCTTGCCAATAGAGTGGCAAGATTTTAAAAAACCTGATTTTTGCATACCTTCTCCTTTCTGTAGGTCTTGCCTCATATTTTCAATGAAAAGAGATTGGTTTATCCCATCTCAAGGAGATCTGGGTCTTCTCCAGCCTGTCCCCAGTACCATACTCTTGGTGGGGTAGGGTACCTTTTGCTATTCTCTAAGGATGTGACTGTATGAGTTTTGTTTCAGGTTTTGGTCCAGTTTGGGAAGGGATTTTTCCCTTCTTTTCCTAGAAAGCACACTAGACTTCTAGAAAGTCTGGCCAGGCTATTCTGTTATGGTAATAGAGTAGACCATATTGCCAGTGACTCAACACCGAGCAACAGGCAGTGGTTAACTAACTTGACAACCCTGAGAACAAGTGGCCTTGGCAAAGTCCACAGGGAGGGGTGATGGTCTTCAAGTGGATTAAATCCCACTTGAATTCATCTTGATGGAGGGAAGCAGCCTGGGGCAGAGGAGGACTTTGTGTGCCACTGCCACAAGGGCTCAGGACCAGAAAGTGACTCATGGAGCTGGGTCAGTAGTATGGGTTTCATGCTGCAATGTGGAAGGCAGATGAAAGGCCATTGCATTATATTCATAAGATAGTTATCATGGCTGATCACCATGAGGATTGCCAATACTGTATTTGGAATTGAATATAGCACAACAAGAAGAAGTATGTACACACATCAGGAACCAACCCATCCATCAGGAACCAACCCATCCCAATCAATGCTTACTTGTACTTTTTTGGATCCCTGTCAGGGACTATTGTTCCCTTAGTGCAGGTAGGGTTGCTCCATTTTGAAGCCACTGGATTAAGGCACTTAACTATTTTGAGAAATTGAAAGCTTGTTTGCTGCTTAACAAAAAAAGTTTCCAGGGTTTGTTTTTTTAATTGCTAGATGCACTGTCTTGGTTAGCAACAATTAAATAGAAATGTGAAACTTCCACTCTCTTCCCCTCCTAAGGAGAGCAGTAAAGAAGCTTTACCATTTCTCAAGATTGATAAACTATGGAGAGGAGATGAAGGAGATTGTTTGTTACTGTTTTTATTTACCTTTAAATGGGAAGAAGATCAGCCTAGATCAGGGATGCCCAAACTATGGCCCGTGGGGTCGCTCTGGCCCCCAAAACCAATTCATCCGGCCCATGCCACCTTTGTTGCTCCTGGAAGCGGAAATAAAATGCACCCATACGGGCACATTTTACTTCTGCTTCCAGGAGTGGCAAGGGCTGGATCATTTGGTGTCAGGACCGCATCTGCCCCATGGGCCGTAGTTTGGGCACCCCTGGTTTAAGCAGAGAAAATAGTAGCCTAAAAGTCTATCTCATCCTGTTGCATAACAGATTGCTTCCACTTCCGGTGGGAGGAACCATGTGACTGGCCTGCTGAACCACATGACTGGCCCACGGCCTGAAAAGTTTGGGCACCCCTGACCTAGATTATTTTAAATAAAATCACTTTCGGTGGGTTGCAGTTGGTCCTGGTATGTGGGTGCAAAGATTACCCCAGTTGATAGACCACACCTCAGAGTGGCACAGTTTAGCACAATCTAAAACTGATTCAGTCCCAGGGTGATTGGGCCCATCTAATCTCACAGTAAAGACCTGGAAATCGAAACCTTGCAGTGGCTAGGAGATAACAGAAAGATTCATCCCTTCTGAGCTCATTGCTCCCCCTTCCAAGACTGCAGAGCAGTGATCTGCTCCTTCCTTTGGTCCCTGAGATGTTTCCCCAGTACCATATGATTGCAGTCTTAATTTGAATTTAATTTGCAAATGCATAAGATCTTTCAAGGATGTCTGCTTTAGTAGAAGAACTTTTGCAGAGTCTGTTTCAATCAGCTAGCAGAGGAGAAGTCTAGGAAAAAAATTGTCCTTGATCTGGAGAGCTCGGCTTATTATCACAATACTAGTAATTTATTTATTATTTATTTTACTCATATATCATCTTTCTCCCCATATGTAGCCTCAATAAAGGAATAATAAAATGTTCCCAAACTGGTGCTCTTTAGGTGTATTGGCTTCAGGTCCTATTATGACAAATGCTACACCAGTCTTCTGTGTTATAAAATTATTTCTACAAAATGATGGCAATGTTGGGTGGAATTTGTTATGCCATCTTGAGTGCATACAGTCTTCACTGTGAATTAGGCCCATGGGATTTATGTTTTCCTTTATTCTCCCTTGCTTGCTAAGAGTTTGTCAGCTCCTTTTTTTTTAAAAAAAACACCAAACAAACAAACAACCACCAGACATTTATGAAAAATTGACAAAAGCCCACTATTTCTTCTAGAATCTGATAGGAAATATATATGTCACTATGATTGACAAAATAACAAAGAATAACTAGGATTCCTTTGGGAAAGAAAGGCAAGGAAGGCTGAGCACAGAATATTACCAGAACTGTTAGATTTCATTTATGCCTGTAGGTGGTAACATCATCGGCTGCAACTCGTATCCAAGAATGCATTTTCTCCTGAAGCAGGAAAAATGCCATTGGCATGAATGTGTTTAAGGTGGATCCCAGCTTGCCATGATCACTATGATCATGGAGCCATCTGCTGCAGCACACATGAAATGAGACATGCAGTATTTAACACTGGGACTACAATGAACTGCCACAGCCTTGAGTATATTATCAAGGTGCACCTTCACAGCCAGTCCATCTGACATGGCCTCTTCCGCCTCCATGACCATTGGGAATCAGAGTTCCTCCTCTGCTCATTTTGCCGTTGGGTCCAATATGATGGTCTCCAGTGGCATTTCCTCCATTGAGGGAATCATCATCCCACCTAAAGGGGCTCATCTGCCCATAGCCATTGGTTTCTGTAGAGAGTCAGGTTATTTACCGCCGTCTAACACTCGGTGTTGAATTGCTGGCTGTACGGTCTACTCCATTACCATAGTGGGATGTCTGGCCAAACAGGCAGACACACCGATTTGAAAAGAAAGGCATTAAAAGTATGGTGCTCATTTGCTCAGAAAAAAATGGTTCCTAAAAAAACCCTCTTTGGTATAAAGTGATTTTAAAAGTCCCTGTTTTATGTTGGCAACATAGAGACGTGTCATTTAATTTAATTTTAATTTAATTGTCACATTTATATACCGCTCACTCGGCCAAAGCCGACTCAGGACAGTTCACAATAAAAATTTTAAAAAAATGTTAAAAACAGTTAAAACTACCAACCCCCTAAAACAAGGGGTGCAGGATCCAAAGGCACCATGGGGAGGAGTTCTTCTGCACCAACCACGCAATGGAGGTTACCCTTCCACCTGTACCCCACACTTGACCTGCCAGCCAGGTTTTAAGTTCTTTTCTGAAAGGCAGCAATTCCATCCGGAGACGTAGCTCTGTTGGCAGGAGGTTCCAGAGGGCCGGTGCAGACACGGAGAAGGCTCTCCTCCTTGTGCCAGAGAGGTGAGCCCCTCTGGCTGATGGAACAATTAGAGAGCCCCTCCGGTCCACTCTGGTTGGATGGACAGACGTCCTCAGGGCGATGCGGTCTCTTAGGTAACCCGGCCCACTACCATATAGGGCTTTAAAGGTCAAAACCAGCACCTTGAATTGCACCCGGAGACAAACTGGCAACCAGTGCAGCTCCCGGAGCAGTTGCAAAGCACGGGCATAACGCTCACACCCCATCACCACCCAGGCTGTTGCATTCTGGACCAGCTGTAGCCTCCGAATGGTCGTCAAGGGCAGCCCCATGTAGAGCGCATTGCAATAATCTAGTCTGGAGGTGACCAGAGCGTGAGTGACCATGAGCAAGGAGTCCCGGTCCAGGAGCTGGCGCAACTGGCGAATCACCCGAAGCTGGGCGAAAGCCCTCCTGATCACAGCCACCACCTGTTCTTCTAGCAGTAGCCATGAATCCAGGAGGACCCCCAAGTTGCACACCGGGTCTGTCTGGTGCAAAATAGCCCCATCCAGAACCAAAGATGGTAGCTCCCGGGTTAACGCAGGACCCCTTATCCATAGCCACTCAGTCTTGCTGGGATTCAGTTGTAGCCCGTTAGCCCCCATCCAGACCCCAACAGCTTCCAGGCACCTGGAAAGGAGTTTGACGGCATCACTGGGGTCCCCATGGGCCGAGATGTACAACTGAGTGTCATCCGTGTACTGATGGTACCACACCCCATGGGAACGAATGATCTCACCCAGCGGCTTCATGTAGATGTTAAATAGGAGAGGAGAGAGCATCGAGCCCTGAGGCACCCCCATTTGAGGGGCCTAGGACTGGACCTCTCACTCTCCAACCACACCGACTGGGCCCGGCTTTTCAAAGCCATCTCAAATCGCCACCTTAATTTTATCCCCATGGACCTCCAAGCCAGCCCCAGACAGACTGCTGCCTCTATTCCCTGGCAGGCAAGTTAGTCCCTCAATCTTCTAACTCTCCCTCCCTCCCTCCACCATCTCCTCCCCCCTTTTGGCCCATATCTCCCCCCATCGCCCCCAGTGGGCCATAGAACTTTCAACTCCCCGCCTCCTCCACTCAAGGCTGAGGCAGAGGGAAGAGGGAGGGCTCAGGACACCGGTGTTGGAGGCTGCCCTGATGCCTGCAGTTGTTCCAGCTGGCCTCCAGAGTCCCAGGTAATGGAGAAGCCCTTCCAGCATACCCTCCCTTTAAGCCCCTGCTCAAGGCCAAGGCAGAGGGAGGAGGAGGAAGGGAGGGCTCAGGACGCCTGTGTTGGAGGCTGCCCTGATGCCTGCAGTTGTCATAGCAAGGAATGCAACTGGAGTTTGGCTTGATATGAAAAACTATCCTACAGTAAGAATAGAATTAGAAATTCTACACTGCAGAGCAGAAATTATCTTTCTACTTTAGCTGTTAGTCCTAACCTGCTATTTTAAGATGCCTTTTCACAGCTGAGGTAAATGTGTAAATAACAGATGCTCTCCTGCAGAGATGGCATATGACTGGATGGAAGGATGCCCCCTAGTTTGGAGGGGATGCCCTCATGCCCTTCAGCAAGCTGTTCCTGCCTATCTAATGACCTCTCTGAGCATGCCTAACATCACCAGACAGTTTAATAGGCATTTTCTCTCTCCAGGTAAGTCTGAGAACTTTAGTTATGCAAGAGAAGGGGGGTATTTCCAGAATCCTACATTCTTAATTTGCATTTTTCTTTGTGAACAGAGGGACTGTATAGCAGTTTAAATTGGTAAGATACATTTCTAGGACATTTATATCCTTGGTCTATCTAGACTTTAAACTAGATGCTGGATGGACTCTAGGTTATACTGTGTGTGTTTCCATTCTTTCACTTAGTTTTCTGTTTCTTGGTTTTTCAAGAGTAATTGTTTAGTCACCTGCAAAGCTTATTGTGTGTTCATGTGTGATTCTGAACTGGAGAATGAAAATCAATGCCTTTCTCAGCTTCAGCTGTTCCAGAGATCTAGTTAGTCATGTGGAGTCAGTATTTCTGGACCATTACACCGACTGCTGTGTTTTCAGCAGGTCTTTTTGTCAAGATGCATTATCTGCAAAGCTGGAACAGTTCAGCTTGGCTGAGCTTAGCTTTGGGAAAAGCTTGGAAAGATAACTCATTGTAACAAGGAAGGAACCCAGTAACTTCCAGCCCAGGCTGCATAATGCTCTTGTTTGTTAAAAATTTCAGTCCACAAGAAGGTCGTGATCATAGGATAAGAATTGATCTTTACGAAAACACTTTTGTTGTGAGTAAATTGGAACAATTTGAAATTACAGAGAATGGGGGAGAGATGTCAGTGCTGTGGTTACCTCTAATAGGTACACAATTGCCCCATGTAGGAATTTGTGGTAATTATGTTTTCAAATGCAGCACACTAGTAAGGCAAGGCAATGGCTATAAATGATGAGTAAATTACTCAGGATATGCATGGGAAGATAAAAGGAAACAAGCATCTTTATTGTTGAGAGAAATTTGTTTAGGCTAAAACAGGACAAACTTGGACTTGAGGAGAGCTGAATGTATCCGTGTATATTTGCACCTAGAGTGGGCTTCCATGTGTGCAAGTACTGCGGTTAATGACCTCATAGTTGGCCTTCTATTGCAGACAAAGGAGAACAAATAAGCAACTATATACTTGAAGAAAGTGACTTGAGTATGGTAGTTACCTACAAAGGTCACTAGTTGATAAGATTAGGGATGAGACTTTCAGAATTCAAGGTCTCCTCCTATGATTTGCCAGAATCCTCCCACCAGAATTATGGAAGTGAACACCCCAAATCATAAGGAGCAAGATCAGTCCTCTCTACCTCCATGCCATATCTGCACAGTTTCTTCTTTGAATAGGAAGAAAGTACCCCACTTGGGAATCCCAAGAATCTCAGTGATGCTCAAAGGACATGAGGGAGCAAGTTCTATTAGCGGCTGCCTCCACACAGACAGTGTGTATGTGTGTGTGTGAGATAAAATTCAATGATTTAAATACAACCAGCAGAACTGTTGTAACAGAGGATTTACGCAATCCTTGTATACAGCTCCAGTTAGCAATGGCATTTGGAGTCACTGTAGTTCCCAGACGCTTTCCAAAGGCAGCTTTATGTGAAACATATTATAGGAATCCAAATGGGTTATAGCTAAGGCATGTGTCTTTGCAAAACTCTGTTCCAAGCTCTTCATTCTGGGAGGTGATTCTCACTCAACTCAGAGGGAAAGAGCTATAGGAATTGTTTGCTGGAATAGAAAATGCAGGAAAGTTGGCAAGCTTTGTGCTTGTTTCGTCATTACTGCACGCGACTTGCCTATGCTAATAACTGCACTCTTTATCCTGTGTATTATGTCAGGCTGGAGGATGGATGTCATAAGAGACATTTACAAATAGTCTACACATAGGACAGCAAAAATGGCAAAATGTAGGATTTTATTCTCCAGCTCCATTGTTTTCAACTAATTGTTGTTTCATGGCTTCAAATTGATTGTTAAAAATGTTTTTAAAGAAATATGACATTCAAGTTTATGCAAGATGAACACCCTGCCTAAGTTGCAGTGGACACTTCCAATAAGCAAGTAATGTTGCTGTCAGAAAGCAATGAATGGGGGGGGCGTGGCTAAGATGGCCAGTGAGTAACACGCAGATTTGTGTGCTCGCGCTTTACAAAGTGGAAATCAATGAGAAACCTGATTTAAACTGAATAAAGTTTAGAAAATTCTTGCTGTGAGAAGATTCTCTCTCGTTTGCCTGGAAAAGTTGCCGTAGGGCGGTCAAAGTTCGGGAGGTATTCTCGGCTGGAGAGGTGCGCGATGGAAGCCGTGGCTTCTCCGGTCGAGGTGCTGAGAATGGGACCAGTGGGACGAGCGGAGGTGAAGTGAAAAAAGTGGGAGAAATCAGCGAGAAAACAAGATAAGTAATTGATGCTGTGGCGGTGGTCGGAGGGGGCAGTTGATTGTTTTGAAAAGACTGGAGATTAAGCAAGAGCAAGTTAAAGAGGAACGGAAGGGTGGTGGATGGGACGATAATGGCGGTGATGGTGGAATTCAAGAGCTGTATCCACCATAGGATAATTGTGCTTGAGTAACCTCCGGGAGCTCTGAATCGCTTTTGGGAGCCTTGAAAGCAGACATAAGAAGGGAGGAGGTGAATTAAAAAGCATTGTTTGGCTTGTGTGTTGGAGAATCGGAAGGAAGGAAGAGAGCGGTTTAAAAGTTTGCTGGTTTGGGGAAGAAGAAGGAGGGGCTCCCCCCTGAAGCCGCGGCAGAGGGAAAAGTGAAAGTGTGCGCTTTATAATTGGGAGTTCTTGTTTATACTCCTTGCTTGGTGGATTATAGCTCTCACCCCTGCTTTTTTTGAAACACAGATACTGTGGATTTTTCTCTCCCTCCTCTGTGGCTTTGGATACAATTGGATATATTTGGATACAATTTGGTTCATTGGAAATATAGCTATATGGCTACTCGGTTACACCATTATTGAAGCCTGGATATTTTTTTCTTCTCCTTTATTTTTGGATTTAATCCTCCTCTTCTTTCCTCTTTTGTTATTGGCTGGAGTTTCAAAACACAATTATTGCTCTGGATTTTTTAAAGTGGGATTATTGAAAAAGTTCTGAATTCTTTTTTTTAAGTTAAATTTTAAAATCTGGGAAATTCTAGGAGTTTTTCCTTATTAGGATCTATTGGCTTTTTTTGATGTTGGTTGCTCGTGGATTACAATACTTTTTTTGTTGCTTCTGGATTCCTGCTGCCCATGGATTACAACAACTATTTTTTTTTGTTTTTTCTTCAATCAAGTGTCATCAATCTTAAAGGATTATAGTCACCATAGGATGTAATATTGGCAGAAATGGAACAGGCTCAAGGGGTGGGCTCAACGAGAGTCAAGAGTATTGTTGCATTAAAGCTTTTAGCTGATATTATCATGGATAAGGGCACAAGAGGAAAAGCAAAAGAGGAGGAGCCGGTGGGTGAAATCTAAGAGAAAGGAAAAAGCACCAATGGAGGAGGTCCCTCCATCATCATCACCACCACCCGAACCCTATGACCAAACTCAAATTATGGTTGAACTTGGCAAATTGTTTCAGAAGATTGAGAAGATGGATGAGGCAAGAGTGAAGGACAAAAATGAAATGTTGAAAAAACAGGACAAGGTGGTTTCTACTGTTGTGGATTTCTCTAAAAAAGTAGAACTAAGTTTGCAAAAAATAGAAGGAAATGTGAAATTGGTTCAAAATGAGGTGAAGGCTATGAAAGGTGAAATAAAAGGGTGAGGGAAAATAAGGTGAAAATTGATGATCATGAAAAAAGGATTGATGCCACGGAAGAAATGATGAGAAAGCAGAATATTGTGATACGTCATGTGATTGAAAGGACACCAGACCAGCTAAGAGATAGAATTGTCCAGTGGTTAAATGATTTGAAAATGGGAAAGGATTTTGCACAGGAAGATATTGTAAGTGCATATAGGGTGGGCCCAAGAAGAGGAAAAGTGGTTCAAAGAAATCTTTTGGTTAAATTTGCAAATTGGGGAGACAAACTTAGAATAATGGCTTTCTTAAAACAATCGATGGCTCTGATGTGGAAGTATATAATTATATTTCTATTAAGGAAAGAGCTTGGAGATACAGGATGAAGCCGGTAACTAAAATGTTGATGAAAAAAGGTGTAAGGTATAATTGGAGATTCCCACAGCAGTTAAGATTTTTTTATGAAAAAAATGCAGGTTATTGATGAAGGGACTGATCCACTGGAGTATTTGAGTTTGCTTGATTTGGTTAAGGCGGGTTCTGAGGAGAATATATATATATATATATATATATATATATATATATATATATATATATATATATATATATATATATATATATATATATATATATATATATATATATATATATATATATATATATATATATATATATATATATATATATATATATATATTTCAGGTTTTTAGAAAGGGGGAGATGCGTGGTGCACCAACTATATGCACATCTTGCATGTTTCCCCCCTCCCCTCTTTGGAGAACGAAGGTGGCTTTTTTTTGAAGAAAGTGGCGAGGGTGGCATTGTGTTTTTTTTATATGTTGTTTTTATTTTATTGGCAATGGGTTTGAGACAGCACGCCTATTGGAGAGCTTGGAAGTAAGAGAGGGTGAATTTGAAATAAAAATGGGAAATATTAAGGTTTTAACATGGAATGTAAAAGGTACAGGTTCTGTTCTTAAGAGGAGGAGGAGGTTAGAATTGGCTTTGAAGAAGGATAGACCCGACATTTTCTTCTTACAGGAAACTCATCAAAAATCACAAGACACAAACAAACTTTTCTTAGGTTGGATGCAACACTATGAAATGGCATTTGGTACTTCAAAAGCAAGAGGAGTTTCAATTATGATCTCCACTAGATTAGGATTTGAGATAATAAAAAGTATCTCGGATCCCGAAGGCAGATATTTGATAGTGAAAGGGAAAATAGATGATGAGGAAATAACCCTGGTGAATATTTATGCTCCAAATGAACATCAAGCTGAATTTTTAGAAAAAGTTCGTAAAATCGTGGTAACAGAAAAAGTGGTAAAGATGATAGTGGCCGGTGATTTTAATATGGTAAAATCAAATTTGGATTGCACGAATTTAACAAGGTGTGGAGCAGGTATTAAGGGGAATATTTTGGACAATTGGATTGTTGCACTAGGATTGAAAGACTCTTGGAGAGAGATTAAGGGATCGGAAAGGGCGTACTCTTATTTTTCAAACGCTCACGGATCCTATTCTCAAATAGATTATGTGTTTTTAGCGGAAAACATGGTTAAAAATATTGAGGAGATTGAAATTGGAATTTTTAAGGAACTGGACCACGCTAAAGTAATTTTGGATTTGAGACTATAAAAGGATAATAGAAGAGGAAGAAATTGGAGATACGATCCTAATTTATTTAAGGATCAAAAATGTAAAGAACAAATTATAGGAAGTTGGATGGAAAGTTGGCATTGGAACGATAACAACGAGGTAAATTTTAATGTGGTTTGGGATAACATGAAGTCGGTTTTTAGAGGTGAAAGTATAAAGTTGGCAAGTAACAGGTATAAAAAGTATAAGTTAGTACAGGATGAAAAAGAAAAGGAAATAAAACAACTACAGGAAGAACATTCAAAAAAGAAGGATAAAAAAAATTTCCGCTAAACTACAAGGATTGAAGGCAGAACTGATGGGTAAGGATATAGAAAAGGTAAAAAGAGACTTGATATATTTAAATAGAGAATATTTTGAATTTAGCAATAAAAACTCAAAATTATTGGCAAGAGCTGCAAAAGCTAAAAGGGAAAAAAGGGAAATTGGAGTTTTGGTTAACAATCAAGGGGTAAGGTGCAATAAAATTAGTGACAAATGTAAAATTGTGAAAGAATTTTATCAAGCCTTATATGCAAATAAAGAGATAGATGTGGGGAAGCTTAAAAGGATCCTGGAGAAGCAAATAACGAGTGGAATAAAACAGGAACACAGGGATAAAATGGAAGAACAAGTTTCGGAGAAGGAGGTAAAGGAGGTAATTACTGATTTGAAGTTGGGGAAAGCCCAGGGAGAGGATGGATTACCGACTGATTTTTATAAGGAATTTAAAGATGTTGTGGTACCAAAGTTGGTAAAATTATACAACTATATATTAGATGGTGGACAAATTCCGACTTCATGGTATAGGACCACGATCGTTCTGCTGCCTAAATTGGGAAAGAATTTGGAAAAAGTGGAATCTTATAGACCAATTTCTCTTATAAATCAAGATGCCAAGATCTTCACAGCAATATTGGCTAATTGGTTAAATAAATTTATGGGTGAATATATAAATGCAGATCAAGTAGGATTTTTAAAAGGGAGACACATGGCTGATTTGACGAGGAGAGTGTTAGATTTAATTGATAATGCAAATCAAACGAATGAAAAGGTGGGTTTCTTTTCTTTGGACATTTTTAAGGCATTTGACTCTTTACAATGGTCTTTGATTAAGGAAATAGTTAAAAGCTACGGATTTGGGGATAGATTTAGAAGGGTAATCGATTTGTTATATCAGAAAGGGATTGCAAAGATCAGAGTAAATGATGAAGTCACAGATGAGGTAAAGCTTGAGGCAGGTACCAGGTAGGGCTGTCCTTTGTCCCCTATTTTGTTTATTATGGCAATGGAAATTTTGGCCAAAAGTACAAGAGAAGATGCAAAAATAGAAGGGATATTGGGAAATAAGATAAGTATGTATGCAGATGATACATTGATAACGGCTAAGCATCCTGAGAGGATAGGTTATGGATAGGATTAAAATGCAACTTGAGGATTTCGAGGATATCACGGGTTTGATGATAAATTGGGATAAATCAGAAATGATGCTGTGTAACATGGGAGAAGGGGAGAGGGAAAAAATTGCGGGATTAACCAATATACAAATCAAAGATAACTTGAAATATTTGGGGATAATCATATCAAATAGATTCGAAGAACTTAAAAGATTAAATTATGATAGCTTGAAAATGGAATTTAAGGCTAGAATACAAAGTCTTCTAAAGTTGAAATTGTCATGGTTTGGGAGGATTGCAATTTGCAAAATGATGTTGTTACCGAGAATTTATTTTTTATTCGACGCACTTGCAATTCAAATGAATGAAAAGGAAATTAATGAGTTTCAAAAGATGTTTAATAATTTTTGTAATGGAGGTAAAAAACCAAGATTACTAAAGAAATTATGGTATCTGCCTCAGAAAGAAGGGGGTTTAGAAATGCCAAATTTATTAGTTTATTATCGTGCTTTTCAAATTAAGAATGTTGTGAAGATTTTGGCAAGAGAAAAAGTAATTTGGGAGGAGATCGAGATGAAAGATTATAGGAATATAGGCAAAATGATTTTTTTGGGAAGTAATGTTAAAATGGTGGCTACTAGTAACACAATGATGAAGGGACTCGTGAACGTGTGGAAAAGATTAAAGAAGGACCTGGCTCCAGGTGTCTCTCCAATTTTGGAATTAGCAGATATGGCATCCTTTCCGATAAAAATAGGCAAAGAAACAAAGGATATATTGGATAGAAATGAAGTTTCCTTGGTGAAAGATTGGTTGTGGATCTGTAGGGATGAAGATAAGAAGAAAAAGTTGTTCAAACAGTTAAAATTGGATTGGTTTCAGATAATGAAGGTTAATAATTGGAATATCAAATATAGGAGAGAATTAGATATAGAGAAAAGACGGAATTTGAAGAATTGGTTTCAAAGATTCGAAAAGGAGATAGAAGTATTAAGGGTCTAGTAAGCAAACTTTATGCCATAATAAAAAGGGAGGGCGAACCACAGGAAGTTTTGAAATCGAAGTGGGAACACGATTTGAACATAAAGATAGGAAAAGATGAATGGAGAAATAAGTGGAAAAAGAGGATAATGAGAACTATGTCAGTAAGAATTAAGGAGCACAATTATAAAATGCTGTGGCAATGGTATCTGACACCACTGAGGTTACATCAGATTGATAATAAAAAGGATAATTTATGTTGGAGATGTAAAGACACTATTGGAACTTATGAACATATGTGGTGGAGTTGCAAAATGATAAATGATTTTTGGAGAAGAATAGAAAAAGAGGTTGGGGAAATAATGGGTAAAAAAATTAACCTGGAATCAAGTACCATTATGTTAACAGATGTGGCTGGTATGAGTTTAAACAAGGAGGAAAAAGAATTACTAGAAATAATGTTAACAACGGGTAGACAATGCATTGCTAGACATTGGAAAAATGATGTAATTATACAGACGAGAGAATGGTATAAAGAAATGTGGAATTTAGCATTGAACGATAAACTGACATGGGAGATAAAAGTAAAAAGGGATAAATTGAAAGAAAACAGATTCTGGAGTATTTGGAAGCCTTTTGTAGATTATTCCCTCACGGGTGCTGAAACTAGTAGACCTGTACCAGCACAAAGTAGTTTCTGGAGGTAAATATTGGGACCGAGCTTTCCAGGGCAATGTAAATAAACACTGGGTGGAATTCAAGGGAAAATATTATGTATGAGATTGTTTTTTATGAAATATATGTTTCTTCTTCTTTTTTATGTATGTTTGTATATTTTTGAAAAAGTTAATAAAAATTTATTAATAAAAAAAAGAAAGCAATGAATGTATATGTGTGAACTTGTCATATCCTAAAATGCTTTGTGACAGTTATGGCTAACCTTGGCACTCCAGCTGTTCTGGAACTTCAATTCCCAGAAGCCCTGATCAGCAGGAGCACTAACTTGGGCTTCTAGTAAGTGAAGACCAAGAACAGCTGAAGTGCCAAGGTTAGCCACCAGAGCTTTAGGACACTGTATGAAGAAGCTCCTCTAATAGGAGTGACTGTATTATGTTGTTGTTCAATTACACATTGAGTCTGACCCTTTGAGACCCCATGGACCACTGCATGCCAAGCTCCTCTGTCATCTGCCATCTTCTGCAGCCTGGCCAGATCAACGCCTGCCGCTTCAACAATGCCATCCAGCCACCTCATTCTCTGCCATCCCCTTCTCCTTTTGCCTTCGATCTTCAAATGTACTATATCCAGCATCAAATCTTGATACAGTGTCTTGTGTGCAGTGCTTTTAATGTCTTCCTCCTGGAAGATGTGAATGAGGTGTCTTACATCAATTGTCTGAAGAAAAACACAACATCTCTTCAGTTGGCAGGCACAGTGGTGATGTCTGTTGTTGTGATTATAAATACTAGCATTTTCTCCTGTAAACTGCTCTTAGGTACATTTCAGAATGCACTTCTTAGTTTCTTACATTATCTCCTCCTTACTATTATGTAGAATATTTTTACTTACTATTGGCATCTACTGTACAAGTAAAGCTGATTCACTAGCAGTTCTTTGTTTTTGTTTTGGAATTTGCCCCAGTGATACAACACTGGGAAGAGAGGTCCTGGACATAGACAGACTTTATGTTTGAAGAACCTGAGCGACTGGTGTGGTATGTCCTCGGAAGAACTGTTCCAAGGAGTTAAGAACAGGAAGACTATTGCCATGATGATAGACAATATCTGAAATGGACACAGCACCTGAAGATGAAGAAGAGGAGGAGGAGGAGGAAGAGGAAGAAGAGGAGGAGGAAGAGGAGGAAGAGGATACAACACTGGCTTTTAAAATGACATGTTTTGGAAAAACATGCATAATATCATTATCACTATTCAGGTCTTTAAACATTTTATGCTAACAACATAAAAAAATGATAAAGTCAAGACTGAACCTTTGGACTCTACTGAATTTAATAGCATATTTGCATTAGTGAAATCTGCACAGGAATCCCACTTATTAGGGTTGCTCTTTTTCTTAATTGCCCAATGCTCATTTACAATTAATAATGACTTGATGTAACTTTACCAGGAAATAATGTTGATTTCCCTGCTATGGAGCATTAACCCTCGAATCTCTATATGTCAAGTTGACATTAATGGTAGACTCTATCACATATGCTACTTGAGAGAAGACTTGGCTGGGCAATGCTTGCCAGAATGTTGGCAAATTTTTATTTAGTGCTTTCCCTGGTGATAAGCTCTTTTCTCAAACAAGTCTCCTGGATTTCATCTAAAGAGGGTTTGAGGATATGGTTATGCTTAACAGGTGAATAAGAATTAGAAACACAACAGGATGTTGACAATGTCCTTTGAACTCTGATTGATGGAGGGCTTGTTTTCTATCATTCACTGCACTGAAGAAGTCTACACTGTCATTAATAAAACAAAAAATATGGAAATAAAGACTGTTGTCTTGTGCATTCTAATGTACTTGGTGCTATCTTATGTAAAAAGGACTTGCACCTCTGCATTTTAATGACTGTATAGAGAATTCCATGGAGGTGGGTTGTAAAATAGAAGGCATAGAGGTAGTTAGGGAAAGCTTACTTTGTGAGCAATATTCCAAAACCATTAGCCATGCTGTCTGTGGGTATTCTAGGAGATATAGTCCAAAAAGGTATCATTGCAAACTCTTCATTATGTCACATTAGAAAGCTGTTATCATATTTATAACAATCTTTTCACCCAGTTTGAATATTCTCAGGTTTGTGATTAACTAAATGCCAACATCTACTTGAGTAGCTATTTGATTAGATTGTTGCAGTCCTAATGTGAACTTCTTTTCAGTATAGCCATATTTTAGCACATTGCCCACTCTGATTTGGGAGGCGTAATGGAAAATATGTGCATATTCTTCATGAGCAAAATCTAGATCTGTCTGCACAATGTCTCCTTTGATACATTCAACAGCAGTTAGCAACTTGTCAAATTTTTAACTGAACATGATGGCTGAAATCCTATTACTTAAGGTAGTAAACTGAACCATTGAATCAGTGAGGACTTTCGATCTGCTAGGTTGGCAAGTAGATAAATAAATAGGGACCACTTCGGTGGGAAAAGATCTTGGGGACATGAAAGGAACTCATTTGGGCATCCCCTGAATGGAGTTTCTCCAGCAAAATATCCTTTTAACCCAGAATAATTTCGAACACTGAATTATTATTATTAGTGATGACTTGGTGAGTCAACTCTTCCATAAATTCAATTGATTTAAATAGGTCACATCTAGCTGCATCTAACTTTAGTGTAAGTTGCAACTAAAGTAGACCTATTAAAACCCAATGGAAATTACAGAGGAGTTGACTCACCAAATCCCAACTGAATCAACAGTTCTACTCTAATATGACTTACTCTGCTATGCAATAAGAAATCAGCCACTACAATTGAAACATGAATTATCAGAGCAGTTGCCCGTATAAAACTAATATTCATGCAAGGAATGTGTTTGCACAAGAACACAAGAACAATGCAAACAATAATCTAAAGAGAAATTGATGACAAGGCTCAGATAGGGCTGGGCTGATTTCTAACTAATGCCCCAGAGACCCACTGATAATGTTGACAATATGACAACTAGCTACCTTGTTGGTCTTCATTGTGTAAACCTGTTTTCAAATAGCAGTCATGGAAGTCTCCAATCTACCTTGGGTGGCCATTCCACCTTGCAGTCTTTCACACTTGAAGCTACTGTTTGTCTCAACAAGAAAAACATGCATACAGAATTGTCCAGCATGGCAGGTAGCATCAAGTGATGGAGGGGGATTGCAAGCAGGTAATTATATTCATCTCCCAATGCTTGTATCCATGATTTATTTTTGAGGTCTTTCGAAGTAAATATGTATATATGTATTTTTGGGTTTATGTTTTTCACTCATAGTTGTGTATATATTTCTTTAGATTCCTGATGAAAGCACCCTGAAAAGCCGTTATTTTACCAGAAGGGCTTAGAATCTACTTAGAACCAATTAATTTGAGACATTAAATTGGAATACAAGATATTAAACTGGAATACATTTCTTTTTGAATCTTTTTGAATCTTGTGCTTCAAACAGTTGCCATTATTCTTCTATATTGCTTCACACCATTTGGCCCCACCTCTTTCTGACTACAAATATTCTAAATTTCTCCATCTCTTCCCATAAAGTGGCTGTTATTTTCCCAAAGACATTTTCCAGAGCTTTTGTTTCTGCTAACTGGTTCCAGGTTCATCTTCTCTAGATTATCCTCCAACTCCCACCATTCTGTAGATAACATATTGGGAATTCGGGGTGAGGCTAATAAGGTAGAGTGTGTATATCTTTGTTTGCTACTGTAATGTTGCTCTCAAAGGGACATTATCAATACCAAAAGATCAAATTTAGTTCCTCCCCCCTGCAGTTCTTTCTCCTCCTTGATTTTTCTCTTTAATGTTCAGTGAATTTACTGCTCCTAATCCAAAATTACATATGTATAATGACAGTCCTGAATTTCACCATAGCTTTAATATCCTCTAGTTACTGTACTTAGTAAACACAACTTTGTATTTGCTCACTCATCTGTATCAAAGGATTGTGCACAGAAATCCAAACTTGGCACCAGAGAATCTGTGTCCTGCAGTCTATAAAGATTGTAGATTTACATAATGGCTATTTCACAGTTTATATAATGATTAATTTGCATAATTATTTCAGGATTTTTAACCATTTTGCTCAATCGGGGTGGTTTTGGGAAGGCTAGTGAATTATGGAGGACAATGAAGCCCTGCTTCAGAAATCTAGAAAATCCTATTCAATAGCTTTAATTACTTTTGAGATGTCAGTATGTTATGCTAGTGTATTATCAAATATATTGCTGTGGGTTTGCAGAGCAATGTCCATCAAAAAGAGAAAAGAGGAAGTTACAGAGTTTTGAAAGTCAAATTTTAGACAGCTCATCATATCCCTCAGCCAGCATGGCCAATAGATTGTAATCCATGTAAACTCATGCTGAAACAATTCTTAGTCTTTAAAGTGCCACAACACAATTTTTTTTATTTCTGTTTTGCTTTTATTATGCATGAGCCATCCAAGAAATAAACTGGTATAGAAAGGTTCCTTACATTATTTTCATCATTGTAATAAAGTACATTTGTACTTCTGTGCCATACGTAGTTAAAGCATTAACCAGAAACCCAATCCACACTGTTCTGAAATGGAAGGCAACACCGCCAAAATGTGAACAATGAAAAAACTATAAATATGTATCTTGTTGGCTAATGTTGATGACATCACTTTCCCAACAAAGTATTGGTTATTATTATTTATGGCATGTATACTTTGCTTAATACAATAAAGGTCAGAATCCTACTCATGTTCAAGCAAGTTTTGCATACCTTGGCATGGCTAATTGATGAGATGCTATGTGTAGGTAAAAAAGACAAGATACCCCGTAACTCGAAATCAATAAAGATAAATTGAAAGAATACACAGTATATACAACAAAACTCAGTTTAAGACACGGAGGTGAGTGCTAATCCCAGATGCTCCGACCATTAAGTCTCATGGGGCAGCTCAGAATGAGGTCAGTGGATGCAGCCATTCACCCAACTATTTCATATATCTGTAGGCTGAAAAGAAAGACTTGTGTAGTTACTGCTCACTAAGGTTTATTCTCTGTCATTAATTTCAATAACAGGGTGGTCCATAAGTCCCTAGCTGGCCTGTAAGTCCCAACCTGGCCAGAAAGTCCCTACCCATCATTTCTGTGGGCACGCACACCATCTCCCCAGGATTTTCCCTGTCTCTCTGCCCAGCAGTCCAATGGGAGCACTTCCTCCCTCCTCCCAGCACAGAGTTTGCCCCGCCCCTCTTCAGCAGAACCCTACTCTCTTTGTGCCTAAACAATGTAGTAGTAGTAGTAGTAGTAGCAGCAGCAGCAGTAGTAGTAGTAGTAGTAGTAGTAGAAGATACCTATTGCCATTTCTGGTAAACCTGTCTTATTTTGATCTGCATGCATGACACAATAAAGTTAGGTTGGAAAGCTAACTCAACCCTCTAAGGACTTCTAAACAAACTGAATCCTCTTTTAACAATTCCATATATTTGTCACATCTGCAAAACAGATCATTGTGAACAGAGGGACATTAACTGGTAAAAACATGGGAAGAATATTTAGGGAGAATATTCATTTTAGCTGGTGAAATTGTCACTATTTAGTTTGATGACTAGTGTTCCAGACTGTCCTTAATACGGCACCCTGTGATGGATCTCCACAAAACTGCTGAAGTTTCTTTTCACTACCAACCCACATTCCAAAGTATTTAATTTCAGAGGCCTTCCACTGAATGTGATAGGTTTTCCACAAAAAGTTAAAGACCCTTTCATCACACTGACTGATAGCTAGATATTAACATTCCAAAGACCATTCTTCTGTATGTCTGTTAATGTCTAGCTATTAGTCAATGTGACGAAATGGCATGAGTGTTGGATTTAGCTTTGGAAAACTGGATTAAGCTCCTCATTGGAGCCCCCCTGGTTACCATTTTTCAACCTTCTCTGTTTTTCAGGGGCGTTGTGAAGATAAAGGGAAATCATCTTCTTTGCAATAGGGATGGGAAGTAAAGTACTGTACAGTATTTTCATTTTGTATTTAACTAGAATGAACTTTAAAATGTGCAAAGTTCCTTTTGGATAAAATGGTGTTCAAAAGTCCTTGCGTGCTAACGTTTATAAATGCAAATGAATCTAATTTGTAGAAATTGTTTTAGAAGCAGAACTAACATTTATCATTTTCAGATCATAGAATTTAAAGCACATAACATTTCCTGTCCTATGTCAAACCCCTGCCATTCCATGCATTTGTGCCTCTGGTTGGTGTTTTGTTCTTAGCAGAAATAAGATGATTCATGGTACTATTTTTGGCCACAGTCAGTTCAGCTATAAAATCGTGTTTGCTAAAACTAAGGGGAGGCTCCTTTTGCTCTTAATGTTGTTTGCAGATGTAGCCTGTTTAAAAAAATAATGGATTCATTTGTATTGATGTTTTTACAGTTTGAAAAAAAAAATACATTTTCCCATAAGGGAACTATAATTAACAAGTCATTTGTATTAATCAGTAGAGGTATAAAAATCATGGAAAGGAGAGGTAATTTTGTTCTAAAGAAGGCATACTCTCTAATGAATATAGATGATGTTGATTTATGTGTTTACCAGTTTTTTAAAAGTTAGGTCAAGGATGAGGAGGGAGAAAACTGTTTAGAAAGAATGTAGCAAAAATAATTTGTATTTGTATTTTGAATAGGGATGTACCAGTAAGTCAGAGTTACTAGTATTATTCCTGTTTCAAAAGAGGTAATCTGTAGCAATGTTTAACTTCTTTGAAACATGAAATTGTACAGTGGAACCCCGGATAATGACAAAACTTGGTTCCACAAGTCGTGTTGTTGTCTGGTTTTTGTTGTTATGTGGTTCCTATGGGAGACGCCCCGGATAACAACAAAAAAGTGTCATTATCCAGTGCATCGATACAGATACCCCGCATAACGACATTTTTGGGCGTTTTTGTGTCATAATGCGGGGCATCATGTGGTGCATAATGATTAGTCATTATGCTGATTTGTCCTTATCTGGTGCTGTCGTTATCTGGTGTTCCACTGTATTTATATCTCTACTGTTTTCTAAGATGCACGTGCACGTGCACACTCTTTATCTTTACCACAATTCTGTGAAGGAGATTAGGCTGAGATTTGATAGTTTGACAAAAATTATCTAGTCAGCTTTATATCTGAGGTGGAGTTTAAACTCGGGCTTCCTCAAGCCTTATTAGGTATTGACTCACACTATAAAGAACAAGATTCATCGAGAAAGAAAGATCATCCTGTATGTAATGCTGTAGAAGGCCACCTTTCAAGATGCAGTTAGCATCACAAAGGATTTGTTGCAACCAACCAAATTATCCAGGCTTGTTGATTTGAGTTGTGATATATCATTTAGCGGGTTCCTTGCATCCTCATGCAAAGATTGATTACATTGCACCTCAAGCAACCATATTTGGTCCTTTTCCTTTTAAAGAAATTGGGGAGGGAAAAAAGAAAATACCAATAAATAAATAATAATTCCTCCTGCTTGTCCCCTTCTCTTCTTCAATGCTTTGCTTAAGCTGCTTCAGAATTATTGGAAATTGAAAGCTTCCTCCAACTCCCCATGGAGAGTGTGAGAGAAGAAGCTTTCAGCACCACCACCCATGGCATGTTACACCAGTGATGAATTAGTGCCTTAAAAAGTCAAGCTTTGCTTCCTTACCTCTCTTCCTAGCTGAAGCGAAAGGACAACTTAAGCCATCCAATTCAATTTGATTCCAACAGTCAAACTTGGAACTGAACCAATATAGAGTAATCCAAGCAAGCAAGCAAGAAAACAAACAAACAAACAGCCAATTGTGCCTGACAGGCACAAAAAAAGGTGTAGGTAGGCAAAGTCAGTGGTTAAGACACTGAACTTGATGATTGGAAGGTCAACAGGTAAGCAGTTCGAGACACGAGTACAGTGGTATCTCAGATAAAGTCCAATTTGGATAAAGTCCAATTCGGATAAAGTTGCGGTTTTCATGCACATGTAATGCATCGCATAAAGTCCAAAACCGCTAAAAATGGACGTTATCTAGGGTATTTGGTATAGGAACCTCGGATAAAGTCCATTTTTGGACATTATCCGATGCATCACCCATTTGATTCGGATAAAGTCCGAAATCGGATAAAGTCCAAACTTGTGGAATGGAGTTTGGATGTTGTCCGCGGTTCTACTGTACTACATGATGGAATGAGCTTCTGTCTCTGTCCCAGATCCTGCCAACTGAAACGTTTGAAAGCAAGAAATTGCAAGTAGATAAATAGGTGCCACTTCAGTGGGAAGGAAAATAGTGTCTAGTCATGCCTGCCACATGTCCACAGAAACATTTGCAGACATAGACAGCGCTGGCTCTTTGACTGGAAATGGAGATGAGCACTGGATCCTATAGTTGGATATGACTGGCTTTCAATCAAGAGTGACCTTTACCTTTACCTTGGTAAAGTTCCTGGATGGACTGATTCATAATGACCCATATTTTCTATGGTTGTTGGATAAAAGGACTGGACAAGCCTTTCAATGGAGTGGACCACGCTGTGGAATAAATCCTCATGTGACCCATTGTTGACAGAGATAAGAAAAGTTGCTTTTTTAGAGCAAAACTCTGAAAATTCTCTGGCTAGCTGTATTCTAAAATTATATTAACTTCTCTTAACTTTGATTTGTCCTCCTTTTTGTACCTCCTCTGAAAAGACTGCTGAATTGGAATCCATATGCATGGCTGACATTCTCTTTCACAAAAGTATTTTTACTATTGTGATGATGACAATTATGTGATGCCAGGTCCATTTTGACTTATGAGGATCCTTTACAGGGTTTTCTTGTTTTAACTCAGTTTCATGTCCGGCCTAGACACAGACGAAGAAGAAGTTCTAATTTATAAGGCCATGCGCATCGATTAAATGGAAGATTAAATGGAAGATGATTGGAGTCCTCTTATAAGACCTATGAGTTTCCATGTAAATGAATCATCCTTGTTTCTACAGTATTTGATGTCTGAAACTAAGCCTGGACAAGTTGTGACCCTCTAAGTTTAACAAAATCCACAGTTAGGTATGTATAGTGGCCAGCCAGATACATAAATCATATCTTCCCTTTCTCCTTGCCAAAAATTACAAATAGGGGCTAGCACCCTCCTTATCACTTTACCTTATCCAAGCTCTCTTTTCTCTACATCAACTGGTACTTTCAGTTACCTGGAGTTTCATCCTCTCTATCTCTAAATATACAGGTAGAGTTAGAATAGCAGTTAGCAATTATACTAATATATGATTAGTACACATAGTGTGTAGAGTACAGTCACAATGTAATTATCATTTCAACTCCAACATGTTGGGTACTCATTTTACAGACCTTGAAATGTTGGAAGCCTGAGTCAACCATAATCCCCTAGGGCAGAGGTTCCCAACTTATGGCCCCAGCCCATAGCACCATTTTATGTGGCCCACCACCACCACGCCCAGAAGTGGAAGCAGATGTGTTTATGTCAGGGTAAAACAGTCCCGCGCATGTGTAAATGTGCCTGCAGCTGTCGTCAATGCACTCGATTCTGCTTCTGGGGGCATGGTCAGGCCCACAGTGTGAAAAGGTTGGCAACCCCTGCCCTAGGGATTGAACTCGGATTGTGAGCAGAGTTTTGACTACAATACTGCAACTAAACCATTGTGCCATGAGGACACTGGGATTCTTATTTCTACATATATTAAATTCCTATAATGTAGTAATATTTCTTCTCCTAAGGACTCTTTCCAATGGAGCATTTGTTTCATTTTAAAGATTGAGTTGTGCATCAATCTTATTTGGTGTTGCTCTGCATTTTGTAGATAGGGGAGACTGAAAATGAGAAAGAGTGGCCTCATTAAACCCATCATGAATTAGTGGCAAGAGAGGGATTTTGAACTAGGACATAATTTTCTGCTTCTGTTTCCCAATTGTTATTTTATTTATTTACTCCATACATCGGCCCTGTTATAAGACACATTCTATGAGTGATATACAGCATTAAACAGAGGACACAGTAGGGGCAACAGTATAATACTTCTTTCATAAGCCTGTAACTTGGTGTGTCAGCCAAATTATGCAAAAGCAAAGCAATCACATTTATATATTTCCCCATAGCGCTTATTGCATTTTCTGGGCAGTTCAAAATTAATTAGCAATTTGCCCCCAATCTGTTGTATATTCATTTTACCAACCTTGGAAGGATGGAAGGCTGAGTCAACCTTGATTCTTGTTCAGGATCAAACTCACAACCATTTGGTTGCAGGACAGCAGTTTAAGCAGTGCACCACCAGGGCTCCTAAACCACTGAAGCAGGTTGGCTTTTATCTACTCAGCTGCTGCAACTATGAATGGCAAAACTACCAATTTCATAGAAAACTGAAGTTGCTGTATTTTGATGTGATAGAGCTGTGATGGTGAATCTTGGCACTCCAGATGTTCTTGGACTTCAATTCCCAGATGCCCAAGCCCCAGTGAATCCACATAAATAGGTCTACTGCCACATTGCCCTCGTTGCTCCTGGAAACAGAAGTAAAACATGCCCATATGGAGTGCCAAGGATTGCCATCTCTGTGATAGAGGCTTACCTGCCCTAACTAATACTCAGTGATGGATGCTTCAGAGTCTAGGTAGAAAACATAATGCACACAGACAACTCTGCAGTGTATTGTAGGAACGGAAGTGAACAAAATATCTTTTAACTGCAGAAGATGCCTTTAGCATTGGGTGTAATGCTAAAATATATGGCACTCATACACACACAGTGTTCAAATCTCATTGGAATCTATCTGAGCAAGGAATGGCATGAGCAGAAGATGTGTCAGAGTCAATCAGTTCACTTGCCCATCACATTTGAAATCCTGTTCATGCAAGGCCTGCCCTATTTTGTTGCTTGAGTTTGCATAGCAAAGTACATCCCTTTCCCCCCAAATAAACGATACAGATACCTCAATGCCACCCAATTTATTTTGGCGCCTGTGCTGAAAATCTCACAAACACATATCTCTCTGGGACTAAAAACAGACTAATAATGCATGAGTAATTCATAAATTTGCTGCTTTTTCATGAAGTGCCTACAGTAGTAGGCTGCTGGGGAGTTGAATATGCTCTAGTTTTCCTTGTGCAGTTATAGGGAAATTTTTTTAAAAATTCCCTCCTTGCAACAAGAAGGTAAGATAAAAAAAGATCTCAGAGACAATTTGCACATTTGCAAGACTTTTGCTTTTGCATAATTGTGCAATTTTACAAAGCTTAAGACAGCAATAACTGCTTCTTTGATGGACTGTAGAAAGAAGAAGCACTTGCTTGCATCTTTGTCTGCAATCTGACTTCTCTTTTTGTGCCTGTTGTCTGGATGTTCCTTTCTGCATGTGCCTATGGTGAGTTCCGAAACCCAAAAGATGTTAAATTCATTACACATATAATTAATTGCACAATGACTGTTGGGGAGGGGGGGGGGGAGAAAGCACTTGGTGTCTTGCTCTCCTGCCAGAAGTGAAAACTTTTGAGGAGGTTGAAGAATTCTCAGGTTGTTTTGCTATGCCAGGAAAGTTTGTCCTGACTAGAAACAAAATGTTGGAGAAATGATGCTAGGAGAGGTGTAGGTGTAGGGAAAGAAGCCTTTCATCTCTGTGGAAGGTAAACACAAGTCAGGGGGACCAAAAAATCTGTCCGACTGGAAGAAGATAGCATAAGTCTGTTTCATTAGTTTTATGTCAGTACTGTATCTTACTATGAGGAAAACAAATAATGCCTGTGTGAGATCTTTTGATCAGAGATTGTGATATGTGAGAAAATGATATAAATCTTACACTCAAAAACAGAAAAGGGGAGGGGAGAAGAAAGAGAAACACAGGATAGCTTGGATTTCTTTCCATAGATTCAAGCAGGCATAGCTTGGTGAGATGTTAAAGTACTTATGCTATAGAAATTTTTGAATTGGTAGCCGTGTTAGTCTGTGCAAGCATGTCAGAGAGTAAACAAAACAAAAGACAAAATAAGATGTGTCACCTTAAATACTAACTCATGTATTTTAATGTTAGCTTTCATGGACGAAGTCCACTGATGAAGTGAACTTGGTCCACGAAAACTATCATTAAAATACAGGACTTAGTCTTTAAGGTGCCACAGCTTGTTTTTATCTTTTGCTTTGTTTACTCTCTGATATATCATTGCTGTGTTGTTTTTAACATGCTTAAAAGATAAGAAATGCTTTCGCTTTAACATTTTGTTACACTTTTCAGACCTTTTAATGTTTTACAGAAGTGTTTTTCACTTTAAAAACTGTTTGCTTGCAACTTGTATTTTAAGCATTTGCCTATAATTGGGTTTGCACCTGTTACATGTCTGCAGTAAGTTTGAAGTCCTCTATGTGTTGAATTTTTATCCAAGGCATTTTGTTGCCAGGATCTGGGACAGAGACGGCAGCTCACTCCGTTGTGCAGCACTCGGGTCTCAAACGGCTGACCTGCTGAACTTTCATTCATCAATTTCAGCTAGGGTTGCCATATGTCCCAGAAAATCAGGATTGTCCCGGATTCAAGGTTGGAAAAATAGCTATCATTATATTATGTTTGTTTTTTAAAAAGGCTATTTTGTACCTCTGTCCTGGTTTTGTGAGAGAGAATTATGGCAACTCTAAGCTCAGCGTCTTAGCCATTACGCCGCCACAGTCACTATGATTATAGCAGAAGCTGTATACAAATCTCTGCTGAGTTGCAATGCATGTTTTTTTTAAACAGTGCAGCCGCTTTCTCATAATCATAAATTTGAGATAGCCCCAGGAGTCTCATGACAATAAAGATACAGTTTCCAGATTTCAAACAGGAGTTACTTTCAAGAGATGATGGCAGGATCAGTGATGCAGGCTGAGACGCATTATTCCAATTTTTCAAACAACACAACATTTCCACAGTTTTTCACAAGGACTGAAATAGAAGGATTATCCAGCTCTGACTCAATAAACCCAAGAATACAATAGCTGTGTTCTTAATACGTACTGCCTGTTGGTATGGAAGCTTCCCAGAGGATTCATTATTTCACATTTCAATTGGCTTTGCTTAGGGATTTCTAAAGAAATCCAGTTGTTATTCAGGCATACAAGCCTGCAGCAGCTATATCTCTATAGCCACTTCTGCCAAGGTCAAAGTCATAGAGAGATCTCACTATATATTTTCAAGGAGTGAAGACTTGTACTATTACAGAGGCACACAAAACCTAAGAATAATATTAGTTGAATGCTGCACTGAATTAGATATATAACCTTGTTAAATTATTAAATTTACCAGCACTTGACAACTATTATAACATAGTGGCAGTAGGCAGACAGGATGTCTTCAGGTGAAATCCTTCAAATTTGTTTTAACATAACAGTCAGTCTATCCTATGTTATGTTTTTTACCTGTTTTTTGGGCCAAACCCTTATACCAATTCTCATGATAAGCACAAAAACTTAGCTATATAGCAATGTTCATACTTGTTACCTCTCTCCCTCTCTGCCCCCCCCCAAATACCCCAAAAGTTAGAATGCACCAAGAAAATGTCTATTGGGGAAACCTATTGAAACTTCTGTAATTTTGCAACAAGACATACAAAAACATGAATGTTGGGAGAAATGCACACAATATATTGTATATATAGTGTATGCATTTTTGTGTGGTTTTTTTTATTTTAAAAAACACCACATTGTTGCAAAAGCAAAAAGGAATGGACTTGATTTTGCAAGGAGCGAGAGAGAATAAGAAAATGACCGGAGTAATATCTGACATATTTTTCTCTTTTAACCATGAAACTGGTTTGGGAAACAAAAGGTACTGACAAATGGAATTTTCCATTTATGCCTATACTTGCCAGCTATTGACAAATGCAGTTCTCATTTGCACCAACTCTCAAAGCATTTACAAAGTCTAAGAAGCGGATGACATTTCAACAAAGAGAGCCCTTGCACTGAGCGCTTCAGAAACATTGCCATATTTTCCTTGATTTCCACACAATGTGAAGCTTTTGTGCAGGTGCATTGACAGCTAACTCAGACAGCAATTTAAAAGCCTTAATGGTATGCATTCATCTTGTTTATTGACCCTCTTGATATAGCCAACTATACTAGGTTGTATTAGCTGATCTGAAAACGTTCAAGGCAAACAGAGCCAGTCAGAGATATACTCCTCAAGAAAAATCATAACCACCATGAAGATAGAGGGGTATTTAAGGGAAATGTGGCAATAGATATGGATAGCTGGATGGATATTTTCTTCCATGCATCAACTCCTCCTCCTCCTTGTGCTGTATCTGATTCTGAATATTGGCTATCATCATGGCAATCAAGCATGAAGATTGTCCTGAGAACATAATGCAGTGGCCTTCCATTTATCTTCTGTATCACAGTGTGACACCCATACCACTGATACAGTTCCACATGTCACTTTTTGTTCCTGAGCTCTTTTGGCATGCAAAGTTCTCATCAGCCTCAGGCCAGTATTGATGAAGCTGCTGCCCTTCATCAAGATGCATTCAGCTGGGATTTAATCCACTTGGGGACCATCACCCTTCCCTGTGGACTTCAACACCCAAAGCATTAGTTCTCAGGGTGGTCAGGTTAGTTGACCACTGCCTGATGATTGACATTGAATCACTGGTAGTATGGTCTACTCTATTACCATACCAGGATAACCTGGCCAGACATAATCACTTCCTAGCAAGTGGTATATGTTTATGAGAAACCACACTGGTCACATTGCATAATTACCTTCTTCAGGAAGAAGACAGGCCGATTCTTCTTTGTGTTCCTGGATCTCTCAGCAGCTTTCAGTATGGTTGACTATGATATCCTTATAGAGAGGCTGTTGGAGTTGGAGATTGGAGGCACTGTTTTGCAGTGGTTAAGTTCCTTCCTCAATGGCTGGGCTCAAAGGATCCAACTTGGTGAGATTGATTCAGTCCCATGGATACTTCAATGTGGGGTGTCCCATGGGTCAAACATCTCCCTGATGTTATTCAACATCTGTGTAAAGTCACTGGGGTCATCTGGAGATTTAGAGTTCAGTATCATCAATATGAAGATGGCAGACAACTCTATCTCTCCTTTACATCTTCTACAATGGATGTGGTACAATGCCTGTCTGACCTCAATAATGGAATGAACAGGTTGAAGCTGAATCCTGGCAAGTTGGAGATCCTGCTGCTGGATCTGACCCTTCTCAGGGGGCAGGGGTGCTCCCACTCTGTGAAATACCTTGCCACTGGGGCGGCACCAAGCCTTATCCCTAAAAACAGTGCTATTTAAGAAGGCCTTCAAGAATGTTCTCCCCCCACCCAGGAAATGAATAGAATGTTTAGTTTTATGGGAATTTAAATGTGTATATTTCGTTATTTTGCCCATCCTATTTTTCTTAATTTATATGGTTCTCTTTTTATTTATGTAACTGCTTGATGATATTGCTGCTGCAATTGTGCAATTTGTTTGTCCTTGTTTTAAAGAAACCACTCAGAGTAGGATAAAACCCTAGATGGGTGGTATGTACGTATGTACATACAATGAAAACAAACAAATAAATAAGAGAAGGCTTCACTGCTTTCTTTCTTGTTATTGTAATTATCTATTTACCTTTTATTGGATTAGTAGCTCTATTTTCTCCCTGGACTCTTCCTTCTTGCCACCTTCCACCTCTTCCTCTCTTGGGCAAATGCAGAATTTGTGTGTGAACTACTTGAAATAATCTTTGAAATAACTTACCCTCTTTTCCTATTACAGATCTTGATTTGATCAACCCGACAATTGCTATAGCAACTCTTACAATCTGGTTTTACCTGAAGCCACTGGAAAAGTAATATCAGCTCTTCTGAAAATTGAGATTGAAATGCAAAATTTTCCAGCATTCATTTTAAAAAGATTGCTGGGGCATGGTAGGCAATATTTGATAGTCTGAGGAATGCTATTCAACATGTTTTCAGAAATGAGTACTTTCCAGTGCTCTATTGTGAGGAAGTGGTCAACTCCCAAAAAGATTTCAAATACTGTATCAGTATTCCACTCTGGAACAAGAGTGTTTCTGAGTCCATGTACAGTGCATAAACCACAAACCTGAAAGTGTGGCAACAAAGGTGGTAAACTAAGGATCTTTATAGCTTCCAAGGGCCTTTCCCATTTAATGAGCAGCAAGATGCTTCAACATGCTTTCCTCTGTTTAATTCCTTACATGATTTTACTGTAATTAAATTTCATTTCCATACAATGAAATAAAGTAGCTGTCAAGTGGCTATGAATTCATTCTTATTAAAGCAATGCTTCCCTTAATTAACAGGAGATTACTAAACTGTAGTTACCGTTGGTAAACTGGAGATATCTAAACACATCTGTTTTACATTGGCCAGTGGGACATTTAGTGTTGCAGAAGATAAGAGTGGCATTCACAGCAGGCCAGAACAATGGGAAGTAGGACCCATTTTCTTGTTACATTTTTGTTGTTACATGCCACAAGTTGCCTCTGACTTATGAATGAATGAGCTCCAAAGTGTCCTGTCTTCAACACAACTTTTGTTTAATTTCTTATATCACATTAGAGGTGAGTCTAACATTAGAGGTGGGTAATATGTCATGGTGGGGAACTCGACTGGACTCTTCAGCCCACCGACGAATACAGAATACCTGCCAATGCTAAGACACAGCTGATGCTACTTAAGTTCCTCTGGTTATCACAGTTGCCCCAGATATTCAGAGGCAAATGTGATGATGCCTCTTTAGAACACACAAGCAAATCAGGACAATACTTTTAAAAAGGAACTCATTGCATTACTCATTACATCTTGGCAGCCTGGTTCTCATTTTTGTTATTGCCAATTTTATAACACAAGCCAACTGTTGAATTATGCATGATGAGTTGTGTTGTTGACACTAATGCACTGGGAATTTCTCTCTATTTTCCTGTAGCAGCCAATTTTGACTTTGTAACCTGCATTTTAAAAAAAATACAATAAGCAAAACCTAAGACTATTTCCTTTACTATTTAGGATTGATAAGAGAATGATATAAAACTTGGGGGAAAATGCTGACAATAGGGCTCTCAATTTTCCTTAAAAGTAACTTTTGAAAGTAGCTAAAACATTTCTCATTATACCTAAAACTGTAACTTTATAATTATAGTTCATAACATTATTATGTGGCTTAGCATCCACTAAATTGTACTAAAATGCAAGCGCGGCGCCAAAATGGCCACCGTGCTCTTTGCGGCCCCCCCACCCGGACTCAGACATCCGGGTGAGTTAGGGGGCGTGGCCACCCCTCTTTAAAAGGGGTGGCCATGAGGCAGCCGAGCTGCCATTTTGGAAAAGCGACGGAGAGGAGAAGTTTTCTCCGTCGCTCCCTCCCCTTTTCGCCTCTTTCCAAGAGGCTTGATTTTGCTAGCCTCTGTTCGAGGCTTCTTTTTCTTCTCGCCTCTGTGCGAGAGGCTCGATTGGCTTAGAAGCGATGGGGCGGAGAAATTTGCTCCGTCGCTTCCTCCTCGGTTAGCCTCTGTTCGAGGCTTCTTTTTACCTTTGCTTGCCTCTTTGCAAGAGGCTTGATTTCGCTCTCCTTTTTCTCTAGGCTGCAGCCAAAAGGGAGGAATTTGCCTCCGTGGCTGCGTCCCTGGAACCGAGCTTCGCGATCCCCATACAGGGATCTTTCTATTTAGCTCGTAGGGGGATCGCGGTGGCTCAAGTGGCTAAGACACAGAGTGTTAAGTGCCTAAGACGCTGAGGAAGGTCAGTGGTTCAATTCCTGCGTACTGCAGGACAGAATGAGCTCCCATTTTCAGCCCCATGCCGGCCCTTCAGAGGATCCAGCCCTCGGCCCACGGCTGCCGGCCACGGGCCGGAACGATTGGGGGGAGGGCTTGGTGCTGGCTCACAGCACGTTTTACCCCATTAGGGGCCGGAGTTTTGGGCATGGCCCTATTCTGGCCCAGGCTCTCAAATTAGGGCCTATGGCCCAATCCCTAGCGGGCCGTCCGGCCCATCTGGCCCACTTACTAGGGGATGCCTGGTTGGCACGTTTGGCTGTGCTGGAGGCATCCTTAGCTATCCAGTGGGTGGGGGCCCCTTCCCTATCTACCGGGCCCCTTGGTGTCTGCCGGCTACTTCGACTGCTGCCACTATGCAACAGGCGGCCAGCTGGGTCGAGCTTCTCGAGACACTACGGCCTGTGCCCGCCGCTGTCTCACAGCTCCCCGTTTGTCCAGAACTGCGGCTGGAGTGCGTTGGAGGTCGCCCCAGAGCTCGATTTCGGTCGCGAGCTCCGACGCCCACCATGGGCCGGAACCCCCTGTGGGGGCGGCTCACGGGGGTGCAACTAGTGAGTATTAGGTTCAAGTTGAATGCACACACATCACAGTCCATTTCCAGCGGTGGTGTCAGTGCTCATTGCCTCGCCAATTGAGGCTGGTGGGCATCACTTGCCATCCTATCCCAGTGCCCCTTGGTTGCATTCTGGCACGTCATTGGGGGTGGGGGTTTCCGCCCCCAGGGCAGTACGTGGCGTCACAGGGGCTGTCCAGGTCCCGCTGTGTATGCCCTGTGTACATCATGTACCAGCAATGGCCTTGCCGACGACTGGTTATTCATGGCCCCCCGGTGATCATCTGACCCAGATCATGAGGGAAAAGATTTGGGGGGGGGGAGTACGTGGATATATTCTCCCTATGAACTGAGATCCCAATAAGGATAGGAGGTACGGACAGGAGGACAGAGACATTGTGTGGTCCCGCCGTAGTACGCCACCACGCACTGGGGTGTCTGCCCCCGGGACAGTGCTGAGCATCGCAGGAGCTGTCTGGATCCTGCTGCGTAGGCCCTTTATACAGAACGTGCCGTCAAGGGCTTTGCCGATGGCCGGCTATTACTTGCCCCGGTTGATTATTGGCCGCAGGCCATGAGGGGTAAGGGCTGGAGGGGGACATGTGGAAATTCTCCCTATTGAACTGTGAGCCCACTGGGAGGAGAGAGAAGGACAGGACGGCTGAGACAAAGAGATGTCCCATCGTCGTTAGCCACCGCGCACCTTGGGGCCAACTGGTTGTCGGCATACCTTGTATGTATTGTGGTATGCCGCAGGGCTTGACCTGTTTGGGCCATCCTGATGTCGATCGGATGGGCCCATGACAGTTGGCTCATGGTGACGACTGTGGACGAGGGTGGCTCTATATCCCGAGGGGAGGTGGGATGAGTCCTGTCAGCAAGGGTGCTCGTGTACATCATTCCCACGGGATTGGTGCCTGGTGTTGGGTACCATGGTGGTCATGCTGAGCAGCGGGCTGTTCAGACATTGGCTCCACGCAAACTGGTCGGGCGGGGGGTTCCGGCCCGCCTACTGTGTTCGGCCTGCTCAGCTGACGATGTGTGTACTAAGCACCATGGTCGTTACTGACTTAGTGCCCCCTTTTTGCGCTGGCCCTCACACCGCCTCCGCGTGCCCGCGGGTTGGTGGGTTACGGGGCAGAGGTGGGGGTGCACAGGGGCGATCGGAGCTCCGTATGAAGCAACTAACCTTGTCCTAAGTCCCCCGCCCCAATTATAGTCAGCCTGGAGGGATGTCACTCAGTTCATCCAAGAAGGGATGGGGCAGGAGACCTGCTGGAGGGTTTTCAATGGGGCTTTTGTATCCATTCGGGGGTGTTGGGGGCCCCAGGATGCTACTAATCTGGTTCCCTTCCAGGGTAACGGAGAGGGGGCTCCACTGTCCACAGCTAAGGAAGTTGGGGGCTATGAGAGTAGCGGGGGCCCTTCTTGGAACCACCTTTCCTTAGTCGAATGTATCCCCCATGAAGCTCATACTGAGCTAGAAAAAAGGGTGAATGTCATATAATCCTCCATTCAGCTTACCCTGTGGGTGCTCCGTTCAGGGATGCCCTTCCTGATGACCTTGTTCAGTCAGGTACTCGTAGTTGCCTCGGCTACTATGGGTGGCGTGCTCACGCAATTCTGGTGCTGTTTTGGCACAGTGTGATATGCACTCGGCTTTCAGTTTTTGCCAGTGCACCCCATGATTTAGACCTATCGGGTTTTTAGGTTTCGAGGGGAATTTTAATTAGATAAGGCCAACCCCCTTCTGACTGCGTTAATTCAGGTTCAGCACCCGACCGATGTGGGACTTTCATTCAGTGGGCATTTGCTCACAGGTTGGGGTCTCGGTCTCCAGCCCATTACCTCGACGACTTTTGGTCTGGGGTTAAACGGGGCTTGGACACATGTACGCGTCTCCTCATCACAATTCAGACACTCAGGTGGAAACTGGGTGTCCCCTTGGCGCCTGAATAGACCGAGGTCCCATCTTCTAACTTCACATTTCTGCCTCGATGCTGTTGCGCGGGCATCCAGGTTAACCATTGATACGGTGGCTTGGATATCCATGGCGATTTTGGCATTGATTGCCAAACATAAAGTGTGCCCTGGGGAATAGTAGTTAATTCATTGCCCCCTTAATTTGTTTGCTCTGGCTCACATTACTCCTGGGTTTAGAGGGGTCTCTTATGGGAGATCAGACCTAGTGGTCTGCCCTAGATGTCTAGTACGGTCAGATACCTCCGGCTCTCTGACTTATGGGGTTTACTCTGAGGGTGGGTGCACGGATCGTCCCCGCGATCACCTTCATTGCATTTCCTCCCAATTTAGAGAGCACTGATGCTATGGTGCAATGAGTGGGCCTACTCAGTGGTCCAATTTCGGCGTGACAATGCGGCAGTGGTGCACATTGTCAACACCCAGACATGCAAATCCCCTGGGTCGTGACATTAGTTTGTCTATTCTTTTGAGAAGCCTACGCCTAATGTGCTGTTCCAGGCCAGACATGTTCTAGGTATGAATAATGACATTACTGCTGCTTTCCCCCACCTGCAGATCACCCGGTTCCGTGCCTTACTCCAGAAGCAGAGGAATTCCACTCGCCACGTTTGGCCGATAGCTGGACGTTAGGCGAGCTGAAGGGAACCGGACATGTCATTGGCACCTCGCACGCGTAAGGCGTATCACTATGTGTTCATGCGTCGTGTTGGGGAGGGGTGGACACGGGAACGTCTCCGCGGCCCCTACACGTGTCACTCCTTTTCCCAGAGTTTTTGACCCACCTTGCACGAGGCTGGCATTACTTATATACAGATAGGTGGGAGGTGGCTCTTAGCCACGCAGCTACCACGGTAGCCTTTTTGGAGCGCTCCGCATCAGTGAGAGGGTGCCAGAATTGGTACCACCTGTGTAAGGCGGAGGTGTCTCGTAGGGCACTGGAACTCGAAGATGTCTCTGTCACACATGAGTGGGCTCGAGTGGGGATACGGTCCTCACGGGTGGTTCAGCACTGTAGGCAGTGGTGTATACTGCTACTAAGTTTTCGAGACATCTGTCCGGTTGGTGCCCTACATGATTTTTCGACAGTGCCTGCTGCGCGCCCCAGCCTGTTTTCTGCCAGCGGGATAGGTCTACACTTACCATAGTACAGTCCCTGAGGATGACCGGTGCCACGTTTCGCGGTGTGGGGCCCGTTTTGGTGCCATTTACTTAAGGTAGGCGTTGTGCTGATCGCGGCTGCGCTTGGGGTACTACGAGGTGGATATGCGTCTACACGCAATTTTAGATATGTACATCCCCTCATTGTATGAGTACCTGTTTATGCCCTTCACCTTTTTTCTCCTCTTTTACATATCCTAGGGGTCTCAACACACCGGTGGCAGGGGGCTGGTGGGCCGCAGCTATGTACACTGGGCAGCGGTATATGCTGCAGCGACAGAGAGTGGACCCCGGCCGGGCTGTGTGCATCCGCACGTATGCTATGGTATGGTATGCGCGGCACATGGGGGCGGGAACTGAGGCCATTCCTGCTGTCTGACAGGGATGCTGGACCGCCCTATGTTTTACAGGCACCCCGGTGGCAGCGATATTATACGGATCACTGCTGTTACTAAACCGTCGGGGGGCTGTGACCTGGCTTTTATATCACGTATGGCTTACATACGGTCGCTATGGTCTAACATCGTGCCGAGACACCAATTTAGGGGAGATGCGGATCTCCCTAGTTCGGACTGTTCCAGAAGTCAGCGGACGGGGCTGTGGCTCCATCCCGTTCTGAGCATGGCTGTAAGACGGCCATTGGATACCGGATGATAGGATTAGAAAATTTTTTGCTGGTAAGCGGGAGAAGGGGTCCACCTGTCGGCTGGAGGTATGTACCTTGTTCTTGGTGTGATGCAAGCAGGCCTGGCGACCGAGATGACGGTCTTGGGGGGTGGTGGTGGTGAGTCATCATGGATGCCTCCCCGTGTGGCGGGTAGCACTGGTAAGGTAAATATTTATGACCCACAGGTATCCGGCAGGTTCGCAATTGATTGGCCAACACTTAGACAGGTACACGTGTAATAACGTTGACCGGTCAACGACGAACCAGGCAAGGGGGTGATGGCAGGAGCTCTTCAGCGTGCATCACCCCGTGATTTTACGGATACACGTCAGAGGGTGGGGTCAGTAGATAGTTTATTGACTACGGTCAACAATTTGTTTGTCTCAACAAACAAATTGATACAAATGGATACATTGTAGCCAATTGCCATTGGCAATTTTGGGAGGAACCTTACCAGTGTTACTGTGGCCTGCTTGCCTTAAGAATTATAATTGGCTGAGTACCAATTGAAAGTTATAATTCGGACTAGGGCATGATTCAATAAATGTGGCCCAATGCCGTTATCCACATATACCGGTGTCTGAGTCCTTCTTTGGGGGGTGCGCCTGCAATGCTCTCCTGCACCATATAGCAGAAGAGCCCTGGTGGTGCAGTGGTTAAATTGCTGTACTGAAACCAAAAGTTTGTGAGTTTGATCCTGACCAGGGATCAAGGCTGATTCAGCCTTCCATCCTTTCAAGAGTATCCAGCAAGTGAGGGGCAAAATTCTAATTAACTTGTGAACCACCCAGAGAGTGCAGTAACCGCTATGGTGTTTTATATAAGTGTGATTGCTTTGCTCTTTGCCTTAGCATCTTTCTTTGTAGTGCGGTCACCTACAAAAAACTTCAAAAGAGGACACTGAGGTACATGGATTTACTGAAAGGTATAGATGCAAAATCAGAAATGAATTTTAAAGTGTAAAGAATTTAATATATCTTATCTGAGTCAGCAGCTATGATACCCATTGTCCATGATACTGTTGTCCAACCTTCGTTTGTCTTTTCACTTGGCTACTGAGGTTAAGGTCTCTTTAAATAATCACAGAAATGGATATGGTTTCCTTAATGATCTTCACTTATTCCTCTCTTCTATTTTATTTTACTGCCAGCAAACTCTAGATACACCTATGTATGTAAATTTGTCCCTTTACTCAGGCCCTAAGATATAAAAATCAGCTCTATAAATAAGTTAAAAAAACCATTGGTGGCCTCTGTTTATATGAAGTCCTAGTCATGAAGAACATGACTAGGGTGGTGGGGTGGGCTGGTTTCTTTTTAATGTGGGTGGTTTTATCTGCTTTTATTTGTTTTTATATTGTCATGCTTGTGTTTTTAGATTGTTTGTAATGCCACCCTGAGTTGGACTTCCCTGAGTGGGTGGCACATAAATCAAAAAATTAAATTAATTGTCTGTTTCTAGGTTTTGAATTCATTTAGTGGAGAGATACAGAATTGAGCTCATTTGCTAGTCTCTTGATTATACCAGAAACATGTAACAATGAGGACTTAAGTTGGGCAACAAGAAAGCCAAGAAGGTGGCTTCATTTTGGCAGTCCAGGATTTGATCGGAATACGAAAGAAGAATTCATTTACAGTAAAATCTCATATAATGATTTTAGGCACCATTTTCTTTAAAAACCTATTCGTTATGTGATTTAGTCACTATAGGGGGCATTCGTTATACTACTTTCTAGAATGTTCTACTGTATAACAATCATTCACTCTATTACTCTCTCACACACACAATTTTGCTGTCAGACTGCTGTATCCAACTTCTCTTTGAAACCAGGGACTTGAAAACCACCTTCTCTTCAACACCAGACTGCTCCTGAACCTCATCCATACACAGAAGCAATCTTAACCACACTTCATGTTCCTCTTTGACCCTCGTTCACTGCATATTTACCAGACCATGTAAGCAATACATTTAAACATAACTGAGCATAACAGGAGCACTGAAGTCAGGTGACCTGCTGTTTCTGCTGTGTGAAGCTCTGCTGATCATTGCTGATACGAAATTTTGATTTAAAGATAAAGAACTATAAGGTGTTGTGAAGTCAAATACTGTAACTAAAAATTACCCATTCAGGGAGAGGGCCTGGGCACCAAAATCGGGAGGAACACAGGTCACCTGATTACAGTGATAAAACTTCAAACAGAGGATGCTCCTTTCTAAGGCAGAACACAGGACCACCCTGCTTGCACAACAGGATGTGCCCTTCCCTTTTGGAAGGAAAAGGGAGGGAGGGTATTTTGTGTATGGGACCAAAGACACCAGGACAGCCGAAGAGCTGGCTTAACACAACTTTATTACATGCTGGTCAGAGGGAACATGTGGTAATGGCGGACGAACAGCTCAATATATACAGTGGCTATACACTTGAATGTGGCTCCTTGACAGTCTATTGGCTACTGTCCGCGTGACGTCATTTCAGGTCACGCCCTTCTTGTCCAGGTGAAGGTGATGGCGGGAATCTTCCCGCGCTGTTGCTCTTAGGTGAGTCTTGGACCAATGAGCTTGGACGCTCGCTATTGCCATCTAGTGGTCACTAGCTCGCATCCTATTAGGGTTACAGAGATGCAGCTGAGGTTACAATGTTACACATGGAAAGGGTTACATTGGATACACATGGATAGGTACATTGTTTAAAGGCACATGCTTTAGAACACAACAGGGTAAGACAAGGCATTTGTTTTGACTGACTTGGCTTTTCAACACAAGCAAGCAGGGGGTGCACACATGGCAAGGCAACTGAGGTGAATCTACTTCTCACCCCCTGTTGTGTTCGAAAGCATGTGCCTTTAAACAATGTATCTATCCATGTGTATCCAATGCAATCTATTCCATGTGTAACATTGTAACCTCAGCTGAATCACTGTAACCTTAATAGGATGCGAGCTAGTGACCACTAGATGGCAATAGCGAGCGTCCCAGCTCATTGGTCCAAACTCACCTAAGAGCAACAGCGTGGGAGGATTCCCGCCACCACCTTCACCTGGACAAGAAGGGCGTGACCTGAAATGACGTCACGCGGACAGTAGCCAATGGACTGTCAAGGAGCCACATTCAAATGTATAGCCACTGTATATATTGAGCTGTTCGTCCGCCATTACCACATGTTCCCTCTGACCAGCATGCAATAAAGTTGTGTTAAGCCAGCTCTTCGGCTGTCCTGGTGTCTTTGGTCCCATACACTAAACCCCCAAACTCCATCTACCCAAGAAGATGACTCAGAAATAATATCTTCTTCTTCTAAAACAGAATCCAACTCAACCCCCCTCCCACAATAATAGATTGTCTTATTTTAAAACTCAACATCAATTTTCCCTCTCTGACTCATGCTAATTCTTTCTCTTTATCCCAGAGTCACAAGTAGCAATTTTTGGCACTAGGTACAAATAGCATAAAATGCGCCTCAAAATCAGTTTTGTTCTTCATGGTATGGAAATAATTGTGAAGCATTTACAGCATCTCCCCTACTCCACATGGGATCAGCAGCACTGTCAGAGCTACACAAGCAATATCAACATACCTTGAGAAAAAATATTGTTTAGGATACTGCTGCCTCCTGCTTTTCCAGAGGCCTTGTCTACAAAAACACAGTTAATCTCCTTCTTTTGTGTCCAAATACAAAAGTTGGACAAACAAAGCCACTCTTTTGGCTTTGTTGTTGGCCAAAATTAAATCTTCACAGATGACTCTCTTATTGGAAGAGGACTATTTATTATCTGGGTAGATCAAACTCTCATCTAGATGCCATCCAGGACAGAGGGCTGGTCTACCAAACCTCAGGTTCAGAACCTAAAAATGACACAGGCAGACTGGACCTCTGTTTGGATATGCCCCTTAGTCTCAGAGATATCTCACTGCAAACAAAGGTCCGCATAGTCAAAGCAATGGTATTTCCGGTGGTAATGTATGGCTGTAAGAGCTGGACCATTAGAAAGGCTGAGCGAAGAAAAATAGATGCCTTTGAGATGTGGTGCTGGAGGAGAGTTTTGAGAGTCCCCTGGACACTGAGGAGAACAAATAGGTCAATATTAGAAGAGATTAGCCCTGAGTGCTCCTTAGAAGGACAAATAACAAAGATGAAGTTGAAGTATTTTGGACATCAAATGAGAAGAGAGGATTCACTTGAGAAGGCCTTGATGCTGGTGAAGGTGGAGGGCAAAAGAAGAAGGGGACAGCCAAAGATGAGATGGCTAGATGGTATTGTAGACACAATGGGCATGGGGCTGTGTGGACTAAGGAGGATGGTGGAGGACAGGGGTGCCTGGAGAGCGATGGTCCATGGGGTCGCAAAGAGTCGGAATCGACTGTGCGACTGAACAACAACTCATTTAGATGCCTCGTCAACCAAGTCTCAGATAGTTCTGTCTTTTGCCAAGGAAAGTCAATCAATCAATCAATCAATCAATATTTATTATGGTCCAAGACCAGCATAGCACAACAAAAAGAACAGAAGTTAAAATTACAGTACTTAAAATACATCTAGAGACAGAAGTTAAAATGAGAGTACTGTACTTAAAATACATTTTAAAAGGCGCGTTTCTGCTCACAGTTAGGGAGTGGTAAAATTAGTACTTAAGATAAATAGTTTTACAACTATTACTAAGCCTGTGACATACTGCTAGTAGTTTATTTATCGGAAGGATCTGCCAGGATTGTTCTTCTGATGTTACATGCTGCAGTGCAGAACCTGGCAGTATTGTGAGTGAAGGTGGTACAGTAAAACCCCTACTTGCGTAAAAAGTCTGTTCCATAGGCTTTTGCTTAAATCATTTTTTTATGTAACTAGAAGCAAACCCATAGGAAAAATTATTTTTTTACGTAACTTGAAGCAAACCCATAGGAAATTGTGTTACATGAATTGGGACATTTATGTAAATCAGGACATGGTTTTAGCACAAAATCATTTTATGTAAATTGAGGCATATGTAAGTTGGGGTTTTACTGTACTTTCATCAGATAGCAGTCAGGGGGTGTTTGACCAGCCAGGATAGTTGCAGAGCAGCGGAGATATGAACTTGTTCTGGATGTTTCTATGAAAAGGGCAGATGCAGAGAACATGTTCTGTGGTTTCAACTTCTCCTGTGCCAAGGAGGGTTAGTCTATGAACTTTTTTATACACCAGCCCTCCTTAGATGCTGGCTCCTCTATATCAAGGAAGGGGCTGGTCTACTGAAGTCTTGGTAGATCTTCTGACAGGAGAGCCTGGTTTACCCAAAATACATAACCCGTCCATCTGGATGCTGCCACCTTAATGAAAATGTTTATATTTACTGTCCAACATAAATGGAAATAAAATGTGTAGTAACTTACCTGCAAGATTGGCCTTTACACATACATTTCATCTTCTTGCATTATAAAGACTTCTGTCTGTAGCAGAACCATATGTGAGTACAGATAGAAATTCTTATGAGGGCAGTGAAGTTTTCATCCGATCATGAACATTTTGGCTGAGAACTCATCTTTCTCCTACAAAGTTCCGTCTCTCCCTTTGTCATGTTGAAATCAAATTCTGTGCCTGCCATGAATGTGAAAGAAAGTCAGCATAACACTAAACAATGAAAAGCAGATAGCTAATAAAAAAGTGATTTAAGTCTCCAACATCTCAAATAAATGGCCAGTTTGGTCCTCCCAATGTTTTTAAAGTAGTGTTAAAGTAAATGTTTTTAAAGTAGTGGAAATGGCTAGAATAAGTGAAGATTTACTGTGCACCCCTCTCTCCCAGGAAGTTCCCTGAGTCTTCTGAATCCCTAGCTGAAAATCGGTTAGCTCAGCAATTTATTATAAAAATTGAAGATGTCATCAGCTGAGACTGCCATTTTTATGGAACTGAAGACAGCAAGTTTCAGATATTAAATATTTTTTCAATTCCATCCTTAGACTCACAAAGCCTTCTCCAGATCAAAATGGAATGCTAGGGGCCTCAGAACTTAACTGGAAGTATGGGGGGGGGGGGGGACGTAAATTGACTAAAATTAAATTAAATATTACCATTCCAGGTTGATACCATCATCATTTATAAGGTACAGTTCCACCAATATGATTTAAGCCTCTGAATTGTATCAGTAACCCTGGTTATAGATACCAAATGAATTCTTTGATTACATGTGAGTGTGTTTTGTGTATGGGACCAAAGACACCAGGACAGCCGAAGAGCTGGCTTAACACAACTTTATTACATGCTGGTCAGAGGGAACATGTGGTAATGGCGGACGAACAGCTCAATATATACAGTGGCTATACATTTGAATGTGGCTCCTTGACAGTCTATTGGCTACTGTCCGCGTGATGTCATTTCAGGTCACGCCCTTCTTGTCCAGGTGAAGGTGATGGCGGGAATCTTCCCGCCCTGTTGCTCTTAGGTGAGTTTTAGACCAATGAGCTTGGACGCTCGCTATTGCCATCTAGTGGTCACTAGCTCGCGTCCTATTAGGGTTACAGAGATGCAGCTGAGGTTACAATGTTACACATGGAAAAGGTTACATTGGATACACATGGATAGGTACATTGTTTAAACGCACATGCTTTAGAACACAACATCCCTCCCCCCTAGGATGAGACGAAGTCTCTTAACCAAGATGGTTTCTTGCACTCGCGTTTGGGCCGCGATGTGGGTTGGCCCACCCGGGGGCCGCTACCGCTTCCTTGTTCCCTGGACCCTTGTCCTGTAATGGGAGAGGGAGACTTGTTAGTGGCTTGCTGCGGTTTTGCAGCTTTAGGGGAAAGGGTAGATTCCGTTGTGGGCGAACCGGGGGCACCAGGGGCTAACGTAAAACCCCTCTTCTCACTTGGATGGGTGGGGGACCACTCCGAAACCCCCCCCGGTTCTGTAACTCAAAATTAAACTCTGTTGGGGGATCCCGCGGGATATCTATGAGGATGAATTCTTCCTCCTCCCCCTTGGTGGGGACTCTGGACCGCCCTCTCCTCCCCCTTGGGCTAAACGGGTGGGGGAGAACCCTAACGCTGAATTTGCCCCAGTGCTGTCGGTGCCCTGACTTCCCGGGACCCGGTTCCGGAGTTGGTCCGCGTGCCGCCGCCAAAGGAGACCTGTGTTGGTTTCCACGCGGTACGACACGGGACCGGTCTGTTCCACAACCACCCCCGGTACCCAGGCTGGCCCCGCGCTGGCGTAGTTTCTGCAATGCACCGGGGCACCCACACTAAAACTCTTTGTGGCTTCTATCCCGATGTTCCTCCCCTTGTCTTCAACTCTCGTGGGATCTAGCCTAGTGAGAATGGTGGCCAGTTTCCTGCGCATTAAGAGCTCCGCGGGGGAGTATCCTGACGCCAACGGGGTCACCCTGTACCCTAGCAGAAACTGACACACTTGCAGGTTGAGGTCCCCGGAGCCCATGCGCCGCAGCGCGTCCTTCGTGGTGCGTACGAGGCGCTCCACTTGGCCATTGGTGGCCTGATGGAATGGGGCGGAGGTAATGTGCCGGATGGTGTTAATCTCAGTGAATGCCCTGAACTCAGCGGACGTGAAGCAACTAGCGTTATCGCTAATTAGAGTGTCGGGTATGCCGAACGTAGAAAAAATTCTCCACAAATGCTTTATTGTCGCGGCCGAGGAGGTGCTCGTGACTGGGATGACCTCCAACCACTTAGAGAAAGCGTCCACAACAAGGAGAAACAGAGTTCCTCGGAACGGGCCCGTGAAATCTATGTGTATCCGGGACCACGGCCCCTTAGCCGCGTCCCACTCCCTGTGGGGAAGACGGGCCTCCTCCGGTCTGGAGCATTGGCAACTCTCACAAGTGCCGACCATGTGCTCGATGTCGGCGTCTAACTCGGGCCACCAAAAGTAGCTCCGGGCCAGCGCTTTGGAGCGCACAATTCCAGGGTGGCTGACATGCAGCAGTTTAAGCACCCGCGGCCGAAGGGATGTGGGAATCACCACCCGCTGCCCCCACAAGAGACACCCCCTCTCTAGGGACAGCTCCAACTTTTTCCTGAAAAATGGGGCGAATTCTTCTGCTGGGGAAGACGCTGGCCACCCTTTCTGTACCCAGGAGCTAACCGCCGCCAACGTCCTATCTCTCCTTGTCGCTTTAGCGATATCGCCGGGTACTATGGGGGGCGAATCTAAGACTTCTATCATGAGCACCTGGCGGTCCGGCTCCTCCTCGCCCACGTGGCTGTGTGTCTGGGGGAGGGGGGACCTCAACAGGGCGTCCGCATGGCTGATCTCTCTCCCGGGCCGGTACACCAACGCGTGCTGGTAGGCGTTGAGAAAAACGGCCCACCTGAGCATCCTCGGGGACAGGATCTGCGGCGTGGGCTTATCTGCGGTGAAAATGCCTAGTAGGGGCTTGTGGTCGGTCACGATGGTGAAGGGGCGGCCATAAAGAAAATCGTGAAATTTTTTGGTCCCTGCAATTATCGCCAGCGCTTCCCTGTCTGTCTGGGCGTAATTCCTCTCCGCTTGGGACAGGGACCTGGAGTAAAACGCTATTGGGGCCTCCCTCCCGTTTTCCAACACGTGGCATAACACTGCCCCCACCCCCACCGGGGATGCATCACAGATCAGTACCACCGGCCGTTTGGGGTCGAAATGGGTCAGAATGGCGTCAGACGCCAGGAGTTGTTTCAGCTCCGTGAATGCCCTCTCCTGGTCATCGCCCCACTTCCATGCCGCATCTTTCTTGAGCAACTTGTGAAGCGGCTCAGCCACCGCAGCCTTCCGTGGAAGGAAGGAGTGGTAGAAATTTAAGAGCCCTAGGAACGACTGCAACTCGGGCTTGGATGTGGGGCAAGGGGCTTTCTTGATGGCGGCCACCTTGGATTTGGACGGTTTGATCCCCTCGGGTGTTACTCGGAACCCTAAGAACTCAACCTCCTTCGCAAAGAAGACGCATTTGTCTTTTCGCAACCTCAACCCCGCCCGTTCGAATGCCGCCAGGACCTTGTTTAGCCTTTCAGCCAACTCAACCTCACTCCCCCCCGTTATCAATACATCATCAAAATATGGTAAAACGCCGTCCAGCCCTTTGAGGAGGCGTTCCACGAGCGACTGGAAAATCCCAGGCGCCGAGTTCACGCCGAATTGGAGGCGCGTCACCTGGAACGCCCCCTTATGCGTGACTATGGTCTGTGCAACAGCTGCGGCAGGGGTTACCAAGAGTTGCTGATAGGCCTGTGCCAGGTCGAGCTTAGCGAAACACTTTCCCCCATGTAACCTGGCTAGCAAATGGCTGACCACCGGCACCGGATACGCATTAGGGCGGATTGCCTTATTAATGGTGCACTTATAATCGGCGCAAATGCGAACCTCCCCATTGGCCTTCAATGCCGTGACAATTGGAGTTTCCCACTCCACAGAATCAACAGGAACAAGAATCCCCTGGCCCACTAATTTGTCCAGTTCCGCCTCTATTTTGTCCTTTAGTGCAAAAGGCACTCTGCGCGGTTTGAGTCTTATTGGGCGGACCTCCGGGTCCAGGTCGAAAGTCACTGGGGGTCCATTGAATTTCCCAAGTCCCTTTTTGAAGACTTCGGGGTGCGCGTCGCACACCTCCTGTATTGGGTCAGACCCAACGGCGTGCACCCCCCCAATGAACAGACCCAGGGGCTGAAACCATTGAGTCCCGAGGAGGCTGCAATTACCCCCCTTAAGAACGACTAGGGGGAGTTCCGCGGCGTGCCGCTTATACTGGACCTGGAATTTCCCAACCCCCAACACCGGGATACTGTTCCCTTGCACGTCCCGAAGCATGGACCTCAACGCTTTGAGCTTGGGCCGTATGCGGGGGGCAATTCTCAAAAACTCCCTCTGGGAAATGATGGAATATGAGGAGCCAGAGTCAATCTCCATCCTAACAGGGGCCCCTTGCACCAGTACCTCAACAAAGTAACGGGGGTGTCCCATGGACACGCTGAAAACTGGGGCGTCGTCGTCGCTGTCGTCGGAGATGCGGCCCACGCCGTCCTGCTTCCTCGTGGGCCGGGCGCCATCCTTTAGTCTCGTCGAGCGGTCTGGCCTCGCTGAGCGGTCGGGTGAGCTCCTTCGGTCCTTGCGCCGTTGTCTGCAGACTTTGGCGATGTGCCCGCGTCGCCCGCAGTTGTGGCACTCGGCTTTTCTGAACGGACACCTGGCACGGTCGTGAGCCGCCCCGCAGCCGTCGCAACACCGGCCCTCCTTCTGGACTCTCCGGACGTCCTCGTCATCGCTGCTTTCGGCGGACGATTTCGAAATTCACCGGGCTGCGTGCACCGAACTCTCTGTTTTGTCGGCCTTCGGCCGCCAGTCCTGGAGCTCTTGCACCCCGGCCTTCGTGGCTTCCGCGGCCTGTGCCGCTTTCAGGACCTCCTGCAACGTGGGGGGCGGCTCCTGATTCATCAGCGTGCGCTGAATCTCGGCGTCCTTCAGGCCGCATAGCACGCAGTCCCTGAGGGTGACTTCCAAGTTCTCCCATTTGCATGGGCCGGCAGCCAGACGCAGGGCCGCTACGAAGGCGGCGACCGACTCTCCAGGCGCTTGGACTCGCCTCCAAAAGGCACTCCGAGTGGGAAACATCGCCACCGAGGGCCGGAAATGGTCTCGCAACACCTTCAGGAGCTCCTTTGCCTTGAATTCAGCTGCCTTTTTGGGTGCGATGAGGTCAATCAATACCCTCTTGCCGTCGTGCCCGAGCATTCTGGTGAGAATGGCTCTTTTCTTCGCCTCGTCCGTAACCTCGAACTCCACCAGCGCGCCTTGGAAGTCCATTTCGAAGAGTTCCCAATCTTGCGGTTTCTTGATGTCGAAACCGGCGTATGTCTTGGTCCCGTGGGCAGCCATTATCCCACCTTCGTCGCCAATTTTGTGTATGGGACCAAAGACACCAGGACAGCCGAAGAGCTGGCTTAACACAACTTTATTACATGCTGGTCAGAGGGAACATGTGGTAATGGCGGACGAACAGCTCAATATATACAGTGGCTATACATTTGAATGTGTCTCCTTGACAGTCTATTGGCTACTGTCCGCGTGACGTCATTTCAGGTCACGCCCTTCTTGTCCAGGTGAAGGTGATGGCGGGAATCTTCCCGCGCTGTTGCTCTTAGGTGAGTTTTAGACCAATGAGCTTGGACGCTCGCTATTGCCATCTAGTGGTCACTAGCTCGCGTCCTATTAGGGTTACAGAGATGCAGCTGAGGTTACAATGTTACACATGGAAAAGGTTACATTGGATACACATGGATAGGTACATTGTTTAAAGGCACATGCTTTAGAACACAACATCGTGCATATGAATATAACAGATTTTGATATTTCTTGCTCCACAAGATTATGATTTTTCAAAAACTGGATTAATTTTCATTTGCATAATACCCCTGTTTCTTTGTAAAAGATTAGGTAGCAGTCCATCTTCAACTAATGAGAGAGAGAGAGAGAGAGGGGGGGGGGATAAAGATAAAGATAAAGAGGGAAATATAAATAAAAAATGCTGAGATAATCCAAAACAAATATCTATGTATTTGGAAAATGATTTTTTTTATTTGATCCATTCCTATCTGTTTGTTGAAATATTTGGTTTCAGTGTCTCACAAATATTTAGGAAATCCCCGGGTGATGGGTTTACACCAGGGATTCACAACCTATGGCCCGTGGCCCGGGCCTGGCCCAAGCCCCCAACACTGTTCCATCTGGCCATTGGTGATGACCCCGGAAATGGATATGCCTGCACATGCATGTATGCATTTGCAAATGTGCCCACCACCATTGTGTCCGGTCCACTCATCTGTCTGAGGGTGAATAGTCCAGCCCATGGTGTGAAAACCTTGAGAATCCGGGTTTACACCATGTGTATCTGATTTTTTTGTATTATTTGCATGTCTTTTATGTTTAAAATTAAATGCATATATTCAAAAGAAAAAACACACAAATATTTAGCAAAAGATGGTTTGTCTTCCATTTGGAAAAGAAAGGACAGCTAACCTCAATTTTGATTGTGTCTAGGGGCCATGGTGGCTTAGTGGTTAAAACACTGAGCTTGATGATCAGAAGGTCTGCAGTTCATCAGTTTGAGACCCAAGTACTGCATGATGGAGTGAGCTCCCATTGTCTGTCGCAGCTCCAGCCAACCTAGCAGTTTGAAAGCAAGAAATTGCAAGTATATTAATAGGTGCTGCTTCAGTGGGAAAGGTAGCTGCATTCTGTGTGCTCCGGAGTCTAGTCATGCCTGCCACATGACCCCAGAAACATCTGCAGACACAGACAGCACTGGCTCTTTGGCTGTAAATGAGGGTGAGCACCGCCCCATAGAGTCGGACATGACTGGCTTTCGAGCACAAGCAACCTCTGCTACAATCAACCTTCCTAACTGTTGTCCTCTATGTTGATCTACAGCTCCCATTAACTTCTCATATGCAAGATGAGGGGTTAAAGCCACCTGGAGGGGTTAAAAGCCATCTGAGCCTGCGGATGCTGGACACCCTCCTCTGAGCCCTCATCACCAGCTGGAGTCAGAGGGGCTTAAAAGCCACCTGAGCCTGTGAATGCCAGACACCCTACTCCAAGCCCTCATCACCAGCCAGATTCAGAGAGGTTAAAAGTTGCCTGAGCCTACGGACGCTGGACGTCCTCCTCCGAGCCCTCGTCACAAGCTGGAATTGGTGGGCTTTAAAAGCCATTGAAGTTACAGAGGATGTTGAACCCGGGCCTCTTTGAGGACGTTGAGCGGCAAAGACTCAGCGGCTTCAAAAACTCGGCTGCCACCGCCACCGGATGCCTGCCCTCGGCCCATCTTGACTGGAGGGAGAAGTGGACTCAGTTGCCGGGGTTTGGCGGGTAGGAACTTTACCACTGCTTTGTGATGTTTCTGTTAGGTTTTGAAATGCTTTTCTCTTTGTACTTTTGTGATGTGTACTGTTTTTGCAATGACACGATATTCTGACTTATGTATTGTTGTTACATGCTACTGTATTCTATTATATTTTGTACTCTGTTGTTTTGCTCGAGTGGCAGAAGATGGTCCCACCTTGAGTCTGAGGATACCTGCCACCCCACCCCAGACCTTGTTTTAGGAACTTTTCTATGTGGTTGTGACTTTATCATTAGATTATAGTATTGAACTGTGTTGTTGTATATTATAATGGGTTTTTTTGTAGATTGAATTTTGTATATTGTATTGTGCATTTACTTTGTATATTGTTGATTTATGTGGTGATTTTTGTGAGCTGCCCTGAGTCAGCGTATGCTGAGTGGATGGTGTACAAATTGAATAAATCAAGTCAACCAAATCAAATCAAAATCATTGAATATCTGGGATATATTAGGTTTCAGAAGGTTGAAGATCTATATTATGTACAGTCTATGGCCAGCTCTCAGTTACAAATGGGTAGGACATTTGAGGTAGGACATACATTAGCAGAGTACAGCAAACTAGTGAGGTAAGTGTAGGTCTGTCAATAGGAGTAATCACTCTGGATGCCTGCAGTATGGTATAAAGGAAAAAAAACCACCTTTCTTTTTGCAGTAAATCTCTTCAGGACAAGACAGGAAAACCAGATGCCATTATTGCAATTATAGCTGACTTTTGTATGTACAAAGGTGAGGGATAGCATAATGGAATCTCTTATGGTTCATCCACCATCATAGGAGACAGGAGAATGAAAAGGAAAACAAAGAATAACAGCAGTTTCTTTTAGTAAGAAGACAAGCATTTGAGTTGAAGAGGACATAATAAATAATAAAACGTCCATCAAGATTATACCCAACTGTCTCTGTCAACTCATCCATCCATCACCCCAACTATTTATTTTAAAATTGTATTGCTGTTCTTCTTCCGTGTCTAGGCCAGATGTGCAACTGCCAAAATGAAAGCACCCTTTGGCGAGTTCAGTCTGCAGTTCACCACACCTGACCCAGTGGGAGAAAGAACAGCTGGCAACACAAGGTCGCCTGGGTACCCCCGATTGTGGTTCAAAAATACCACAATCTTCAGGGAGGCTCTTTCTGTCTACCCCCATGTATTGCTGTACTTAGGTTGAACAAAATGGAGAAACAAATCTTTTGCTGCTTCAAAGATGCAAAATGGGTGGGTTTTGGACTAGAATGTCTAGAATTCCACAACCAATATAAAACTGAACAAGGAACAGAAGAACTGAAATATGATGGTTTTAGTACAGGTGACAGTGGTGGTCAGGAACAAAGAGCCATGGTTACATATAATAAAAACAGCACTTTTTAACCACTATTAGCTATCTAGAATGTCCATCATGTTCTCTGGAACCTTGGCTACTGGACTGCCTTGCAGTTTCTTCCTCTCTTTGTGATTTGTAGGCTTCTACCAAGCAGTTTTACCGATGTCTAGGCGTGTAGGAATTTCATGCTTGGGTTTGAAAGGTCTCAGGGCACTGACAAAAGACTCAGGGATGCAAGTCTGAAGCCAAATGATGCTGGAGGCAAAGAAAGTTTGACTTCATGTGCTTAATGACTTGAGTGTCCAAGAACCAACTCTCTGCTCACAACTGAAGCCAAGACTCATTGGCTAAGCACAAAGAGTTTATGTGTGTTTTACATACATATTTATTTAGAAGGTAGTATCTATCTTACTGCAGTGTGCATACACACATGTTTGTATGCTTATGTACACATACTATATTCAACTGTTAGATAGGGATCCACTCATATGACACCACCAGACCCAACTCTCTGATCTCAGGTTTCAGCTGATCTGGTGTCACTGGTGATGATTCACTTCAGCCTCCCACTCATCTTTACACTGCGGTGTGTATTTTTAATGCTAAGTTTCTTGACAGCAAAATGAGCGGAGGAAGAACTCTGATTCTCAACTGTCATGGAGGCAGAAGAAGCCATGCCAGATGGACTGGCTGTGAAGGCGCACCTTGACAATATCCTCAAGGCTGCGGCAGTCCATTGCAGTCCCGGTGTTAAATCCTGCATGTCTCATTTCATATGTGCCACAGAAGATGGCTCTGAGATCATAGTGTGTGGGCCACTTCATGGCAAGTTGGGATCCACCTTAAAAAAAAATTCTGCCAATGGCATTTTTTCTGCTCCAAGAAAAATGCATTCTTGGATACGAGTTGCAGCACCCACTAGCATCTTGACAGCTCTCTGTGAAGGTTCTCCATTTTGCCACCAGAAAAAGGATTCATAGAGAACAATAACTCTAATTTAGAAACTTATTGCAAAGCAAATTTCCTGATGACCACTGGAAGTGATTTACTGTATTATTGTACTTTTTTTATTGAGAGGGACATAGAGTGGAGCTTGTAGGATTTTCTACCTCCTGTACCAAACACAACTTAACAGGTTCTGGGGGTTATAAAGCATCCTTCTCTTCTCTCAGAGGTTAGACAGCCCTGAGACCTCCAGGGTATTGTATTTTATTTATTTCCAAACAATCACTAAAGTGATGGTGTCATCAGTCTAACATGGGATACATAGAAGTGTGGCATCCCCCACCCCTATTTGCCCATTTCCAGGCCTAGGCCATCCACAAATGGACCAAAACTATCTCTTTCCCATAGTCAAGCCTCAAGCCTACTATGGATGTAGGTAATCTGTTTCATCCATGGATCCTTGAAACTAAGATTCTACACAGACTCCAGTATCTTGCCCCAAAATGGATTACTTGAGACTGCCCAATAGTTTTCCAATACAAGGAGGGGTTCTTCAATAATGGTCAGATTACTGCCTCCTTTTGGCATGCTAGCACCCTGCCTTGCTGCAAGAAGCCATTCAACATTTCCCTTACTCATTTAGTCAGTTCCCCTTTGGCTGCTTCTTATGAACCAGGAATGGCAGGTGTCTAGCATGTGTGATAGCTTTTATCTCTCTGAGGATCACGTCTACACCCTAAGGGTATGCAAATAGGAACAGATCCATTATCACTGAACAAGAAAGGGCCAGAGTTACATCTGCAGGACCTGCATGAACTACAGCATCTGAGTCAGACTGGATCCAAGCAACTTTCTCTGCGATTCATCATGCAGCTTCCTCACAATGGGTTATTGAGTGGTCAGCATCTTTTTCTAGTGAGGGATTATATAGTAAACCCCTGATTACCTGGAAAACTCCACTGGACAATTCTGTGCAGACAAAATAATGGAAGCAAATGATACTTTCTTTGCTGCAGTTGCAGCCACAGCACAGAATTTCCAATGAGTCCATGTTAGCATCATTGATCAACTATAGCATGTCAGGGACCAAGGACCCTTCTACATTTCTATTTAACTATTAGTGATTGTACTTAGAAGTTGTGATGAATTTGCTTTAATATGATGGTTTTCTGTTGCCTTCTGCATATCAGAGCTATGGGGAATTGCAATGGGTACCATCCCATCGCCTCATACCGAAACCCAACCGGTTCAGTCATTTCCCTCCACTTTATGCTGACATTGTTGCTGTCCAGGCTCAGATGAGGTTTAAGGGTAATTTAGTTCCTCATTGTCCCACAGGCCTCCTGCTCAAGCTCCTCTATCTTAAGCTCTTGATTTTCCCGAGGATTAGTTTATTGAACTACTGTCTTCCGTGCCTCTCCTGGGGCTCTTGCCATTAGCCCCGGGATGGGAATCAGCTGCACCCAGCGCCATGCCCCCTAGCTCCATCTGGGCAGGGAGTAGAAGAGGCACCGGGGCCACCGGGGCTGTCGGACCTTCCGCGCCTCTCCCAGGACTCTTGCCATCAACCCCAGGATGGGAGTCAGCTGCACCTGGCACCACGCCTCCTGGCCTCCGAGCCCCATCATTGCTGGAGAAAAGAGAAGACCAGCCCCAGCTACAGCAGCTTGGGTGGTGGAAGCGGCTCCCGCCTTCCTTCCCGGGCTCCACCTGTCCAGGGAGGGGAAAAGGCAGTCAGAATGCTCCCGCCTGCACCTCTGAGCCCCATTACTGCCAGAGGAAGAGAAAGGGCCACCGGGGCTTGGGGTGGCCGAAGAGGAGGAAGATGTCCACGGCCACTGCCTTGAGGCTTTGTGCACCTTCCCCGCTTCACTCACCCACCCTGTCATCACCGGCAGAGGAGGACTGAGGCAGCTGTGGCTGCTCACTGTTCTGAGGACACCCCCGCCTGCCTAGCCCCCACCCTACCTGCCCGGAGGAAGACTTTGCTGTTCCATTTGTTGCGGGGTTGGTTAATTTGAATTTTGTATATTATATTGTCATATACTTTGTATAGTGAATTTGTATACTGTAATATTGCTGTTTTTCGATATGTCGTGCTGATATTCTTTGCTGATACTGTTTTGCTGATGTCTTTGATATGATATGTTTTCTGATATGTTCTGAGGTAATACTGTTTTGTTCACATATTGCTTATTGACATATTGTTTTACTGATATCTGATATACTTTGATATGTATTGTTGATACTGTATTATTTATTTATTTTTGTACTACTGTATTGCCATTTGTACTTGTATTGACATGTTGTAAGCTGCCCTGAGTCAGCCTGTGCCGAGTAGGGCGGGGTATAAATCAAATAAACATAAACATATTCAGTGACGTGTATTGTTGCTGAACAGATCAATGACAACTTTAATATTTGTAATTTATTTTTATCATTACATTTATATCCCACTTGTTCACTAAGAAACAGTACTCAAAGCAGCTAACCAACATCATTAAAGACATTAAAAACAGATTAAAAACATGTTAAAACAAATTAAAAACATATTAAAGAGGAAATCAATAAAATCATCACAAAGCAATTAAGAATGATGGGAAAGGGTGAATGATGGGGATTATTATATGGTTGATTTGAGGCATCATTTGCTTTTCTGTCTCAAGCAGCAAAGTTTCTTTGACCAGACATGACCATCAATTTGAAACAAGTGTGGCCTTTACATACATAGGTATTTTGACTATTGCTTCAACTACTGGAAAAAGTGGCATGTCTAATTATGCAAAAGGAGCTTTAGAATTTAGACAGACATTAAAAAAGCAATGTAAACTAATTCCACATGGAGGACAGTGTTCATTTTGATGCTGGTCTCTGATTATATTTGAACTGATTATTCAGTGAGCACTATGGATGTATGTCAAGTATCCATTTTCTATTTTTGCATGAAGCAGATGTAAATTAAAGGGGCTCATTTCATGATATGAAGGCAAAAAGCAAGAGCCTTAGATTGTCAACAGGAAACAATGATGAATGAATTTGTGATCCAGTTGTGAATAAGTATGAAAGTACTTTTTCAATATCATATAGAAAACTTGAACAGGTAAGGCAGTTGTTGTTGTTGTTGTTGTTCAGTCGCACAGTTGATTCCGACCCTTTGCGACCCCATGGACCATTTTCCTCCAGGCACCTCTGTCCCCCACCATCCTCCTCAGCCTGTCCAGCTCTGTGCCCACTGAGTTTACAATACCATCTATCCATCTCATCTTTGGGCGTCCTCTTCTTCTCTTGCCTTCTACCTTTCCCAGCATCAGAGCCTTCTCAAGTGAGTCCTCCTTTCTCATTTGATGTCCAAAGTACTTCATCTTCATCTTCACTATTTGTCCCTCCAATGAACAGTCAGGTTTGATTTCCTCCAATATTGACCTGTTTGTTCTCTTTGTTGTCCAAGGGACTCTCAGGACTCTCCTCCAACACCACATCTCAAAGGCATCTATTCTTCTGCGCTCAGCCTTCCTAATGGTCCAGCTCTCACACCCATACATTACCACTGGGAATACCATTGCTTTGACTATGCAAATTTTTGTTTTCAAGGTGATGTCTCTGCTTTTCACTATATTCCCCAGGTTTCTCATAGTTTGTCTCCCCATAATCAGTTGTCTTTTTATTTCATGGCTACAGTCGCCATCTGCAGTGATCTTAGATCCCAGGAAAGTAAAATCTGTCACTGCTTCTACTTCTTCCCCATCTATTTTCCAGGAACTGATCGGACCTGTTGCCATTATCTTGGTTTTCTTGATATTAAGTCTCAAGCCAGCTTTTGCACTCTCCTCCTTCAATCCAATCAAGAGGTTCTTTAGGTCTTTCTCATTTTCTGCCATTAGGGTGGTATCGTCTGCATATCTCAAATTGTTGATGTTTCTCCCAGCAATTTTGATCCCATACTGTGATTCCTCCATCCCTGCATTGCGCATTTTGTGCTCTGTGTATAGATTGAACAAGCAGGGTGATAAAATGCAACCTTGTCTCACTCCTTTTCCTATTCCAAACCACTCTGTCATTCTGTGTTCTGTCCTAACTGTTGCCTCTTGGTTCGTGTACAGATTTCTCATGAGGCATATGATGTGCTCTGGTATTCCCATCTCTTTAATTACTTGCCACATCTTGTTGTGGTCCACACAGTCAAATGCCTTAGTGTAGTCAATAAAACAAAAGTACACTTGTTTCTGGTATTCCTTTGTTTTCTCCATGATCCAACGTATGTTGGCAATGTGGTCTCTAGTCCCCCTGCCTCTTCTGAAACCGGCCTGCACCTCTGGTAGTTCTCTCTCCACATGTTGCTAAAGTCTATCCTGTATTATCTTGAGCATCACGTTGCTGGCGTGTGGGATGAGTGCAATTGTTCAGTAATTTGAACATTCTTTAGCATTGCCCTTTTTGGGGATTGGGACGTATACTGATCTTTTCCAATCCTGTGGCCACTGTTTTGTTTTCCAAATCTGCTGGCATATTGAATGCAGTAATTTGACGCCATCATCTTTTAGAGCTTTGAAAAAATCCACTGGGATACCATCATCTCCACTAGCTTTTTTGTTTGCAGTGCTCTTTAGGGCCTTTATGACTTCACTCTCCAGGATGTCTGGCTCAAGTTCAATTTTTCATCATTGTGATTATCAGGAGTGTTGAGGTCCTTTTTGTAGAGTGTACTCTTTCCATCTTTTCTTAATCTCTTCTGCATCAGCTAGCTCTTTTCCATCTTTGTCCCTTATCATGGTCATTTTTGCTTTAAATGTTCCCTTGATTTCCCCATTTTTTAAAAAAAGATCTCTAGTTCTGCCACTTTTGTAGTTTTCCTCCATTTCTTTGCACTGTTCTTTTAGGTAGGTTTCCTTATCTCTCCTTGCTTTTCTTTGAAATTCTGTGTTCAAATGATTGTATTTTTTCCTTTCTCTTTTGACTTTTGCATTCCTTCTTTCCTCTGCTATTTTAAGAGCCTCATCAGACAACCACTTTGCTTTCTTACGCTTCTTTTCTTTTGGTATGGTTTTCTTTGCTGCTTCATGCATGATGTCCCTCATCTCTGTCCATAATTCATCTGGCACTCTGTTTATCGAGTCTAGGCCATTAAATCTGTTCATCATCTCCACCGTGTATTCTTTAGGGATGCTGTCTAGGTGATATCTGTCTGGTCTCCTTGTTTTCCCTATTTTCTTTAGTCTAAGCCTGAATTTTGCGATCAGTAGGTTGTGATCTGAGCCACAGTCTGCTCCAGGTCTTGTTTTTGCTGACTGTATGGAGGTTCTCCATCTTTGGCTGCAGAGTATATAGTCAATTTGGTTTCGGTGTTGGACATCTGGTGATGTCCATGTGTAAAGTTGCCTCTTGTGTTGCTGGAAGAAAGTGTTTGCTATGACCAGTGCGTTCTCTTGGCAGAACTCTATCAGTCTTTGCCCTGCTTCAATCTGTGTTCCAAGACCAAACTTGCCTGTTATTCCCTCCACTTTTTGATTTCCTACTTTGGCATTCCAATCTCCTAAAGGTAATTTGTACATCATTTCTTGGTGTCTGTTCTGTGAGGTGTTCTAGGTCCTCATAGAACTGGTCCACTGTGGCTTCATCTGCACCAGTGGTTGGTGTGTATATTTGGATCACAGTGACGTTGAAAGGTTTGCCTTGAATTCTGACTGACATCATTCTGTCATTTTTGAGGTTATATCCCATTTCTGCTTTTCTCACTCTTTTATTGACAATTATGGCTACTCCATTTCTTCTAAGGTTTTCCTGTCCACAGTAGTTTCCAGAGCAGAATTCACCCATCCCTGTCCATTTTAGCTCACTGATGCCCAAGATGTCAATGCTTATTCTTTCCATCTCATTTTTTTACCACTTCCATTTTACCTTGGTTCATTGATCTCACATTCCATGTCCCTATGCAGTATTGTTCCTTACAGCATTGCATTTCCCCTCCCCTTTCCTGTCCCTCCCCTTCCTCCACTCTGTGGTGCTAAGCATCCTGTATCATCTGGCTTGCTCCTTTGTTTTGCCTTTTGTTTTGGTCAATAGGGTTCTGTTGGCAAGCTTTGTGGCGTGGTTTGCCGGTTTCTACGCCATACATTTTATCACAATTTTAAAAGTTTAAAACATTTTAAACAACATATTATCATGCATATTTTTACACGTTAAAACACAGTCTCTATGTCAGTTGCTATATCAAGTCAGTACAAAGTCTCTATGTGAGTTGCTATATTAAGTCATCTATTAAGTCATCTACATTATTGTGTATCAGCTACTTATCCTTTTGCATGGGGCTCTGATTCTCGCACCTTGGTTTTCCTCCTCTGCCTTCTTCCCTTCTGCCAATTGGTCCTCTCCTTCGATGCTCAGCTGGTGCCTGGAGGTGGATGATACCCCCGGCTGGGGGTGGTAATGTCCGGGCGGTCCTGGTTCCGAAGGCCTCGCGGCAGCGGCGATGGCTGGCCTCCTGCCGCTCAGCTGTCCTCCTCCTCTTCACCCCCGGCTGGGGGTGGTGATGCCCGGGCGGCCCCCGGCTCCAAAGACCTTGTGCCGGCGGCAATGGCTGGCCTCCCACTGCTCAGCTGTCCTCCTCCTCTTCACCCCCGGCTGGGGGTGGTGATGCCCGGGTGGCCCCCAGTTCCGAAGGCCTCATGGCGGTGGCGATGGCTGGCCTCCCGCCACTCAGCTGTCCTCTTCACCCCCAGCTGGGGGTGGTGATGTCCCGGCGGTCCCGGCTCTGAAGGCCTTGTGGCAGCGGCGATGGCTGGCCTCCTGCCGCTCAGCTGTCCTCCTCCTCTTCACCCCCGGCTGGGGGTGGTGATGTCCGGGCGGTTCCGGTTCCGAAGGCCTCACGGCAGCGGCGATGGCTGGCAGAGCATGACAGAAATACTCCCAAAATGGGATAATGGGAAAGATAATATTGCCATCTGATGTAGGCCATGGTTTTTTAAATCAGTAGCAGTACACCTTGACCTTCTAACTGCTGTTGGGGTGCCACTCCCTGTAGTATTGACACTGCATCTACAAAATTTGTTACAATATGTTTTTACAACAAATTAAGTTTCAGTGAGTTCCCTGTTCTTCTTTAGTGCTGAGATGCAGAATGTGCTCTGTGGAATGCTGCCAGAATGCACATCCAAATATCCCTCATGACTGGCTATCTTGGGTGGGGGTCCATTGGATTTGTGGACACCCAACATCTTAATTAAAGTAAAGGTAAAAGTCGCCCTTGTTCGAAAGCCAGTTGTATCCAACTCTAGGGTCCAGTGCTCATCTCTGTTTATAGCCAAAGAGCCAGCACTGTCTGCATCTGCAGACATTTCTGTGGACACTAGGCAGGCATGCCTCAACACCGGAATGCAAGGAATGCTGTTTACCTTCCCACCGAAGTGGTCCCTATTTGTCTACCTGCAATTTCTTGCTTTTGAACTGCCAGGTGGACAATTAGATCGTGATAAATGAGTGAAAACTGTTGGGAAAAGGTCAGTAATTTCACATATGCAGATAATTTCATATTGCTAGGAGAAGTTAGCAGTGAACTTGAAATGACTATTGAAGAAGTTGAAAGGAGAAAGTACAAAAGCAGGATTAGAGCTGAACATTAAGAAAAAAAATAATTATTGTTGAAGAGTTGCTGCTGCTTTTGCTGTTGTGGTGTTGTGGATTAAGATAGATAAAGATGGAAAAATCAATAGTTGAAGATATTCTGTAGCTTGGTCCTATAATCAACTAAAACAGATACTTTAACCAAGAAATAATATTGTACATCATTTCATTATTATATTATATGTATTAAATAATGGAAATCTTCATCAATTTAAACACATTTATCTATTTATACAGGTACCTTGTGTGGAATAGTGGTTGATTGGTAGACTAGGACTCTGAAGAACAGTATTTGAATTCCCACTTGGCCATGGAAACTCACTGGGGAAGTGCAACTCATAAAACTACTCCTTAAATACAGAAGATGCAAAAAAAAAATTGCATATACATTTGAAGAAAGGAAAAACTGTATTAAAATTGTAATACTCAATATATACAAAAGAGTAATACAAGTCACATTTGACTTCTGCAATTACAAGAGATGCTCAAAGTGGTTACCATCAGCATCTAGATACTTCCATTAAAGTGAACTACTGCTTGAGTAACATTGATCAATGTGTCCACTTGTATCACTGTGCATGCCATTTCAATTCCTTCTCGAAGTACTGCCAGTGTACCCGGTTTTCTATGGTACACCGTATCCTTTAATGTCACTCATACGTAGACGTAAGGTGATATTAAGTCAGGAGAATATCCCCAAATTTCAAATACCATTTCAAAATGGTCTTGTGCTCCTCAAATGACAACCATGCTTCCACCATTTTCTTTGACTGTCCTGCCTATTGCATGGACCAGGTGATACTAACATTCATTTTTGTGTGCAAATTTCATACTACACATTGCTACTGTAATTCAATTCAACTTCAAAAGGTAAATAACATCTCTTTAAATGTGTATACATTTTTCAGCACCCTCTGTACATCACTTACCTTGAAAACCCTGTTGGGATCACTGCAAATCAGTTCCAACTTGATGGCACATCACTCACTATATATTTATATATCCACCACTGAGGTAACAACTCTCTAACATGTCCATGTACATTACAATAATAACAGGAGCCAAAAATGATGACCAATGAATGTTAATGGGCCAACAGACTAATCTACATATTAAGCTGCTCATTGTTAAATGTACAATAATGCACTGGGAAGCCAGCATCAATGCACATGTAAGCAATCCATTGATACTTAGTCATCTGTTCTTTCACATACATAGTTAAATTACCCATCAGTTCTCTTTCAAATTATTCTCCCATTAGCTGAGCACTCAGAAAAGGCCAGTTCCAACATTCTGGCAGCAGTTGCAGCAGAATTTTCTTGTCATCTCTTTTCCATCCTGTATGCTGTTTAGAACCAGCTCTGGTGGACTTCCTGCCCCTCAGACAAAGTTTGGAGGTGCACAGCATATTGAAGTTGGGAAAGGTGATCATCCTTCCTTGTTCTTCTAGATCAGGAGTTCTCAACCTTTTAAACTGGGGCAGTGCCGTATTTAGGATTTGTGGGCCCCTAGGCTGAACCTGTGGCATGGGCCCTACCAGGGAAAGTACTTTTTTAAAATTAACCTACAAAAACCACACTTTCAGCAATTATCCAATTAAAAACTGAAAATCACATGGTGCAGGCCCCCCTTTGTGGTGCGGGCCCATAGGCTACAGACTAGGTAGCCTATGCTTAAATCCAGCCCTGAGCTGGGGGCTGGGTCACAACTCAGACAACTTCAGGGGCTGGATGGCCATTTTGCCCTTCCTCCACCACATGCCACTTCCTGGTGTGGTGGAGGCGGTGGGGGCCACATGAAATGGTGCCACGGGCTGCATCATTGTCTAGCCTCTAAATGGGAAACATTGTGGGGGTTTATTGGACTACAACTCCCAGAATCTCAGCATGGTTCCTTTCTCATCTTGTGATATTAGATAATATAACAGCATTGGTTTAATTAGGTTAGACTTCCAGTGCCCATTGTCACATGCTCAATGATGAAGCATGAGATATGAATCAGCTGTCATAAAATTGTACTAATCTGTTGTCTAACATTCACTGCACAATTTACTTCATTTACACACAATCACAAAAATAAAAGATATTTCAATTAAAAATAGTCTTGGATACAATAAAAGAGGAACCTTTATAGCTAGCTTTTCTTAAAGAACTGCAAATATTTCATTGCTTGTACTGTGGTACATAGTGAAGTAATTGCATAATTAAAAGATAATGTCAGTATAATCGAACATGGCTGACAAGATAATAGTCTCCTGGAGCTATACAAATGTCAAGGCAAAGCTGACAGATATGAAGAAACACACACACACACACAAAGAAACATAAATTAGGTTTTGCTTGTATCCTGAAGTGATCACTTACAATTGGCTAGAATTTAATCACTTTGTTCCCACTGATTGCCTAATGTACCAATGAAGAGCAAAATAACCACTTTTACCCAGTGGGTGTTAAGACCTTTGTAAAAGAACTGTCCAGATTTGACTCAACAGAAATAGCAGGCATCTTTGCTTTTGGATGAATTATAGAATTTAACAGATGAGCTGCTTTTAACTTTATATGGCTAGCTTCATGGAACTCATAAAATTACAGTTGAGGTTCAGTAGGATGTACAATTGGTTCACCAGTTAATGAGGCAAGTCACATGTTACATTCTCTTGACCGCAGATCCCTGTGTATCTTGAAATGAAATTTTAATTTTTAATTTAATTTTTATTTCCAATTTATATAGCTGCCCAACTCAAAATGACTCAGGGCAGCTCACAGCATTAAAAATAATACAAAAAACATTAAAACCTCACCCATTAAAACAATTTAAAATACTATAAAAATTAAAAGACTGAGGATTAAAGAAAGAGGATTAAAAGAAGAAGCGTTGTTGCTGTTATTTTATCAGCCAGCAGACGTGGGTCACCACCTCACTGGTGCCCCACACCTGCTTCGCCAGCCAGGTTTCTAGTTATTTCCTGAAGGGCAGCAACTCCGTCTGGAGTCAGAGCTCAATTGGCAGGAGGTTCCATAGGGCCAGAGCAAATACAGAGAAGGCCCTCCTTCTGGTGCTAGAGATAGCGAGCCTCTCTAGCAGATGGCACAGTAAGAGAGCCTCTCCGGTCCACTCTGATGGGATGGAAAAAAGTTCTTGGGGTGATGCGGTCTCTTAAGTATCCTGGCCCACTACCATGTAGACATAAAAATAGGGCCAAATGGTGCAAATGGGAGAAAGAAACCATTTGAGACAGAAGTGTCTTTCAAGTATTTTTTACTGCAAGAATGCAAAGGAGTGAAGAAATAACATATGTATCATCAAAACTGTTCCGGTATTGCCAGTTTTTCAAAAGAATTTTTCTTCATCAGGATGTAATCTTAAGTATTTTTCTGTAGACAATAGAATGAAAACAAAATCATACACTCTGACAACATATTGTAGTTTGGCTCTGAGCCTTAAACCAAGATATCTAAACATAATACATACCAAGAGTTTTTTACGTGTCTACTAGCCTCAGGGAGGAGTACATCCTATCATGATGAGCTTAAAACATATGACATTAAAACATATAGTACAATGTTTGCAATATATATTGTGTGTCAAGTGTTTGCAGAATTTTGTGACTTAGTACACAACAGATCGTGTCTACACTTTGCAACTTGCAATTCATCTGTAAAGGTTATTCTGTTTATGTTATGTTTAACTAACATTATTTTCAGCATCATGATGAGTGACCTAACATCATGGCAGGTTACTGACTTCTGAACACCCCAGCAAAGCCTAGAATTTCTTTACACACTCAAATTACTGAAGCACTATGGAGAGTAATTCTCCACATATTTTGTTTTATGACTTCTGTAAATGACTTCTGTTGATGTAGCAGAATTTTGTCTTTTTAATTCATTTTAAAAACATAGTCACATTACTAGGACTGAGTGCATATGAAGATGTATTCTTGTAGTTAAATCAGACCTTCACTATAGTTATCGCGATCTGTCATTCTCCCCTCTCCTTTTGTTTCAAGTTTCTTATTGTTGTGATGTCACCATTGCTAATGACCATAACCACTGTGTCCTGCTTCTCTTTGTCTTGTGTGTTCTGTGCTGGAGTAGGCAAATAATTTTGCTGGAAATAATCCTGATTGTTTTACCAACCCCATACATTATCCCAGGTTACAGATGTGTGAATTTCCCTGTTTGTGGCAACTGGGTTTTTCCCTCGGAGATCTGAAAACTCATGAATATTGTTACAAATGTGGATAAGAGTCAGCCTGAAGTATCTTTAAACTGTACAGGATGGACTGCATACAAATTTGCAGGCGCACCCCCCAAAGAAAGACTCAGACACCGGAATTGGATTAAAGGCATCGGGCCACTTTTATTGAATAATGCCCTAGTCTGAATTATTACTTTCAATTGGTGTATCATCCAATTGTAATTCTTTAAGGCAAGCAGGCCGCAGTAACACTGGTAAGGTTCCTCCCAAATTGCCAATGGAAAGTGGCTACATGTATCTATTTGTATCAATTTGCTTGTTGACACAAACAAATTGTTGACCAGAGTCAATATACTATCTACTGACCCCACCCTATGACGTGTATCCGTTCAATATCAGGGTGATGCAGGCTGTGCAGCTCCTGCCATCAACCCTCGGATGGTTCGCCCTTGACTGGCCAATCTTATTCCCCTGTACCTATCTACGTGTTGGCCAGTCAATTGCGAACCTGCCGGATACCTATGTGTCATAAATCTGTTACCTTACCAGTGCTACCCACCACACGGGGAGGCGTCCGTGATGACTCACCGCCCCCCCCAGACCGTCAGCTCGGTCACCAGGTCTGCTTGCATGTCCTCCAGAAAGAGGTCCAAACCTCTGGCCGACAGATGGACCCCATCTCTTGCATATAGACCATAATCCCGCAAGCCTATCCTAGGATGCTGAATGGCTGTCCCAAAGCCATTGTCAAAAAGGAACCGGGCAACAGCCCTGTTCAGTGACCGTCGAGCACGATCCAAACCACGGAGGTCAATGCCTCCCTTGTAACGGTGTCTCAGCACGATGTCAGACCATAGCAGCCGCGTGTACGGCCATAAGTGATGTAAAAAGGCCAGGTCACTGCACACTGACATTTTAAAAGAGAGGCCAGTGATCTGTCCGAGATCATTGCCGCCGAGGTGCAGAATCAAGACATCAGGCGGTCCAGCATCCCTGATGGACATCAGGAATGGCAACAGTTCACGCCATCTCATGCCGCGCTTACCGTACCAACGCATACGTGCGGCTGCAAGTAGCCCGAGATGGGGTCCCCAGTCTGTCACCGCAGCATACTGCGCTGCCCAGTGCACAAAACTGTGGCCCACCAGCCATACTGCCACCGGTGTGCGTAAACACACAGGGTCTGAAAAAGAAGGAAAAAAGGGGAATTAATGACATAACTAGTACTCATGCAGTAAGGGGGCGTAAATATAAAGAAAAACACATGGACCCCCATCTGCCCATGCGACGTATATCAGCATCAGAGTACCCAAACGCAGCCGCAGTTGAAGCGGCGCCTATCCTAAATGAGTGGGTGCCGTAGCGAGCCCCAGGGAAGCCGACACTGTGAAGTGCCATACCGGTCACCTTCCAAAACTGGAATTTGGTCAGGGGAGACCCATCCTGGTGGCAGAAAAACGGGCCAGGGTGCGTGCCACGCACTGCCAAAAACTCACGTAGGGCACCAACCGCACAGATGTCAGCAATTGTACAGCGTAGCAGTCTGACACCACTGCCTACTCCGTGCTGATCGGCCTTTGAGGAACGAATCCTCAACTGGGCCCACTCCTGGGAAAGAAAGACATCGTCGAGTTCCAGTGCCCTACGAGACATGTCCCCCTTTGACGATGGGACAAGCTCACTGATATGGAGTGCTCCAAAAAAGGCTACGGTGGTAGCCGCATGAAAGAGAGCCTCCTCATACCTATCGTAACACAAGCTATGTCAACCTTGTGCAAGGTGCGTCAGAACCTCTGGTGAAATAGGGTGACGTGTGTCCGGCCGGCGGTCTTCCAATACATGTCGTATGCGGAAGTCATTCACGCAGTCAACGAAACCCCTCGCCTTAGCCATAAATGCCAAAGCTGACAGCCTAGTGGCAATGGTGCGAGGGGCTAACCCTAGATCATGGAGGTAAACCATGAACTGCAGAATCTGGTTGACCGGGATCGGCCACACCTCAGGCAACTGGCTTTGCCCGCAAAAATTTCTAAACTGTAGGAGTGCATGTAGGTACATCTTACGCGTGTACATGAGATAGAACAGGCAAAAGGCATGGCCTTATCTACATAAAAACTGCCCCGAAAGTGAAAACCTAACAGCTCAAAGTTGTCAGGGTGCACTGGCAACAATCGGAATGCCGATTTGATATCACACTTTGTCAGTAGCGCCCCTGGGCCACATGAGCGTACCATCTGCAAGGCCTGGTCAAAGGAAGTATACCTGACCGGGCAAAGGTCATCAGGTATTGCGTCATTGACCGAAGAACCCGCAGGGTAAGAAAGGTGGTGGATTAACCGAAATTCACCTGGGGACTTCTTCGGGACTAAATCCAAAGGGGACACCTTCAAGTTCGGGAATGGTGGGTCAGCAAACGGCCCAGCAACCCTCAACGTGGTGACCTCCTTAGCTATAGCTTGGGCAGCGATATCCTCATTACCCCTGAGGGAAATTAAGTTTGGGGCGTCTTGAGGCCCGCGTACCCCCTGAAATGGTATGCGGAAGCCGAATTGAAAACCCTCAAGTAGGTACTGCACATCATCCTGTCTAGGATAAGTGGTAAGCCAATGTTCCAGCACCTGGGCCTTTCTGATTTGTTGCACCGTCAGAGGGAGCTCTGACCGCCCCCTGCCCACCCCTGCCTAGTGACCCACCAGCCCGCGGGCGCGCGGAGGTGGCGTGAGGGCCAGAGCAAGAAGAGCACTCATGCCGGAACCGACACTGACGCTTGTTGCACACTCCGTTGGCGGAGAAGCTCCAACACAGCAGGCGGGCTGGAACCCCCTGCCCCGCCGCTTGGCGGGGAACCTGTGTAGCAACCGCCCGCTGCACGGCATGGCCACAATGGTAGCGATCACCCAGTGCCAGCCACGTGGGGGTCATGTACAAGAGCCACAATTGCTGGCAGGGCTCATCCCACCTCATCTCAGGATGGAGGGCCACTCTCATCCTAAACTCCTTGTCATAGGCCAACCATGATGGTCCAGGGAAATCGACCACCGCCCGATAAATCCAGGTATTGCACCATTGGAATGGCCAGGTCAGGGCGAGCCCTCAGGTATACCGCCATATAAATGAGGTAGGCCGGTAACCAATTGGCCCAGGTGCGTGGCGGCTTACGCCGACGGGACAACTCCTTGTCCCTGTCGTCCTGCCCTTCTCTCTCTTCCTTGGTGGGCTCACGGTTTAGGAGGGAAAATATATCCACATATTCCCCCCTCCAAATCTTCTCCCTAGTGGCCTGAGAAAGATGGTCACCCAGGGGCAAAGAATAACCGGCCGTCGGTAGGGCCGCAGTTGGGACAGATTGAATAAAGGGTGAACCCCATGGTCCCTGAATAACCCCTGAAACATTAAGCATACCCCTAGGGGCGGTCACCCCTGTCATAACCGGGGGGTAAGTGGGTAACCAGGAGCTAACGGGACAGTGCGGATACAACTGTCCACCCGTGGTAACCTGTTGTGGCCATGGCCACTGCACCCCCCCAGTGTGGCTGGGCAGTGTCACTGGTGTACTTAGTTGACCAGAATACTCACCCGGTGCACCCCTGTGGGCTGCCCCCACCGGGGGTTCCGCCCCACAGCGGGCGTCGGAGCTCGCAACAGGAATCGAGCTCTGCATGCCGCTACACCCTTGCCATGCAGGACCAGGCCCCTGCGGCAAACCCCGCTGCGATGATCTAGTAGGGAGCTGCGAGGCGCCAGCTTGGGCTGGCCTGATGGCCTCAAGCAGCTCAACCCTGGCAGCAGCCCGCTGAACAGCGGTGGGCGACATGCGGGCCGGAAATGCAGGAGGTGCAAACCCACCTTCCGAAGGTGGTGGGGCAATGCCCATTGATGCCTCGAGCACTGAAATACATGCTAGGAGGGCATCAACAGCCTCAGACCCACCAGTATAAGGTGGGCCGGGTGGGCCGGATGGCCCACCGGGCAATTGCGGAGCCACCGACCCAAACGTGAATCCTGGGCCCGAATAGGGCCATGCCCAATAATCCGGCCCATGTGGGGCCGGGGGAATGGTGGGGCATAAACCCGGACCAGGCCCAAGTGGGCCACACTGCAGCGAGCCGGGCAAAGACCCCATAGGGATGGTGATCCCCGAGGGGCCGGCCTGTGCCGCCCCTGCTTGGAACCCGGCGTCAGGGGTGTAGGCAGCAGCCTGTCCGCCCACATTGGTGGTAGTGGGTAAGCCAACCCTACCACCAGGGCGCATGGGTGCTGCCCGAGCCCTCTGGCCCGGGGGCAGCCCCCTAGTTGCGGGGTGGGGGGTGGGGTGGGCAGAGCCCTCCCCCTCGTCCGTGGCTTCAGAGCCGCAGTTTTTTGCTTGGGAGCCATGTCTCCCAAGCAGAATAGTAAAGGGGAAAAGAAAAAAAATCCCTTTTAAAAAGGTAAAAGGCGAAAGCCGGGTAAAAAGTGACGGAGAAAACTTCTCCTCTCCGTCGCTTAGATAAAATGGCAGCCGAGCTGCCACATGGCCACCCCTTTTAAAGGGGGTGGCCACGCCCCCTAACTCACCCGGATGTCTGAGTCTGGGTGGGGGCCCCCCACAAAGAGAGCAGCGGCCATTTTGGCGCCGCGCTTGCATTCTGCATTCTTATTCGGAGAAGAGCACATTCTAGACCCAGGAAGCGCTAAAGAGAAAGCCATAAGTTGGAATCAAATTGATGGGACTCAATTATTATTGTGAAGATTATTTTGGTAACCAGTCTATTCAATTTTAATGCAACCATACAAGAAATCTCCCAAGAAGGAATTACTTTTTCCAGAGAAGTAGTAGCTTCTGGGCACCACTGAAATTGTATGGCAGCAAACATATTAGGTGATATATTATGTCCCACTGGCATTAATTCAGATTTTGACTAGTTCATCAAATAGCCAGACAAATCATCAAATGTGTTCATCACCTTCATTAATGCCACAACACTGAGATTCAGTGATAAACAGTTAGAAATCATCAGTAGAAAATGTAATTTTAAAATCGAGAGAATTGCATCCCAAGCCATAAATCTTAGTCTTTTTTCTATTACATATGTCAAGAGTACCAAACATAAACCAAACGTCAGGGAGAAAGTGGACATCCCTGTCTACTGCCTCTGCCATGAGAAAAAGGGAGGTGGAAATACCACTGGTCAATACAATAGATCCTGAAAATGAACAGACAGTTTTGCGCTGGTAAAAAACCTGTTGAGGAAATAAATCTGACCAATGTAATGAAGATAAATTACTAATATATTTTGTTAAAGGCCTTTTCAGTATCAAATGAAACCATTGCATCCCTGATCAGATCTTTCACTCTGCAAAGTGACAAGATCCACAATCAATCTCAAATTACAGCTTACAACAAATAAAAATTTACAAAAACATTAAAAATAGCATTACATTTAAATTGTTTACATTAAAAAAATTTTTTTTAAAAAAAAATTCCCTCTCATTGCCGCATTCTAAAACTGACAGCCCAGGGAATAGTTAAACAAGTTAGCCCAGGTTGCTATCTCCCCAGCTGCCCCCCACACCCGCTGCACCAGCCAGGTCTTAAGACTCTTGCGAAAGGATAAAACCTCTGCCTGGAGGCGAAGTTTGGTAGGCAGGAAGTTCCACAGGGCCAGAGCAGACACAGAGAAGGCCCTCCTTCTTGTGCTAGAGAGGTGAGCCTCTCTAGCAGATGGAGCTATCAGGGAGCCCCTCCGGTCTGCTCTAGTGGGACGGGCAGATGTCCCTGGGGTGACGCGATCTCTTAAGTACCCTGGTCCACTAACATGTAGGGCTTTAAAGGTTATCACCAGCACAAATTATCTGTTTCTTGCCTATACTTGGTAAACTCCCCATTTTCACATAAATGAAGTAATAACTGCTTAAGGCATATCTGTGTAAGAATTAGCAGTTCATATTTTAGCACCAGTAATTATGAAAGAAATGACTATAATTTGCACTTATGATCATCACCATGCTAGACGTGTCAGTGATATAAGCTTCTTGTAGTGAAGGTGGCAGAGATCTGGTCCCGACATTCTCCTAATACAACTCATATTACTTTGGAATGTAAAGGTGTTATGTATGTTAACTGTGCTTAACTGTCAATGCGATTCAAACCACCATGTTCCCGCATTTTCCCTAGCTGTCAAACAGCGTCCCTGTTTGACAGCTATGAGATCTCGCCAGACAGTGTAGTCTCGTGAGACTTCGATATGGCACGCAAATTAGAATCTGACAGGAGCGGAATGTATCTTTTCTCATGTATCTATTCTTATGCAAATAAGTGGATCGAAAAATTTGCACACTCTGTTAGCCAATGGGCTTCTTGTATTATTGTTACTGTTACTGTTTATAGTGTATATAAGTCCGAGTTTTGCCCCATCCAAACTGTGTTCAAACCCCACTAATAAAAAGCTGAATTTCACTACTTCATTTGTCTACTTCTTCATTCCTTGAACACTAAAAAAGGTCTGCAAAAACTTTACACCATTCAATGGAAATCCATCTGGGAAATTTATCATTATTCCAATTCTTGATTTTTTAAAAATATATTTCATATGAAAAAATGTGCAGTCAAGAACTTCTGTTGTAAAATATCTAAACATGGAAGAGGAAGATACCTGCTCTTAAATCTTTCTCTGAAACCTTTTGACTTTTACTGCATAGTTTAGAACAAATTGATAGAACCAAACTAATATCAAGGTGGAATGTTATCCTTGTATTGAATAATAGCAATTGTATGCCATCACATCATTTCTGTCTCAAGGTAACTCTTACCATGGTTTTCTATGTAAAGAATATGCAGAAGTGGTTTATCATTCCCTTCTTCTGGGAGTAACCAAGTAGAGGGTTCCCCAACCTTTGGGTTTGGAACTTCAGTTCCCAGAAGCCTAAGTCAGTACATTGGCTGATCAGTGCTTTGGGGAATTGATTTAGGCTTCTGCCTCCACCTCCAGACTGGATTATTGTAATGCACTCTACATGGGGCTGCCCTTGATGATTATTCTGAGGCTTCAACTGGTTCATGCAGCTGCCCCAGTGGTGATGGGGTGTGGGCGTTATGTCCATGCCTCACTCCTACTGCGGGAGCTGCATTGGCTACCGGTTTGCTTCCAGGTGCAATTCAAGGTGTTGGTGATGACCTTTAAAGGCCTACATGGTAGTGGGTCAGGGTACTTAAGAGACTGCATCACTCCAAGGATATCTGCCCATCCCACTAGAGCAGACCGGAGGGGCTCTCTAATTGTGCCATTAGCTAGAGGAGCTTCCCTCTCTAGCACGAGAAGGAGGGCCTTTTCTGTGTCTGCTCTGGCCCTGTGGAACCTCCTGCCAACTGAGCTTCATCTCCAGGTGGGGCTTTTATCCTTTTGTAAAAACCTCAAAACCTGGCTGGCGCAATGGGTGTGGGGGACAGCTGAGAAGATGCCCACTCCAGGCCAGATCATATGAGTGCCACCTGGGCTCCCAGCTTTCAGAGTTTTAGTGATTAGCAATTTGAAGATGTAGTACTGGGGAGAGTATTTAAAATTTTTATTTTTTAACAATTTAATATTTTAACGTCTTCTATTCTATTGTTCTGTAGTGTTTAACTGTGGTGTTTTTATATGTGTAAGCTGCCCTGAGTCACCTTGGCGAGAGGGTGGCAGTAAAAATGTGATTAAATAAATAAACAGAAGTACAAAACCCAAAGGTTGGTGAACACTGCTTAGTACAGAGAAGTTTGCCCACAGTGGAGAAACAAATTTTCACTCTTTGATACCACAGCCAGATACATAAACAACTAAGCTATACTACCAGGTCTTCTCACCTTTAATCAGAGAATATCTTTCTATGTTTTTAAAGATAAATAGCTCAGTTTTTTCTCTGGCTTCTCACTGCATTACCAATATTTTTGGCACAAACAATTATGGCAAATTCGGTCTAAATTCAGGGTTAATATTTGGAGGATCTCACATGAGGAGAAAGTAAAGCAGCAAATTGATTCAGCCAAAGTTTCATCTTATTATTCAAAGCAAATCCTCACACTGTGGTTTCTTCTTGAGAGAAGCAAATCTAATAATCCTCCCATGTAATCCTAACTTTTACATGCCTTTTTTTTCAACTGCCCTGGTGGAAGCTGGTCCCTCACTGATATTTCAATATTCTAATAATCCAGCCTCTTTCTTTGTCTTAAAAAGACATACTGTTATGAAGTATTAAAGCACTAGTAACTAGCTGGTCTAACCATGTCAGAAAACCAAAGGCTTAATTATGCAGGCAAATGGTTTGAAATAGACGAGCTTTCCTCTGACCCAGACCCAGAAGAAGACCACCTTGCAGATGGGAAGATTTTATCAAGAAAAATGTTGAACCAACATGGAAAAGAACTGCCAGGGACAGATCGATATGTACAGACATTGTGCAGAATGTCATCTACTCATACAAAGACTCCTCACTGAATAACAACTCCAAAGAATCCAAAAGAAGACAAGTGTTAATTTGAGATGTCAAATAGAGCAGAAAAATAACAAAAACAAACAAACACAACAGTTTGGATGGTCAAGTGAAATAAAGGTAGATTCCTTCCTTGGGGATAAAGTGTCCCAAACATCTACCAGTCCTAAATTAGCACACAGGCCTTATTTATGAATCTGACCATAAAATACAATTTGGTTTGGTTAAAAATAGGATCTAAATCAGTGATAATGAACCTTGGCACTCCAAGTGTTCTTGGACTTCAATTCCCAGAAACCCAAGTCAGCACTCCTGCTGATCAGGGCTTCTGGGAATTGAAATTCTAGAACAGCTGGAGTGCCAAGGTACTCCATTATTGATTTAAAGTATTAGATCACCAATACACAGTCTTATACAATGGTAACTAAATGCCTAAAACACTAATGCAGTGTAAGAGCTCAGCCTACATTCAAATCACAAACGTAACCTGTGCAAAAGTAGAAGTGGAATACTTTACCCATTTGTTGTTGTTCAGTCGCACAGTCGACTCCGACCCTTTGAGACCCCATGGACCATTTTCCTCCAGGCGCCTCTGTCCTCTACCATCCCCCTCAGCCCTCCCAGCTCTGTGCCCATTGTGTCTATAATACCATCTAGCCATCTCTTCCTTGGCCTCCCCCTTCTTCTTTTGCCCTCCACCTTTCCCAACATCAATGCCTTCTCAAGTGAATCCTCCCTTCTCATTTGATGTCCAAAGTATTTTAGCTTCATCTTTACTATTTGACCTTCCAATGAGCAGTCAGGGTTAATTTCTTCTAAGATTGACCTATTTGTTCTCCTCGCTGTCCAGGGGACTCTCAAAACCCTCCTCCAACACCACATTTCAAAGGCATCTATTCTTCTGCGTTCAGCCTTCCTAATTGTCCAGCTCTCACATCCATACATTACTACTGGGAAAACCATTGCTTTGACTATTCTAATTTTTGTTTGCAATGTAATGTCTCTGCTTTTCACTATGTTCCCCAGGTTTCTCATCGCTTGTCTCCCAAGAATCAGTCGCCTTTTTATTTCATGGCTGCAATCCCCATCTGCAGTGATCTTTGATCCTAAGAAAGTAAAATCTGTCACTGCTTCTACTTCTTCCCCGTCTATTTTCCAGGAACTGATGGGGCCTGTTGCCATTATCTTGGTTTTCTTGATATTTAGTCTCAAGCCAACTATTGCACTCTCCTCCTTCAGCCAAATCAAGAGATTCTTTAGGTCTTCCTCACTTTCTGCCATTAGGGTGGTATCGTCTGCATATCTCAGATTATTGATGTTTCTCCCAGCAATTTTAATCCCATATTGTGATTCCTCCATCCTTGCACTGCGCATTATGTGCTCTGTGTATAGGTTGAATAAGCATGGTGACAAAATGCAGCCTTGTCTTACTCCTTTTCCTATTCCAAACCACTCTGTTATTCCATGTTCTGTCCTAACTGTTGCTTCTTGGTTCATGTACAGATTTCTCAGGAGGCATATGAGGTGCTCTGGTATTCCCATCTCTTTAATTACTTGCCACATCTTGTTGTGGTCCACACAGTCAAATGCCTTAGTGTAGTCAATAAAACAAAAGTAAACTTGTTTCTGGTATTCCTTTGTTTTCTCCATGATCCAGCGTATGTTGGCAATGTGGTCTCTAGTCCCCCTGCCTCTTCTGAAACCAGACTGCACCTCTGGTAATTCTCTCTCCACATGCTGCTGAAGTCTGTCCTGTATTATCTTGAGCATCACCTTGCTGGCATGTGGGATGAGCGCGATTGTTCGATAATTTGAACATTCTTTGGCATTGCCCTTTTTTGGGATTGGGACATATACTGATCTTTTCCAATCCTGTGGCCACTGTTTTGTTTTCCAAATCTGCTGGCATATTGAATGCAGTAATTTGATGCCATCATCTTTTAGCGCTTTGAAAAATTCAACTGGGATACCATCATCTCCACTAGCTTTGTTGTTTGCAGTGCTCTTTAGGGCCTTTATGACTTCGCTCTCCAGGATGTCTGGCTCAAGTTCAATTTCTTCATCATTGTGATTATCAGGAGTGTTGAGGTCCTTTTTGTAAAGTTCCTCTGTGTACTCTTTCCATCTTTTTTAAATTTCTTCTGCATCAGCTAGCTCCTTTCCGTCTTTGTCCCTTATCATGGTCATTTTTGCTTTAAATGTTCCCTTGATTTCCCCAATTTTTTTGAAAAGATCTCTGGTTCTGCCTCTTTTGTTGTTTTCCTCCATTTCTCTGCACTGTTCTTTTAGGTAGTTTTCCTTATCTCTCCTTGCTTTTCTTTGAAATTCTGTGTTCAAATGGTTGTAGTTTTTCCTTTCTCCTTTGACTTTTGCATTCCTTCTTTCCTCTGCTATTTTAAGAGCCTCATCAGACAACCACTTTGCTTTCTTACTCTTCTTTTCTTTTGGTATGGTTTTCTTTGCTGCTTCCTGCATGATGTCCCTCATCTCCGTCCATAATTCTTCCGGTACTCTGTCTACCGAGTCTAAGCCATTAAATCTGTTCATCACCTCCACCGTGTATTCTTTAGGGATGCTGTCTAGGTGATATCTTTCTGGTCTCCGTGTTTTCCCTATTTTCTTTAGTTTAAGCCTGAATTTTGCGATCAGTAGGTTGTGATCTGAGCCACAGTCTGCTCCAGGTCTTGTTTTTGCTGACTGTATGGAGGTTCTCCATCTTTGGCTGCAGAGTATGTAGTCAATCTGGTTTCTGTTTTGGCCATCTAGTGATGTCCATGTGTAAAGTCGCCTCTTGTGTTGCTGGAAGAGAGCGTTTGCTATGACCAATGTGTTCTCTTGGCAGAACTCTATCAATCTTTGCCCTGCTTCATTCTGTGTTCCAAGACCAAATTTGCCTGTTATTCCCTCCACTTTTTGATTTCCTACTTTGGCATTCCAGTCTCCTAATATAATTTGGACATCATTTCTTGGTGTCTGTTCTATGAGGTGTTGTAAGTCCTCATAGAACTGGTCCATTGTGGCTTCATCTGCACCAATGGTTGGTGCGTATATTTGGATCACAGTGACATTGAAAGGTTTGCCTTGGAATCTGACTGACATCATTCTGTCATTTTTGAGATTGTATCCCATTACTGCTTTTCTCACTCTTTTATTGACAATTATGGCTACTCCATTTCTTCTAAGGTTTTCTTGCCCGCAGTAGTAGATATGATGGTTTCCAGAGCTGAATTCACCCATCCCTGTCCATTTGAGCTCACTGATGCCCAAGATGTCAATGCTTATTCTTTCCATCTCATTTTTTACCACTTCCAGTTTTCCTTGATTCATAGACCTCACATTCCATGTCCCTATGCAGTATTGTTCCCAGCAACACTGTATTTCTCCTCCCCCTTTCGTATCCCTCCCCCTTTTCAGATCTGCTGTGCTGAGCATCCCCTTGTTTTGCCTTTTGTTTTGGTCCATAGGGTTCTCTTGGCAAACTTTGTGGCGTGCCTTGCCGGTCTCTACGCCAGTCTTTTCCCATCACACATGTTATCACAGTTTAAACAGTTTTAAAACAAAGTATTATCATGCACAATATCACAGTTTATCACATAGTATCAAAGTAAAAGTTGAACTAATTAATGAAAGGGAAAGAAAGAAAGAAAGAAAAAGTCCACTATATCAAGTCTCTATGTAAGTCAGTTTCTTGTATGTCAGTTGCCATAAGCCATCTATGTTTAGTCAACTATATTATTTCAGTTCGATTACTTATCCTTTGCATGCACACAGCAGCTCTTGCCTCTCTTCGGCCGCATGGAGTCGGTCAAAGGCGCCGGCTCGGGCCTCGCTGTGATGGTGGTTGTGGATGGTATCTCCTGGGGGTGGTCGGGGGTCTCCGGAAGTGTCCTTCTCTCTGGCCCCAGGTCTTTGGATGGGGAGGGAGGGGCAAGATCCTTTACTCACCTCCCCCTTGGGCCTCTGTGGATGGCAAATGGGCAGTAGAGCTGGGCCTTCCTGAAGCCTTTTCTTCCTCTCCAGGCTCAGGTCTTTGGATGGGGAGGGAGGGGCAGGATCCTTTACTCACCTCCCCTGTGGGCCTCTCTGCATGGAATGAGCAGTAGAGCTGGGCCTTGCTGATTCCTTTTCTTCCTCTCTTTACCCATAGTAAAATATAAACTGGCCAGTTTTTTTAAACCAAAGTAGGACTGCAGCTGAATATCAAGAAGATAAAAATCATGACTACAAAACTAACAAAAACTACACAACTTTAATGATGACAATGAAATAATTGCTCCTCATTCAGCTCTTCCCATCACAGAGTTACCAAAGTTTAAAAATATTACATTTAAAAATAACGAGAGATAGAGTCAAACTAGACATGATCTATAACAGGGGTACCCAAACTTTTTGGGCCTAAGGCCGGTCATGTGGTTCAGGGGGGAGGTCACTTTGGCCTGGGGGCCATATGGGCGTGTTTTTCTTTCGCTTCCAGGAGCAACAAGGGCTTCACAGACCAGATGAATTGCTGTCGGGCACCCGGGGCATAGTTTGGGCACCCAGATATAGAACATATTTAAAAGAGGTTCCCTTATAGTAGTGAAAGATTTTGACATAATATTACTTTCCTTTTCATTCCAAAGTTTTCCTTTTCATACCATGGTTGATGACTAACACGATACTTTTAACTTTTGACTACATATATAACTTCCTAGAGAGTAAAGTCAGAAAGGCTCTAAAAATCAAACAACAAAGCCAGTGGAAATGATGGTATCCCAGCTGAATTTTTCAAAGCCCTAAAAGATGATGGAATCAAATTTTTGCATTCTATATGCCAACAGATCTGGAAAACACAATAATGGCCACAGGATTGGAAAAAATCAGTTTATGTTCCAATCCCAAAAAAGGTTAATGCCAAATAATGTTCAAATTATTGAACAATTGCGCTCATCCTACATGCTAGCAAGGTAATACAGGATAGACTTCAGCAGCACGTGGGGAGAGAATTACCAGAAGTGCAGGCTGGATTCTGAAGAGGCAGGGGGACTAGAGACCACATTGCCAACATACGTTGGATCATGGAGAAAACAAAGGAATATAAGAAATAAGTCTACTTCTGTTTCATTGACTACACCAAGGCCTTTGACTGAGTGGACCACAAAAAATGTGGCAAGTAATTAAAGAGATGAGAATACCAGAACACCTTATATACCTCATGAGAAATATGTACAAGAGTCAAGAAGCAACAGTTAGGACAGAACATGGAATGGCAGAGTGGTTTGGAATAGGAAAAGGAGTAAGACAAGGCTGCATTTTGTCACCCTGCTTATTCAACTTAAACACAGAGCACATAATGTGCAATGAATGGTTGGACAAATCACAAGTTGGGATCAAAATTGCTGGGAGAAACATCAACAACTTGAGATACGCAGATGATACTACCCTAATGGCAGAAAGTGAGGAAGACCTAAAGAAGCTGCTGCTTAGGTTGAAAGAAGAGAGTGCAAAAGCTGGCTTGAGACTCAACATCAAGAAAACCAAGATAATGGCAACAGGCCCTATTAGTCCCTGGAAAATAGATGGGGAAGAAGTAGAAGCAGTAACAGATTTTACTTTCTTAGGATCAAAGATAACTGCAGATGGAGATTGCAGCCATGAAATAAAAAGGTGACTGATTATGGGGGGACAAGCTATGAGAAACCTGGGGAACATAGTTAAAAGTAGAGACATAATGTTTTAATCATTTTAGTGGGGTTTTATATGTTTTTGTGGGATGAAGTTGTAAGCCGCCCAGAGTCGCCTGTCGATTGGGCGGCAATATAAGTTTAACTAACTAACTAACTAACTAACTAACTAACTAACTAACTAACTAACTAACTAACTAACTAACTAACTAACTAACTAACTAACTAACTAACTAACTAACTCAATCAATCAATCAATCAATCAATCAATCAATCAATCAATTGCCTTGCAAACAAAAATTTGCATAGTCAAAGCAATGGTATTCCTGATGAAAATGTATGGTTGTGGGAGCTGAACCATTAGGAAAGTTGAGTGCAGAAGAAGAGACACTTTTGAAATGTGGTGTTGGAGAAAAGTTTTGTGAGTACCTTGGACAGTGAGGAGAACAAATAAGTCATTCCTGAAAGAAATCAACCCTGACTGCTCCTTAGAAGATCAAATAGTAAAGATGAAGCTAAAGTATTTTGGACATCGAATGAGAAGAGAAGATTCACTTGAGAAAGCCTTGATGCTGGGAAAGGTGGAGGGCAAAAGGAGAAGGGGGCAACCAAAAATGAGATGGCTAGATGGTATTGTAGATGCAATGGGCACAGAGCTGGGTGGGCTGAGGAAGATGGTGGAAGACAGAGGTGTCTGACAGGCAATGATCCATAGGGTCACAAAGAGTCGGAATTGACTGTGCAACTGACCAACAACACCTCCATATGTCACATTTTGTGCTCTTTGTTTTGCCATTGGTCACTGGAAGGTAAACATGGACCCCATTTGAAAGTCTGACTGCCAAGGTACATAGCTCTGAGCAAACAGTGTTGTGGTAGGGAAAGTGAACATATTCCACAGGGAATATCTATCCTTATTAATGTCTAGTTTGACCCCTAGAATCACTGAGATGGAAAAGACTTTACAGGCAATATAGTTCAACCCTGTCAGAAAATGATACTGGCTGTATGTCTGAAGTGTTTATCCGCTCACGTGCGAACTTTAAATACCTAGAATTCTCATTAGTATAGAAGACCCCTATACGTATATGTATACGTGTGTGTGTGTGTGCATGTGTGTGCGCGTATACGTATATGTATATGTACACATACAAGCACATGCACACGCATGCATGCATGCATGCACACATGCATGCACAAGGAAAACCACACACAAAATATGCAAAATGTGGATTTGTATGCATGTTTTAAATGTCCATCCACTGATATAAAAATGGGACAAAGTACATTTATGCTTAAAAGGATGTTAATATTATAGAAACTAAAACACAACTTTGCCCATGGCTACTTTAGAAGAGTACTGTATGTTGATGTTGATATAATTGTAGAAGATCAGGCTAATTAGACTAATGGTTGGGCTCAGTCCCAGTGGAACTGTACAGAATCTCTGGGGCTGAGGTGATGAATCATTGCTTAAGGCTGCTGATTTGCATTGAGGATAACAGTATATCATCTCCATTTGTTATCATTCTTTATCCTTGAACTAGACTAAGCATTGTTCGGCCAGGTTATCCTGCTATGGTAATAGAGTAGACCATACTGCCAGTGACTCAACAACAATCATCTGGCAGTGGCTAACTAGCCTGATAACCTTGAGGACTAATGGCCTTGGGTGGCAAACTTCACAGGGAAGGGTGATAGTTTCCAAGCAGATTAAATCTAACCTTAATCATCTTGATGGAGGGCAGCAGCTTCAACAATACTGGCCTGGAGCTGATCTGGACTTTGTGTGCCAAAAGGGCTCAGGACCAGAAAGTGACTTGCGGAACTGGATCAGTGACATGGGTGACACACTGCAATGTGGACAGCAAAAGGAAGGCCACTGCATTATATTGTTCCCAGGACAATCTTTATTGCTGATCACCATGATGATCACCAATATTCGAAATTGGATATGGTACTTAAAGGAGGAGGAGAAGGAGGATGGGGGAGGAGGAGGAAGAGGAAGGGGATGAGGAAGAGAAGAAGAAGATGACGAAGATGAAGACAAAGATTAGGAGCATGTCTAAATGAACACTTAGCATGCTTGTTCAAGCTTTTGGAAGTTGGTCCAGCATGATGCAGGTGCATTTCGCAGCCAATTGAGTGCTCCAACCTCCCCTCAAGTATTTCTTTTAGAACCTCTGTTGGGGGGTTCTTGCAGTGGATCAAGTGGCTAAGATGCTGTCTGGAAGGCAGCAGGGCAGCAGTTCGATACCTGATTACTGCAGGATGGAATGAGCTCCCGTCTTTGTCCCAGCTCCTGCCAGCTCAAAGCAAGAAATTGCAAGTAGCTCAAAAGCAAGAAATTGCAAGTAGATAAATAGGGACCACTTCCCTGCTTGCCACATGACCACGGAAATGTCTGCAGAAGCAGACAACGCTGGCTCTCTGGCTATAAACAGAGATGAGCACTAAACCCTAGAGTCAGATACAACTGGCTTTTGAGCAAGGGTGACCTTAGGCACGTTCTCCTTTTTTTAGATTGCTAAAAAAATACACTTGGGTCTCCAAAAAGGTTGTTTCCTCTGTCAACATCCAGTTTGCTGATAGGGATAGCGGGCCCCATCAAATACAAAATGTTTTCATTTTACATTTTATGCTCCTCTACAGAAGGGTAGGGAAAGTGTAATTGTTTCTTTTCCCACTCCCCTGCATTTTCCCATTTGATCTTCAATCAAAGCTGCAGTGATCAAAGAGGAAAACAGGAGGGAAATTCCTCATTTCTTTGCCAATCTAGCACTATAATGATCAGAAAGGTAGGGGGAAAACCAGTTAGAATGACTTTCCCTGCTCTGTAGAGGAACAGGGAAAATGTTTCATTTGTCTGCATGGTGAAGTGGCTCCAGCAAAGGTTACTTAGGATTTAAGACTGCCCCTCCCAGCCCTGAGTAACGAGACAGACACTGTATTTGTTGGTATAAAAATTGGGCCACTTTATTAACAGAAAACTGTTAAGAACTCGTAACTGGTTAACTGCTCTGTCAAGGCCGAAGTAGCACTGGTAAGGACCTATGATAGTTAATTTGACCATGAACAATTTATACCAAATTCAACTGAATAATTTTATTCCAAATTATTTTGATCCCCTGTCAGAAGTTCCTTCTGGGCACTCACGCTTCCAACCAGAACTTGGTTGAACTGAGTAAAAGCCTGTAAGCCACCATGCTTGGCAGGCACTTGTTCCTGGTCTGCATTTGATTGGCTGCAACAATCTCTTGGTGTGCACTGTATGGCCAAGCAAATGCGTACCTGCTGATTCTTAGGGATCAATTGGGTTCCTTACTGGTGCTAACCGCCCAAAGTGACCAAAAATCAGCCCCCATGTGTCAACCATTCACCGCAGTATGGGATGGGTGAAAACCACAAGAATCCAACATGCCAATAAGGATTCAAGCAAAAATTTCCATCCGGCCTATATGCAAACAAAAAGAAATCACACTACAGCTGCTTGGAGGGGTGGGGTGGGCAAACGTGCCCAGAGCCCAGCTGAAACTGAAAGAAGGCAAGCCATGGACGCACTCTCCCCCTTTTAAGGGAGCCAGCAGACATGCCCCCGGGCTCGTCCTCGTCAGTCTGCCTCGCTCCCAGAGCAGGGAAGGCAAAGCGCGCACCCCCAGCATTTGCTGTGGCTGCGCGCCCCTTGGGAGCAGGTTCAATGTAACTTTGCTCCTTCCCCAACTTAGCAACTCAAAAATGAGAGATCCCAGACTGCCCCGTAAGTGTCAATCTGGATATGCAATAGGACCGTCCTTCCATTCAAAAGGAAGGACTAGCTTCTGCATTTGGATGGAAATCCTTGCTTTTGTCATGCTCACATGTGTTACCTGAAAAACCCACTACCAACTCCCTGCCATGGATCAGGGCAGAAGACTCCATGAGCCTGTATCCCAAGAGGTAGAGTGGAGCAGCTGATCACAGGTGGATGGGAAAAATGCTTTAAAATGTTGATGGAGTTCTGCACGGGCAGAGGTGCTCAGGAACCATGGACACAAAATTAGGGTTAAGAAAAAGACTTTACTTGTTTCAATTGACAATGGCCATTTATCAATAGAAAGAAATAAAATCCACCTTCTAAAAAAATGAGCTTCCCTGACTAATTTCTTCAAGGACAGCTGGCGTTCCGATGATGCTACTAGATTTTGTATGTATTGTTACAGTCATAAGCAAAATCTTTTTAGCTAGGGTCCATTAATAAAAGATAGAAAAGCCCCCCTGAAGATAAATGGCCAATACAAAAGAATGGGCACAGAGTACAAACACCACTTTAACTACACAAGTTTACATAAACAATAGAAAGGAAGGCAAGGATGGAGGGGGAACACCTGGGCTAGCCCCTCCGTCACCCCCCTCCCTCACACAATGTGTGGCCAATGAACATCAGGGGAGGAGATAGCATACAGATATTAAAACCATCCCAATTTTAAAAATCACAATTAAAACCCCATTAAAAACTACCACAAAACATTTCCTACCTTCCCACCATTTTAAAAAGAGGAGGAGGGCATTCTTAAATCAGCCAGCAGGCTGGGGCCACAGCACTGCCGGTGCCCCATACCTGCTCTGGCAGCCAGGTTTTTTAGCCCTTTCCTGAAGGACAGCAACTCTGTCTGGAGATGCAACTCAGTTGGCAAGAGTTTCCATAGGGCAAGAGTGGACACAGAAAAGACACTCCTTCTAGTGCTAGAGAGACGCACATCTCTAGCAGGTGGAACAATTAACGAGCCTCTCTGGTCCGCTCTAGAGGTATGGACAGATATTCTTGTGGTGATGAGGTCTCTTAAGTATCCTGGCCCACTACCATGTAGGGCTTTAAAGGTAATAACCAGCACCTTGAATTGCACCCAGAGGCATACCAGCAACCAATGCAGCTCCCGAAGCAGTGGCGAGGCACGGGCATACCGCCCACACCCCATCACCAGAAACCGCATTCTGAACCAGTTGCTGACTCTGAATGGTCATCAAGGGCAGCCCCATGTAGAGCGCATTGCAGTAGTCAAGTCTGGAGGTGACTAGAGCATGCGTGACCATAAGTAAGGAGTCCCGATCTAGGAACGGGCGTAACTGGTGTATGACACAAAGTTGTGCAAAAGCCCTCCTGGTCACGGTTGCCACCTGCTCTTCGAGCAGTAGACGTGAGTCCAGGAGGACCCCCAGATTACGCACCGGGTCTGTTTGGGGCAAAGTAGCCCCATCCAGAACCAAAGATGGTAGCTCCCATGATAACATGGGGCCCGTAACCCATAGCCACTCAGTCTTGCTGGGATTCAGTTGTAGCCCATTGTCCCCCATCCAGGCCCCAACAGCCTCCAGGCATCTGGAAAGGACTCTGAGTGCATTGCTGGGATCACCACAGGCTGAGATGTATAGTTGAGTATCATCAGTATACTGATGATACCTCACTCTCTGGGAATGGATGATCTCCCCTAGCGGCTTCATGTAAATGTTAAATAGAAGAGGGGAGAGAACCGAGCCCTGAGGCACCCCATACTAGTGAAGCCTAGGGCTGGACATCTCATCCTTTAAACACACCGACTGGGTCTGGCCTCTAGAAATGAGACTAACTTGACTGAAAGGGGTCCAGATAATCCGCTTCATCCAGAATACCCTGCAACTGTAGTGACACTGTCTTCTACATGACCTTCCCTAAAAAGGGGAGGTTGGAGACAGGCCGATAGTTGGCCAATATCTTTGAGTTGAATGCTGGCTTCTTCAGAAGGGTATGCACCAAAGCATGTTTTAATGGTTCAGGAAACACCCCCTCCTACAAGGAAGCATTGGCTATTGCCCCGACCCAACTACTTGTGACCGCCTTGGACACCTTGACTAGGCAGGCGGGACAAGGGTCTAATAGAGAGACAGTGGTGCAGACAGATGCAAGGAGCCTGTCCACTTCCTCAGGGACAACTGGATTGAACCAATCCCAGATAACTTGGCCAGACTGCACTCCAATCAACTTCAGATCCACAGCAACCACACTAAGCATTATTTCCATTCATTCTTCTGTCATCCCTTCAGATAGAAGACAGTCCCATTTAACACATTTATTATTAAATTCATATCCCGCTCTACTCAGGTGCACGGCCAACTCAGAGTGGCTAAACAACACATTAATGTACATACTGTTACAATAGAATGATACAAATATACGAAAAATAATCAATACGGCTACAAGGAAAACAATATTCCACAATAGTACAGTATCAAATACACAATATCAAAACATATCAAGGCAAAAGGAAAAAACCTCTTTTTAGAAGCCCCACACGTCCAGGCACAGCAGAACCACCAGAAAAATAGTTAAAGTCCCACCCTTGTCATCCTCCTGGCCGATAAAAGGGCCAGGAGGGCGTGGCAGCTTGTAGCAGCAGCTTCCTCAAGCTCCCCCACAGCCATGGGGTACTCCTTTTAACCCCTGGCAATGGTGGGCCAGGGAAAACATGGCGGCTGTGTCGTTGTCATTGTCTTCGGAGCCTCCTAGGCCGGAGGAGGCTCCCTTTATCTCCCCGCCAGTGGTGGGGGCGGGGAGAGTGTGGTGGCTGCGGCGGCAGCATCTTCGGAGCCTCCCAGGCCAGAGGAGGCTCCCTTTATCTCCCCACTGGTGGTGGTGGGGAGAGCGCGGTGGCGGTTGTGTCGTCGTCTTTGGAGCCTCCCAGGCCGGAGGAGGCTCCATTTATCTCCCCACCAGTGGTGGGGAGAGCGTGGTGGCTGCTGCAGCAGTGTCTTCAGAGCCTCCTAGGCTGGAGGATGCTCCCTTTATCTCCCCGCTGGTGGTGTGGGCAGGGAGAGCATGCCGTCAGCAGTGTCTTCAGAGCCTCCCGGGCCAGAGGAGGCTCCCTTTTTCTCCCTGCCGGTGGTGGGGGCGGGAAGAGCGCGGCGGCCATCAAAATAAGAATGTGACAGGGAACTTGTGAACCAGTCCTGAAATGCAGGTGAACTTGCTCTCCAGATTGACCAAGAATGAAAAGAGGGATAGGAGAAACTCTGGGCAGCAAACTTTATACAGAATTTCAATGTCCATACTATTTGAAGTGTAATTATCAGATGTAATGTTTGGTACAAACACCATGACTTGGCATAGATTTAAATCCTTCTGTTAAAAGTTTGAAAGGAGAAAGAAAGTGCGTATATTGCTGTCTGTTTTATGTAAGTCCCCCCAAATTAAGTTCTAATAACAGAATGTAGGCAATTTTGTTGGTCCATTGAAATCTTTTTAACAACCACTCTGCAAATGATGAGTTCCAAGTTTGCAGATATTGGTGAAATAGGAGAGAGTTTTAAAAGAGAACTAACCCTCCTTTGCTTAATCATAACATTGAGGACTAAGCAGGAGAGATTGAAGTCATTAGAAATAAGGAGAGTTATTTAAGCCAAATAAGGAGATATTTCAGAGGATTGGAGGCAGATTAGTGAAGAAGGTGTGTGTGTGTGGAGGGGCTCGTATCTACATAAATAGGCTTACGATCAAAAGCTGAATTATTGAACATGGTTAAGACGATTATTTAAAAAATAACTAAACAGTTGAGATTTGAACACCTCTACTGCTGTTAGCTGTCAGAGGATTATCTTCATTCAGGTTTATTAGACCATAAAGGAAGATTAGAATGGGGCATTATGTTTTGATGTAGATGAGTGCTGGGGAAAGGGTGGCACTAATTGTAGTTAAAAAAAAACAACAACTTTGACTCAACTTGTAGCTCTTATTGAGATTTGTACTGATGGACTACTGCTGTGTCCAGATGTGGCAGAGAGGGAACAGAGAGTACTTAAAATTATTAAAAAGTTAAGACTTATCATTGTGTACAGAAGAATCTGACAGTTGAAACGTTGGCTGAAGTGCAGCAGTAAGTCACAGCAGTGAGCCCATTGAATCAATGGAACTTATGGAGGACTTGACTCACTAAATCCCCATGGATTCACTGGCCTTACTCTAGTTATGACTCACTATTGAATTTCATACACAGTACTTTGTTTTTACCTGTTGACTGAACCTTTTTATTTATTTCTGCTCAAAAAAATTCTCCTTTGCAAACCTTGCCTTTTATTTTACAGTTAAACATCACAAGATATTACAAGGCACCCATGGTGCCTTTTCGATCCTGCAGCCCTTGCTTTTTAGGGGGTGGGTAGTCTTAACTTTTTTTACTGTTTTAACTGTTTTTAGGATTATTATTGTATTTGTGAATATTGTCTGTAAACTCCTTGGGTTGCCCTGGGGTTACTTTTTATGTTGTTAGCCGCCCAGAGTCGGCCTTGTGTTGAGTGGGCGGGATATAAATTGAATAAATAAATAAATACTGCTGGTCAGTGCTCTGACACATGGTTTATATAGCAGTCACCAAAGTGTCACCAAAAACTGTTCTTACATTTTAAAATGGAACTGTTGAGTCATCTCTTAGCTGAGGCAAAGTTATAGCAACAGCATAAAAGAGAAAACAGCCTGTTTTCCTGGGTTGGTGATGAAACAATCCAGTCTCTGCTCACAAAGTTTAGAGAACAAACCCAATCTTAGTGTAGGGCAGTGATGGTGAACCTTGGCACTCCAGATGTTCTTGAACTTCAATTCCCAGAAGCCCTGATCAGCAGGAATTCTGACTTGGGCTTCTGGGAATTGAAGTCCAAGAACACATGGAGTGCCAAGGTTCACCATCACGGGTGTAGAGGCTCAGGTATGGCAGTTGTTTGGGCAGCAGCATATATAGGTAGGAAAGACACTTTGAGCATCACAGGTATGAAATCTGGTTTCAAAGCAGTGGAATAAAAGGGGTACTGGTGCAGCTATTTCAGGCTACAGGCTACAAACAATCCTTGTTGTTTTGTGTCACAAAACAATGGCTCAGAAACTGGAAACCTTCAATATACTTTTTAATTCCAATGACAGGTTGTGCCAAAGGATGAAGCATGTATAGGACTGTTTGCATAAGTTTCTCATGCAAGTAAAAAGATACTCCAGATTTTATGCAAAGGACTTCTGCCACACATAGAGAGAAAAGGCAGATTCACAGGCTGGAGTTAGAAGAGGAAAAGGCTCCTCATATTGCAAGTATATGTTGGCTAATTGGGCATTGTTACTGCAGGAGTGCAGTTGAACATTAAGAGAACAAAAGTTGTGACTACAGAAGAACTGCATCTCCTTAACATTCACAAAGAAGAAACTGAAATTGTAAAAAGTTTTATATGCCATTTTTAGTTTAGCCCTCAATCCAAATAGAGAGTGCAGTAAAAAAAATCAAAAGATGACTTAGGATTGGAAGGGCAACTAGGAAAGTAAAGAAAAGCCCCTCAAGCATAACATGTGTCCCTGGATACCAGGGACAAAATCATCCACACTATTGTGATGTCAGCTACTATATACAGACATGAAACCTGGACAGTGAAGAAAGCTGACAGGAGAAAGATTGATTCATTCAATCTATGCTAGAGGAGAGATTTACAAATTCCATTGACTGCCAGAAAGGCAAACAAGCAGGTCCTACGTTAAATCAAGTCCAAATTCCCTCTAGAAGCAAATGCAACAAAAATGTGTTGGAGGAAAGTGATGGCACACAATAACAAGGGAGCATACTAAACAACTTCAGAAGAAAATATGTTCCTGCTTTATAGATTACACTAAAGCCTCTGAAGGAGATCGTGAAAAGACTTGGATCATTCTAAAAATAATGGGTATGCCACAAAATTTGGTTACCCTGATGCATAACCTATACTCCAGATTAAGGGCTACTATTTGAACAGATTATGGAGAAATAAAATAGTTTCTTATTGGGATGGTGTCAGCCAAGGTTGTATTTTACTTCCTGTGTGTTCAGTTTATGTATAGAATGTGTTGTATGAGAAGCTGGACAAGATGCAGATGAAAAATAAGTGAAATCAATGTAAGAAACATCAAGAATTTAAGATAAATGGATGATACTCTATTGTTGGTTGAAAATAGCAATGACTTAAAATGACTACTGAGGAAAATGAAACAAGAAGCAAGGATTACACCTGAACATTAAAAAGACAATGATGACTAATGATGGGAATTTTTTTATTTTGGATTTTGTGGGCTACAACGCCATAATTCTTCATCCTGGGAGTTCTACATATTGTGTAGGACCTCAGTGTATGCACCTGGGAGAAAAGTGCAATTTAGCTATCTACTGTCTCCATACATTCAATGCTGGAGTGGGCCATCTCTCACCAAAATGTGCCTTTTGAGTCTACAATCAGGGGTTCTACTATTTCATTGCAGAATTGACAGCTTTGTAGCTGTCAAAGGTGCTCCTGGTGACAACTTCCTGTAACTGAACATATCAGAAATTGAAAATTCCTCAGATTATCTATGAACAATGAGAAGAAGTGATGTTTGTTTTTACATCTGCTAGATCACTGCTGATGCAATGTGCCATGCTATTTAAATTAAAAAAAATATTTTGCATGTCTATATTGCTGATCAAAATTGTGGCTGTGGGAAATTTCTCTATTGGCAACACACACACACACACACACACTAAAAAAATCACATTTAAATGAGGTGATATATTGCTTCAGTGATGATCTAGCAGATGTTTTTTTTTTAAAAAAATCAGTTCTCCTGACCATTTGCAAACAATCAGGGGAAGTGTTCAATTAGACTCAAAGTGGCAGCTCTTGTTTGGATGGGAGGACTGTGTCCAATCATTCCTCCCACCATATGGGAACTGATGCTTTCCTGGCTGAACTAGCCACACATTTTGAAGGCAGTCTGAACAGGCCCTTATCTGCTGTTGCCAGACCTGGTTCAAGTTTTTCTTCTGTTGAAAGCAAGGGGGGAAAGTAGTGCACCATTCCATTCTGTGGCCTTAATCCAATTGGTAACCCTTTTCAGGATAGATGCATTAAATCAGTTCATCATTGAACAGCTGATTCACTGAGTCTCTTCCAGTTAGAATTGACAGTTGGGGGTTTAGCCGCCCCCCAGTTCTATCCTTTTACCTCATGAGGCTATTTCTAGTTCCCTGGTATCTACTGCTGTTCAGTCACTTCATCATAGGCTTGGCACTGATTTATTGCTAATATTTTACAATTTTTTACTTTGCCCTCATCAATTAAGGTTAAGCAGGGGCCCAGTGGCTTAATGGTTAAGACTCTGAGCTTGATGACCATGAGGTCAGCATGTTAGCATTTTGAGACCCGAATGCTGCATGACATGTGAATGCCCGTTGCCCATCCCAGCTGCTGTGAACCTAGCAGTTCAAAAACAAGAAATTGCAAGTAGATAAATAGATACAACTTTGGTAGGAAAGGTAACAGCTTTCTATGCACTCCGGCATCTAGTCAGAGGAGGGCAACCAGAATGATTAGGGGACTGGAACACCTTTCTTACCATCTGAGGCTGCAATGGTTGGGCCTCTTCACTCTTGAACGACGACGTCTAAGTGGTGACCTGATTGAAGTTTATAAAATCATGCACGGTGTGGACAAAGTAGATAAGGAAAAACTGTTTTCCCTATCACACAACACTAGAACTAGGGGACACTCCATGAAACTTTTGGGTACTAGTTCTCAAACAAATAAGAGAAAGTACTTTTTCATCCAGAGGATTACTGGTCTATGGAACTCCCTGACAGCTGTCAGTCTTGACAGCTTTAAGAAAGAATTAGACAAGTTCATGGAGGACAAGAGTATCAATGGCTATAATTATGGATACTTAAGGACAACCTCCGGGTTGGAGAGATAGGCAGGATATCTCTCAATGCCATTTCCAGGGAATCGTAAGCAGGTGAAGGCATCTGCTTGGGAATACCCTGAAGGAAATGGTGAGCCACTGTGTGAGACAGAGTGCTGGACTGGATGGGCTGTGGCATGTTCCAGCAAGGCTGTTCTTATGTTATGTTATGTTCTTATGTAGTCATGCCTGCCACATGACCATGGAAACATCTGCAGACATAGATAGCACTGGCTCTTTGGCTGTAAACAGAGATGATCACTGACCCCAAGAGTCAAACATAACAGGCTTTAGAGCAAGGGAGATCCTTACCATTACCTTTACTAAGTTATTTTAGTATGTCTTTTTTGTCAAGCTAGATTGTACCATAGCTGTTGTTGCTTCTCATTGATAAGACTTTTTGCTTGTTGGTTTTTAGACTGGAATTGCTTTAACTGCTAATTATTTTAATTTGCTTCTCTTGCACACAGCTTTGGAAACTGCAATAGTCAAAAAGCATTACAGAAATACAGTTAGTTAGGCTGGAGTCCTAAATATATATTTATTTTGGGTAAAGTCTTATCAAACTCAGTGGTATTCACTTCTGAGTGGAGAACTGCAATGTTAAAGAATGAGTATCTGTTGAAGGCTTTTATCCCCCACCCCCAACCATTTACTCTCTAGTAACCGAAGAAAAACTGGCTGAATAGCTCAGTGAGTTAGGCATCTAGTTGAGAGTTTGATTCCCTATTGTGTCTCTGTAAGTAGCCTGTATAATCTTGAGCTAGCTGTACAATCCCAGGATTCCCAAGAAGAAGAAAATGATAAACCACTTCTGTGTATTCTCTACATGGAAAACCCTGGAAAAGGTTGCTGTAAATCAGAATGGAATTGGCAGCACCCAATTATTTTTTTAAGGGAAGGAAAGTCTTGGAGTAGCTTAGTTGGATGTCTGTGCTTGTAATTTTGCAGTTCTTCAAATTCCCCTTAAAAACCTGAAATATAGCTTTGGAAGTCTATACATTCCCTTCCTCTGGTTAAATCAGATTTCCAGTGATTTCACATCCCTTTGGTATATTCATGTAGTGCCAGCTAAATGGGCATCTAGAGGTCTTGTACGGAGAGTTGGGATATGCAGGCCCTAGAATTAGAAAGGTTTTCACTTCCATTTCATTGTACTCCATTGTCCTCATTAGAATTACTTCAGGTTTCCATTGGTGTGATTGAGAAATCGGGCTCAGAAAAGAGAAAATAGTTGCCATGCCATTTGCCATTTTCCACTTTCCCGCTGCTCCTGCAAGGATCAAACCAGCTCTTTATTACCTGGGAAATTGGAACAGTCTGTAGGCAAAGTACCTTATCTTTCAATATTGCCTACAATCTACTTTGCAAGCAAAAACCCACAGGGAGAAATGCATTATTATTATTACAAATCAACCATTTGTTTTGCAGTCGAGGACTGGAATAAAATTAACAGTTCAAGCCCGAACCAAGGACCTAAGAGCTGTTAAGGTAACATCAGAATATGCTGTATATGCAGGTCCCAGTAGAGTTGTTTTTTGGAGACTTAGGATGTTCAAATCAGATAAGTTCAAAATTTCTAGGGAGTCATTGAGGTACTGCTCCAAGGGCTCCAATCACTATGGGAACAGCAACAGATTTCTTCTGCCATAGATGCTTGACTTCAGTTTGCAAATCATGATATAATTATAATAATAATTGCCATCACCATCGTTATCATCGTCGTCGTCATCATCATCATCATCTCAGCAGCAAGTGGGCAGTACTGCTTTATCTTTCATAGAAGGCACCTGCAAATACTCTTCTCACATTTTGTCATGTGGAGACAATGTGGAATTTTAAAGCTCTATGATAGAAATTCTCAACCTTTTTAAGCTGGAGGCCAGGTCATGCTCCCTCAGACAGCTTTGGGGGCCGGACAGCCATTTTGTCCTTCATCCACCACATGGCACTTCCTGGTGTAGTGGAGGCAGGAGGGGGGCACATGAAATGGCGCTGAGGGCTGTATCTGGTCCATGAGCCACAGGTTGAGAATCACTGCTCTATGAAATTAATTTACTGTGAAGTAAAGAGTGGAACAAAATATCTTCCTTACCAGATCTCTGTAATTGGTGTAAAATTTTGTAATGCCCTTCCCCCTCTTACAAGGAAAGCACACACATAAAACAGCAAGTGCAAAACAGATTGGTTGGCAGTTAAGAAAGATGTGAAGAACCCATCTGTAGCTTCAGATTAAGAAACTAATGAGCTCTCATCTTGTTTAAAGGAATTTGCACAATTCTCACAATGGCAAAAACAGTACAACAGGGTGAAAAAGAGGCAATTTTTTGCATAAAACAAATTCTTGGAAATTTAGGAATCAGCTAAAGGCACCAGAGAAGTCGTTGTAATCCTCACTGGTGAATAAAATAACGTTGCAGTTCCTTATCCTGGCCTATGAGGATGAGAAAAGTGATAATTTAATTCCTTTTACAAAAATTGCAGCAAATGCAAGAGGAAGGTGATACCTTTATTGGATCACTCAAAAAAAAAAAACCAACAACAACCAAAAACAAAACAACAATCTTGCATGAGCTTTGGAGCTCCAAAATCTCTTCATCAGGCATGGCACATTGTTTTGCCAGGTGCACACCTTAGAAATGCATGTTGAACAACAGCAAAAGGGTTTCTTGGCGTTATCAAACCATTCCCACAGGAAGCTAGGTGCTTACTCCTCTCCACATGGCCCCCTCCAAAGCATCAGCTTCCTTTTGTGGCCAGACAAAGGGAATACAAAACTTCATGTGCTTTCAATTGGGGAGCAGTGGTTTCAATTTGGTTTCTCCACTAGGCATGCCAATTGTCAAATTCAGTTAAAGTCAATTAAAATATTACCTAGTGGTCCGGTGTTTCTTGAATTTGTGGTGTTGTTACGATGTTAAAAAATCCATGCCAGGACGATGTTAATTCCCTGTTTCTCAGTTACTCTGAAGCAGCTCCCCGAGTGGCTTAATGGTTAAGATGCTGAGCTGGAGACTCGAAGGTCGGGTTTTGATACCTGAGGGCCGCACTTGGGGACTTGAAAGGAGTCTCTTTTGGGCATCGCCTAAGCAGAGTATCTCCAGGAAAAATCTTTTCAACCCAGAGTAATCTCTGACACAAAATTATTATAGTTACTCTGAACTCTGATACCTAATTGACAGGGAGTCTGCCTTTGCAGGCGCACCCCCCAAAGAAAGACTCAGACACCGGTATTGGATTAAAGGCATCGGGCCACTTTTATTGAATAATGCCCTAGTCCGAATTATCCCTTTCAATTGGTGTATCATTCAATTGTAATTCTTTAAGGCAAGCAGGCCGCAGTAACACTGGTAAGGTTCCTCCCAAATTGCCAATGGAAATTGGCTACATGTATCTATTTGTATCAATTTGTTTGTTGACACAAATAAATTGTTGACCGGAGTCAATATACTATCTACTGACCCCACCCTATGACGTGTATCCGTTCAATTTCAGGGTGATGCAGGCTGTGCAGCTCCTTCCATCAACCCTTGCATGGTTCGCCCTTGACCGGCCAATCTTATTCCCCTGAACCTATCTACGTGTTGGCCAGTCAATTGCGAACCTGCCGGATAACTATGTGTCATAAATCTGTTACCTTACCAGTGCTACCCACCACACGGGGAGGCGTCCGTGATGACTCACGCCCCCCCCCCCCCCGACCGTCAGCTCGGGCACCAGGCCTGCTTGCACATCCTCCAGAAAGAGGTCCAAACCTCTGGCCGACAGATGGACCCCATCTCTTGCATACAGACCATAATCCTGCAAGCCTATCCTAGGATGTTGAATGGCTGTCCCAAAGCCATTGTCAAAAAGGAACCGGGCAACAGCCCTGTTCAGTGACCGTTGAGCATGATCCAAACCACGGAGGTCAATGCCTCCCTTGCAACGGTGTCTCGGCACGATGTCAGACCATAGCAGCCGCGTGTACGGCCATCAGTGATGTAAAAAGGCCAGGTCACTGCACACCGACATTTTTAAAGAGAGGCCAGTGATCTGTCCAAGATCATTGCCACCAAGGTGCAGAATCAAGACATCAGGCGGTCCAGCATCCCTGATGGACATCAGGAATGGCAACAGTTCCCACCATCTCATGCCGCGCTTACCGTACCAACGCATACGTGCAGCTGTACGTAGCCCGTACAGTCTGTTGCCGCAGCATACTGCGCTGCCCAGTGCACAAAACTGTGGCCCACCAGCCATACTGGCACCGGTGTGCGTAAACACACAGGGTCTGTAAAAGAAGGAAAAAAGGGGAATTAAAGACATAACTAGTACTCATGCAGTAAGGGGGCGTAAATATAAAGAAAAACGCGCGGACCCCCATCTGCCCATGCGACATATATCAGCATCAGAGTACCCAAAAGCAGCCGCAGTTGAAGCGGCGCCTATCCTAAATGAGTGGGTGCTGTAGCGAGCCCCAGGGAGGCTGACACTGTGAAGTGCCATACCGGTCACCTTCCAAAACTGGAATTTGGTCAGGGGAGACCCATCCTGGTGGCAGAAAAATGGGCCAGGGTGCATGCCACGCACTGCCAAAAACTCATGTAGGGCACCAACCGGACAGATGTCAGCAATTGTACAACGTAGCAGTCTGACACCACTGCCTACTCCATGCTGATTGGCCTTTGAGGAACGAATCCTCAACTGGGCCCACTCCTGGGTAAGAAAGACATCGTCGAGTTCCAGTGCCCTACGAGACATGTCCCCCTTTGACAATGGGACAAGCTTACTGATACAGAGCGCTCCAAAAAAGGCCACGGTGGTAGCCGCATGAAAGAGAGCCTCCTCATAGCTATCGTAACACAAGCTATGCCAACCTTGTGCAAGGTGCGTCAGAACCTCTGGTGAAACAGGGTGACGTGTGTCCGGGCGGCGGCCTCATTCACGTGTCCACCCTTCCAATACATGTCGTATGCGGAAGTCATTCATGCAGTCAACGAAACCCCTCGCCTTAGCCATAAATGCCAAAGCTGACAGCCTAGTGGCAATGGTGCGAGGGGCTAACCCTAGATCATGGAGGTAAACCATGAACTGCAGAATCTGGTCGACCGGGATCGGCCACACCTCAGGCAACTGGCTTTGCCGGCAAAAATTCCTAAACTGTAGGAGTGCATGTAGGTACGCCTTACGCGTGCGAGGTGCCAAAGACATGCCGATCGCCCAGTTCACCTTTCCTCGCCAAATGTCCAGATCTCGGCCGGGAGTGGAGAGGGCAGTTCCTCTGCTTCTGGTGCCAAGGCACGGAACCGGGTGATCCGCAGGCGGGATAAAGCGTCAGCAATATCATTATTAATGCCTGGTACATGTCTGGCCCTGAAAAGCACATTAAGGCGTAAAGATCTCAAAACAAACTGGCGAACTAATGCCATAACTCTAGGGAATTTAGAAGTCTGGGCATTGACAATGTGCACCACTGCAGCATTGTCACACCAAAAATGAACTACTGAATTAGCCCACCTATCCCCCCAGAGCATCAGGGCACCCAAAATGGGAAAAAACTCAAGAAAAGTAAGATCGCCTTGCCATGTCTGAGGCCATTGGCCGTAGGACCACCTCCCTTCAAAGTAAATCCCATAACCCAGGAGGCATCCGACTGTACTTGGAAATGCGGGCTGAGCATAAGCTCTGATCTCCAGAAGGAGATGCCATTAAAATCCTGAAGGAATGTGAGCCAGACTGTCAGATCTGCCCGTAAACCTTTTGTCAGCCGAACCCTGTGGTGGCGTTTTAAGAGGCCAGCCATGGCGTCGCACAGACGCCTGGCAAATGCCCTACCAGGTGTTACTACCCTTCAGGCAAAGTTGAGGTGGCTGTGAAGCACCTGTAACTCTCGGAGAGACACCTTGCGCCTGGCAAGCATAGCCAGAATGGCATCAGAGATCCATATCACCTTTTCCATGGGCAACCTGGATGTCTGGGCAACAGTGTCAATCTCAATACCTAAAAAGGTGAGAGTGGTGGCCGGTCCCTCAGTCTTTTCAGGCACCAGGGGCACACCTAGTTCCCGCATAAACACCTGAAAAGTGGCCAGTAGCCGAGCGCACATGTCTGTGCCCTGTTCCCCTCCGAACAAAAAGGCATCGAGGTAGTGGGCTACAGACTGGGACCCTGATCTACGAACAAAAGCCCAGTGAAGGAAGGTGCTAAACCGTTCGAAAGCAGAACATGAGATAGAACAGCCAAAAGGCATGGCCTTATCTACATAAAAACTGCCCCGAAAACGGAAACCTAACAGCTCAAAGTCGTCCGGGTGCACTGGCAACAATCGGAATGCCGATGTGATATCACACTTTGCCAGTAGCGCCCCTGGGCTGCATGAGTGTACCATCTGCAAGGCCTGGTCAAAGGAAGTATACCTGACTGAGCAAAGGTCATCAGGTATTGCATCATTGACCGAAGAACCCGCAGGGTAAGAAAGGTGGTGGATTAACCAAAATTCACCTGGGGACTTCTTTGGAACTAAACCCAAAGGGGACACCTTCAAGTTTGGGAATGGTGGGTCAGCAAACGGCCCAGCAACCCTCAACACGGTGACCTCCTCCTTAGCTTGGGCGGTGATATCCTCATTACCCCTGAGGGAAATTAAGTTCGTGGCGCCTTGAGGCCCACGCACCCCCTGAAATGGTATGCGGAAGCCGAATTGAAAACCCTCAAGTAGGTACTGCGCATCATCCCGTCTAGGATAAGCGGTAAGCCAATGTTCCAGCACCTGGACATCAATTGGGGAGGGGGCCTTTCTGATTTGACGCACCGTCAGAGGGAGCTCTGACCGCTCCCTGCCCACCCCTATCTCTGCCTCGTGACCCACCAGCCCGCGGGCATGCGGAGGCAGCGTGAGGGCCAGAGCAAGAGCGGCACTCATGCCGGAACCGACACTGATGCTTGTTGCACACTCCATTGGCAGAGAAGCTCCAACACAGCAGGCGGGCTGGAACCCCCTTCCCCGCCGGTTGGTGGGGAACCTGTGTAGCAACCGCCCGCTGCACGGCATGGCCACAATGGTATCGATCACCCGGCGCCGGCAGCGTGGGGGTCATGTACAAGAGCCACAATTGCTGGCAGGGCTCATCCCACCTCATCTCAGGATGGAGAGCCACTCTCATCCTAAACTCCTCATCATAGGCCAACCATGACGGTCCAGGGAAATCAACCACCGCCCGATAAATGTTATCCAGGTATTGCACCATTGGAATGGCCAGGTCAAGGTGAGCCCTCAGGTATACAGCCATATAAATGAGGTAGGCCGGTAACCAATTGGCCCAGGTGCACAGCGGCTTACGCCGACGGGACAACTCCTTGTCCCTATTGTCCTGCCCTTCCCTCTCTTCCTTGGTGGGCTCACGGTTTAGGAGGGAAAATATATCCACATATTCCCCCCTCCAAATCTTCTCCCTAGTGGCCTGAGAAAGATGGTCACCCAGGGGCAAGGAATAACCAGCCGTCGGTAGGGCCGCAGTTGGGACAGATTGAATCAAGGGTGAACCCTGTGGTCCCTGAATAACCCCTGAAACATTAGGCAGACCCCTAGGGGCGGTCACCCCTGTCATAACCGGGGGGTAAGTGGGTAACCAGGAGCTAACGGGACAGTGCGGATACAACTGTCCACCCGTGGTAACCTGTTGTGGCCATGGCCACTGCACCCCCCCCCAGTGTGGCTGGGCAGTGTCACTGGTGTACTTAATTGACCAGGATACTCACCCGGTGCACCCCCATGGGCCGCCCCCACTGGGGGTTCTGGCCCATGGCGGGCATCGGAGCTCACGACGGGAATCGAGCTCTGCATGCCGCTGCACCCTTGCCACGCAGGACCAGGCCCCTGCGGCAAACCCTGCTGCGATGATCTAGTAGGGAGCTGCAAGGCACCAGCTTGGGCTGGCCTGATGGCCTCAATCAGCTCAACCCTGGCAGCAGCCCGCTGGACAGTGGTGGGCGACGTGCAGGCCGGAAATGTAGGAGGTGCAAACCCACCTTCCGAAGGTGGCGGGGCAATGTCCATTGATGCCTTGAGCACCGAAATGCATGCTAGGAGGGCATCAAGGGCCTCGTACCCACCAGTATAAGGTGGGCCGGGCGGGCCGGATGGCCCACCGGGCAATTGCAGAGCCACCAATCCAAGTGTGGATCCTGGGCCCGAATAGGGCCATGCCCAATAATCCGGCCCATGTGGGGCCGGGGGAATGGTGGGGCATAAACCCGGACCAGGCCCAAGTGGGCTGCACTTCCCTGAGCCGGGCAAAGACCCCATAGGGTGGGTGATCTCCGAGAGGCCAGCCTGTGCTGCCCCTGCTTGGAGCCCGGCGTCAGGGGTGTAGGCAGCAGCCTGTCCGCCCACATTGGTGGTAGTGGGTAAGCCAACCCTACCACCAGGGCGCAGGGGCGCCGCCCGAGCCCTCCGGCCCGGGGGCGGCCCCCTAGTTGTGGGGTGGGGTGGGCAGAGCCCTCCCCCTCATCCGCGGCTTCGGAGCCGCAGTTTTTCGCTTGGGAGCCATGTCTCCCAAGCAGTGTAATAAAGAGTAAAGGAAAAATTTCCTTTTAAAAAAGGTAGAAGGCGAAAGCCGAGGAAAAAGCGACGTAGAAAACTTCTCCTCTCCATCGCTTCAATAAAATGGCAGTCGAGCTGCCGCATGGCCACCCCTTTTAAAGGGGTGGCCACACCCCTTAACTCACCCGGATGTCTGAGTCTGGGTGGGGGCTCCCGCAAAGAGTGTGGCGGCCATTTTGGCGCCGCGCTTGCATTTCCTCTGCACAATGAATGGGTGGAAATCATTTGCAGTGTCCTGAAGACCACCCATTGTAGCATCAAATATTTGAATGGCTCCATTATTATTACAATTAACAAACATGGGCAACCAGCTTCAATAGTCACAGCATTATCTGCAGAGCCTATTTGTGGAATCCATGGAATGCCAATCTCTTAAATCATTTTAGAAAGAATGCTATAACAGAAACTCTTTGGAGTGCCATTCTCCATTTAACACGGCTTAATAGAATGAATGTTTCATTATGATCCATTTTTCTATCTTTCCATAGGAGAGATCAGGTTTGCCACACAATACACTGCAAAAATAAGAGAGTAGAAGAATGATGAGAAAATAGCAACTCAAGTTACAAAATTGTGTCCATGGACATCTCATTATCAGTTAAAGGGATTTTAAAAAGCAATTGCATATTTGTAAAACAGTTGAACAACAGACTGTGAAAAGCCTTGGGAACTGCTTACTTCAAAGTTTATTAGAACAGCAACAACAACATACAGGTCAGCTCCAGAAATCCAACATGTTTCAGATCAAGGATGGCCACCGCATAACAAAGAACTCTCAAAGAAATACCTTCGATGAGTAATATATTTGGCACATCTTCTAGATGAGTAGAATACTGCTAAGGCAGGAGTAGGAAACCATTGTTTTTCTCTCATAGAGTAGGTCTAAACAAATTCTTAGAGCACTCTTTCAGGTTCCTGGTGGTTGTTCTAAAAAAAATTCTTTAAAACATGGCATCCAAAGCACCTCTAGATGCTTGGGATATTTAACAGAAGCAACAGCCTTCAAAGGCTGCTTCCTCTGTCAATATCTGGTTTGTTGACAGAACTAATGAGTCCTGTCAAGATACTGGAAATTTTTCAATTTATGCTTTCCCTGCTTCTTTCCAGAGGGAGGTGAAGTGGGCATATCCCCCCTCCTTACTGAAGAACTAGTTGTGGAGCTAGTTGTTCCTGTTGTAGAACTAGATCAGCAAGGAGAAGGGAAATGTTTGCTTCCCTTTCCCTTTCCAATCGCAACCACAGCTAACAGCAAACATCTGCTGTTTCCTGGGAGCTGCCCAAGAGCTCTGTGGTAAGTTCCATGAGAGACTCCCTCTATAGATATTAATGATAGGGACCTATTGTAGATGTGGTCCTGCTTCCATTGTCCATTGCACCATGCAGCCCTTAGTGACAAATAGGTTGACCCCTTAAGTTTAGGCATTTACCTGGGTGTTAATGGGAAAAGGTGTGAACCCCTTTGAGCTGATTCAGACAGCCTGTACAATAATAATTTCATGGTGCTGGAAAATAAAGGTATCCTTCAACAGATAAGGCAACCATACTTGGTTTCATACTAAAAACTATTACAACAGAGGTAAGAAATGTCATCATTCTTTCTTGTATCACTTGGACATAAATGATCTAAACTGTAGAATAGAAAATGGGGCTGTGTTTTTTTTTAACCTGTGAGGCATCTGGTTGGCCAACAGAGAAATAGAATGTAAGAAAAGCTAGGTCTTTGTTATGATCCATTATGCTTTTTCTGTTCTTATGTGGACCATGGACTGGAGGCCAACACTATTTTTGTCAGAGCATTGAATCTGTTATGGAATACTGAACTAGACAAAATCACATTCCACACACTAAGACAGATTTAGGAGTTTTATTTGGCCAAACAGATTCAGAGGGGCTTCTGTTTGTTCAGGCACTCCAAAGAGTTTCTGTTATAGCATTCTTTCTAAAATGATTTAAGAGATTGGCATTCCATGGATTCCACAAATAGGCTCTGCAGATAATGCTGTGACTATTGAAGCTGGTTGCCCATGTTTGTTAATTGTAATAATAATGGAGCCATTCAAATATTTGTTCAGCTTCTGTTGATTTTAGCTATATTGTCACAGTAAATTGATAGGGTTACACTGACCTGTTTAACTATACAGAGTACTGAGAAAATAATTTTTACTTTTTAAACCAGAATTAATATTAGAATTCTTTCACCCCTATTTCAAATCAAAGAGAGGCAAGTTACTAGATCCTGACTCCCAGAATTGCTGTGTTCTTCTTCTGCTTATCCAGCCATTTGGCAAAATCTGTGTTTCAGAGCAGATAGTTACTTACTTGGTTACTTGGTTGATCTGTGTTTCACAAATCAGGTTGACATGGTGGATCAAAGCATCATCTTCCACTGTTTCTGATCCTATGCCAGTCTCATCCAGTGCCTTGGGAACTTTGCCCTGAATGATCTTCCCATATGCTTGCTGGCCTTCCTAGTGGTCACTTTATGTCAAGTGGTATTCTGTGATAGCTTTCATCCACCTGCCATCTTTGAAGCAGCACACATGCCCGGCCCACCAATGTCTTGCAAACTCAACCAATGTTGATGCTTGTTTTGCACCTGATCTTATACGCAGTTCTTCATTTGATATTCGGTCAACCCATCGTATGCATAGTATCCTTCGCTCAATTGCTCTTTGTGTTACATTGATTTTTTTTATGTCAGCTTTTGTAAGTGCCCATATTTGACTGCCATATAATAAAGCAGGCAGAATGGTGGTGTTGATGAGTTCAGCCCGTACATTTTTCATTTTTGCTTCACTAAGCACATCCTCAAGTGGCTGAGACACTGATTGGGAGGCGGAAGGTCAGCAGTTTGATTCCCGAGTACTGCAGGACGGAATGAGCTCCCGTCTTTGTCCCAGCTCCTGCCAACCTAGCAGTTCGAAAGCAAGAAATTGTAAGTAGATAAATAGGGACCACCTCGGTGGGAAGGTAACAGTGTTCTGTGTGCTTCAGGATCTAGTCATGCCTGCCACATGACCACAGAAATGTCTGCAGAAGCAGACAGTGCTGGCTCTTCGACTTTGAAACAGAGATGAGTACTGCACCCTAGAGTCGGATACGACTGACTTTCGAGCAAGGGAAACCTTTACCTTTAAGCACATCCTTTATGTTGTGAAATGCTGGCCATGCTGCTTGCCTTCTTCTCCAAATTTCTTTTGTTAGATAGTGCCTTAGGTTAACCTCCTGCCCAAGGCATACATATGAATCAATTTCTTCTATTATTTCCACATCTCATATCTATGACATTTGTAGAGGCACTCCGTATATATATTTTGTTTTTGACATATTGATCTTCAGGCAAATCTTTTGACTTTCTTTGTCTAACTCTTGGAACATATTCTGTGCTATCATCAGCGAAGCGAAGATGGAGTAAGTACTTGCTGTTTATACAACTTCCCTTTTCCTCCCATGTCAAATTTCACATTGCTGATTCTAAGGCAGCAGTAAACAACTTTGCTGGACCCACTCCCCAATAACGAGACGGACACTTTATTAACTCATAACTTTAAACTTTTAACTTTTCAAAACCATGTTGAGGCAAACGGGCTGCAATGGCCCTGGTAAGGAGTAAACTTTAATTGCCAATCATATTTGGCAACATTGTACCCATTTGTTTTGCCAATCATATTTGGCAACATTGTATCCATTTGTTTTGACAATCATATTTGGCTACATTGTCTCTATTTGTTTACCAATGAAACAAATTGTTTACCCAAATCAGATGCTCCATGTTGACTCCAGCATCTGACATATATCCAGTAAATTGCAAGGTATTGCAGGCTGCATAGATCATAGCATCACCTTGTTCATGGTCCACCGTTGATTGGCCATCCCAAGTTTCACTGTACCTTGTCCTTCCATTGGCCAATCAACTGCGCACCTGCCGGATTCCTAGGGGTCATCCACTTTCTCCTTACCAGTGCCATCTGCCACACGGGGAGGAGTCTACATGACTCACTGCCCCCCGACCGTCCACGGTCACCAGGCCCGCTTGCCATGCCGACAAAAGGAAGAGGATCATGCCTCGCGCAAAAAGAAGAGGACCAATGCCCCGTGCTAACAGAAGAGGACCATGCCTCATGGGAATGAAGAGCACCATGCCTCGTGCAGGAAAGAAGAGGACCATGCCTCGTGTAGAAAAGAAGAGGACCAATGCCTCATGCAAAGAAGAGGACCATGCCTCATGTAGAAAAGAGGAGGACCCATGCCTCATACAAAAGAAGAGGACCAATGCCTCGTGCGAAAAGAGAGGCCCATGCCTCGTGCAAAAAAGAAGAGGACCAATGCCTCATGCCGGAAGAAGGGGATGAATGGCTTGTGTGGGGAGGTGGACCCTTCTCTGCGGTGCAAACCTGCATCACGTATCTAGATAGCAGGGTGCCAGACATGTTGCCTCACATGTTCGGCAAAGTATTGGGCATGCCCAGTTAGGAGACCACCGGCCCGGCCGTTGCAACAATTACCAATTCCCCCATGAAACATTGGCTGCGGAATGATCAGAGCTGTATCATCAGACCGAACAATGCACAGAAAAAAATTACATCCGCGGAAATAACCGTAAAACAACCTGGGACCCATAATCCGGACAAGACCATGGTCAGCAAAAACACTGGGCAAATGCCCTGTTGACGGACCGCTGGGCATGGCCAATGCGACGAGGACCAATTCCTCCCGATGTAGACGAATCAGCATAATGGGCGGCCCAAAATTGCATGGTGGCCAAGGAGCCACCATCTTACTGGTGCATCCCGGGGCTCAGGAGCTGAAAAAGAACAGAAAGAACAAGTGCCAGTGAGGTGCTCCCTGTAACATGGAGGAACATAGCATGAAAGCAAGCAGATCCCCACCAGCTCGTACTGCGGATGCCATTCCATATACCCAGAAGCACAGCTGATGGTGCAGCACAGACATGCCATGAATGCAACATAACCGGCTACTGGATGGCCCAGATTGGGCAGGGGAGCCCCTGTTACCCTGTAAAACAGGTATTTCATCAATGGGGACCCGTCCTGGGAACAAAAGAGGTACCCCTGGGTTGGGCCACGGACAGCCTGAAAATGATGTTAAAAGAATGACTGGGTAAATGACTGCCTCTGTGCTGCAAGCAGAGTGGCGGTACCATTCCCGCCCCGCCGGTGACCTCCAGGACAACAGGCGTTAAATTGGACCAACCATGGGGGCATCGGCCATCTGCAGGGCGCTACGTGATGTAACAGTCCAGACTGTAACACCGAACAAGGTGTGTGTGTGCCGTGAACCGTTCATAGCGAGAGCAGGCCAAGCCTATGACAGGCTCGAAAGAGCGTCAGGGACACCAGTTGCCACGTGATGGAGGAGGGCCTATTTCATGAGCCCAACCCTCCCAAAACCTTATGGATACGGAATTATACCGTGGTGTCCTGGTGACCCCCAGGCTCTGGCAGCGAAAGCCAAAGCCGACAGGCGGCGACCAATGGTACGAGCAGCCAGTCACTAACTGTGCAAGTGTACCCTGCCTTGGGGTACATAGTCAACCGGGACAGGCCACAAGTTAGGCAGGGGTGCATTATGATGGAAAGCCCGAATCCGGGCAATCTGCAGGTGGGGCAAATCACCAGCAATATAGTTGACAATGGCCGGGAAGTACCCTGCCTAAAAAAGGGAACATTGAGGAGCAGGGAGCGCAATACCAACTAACGTACCAGGGCCATGACCCTGGGGGAAGATATTGAGCGTTGGCCATGTGCAGCCAATAGCATTATCTCACCATGGGTGGACCACAGGATAGATGCGTATCCCTAACAACAGTGAACCCCAGCAAATTTCTAAAGAAAAAGTATAGCGCGTGAGAAATTCAATGCCCTGCCATGCATCAGCCACTGCCAAAGCACCATTGACCATTGAAATAAATGCCGTACCCCAATGGTCCCGGCATATAAAGCTGAACCTGGAGTATAAGTGTGATGGACAGTTCGGTGTGCCAAAAGGATACCCCCTTGGGGTGGGCCAGAAATGCGGTCCATGCCCACAGGTAGGCCCCCGTATCCTATAGGAGCCGGACTCAGTGGTTCTACCAGATAAACCCACCAAAGTGCTGTACAGGAGCCCGGCAAAAGCCCAGCCAGGCATAATTGCCCTGCTAGCAAAGTTAAAATATCAACAACACACCTTAAGGTAATGGATGAAAACTGACGCTCAGCCAACATGGCCAAGATCATGTCCGAGATTAGGACCACCGTATTCCCAGGTAAACCAGGGCGTCTGAGTTATGATGTCAAGTTCCATCCCCAAAATTATTAGAGTCATGGCCATGCCCTCAGTCTTTTTAGAGTGACTGGGATTCCCCGTTTGGCATGGGCTACTAAAGAGTGACCGGCAGTTGTTAACATGTATCGTGGCCGTGCCCTACAGGAAACAATTATGCGGATAATGGCCACAACTAAAGCATCCAAGGCCGAACTGGGTGCAGGACAGCCAGAAGGCATGGCCCAAGCAACAGAATGCTGGCCGGCCAAATGGATCCTGGCAATAGAAAGTCTAATATTCAAATCTTTACATCAAGTCACCAGTGTCACCATTCATATTTCCTTGGTAGAGATATCCTCATTACGCAGAGCCATGGCTGCTGGAAGTTGCTAATTAAATTTACTATGCGTGTATGCTAGTGAGGTAAGGGCCATTGGTGCCTTCATCACAATTTTTTTTAATATGCAGAAGGGTGTAGGAACCAGAGCCATCGTGTTAATCCACCAATGTATTGGCTTACATTGTCGGTCAGGCCGCGCCCATGGCAAGGTGACCCAGTTGCACCATAATGCAGATAATGTGGGTCCCATTATAAAGTATTCAATGCTTGTAGATATCAGAACCTTCGTCATCGGTGACAATTAATACCCACCCGCAGACTCCCCCCGCCTATACATGTACATAGGATGGAGACCGAAAGAGATAGCCATAGTTTTTTGACCACTTGTTGGGCCTCAAACTGACTGCACACTTTCCATTCAATCCAGAGTAAAGCCAGATTGTGTTTTCTCCCCTGAAGGGGGGGGGGGGACTGTGGTGGGCCGGGCCACCAAACAACATGACCATAATAGTGGCAGTTACCGGAGGCAGAACGTGACGGTGGTATGTAGGGCAACCCAAATAAGGCCGGACTTGTCCCAAGGGGTAGCAAGATACGGGGCAGCTCTGGTGGATACTGTGGCATAACTCGAATAGGCCGAAGCTAATGTAGTGGTGGCCAGATTGACCGGGAGGTCATGTAGCCAAATACGGAATGAAACATCAGGCCAAGCGGGTGCAGCGCCGGGGGAGACATGTTGTGAACTTATTGACAACCATACTCACCAGATGCGGGCCTCCTGGTATGCCTCCTGGCGCATAGCCGGCACTGCGTCCAGGCCCACAGCCCTCTCAGAGCAGCAGCGCGGGCCACCAGGGCCCCAGGTGTTGGATGCCAGTCTCACCTGGGTAGGTCGGGCCCCCCAGGGCGCCACCCCGATAGGGGGGCCGTGATGCATTCCAGGCCCAGAGGTGGGCGGGCCATGCCAGGAGAAGGCTTGGGCCCATGGTGGGCCCTGCCACCAAGCCACAGAGGCTCAGCAAGGCCGTGGCCCCACACCCATGAGGGGCCTGCGTGGGACCCCACAGGCCCCCCATTTCAGAACATCATGGCGTGAAGTCCCGCCCCCAAAGGAGCGAGGCCACCATGGGCCTGTGGCCATCACCCACAACCATCACCAGTGAAGGCCATGGGGCATGCAGGCCATGAACCAGGCCCCTCGAAAACCACAGGGGCCATGGCCGAGCGCCACAATCAAAGTGCAGGCTCGAGTGGCGAGAGACGGTTGAGCCCAAAGCCTAGCCGCCGAGCTGGGGGAGTCAGCAGGAAGCCGCCCCGACACAGAGATGGCCGTCACGCCACTGAGACCGGGGAAAGGGGTGGAAAAGCCCACAGCCAACCGTGAGGCCTGGAGGAAGCCCCGAAGAGGGGAGGCCACGCCGGTGAAGCCGGGGCCAAGCCCCACAGCAAAGCCGCGGCGGATCGCCATGACCATCGTCCAGCGCGGTGCCATGGAGTGTGCAGCTCCGCCACTCAGGCAAGCTCGGATTGGCTGGGTAGGGACCCTAAACGCGCTTCACCCAGCTGATCTGTGAGGACTACCAGCAAGGCTGTGCGGAGCCGGCCCCCTTTTAAATGGAGCCTGGCTCCGCCACTCACCCGGCTCAAGTGCCCAGCTCTATGGGGCGGGGCCAGCAAAGAGCGCGGCAACCATAGTCTTGCCGCCGTGTTTCCCTTGGGCAGATCGTATCGCCCTGACGGACTCCTCTCTTTATAGGGATCTTTATTGGTTTCTGGAAATAAAGTGATTTGTGTCATACATCCCTTATACACTTCTTTGAGAAGACTGATTTAGCGTGGATCAATTCCTTGTTCATAGAGCACTTGCAGCACTGCGTTGGTTTCAACATAGTCAAAGGCCTTCTCACAATCCACAACTAGCAGATAGTGAAAACATAAAATGCTCTGCTCAGCCTAAATTTCAGAAAAACATGCTTAAACAAATCTCCTTGACTACATTTAGAAAGCATGTTACTGGTATTTTCTTTTTAAAAAACTTATGAGTTCCATTATACATCTTTACATCGAATAATAATTTTGTGAACTAACTTCTTCCCAACCCCACAGATGAAGCTTGGAAAACTGGAGGATTTTGAAAGCTGTAGTCCAAAATGGAACCCTTCCAAGTTTTGATCCTGTATATCTTCATGTAACCACTGTTCAATGCAGAGTGACATCTTCTGTTGTTCAGAGCCACATAACATAAGAACATAACATAAGAACAGCCTTGCTGGAACATGCCACAGCCCATCCAGTCCAGTATTCTGTCTCACACAGTGGCTCACCATTTGCTGCAGGGTATTCCCAAGCAGATGCCTTCACCTGCTTACGATTTCCTGGAAATGGCATTGAGAGATATTCTGCCTATCTCTCCAAACCGGAGGTTGTCCTTAGGTATCCATAATTATAGCCATTGATACCCTTGTCCTCCATGAACTTGTCTAATCCTTTCTTAAAGCTGTCAAGACTGACAACTGTCACCACTTCTTCTGGCAGGGAGTTCCATAGACCAGTGATTCTCTGGGTGAAAAAGTACTTTCTCTTATTTGTTTGAGAACTAGTACCCAAAAGTTTCATGGAGTGTCCCCTAGTTCTAGTGTTGTGCGATAGAGAAAACAGTTTTTCCTTATCTACTTTGTCCACACCGTGCATGATTTTATAAACTTCAATCAGGTCACCTCTTAGATGTCATTGCTCAAGAGTGAAGAGGCCCAACCATTGCAGCCTCAGATGGTAAGGAAGGTGTTCCAGTCCCCTAATCATTCTCATTGCCCTCCTCTGCACTTTTTCCAGCTCCATAATATTCTTCTGGAGGTATGGCGACCAGAACTGTACACAGTATTCCAGATGGGGCCTCACCATAGATTGATAAAGAGGCAAAATGACACTTGCTGGCTTATTTTCTATACCCTTTCCAATGATCCCTAGCATTGAGTTTGCTTTTTTCACTGCTGAGGCACACTGGGTTGACACCTTCATTGAGTTGTCCACCAGGACACCAAGGTCCCTTTCCTGGTTTGTTGCAGAGAGTTCAGACCCCATCAGTTTATAAATGTAATTGGGTTTTTTTGCCCCAACATGCACATGTTCCACTTCCCTTTAGAAGACAAACACATACATGTATCTCCCTATATATGTCTCTCCCCATGATTTTGCAACTCTTGATGATAACTCTGGGAACAGAACTGCCAAACATTTGAATTTCTTCTTACTTATAAGGGTGTACCAGAGGATCAAACCCAGATATGTATGACTTGTCTATAACATTTTGATATAATGATGTTAATTTGTACAAATTGGTAGTAAATGAAGAACTCAGATTTATTTGTATGGCCAAAAAATTTGAAAGAGGTGGAGGAGACTTTTAAGTGGTCCTCCATATAAATGCCAGTACTGTCTCATTTAAACTTACTAGTAGCTCCAGGGTCAATTTCTTCAGGGTCTTTTTACAGAAGAACAAGCCAAAAGGAAATCCTTTGAAACCACAGGTACGAAATAGGTGTTGGGTCCTTGTATCTAAAAAGAGTAAAATAAAGTTCATACTTTTTTATAAGCACACAGTATAATAGAGAGTTTCCCCAGACTGCATAATAAAGCTGGCTAGATCTGAAGTGTTGCGCTGTTTTGTGCTATTCTGGGCTTTATTTTAATCAAAACTGTATGTTCTCCACTGTTCAAGAAATGACATTTGAAGACAGGATTACTGCATTACATTAAAGTGCAAAAAGAAACTGCCAGATGCCACTTCATACCATCAAATTGTATTAGCTAAAGGGAAAACCTTTTATCCATTCAGCTTGTAGCCACTAAATTTAAAAAAAAACAGACTGGGAGAGGAACAGGAGTAAAGGTGAACAAGTAGTTGAAATGCTAAAGAAAAGATCTCTGTGTTACGTGCACACATCTCTCTGGGAGGAAGTAGAAAATGTGGGCGGTGGAGTGGTGTCCCTGACACCACTGAGCAGCAGCACTGGGCATTTCAACATTTTGTTTCAGGTCCCATTCATTCAATCTATTTTCATTGTTCAGTTGTGAGAGCCAGTGTTTATGTACCTGCCATCTACGCACAAGATAGAGATAGCCTTGGTTTTGATCTGTTGTATAGCAAAACTGACAGAGTCTTGTAGCACCTTTAGGATCAGCAAGTTTTATTTGACATAAGCTTTAATGAACTACAGTATAGTCCTCCTCTTCAGATGCATGTATTACAGCTTCAGCGTGCAGACGTTGATACATACATATGTGTATCAGAGAGTAAAAAAGACAAAAAGACTAACTGCTGTATTTTAATGATAGCTTCCATGGATCAAGTCCACTTCATGAGACATAAGAGTGAGACTTCATGGCCTCCATTTATACATATCATCAAGTACAGAGGTACACAATGGTTGGCTAGCATAACAGATAAGTTTACAAATCAATGTGCCTTTTTACAACTGGTAATATCAGAATGACCCTGGTTGTTGTTCAGATTTGAAGTTTGGCCCTGTTGAGTTGAAAATGGTTAGTAGATGGATGCAAGAAAAACATTGTGGCATTACACATTTCCTAATGAGCTTACTCTTCAGACCTAGCATATATTGACAATGGTGTGAGTAACAACAGTGACCCAAGCAAAGCACCAAATTTCAAAAATTTCATACATATGTGTATGGCCATGGATGGAAATAAATATCTAGCTTTGAGGTTATACTCCATGCATCTACGCTCCATGAAGAGTTATGCCATATGAAATGCATTGAGTCACCCGTTGGGTTGAAAATAGCGGTATATAAATTAAACATCAAATCAAATTGATCCTAAAGTTGTCAGAAGACTTCTTGTTGTTTTTTTGGTACACAAGGTCTCCAGAAATAAATGTCTATCCCCCACCCCAAGAACAAAAATTAAAGGAGATAAACAGCCCAAGAAGCCTGAAAGTTCTCAGTGCAGCGGGACTATTGGGGGTGGGCAGAGCAGCTCACCTTACAACCCATTGTTGAAGGCCCCACTTGGGCATACCTGTCAAGTGCAGCTCCGGAGATTACGGGACCTGCGCAGAACGTTTCTGCGCAGGTCCGTTCTACCCATGCGTAAAAGCGTTCTACATATGCGTAGAAGCGACCTGCTCAGAAACGTTATGTGCAGGTCACTTCTATGCATGCATAGAGGGCTTTTACGCATGCGTAGAAGGCTTTTACGCATGCGTAGAATGGACCTGCGCAGAACCGCATGCATAGAAGGCTTCTACGCATCCCCTTCTGCACAGAAGCCTTCTACACATGCACAGAAGGGTTCTACGCATGCATAGAAAGGACCTGTGCAGAAGGGATGTGCATTAACTCCTCCCCCCCCCCCACTGCCAAATTACGGGGTAGCGGCAGCTCCGGGCAGGAAATGGAGAAAATCGGCGTGGAATTACAGGGTAATCCTGGCCAATATGGGGAACTTGACAGGTATGCACTTGGGTCATGTCTGTGTTCCAAGGACGTCATGGCTTCCTCAGTATCTAGTCCTCTCTTATTGGGCTGGCTGGTTAGCTCAGTGAGTTAAGCATCTTGTGTGAAGCCAGAGGTTGGGAATTTGATTTTCCACTTGCATCCCAGGAGGAAAGCCAACCTGTGTAGTTCTTGGCAAGCAACACAGTTCTAGAGTGCCTTCTGAAGAAGAGAATGTGAAACAATTTCTGAATATGCATAGGAACCTTGCAAACGGTCATCATAAGTCAAAATTGACTTGACGGCATGCAGTTATTGTCATTATTAAGCCTTTTACTTTACAGAAACTCCAGATTCCAGTGTGCCATGCCTTTCAGGTCATTTATTTCTTTTATTAAGGAAAATCTCACTTGTGTATGCACATACTGTATGCATATGTATGGCTTGGGATTTATAACATAAAGTCCTTGATAAGACAAGGGATTCCTTTTTTTTTTTGGGCTGTGCATTGCTACTCAATTCAATAACTCACCTAAATGATACTCATGTTAAGAAAGACAAAGAAGAAACAGGACATCAGAACAAAAGGAGGTATGTTTCCTTCCTTATTCAGCCTTGCACCCTCCCAAGATCTGTTCCTCCAATAGACCCTTCTTTTCTATGAATGGAAAACAAGCTTAACCTGTGCTGTGTTTTCATCCTCTTTACTTCTTCTTTTCAACCAAAAAAGGGAAGGGTGGGATAAAAGCTTCAGAGAATGGGGGAAAACCACACTTCTCTTTGATGGAGGAATGCAAGAGTACCCAACCTGCAGCCCATACATTCACTCTGTGTGGCCTTCCAACCAGCTTGTTTCCCCGCATTTTCCCTCAGACCCACACTGTTCTTTCTGCCTCAAGTGCCACCATCTTGTTTTCCTGACCCTTTCATAAAAAAAAATAGCAACATCGTTTCTTCTTGGCTCCATGGTTTCATCAGTCAGCCCCTTCTTGGTCTTCTCCTCAATGCTATCACAATCTGGCTATTTTAGATGCTTTGCTCGCCAGCAGAGCTCAGGTACCTATAGCATTAATATTTATTTCATTGATCACTGATTGAGTAGGTTAATAATTTTGTTACATTTTGATTCAAGATATGCCTCCCTTTAGGCATTGGGCACTCTAATGTGACCCCCATTTCCCAGAAGGTTGGCAACCACTGAAATAGAGAGCAGGAATACTGTTTTAAGAGCCCTGGTAGCACAATGTTTAAACTGCTGTATTGCAGCCAAAACATAGTGAGTTCAATCTTGACCAGACAAAAGACTGACTCAGTCTTCCATCCTTCCAAGGTTGGTAAAATGAGTACCCAGCATGTTGGGAGCAAATGCTAATTAACTTGTGAACTGCCCAGAGAGAGCACTAAGCACTATGGGTCGGTATATAAGTGAAATTGCTACTGCTATTTTAAGATGTTGCATTTACTAATCATCTGTTAGTTCCTCTGCCTCTCATAGCTTGCTTCCCCATTGTTGATTGGCCATCTTAAATCAGACCTGGCATCTCATCTCTGGCTGCTTAATACATTATGAGACATTTGTGTTCTTTCATGCCTAACTTAATGCATTGCGACCATTGTGTAATTGGACCAGTCTTCAAGAATTAGTTCCTATAATGGGAAGCAGCTGCTGAATGCGATGGGACTGCAGCCAAAGTGGGACCACAACACATCAAGGGAAAAAAACACTACAGGGAACACAAGGACTGAGCGTACTTAGTTGACACAGAATGTTGTGTAGTGTTGGAATAGAAAACTACCTGTAGGGGATGAAATTGACTATCCTCATAGAGCAGTAATGGTGAACCTTGGCACTTCAGGTGGTTTTGGACTTCAAGAAAGAGCCTTCTCAAACTTTAAGATTATGGAATTTTTGAACCACAATCGGGTGCACCCTGGTAACAGCAACCTTGTTGTGACAACTAATCATTCTCACATACTAGGTCAGGTGAAAGGAACTGTGGAATGAACTCACCAAAAGGTGCTTTCATTTCGGCAGTTTCACATCTGGACTAGACACGGAAGAAGAATTCCCAGAAGCCCAAGTCAGCACTCCTGCTGATCAGGGCTTCTGGGAATTGATGTTCAGGTACAACTGGAGTGTCAAGGCTAGCCATCATTGTCATAGAGGGTTTGGCTGTCTGGATACCAGTCAAGATCACTCTACACTGTAGGGGCTGCGCAAGCAGCGGAGCGCTTCCATGCATGCGTGGAAAGCATTTCCCCCGCTGCCAAATTACGGGGTTTTGGCAGCGTGGGGCGGGTCATGACATCAATCGGCATCAAATTCCATGGTAATCCCGGCCAAATTGGGATGGTTGACAGGTATGCTCCTTGGACATGCACGCACACACGCACATGCACCCTTACCTCACTGGGGTGACAGTGTACATGCCCACAGAGAGGGCTGTGCATTGCCACCTCTGGCACACGTGCCATAGGTTCAGCACCACTGCCATAGAACATCTTTCCTCCTCCTGCAACAATGGAATGATGGGGGAAACTTAGCAGGATCAAGTAAAAAAAATCATTTATTCATTAGGGGTGTTCTATTGAGATAGATTTTGAGATCACTAACAATTAATCTGGGACTGCAGTGGCTCAAGTTGCTAAGACACTGACTGGGAAGCGGAAGGTCAGCAGTTCGATTCCCGAGTACTGCAGGACAGAAATGAGCTCCCGTCTTCGTCCCAGCTCCTGCCAACCTAGCAGTTCGAAAGCAAGAAATTGCAAGTAGATAAATAGGGACCACTTTGGTGGGAAGGTAACAGCGTTCCGTGCGCTAGACACCATCCGGTGTCTAGTCATGTCTGCCACATGACCACAGAAACATCTGCAGAAGCAGACAACGCTGGCTCTTCGGCTTAGAAACAGAGATGAGCACTGCACCCTAGAGTCGGATATGACTGGCTTTCGAGCAAGGGAAACCTTTACCTTTACCTTTAACAATTAATCAAGCTAACTTCATTATTTTCCTGGTTCTGAACAAAAATCCCCATCATTCCCAATCATTAAGGGTGTTGCACTCTGCCACATCTGGAGGAAAGGAATTTCTGAAAGCATTTTTTTTTGAAGTTTGTCTTGGCCCCTTACCCTACTTAATTAGGTGGAAATAGATGTTGTTACATTTCTTGAGTAAAATGCCAATATACAGTCTGGCTGAGACCATGCATGAGAATTACATTTATTGTCCCTGGATCTGTGATAAATTGGTGGCTACAGGAACAAGATGATAACAAGAGTAGTGTTCCAAAATGATCATGTATTAGATTAGTATAGATGAATGTGTATTCTGGGCATGCCTCTGTTGTCATTGTGGTGATGGGGCGAGGAGATAGTTGCATTCTGGTCCTAGGGCCATATAAGATTCCCCATTGTTGGCTGTCTTAACATTTGTTAGAATGTGAACTTTAATAAATATTAATTTAACACATATTTCCATTGGAATACTCAGAATATTCAGAATACTTCTTAAGGCTGGTGAATCTTGCATGAGCATAAAGCAGGAACCCAAGCGTAGAAATCAGACAGCATGCTATATTTAAGCAAAACTAATAGAGGTTTCTCTTATTATTATTTAGAAAAAGCTTCTCTGCACTTGCACAAGTACTCTGAATTTTGTCTACAGATTTGCATTTTCAATATCCATTTTTCTTTCTGAGCCTGAGCCACTTCCTATGATTGATTGAATTTACAGATGGGCAGGTTTATAAGCCCATCAGCTGTTCCTTACTGATGCCTCCATTCATTCAGCTGCACATGCCATGTCCTTATTAAGAATGGAAAATGATGAATTTGCTCAGACGTTACCTTTACCAAAAAATGAAATAAAAAATAATGCAACATCCCCTGCTCCTTCACTTACTGAGAACAGAATAACCTATACAGGCAAAGATCCATGAACAGCTTGAACCCTAGCTATAGGTTTTTATTTTTTTATTGTCATCGTCGGCTGCTACTCATATCCAAGTATACATTTTCCCCTGGAAATCATTTTCATGAAAAAAGAAAGGCCAGCAGGAAATATGACATTGGCGGAATTTGTTTAAGGTGGATCCCAGCTTGCCATGAAGTGAACCACACACTTTGATCACGGAGCTGTCTCCTGTGGCACATATGAAATGAGACATGCAGGGTTTAACACAACTGCTATGGACTGCCACAGCCTTGAGGATATTAACAAGGTGCGCCTTCATAGCCAGTCCATCTGGCATGGCCTCTTCCACCTCCATGACCATTGGGAATCAGAATGAAGTGGTTCCTCCTCCACTCATTTTGCCATTGGACCCAATATGATGGTTTCCAGTGGCATTTCCTCCTCTGAGGGGGCCATCACTCCATCTAAAGGGGTTGATTCACCCATAGCCGTTGGCCCCATTAGGGAGCCAGGTTATTTACCACTGCCCAACACTTGGCCTTGAGTAGCTGGCTGTACAGTCTACTCCATTACTGTAGTGGGATGTCCAGTCAGACACAAAAAAATGTGATTTCATATTGTGCTTAAAAGCACCAAGATTAGGAAGTTATTTTTATAACAACATTTTAACCCCAAATTCTACTAAGAACAATGCTCAGGGCAACTATCAGACAACTAAAAGTAATTTAAGCAATAAATACTTTTAAAACCATCTGAATAATAATAAAAAAGAGCTTCCAAGGCCAAGTAGAAAAAATGTGACTTCATATTGTGCCTAAAAGCACCAAGACTAGGAAGTGATTGCATTCTATATTACCAATAAAAAGCCTTGTGGCATGTGAACAACCATTGGCTAAAATCCCATTATGCAGTTATGCAAACTGCATAACTTTTAGATAAAAATTGCTGCGAGTTAAAAAAAAAACCTCAAATCAGGGGAAAACTAGAATTAAAATGCAGGAATAAACTTGCTTCCTCCAAAACAATATTTATTTATTTATTTACACTATTTCTATACCACCTTCCTCGCTTAGAAAAAGTCACCCAAGGCTGTTCACAAAGATAATAAAACGTCACATAAAAAATCACCTAAAAACAATTACATAAAAACATCACATAAAATCTAAATGTCTGAATATCTAAAACTACCATATTAAAATCACATAAAATTATCTAATTAAAACTATTCTTACCCTCCCTGCACCCACGTAAAAGATCTGACATGGCCTGAACCGCCCAACATGGGCTAAACGAACCAGCAGGAGTGGGAGGTCGTATCATTCACACCCCATACCCACTGACATAGTGCTCTTCTAAAGAGTAGCAGCTCCGTCTGGAGACGTAACTCCAGTGGCATGAGGTTCCAGATAGATGTAATTCTTTCATTGGTGGGACCACCACATAGCCCCTCCAGTCTGCTCTTGTAGGACAGGCTGAAAACCTTGGGGTGACTTGGTCTCTTTTAGTATCCTGGTCCACTGCCATGTAGGGCTTTAAAGGTCAAAACCAGCACCTTGAATTGCACCCGGAGGCATATTGGCAGCCAGTGCAGCTCCTGGAGCAGCGGCGAGGCCCACGACCCATCACTTCCCCTTGCAGCCACATTCTGGACCAGCTGCAGCCTCTGAATGGTCATCAAGGGCAGCCCCATGTAGACCGTGTTAAAGTAATTCATTCTGGAGGTGACCAGAGTGTGAGTGACCATGAGCAAGGAGTCCTGGTCCAGGAGCAGGTGTAATTGTTAGATGACACGAAGTTGTGCAAAGGCCCTCCTGGCCATGACTGCCACTTGCTCTTTGAGCAGTAGTCATGAGTCCAGAAGGACCCCAGGTTACACATGGGGTATGTCTGGAGCAACAGTGCCCCATCAATAGCCAAAGATAGCAGATCCCGGGTTAACGCGGGGCCCCAAACCCACTGGCTAGGACTTTGACTGCATCACTTGGGTCTCCACGGGCAGAGATATACAATTGGGTATCATCAGCATACTGATGGTACCACACCCAATGGAAATGAATGATCTCACCCAGTGGTTTCATGTAGATGTTAAACAACAGAGGTGAGAGTACCGAGCCCTGCGGCACCCCACACTGTAGAGGTCTCAGACTGGACATCTCATCCTCTAAAGCTACTGACTGAGTCGGGCCCCTCAGAAATGAGGAAAACCAGGACAACACAGTGCCCTGGGCCCCCAATCTTCGGAGCTGCCCCAGAAGGATACCGTGGTTGACAGTATCAAAAGCCACTGAGAGGTCAAGAAGAGCGAGAACAGAGGGGTGTCCCCTGTCTCGCTCCCACCAGAGATCATCCATGAGTGAGACCAATGCCATAACTGAGCCTGAATCCTGACTGAAACAGGTCCACATAATCCGTATCATCCATAACCCCCTGGAGCTGCCATGCCACTGCTCTTTCCAACACCTTCCCAAAAAAGGGAAGGTTGGAGATTGGTCTAAAATTTGTTAATATTGTAGGGTCGAGCGATGGATTTTTTAGAAGGGGGCGCACTAGCGCACATTTGAAAGATGCTGAAAACACCCCCTCCCATAGGGATGCATTCACCATCGCACCGACCCAACTGCCCATTGATGCCTTAGCAGCTTTAACCAGCCAGGCCGGGCAGTGATCTAATAAGCAAATGGTGTCACACACATCCCCAAGGAGCCTGTCCACTTCATCAGGGCCAACTGATCCCAGATAACATGCCTAGACTCTACTCCAGCCCTCTCCAGGTGATCCATCTCCATGTCGGGATTAAACCCTAAGCGAATGTGAGCAATTTTCTCTGCCAGGTGATCTGCAAAATCGTCAGCTGAGCCTTGCCACCCAGGCTCTGCCCTCTTACCCAGGAGGGACCTGGTAACCCGGAACAGGGCGGCTGATCGATTATCAGCAGAGGCAATAAGAGTGGTGTAGTATTAGCGCTTCACCACCCTCATTGCCACGAGGTAGGCTCTGATAGCGGCTCTAACTCATGTTTGGTCGCCCTCGCTCTAGGTCTTCACCCAATGGTGTTCGAGGCATCTCCTTGCCTGCTTCATCTCCCCCAATTCTTCCATAAACCAGGGAGCCATGTATGGCCTGCAGGCAGGGAGATGCCGCAGTGGTGTGATTGTATCTGTGAGAGAGATTAACTGGCAACACAAGGTTGCTGTTACCAGGGTCCAGCTCAGGAAATTTTCTAAAATGAAAGACATGATGGCTCAAAATTCAACTGAATCATACTGCAGACTGGCAACAGCTTAGCCTCCCCCTTAGAACCTGAGGAGCACTGAAGTAGTTTTGGAGATACAGTAAAACTCCAGATAACGATAGTACCAGATAATGCCTAATCCGGATAATGATGGCAATTTTTGAGAAAATATTTGCACCGGATAACACCATTTTAGTGCGATCCGATGCATCATGTTTGATCTCCTACCTTTTCATGCTGTTTGGGGCTGAAAAAATCACCATCGTTGGGTGCATTTTTCTGGCTCTCTGCCTCCCCAACAGCCTCTGGGAGGGTGGGAGGACCTTTTCTGCACTATGCCCGCCTTCCTAGGAGGTCCCTGGGCCTCACAACAGCTGAAAATAGTTGTGGCTGCCATGGGGTCCCCCTCCCCTCCCAGAGGCAGCCAGCTTTTTTTTAGCGATATCCGATGTATGCATCGGATAACGCTAAAAATCGAATAAGGACCAAACTTGTGGAACCAAGTTTGGTCGTTATCCGAAGTATTATTGTATAGGATAGACTATGCAATATACAAACAAACATTCTACTCCCTCCCCACTCCATAATCTTCCCGTGGTCCTCTTCTTTCAGCATCTGATTAGACTGCCCCACTTTCTTACTGATAGGGTGAGGTACACAGAAAGAGCCTCCTTGAAGATTGTGTCACTTTTGAACCACAATCGGATGTATCCCAGGCAATGGCAACTTTGTGCTGGCTAATCTTTCTCACAATAGGTCATGTGAAAGAAACTGCACAATGAACTTTCTAAAAGGTGGCTTCAATTTGGCAGTTTCACATCTGGCCTGCACATGGAAGAAAAATTGATAGGACAATCTCTGTTCAGTCAGCTTCCTCAGACAATTCTGCTGTTTGTCATATATGACTGAAGGTTCTTTATGATAGCAAATCAATTAATTGAAACTTATGGGATTTTTAAAAAATCTATATATTCAATATTGCTTGAAAAGAATCAATTCATGTTCTAATGCATTAAAACATCTGAGGAAAATAATAAAAAATTATAATTGTGAAATGTGACACATATTATTTGTCGGGATTTAATACAACAGAACCATTTGTGTTTTTTCGGGGTCTCAAAAAATGATGAGAAGTTTGTGTTAAGTTCTTCAGCAGAGCCTATTTAAAAGAAAGGCATTCAATTATATAGATCTGACTGAGCCCATTACAGTAGATCAAATAGTCTTTTGAAGGAAGGACAATCAAATTAAGATGCTATTAAAGGAACTCAGCTGACTCTGAAGACAACTCTGAAAATCTGCCATGCAACCAAATTGAATCAATAAAGATTCCACTTACGTGAAGAGAAAAGAGATGCGAATAAAAATTTTAAAGGGAAAAAATGCAAGATGATTGTCTTTTCCTGTGAGTTTTGTCCTCTAGCGGTGTCCACAGTACAACAGCATCTGTCATTTTAGCTTTCAGTGATCATTTAAGCTTGGTTTCTTTTGCAACCCATTTATTTGACTTTCTGATGTTCTAAGGTTGATGTTTAAGGTGTTTAAGATGAAAAATACCTGTAAAGGCTTGGAACTGTATAGTTTTATTAAGTAATGTTTTTATAACATGCTTCTTCTGAGAAACTCTGATTATATGCCATCAAATTGATTCCAATTTGTGGCAACCTTTGCAAGGGATTTCTAGGCATAGAGTTTGTTGTTCTTATTTGCTGTCAAGTCAGAACTGACTTATAGTGACCCTAATAGGGTTTTCAAGTATATGAGTTATTTAAAATATTGCTATAACCAGTTTAGGATTGCTATGGAAACCACACCAGTGAATTTCCATGACACCACTATGGAATTGAACCCAGTAGTGACTAGAAACTGAGCCTTGTCTACAGTGGCCCCTTCATTATAGAATGCCCTCCTGATAAAGATTTGTCAGGTCCCTTCCCTTCAGGCCTTTGAGAATCTATTAAAAACAGCTTTTTAGAGAAGCCTTTGGAGAAGTTCTTGCCGGACATACGGAATAAAACTGAAGTCTTAGTTATAGCTGTTTGTTGCTACTGCTATTTCATTTTGCTTTTATATTGAGCTTTTATTGATTTTTCCTTTGTTCTGATGTTTGTATTTTATCATATGTTATGCTCTAAACCACCCAGAGCAGTTGTTCTCTTGATGGGTAGTATAATTTAACAACCAACCAACCAATGTTATGACAGAAACAACTCAGAATAATGTGATGTTAAGAAAATGCTTTTCTTTTTAGCCACCATGAGGATGGCAACTAAATGCAGAAGAACAGGAAGTCTGATGGGCCGGGCGTGGCAGGTGATGTCAGTTCCCCTGCTCATGCAACTATCATAGAAGCCCAACCCTGTGAACCATGGGTCCATCACATCATTGAGAAGACTTTGACCATGCTATAGCCACATGGATAGCAAGAGCAGGGAGCAGAGGGATGCCTTCAATTTCTTCCTGGAGTAGCCCAAAGTTGATCATATAAAATGGCCCCAGATTCAGCCAGATTTTCTATGGAATGATGGGTAATGAAAGCAGATAGGCTATTTGCACAGCTTGGCTCATAACAAGGGATGTTATAGCTGCATTAGGGATCTGACAGAAAAGCAAAATCTCATAGATATATCAGAACTAGAGAGTGAGTGCCACTAAGGTAATAAAAAGGCAAAGTGGCATTCCTTGGTGAATAATGAACTGTTAGACGCAGCTGATGAGCTGGGCACCCAACTCCTAAATAATGGGCAGACATGACATGTTTACTACAGCAACTGGAGGAGAAAGCCTTCATAGAGTGTAATCAGTGATAAATGATTAATCCTTGGTTTCTAAATGAGCTGGATCATCATGAGGTGGAGGGAACACAAACGGTGCAATTATTTTTAAAAATCATATGCTCCTGCCCACAGAACATATAAATACTCCAAAGTGTCCTTCTATTGCCAAGTGTCAGGTACTCTGCTTACATACTTTCTTTTTATTGTTAATTGCCCAAACAAATGGCAGCAGCATATTGTCTCACTAAACGCCCTGATGGTGCTTTTGGTTTGTCCTCTTTCAATCTGCAGGCCTTTCCTGTATGTGGCCTGCTCAACAAACCAAACACATAAGAATAAAGTGCCATATGGCTATTTTATAAATGATCAATTAAATTACTTCCTTTAATTTAATTTAATTTTAAAAATTTTATGCCGCCCACTCAGGCGAACCTGACTCAAGGTGGCGTACAGCAATTAAAAACATATAAAAACAGATTAAAAATCCCAAATCACCCACCCACCTACCTACCCTACTACCCCCACCCCATTTAAAAAGAATAAAAGGGACTTGGAGGGATACAACAACACAGAGGGAGGAACACTAACTGGACACTAACTGGAGATGAGCCAACAGGCTGGAGCTGTATTCCCATTAGGACCCCACACATGCCCCGCCAGCCAGGTTTTCAGACCTTTCCTGAAGGGCAGCAATTCTGTCTGTAACTTCAATTCTGTTGGCAGGAGGTTCCAGACGGCTGGTGTGGACATGGAGAAGACCCTCTTCATGTGCCAGACAGGTGGACCCCTCTAGTGAAGGCACAACTAGGGAGCCCCTCCAGTCCACTCTGGTTGGACAGGCAGACACTCTTGGGATGATGTGGTCTCTCAGGTATCCTGGACCACTGCCATATAGGGCTTTAAAGGACAAAACCAGCACCTTGAATTGCACCCGGAGGCAAACTGGTAACCAGCGCAGCTCCCAGAGTAGTGGGGAGGAGCGAGCATAACATCCACACCCCATCAGCACCTGGGCAGCTGCATTCTGAACCAGCTGTAGCCTCCGAATGGTCATCAAGGCCAGCCCCATGTAGAGCGCATTACTGTAATCTAGTCTGGAGGTGACCAGAGCATGAGTGACCATGAGTAAGGACTCCCAGTCCAGGAGTGGGCATAACTGGCGGATTACTCATAGTTGAACAAAAGCCTTCCTGGCCACGGCCACCACCTGCTCTTCTAGCAGCAGCTGTGAGTCCAGGTGGACCCCCAAGTTGTGCACTGGGTCTGTCTGTGGCAAAACTGCCCCATCCGAGACCAGAGGTGGTAGCTCCTTACCCCTTATCCATAGCCACCCAGTCTTGCCAGGATTCAGTGAAGCCCATTGTCCCTTATCCAGACCCCAATGGCCTCCAGGCATCCAGACAGGACTTTGACCGCATCACTGGGATCACCACGGGCTGAGATGCACAACTGCGTGTCATCCGTTTACTGGTGGTACCGCACCCCATGGGAATGGATGATCTCACCCAGTGGCTTCATGTAGATGTTAAATAGGAGACGAGAGAGCACTGAGCCCTGCGGCACCCCATATTTGAGGGGCCTAGGACTGGACCTCTCACTCTCCAACCACACCGACTGGGTATGACCCTCCAGAAAAGAGGAAAACCAGGACAACACGGTGCCCTGGATCCCCAATCCTTTGAGCCATTCCAGAAGGATACCATGCTCGATGGTATTGAAGGCCGCTGAGAGGTCAAGAAGAGCAAGGACAGTCGGATGACCACCATCCTGCTCCTGCCAGAGATCATCCATCAGTATGACCAATGCCGTCTCCATACCATGTTTGGGCCTGAATCCTGATTGAAAGTGGTCCAGAAAATCCGCTTCCTCCAGAGCCCCCTGCAGCTGGCAGCCACAACCTTCTCCAATACCTTCCTCAAAAAGGGGAGGTTGGAGAACGGCCTATAGTTGTTTAAGACAGCTGGGTCAAGGGACAGTTTCTTTAGGAGGGGGTGCACCAGAGCATGATTTAGTGGTGCAAAGACGTGTTTCTTATTGCCCTGACCCAGCCTTCTGTCACCACCTTGGAGGCTTTCACCTCCAAGGTGGCTCGCACTGCTGCAAGGAGCCTGTCCACTTCATCTGGGACAACCGGATCAAACCGATCCAAAACCACACAGCAAGACTGTTCTCCAGCCCCCCCCCCCGACCCTCACTGCCCATGCCGGGGTTAAGCCCTGAGCAAATCCGATCAATTTTCCCCACCAGATGGTCAGCGAAGTCCTCAGCAAAACCCTGTCAACCGGACACCGCTCCCCCTTGCCAAAGAGGGACCTGGCCACCTAAAACAAGGAGGCTGGGCAATTATCAGCGTAGGCAATAAGGGTGGTGAAGTATTGTTGCCTCACCACCCCCATCGTTACTAGGTAGGCCCTAATAGAGGCTCTAGCTAGTGTCCAATCGGGATCGCTCTGGGTTTTCACCCAGCAGTGCTCTAGGCATCTCTTAGCCCATTTGAGCTCCCACAGTTCATCCATTAACCATAGGGATGACCTAGCCCCACAGGCTCGGAGAAGCCACAGTGGCACGGTTTAATCCAAGGCTGCTGTTGTAATCCTGTTCCACAGGTCGACAAGCGCCTCAGATGAATTGTGTGTCTGATCCAGAGGAAAATTCCTCAGTCCCCGCTGGAATCCAACCAGATCCATTAGTTGCTGGGGGTGGGCCAATTTAATAGACCCTGCCTCCCTACGGTGAAGCATCACCCCCAGAAAGTCCAGAGTCACCAGGTAGTGATCTGACCATGGCACAGGTACTATGTCTAAATTCTGTAATCTCAGATTACTCTGCCACCACTCCGACAAGAAAACTAAATCTGGTGTGTAGCCACTGCACCTGGTTGGAAAATGAATTACCTGAGTCAGGCCCATGGCTACCATGGAACCCATGAACTCCCATGCAACCTCGGAGCCAGTACCCAGCAAAGGCAAATTGAAGTCCCCCAGAACCATTAGCCTACAGAACTCCAACACTGAGATGACCTCGAGGAGCTCAGGCAGGGAGTCCCTTACTCTGCAAGGGGGCAGGTACAGGAGTAAGGGCCCAACCGCAGGAGCAAAGCCTCACAACCTGGAACTTGCGGAGCAGCGGCCCTGGCGACTCCCATAGACTCTCTGATTAGAATGGCAATGCCACTGCCCTTCCCCTCATCCCTAGGCTGATGCCAGACACCTAACCTGGCTGGACACATTTCTGATAGAGGTACGCCGTCCTCTGTTCTCAGCCAGGTTTCGGTGATGCACCGCCCCCCCCTAAGATCGAGTCTGCAATCAGGGGGGCCTTGTTACAAACTGACCTGGCATTCATCAGCAGCAGCCTAAGGGAGGGGTCACTCTGGATCTGCTGCTCAGGGCCTGGAGGTGTAACCAAGGGGCTGGAATGGGGGACAGATACTAATTTAATTTAATTTAATTGTTGAATTTCTATACCACCCACTCGACCAAGGCCAACTCAGGGCGGTTCAAAATCATAGATAAAACAAAATTAAGAACCCACCCCCAAAAAAGGGTGCAGGTACCAAAGGAACTGTGGGGGAAGGAATAATCCTCTATACCAACCACCCAACGGAAGCCACCCCTCCCCCTGCACCCCAAACTTGGCCCACCAGCCAGGTTTTTAGTTCTTTTCTAAAGGGCAGCAACTCTGTCTGGAGGTGCAATTCTACTGGCAGGAGGTTCCAAAGGGCCGGTGTGGACACGGGGAAGGCCCTCCTCCTTGTGCCAGAGAGGAGAGCCCCCCTGGCTGATGGCACAATTAGAGAGCCCCTCCGGTCTGCTCTGGTTGGATGGACAGATGTCCTTAGAGCGATGCGATCTCTTAGGTAACCTGGCCCACTACCATATAGGGCTTTAAAGGTCAAAACCAGCACCTTGAATTGCACCCGGAGGAAAACTGGTAACCATTGCAACTCCCGAAGCAGTGGTGAGGCATGGGCATAACGTCCACACCCCATCACCACCCGGGCCGCAGCATTCTGGACCAGCTGCAGTCTTCGAATGGTCATCAAGGGCAGCCTCATGTAGAGCGGTAGTCTAGTCTGGAGGTTGCCAGAGCGTGAGTGACCATGAGCAAAGAGACCTTGTCCAGGAGCGGGCACAACTGGTGAATCACCCAAAGTTGGGCGAAAGCCCTCCTGGCCACAGCAGCCGCAAATCCAGGAGGAACCCCAAGTTGCGCACCGGGTCAGTCTGGGGCAAAATAGCCCCATCCAAAACCATAGATGGAAGCTCCCGGGATAGTGCAGGACCCCTTATCCATAGCCACCCAGTCTTGCTGGGATTCAGTTGTAGCCCATTAGCCCCCATCCTGACCTCAACAGTCTCCAGAATCTGGAAAGGACTTTGACTGCATCACTGGGGTCCCCATGGGCCAATATGTACAACTGCATGTCATCCGTGTACTGATGGTACCACACCCCGTGGGAACGGATGATCTCACCCAGCGGCTTCATGTAGATATTAAATAGGAGAGGAGAGAGTACCGAGCCCTGATGCACCCCATATTTTAGGGGCCTAGGACTGGACCTCTCACTGACCAACCACACCGACTGGGTCAAACCCCTCAGAAATGAGGAAAACCAGGACCAAACAGTGCCCTGGATCCCCAATCCTTGGAGCCGTTCCAGAAGGATACCATGGTCAACGGTATCGAAGGCCGCTGAGAGGTCAAGAAGAGCAAGGACGGATGGATGACCACCATCCCGCTCTCACCAGAGATCATCCATCAGCACAACCAATGCAGTCTCGGTACCATATCCAGGTCTGAATCCTGCATTCCTTGAGTACAGCCCACCCCTTGGCACCCGCCATATCATCCCATGCCCTTCACAACCCCTCTGTGGGCCCCCAGAACCTCCTGGCCCACCCCAGACAGAATGCTGCCCACACTATTTGGCTGGCAGGGCAACCTCTCCCTTTCCCTCCCTCTCTCCCTCTCTAACATCATTCCTTCACCCCTGCAACTTTCACTCCAGTTGCCCCCCCCCCCGACCCATGTTCTCTGCCCACCACCCTGTAAATAATCCCACTCTCAGTGGCGGTGATGGTACAACCAGTCTTCACCTTTCTCTATGCCAGCAATGATACTCCCCGGCTGGGAGGTAGCAATGATGGTTTTCTAACTGTTCCAGGGGCCAACCCAGATGGTTTGCATCTGCCAGAAACCCAGTAAGAACAGACAATAGTCATGCTGGTCATGTGATATGAGGAGCTGTAATAAAAAAAGGTAAATATTTCCATCTCTGGATAATCCAATCAATGGAAAGAACTGAAAGAGGTACAGAGTCTAGCTGTGACATCTTGGGGCACAATTTTATTGAATTTAAGTCCCTGACATGCTGCAGGGTCTGGTAGTGCTACAAACCTGGCAACAGAGCAGGGAAAGCTACTCTTTCTCTGCTCAGTCCGGACTGGTGAAACCCTAGCCTCTGAGTAGTGGTTACCTTGCTGCCCGGGCTGGCTTACTCAGTGTTGCAAACTGAACACAAGGGGACTGATCCCCAGTTCACAAAATCTTTGTAGCCACATTCCCAACTCACAGATTTATCCATCTAATGGACATGCTACTAGTCCACAATATACTAGTCCACAGTCTTCCGGGGCAGAAATTACCAACTGTCACGTGTTAAGCAATTGCAAAGAAGAATATTCTACAACTATGGTCCAGTCTTGTAGAAAAGAAGAAAATTTTATTCTTCAAAAGAACACAGAAATGCAACTCTATGAAGCTAAAACAGGGAATCTGGCGACAAAACAACATGCTATCCAGTTCTTATACACACCGTTCCCACCCCATAAAATTTCTCTAGACCTCACTGGCTTCTTTTAACTAGTGCAGTGACCATAAATATTCCCCCAGACACCTCCAAACTCTGCATTCCCCTCCATAGCTTGCAAGCGTTTATCTTGCCTTCTCCTTACTCTCACAGTTTTCTTCCAGGTTTCCCCTACTCATGGGCTAATTGCCCTTCCTAGCACCCTCCCAGCTACATGGAAGTGGTACAGGTTCCTTCTTCTTTCTTTTTGTGTAGTCCAAAGTATTGTAGAGTGAAGTAAATGTCCTCCCTTTGTTTGGAAACAATCTCAACCATAGTAGATATTGTTTCCAACAATGGCACCTGTGGACATCTTTGGTGTTCAGGGAAGCAAGACGATAGAAGCAGCCGTATGCTGGCTAACACAACTTTATTGCATGATGTACAGTTCGAACACGAGGTAATGGTGGCAATACAATTCCTTTTATACAATCACTATACATTTGAATATAGGTGCATGGTAGCCTATTGGCTACTGTTGGTGTGACGTCATCCGGAGTCCCGCCCTTCTTGTCCAGGTGTATCCGTGGCGGGAAGGTTTCCCACGGCTGTGCATGATTGGGGAACTTGTACCATGTGAGTTGAATGCTCGCTGCTCCCATCTCTGGTAGCAAGCTCGCATTCCAATAGCAGCTGGATACAATGTGTTCATTACAAATGGCTTAAGTATACATTCCTGTAGAACCGGTTACATTTAACTTAAAGACATAACGTAGCAGCTACATTCCATACTATTCCATACACAAGAACATCTTGTTGTTAGTCTCAGGGCTTAGAGGACCTGGTAGCTTGGCAGCTTGATGAGAACTTAATCATTTGTTCTAATTATTTGTTGTTGTTCAGTCACACAGTCGAGTCTGACCCTTTACAACCCCATGGACCATCGCATGCCAGGCTCCTCTGTCCTCTGCCAGATCCATGCCCATTGAATCAACAATGCCATCTAGCCACCTCATCCTTTGTCGCCCCCTTCTTCTCTTATTTATTTATTTATTGTTTAGACTTCTATACCACTTTCCTTCCCTTAAAGGGAACTCAAAGCGGTTTACAACAATAATGCCAAACAATAAAATATAATACAAATAATACAGCAGAATACAATTACAATATAAATTGTCAAAAGCATATACAATAAAATATCAAATTACCCTAAACAATATAAGAATCAAACTGCTCAATAATAACATAGAAACAAGAACTCAAAGAGAGGGCCTCCACTCACACCCAACTAAAATCGTGGGATAAGAAAAACCCTCCTGCCACCGCACCACCCCTCCCGGCATTTTTTTTGGCCCCGGTGACATGGAGGCAGAGGCCCGGGGGTGTGGTGGCTCCTCCAATACTGGAGCTGGAAAAGTCCCTTCCAGCCGCGCTGCACTCCCTGGCTTTTGTAGCCCCAGTGGTGTGGGGGCGGAGTCCCAGGGGTGTGGCGGCTCACACACAGCTGCTGCTGAAACCGGCCAAGCTCTTCTTCGCTGTGCCGCCCCTCTCGGCATTTACGGCCCCGGTGGCATGGGGGCAGAGGCCCGGGGGTGTGGTGGCTCCTCCAATGCTGGAGCCGACAAAGTCCCTTCCAGCCGCGCCACACTCCCCGGCTTTTGTAGCCCCGGTGGTGTGGGGGCGGAGTCCCGGGGGTGTGGCGGCTCACACACAGCTGCTGCTGGAACCGGCCAAGCTCTTCTTCACTGCGCTGCCCCTCCCTGCATTTTCGGCCCCGGTGGCATGGGGGCAGAGGCCCGGGGGTGTGGTGGCTCCTCCAATGCTGGAGCCGACAAAGTCCCTTCCAGCCGCGCTGCACTCCCCAGCTTTTGTAGCCCCAGTGGCATGGGGGCAGAGTCCCAGGGGCGTGGCGGCTGACACACAGCTGCTTCTGGAACCGGCCAAGCTCTTCTTCACCGCACCGCCCCTCCCGGCATTTGATCTTTCCTTGCCTTTGATCTTTGCGTTTTGATCTTTCCCAGCATCAAGGCCTTCTCAAGTGAGTCCTCTCTTCTCATTTGGTAGCCAAAGTACTTGAGCTTCAACTTCAATATGTGTCCTTCCAATGAGCAGTCAGGGTTGATTTGATTCAGGATCGACTTATTTGATTTTCTTGCAGTCTAGGGTACTCTCAAAAGTCTCCTCCAGCACCACCATTCAAAGGCATCTATTCTTCTGCACTCAGCCTTCTTTATGGTCCAGCTCTCACAACCATACATTACTACTATTGCTTTGACTATGCGGACTTTTGTTGGTAAGGTGATATCTTTGCTTTTTATTATGCTACCTAGGTTTTCCATAGCTTGCCTCCCAAGGAGTGTCTTTTTATTTCGTGGCTGTAATTGCAAACTGCAGTGATCTTAGATCCCAGAAAGGTAAAGTATGTCACTGCTTTCATTTCTTCCCCTTTTATTTGCCAGGGAGTCATAGGGCCGGATGCCCTGACCTTGGTTTTTTTTTTGATGTTGGGTTTCAGGCCAGCTTTTGTGCTCTCCTCTTTCACTCTAATCAAAAGGCTCTTTAGGTCTGCCTTGCTTTCTGCCATTGGGGTAGTATCATCTGCGTATCTCAAGTTGTTGATGCTTCTCCCAGCAATTGTTTATCTTTACCTATAAGGAGGGATGTTAATCGTTGGAATCTGGTATACACTTCTGCACCTGTCCATACTATCCCGTACCAGACCCGATACACTGACCAACCATCGCCGCAAGGGTCCGGCAGCCGCCAGTGGGGCAGCTGCCCCATGAAGGCGTACAAAAAAAAATCAAACTACAACTTCAGCATCCTCTGCACCATGACCACTTCAGCCAATCAGGATGAAGGGCGCAAGCACGTAGAACGTTGAAAAAGCCAGCGCACGAAAAATAAAATAAATCAATGCCTCATGCAATGGGAACTCATGGCTGCCGAAGGTGGATGCAGCATCTCATGCAACGGGAATGCAAGGCCGCCGAAGCCGGATGCAGCACCTCACGGCCTCGCTAACCCAAACCCACAAAAACCATGGTGAGACAACTGCCGGCCTTCTTTCCCTGAGCAACGGGGAGAAGAGGAACTCCCTCTCCTCCCCGCCACACCGTCAAAGACACGGCGAGACCACTGCCACACTCAAGGTAAGTTGAGGCGGGGGGGACCAGCAGCAGGCAGCACTTCATCAGGGGAAGCACACTCCCTGGCGAATGACTGGTTGCTGTGTTTGTACTACCGACACCACTGTTTCGAAAACTAGCACGAAACAGCAGTGGAGAGCAAGGAAGAGCACCACCCTTTATGGATCGTTGCATGCCACACTACAATTTTACAACAACAAAAAAGACACACACACAAAAAAAATAACACATCCACAAAAACAGATCTCCCATTAGGCAAGCCAGGGGAAAGAGACATCGAGAGGAGAGAACCATTGTAAAGCAGATAGCTCTTCTCTGCCTCCTTCTTCCCCAACCGACCTAATGAACCTTACCAGACAAAGAGCGAGCTGACTGCTGGCTCTTCATTTACCCCATCGCTGCATCGAAACCTAACGTTGAAACAGCAATGGGGAAAAGAGGCAGCGACAGACAGGCTGTTCCTCACCCCAGAAACCACAACCACAACAAAACTAATCAGTTTAAAAAAACAACCAACCATAAAAAATACAAACAAAATAAATAATTCAAATAAACCCAGTAAACAACAAAACAATAAACAACAAACTCAACAAAACACATCCAAAATTCCAAAGGCTAATGAAAAACCATGAAAACTCACTAAAAACATCTATCTACACCATAACAACACGAAAATACCTTACTCAAAAACCAATAATAACACAAATTACAAAAATAATTATGGAAAAAATAAAAAAAGGAAATAACAACCAGAAATATCCAAATCAATAAAACACATCTAAAATCCAGGAAAAATACAAAAGGACAAGCAAAAACACTTAATTACATACAGAAACACTCTACTTAACCCCCCAGCCCAGCACCCCAAAATCGCAACAAAATAAAAAATAAAATAATAAGTCAAGAGCACTTACAAAACACGTGCTCCCTTCATGCCTCCGCAGCAGAACTGAAGAAACAAAGACAATCACACTCTTAATCACTAGAGGCCGCAAAAGTATCCAACAGTCAAAAAATTTTTTACAAATCCAAATAAAATATAAACAAAATTAAAAAATTCAAATAAATTCAAAAACTACAAAATCCAAATCACCACTCCCCAGACCACCCCTAACCAAACACACACACACACACACACACACACACACACACACACACACACACACCTGCCCAGCAAGGCTGGGCAAAATATGCTAGTTGTATAATAAAGCAGAATAGTCACAGCAAACATTTTTATCCAGACAGAACTATATCCAGTGCCACCTAGTGACCAAATCATATAACAGCACTATCCACCTAAGCCAATGTTTCCCAACCTTTGATTTTTCGACTTCAATTCCCCAAAGCACAGATCAGCCAATGTATTGACTTAGGCTTGTGGGAATTGAAGTCCCACAGTGGGGTATGGGCCCCAAATTGGGAACCACTGATGTAGACATATTAGGAGCTCAGAGAAACCAGTTAATTCCAGATTTCTGTGTGATGCTCATCTGTAGTTTCATAACAAAACAGCACTGTATATGACCACAGGGACAGAATGCTTACTTTGAGCAAGAAACAGAATTTCTCACAGCACCCCATAAACTCATATGCTGGACATAACTTACCCCATCAGGCAGTCACTCTGGGCAAAGAGAAGCAGCAGCCAGTGATGCATGACATGAGAAACAGAATGCTATTCCCTGACCCTGGTTTGTAGATGGAAAAAGACAGCTTCTTATAATGGCTTGTAGTTAGGAATGGCACTTTATGACTTCTGCCGTGACAAAGTAGAGACGACTCTGAAGTTAAAGAGCCTAGCTTCTTAGAGACTGCGTATATGCTTTGTACTCAGAAGGTAACCAGTACGGACATCTTATAACCATTTCCCTGTCATATAAAAAAGATGGATGTATAACTTGACAAAATAAAATCAGATTGACCATTGTGTCCTTCATGGGCAAAGCGCAATTCAACAGAAGGCAATAAATGTTTCAGATTCTTCTTTTCTCTTTTCCTGTCTGGACTCTACTCAGGGACTATCATACAGTGGGTTTCTTGACAGGAAGAAGAATGTTTGCATTCATATGTTCAAATGACAGGCATTTCAACCCCACCCTCCACCCATAATTTTAGGCCTTGGTACATCCCTGTACAACTAAGGATGAATAAGAAAGTAAAAACTAAGAAAGGTGATATCAAAGGACTTAGTATACTAGAAGTTCCTGAGTGGAGAGCTGGCAAATTGTTTGGTGCAATTCTCTGCCTCCTCTGCAAAATATTAATGGAGCTAATGGTGACAAAGATCTCCTGAAATGGTTTGGAGAGGAAGCTTATTTTTTGTTTCACTAAGAACACAAAATGTTCATCAGGGCATTTTAAAAAAAGAATATTTGGTCTTGAGAATTGAGCCTAAGGTATTTCTTTTGGACTTGCTTATTTTTGTACTATCACCAATCTAGCAGTTCAAAAGCAAGAAATTGCAAGTAGATAAATAGGTACCACTTTGGTGGGAAGGTAAACAGCATTCTGTGCACTCCGGTGTTGAGGCATGCCTGCCACATGTCCACGGAAACGTCTGCAGACACTGACAGCACTGGCTGTTTGGCTATAAACAGAGATGAGCACTGAACCTTTGAGTTGGATGCGACTGGCTTTTGAGCAAGGGTGACCTTTACCTTTACCAAGATGTGGTAGTATATGCATATGGAATATTATAATTGTTAAGTAATAACAAACTAATTATGATCCATCAAGGCAATTCTCATGGATGGGGGCCATTTCTAGGTTTTTCTAGATAGGGAATACAGTACTTGGGTATATAGAAAAAGTGATCTTGAAAATATACATTGTGCTCTAAAAGGTAAAGGTTTCCCTTGCTCGAAAGCCAGTCGTATCCGACTCTAGGGTTCAGTGCTCATCTCTGTTTCAAAGCCGAAGAGCCAGCGCGGTCTGCTTCTGCAGACATTTTTGTGGTCATGTGGCAGATATGACTAGACATGGGGGTGCACAAAATGCTGTTACCTTCTCATCTAAGCAGTACCTATTTATCTACTTGAAATTTCATTCTTTTGAACTGCTAGGTTGGCAGGAGCTGAGACAAACACGGGAGCTCATTCTGTCCTGCAGTACTCGGGAATTGAACTGCTGACCTTCCGCCTCCTAGTCAGCATCTTAGCCACTTGAGCCACTGCAGCAGGTTGAGAAATTCTTTACTATAGCCATTTGCAAAACGGTCAGCCCCTTCCAGCTAACTGTAAACAACCATCCACTTGCAAAAGAATCTCTCCCATGGTTGAATGTTTGGCATGGAAGTAAACAAGGAGATATTTAATATCACAATGCATAAATATGGATATGCTGTTCATTTACAGCACACTCTTCTGGTACTTGCAGTATGTCTTTGTGTTACAAGGGAATATAGTTACAGATTTTTATTACTGTAAAATCTGAAGAATGATAGCAAACACAAATGATATAATCACCATGCTGGCAACCTGCCAAATTCTATATTCCAGACCCTTAGAGCAACAGTAGGTGCTCATTCAATATACATTTCTATTTGAAAAAATTCCCCATGCCCCAGGGTGCTAAAATCTGCAGGTACTGAAGAAAGGATTGTTTACAATTTGAAGAGAAAGGTAAACAACTGAAAGAATTATAAATATAGAGAGTGAGAAGACACACAATGGATCAAGACATCACAACTTTATATGAAGCTATGCCACATATACACCAGAAACATGTAACAGCAGCAGCCACAGTAGCAGCAGAGGAAGAAGACATGGATTTCTCCTCATAATTTTAACTGGCATATGGCTGGCGGAGCATGTAGAAAATGCAATGCTTTCCCATGTGTATGTTCTTAACAAGCTTAAAGGCAAAGAGATGCTTTCACTTTATATATTTTATTTTTAGGGCTTAGAAATTTTAAATTTGCATTTTCTGCTTCTCCAATGTGTCTCTTCAGGCTATAAGCTGCTACATTTTTGAAAAGTAAGTTAAACATGCTTTTCAGTATGTTATTATACCTTTTATGCACAGTAAAACTTGGCATAAAGAGCGCCTCGCTTAGAGACTAACTCACTTAAAGAGGAGAATTTTCTCTGAATGGTCGCTTCGCTTAACAACTAAAACCAACCAAAAACTCACTTAACAACTAAATCAGGGTTCACCCTCCCCCCAAAAAGTCACAATTGGTCACCTACAATGGTGTTTCACTTAAAGAGCAAACTCGCTTGAAGAGCAATCCCGTGGAACGCATTATGCTCTTAAGCAAGGTACCACTGTAGTTAGTTGCTGGTCCTAACATTTTATGGCAAGCCAGTAGCTGTTCACAAGTTGCAAGAATGCATTGGTTCCTACAGTTTTTCAGAGCTGTGAGACTTTTGAATATACAGTATTCACGACTTTTAAGTATTTTTGTGCTTATGGAACACAGTAGCAATGTAGATAAATAATGTCTGTAGAAATAGACATGCTGATGTTACCTGGAATTATGGCAACAATGTTAGGACTCATACCTTGATACACAGATGGATTTTTCTGTGATTGGAAAAGGTTGTCTGGCTTCATTCTGGATTTAACCTTTTATTGGGATAAATGGCAAGAAGATGAATATTTACAAAATTACTTTTTGTCATCAATTCAAGCTGTCACAATGCATTGAGCCACCTGTGTATGGATTTTGTATCTCCAAATCCCAAACACTGTGACATTTCTCAGCATTAGTTCAGCTAGTTAAGGAAGGCTTGACTCCTCTCTTGGAGAGAATGAAAGCGCGGCGCCAAAATGGCCGCCGCGCTCTTTGCGGGCCCCCCCACTGGACTTGGACATCCGGGTAGTTAGGGGGCGTGGCCAGCACCCTTTAAAAGGGGTGGCCACGAGGCAGCCGCGCTGCCATTTTGCGAAGCGACGGAGAGGAGAAGTTTTTTTCCTTTTGCTCCGTCGCTCTTCCCTTCAGCTGGGAAGCCTTTTCTGGGCAGTGGTTCCTTCTTAGCTTCTTTCTTCGGCTTCCCAACGACTGCAGCCATGCCTTCCAAAAAGAAGGCGATGGCGAACGCGGTTCGCTCTTCGCGGAGGCGCCAGCCGGGTCGGAGGACCGCGACTGCGCCCCCTCAGCAGGCCCCCTTTCCGGGGTTGCCCACCGGGACCGGCGGGATGGGGGCGATTGCTCCCTGGCCTGAGGCTGGGCAGCCTCAGGCCGGCCCTGCGGGGGATTCGGCCCCCGGCCCACAATTAGAGGCCACCGGCCCGGGCCTGGCGCATAGCCAGGCTGGGCCTTCAGGCCTTGGCATCCAGCTTCCAGCGGTGGGCTGCAATCATGGGGGTTGGCTGGGTTCCCTTCCCTGGCAGGGCATGCTCCCCGCCCCGCAGGAGCCGGTGGTTGGGGCATGGCCATATTCGGGCCCTGGGGTCCAAAGACCTGGTCCAAAGACCTGGCCCAGCGACGGCGACCGGTGGGCCGGTCGGCCCTTTGCCACCCATTAGTATTGGGGGCTATGTAAATGTTGATGCCCTACTGGCCCGCGTCGCGGCTCTGGAGGCATCCTTAGGGGTAGTTAATCCATCCGGGGCACCGTTTGGTTTACAGGTCAACTCAGCGCTTGCCGGTCCTCGGCAGGGGCCGACAGGGTTGAGCTGCCTGAGGCGAATAGGTCGGCCTCGGCCGCGGCCTCGCAGCTCCCCATGCAGCAGATCCTGCCAGCAGGTCGTGGTCAGGTCCCATCTTCGAGCTCGGTTGCGGTCATGAGCTCCGACGCCCGCAGTGGGCCGGAACCCCCGATGGGGGCGGCCCACGGGGGTGCAACTTGTGAGTATACGGTCCAATCTAGTGCACCCACGACACAACACACAATGGGGGGAGGCTTGCAGTGGCCGTGGCCTAGCCTGGCTGGGGCGGCGGGTCAGTCGCTGCCGGCCCATCTTGGAACGGCTCCCGCACTCCAGGGCCCCTCTTGGGGCGGGGTACCCTGTCCCGCGGGGAACTTACTGGGGGTGGCGGGGCTGGTCCAGGCTCCTTTCAGGGTGCCCAGTACTGTCAATGTTCCGGTGTCAGCCTTGCCGATGGCAGGTTATTCGTTGCCCTTCGGGGACCACCTGGCCCAGGCCACCAAGGAAAAGATATGGTGGGGGAGTACGTGGACATTTTCTCCCTCTTAAATTGAGAACCCACCAAGGAAGAGAGGGAGGGGCAGGACGAGAAGGACAAGGAGTAGGCTCGTCGACGTAAGCCGCCACGTACATGGGCCAACTGGTTACCCGCGTACCTTATATACATGGCGGTGTATCTCAGGGCCCGGCCTGACCTGGCAATTCCGATGGTCCAGTATTTGGACAACATATACCGGGCGATGGTTGATTTCCCTGGCCCGTCGTGGTTGGCTTACGACGAGGAATTCCATATGAGAGTGCCCCTACAGCCAGAGATGAGGTGGGATGAGCCCTGCCAGAAGCTGTGGCTTCTGTATATGACCCCCACGCGCCCGGCGCCAGGGGAGAGGTACCATTGTGGACATGCGGTCCAGCGAGCTGCTCCAGCCCAGGCACCCCGCCAGGTGGCGGGGCAGGGGGTTCCAGCCCGCCTGCTGTGTTGGAGCTTCTCGGCCAATGGTGCGTGTAACAGGAAGCAGTGCCGATACCGGCACGAGTGTCCCTCTTGTGCTGGCCCCCATGCCGCCTCCGCATGTCCTAGGGCAGGTGGACTGCGGGGCAGAGGTAGAGTTGGACAGGGAGCAGGCAGAACTGCCACAGAGGGAGCTGGTCAGGCAAAAGGCCCCCTCCCCAATTAATGTGGACATGTTGGAGCGTTGGCTCACGATGTACCCGAGGAGGGCAGATGCAGCTTACCTGCTTGAGGGTTTTCAGCAGGGGTTTCACATTCCTTTCACGGGGGTCAGGTCCCCTCAAGATGCACCCAACCTGTTATCACTCAGGGAAAGGGAGGAGGTGGCTGCCATGAGCATTGCTAAGGAGGTTGCTGCTGGCAGGGTTGCCGGCCCTTTCCCTCTTCCGCCATTCCCCAACCTCAAGGTTTCCCCTTTGGGGTTGGTGCCCAAGAAGTCGCCGGGGGAGTTCCGTTTGATACACCACTTGTCTTACCCGGCTGGCCGTTCGGTCAACGATGCTATCCCTGACGACCTTTGTTCGGTCCGGTATACATCTTTTGACCAGGCCCTGTGCATGGTGCGCTCATGTGGCCCGGGTGCACTACTCGCTAAGTGCGACATTAAGTCCGCGTTCCGTCTCCTGCCAGTGCACCCGGGCGACTTTGAGTTGCTGGGTTTCAAGTTCCGGGGTGAATTTTATTTCGACAAAGCCATGCCTTTTGGCTGCTCCATTTCATGCTCGGCATTTGAGCGCTTCAGCACCTTCCTCCAATGGGCCTTTGTTCGCAGGTCAGGGTCCCGGTCTGTAGCCCACTACCTCGACGATTCTTATTCGGGGGTGAACGGGGCTGGGACACGTGCACGCGTCTCCTAAATACATTTCAGACGCTAATGAAGGAACTCGGTGTCCCTTTAGCGCCCAAAAAGACCGAGGGCCCTTCAACCAAGCTCACATTCCTGGGGGTTGAGATTGACACGGTTGTGCAAGCATCCAGGTTACCTGCTGATAAGGTTTCATGGATCGTTGCACTCATTTTGGACTTGCTGGCAAAACGCAAGGTATCCCTTCGGGAGCTACAGGTGTTACATGGTCACCTTAATTTCGCTTGCAGGGTCGTCGCACCTGGCAGAGCATTTGCTCGACGATTGTGCGATGCCATGACTGGCTTGGCCAGGCCCCACCACAGGGTCCGACTGAACAAGGGCATGAGGGAGGATATGCTCATTTGGCTCCAGTTCCTGAGGGAATTCAATGGGGTGTCCTTTTGGAGGTCCGACCTTTTAGTTTCCCCTCGTTTTCAGGTTCAGTCGGATGCATCGGGGTCCCTGGGTTATGGGATCTACTTCGCAGGGAAGTGGGCCTACGGCAGATGGCCGCCAGACTGGTGGGGCACGGATCGCTTGCGAGATCTCACGTACCTGGAATTTTCCCCCATTCTGGGAGCTTTGATGCTATGGGGTGAGGAGTGGGCCAATTCGGTTGTACATTTCTGGTGTGACAATGCGGCGGTGGTTCACATTGTCAACGCACAGACGTCTAAATCTCCAAGGGTTATGGAACTGGTTCGCCAGTTCGTGTTGCGCAGCCTACGCCTCGATGTGCTTTTTCGGGCTAGACATGTTCCAGGTATTAATAACAATATTGCTGACACTTTGTCCCACCTGCAGATCCCCCGGTTCCGTGCCTCGGCCCCGGACGCAGAGGAATTTCCCTCGCCGCTCCCGGACGAGATATGGACACTTGGCAAGGAGAGGTGAACCGGGCGATCGGCATGTCGCTCGCCCCTCCCACGCGTAAGGCGTATAACCATGCATTCAGTTCGTTCAGGGCCTTTTGTGCCCAATCCCGGCTGCTGGAAAGTTGGCCCATCCCAGTGGCTCATATCCTCCAATTTATGGTTTATTTACATGCCCAGGGCTTAGCCCCCCGCACCATAGCATCCAGGCTGTCAGCGCTGGCATTCATGGCCAAGGTGGGTGGTTTTGCTGACAGCACAAGTGATTTTCGCATACGACATGTTTTGGAAGGGTGGGCACGGGAACGTGGGCGCAGCCCGGACGACCGCCACCCTATTTCCCCATGGGTACTTACCCAACTTGCACAGGGTTGGCATGACCTGTGTTTCGATGGGTATGAGGCAACCCTGTTTCACGCAGCCACTACGGTGGCCTTTTTTGGAGCGCTCCGCATCAGTGAGCTGGTGCTACTGTCTAAGGCGGATGCGAGTCGTAGGGCACTGGAACTCGAAGATGTCTATGTTTCCAATGATTGGGCTCAGCTGAGGATACGCTCCTCTAAGGTTGATCAGCACGGTGTAGGCAGTGGTGTAAGACTGCTACGATGTTCCATGGCAGACATCTGTCCGGTTGGTGCCCTACATGAGTTCCTTGTACTACGTGGTACGCACCCTGGCCCATTTTTCTGTCACCAAGATGGGTCTCCCCTTACTAAATTTCAATTTTGGAAGGTGACCAGTAAGGCATAGCCAGTGTTGGCCTCCCTGGGGCTCGTTACGGCACCCATTCATTTAGGATAGGGACGGCTTCCACCGCAGCGGCGTTTGGGTACTCTGGGGCTGAGATATGCACCATGGGAAGGTGGGGATCATGATGTTTTCAGTTGTATGTTCGCCCTCTTCCACAGTGAGTACCAGTTAAGTCACTGCCCTGTTTCCTTTTTTCCTTGACAGACCCTGGGTGTCGTCTTACACCGGTGACAGTATGGCTGGTGGGCCACAGCTATGTGCACAGGGCAGCGCAGTTTGCTGCGGCGACAGAGTGGGGACCCCAACTGGGACTAGGTGCATCCGCAAGTCTCAGGTGGTACGGTGAGCGCGGAATGTTATGGCGGGAACTGTTGCCATTCCTTTTCTCCATCAGGGATGCTGACCCGCCTGATGTCTTAATTATACACCTCGGGGGTAATGATTTGGGCCAGGTCACAGGCCTATCGCTGAAGCACACGATTTGCGGTGACCTGGCCTACCTGCATTATGTGTGGCCCGCCACAACCCTGCTTTGGTCGGACATGATACCGTGGCACGCTTACAGGGGAGGGTTGAACCTCCAAGCCCTTGATCGGGCTCGGCGCTTGGTGAACAGGGCTATTGCCCGGTTCCTTATGAACAAGGGTTGGGGGCGTGTCATATGACACCCCACCATCAGTCTCCAAAATTATGAGCTTTATGCAGGGGGTGGGGTCCATCTGTCGCCGGGAGGTACGGACCTCTTGTTAGGAGATTGGCGAGCAGGCCTGTTGACCGAGCTGACGGTCTGGGGGGGGCGGTGAGCCTTTATTGAAGCCTCCCCGTGTGGCGGGTAGCACTGGTAAGGTAAACATTTATGACCCACAGGTATCCGGCAGGTTCACAATTGACTGGACAACACTAGACAGGCACAAGTTGGTTAACGTTGTCCGGTCAACGATGAACCAGGCAATGGGGTGATGGCATGAGCTGGGCAGCAGGCATCACCCCGTTATTTTACGGATACGCGTCAGAGGGTGGGGTCACTAGTTAGATTATTGACTACGGTCAACAATTTGTTTGTTGTCAACAAACAAATTGATACAAATGGATACATTGTAACCAATTGCCGTTGGCAATTTTGGGTGGAACCTTACCAGTGTTACTTCGGCCTGCTTGCCTTAAGAATTATAATTGGTTGAATACCAATAGAAATTTATAATTCGGACTAGGGCATGAATCAATAAATGTGGCCCAATGCCGTTATCCACTTTTACCAGTGTCTGAGTCCTTTATTGGGGGGTGCGCCTGCAAAGGCAGCCTATAAATAAGACTAACTATCAGTAATAGGAACCTAGCATAGTGTGGCTTCATCATTGACACCTTTTGCTGCATGTCAGCTTCAGATTCTAAGCTTATGCAACTCAGGCTGTATATCGCAATCTCCTTGTCTAGAATTACAGAAACCATTCTAAAACACCTATGTTATACAATATATTTTTCAAGCTCTGCCTCTAAATCACTAATAAGAGAAATTGCTCCTGAAACAGCTGGGTAACAGAACTTGCTGGGTAGGTAATTTTGTATGTTATAATACAAAATGAGTTGTTTCCAACTCATTTCTTCTATATCTATATTTATAATGTCATGCAACCTCTCTCTCATAGTTTCTTCCCTGTGAAATCATTTCAAGTGTGGTGTAATTAGCCAAATCTACAGTTTTATTGTTTCATGTGAAATAAGCTGTATTTATCGCTAAAGAACAGCTCAGTCAGAAATAATAAGTTTGAAACAGAATCTTACCTTAATTAGTATAGCATTTATATTTAAGACTATAAAATTAATCATTGGTTAATTAATAGATGAAAGCCTCAAAATCCAGTCTATTAACCTTTATTTGAAAAGTATTAAAATCAGATTTTAAAAACATATGTCCAACTTTTACTTCAAAATGCACCTTGAAATTTGAAAAAAGATCTTATGTGGAACTTGGTGGATAGGAAAATCAAATAAATAAATCTGCCAACAGGTGGCAGTATGAGAATAAAATGGCTTTCACCTTTGGAAAGTAGAATATTTTTGCCAGCCATGTAGTATTTTACTGGTATTGTTTTCAATGCGGTGAAATTTCATCTAAAAAGCAAAAAGTATCATGAACAAGATTTCAGAGCACTGTTCTGGAATCTTCTTCTTTTATGTCCAGATCAAAGTTTGGACTGCCAAAATGAAGCAACTGTCTTGGCTTTGTTGTTGGCCAAAATTAAATCTTCATTGGTGCATGTTTTGGTAGTAATAGGTAGACCAATAAATGACTAGTATCTCTCTGCATTCACACAGCCTGTTGTTGTCCATCAGCAGGCTCCATTTGAGCATGTTGATCTTACATTTAGGTACTCTGACCCTCAGTCTATTCAGGGCCCTACAAATGACATAGGGGAGGTCAAAGTTCCTCAGCTATATCTTACTTTAATATTATTCCTTGTTCAGTGAGCTCCTCCCTCCACCTTCTAATTTGGTTTTGCTCTTGGTTACCCTCAAGGATGATTGTTCTTGCCATAAAGCTCTTCCTGGATCTGAGCCGGTGGACCTGAGGCTCATATCCAATCAGAGGATGCCGAGAGTCATTCTCTTGCTTATTTCTCTTGGCATCTGCTGCTACTTCTCTCCTTGTTCTAGAGCGGTTTCGCGCAGGTCGCCTTCCATGCATGCGTGGAAGGTTTCCACGCATGCGTGGAAGGGTTCTACACGAGTGTAAAACCCTTCTACACATGAGTAGAAGGCGACTTGCGCAGAAGGGCTGCGCAGTATTTCCTTTCCCCCTCTGCCAAATTACGGGGGTTTGGCAGCGCGGGTCGGGAAATGACGTCAATCGGCGCAGGATTACAGGGTAATCCCGGCCAAATTGGGAAGGTTGACAGGTATGGTTCTAGGTGGAATGATACCAACAAGAGAATAATTTTTTTCAACTGGCATAGGTTTGAGGCATCCTGTCACTATACACATCCTGTCACTATACACATTGCTTCATTAACAGTGATGTCAACTTGTTTCATGTGTATCAATGTACTCCATACTGGAGAGGCATACTCTGCCATGGAGACGCTCAGAGCCAAAGCTGATGAGTTCTCAAATGAGATACACAAAGGCTTCTGCAATCACTGCACTGTCTTTTCCAAGCTACGTGCATGGCTTTAAGTTTATAAAGCACCTGATTTAGCTCACCTAGATATGTCTGAACTCAATGGATGGAAACAAGGAACAGGGAAGCAGAAAGCTGCTCAGCCACTGTCCCCTTAATGAGGATTCTTTCATAACAGTCCAGTTTATCATTGAAATCTCTTGAAGAGACTTGGTTGTTTAATAGGCCACTTTTAGGCACCCAGTCCTCTTAATCCCACAATCATCTTGCCATCATCCTGGACTTCAAAGAGGGGAAAACATATATATACCTGTATATATACAGGTATATGCTTGGGTAAAGACAGAGAGATACAGCACCATTTTACATAGGAACATTGATTAGACTGGCAGCTGAACTTTAATAATCTAATCTAAAACAGTGAAGCACTTTGGACCCCTGTATGCCCACCCTGTATTCTCTCCTGCAGAAAATCCCCATGTGTCTTCTGGGTGTGTGTGGGATTCCCCCCTTATTCTTCCTGTTGTTGTTGTGCCATATCCGATTCCAAATATTGGTGATCATCATAGCAATCAGTCATTAAGACTGTTCTGTGAATATAATGCCGTGGCTATTATATTTGATCTTGCTACTACACTTGATCTAAGCCAAAAGGTTGAGAAGTGACCCTGCCCAAACTTAATTAAGTAGAAGTTACTTGAGTTTTTAGAAAAGGTTCTCTACTACTATATCCACCCACCCATTCTAGAAGAGGCTGTGAGGGGGCCTTTTGGAGGAAAAGGGAAAAAAGAATAGAATAAATTTGAGAGTAGGAAGCAAGGGAGGCTTTAGGGGTACTGAGGAGTTACATTTGGGCTCTGGGAGAAAAAAATACAGACCCCACTTTTTCCACCCTTGATCTAGATCAGTGGTTCCCAACATGGGGCACACACCCCACAGAGGAAACTCAGTTCCCAGAAGCCTAAGTCATTGGCTGATCAGTGCTTTGGTGAATTGACTTAGGCTTCTGGAAAATGAAGTCCAAAAACCGAAGGTTGGGAAACACTGATCTGGATTGTTTCTAAACAGGGATATGGTCTGGTTTGGGATTTGTATCCCAACTGGTCATCCTATCATATAGATTTAACTGAAATACATATGGGAGAAGCACAGCCAATTCTCTTACTACCACAGCTTTTGATACCCTTGACCAGGCTATCTTTTTGGCTTGGCTTTGTGGGATGTCTTCTGGTCTCTGTGCTTTAGTGGTCTTATTTCTGTTTACTGCAATATCCATTTCAGATAATGCTGTGAGAATGTCACACAGAGATTTAAGTGGGGCAAGAGAATTTATTTACTTTATCTGAAACATGTATATACTGCCTCTCTGGAGAAGCTAGTTCCCCACTCTGGGCTGTAATCAAAATTAAAACTATAAAATGACAACTCAATTAAAACCAGGAAAAAATACATAACAATAATAACTTGTCGAATGTTCAATCTCTTGCCATTCATGCTGCAGACAACGATTGTGTCCTCAGTGCTGTTTATAATGCAAAGCTATTGCAAGTCATCCTTCATTTATTTGGTGAAAGGTGTAAATAAGGCAGACAATGTATAGCATTGGAATCAGTTGTCATAGTACAAGCTATGGAACAGTGTTTAGGGACATTGTTAATCTGGAAGAGAGCCAGTAAACTGATCATGAATGATGATGTGACAAGCATTGTGGTTTGTAGATCCTGGTCTGGTTAATTGACTAATCAGGATGGGATTGTACTTCTGAAGCTTACAGGAGTGTGAAATTTCTCCCATTGTAGCTGTGACTCCAGAGCTGTGGAAAATAATGGATATGGTGTTGGAGGGAGGAGTAGAGCTCACATGTCCACCCTCCTGCTTCTCTCGCTATTTATCCTATTCTCAAAAATAGACTAGAAGTGGCAGAGTTAAACTGCTCTTGGAGAACTAGATTCAAGTTCTAAGTGCTGTGAAACTTTATCAAATGGCCTCAGACCAGATATTATCTTTCAATTTGACTTTTATTCAAGGATTGTTTTTAGGATATACTGAGGAAATAACTCAAATTGCCGGGGGGGGGGGGGATGGTGGGATATAAATTGAAACAATTGCAATTACACTTATATACTGACCCATAAGGGACTGCAGTGGCTCAAGTGGCTAAGATGCTGACTGGGAGGCGGAAGGTCAGCAGTTCGATTCCCGAGTACTGCAGGACGGAATGAGCTCCCATCTTTGTTCCAACTCCTGCCAACCTAACAGTTCAAAAGCAAGAAATTGCAAGTAGATAAATAGGGACCACTTCGGTGGGAAGGTAAACAGTGTTCCGTGCACTCTGGTGTCTAGTCATGCCTGCCACATGACCATGATTTAACCACGAAACGTCTGCAGAAGCAGACAACGCTGGTTCTTTGGCTTTGAAACAGAGATCAGCACTGAACCCTAGAGTCAGATACGAGCAAAGGAAACCTTTACCTTTACTGACCCATAGCACTTAGTGCACTCTCTGGGCAGTTCATTAGGTAATTAGCATGCTTGGTACTTATTTTATCAAGATCAGAAGGATGGAAGGCTGAGTCAACATTGATTCCTGTTAGGACTGAACTCACAACATTTGGGCTTTACCTTTACATCAGCTTAACCACTGCACCTCCAGGGCTCATGAAGCAAATAAGCAAATATTAGCAAGCTAACAGCCACCCAAATTCCAACAAATGTATAGAAACATGCTAAAATCTGGGGCTATAGTTGGAAGTTATTCTGTAAAGACTAAAGTGATTACATGATTAAATTGATGTGTCAAGTTACATGCTGCTATTTGATTTGCTGATTTGTTTTATGATTCCTTATTTTGATATTATTTGATGTTGTTAGTTTATGGGTGGTGGACTGGTAATGTTTAATTTCTTTCATGTTTGCCTTTTATGTAAACCTTCCAGAGTAGTATAGAAATCTCATCAACCAACTAGCCAATCAATCAATCAATCAATCAATCAATCAATCAATCAATCAATCAATCAATCAATCAATCAATCAATCAATTATAAATGGGATGTTTCCATTCATTTTTCACAGAGTCATATCCTGTCACTGTACCCTGAAGGTTCTCTGATTTATGAAGGAGAACCACCATAACACTTAAATTAAAATAGTTCTGGAAAAATGTTAATACAAAATTACAAATTTAGGAGAAACCATTTTGGTTAAAAATTAAGTTGGACTAGATTGTCTGTATTCATTAGCAAATCTCAAAATTGATTCATAACTTAATCATTTCACATACATTAAGTTCCTATCACTCATTTGAGACCGAATTCTGCATGCAAACAATGCTTAAAATAAAGATACCCCCCCCCCATTCTTAAATAAAATTAAATTGTGGGTGTGTTAGAAAGATGGGACTCTCTCAGTTGTTAAGCATCATTTAATTTGATGCAGGATTCCTCAATTAATGAACTCCTTTATTTTTTGTTTTGCTTTTTTCTTTGTTGATTGAATTATCCTTTGGCTGCTAATAAGAAAAATAGGTTATTAATTACTGCAACACACTAAATTTATTAATGCCATCTAGGTAGGTATTTTAGTAATGTTTATCATTAATTTTTTATTTTGTTTGGATTGTTCTGTTTTGATATTACTGTTTTGCGGGCAGTTCTTTTATCGTTGTAAGCCGCCCAGAGGAAAACCAGAAGTTGGGCTAGGATCTGCCTATCATTGGCTCTGGTTTCACTTACTGTTTTGTCTATTTGTGGGCAAGATACAGCTTAATATAAAATGTCATCTGTCACTTTTCATAGTGCTGACCCCAGGCCACAGAGTTCTGAGCTTTCAGCTTGCAGGGGTAGGGGGCTGTCTTTACCTGGTATGCCACATACACCAAAACAAAAATAACTGTCTGCAGTGAGAAGAACATATTTGCTTGCTCTCTAGGACTTGGATAGATTTATTCATGTACTGTATATTGAGGTCCAGGATAGGTTTCACAGAACTGAATGCAAGGTATTTCAAAGATATCAGTTCTCATCTTTCTCTCATGACGTCAGGCTTTTCAGACAGACCTGCTTGTTTGAGAGGAAGATAGGGTGTGTATGTGTTTGCATGTGTGCTGGAAATAGTAGGTGCCTGAAGTGTGCCCACAGCTGTTCACTATATACTCTCATTTACTGAAACTGATCCTTTTTGTGCTTGGCCTTAAGGAAGACAAATGCAGTTAGACACACACAGACAATCGTATTCCACACACTGTTTGTTCTTCCAAATATCACAGCTCTGGGCCTTTTTTTGAACAGGTTTAAAAAGCATTTAATCTGAACAGTGGTTTTAGGCAGACATGATGACAAAGATCGTTTGATTCTCTTGATCAAGGTATGTTTTGGTCTGACCCCATTTTGCATCATCTTCTGTTCTGTTGCCCACTTGATTTCTTGGCTATCTATCAATTTTTTTAAAAAATCTAAATTTTGTTTTCTCGCATTTCCTCCTCCTCCTGCCATATCCAAATCTGAATATTGGTGATCCTCATGGTGATCAGACATTAAAACTGTCCTGAGAATATAATGCAGTGGCCTTTCGTTTGCCTTCTGCATTGCAGCATGACCTCCGCACCAGTGATCCAGTTCCACGAGTCACTTTCTGGTCTTGAGTTTTGGCACACAAAGCACCAGGCCAGTATTGATGAAGCTGCCCTCCATCAAGATGGATTCAGGTGGGAATTACTGTAATCTACTTGGGGACCATCACCCTTCACTGTGGACTTAGGCACCCAAGTCCTCATGGTTGTCAGATTAGTTAACTGCTGCCTGACACTCGCTGTTGAGTTGCTGACAGTATGGTCTACTCTATGTATGGGCACGTTTTACTTCCGCTTCCAGGAGTGACGAGGGCTTCATGGACTGGATGAATTGGCATCAGGAGCCAGATCCAGCCCCCGGCCAAATGGTGGTTGTTGTGGTAGTCAGTTTGGCAGCTGATTTAACAGCAGTGGCAGAAGGCTAGCTACAGCCATCTGTTAAGAGAATCAAGACAATACAGAAGTACAGAATAACATTGTGCACATAGACGTTCCAACTCGGCTACTGATTTCATTCAGTTCTTGTTAGAAGATTTGTCACTACTTGCCTTCACAGCTGGACCTCAGAAGAAATCAATTTGTTTTTGGAGTGCTTGATGACTCACTTCATGTATTTTGTATTTGTCATTCTTCTGAAAAGTGAATTCATTGTTGAATTAAAGGACTGAGTTAAAAGCCTAGCGAAAATGAAGCTCTTTTTATCTCTCTTCAGTAGTTGTTATTATATTCAATGGCTGTGAATAGAATCAGTTGTGTGCAAAGTTAAGACATACAATTGTGACCATTTAAACTCCACCAGGCAAATGAATGAAGAAATCAACCATTTCTTCCATCTATGGCCAACATGATTGCTTCAGCTGAGTCCTGCTTCAGAATATAATTAAATGGCTCTATTGCAGGTCCCAGAAACCATTTTATAACTGAAATACTCATTGTATCCAAAGGTAATGTTTAACGTTAGGACTGTGCACTATCTTTGACCAATGCCCAAATTGATTTGATTTAGGCCAATTTGTGTGATATCTGGATTAAAGAACAATGACCAGATACAGTAACAGAATGAAATCAAGCAAATTTATAGATGTATTCCAATCCAAGACATAAATAAATTCAGACAAGGCATGAGTCAATTCAGCCTACAATAAAAAAAACACCTTAAAAGTGCCTGAGGGATAAATACTTCAATCTAGCTATCTGAAATTTAACAAGTTTCTCTCTGTCTCCACATGTATGAATTCATTATAAAAAGGGTAAAGGTGCTACTTTTTTTCAGTGCAAGTCAGTGAGAAACATTATTATTATTATTATTATTATTATTATTATTATTATTATTATTATTATTATTATTATTATTATTATTATTATTGTTATTGTTATTGTTATTGTTATTGTTATTGTTATTGTTATTGTTATTGTTATTGTTATTGTTATTGTTATTGTTATTATTATTATTATTATTATTATTATTATTATTATTATTATTATTATTATTATTATTATTATTATTATTATTATTATTGAATTTGTATGCCACTCAGTCAACAACATGACTCCGGGTGGCTCACAGACACAACAGAGCATCTTAAACACATATACATCTTACAACATAATAAAATACCATAGAATAACAGTAAATAAATCACAGTATCATATAAATCATAAATCACAGCATCATACATTGCAACATCATAATGGTGCAGAAAAGGAAGGAAATCATTCAATTAAAAAAATCCCATAACAATAAAATAACAGTCGCTGCACGAATCGCACCACAGCACCACAACTGAAACTGTTAGTGGGGTGCAGAAGTCGGTGTCGTCATCTTCTGCAAATTGATTCAGACCCAGATGCATGATTTGAATTGGGTGGGTCATAACTTGTTCCAGACCAAACCAGTGTCCATTCTGAAGCCACAAACTGGCCTTTGAGCTGAATTATTGACACACCCACCCACCACACCCTGGCTTAAATCGATTTACCTGGTTTTTAAACTTCCTCTACTCTATTATTTAAGTCATATAATATGCTAGTAATGCACAAAATATTCAAAAGACTATGTCATTTGCATCGAAGTTTCATGAAAATATCTTGTAGGGTTTTTGTCTTCACAGAGTAATTTGTTGTCTTAGTTATGAATCCAGTTGTTATAAATTACAATTAGCATTCTTTGTTTTTTTGGAGGTTTTCAGATTTATTTCAGCTTTGTTGTGCATATGTGGTACTAAAATACATTATGGAACATGACATTCTTTTCCACTTCATATGTCATGGCATACTGTTGCAACAGATCTCCTTGACTTAATGTTATTAAAAGAACATAAGAATAGTTTTGTTGAATCAGACCAGAGGCCTATCTAGTTCAGCACTCTGGCCACAGTGGTCAACCATAAGCCCATGGGAAGCCCACAAACAAGGCATGAAGGCAATAGCATCATATTACTGTTAGAGACAAGCAAACATTGATGTGGGAGGCAGTATATAACAGCCCTGGTACTAGCTGTTTCCTGGCTTCTCCTCCACTTTATTAACCACTCGTGTGTTACTTAAATCAATCTGTATTTTTCAGTATACAAAAGAGGCAAAGTCTAAAGACAGAAGTATATGGGATGTGCTGATTCCAAACTGTAGGCTTATTAAATTTCACCAGAATGAAATCAGAGTTTGTTATGCATTTGATAATTATGAATTTACAATATTTGACTGAAGAGCAAATTAATTTGGGGTGCCTCTAGGAATGATCTGCCCCTTCCAAAAGATTTGTGAAATATATTCCTCTACCCACCACAACATCACTAATGAATGCCTTGTTTGTGTGTCATTCAGGACAAGGAAAATTCACTAAGGATTTATGTGAGTTGAAGTTCAAGAAACAAACAAAAAGACAGAACGAAACTGTATTCTCAGATCTTTGGGTAAAATTCACATTGTATGTTATATTCATGCAAAAATCCTTGCGACCCAGAATAATTTCTGACACGAAATTATTATTATTCATGGTGTATGTTCAATTCTTCTCAGAGAATCTGATTCCTATAATGGTTGTCATGTCTAGATAAGGTCACAGTTCACCAAAGGGTCAAGGTGTTGATAATTTACTTTATTTTCTTTAATATATTCATTACCTGGACTAATATTCTAACATATGAAGAAAACTTATACTGTACCATAGAAGGTAATAGTTCGGTCCTTGCACTGAATTTGTTTATTCAGTCTTTAGTTCCTTCTGATGAGTTTGACACTAAGTAATCCAGTTAGCACTAATTGCACTAATCAGAATAATAATTGTTTGGATATTACTAATTATTTAGCCATTTGGAACACTCCCGAAGCCAGTAGTTTAATCAAGCTATTTATTTCCTGCTAATCTGTGTACAGAGCTTACTACTGTCCAAGGGCAGGAATATTTTCCTTACACATCTTCAGTCATTTATTATATAAATATCACCTTCTTGCAAGTCAGTGAGATGTCTGCTAAATCACAAATCTGTCTCTAAATCATAGCAGAAGCTAAGCTGCAGCATGACTGCTTACAGCAGGGGTTCCCAAACTTTTCAAGCCGGGGGCCAGGGCATGCTCTCTCAGTCAGCTTTGAGGGCCGGACAGCCATTTTGCCCTGCCTGCATGATGGGGGTGGCCATTTTGTTCCAGCAGCTTCAAAGGGGTGGGCATTTTTTTCTTGAATGCCCTTGGAGTGGTGGTGGTGGTGGTGGTGGGGTGGCACATGAAATGGCACCACAGGTCAGATCTGGCCCACGGGACTTAGGTTAGGAAGCCCCTGGCTTACTTTCGTGTTCAGGGAATGAAGAAGCAGATGAGTGAAGTAGTGAAAGTCAGCTCTTTATTAGTGGGGTTTGATCACAGTTTGGATGGGGCAAAACTCAGACTTATATACACTATAAACTGTAATAGTAACAATAGTACAACAAGCCCATTGGCTAACAGAGTGTGCACATTTTCGATCCACTTATTTGCATAAGAATAGATACATGAGAAAAGATACATTCTGCTCCTGTCAGGAAACACAGTTAACATACATAACAATTACAGATTCAAAATGAGAAGAATGAGTGATCTGGTGACTGGATGATATTTGGATCCTGGATACAGAAAACCTATCGCAATCTTTTCCACCCCAAAGCCTGTGCTTCTCTTGTAGGGTTAAAAAAAAAAATCTAGTTAAATTCTTTGATTTTAGGCTGATTGATTTGTGCTGCATTAAATTGAAGAGACACATTGATCAGGAATTTTCAAGCCTCTTCAGATTCTTTACCTCCCTACAAAAGTAAAACTAAGCGTATCATCAAGATCTCTGCAATTGGGCAAATTGTCTCTCTATGCACTGGTGTCCTTTTCCTTTGAGACACACAAACACAGCAAGCAAAGAATTACTAACAGATTATTTAAAAAGATGCAAACAACCTCTCCGATGCTTCTAATCTTTAAAGTTAAACAAAGCAGCAATCATCGACCTTTTGCACAATATAAGTAGGTCACATTAATTTGCACATAAAGCATTCTTAACTGAGCCCTGGTGGCACAGTAGTTGAACTGTTGTTCTGCGAACAAAAGGTTCTGAGTTTGATCCTGACCAGGGCTCAAGGCTGACAGCCTTGAACACCCAGCATGTTGTGGGGGAAATGCTAATTAACTTGTGAACTTCCCAGAGAGTGTACTAAGCATAGCTGTCAAGTATCCCTTATTGGCCAGGAAAACCCCTTATTTTACCCTCTTTCCTACCGTCATCCCTTATTAATTAGACTGCTATGTCCTATTGCCACCATTGGAGGGCTGCACAGGATAAGCATAGCTGTCAAGTATCCCGAATTTGCCAGGAAATTTCCCTTATTTCCAAATCCAAAACTTGGCAGGTATGGTACTAAGTGCTATGGGGCAATATATAAGTGTGATTGCTTTGCTTTCTTATTCTCTTTCACTGTTTTGTTGCTCAGTCGCACAGTCGATTCCGACCCTTTGCGACCCTATGGACCCTCCAGGCACCCCTGTCCTCCACCATCCTCCTCAACCCACCCAACTCTGTTCCCATTGTGTCTACAATTCTATTGAGCCATCTCATCATTAGCCATCCCCTTCTTCTTTTGCCCAGCATCAAAGCTTTCTCAAGTGAATTCTCTCTTCTCATTTGTTGTCCAAAGTACTTCAGCCTCATCCTTACTATTTGACCTTTGAAAGAGCAGTCAGGATTGATTTCTTCTAAAATTGACCCATTTGTTCTCTTCACTGTCCAAGGGACCCTCAAAACTCTCCTCCAACACCACATTTCAAAGGCGTCCATTCTTCTGCGTTCAGCCTTCCTAATGGTCCAGCTCTAACAACCATACATTACCACCTGGAATACCATTTCACTGAGAGTCCTGCAAACTCACTCATAGGGCAAAATGAAGTTCGTAGTTCTTCTTTGGATGCCAGGATGAAAATAAATAAAAGCAATGATTTACCTTCTACTTTTCTAGAGGGGATAGAACTTGGAAGGAAGTATCCAAGGTTTGCTCTGCTCTACCATGAGTGCACCTGCCTTTTCTTCCTCAAAACATGCAGCCTCGAGAAAGCAGTTCCAGATATCATAGGATTATATCCTGAATTTGAGGAAAGAGAGAGAAATTCCAAGGATCAGAGGGTTTATTCCAGCCATGTTTTTCCTGTCTGTTATGTCTGTATTTTTATTAGTCCTGGGAAAAGTTATCTGGGCTCTCAACATTTCTCCACTTGGAGCTGATATACTTTCCCCCTGATTCAGGCACTACAAGTGGAAGGATCTTATTTTGTTTTTTGTTTTTTTCATTCTGGACAATAATGATGCCATATTCTAACTACACTACAGTGGACAGCTTTCTTGCTTGGATACTATATGAATGAAGGTAAATGCAGACATTAAAGCTGAGAGTTAGAGAATTTCCTTCATATAATACTGCTTGCTTTTTTTACCCTTAGAAAAAAATTGATATATTTTCTGTTCTCTTCTGCAGTGGCTCAAGTGACTAAGATGGTGACTGGAAGGCAGAAGGTCAGCAGTTCAGTTCCCGAGTACTGCAGGATGGAATGAACTCCTATCTTTGTCCCAGTGCCTGCCAACCTAGCAGTTCAAAAGAAAGAAATTGTAAGTAGCTATATAGGGACCACTTCGGTGGGAAGGTAAACAGCATTCCGTGCACTCCGGTGTCTAGTCATGCCTGACACATGACCACAGAAAGGTCTGCAGAAGCAGACAGTGCTGGCTCTTTGACTATGAAACAGAGATGAGCACTGAATCCTAGAGTTGGATACGACTGGCTTTTGAGCAAGGGTGACCTTTACCTTTACCATTTTTAGATTACCAAGATGCTGAACTTGAGACCAGACATTTGACAGGTTCGACAGGTCAGCAGATCAAGTTTGACAGGTCAGCGGATCAAATCCCAAGTACTGCAGGACGGAATGAGCTCCTATCTCTGCCCCAGCTCCTGCCAACCTAGCAGTTTGAAAGCAAGAAATTGCAAGTAGATAAATAGGCCCTGCTTTGGTGGGAAAGGTAACAGCAATCCATGTGTTTTGGCATCTAGGCATGCCTGCCACATGACCATGGAAACATCTGCAGTGCTGGCTATTTGGCTGTAAATGGAGATAAGCACTGTACCCTAGAGTCGTATACGACTGGCTTTCGAGCATGGGAGAACTTTGCCTTTTAGAGTACCTATGAAATAGCAAATTCCTCCCCACCCCTAACTTCCCTTCCTCTTTGACACATGGTCCAGGGTTTGGAAATTCCCACCATTGTTTTTTATTCTCATTGAGTAGCCCACAATCTTAGCATTCACTACTTTGCAGCTTGTCAAGTGAAGTTTCCATTATTAAAGTAGATCAAGGTAAAAAGAAGGGGGAAATATTATAAATCTGTGAAGACCTCACTTTATCACAAGTGTTATGACTAAAAGAGACTTGCAGTATATAGAAAATACAATTACCTGGTTCTTTTCAGGGTTTGCTTTATGAACTTAGAAAAATGAATATTGTATGGCTATGCCTGCCAACGGATATATATTTTACTTAGTTTTCTTCTCAGATTTACATCTGATATTTATGACTGTTCAATTTTTTCCCTTGTTGAAGCAGTATGGTAATGTGGCTTTCAAAATAGACTCTCTACTGTTTTCTTTCTTTTTTCTTTGTTTATTGAAACTTACCATTTCTTAATTATGTGCAATACATACATGTTCTCATGTGAAAAGCTGAGTGATAAGTATAATAACAACTATCTTCCTTTTACTTATCATATACTCTGCTTCCCATTTGATAGTAAATTATCATTTACTGTAATAAAAAGAGCAAAACAATGACATGAAAGTGACAGCTTTTATTTTGTGAAATCCCTCTGACTGTATCTTCCACTGGAACAATGATAGTGGTAATGATTTAGGAAACTTATCCATTCTGTTGGGCATTTGTGGCTCAGAGATGTTGTGCTAAGAAACAGTGCTGGTACAAGCATGAGTGTCCCATCTGCATGGGCCCCCATGCATCCTCATCCTGCTCTTCTGTGGCCCTCACCCACTCCACCCCTGGTGCTCGTGGTGCCACTGCATGTTCCTCTGCAGTGCCTCTGGCCAGGAATCGTCGGCTGGTTCCTGATCTCCTTTCCACTGCCTCTTGCTTACTGACTTTGTATTTGTTTCCTTTCTTGTTCTTTTGTTTTTTCTTGTTGTAGGTTCCTCCTCTTGTTCCTGTTACTGTATGGACTTGGCCTGCAGGCTGCAGCCTGTTGTGGCTTATTTTTCCCCTGTCTTGCCACCCCTCCCCTGCTGCGGTGATAGGCCAGGCTGGGGTGGGTCATGGGCCAGTCGCCTGCCCCTTGTGTGGCAGTTAGTGCAGGTGGATTCCATTTAAATTGCACCATTGCCATCGGGTACAGGCTGGGGGTTGTTCAGGGGCTGGGACTGCATTACCTAGGGGTGTGCCCATGCCCAATGGCTCCTAGATTTACCTGCCAACTGGTTTGGCTTAGACCTAAACCTCTACTCTCCCTGCACTTCATGTGGTCATGTTAGTGCACCGGTTTCGCCACCCATGGACCTTTTCTCTGGTAGCAACTTTGGTATTTTCCCTACTGGCTTCGTACCTGCACTACTTGGTCCCAGTGCAGTATTTGCTGTTTCTTAACCTATAAAACCAAGGGTTAACCATTGGAACTTGCTATAGGTTGCTATGCCTCACCCTACTTGCCTGCACTCACCCTTTGTGCACATGGCTGATCTGGGTCCACAGGTCAACAAAGGATTGAGAAAACAGGCAGTGGGGCAACAGCCCCACAAACGCGAAAAAAGGGAAACAACTTCATTTCCCAACATTCCTTGCACCGCGCCAAGCCAGAGCCAATCAGGCTGAGAGGCTCTCGCACGGCGCGGCACAAGGAACATTCAGAAATGTGCCACAGCCAATCAAAAGAAAACCGTTTAAAAAAAACGCAGCACAAACACAAAGCACAAACCCATAACTACAAGCCCCAGCGTCCTGCACACCATTAGCGCACAGAATGCTGAGGAAGCAGGTGCCCAAAAATTAAAAAAAACACCAGGAGAGCAAGTCCGCCAAGCCGCGGGAACCAAAGCCCCCCTCCCCAACAGCGCCTGAAGCTCCTAATCGGAGTTTCCCCTTTAATGTCACTGGGTGGGGGGGTTGTTGTGTTCCCCCTCTCTACTGGCTCCCCTGGGGTTGAGAGGGTTGGGGGGACCAAAGGAGTCTGTCTCCCCAACACTCCTGACCCCAGGGGACCTGGCAGAGAGGGGATTCCCCTCCACTCACACACACACACGCCCCATATTAAAGAGAAGAAACCAAGTGGTTACTTCTCTTTAAAAACGGAGTTGGGGGGGAATCCCCCTCTCCAATGGCTCTCCTGGGTCCAGAAGGGTTGGGGAGACAGACCCCTTTTCTCCACCCAACCCTCCCAAACCCAAGGAAGCCAGCGGAGAGGGGGATCACAACCCCCCTGATATTAAAGGGGGAACCACAATTGAGATTTCCCTTTTAATATCAGAGGGTAGCCTGGATTCGATCCCCTCTCCTAGGTCCCATGAGTCTGGAAGGTTTGGGGGGACCAAAGGAGTCTGTCTCCCCAACACTCCTGACCCCAGGGGACCTGGCAGAGAGGGGATTCCCCTCCACACACACACACACACACACACACACACACACACACATGCCCCATATTAAAGAGAAGAAACCAAGCAGTTACTTCTCTTTAAAAACGGAGTTTTTTTGGGTGGGAATCCCCCTCTCCGATGGCTCTCCTGGGTCTGGAAGGGTTGGGGAGACAAACCCCTTTTTTCCACCCAACCCTCCCAAACCCAAGGAAGCCAGCGGAGAGGGGGATCACAACCCCCCTGATATTAAAGGGGAAACCACAATTGAGAGTTCCCTTTTAATATAAGAGGGTAGCCTGGATTTAATCCCCTCTTCTGGGTCTCATGAGTCTGGAAGGTTTGGGGGGACAAAAGGGGTCTGTCCCCCCCAAGCCTTCCAGAGCCAGGGGAATGGCAGAGAGGGGTCCCCCCGTAGGACACCAAAAAACACAAAAACAAACAATCAAAAACATTCAAAAATACACAAAAACAAACAAAAATAACACCAAAAAACAATACAAAGTAAACAACAACAAACATTTCCAAACACACCCAGCACCCAGCTAAACACCACAAAATTCAACCACCACCACCACCCCAAATAAAGAAAAACAGCCAACTCACCACCACACGACCTCACACCACAACGACTGGAAAAGAAATGAATAAAGAAAGAGACTACTTACTGGAAGAAGCTCCACCCAGAGGCCACGAGAGAAAAAACAGTCAAAATATAAGATAACTCCTACCAGCACCACTTGCTGCCCACAATAGTAAAAAAAAAATTCAAAAAGACACAACAGCCCCACACAAAAGGCCCCAAGAGTAAAAACAAGTAAAAACAAATAACACAAAATCACAATTTTACACAAATCAAAAACAGATGTCAATAAAATAAAATAAAAACTATTCAAAAATCCTGTGCTGAATTTTCACTCAAATAAAAAACAAAAACATCAATACACAGTTTAAAAACATTTATTGTGAAAAACATGTACTTTCACATTTTTTAAATTATTACCTACGGTACAATTTAAAAATATACATACTAAAAAATATTGGGTTAAATAATTTTTTGGGAAAAAAGTATATCATCCTTTATTCATTTTTTCATCCACAAAACCAAAACACCAAACAAAACTCATCACAGTTTATAACAGGCCATCAAAAAAATTTGTATAAATAATTTTTTTAAAAATTTCAATTATAGACTAACATTAACAACAACAACAAAAACTTTTCAACACCATTTAAAACAGCCCGGCAACGCCGGGCAACCTCTGCTAGTATTCAATAAAGTGGCCCATTGTTTAAATCCACCTTTTGCATAAGTCTCTTCACATGGGGAGTGCACGAGCAGAAAGAACCAGAAAAACCAGGAAATTTTCATGACGCAAAGGCAAGTCTTGGCAGGGTTCCTTGGCATATCAAAAATGAAAAGGAAAAAAAAGCCCAACAATAAGGAATACAATGAGTAATCACATCCTGTATTGAATTGAAATGGAGGCTTTGTTTTTGGAAGCTTAAAATGGATGCTGCTGTTCTCATTTCTTCCTAAAATAGTAGTGAATTCCTGAGAAGCCAGGGGTTTGGAATTTGGCCCGGAGACCAGGTGTGGATGGATTCCTTTCCCCTGATAATAGCATGTTCAAAGCAGGAGGAGAGATAAGTCTATCTATGCTTGCTTGTGAGTAGAAAAGTAGAAAAATGCAAGCCTGATTGTATTAGCTGACTAGGCCAGGAAATATAGATAGATATACCTTTCTTGTTTTAATAAGGGAAAGGGGAAAAGATAAATATGTTCTTTTTTAATTTTTATAACTTTTTGTGATCCTGATTTTTAATCTATGTTTCTTTCGTATAATAAAGCTGTTTTTGTTTTTTGTTTTTTACAGAAGACATTTGCACTTTTTATATAGAGCATAAGCTGGTGGGAGAATTCCAGTTCCTTTATTGGCAACACTACATATTGCTACCTAATCTACATATTGCTAATTCCTACCTGATCTGGCTGGTTTGTAAGCATAAACAGCTAGTGATTGAAACCTATCATAGATTTCTCTAGCCTGAAGCAGAACCATGTGTACTATGAAGCAGCAAAAAAGGGTTTTTGCTGGCTTCCTAGATTGTTAGAGGTCTCTGTCAGGTGTAACAAGTCCTATGGTAGTTGGAATAATGGGCTTTGTTATTATTACACATACCTAGTCAAACCTGTTGGGTGCCCTATATACATGAATCTGTCAATTTCACTTTCTTCATTGTTTTACTTTTTAAAACTCAAGTTATTTCAGAGGAAATAATGACTTAAAATGATTTATTGATAAGTTTTAAAGGAAATTCCTTTCCATCCCGAAGTGTAATGTCAAGAAAGATGTGTTTGATCCTTTTTGTTATACATTTAAAAGAAATTCAACAGTTTTTCAATGACAGAAATGAGTTACTTGGCAGTGTGTCATTTAAAAAACAACAACAAAGCAAGTGTAAAATACAGTAAAACAAGTGTTGTGGCATCTTAAACATCAGCAAGTTTTATTTGGCATAAACCTTTCCCAAACTGGAGTTCACTGCTTCAGACTAATGGACCATAGCTTCAGTAGTTGCTGTTCAGTCGCACAAACTTATGTATGTTAACTGTGTTTTCTGACAGGAGCAGAATGCAAGCGCGGCGCCAAAATGGCCGCCGCGCCCTTTGCGGCCCCCCCCACAGGACAGAGAATCCGGGTAGTTAGGGGCGTGGCCAGCTCCCTTATAAAAGGGATGGCCACGAGGCAGCCGAGCTGCCATTTTACCTCAGCGACGGAGCGGAGAAGTCTTTTCCCCTGTGTCTCCGTCGCTCTTTAGTCTACCGGGAAGCCTTTTTGGTAGCGGTTCTGCCTTGCTGGCTTCCCTTCTTGCTTCGGTGGTGATGCCTTCGAAGAAGAAGGCAGCTTCGAGTGCAGCTCGCGCTGTTAGGAGGCGCAACCCAGGTCGGAGGACCGCGGTGCCGCCTCCTCAGCAGCCGCCTTTGCCGGCCCCTGCCGGGGCCAGCGGAATGGGGTCTATTGCCCCTTGGCCCGATCAGAGTGCGGGCGCGGAAGGCGTTCCGGCCCGCGGCCCGCGAGCGGTGGACACCGCTCCTGCACCTTCCCACCCTGTTGGGCCTACCCATCTTGGGTCGCAGCCTCCCCCAGGGCCCTCTAGCCTTGGGGGGTGGTGTGGCCCCCTGCCTTGGCAGGTTTCTCCACCGACCCTGCCGGGCTTCGGTGCTGGCCAATGGCCATATTCGGGTCCTGGGGTACAGGGACCTGTGCCCGCGCCTGGACCAGGCTGGCCGGCCGGCCCTTTGCCCCTGGTCAACGTGGACACCTTACTGGCCCGCATCGCGGCCCTGGAAGCGTCGTTGGCTCGGGCCAGTCAGGTAGGCGCCCCCTTCGGGGTCCCTTTTGAGGCGCTGTCGGCAGGAGGACAACAGCCGGCAGGGAGGGTCGAGCTGCTGCAGGCGCGTGGCGCGGTTTCGGCCACTGCCCCGCAGCTCCCCAGCCAGCAGCCAGGTGCGGGTCAAGCCCCGGTGATGAGCTCTACGTCGGTCGTGAGCTCCGACGCCCCCAGTGGGCCGGAACCCCCGGTGGGGGCGGCCCGCGGGGGTGCAGCATGTGAGTATACGGTGCAAGCGAGTACATCCACACACATCCCCAATATAGGGGGGGTCTTTCAATGGCCTTGGCCTCGCGCGGGTGGTGCGGGGGCCACGCTGTCGGCAACCCACCCGGCGACGACGACTGCCACCTTGGGTACTGGGGTGGGTACTTGTTCTTACACTCCGGGGAATGTTCTGGGGGTGGCTGGGTTAGCTCAGGCCCCTTTTCCTAGGCCGGCTGTGCCTTTTTCGGCTTTGCCGACGGCGGGGTATTCCTTGCCACTGGGTGATCACTTGGCACAGACTACCAGAGAAAAGATATGGCGGGGGGAGTACGTAGATATCTTCTCACTCCTGAACAGAGAGCCCACCAAGGAGGAAAGGGAGGGACAGGATGAGAAGGACAAGGAGCAGGCACGCCGCCGTAAGCCGCCGCGTACCTGGGCCAATTGGCTCCCCGCTTATTTAATATACATGGCGGTGTATTTGAGGGCGCGGCCGGATTTAGCTATTCCCATGGTCCAATATTTGGACAATATATACAGGGCGATGGTTGATTTCCCGGGCCCCTCATGGCTAGCATATGATGAGGAATTCCGTATGAGGATTCCCCTCCACCCCGAGATGAGATGGGATGAGCCGTGCCAGAGGCTTTGGCTCTTGTATATGACGCCTACACGCCCTGCCCCGGGAGATAGATACCATTGCGGACATGCGGTCCAGCGAGCGGCTCCAGCGCAGGTTACCCGCCAGGCGGCGGGGCAGGGGGTTCCAGCCCGCCTGCTGTGCTGGACTTTCTCGTCCAATGGTTCCTGCAATAGAAAGAATTGCAGGTATAAGCATGAGTGTCCCACATGTTCGGGCCCCCACGCGGCCTCTGCCTGTCCCAGGCCTGGGGGGGCACGAGGCAGAGGGAGGGGTGGACAGTGGGCTGGCAAGACTGCCACGGATGGAGCTGGTTCTCCAAAAGGCCCCCTCCCCAATTAATGTGGACATGCTGGAGCGTTGGCTCGCATCGTACCCGAAGGGGGAGGATGGGGAGTATCTCCTTCAGGGTTTTAAGCAGGGATTCCGTATCCCTTTCATGGGTGATAGGTCCCCTCAGGATGCCCCCAACCTGTTGTCCCTCAGAGGGAGGGAGGACGTGGCTGCGGCCAGCATTAAAAAAGAGTTAGATGCGGGCAGGGTCGCTGGACCTTTCCCTGCACCCCCGTTTCCCAATCTTAAGGTGTCGCCACTGGGCTTGGTCCCCAAAAAGTCCCTAGGTGAGTTTCGCCTTATTCATCATTTGTCCTACCCAGCCGGCCGATCGGTCAATGATGCTATTCCTGATGACCTCTGTTCAGTCAGGTATACATCGTTTGACCATGCGTTGCGCATGGTACGCTCGTGTGGCCCGGGTGCCTTGCTGGCCAAGTGTGACATTAAGTCGGCTTTTCGCCTCTTGCCAGTGCATCCGGGCGACTTTGAGTTGCTGGGTTTTAAATTTAAGGGTGAATATTATTTTGATAAGGCCATGCCTTTTGGCTGCTCCATATCATGCTCGGCATTCGAGCGTTTTAGTACCTTCCTAGAGTGGGCTTTCGTCCGCAGGTCAGGGTCCCGGTCTGTAGCCCATTACCTGGATGATTTTTTATTCGGGGGTGAACGGGGCTGGGACACGTGCACACGTCTCCTCAACACATTTCAGACGCTAATGGAGGAACTTGGTGTCCCTTTAGCGCCCGAAAAGACCGAGGGCCCATCTACCAAGCTAGTATTCCTGGGGGTTGAGATTGACACAGTAGTGCAGGCTTCTAGGTTGCCGGGTGATAAGGTGTCCAGGATAGTGGCCCTTATCTCGGAATTGCTGGCCAAGCGTAAGGCATCCCTGAGGGAACTGCAGGTGCTACATGGTCACCTCAATTTTGCTTGCAGGGTGGTCGTACCGGGCAGGGCGTTTGCCCGGCGCTTATGCGACGCCATGGCAGGGTTATCCAGGCCCCACCACAGAGTCAGGCTTACCCGGGGTATCAGGGCAGACATGTTTGTCTGGTTGCAATTCCTGAGGGAGTTCAATGGGGTCTCATTTTGGAGGTCTGACCTCCTGGCATCCCCCAATTTTCAGATCCAGTCTGATGCCTCAGGATCCCTGGGTTATGGGATGTACTTCAATGGGAAGTGGGCCTATGGTGGGTGGCCACCGGCATGGGCAGGCACAGGTCGCCTGCGGGATCTCACATACCTGGAATTTTTCCCTATTCTGGGGGCTTTGATGCTATGGGGCGAACAGTGGGCTAATTCGGTGGTGCATTTCTGGTGTGACAATGCTGCTGTTGTCCACATTGTCAATGCACAGACTTCTAAATCGCCCAGGGTTATGGAACTAGTGCGCCATTTTGTGCTGCGCTGCCTGCGCCTCAACGTCTTGTTCAGGGCCAGGCATGTCCCAGGGATTAATAATGATATTGCTGACGCTTTGTCCCGCCTGCAGATCTCCCGGTTCCGCGCCTTGGCCCCGGATGCGGAGGAATTTCCCTCGCCACTCCCGGACGAGAGCTGGACTATTGGCAAGGAGAGGTGAACCGGGCGATTGGCCTGTCACTAGCGCCACGCACGCGTAAGGCGTACCAACAAGCATTCAATTCTTACAGGGCATTTTCTGCTCAATGTCACCTGCCAGAGACCTGGCCTATCCCGGTGGACCATGTTCTGCGGTTCATGGTTCACCTGCATGCACAGGGCCTCGCACCTCGCACCATAGCATCCAAGCTCTCGGCGTTGGCTTTTATGGCCAAAGTGGGAGGTCATGTGGATACCACCTCTGACTTCCGTGTGAGACATGTTTTGGAGGGGTGGGTGCGCGAGCGCGGGCGTTGCCCGGACGACCGGCACCCTATTTCCCCAGGGGTTCTTACCCAGTTGGCCCGGGGCTGGCCAGGCCTCTGTTTTGATCATTATGAGGCAGCCCTTTTTCATGCAGCCACAACGGTGGCATTTTTTGGAGCGCTCCGCGTCAGCAAACTCGTGATGCTGTCTAAGGCGGATGCAAGTGGTAGGGCACTGGAACTCGAAGATGTCTATGTAGCCAAAGACTGGGCCCAGTTGAGGATACGCTCCTCTAAAACAGATCAGCATGGCGTAGGCAGTGGTGTAAGACTGCTACGGTGTTCTTTGGCAGACTTCTGTCCGGTTGGTGCCCTACAGGAATTCCTGGCACTGCGTGGCATGCACCACGGCCCGTTTTTCTGTCACCAAGATGGGTCTCCCCTTACTAAATTTCAGTTTTGGAAGGTGACAGCCAGAGCCCTCACCAGGGTGGGCCTACCAGGTGCCCGTTATGGCACACATTCGTTCCGTATTGGCGCAGCCTCTACAGCAGCTGCTTTTGGGTACTCGGGGGCTGACATACGCAGCATGGGGAGGTGGGGCTCGCAATGTTTTCAGTTTTATGTGCGCCCACTCCCGCCATGAGTACCAATCCAGTCACCTTACCGCCTTTTTTCTCAATTTTCTTACAGACCCTGGGTGTCGTATTACACCGGTGACAGTATGGCTGGTGGGCCACAGCTATGTGCACAGGGCAGCGCGTTACGCTGCGGCGACAGAGTGGGGACCCCGACTGGGACTGGGTGAACACGCCAGTCTCACATGGCATGGTAAGCCTGGGATGTTATGGCGGGAGCTGCGGCCTTTCCTTTTTTCTGGCCTGGGTGCTGACCCGCCTGACATTCTCATTATCCACCTGGGGGGCAATGATTTGGGCCAGGTCACCGGCTTATCGCTCAAGCATGCGATTTGCGAGGAACTCGCCTACTTGCATTATGTCTGGCCTGCCACAACCCTGGTTTGGTCGGACATTGTTCCGCGCCATTCTTACAGAGGGGGCGTTAACCTCCTGGCCCTTGACCGCGCTAGGCGCACGGTCAATAGGGCGGTGGCGCGGTTTCTTGCCGACAGGGCTTGGGGACGGGTCAGTCATCACCCCGATATTAGCCTGCAAAATTATGACTTGTACGCAGGGGATGGGGTCCATCTGTGGCGAGGAGGTATGGACCTCCTGTTGGGTGATTGGCGAGCAGGCCTGTTGACCGAGCTGACGGTCTAGGGGGGGGCGTCAGGTCTTCTTTGAAGCCCCTCCGTGTGGCGGGTAGCACTGGTAAGGTAAACAGTATGACCCACAAGTATCCGGCAGGTTCGCAATTGACTGGACAACACTAGACAGGAATAAATTAGTTAAACGTTGTCCGGTCAACGACGAACCAGGCGATGGGGTGATGACGATTGCTAACCAGCATGCATCACCCCTGTGATTTCACGGATACGCGTCAGAGGGTGGGGTCATGAGTTAGTTATTGACTATGGTCAACAATTTGTTTGTTGTCAACAAACAAATTGATACAAATTGATACATTGTAACCAATTGCCGTTGGCAATTTTGGGGTGGTACCTTACCAGTGTTACTTCGGCCTGCTTGCCTTATGAATTATGATTGGTCGTTTTACCAATACAAATTTATAATTCGGACTAGGGCATTGAATCAATAAATGTGGCCCGGTGCTGTTATCCACTTTCAATGTTGTCTGTGTCCGTTATTGGGGGGGTGCGCCTGCAATGCAAGCGCGGCGCCAAAATGGCCGCCGCGCCCTTTGCGCCCCCCCCCACAGGACAGAGATACCGGGTAGTTAGGGGCGTGGCCAGCTCCCTTATAAAAGGGATGGCCACGAGGCAGCCGAGCTGCCATTTTACCTCAGCGACGGAGCGGAGAAGTCTTTTCCCCTCCACCCCCTCCCTAGTTAACAGTGTGATATTTTGGTCGCTTCGGGGCCGGGTGGGAATTTTTGGCTGGGACCCATATTGGCTTCCGGGTCCTGGCTTTTTTGCCCATCCCACACTGTTGCTATGGTTTGATATAGGGGTCTTTCTGCGTTCATAATGTTGACTTTGGTCACATTGGCGGGTAGCACTGGTAAGGTAAACAGTATGACCCACAAGTATCCGGCAGGTTCGCAATTGACTGGACAACACTAGACAGGAATAAATTAGTTAAACGTTGTCCGGTCAACGACGAACCAGGCGATGGGGTGATGACGATTGCTAACCAGCATGCATCACCCCTGTGATTTCACGGATACGCGTCAGAGGGTGGGGTCATGAGTTAGTTATTGACTATGGTCAACAATTTGTTTGTTGTCAACAAACAAATTGATACAAATTGATACATTGTAACCAATTGCCGTTGGCAATTTTGGGGTGGTACCTTACCAGTGTTACTTCGGCCTGCTTGCCTTATGAATTATGATTGGTCGTTTTACCAATACAAATTTATAATTCGGACTAGGGCATTGAATCAATAAATGTGGCCCGGTGCTGTTATCCACTTTCAATGTTGTCTGTGTCCGTTATTGGGGGGGTGCGCCTGCAATGTATCTTTTCACATAAGAACAGCCTTGCTGGAACAGGCCACAGCCCATCCAGTCCAGCATTCTGTCTCACACAGTGGCTCACCATTTGCTTCAGGGTATTCCCAAGGAAATGCCTTCACCTGCTTAGGATTCCCTGGAAATGGCATTAAGAGATATCCTGCCTATCTCTCCAACCCGGAGGTTGTCCTTAAGTATCCATAATTATAGCCATTGATACCCTTGTCCTCCATGAACTTGTCTAATCCTTTCTTAAAGCTGTCAAGACTGACAGCTGTCAAGACTTCTTCTGGCAGGGAGTTCCATAGACCAGTAATCCTCTGGGTGAAAAAGTACTTTCTCTTATTTGTTTGAGAACTAGTACCCAAAAGTTTCATCGAGTGTCCCCTAGTTCTAGTGTTGTGCGATAGGGAAAACAGTTTTTCCTTATCTACTTTGTCCACACCGTACATGATTTTATAAACTTCAATCAGGCACCTCTTAGACGCCGTCGTTCAAGAGTGAAAAGGCCCAACCGTTGCAGCCTCAGATGGTAAGGAAGGTGTTCCAGTCCCCTAATCATTCTGGTTGCCCTCCTCTGCACTTTCTCCAACTCCATAATATCCTTCTGGAGGTATGGCAACCAGAACTGTACACAGTATCCCAGATGGGGCCTCACCATAGATTTATAAAGAGGCAAAATGACATGTGCTGACTTATTTTCTATACCCATCCTAATGATCCCTAACATTGAGTTTGCTTTTTTCACTGCTGAGGCACACTGGGTTGACACCTTCATTGAGTTGTCCACCAGGACACCAAGGTCCCTTTCCTGGTTTGTCGCAGAGAGTTCAGACCCCATCAGTTTATAAATGTAATTGGGTTTTTTTGCCCCAACATGCATCACTCTGCACTTACTAATGTTGCAGCTCATTTGCCACTGTTTTGCCTACTCCCCCAGTGTCAAGAGATCCCTCTGGAGCTCCTCACAATCTCTCACAGTTTTCACTACCCTGTATAATTTAGTGTCGTCAGCAAATTTGGCTACCTTGCTTTTTACTCCTACCTCTAGATCATTTATGAAGAGGTTGAAAAGCAGGGGTCCCAGTACTGAACCTTGGGGGACCCCACTCTTTACTTCCCTCCACTTGGAGAAGTGTCCATTTAGTGCTACCCTCTGTTTCCTGCCCCTTAGCCAGTTGCTGATCCAGGACAAGACCTGTCCCTTTATTCCATGACTGGTAAGTTTATTCAAGAGCCTTTGGTGTGGTACCTTGTCAAAAGCCTTCTGAAAGTCCAGATAAACAATGTCAACTGGATCCCCCTTATCCACATGCTTGTTGACACTCTCAAAAAATTCCAACGGATTAGTGAGGCATGATTTGCCCTTGTAAAAGCCATGTTTGCTTTCCTTTAGCAGCGCCTTCTCTTCTATGTGCCTATTAATTCTATCTTTTAGGATGGTTTCCATCACTTTACCTGGGACACATGGCAAACTGACAGGTTGGTAATTTCCTGGATCACCCCTGGATCCTTTTTTGAAAATTGGTGTTACATTCGCTACCTTCCAGTCATCAGGCACAAAGCCTGATTTGAGGGAAAGATTATATATTTTGGCTAGGAGATCAGCAATTTCATCTTTAAGCTCCCTGAGAACTTGAGGATGGATGCAATCTGGTCCTGGTGATTTGTTAGTGTTTAGCTTAACAAGACATGCAAGGACCTCCTCCCTGGTTATTTCTATCTTGCTTAATTCTTCGGTTTCCCTCCCTACGAAGATAGGCTCTGTTTTCAGCATGTGGTCTCTGTCTTCTTCAGTGAATACTGAAGCAAAGAATTCATTGAGTCTCTCTGCAATCTCTGTTTCGTCTTTAATAACCCCTTGCCTTCCATTGTCATCTAATGGTCCAATGGCCTTCCTAGTTGGGTTCTTACTTCTAATGTACTTAAAGAAGTCTTTGTTATTTCTCTGAGTATTTTTAGCTATACGCTCCTCAAAGTCTTGCTTTGCTTTCCTGATTGTTGCCTTGCATTTGTTCTGCCAGAATTTATGTTTCTGCCTGCTGTCCTCATTTGGACAAGCCTTCCACCTTCTAAATGAGCTTTTCTTGCTCTTGATCACTTCCCGAACAGCTCCTGTAAGCCACATCGGAGTCCTCTTGGACCTGGCAGTGCCCTTTTTCCTTTTGGGTATGCATTCCAATTGGGCCTCTGTTATTGTTTTTGTAAACAGCCTCCATGCCTCTTGGAGTGTTTGGACTCTCTCAATTTTCCCTTTCAGCTTCTTTTTTACTAGTTTCCTCATCTTTGGGAAATTTCCTTTTTGAAAATGTAAGGTCTCTGTGTTAGATTTTATCAGTGACTTGCAGTCTATGATCAAGTTAAACATAATTGAGTTGTGGTCACTGTTCCCTATTGGATCAGTCACATTAACATCAAGTCAAGGATTCTTGTACCTCTAGTTGGGTCTTCAACCATCTGTCCCAGGGAAAAATCATTTAGCATATCTAGGAACTTTATCTCTTTATCATGTGCTGAACAACAGTTCACCCAGTCTATGTGAGGGTAATTGAAGTCCCCCATTATAACCAGGCTTCCCTTCTTGGATGCCTCCTTTACAACATTCTCCTACTGCCAGTCTCCCTCAAGAGTTTGGGTCGGAGGCCGATAGTATATGCCTACTGTTAGACCATCCTTGTGGCCTGGTACTCTTACCCACAGAGCTTCTAATGGTGACTCCAAATCACCTAAATATTCCAATTCATACGATTTTATCACTTCTTTGACATACAAGGCTACACCACCTCCCGTTTGCCCCTTCCTATCCTTCCTGTACAGTTTGTAGCCTGGGATAACTGTATCCCATTGGTTATCATCCGTCCACCAGGTTTCAGTGATACCAATAATATCAATATTCTTATCTATTGCTAAGTATTCCAGCTCCCCTATTTTGTTCCAGAGGCTTCTGGCATTTGTATACAAGCATTTATATATGCTTTCCTGATACAGTCTTTTGAGTCCAGTTGCATTGTTAGACTGCCTCTTGCATCCTTCTGCTAGAGTGCTGGTGACTAGCTCCTTGCTCTGCTCAGTAATTTTTGCATCCTCCTCACTACTCAAGTACACACTTTCCCGAACCGGATGCTGCCCAGCTCCTGTCGGCTTTCCCCCAGTTATCAGTTTAAAAGCTGCTCTGCAGCCTTTTTGATGTTGAGTGCCAGCAATCTGGTCCCATCATGGTTCAAATGCAACCCATCCCTCCTGAACAGATTTGGCTTGTCCCAAAATGTTCTCCAGTTCCTGACAAATCTGAAGCCCTCCTCTCTACACCACCGCCTCATCCATGCATTGAGGCTTCTGAGCTCTGCCTGCCTGGTAGGTCCTGCGCGAGGGACAGGCAGAACTTCTGAAAATGCTACCTTGGAAGTACGGGACTTCAATCTTCTTCCTAACAACCTAAATTTGGCTTCCAGGACAGACCGCTTGGCCTTCCCAACATCATTGGTACCAACATGTACCATGACAACTGGCTTGTTCCCAGTTCTCTCTAACAATCTATCTAGATTTCTTGTGATGTCTGCAACTTTTGCACCTGGCAGGCAAGTCACCATACGGTTATCATGTGCATCACAAATCCATTTCTCTGTATTTCTAATTATTGAATCGCCTAGTACAAGGAGCCTCTCTCCTGCAATCTGTTCATCTACATGCACCTCATCAACCATATTAAGGGAGAGAACCTCAGTTTGTTCCTGTTGTTTATCTTCCTGCATCTCATTAAGTGTGATGAAGGAGAGATCATCAGGTGGAACCAGTTGTTCCTCTGTGTGTTCCTCATCAGGTGTGATGAGGGAAAGAGCCTCAAATTTATTCTGTAATTTCAGAATCTCAGACTCCTCCTTTGAGTCACATTCCTCCAACCATCTCCCTCCTGAGTTAGTGAAGGGCCTTCTCCCTCAGAACTGTGCCCTGTCTCTTCTTTGTCCAGCATAGTCTGCTCTGCTCTGTCCAAGAACAGCTGAAGCTCCTTAATTTGTTGATGGTTAGATATGCGGGCCTCTAGCTGCTGGACCTTCTCTTCTAGTAGTGCAGCCAGCTTGCACTTGCTGCAAGTGTAGTTCTCCATATGCTTTGGCAAGAACATAAACATGGCACAAGTATTGCAGGTAACTACAGCTGTTCCCTCAGAATCCATTTTAACAAGTGCAGTATTCTGGGCCTCAAAAATGTACACGTTTACTTCCTTTCTACCTAGTAAGACTATATTCTTCCTTTGTTACTAGTTTGTAATCTCGCCCGCTTCTAACTGCTTCCTCTGTTTGAACAGAGGTGGCTCTCAGCAATTTAAATTATCAATTTAAATTAGTGGAGGCCTCTAAAGCAGCTCTACTCCAACTGCAAAACTTACCAGTGCTCACTTCCTTTGTTTGGCTCTCCTCAGCAGCAGCTCTGCTTAAGAGCACATGCAGAGTCAAAAGAGTCATACAGAGTCATGTATCTATTCTTATGCAAATAAGTGAATCTAAAATGTGCATACTCTGTTAGCCAATGGGCTTGTTGTATTATTGTTACTGTTTATAGTAGTGGAATGTAACTTTTCTCATGTATCTATTCTTATGCAAAAATGTGGATCAAAAATGTGCACACTCTGTTAGCTAATGGGCTTGCTGTATTATTGTTACTGTTATTGTTTATAGTGTATATAAGTCCGAGTTTTGCCCCATCCAAACTGTGTTCAAACCCCACTAATAAAGAGCTGAATTTCACTAGTTCACTCGTCTGCTTCTTCATTCCCTGAACATGAAACTGGCGACGAGGATGGGATGGCGTCCCCACACGGCAGCAACATCGGCCCATGTGACCCAGCGTGTCCAGAGAAATGGGCAACATACGAACGCCGATTCCGCCACACAATGGCCTCACAGAAGATCACCGACGAAGACCAAAAGCGCTCCTGTTTCCTCGCTCAGGGCAGTTCTGAGATGCTTGAGCTGGCAACCCACCTTGTTCTCCCAAGGGACGTGGATGTGGTGCCACTCGCAGAAATCATGTCTGCACTGAGGAAACACTTGCAGCCAGAGGTCTCGATCTTACTGGCCAGGGTGGCCTTCTACAGAAGGGAGCAGAGACCTGGGGAGTCCATCGCAGACTGCGCCGCCGCTCTGCGCATTGCTGCCACCCCGTGCAAGTGGGACAACATCGAAGAAGCACTCCGGGACCGTTTGCTGGCCGGCATGAGGGACGAAGATGCTCGATGTCGCCTCATGAGCAGGAAGACTCTAACTTTCAAGGCTGTCCTAGAAGAGGCAGTAGTATCTGAGGCCGCATGGTCCGGCATCAAGCTTTTCCGGCATCGTCACTCCACCACCAGCTCCACCAACTCAGCTGTGCAAGCTGAGCAAAATTCATCTTCATCCTCCTCAGCATCGCTTGGTTCCACCTCTTCATCGGAGTCCAGCAACGTAGAGGGAGAAGTCCGAGCGGTCCAATGAATGCACCGAGAGCACCGTGATGATCGGGAGAAGAAATTCCTTTGCAAGTGTGATGGCTGTGGAGCCCGGCAAGACCACAGGAAGTGCCCCTTCCGCACCGCAGAATGCCACAACTGTGGGCGATGAGGGCACGTTGCTAAAGTATGCCGACAGCGAAAGCAAAGAACTCCAGCACCTGAGTCCAAGAAGAGTCATCACCACAAAACGTCCATCACCAAAGTGTCACCAGAGCCTGAGCCATGCCAAGTGGGCATCGTCAGCAAGCGTTTCTTCGCAGACCTGAGCCTGCAGGAAGTCTCCTTCAAGATGGAGGTGGATTCAGGTACTACATTTTCCATAATCCCACAGCGGAAGTTTTTGAGAATTCCCCCTGCCTCTCAGCCCAAGCACAAATCTTTTAAAATGGTTGCCAGATTACGGTCCTGGGTGTGGGAAATTTCTTGGTCAAATTCAAAAACATTTGCACCTCCTTGCCATTGGTTGTAGTTAAGCAGGGCACTAACTGTCTTATTGGGACCCAATGGTTTAGGCCTCTGGGATTCTGGCTTTCTGGCATTCACGCAATAGACGCTGACCCAATCTGGGACTTTTGTGCTGCACTTCCTGAGGTGTTTAAAAAGGGTTTAGGGTTATACAAAGGACCCCCTGTGGACTTTGAGCTGGACTCAACCATCTGGCCCATCCGGATGAAGCCACGCCAGGTACTCTTTGCTTTAAAGGAGAAGATAGAAGCCGAGCTGGACAAACTGGTGGGGCAGGGTATCCTAGTGTCAGTGGACTCCGCAGAGTGGGAGACACTAATAGTGACTGCTTTGAAAAGTAACAGGGAGGTCAGGATATGCGCTGACTACAAGTGTACAATCAATAAAGCTATTCGCCCGAACGCATATCCTATGCCCGTGGTAAGCCACCTCCTTGCCTCCTTGCATGGAGGAAATTGCTTCGCAAAACTTGACCTTGGCCAGGCTTACCAACAATTGACTATGTCTCCTGCTGCTGCCATAGCCCAGACCATAGTAATGCATAGGGGGGCATTTAAGGTAACTAGACTACAATTCGGGGTGAATGTGGGCCCTGAGTATTTCAATCTTTTTTGAACATATTTTAAAAAGTTTGCCCAGTGTCCTGCCATATTTTGACAATGTCCTGATCACTGCTAAGGACACCGTCGAACTAGCGGCCAGGCTCGATCAAGTCCTCTCACGTTTCGAGAGGGCCGGTCTATGTCTCAGAAGAGACGAATGTGTGTTTTTGGCACAGGAAGTGGAGTTCCTGCGGTACCGAATTACACCCCAAGGTATCATGCCCTCTGACTCCAAGGTGGTGGTCATGCCAAATGCACCCAGGCCAAAATGTAAAGCCAAACTGCAATCATTTCTAGGATTGTTAAACTTCTATCACACTTTTCTCCATTGCAAAGCCTCAGTTGCTGAACCATTACATCGGCTTCTTAAGAAAGATACTGTTTGGCACTGGGGCAATTGCCAAGAGAAAGCGTTCCTAGAACTCAAAAGGCTGCTATCTTTGGATGCTGTATTAACTCATTTTGATCCTAACAAGGAAGTTGTACTTGTGTATGATCCATCCCCTGTGGGGGTGGGAGCTGTGTTATGCCATGTACTAAATAATGGGAGGGAAGCCCCTGTAGCATTCTATTCCCGTTCGCTCTCAAAGCCTGAGAAAAATTACGCTCAGACAGACAGGGAGGCAATGGCAATCGTGGCTGGCACTAAGAAATTCCACGATTACCTTTATGGAAGTCCTTTTACCATCGTAACTGACCACAAGTCCCTCTTTGGAATCTTTGTGAGCGGGAAGCCCATGTCTCAAATTCTGTCCCCAAGGATGTTGCGTTGGGCAATTTTCCTAAATGCATACGATTTTCCTTTGGTGCACAGGCCCGGCAAGAACATCAGCTATGCTGATGCCCTGTCACGTTCTCCACTGCCAGATCGATTGCAAGATCGAAAGCGACCACCAGGTCCTCATGACTGAGGCATTTGACTCACCCCCAGTTGTTCCCTCAGATATAGCCAAGGCTATGGTCAAGGATGTAACATTGACTAAAGTAATGTCTTGGGTCCAAAAAGGCTGGCCTGTCTCTCCTCTAGCCGAGGAATTCAGAACATTCCACTGCAAGCATTTGGAACTGTCAGTGGAATGAGGTTGCATTCTATGGGGCCAGTCGGTGGTTATTCCTGTCACTCTCAGGAAAAAGGTTTTATGTCTACTTCACATAAGTCACCCGGGAATTGTCCATTCCAAAGCCCTTGCCTGTAGCTACTTTTGGTGGCCTCAACTGGACCAAGACATAGAACAAATGGTCGGCACTTGTGCCAGCTGTCAATCCTCTCACCCAGAGCAATCCCACCTTCCCTCTCAGGAATGGGATTCTGCTCAGGGCCCGTGGTCCAGGTTGCACATAGATTTTCCACGTCCATTTAGGGGTGCCCTATTTTTGTTGGTTGTGGATTCATTCTCTAAGTGGCTGGAAGTGGTTAGGGTGCCTAATACCACTTCAGCCACCACGATAATGCACCTAAGAAAGCTGTTTGCAGCATTTCGACTTCCAGATGTGCTGGTGTCCGACAATGCGTCCACGTTCACATCTGCAGAATTCCAATCCTTCATGGAAAGGAATGCAATTAGGCACATCACTGCCGCCCCATTCTACCTGGCCACCAATGGCCAGGTAGAGTGGCAGGTGCGCACAACTAAAGACACATTTTGGCATATGGGTGAAGGGGATTTGGAGCTCCAGTTATGCCAGTTTCTTTTCACATATAGGCTCACCCCCCTTGCCTCAGGGCTGTCCGCTGCTGAATTGCTCCATTGAAGGAAACTGTCATCCTTGCTGGACAGATTGGATCCCTCTAGGGTAGAGGACAAAGGCACAAATATAGCAATCTAACACCAGAAGGGTTTCTCGTCTGGAGACCCTGTACATAGCCGCAATTATGCAGCTGGTGGTCCTACGTGGGTGCCCGGGTTTGTGATCAATCAAACTGGTCCTGTTTCTTACATAATCGAAACAGCCGCTGGTCTGATCTGGAGGAGGCACGTGGATCAATTGAGACCCAGAGTACTGGACCCACAAGACGAATACAGACACTCAATGCTAGGGTCTTTTTCATCTACAGAATTAGATTTTGGTTTTGAGCGATCCCCTGCTCCTCCATCTGACAAACAGGGCTTTAAATTGGGTTTACAATCCTCCCCCTCTAGTCAATCCCTTACTCCAGTCAGGTCGCCCATCCTACGAGCCCCTGAGCCGGCTCAGCCAAGCGTCCGACCCAGAAGGGAAACTAGACTGCCATCCTGGTTAAAGGATTTTGTTTTTACCTATGGGGGAAGAATGTTATGTATGTTAACTGTGTTTTCTGACAGGAGCGGAATGTGTCTTTTCTCATGTATCTATTCTTATGCAAATAAGTGGATCGAAAATGTGCACACTCTGTTAGCCAATGGGCTTGTTGTATTATTGTTACTGTCGCTGTTTATAGTATATATAAGTCTGAGTTTTGCCCCATCCAAACTGTGTTCAAACCCCACTAATAAAGAGCTGAATTTCATTACTTCACTTGTCTGCTTCTTCATTCCCTGAACATGAAACACAGTCAATTCCGACCCTTCATGACCCCATGGACCACTGACCTCCAGGCACCTCTGTCCTCCACCATCCTCCTCAACCCTCCCAGCTCTGTGCCAATTGCATCTACAATACCATCTAGCCATCTCATTTTTTGCCACCCCTTCTTCTTTTGCCCTTTGCTTTCTCCAGCGTCAAGGCTTTCTCAAGTGAATCCTCTCATCTCATTTGATGTCTAAAGTACTTCATCTTCATCTTTACTATTTGACCTTCTAAGGAGCAGTCAGGGTTGATTTATTCTAAGATTGACCTATTTGTTCTCAGTAGCCTCAGTAGACAAGCATTTTAAATACAGGTGGAGAGCAAAAGAATGTGAAATGTAACTAAAAATGTAAAAAGTTCAGCACGGTGATAGACTGAATACTGGCCAACAGGGATCATTAACAGGTCTTAGAAGATGGCAGATATAGATTTAATGGTGCTCAATGCTCCACGTGGAACATAAAGAAATATCTTTGTGTAACACATCTGCTTGGTGTTTCTTTGTGAGTGGTAGTGAGCACAAGAAGGTAACTTGTAGACCCGCGTTTTCCAAACTATGTTCCACGGAACACTGGTGGACTTCCAATTCCCAGAAGCCTAAGTCAGTACATTGGCTGACCAGTGCTTTGGGGAATTGACTTAGGCTTTTAGGAATAGAAGTCCAATAATAATAATAATAATAATAATAATAATAATAATAATAATAATAATAATAATAATAATAATAATAATAATAATAATAATAATAATAATAATAATGTTTATTTCTATCCCGCTTTCCTGGCATAGGTGCCACTCAAAGTGGCTTACAACATATATAAATACTGTATCGCAGATATAATTACACAGTTACAGAAAACAGATTGCAAATTAACACATTGCAAGTAAAAAGACCCATAGAATTAATTTCAAAAAAACACAAGCCCCATACTGCCCCCCTCCAGCGGTACCACCCAGAAGCTCCCACTTCCCCGTGGCCAATGCCGGACCAGGGAAGGGGCTTGGGTGATGGCTGCTTCCTTCTCCCATGCTTGCAGGCACCCCTCTTTTAACCCCTGGTCAGACAGGACCGGGGGGAGGGGATGGCGTCCACAGGTGCCACCAATTCCTTCCCTGAGCTGATGGTGAGGGCGACGGGGAGACTCAGCAAGGTCCAAACGCGATGGGAGTTCTCTGATACTGTGGGCATCCCTGAAAAATGGGGGCCGGTGAGGGCGGTGTCTTTTTCTGCATTCAGGGCGGGCGGGCCCGGAGAGCGATGGCAGCTGAGCAGCAGTGCAGCTCCTCCTTGTCACCACTCCCGGGAGCTGATGGCGTGGACTCCCAGGCGAGACAGGGAGCTCCTCGAGGGGCCAGCATCAGCAGCGTCCTTTTCTGCTGGAAACAGGTAGCTTAGCTTACATGAAACATGCCAGTGGTCATTTTGAGGAACATTTTGAGACTCAGGCTGCCTATGTTCTTCAGTGTACTCTTCCATTGTCTTCATATGAGATTTCTCTGTTTACAGCCAAAGAGTCAGAGCTGCCTGTGCCTGTAGACGTTTCTGTGGTCATGCTGGAGGCATGACTAAATGCCGGAGTGCATTGAATGCTGTTATCTTTTCTGCTGAAGTGGTACCTATTTATCTACTTGCAATTTCTTGCTTTTAAACTTCTAGGTTGACTGGAGCTGCGACAAGCAATGGGAGCTCACTCTGTTACACAGCACTCAGGTCTCGAACTGCTGACCTGCTTGTCTTCCAGTTGTCCAAAAACCAAAGACTAGGAAACACTGTGTAGAGTAGACCATGATGACGTCTGCCATTGGTGTTGCCAACATTCAGGCTGGGCACATGTGCTCAGCGAAAGTGGGCTCTGCATGTGCAAAGAGGGGATCTGTGCATGCACAGATAAGTTGTTGCGATGCATGCACACCCAGGCCGGAGAAGTTCCCGTATTTCCAGGAACTGCACTTGACGGGTATGAATTATGTATTTTCTCTTTTTCTGCAACTGGAGATGCAGACCACCTAATCAGAGTCCCCATACAGTTAGCAGTCCTCTCTTAGGAGTCAAAATCCTGGAATATGATTTTTTTTAAAAAATGTAGTACTTTCCTTTGTTTTGCAGTGTGGCATGTGGTCAGAACATAAGTCTGGCTGTAGGTCTGGAGCAGAACTGGAAATTGTGATAAATCTTCTAGGTGAGGCGGCGGCTTTGAGTTACTCTTGCAACTCTTCCTATCAGTTGATATTTCTGATTCTAATCTGTGTGATCATTCAAATTGAAAATAGACACACAATCACTTTATATTTTAGAAAGCTATGATTACTTTTATTAGCACTGAATGCACCAAATCTTTGTCTTGTGTTTCCACATTTTTCCTGGAGATGCTGATATGAATCCTTTGCAACAGGGTCATTGAACAAGGGCAAAAAATGAAGAAAGATGCCTTAGGATATCAGCCATTTCTGAAATATATATTACTAGCATAGGTTGCTCGGCATTGCCAGGCTGTTATAAATTGTGCTTTGCTTTTTTTTGGTTTTTGTTAAGTTAAAAATCAACTGAGGATGCTATAAATCTTTTTATTTTATTTATTTAACATGTTTGTTATTTGTGTAAACTTTTGATTTATTGTTATTTTTTTACTTGTTTTTACTCTTGTGGCCTCTAGGTGGGGCTGTTTTGTTTTTGACTTGTTTTTAATATTCCGGCCTGCAGGTGGGGCTGTTAGTAATAGTGTTGGTTTTTTTGTTTCACTTGTTTTTTCTCTCCTGGCCTCTAGGTGGGGCATCTTCTGGTAAGTAGTCTTTGTTTCTTCATTTCTGTTCCGGTCTCGTGGAGGGAGGACGTGCTGGTGAGTTCTCTGGTTTTATTTACTCTGGGATTTTCCTTTGTTTTGATTTTGTGGTGGTGGGCTGGGAGGTTTTCTGTTTGTTCTTTTGTGGTTTTGTTGGGCTTTAGATGTGTGTAATTGGTTTGTTTATTTCTGTTTTTGTTTATTTTTGTGATTTCGTTGGTGTTTATTTGTGTAATTTATTTGTGGTAGTTGTGTTGTTAGAGTTAGGTATTTTTGTGTTGTAGTTAGGTGTTTTTTCTGTGCCTTTCTGGTATTGTGGATGTTTTTATTTGTGGATTTTGTTCTTTTTTGTTTATTAATGTGTGTTTTTAATTATTTATTTATTTGTGTTTTATTAATTTCTATTAATTTTGGTGTTTGTTGTTGGTGTGTACTTTTGTCATACCTGTCAACCTGTGGCTCCGGAAAAACGGGACCTGCGCACATCGCTTGTGTGGAAGGGTTTTACTCCTTCCGCGCATGCACAGAAGTGCTACGCTGCTTACGCAGACCCTAGGGGTTTTGGCAGCGGGGGGCGGGTTATGACGTCAATCGAAGTAAAATTACGTGGTTTTCCTGGCCAAATCGGGATGGTTGACAGGTATGATTTTTGCGTGAAGAATGCAAGCGCAGCGCCAAAATGGCCGCCACGCTCTTTGCGGGGGCCCCCCCGGACGAAGGCATCCGGGTAGTTAGGGGGAGTGACCAGCACCCTTATAAAAGGGGCGGCCACGAGGCAGCCGAGCTGCCATTTTGCGAAGCGAACGGAGACGAGAAGTTTTTTCCCTTAGCTCCGTCGCTCTTACCTATCGGCGGGAAGCCTCTTTGGCGCAGCGGTTTTTCTTCCTTCTTCTTCGGCTTCCCAGCAAATTGAAGCAATGCCCTCTAAGAAGAAGGCAACGGCGAACACAGTTCGTGCTGCTCGGAGGTGGCAGCCGGGTCGGAGGACCACGACTGCGCCTCCCCAGCAGCCTCCCTTGCCGGGAGAGCCCACCGGGACCGGTGGGATGGGGTCAATTGCTCCTTGGCCCGAGCCGGGGCGGCCGCATACTGGCCCGGCAGGGGCCACGGCCCCCGGCCCGCAATTAAGGCCGCTCCCCCTGGCCTGGTTCATACGGGGCCTTTGCCCCTTGGTCCGCAGCTTCCTGCGGTGGGCTTCAGCCATGGGGGGTGGTTGGGTCCTCTTCCCTATCAGGGCATGCCTCCGGCCCCCCAGGGGTCGGGACTGGGCTCGTGGCCATATTCGGGCCCTGCGGCCCAGAGACCTGGACCGGTGCCAGCCACCAGTGGGCCGGCTGGCCCTTTGCCCCCCTTAGCGTTGGGGGCTATGTGAATGTGGATGCCCTTCTGGCCCGCGTAGCGGCCCTCGAGGCATCACTCGGGATGGTCAACCCCTCAGGGGCACCTTTTGGATCCCAGGTCGACGCATCGTCTGCCGGGCAGCGGCAGGCGGCAGGACGGGTTGAGCTGCCCGAGGTGCGTGGGCCGGCGTCGGCCACTGCCTCGCAGCTCCCCATACAACAGGCACCGCAGCCGGGTGCTGACCAGGCCCCATCGACGAGCTCAGTTCCGATCGTGAGCTCCGACGCCCACAGTGGGCTGGAACCCCCGGTGGGGGCGGCCCATGGGGGTGCAGCGTGTGAGTATACGGTTCGATCTAGTGCACCCACACCATTACCTACATTGGGGGGAGCATTCCAGTGGCCGTGGCCTCGCACGGGTGGCGTGGCATTTCAGACGCCGCCGGCCCACCCGGCGACTGCACCTCTAACCCAGGGCCCTACTTGGGGTGGGGCCTCCTCTTCTGTTGGGAACTTGCTAGGGGTTACGGGGTTGGTTCAGGCTCCTTTTACTATGCCCACCGTGCCCACCGTGCCGGTGTCGGCATTGCCGACATCAGGGTATTCTTTGCCCCTTGGGGATCATTTGGCCCAGTCTACCAAAGAGAAGATCTGGCGGGGGGAGTATGTGGACATCTTCTCCCTTCTGAACAGAGAGCCCACCAAGGAGGAGAGGGAGGGGCAGGACGAGAAGGATAAGGAACAGGCACGTCGTCGTAAGCCGCCACGCACGTGGGCCAACTGGTTGCCAGTGTACCTCATATACATGGCGGTTTACCTCAGGGCCCGGCCGGATCTGGCCATCCCGATGGTCCAGTATTTGGACAACATCTACCGGGTGATGGTTGACTTCCCGGGCCCGTCGTGGTTGGCTTACGACGAAGAATTCCGTATGCGAGTGCCCCTGCACCCAGAGATGAGGTGGGATGAGCCCTGCCAGAAGCTGTGGCTTCTGTACATGACCCCCACACGCCACGCGCCTGGGGAGAGATACCATTGTGGACATGCAGTCCAGCGAGCGGCTCCATCACAGGCACCCCGCCAGGTGGCGGGGCAGGGGGTTCCAGCCCGCCTGCTGTGCTGGACCTTCTCGTCCAATGGTTCCTGCAGTAGGAAGAATTGCCGGTACAAGCATGAGTGTCCCTCTTGCGCTGGCCCCCATGCCGCCTCCGCCTGTCCCAGGCCGGGGGGAATGCGGGGCCGAGGTAGGGGTGGACAAGGGGCCGGCAAGACTGCCGCAGAGGGAGCTGGTCCAGCGAAAGGCCCCCTCCCCAATTAATGTGGACATGTTGGAGCCTTGGCTCACATTGTACCCGAGGAGGGCAGACGCAGCTTACCTGCTTCAAGGTTTTCAAATGGGTTTTCGCATTCCTTTCACGGGGGACAGGTCTCCCCAAGATGCACCCAACCTTTTGTCACTCAGGGGACGGGAGGAGGTGGCTGCCGTGAGCATTACTAAGGAGGTTGATGCGGGCAGGGTCGCCGGCCCTTTCCCTGCACCCCCGTTCCCCAATCTTAAAGTTTCCCCCTTGGGCTTAGTGCCCAAGAAGGCACCGGGCGAGTTTCGCCTAATACATCACTTGTCCTACCCAGCCGGCCGATCGGTCAATGATGCTATCCCTGATGACCTTTGCTCGGTCAGGTATACGTCTTTTGACCAGGCGCTGCGCATGGTGCGCTCATGTGGCCCGGGTGCGCTGTTAGCTAAGTGCGACATTAAGTCCGCCTTCCGTTTCCTGCCGGTGCACCCGGGCGACTTTGAGTTGCTGGGTTTCAAGTTCCGGGGTGCATATTATTTCGATAAAGCCATGCCTTTTGGTTGTTCCATCTCATGCTCGGCCTTCGAGCGTTTCAGTACCTTCCTGCAGTGGGCTTTTGTTCGCAGGTCAGGCTCTCGGTCTGTAGCCCATTACCTGGATGATTTCTTATTCGGGGATGAACGGGGCTGGGACGCGTGCACACGTCTCCTCCGCACATTTCAGACGCTAATGGAGGAACTTGGTGTCCCTTTAGCGCCCGAAAAGACCGAGGGCCCATCTACTAAGCTCACATTCTTGGGGGTGGAGATTGACACGGTAGCGCAAGTATCTAGGTTGCCGGGGGATAAGGTGTCGTGGATTGTGGCCCTCATATCGGACTTGCTTGCTAAACGCAAGGCGTCCCTTCGGGAGCTGCAGGTGCTGCATGGTCACCTCAATTTCGCTTGCAGGGTGGTCGCATCGGGCAGGGCATTTGCTCGGCGCTTGTGCGACGCCATGACAGGCTTGTCCAGACCCCACCATAGGGTAAGACTCACCGGGGGCATTAGGGCAGATATGCTTATCTGGCTCCAGTTCTTGAGAGAGTTCAATGGGGTATCATTTTGGAGGTCCGACCTTCTGGCTTCTCCACGTTTCCAGATACAGTCTGATGCATCTGGGTCCCTGGGTTATGGGATGTACTTCAATGGGAAGTGGGCCTACGGTGGGTGGCCGGCAGCCTGGTCGGGCACAGGTCGCCTGCGCGACCTCATGTATCTGGAATTTTTTCCCATTCTGGGGGCCTTGATGCTATGGGGTGAGGAGTGGGCCAATTCGGTGGTACATTTCTGGTGTGACAATGCGGCTGTTGTCCACATTGTCAACTCACAGACGTCCAAATCTCCCAGGGTCATGGACCTGGTGCGCCAGTTCGTTTTGCGCAGCCTGCGCCTCAATGTGCTATTCAGGGCCAGGCATGTTCCAGGTATCAATAATGATATTGCTGACGCTTTGTCCCGCCTGCAGATCTCCCGGTTCCGTGCCTTGGCCCCGGATGCGGAGGAATTTCCCTCGCCACTCCCGGACGAGATATGGACGCTTGGCAAGGAGAGGTGAACCGGGCGATCGGCATGTCACTGGCGCCGCGCACTCGTAAGGCGTATCACCACGCATTCATTTCTTTCCAGGCCTTCTGCGCCCAATTTCGGCTGCCCGAGACTTGGCCTATCCCAGTTGCCCACGTCCTCCGATTCATGGTTTACCTGCATGCACAGGGCCTTGCACCTCGCACCATAGCATCCAGGCTGTCAGCGCTGGCATTTATGGCCAAAGTGGGCGGTTATGCGGACACTACTATTGATTTCCGTGTGAGACATGTTTTGGAAGGGTGGGCGCGGGAGCGTGGGCGTAGCCCGGATGACCGCCACCCAATTTCCCCAGGGGTACTCACCCAACTGGCACGGGGCTGGCATGACCTCTGTTTTGACAGGTATGAGGCAGCCCTGTTTCATGCGGCTACCACGGTGGCCTTTTTTGGAGTGCTCCGCATCAGCGAGCTTGTGATGCTGTCTAAGGCGGATGCAAGTCGTAGGGCACTGGAACTCGATGATGTCTATGTCTGCAAGGATTGGGCTCAGTTGAGGATTCGCTCCTCTAAAACGGATCAGCATGGCGTAGGCAGTGGAGTAAGACTGCTACGATGTTCCTTGGCAGACATATGTCCGGTTGGTGCCCTACAGGAATTCTTTGCACTGCGTGGCACGCACCATGGCCCATTTTTCTGCCACCAAGATGGGTCTCCCCTTACTAAGTTTCAATTTTGGAAGGTGACCGGTAAGGCATTGGCAAGTGTTGGCCTCCCTGGGGCCCGTTACGGCACCCATTCCTTCAGGATAGGGGCGGCTTCTACTGCGGCTGCCTTTGGGTACTCCGGGGCTGAAATATGCCGTATGGGAAGGTGGGGATCACAATTTTTCAGTTTTATGAAAAATTGGTACTCACTAAACTGGTACTCACTTCCACCGTGAGTACCAGTTTAGTCACCGCACCTTTTCTCCCCCTTTTTTCCTTGACAGACCCTGGGTGTCGTTTCACACCAGTGGCAGTATGGCTGGTGGGCCATAGCTACGTGCACAGGGCAGCGCGTTACGCTGCGGCGACAGAGTGGGGACCCTGACTGGGACTGGGTGCATACGCAAGTCTCACATGGTATGGTAAGCCTGGTATGTTATGGCGGGAACTGTTGCCGTTCCTTTTCTCAGGCAGGAATGGCGACCCGCCTGATATTCTGATCATACGCCTTGGGGGCAATGATTTAGGACAGGTCACTGGCCTTTCGCTGAAGCACGCGATTTGCGGTGACCTCGCCTACTTACATTATGTGTGGCCTGCCACGACCCTCGTTTGGTCAGACATGGTACCGCGGCACGCTTACAGGGGAGGGTTCGACCTCCAGGCCCTTGACCGTGCTCGGCGCATGGTGAACAGGGCTGTTGCCCGGTTCCTTATCGACAAGGGCTGGGGGCGTGTCATTCGGCACCCCACCATCAGTTTGCAAAATTATGAGCTTTATTCAGGGGATGGGGTCCATCTGTCGCAGGGAGGTATGGACCTCCCGTTAGGTGATTGGCGAGCAGGCCTGTTGACCGAGCTGACGGTCTGGGGGGGGGGGGGGGGCGTCGAGCCTTTATTGAAGCCTCTCCGTGTGGCGGGTAGCACTGGTAAGGTAAACATTTATGACCCACAGGTATCCGGCAGGTTCGCAATTGACTGGACAACACTAGACAGGCATAAGTTGGTTAAACGTTGTCCGGTCAACGACGAACCAGGCGACGGGGTGATGGCAAGAGCTAGACAGCATGCATCACCCCGTGATTTTACGGATACGCGTCAGAGGGTGGGGTCATTAGTTAGATATTGACTACGGTCAACAATTTGTTTGTTGTCAACAAACAAATTGATACAAATAGATACATTGTAACAATTGCCGTTGGCAATTTTGGGTGGTACCTTACCAGTGTTACTTCGGCCTGCTTGCCTTAAGAATTATAATTGGTCAAATACCAATAGAAATTTATAATTCGGACTAGGGCATGAATCAATAAATGTGGCCCAATGCCGTTATCCACTTTTACCAGTGTCTGAGTCCTTTATTGGGGGGTGTGCCTGCAATGGGCTGCCTGTTGGTTCCTCTTTTCCCCATTGCTGCTTCGAATTTTGGTTTCGATGCAGCAATAGGGAAAAGGAGGAGCCGGCAGTCAGCCCGCTCTTCCCCTGGTAAGGTTCGTTAGGTAGGTTGGGGGAGAAGGAGGCAGAGAAGAGCTATCTGCCTGACGATGGTTCTCTCCTCTCTGTCTCCTTTTTCTTCTGGCTTACCTAACCAGAGATTGGCAGGCAGTGATCCATAAGGGGTGGTGCTCTTCCTTGCAGATTGCTGGCTGCTGCTTTTGTATTACCTCCACCGCTGTTTCATGTTAGTTCTCGGAACAGTGGTGTCGGAAGTACAAAGGCAGCAGCCAGTCATTCACCAGGGAGTATGCTTCCCTTGATGAACTGCTGCCTGCTGTTGGTTTTTCCCCACTATGGCTCAATGAACCTTGAGGCCGGCGGTGGTCTCATCGTGTCTTCAGTGGGGTAGCGTGGAGGAGAGGGAGTCCTTCTTCTCCCCATTGTTCCGGGAAAGTAGGCCAGCGGAGGTCTCATCGTGGTTTTTTGTGGGTGTTTGTTTTGTGAGGCTGTGAGGCGCTGCATCCACCTGCAGTGGACTTGCACTCCCATTGCAGGATGCCAGCATTTTTTAATTTTATTTTTCGCATGCCAGCTTTCTCAGCATTCTGTGCACTCAGCCTGATTTGCTGAAGTGCTGACAGATCGTAGGATGCTGGGACATGGAGTTTTGTATTTTTTGTTTGCGTTCATGCGTTGTTTTTTTCCCCCTGCGGCTCAATTTCAATTGGCCATGCCACATTTCCCAATGTTCTTTTTGCTCGCGCCTCTCAGCCTGATTGGCTGAGGCGTGGTGCAGCGTGGTGCAGAGGACATTGGGAATTGAAATTGTTTCCCTTTGTTTGTGTTCGTGGGGCTCTTGCCCCACTGGCGCCTTCAGCAACCCTGCAGTACTCTGCGGGCCGGGTTCGGGCGAGTGCAGGAGGCTCGTTATGGGATAGTATGGATGGGTGCAGAAACGTATAGCAAATTCCAACGGTTAACCCTTGGATTTATAGGTATAGATGTAGATGGTTCATCCATCCATTCTAATTGCAGTTAGAGAGAAGGGATAGCTGATGGCTAGAAAGATCCCTTTGAGGCTTTAACAGCCTGCGGTATATGCCCTGATAATTAGTTTTAGTGAACATTTTTGCTTGGCTCACAATGCTTCCCAAAGGTGACAGAACACCACAAAAGGAAACAGCAAGCTACTCAAAGCCCATTCAAAAAATCTTCTTAAAGCAGACTTTGTTCATATCAAGTCCAAGTGTTCCCATTTGCTCTAGTATCAACGTTATGAATTGAACATTATTATTATAGAAAATACGCTGTTCTGGAAAAGGCTCTTGATTTGCATTTTTATCAGTTGTGAATCCACTTTGGGTGCAGAGATAAGAGGCTCATAAATAAACCAGAGCTCTTCTTAGCTCAGAAGAGGAATGTGCTTAGAACTCTTATTTTAAAAGTTAGAAATTAGAAAAGCAAGCAAATGTCATCTTCATATTAGAGATGTACCAGCTGTTGTCCTCCTTTCATGAATAATCTGGAGTTACATTGCCCAGGGCTTTGTTTTGAACAGATGAGATACTGCTTTGGTCATTGATACAACTCTTTCTTTGGTTGCAACCTGGTCTTATTCTCCACACCATGCTCTGCACTGTTATGTTTGATCATGGATATGAAGAAGGGGCTGTGGTGGCTCAGTGGTTAAGAAGCATGCTGGCAAGTCGGCTGGCAAGTCGGCAGTTTGAAACCAGGGTACTTCATAACTGACAAGGCTGTAGCCAGGATTCTAAATGTAGGTGGGTGAATATTTTTTCCAATGCATTCCTGTGGGAAAACTCGCTTTGCACCCTCTAGTGGCCAGGGAGTTTGAGGTTGGGCAAAGCCTCCCTGGCCCTCCTGGCTATGGCCCTGATGATGGAGTGAGCACCCTTCTCTGTTCCAGCTCCTGCCTACTTAACAGTTTGAAAGCAAGAAATTGCAAGTAGATAAATAGGGACCACTTCAGAATCTTGGGACATGAAAGGAGCCTCATTTAGGTGTCCCCTAAGTGGAGTTTCTCCAGTAAAAATTCTTTCAACCCCAGAATAATTTCTGACATGAAATTATTATTATCAATGTGAACATGAGAATGGACAAAAATATTTCTTTTGGACTACAACTTCCAGAATCTTCCAGCCAGAGGATCTTCCAAGATTGAGAGATGAAATTGATTCAGTGTGCAAGCTTCTGCTAGCAAATTGTCCATTGCACACACATTGAGTGGGGTCGGAGCAAGACTAATCAGTGCAGGCTAATGCCTCAAAATGGCTGTACCATAAAGATTTGGGGTAGACTAGATTAATAAGGTCATGTTCTTAAATAAACATCATCGGGATGAAGTTTTTGGATGATAAATCCCATAATTTTCCCACCTAGAAGTTGTACCTGAAAGATGGAAACATTTCAGAATCCTAAATAAGGGTTACCTGTGAGAAAAGCCTCACATGGAAGGCTCTGGGGCTGAACAATGCCTAGTTCTGCCCAGCCTTCCTGTTCCTATCCCTGAGCTATTGGGAGTGTTCTTTTTGAACAGGAAGCTATGAGGAGCTAAGCCTAGCTTTGAAAGTGCTTCATTTGAGGCCTTTCCCTCAGATGAGCCACATATAGTGTCTGTCAGGTGTCCATCTGTCAAGGTGGAACTCCCAGAATGGATAATTATTGGGCTTGTAGTATAATATTTCCAACAACATCATGTCTAATAGAAATTTAAGAAGAATCATACCAAAGGCTTATGCCTAGTCCAGTACCCTGCTACTAATAAGGGCTGATATTTATGCAAAATTTACAAGCAGTACCAAGGAGCATTGTTTCACAGCACTTGGTATTCTGTTTCATGTTGCATCCAATAGAACATATACCTGATCAAAGGGAAGAGAGAAAAGCTCACAATTTGACCTCTTTGCTTTTAATGGTTGGTCACCCCTTCTTAATTCTCCTCTCTCCTTCCTTCCCCATCTTTATTTGAAGAATGATTGAAAATATAGGGCAGGCTTCTACTTCCAGCCTGGAGGATTGTTATCCTTCATCTTTATTAAAACACAGAAACAATAAGGATACCTTTTAATGAAAATTGAGGAGGTGATTAGATGATTTATAAACTGCTTGAAATAGCAAGTCAAGTTTCATGGGCTGATGATATCTCCCCAGATAGCCATCAAAGAGTTAGAATAAGAACACTCCCTTTGTCTGTAGTAGTGTCTTTTTATCAGTTACATTCGTCCCCAGGCAAGGGAAAGTACTGTAATGAAGAAAGAATGCTTTCATTTTAATTCATTTCCTCCCTCCTATGTATCAAGCCCATTGTGTTCACCATCCCCAAAATGATTTCTCCTTCCCACATTGTTGGAAGCAATTAAAGTTCAGCCAGCATGACAACATGCTACATTTGGAGTTTTTAGAACAGATTTCTGCCATGGAAACCCAAATTTGGCCATAATGGGCTAGGCAGCTAGGTAAGTATATGATCTGGACAAGCCCAAGAAGCTAATGTATGCGACCTTGAAGCAAAGTGGGGAAAATTGCTCTTCTTTGGTCTTGAGTTCTATGTATTTGTTTCAAAGTATGTACTTTGCAATTTTCTGGAACTTCAAACTTTAAATTGAACAAATGTACACTATGAACATTCAAGAAGTATAGCAATTCCCAATATGGAGAAGACTATGTGGTAATAGTAGCCTATTGTGTAGATGAGGAATCACTCAGGGGATAAAGGTAGCAACTATAACTCTGAAATGATGTACTTGAACACAAAATAATTCAAAACATTTGAGACTTTAGTCCTTGAGACCAGAATCCCACTGAGGAAAGTTACAGCAGAAAGGCAATTGTTCAAAGTTTCCTTCCACTCTAGCAAGCTTCCCTTTGTATGGCTAGTCTTGGACTAATAGTAAGACAGGGTCATCTGATCAGTTGTGCTCTCAGAACAACCTACTCAGTGACTTTCCGCTACAAGGTCAAGCAATATTTATTTCACTTAAAGCACTTAGTCTGGAGGGACAAATAAAAATGAAATGAAATTCCAGCCCCTTGACACTTTTGGTTTCATTATGGCAGGGAATATACTAAATTATGATGTGTGAATTAGGGTCGTTATAGACTTAACTCTATAGATGAAAGTTCTATATCAGCTTAGTTATTATTCTTTGAAATGGACTCATGTTATACCTTTATCTGCCAGTCATCTGCCCATATCTTAAAACACAGGTGTGTGTGTCTGGGCGAGAGGGGAACTCATGGTTGGGGAACTGCTGTTTCTACATAATTATGGGCATACCTGCCCTGATGAGGTCTTAAGTTTTGTCAACAACAAAGCCAAGAAAGTTGCTTTATTTTGACAGTCCAGGGTTTGATCGGGACATGAAAGAAGAAGGATGGGCATACCATCATTTATTGTAGTTTCACATATCTCAACATTGAAAAGCAGGTCCTTGAGATAAGCCCTGACTCAAAGTAAGCTCTCCTTAGGAGACCTTAACTACCTTTTGATACATACAAGCAGAAGGATTTGTTTTGTCTTTTCTTTCATGGGCATTCTTGTCAGAACATGCTAATCTGTGCGGTTCATTAAGGAATAATTAGCCTGATTTCCCCCCCCATGACTGCTTGCTTGTTTCCAGTTCATCCTTTCTTCCTTTCAAAGGCATCTGGAAGATTTCTATCACCCTGAAGGAAAGAACATCATCCACAAGAGCATTAGGTACTAAGCATGTGGTAAAACAGCATGAAAGGGTGCTTTTTTTCTAATAAGCATGGTGTTGTTTGTCCCCTAACAGTCACATTTCCACAAGAAATGGAAAAGCAGCAACTAAGGCATCAATGAGGCCATTCTATACACCAGAGAGCAGTTCTTCAATAAACAGAAGGATAAAACCCAGAATCCACACAGATTTGGCAGCTGTTGAGGCTCTATTTCCTTCCTTCCTGCGGGGTTTATTCGAACCAGTCTTGGCCTCTTTTGCATACCAAGGAACGTCTCTGATCAGGCCATCCCAAGAGAAGGATTTTTCATTGCATGCTGCAAGCAGAGCTCAAGCAGAGAGATTGAGGACAGGTGAGGATCAGTGTGATGAAAATAAGTTGGCTTTTCTTCGCGTCAGAAATGAAGCTCACCCTTTGCACTTTTATGGTCGGCAGTGTGCCTTGCCTGATTAAATCCAAAACGTGAGCTGTCCTTGTGTTTTCCCAGAGGCATTGATGAGCAGCAGAGGTTGCTGCTCTTAAAGGGCCAGTGGTGCCTCCCGACCAGGCACCTGTTGTTGTTCAGTCGCACAGTCGATTCCAATCCTTTGCAACCCTATGGACCATTGCCCGTCAGGCACCTCTGTCCTCCACCATCTTCCTCAGCCCGCCAAGCTTTGTGCCCATTGCATCTACAATACCATCTAGCCATCACATTTTTGGCCGCCCCCTTCTTCTTTTGCCCCCCACCTTTCCCAGCATCAAGGCTTTCTCAAGTGAATCCTCTCTTCTCATTTGATGGTACCTGAGGTAACTCAAAATATTCCATCCCATTGCAAGGAAGTCACCTGCATTTTTACAGTGTAGCCAAGTGTCTTTTGAAATATACCACAAGTTGCTGCCATTTACTTTATGTCTAAATAGCGCTGGAAAGAAGTTTTGAAGAGCAAAATGAAATTTGTCTCCCTGTTTGCAAAGATTAGGGATCTGTTCTGTTGTGTTCAGCTGAACCATCTGTTTCAGCTTTTTGAATGATTCTGCAAAAGTAATATTCTAGTTCATTGATGGGCAGTCTTGGCCCTCCAGTTGTTCTTGAACTTCAATCCCCAGAAGCCCAAATCAGCACTCCTGTTGATCAGGGCCTCTGGGAATTGAAGTTCAAGAACAGCTGGAGGGCCAAGACTGCCCATCACTGTTCTAGTTAGTCAGGCATCTATATGGTCTGGGGGAAATGTCTTCACTCTGTTGGCTGCATATTTTGAATGAGGGGTATAAAAAGCACCACCTCCTTGTGTTCTCCCAATATGCCCCCTTTTTAAAAAAAACAAAATGGCCCTCAGCCCCCATGCTGTGTGAGGCTATCTTGCTACTCTTTAGATCCTTTAGTTTCTTTTATAAACAAACAAAGACATCCTTGTGATCCATTTTTTGTTGTTGTTCAGTCGCACAGTCGATTTCGACCCTTTGCGACCCCATGGACCACCATATGCCAGGCACCCCTATCCTCCACCATCCTACTCAACCCACCCAGCTTTGTGCCCATCACATCAACAATGCCATCTAGCCATCTCATTCTCTGCCTCCCCCTTCTTCTTTTGCCCTCCTGCTTTCCCAGCATGAAGGCTTCTCATTTGTGTGATCCATACAGAAAACCAATGCTTAGGTGACACCCGAATGAGGCTCTTTTCATGTCCCCAAGTGCAGCTCTCAGGTATCGAAACCCAACCTTCCAGTCTCCAGCGCAAAATAATAATGATCAAACAATGCTTGAGTTTTCGTGATTCAAATCACTTCTTCAGGCATGCATCAATTTCTTATGGCTAGGGCAGGGAAATTATCAATGAAAGTTCCAAATATTCATGGCAAGATGTTGTGCTAGGCTTCATCGCTTAGGTTTGAGTTGGAAAAAGCAGCAGGCTGCATCTGATATCATCACCCATTCAGGAAACACAAGAAACCAGGTATTCCTATATTGTCCCTCCTGCAATATGCTTCTTTTAGACTGAGGACTTGTTTACACTGGCTCTCCTTGGAGGAAGTTCCCCTCTGGGAGTTGGGGAGGGTACGAGAGAGATCAGGCAAAGGAAGAGCACTTTGGATCTGATGGGGGGAAAGTTCCCCTGTGGGGTGCAAAGAGAAGGACTGGGAAGGGCAAGAGAGATACCATGGAAGGGAAAAATGCTTTGCATCTGCCTGGAGAAAGTTTCTCCATCTTCCAGCCTTAGACTTTTGGGGATTACTCTGATGTATCCTGATATGTCAGTGACAGATATGTCAGTTCTGTTAAAACACACACCAAAAAAACCTCTTTTGTTTAAAAATCTGTATTTCTCCCCTTCTTGATAAAACAAGGGGGGAGGGGGGTCATACCATTTGAAGGGGACAAGGGTGGCCCTTACACACACAACTCTCCCATTTTGGGACCTATTTTCACTTTGATGGTACTGACTTTGATTCTGATACTTGCCCACATTCTCAGAGCCCGATACAAATAGCCAATACAGTCAGAAGATTTCTTCTGGCAGGCTGTTTGCTCTCACCCTGAGCCCTTTGAAGGGCCTGTCAGAATCAGCATCTACTGGGCCTCAGGCAGGCTTAGAGGCTGGTTGACCAACTCTGTGTGGGGAGGAGATGCCTATGATGGAAACCTCCTGGGTGGGGAGGTGGGGACTGGTCTTTGTAAGTAGCTGAAGAGAGTAATGATTGGAAAGGAAGAAATATGAAGAGTGGCCACAGAGGAAGAAAGGGACACAGCAGGAGCAGCAGAGGAGGAAGAGACACAAACCAGCAGCACAGAGTCTGAGGAGGAAGATACAGTACTTTGGGTGAAATGGTAGAGAAACTGGAGCCAGGACTGTTTGCTGTAAAAAGCATAATCACATGTGCAAATGGGTTTTACACAGGCATGATGCTATGATTAGGTAAGGTTCCCACAAACATAAGAACTGCACATAGCCTTTTTGGACCAGATATCCTTCTGCCAGAATATAAGAAACAGGCTTTTTCAAACCTTTAGATCTGAAATACCTTTTTATGCAACAATATTTTTTCTATGAACCAAACTGGTTAATTTATCCATGGATGCACTTCAAACATCTTTTCTTTACTACTAGGCAAATCAGAGAAATCTGAAAATGCAACCTGACATCTCTTAACTGGGAAATCATACTGGATAAATATTTAAAAAATCACACAAGCTTTAGAGCAACATTACCAAACTTTGCAGATATCTGCACTGAGGATGTTACACTTCTAACAATAAGCACACTTTGTTCATTTATTTAGAGTAAGGTAAAGGTAAAGGTCACCCTTGCTTGAAAGCCAGTTGTAACTGACTCTAGGGTTCAGTGCTCACCTCTGTTTATAGCCAGTACCAGTTCCCTATTCTTAGTGGGGTTTCCAAATACAGTGGTACCTCATACAACATCCAAACTTGATTCCACAACTTTGGACTTTATATGGATTTGGACTTTGTATGAGGCATGCAAAATCCTAGCCACGATGCCTCATACAACGTCCAAATCCTTGCCGCGATGCCTCGTACAACGTCGTTTCCATAGAGATACATTGTACTGTAACAGCACAGACTTCAGGGCAAAGTCAAGGAAACAGACAAGAAACTGACAGAACTTTAAGAAATCATTGTCTAAAGGCTAAAAACATTACAAAAACATGTCAAACAATCCTGATTGTCCAAGAACCTGAAGAATGCTGCAAAAATCCCAGGAATGCTTTTAAAAATTCTGACAAAAAAATCCAAAATAATAATAATCCAAAATCGTGCTCAAAACCACTCCTAAGCACTCTTTGCCTCATGCAAAACCCACAAGAGCAATGCACGCATGTGTCCTGCCTTTTATCCTGCCCAGGCACAATGCAACCTGGGAAAACCCCAATACTATATTCAGTTTTCTCAAAAGAGAGAGAGAGAGAGAGCAAGAGCAAACGCCACATTATTTGGGTTTCATGTATCTTTCCCCCTCTCCCCCAGGGAGAGAATTACCTCAGCAAATTCTGTGCCAGCTGCAGGGCACCCAGTCCCTGGAACTTGTCCTCTCACTCATGCTGGTCCACAGCCACCATCTCCCAACTATTTTCTTTGAAGGCATCTTGAGACACCATGCTTGAGAAGAGTCAAAGGGAAAGAACCCAATCCAGAGCCAAATTATCAGGAGTGCCACTGAGCATATGAGACAACACTGGGAGAATTTCTTAATAAAACAGTTTTATATAGGATTACCATCTTTCTTGCTACACTCCTCTGACATTTGCCCAACAGACAGGCAAACATACAAGTCTGGCACAAGTCAGAAAGTTTGCTTTCAATCAAAATTCTGCATGTTTCCCTTGGTCTCTTTGATAGGTTCCAAACAGAAGTGATGAATATGGAATGTACCATTCTCTCCTGGGTAGCAAATACACACCTAGAGAGAAACTCAGCATCTGTTGCAAACTATCTTAGCAGCACAGTATGTTAGAACAGGAAGTGAAAGAAAACAGCATATAATTAAATATGATATAGACAGGTATGTTATTTTGTTGGGCATTTCTAAAAAAAATTATGTTTTTCCTTTCTGCTGAAGAGAGAAGCTTGGAAAATGAAGTAAATGCATACTGGAGAGAAAAAAGTATAAATAACAATTTTATGTAAACATTTTTATTGCACATCGTTTCTAAAACTATCAGTATAGTTAGCATATTCTTATCTTCCTATCTATCAATGAATAACTCTGAAATGATTTCTGATATACCAGGTTGGGTTAACATAAATAAAACTAAATTGTGTTTAAAATACCAAATATGTTTATGATGACTTCTGCAGCTGTCATAAAAGACACTACTGTAATATAGTTTCTCAGTAACATCTGTAATAATAATAATAATTGTATGCCATCAAGTCAATCTTGACTTATGGCAACCCTTTACAAGGTTTCCTAGGTAGAGAAGACACATAATTGGTTTATCATTTTCTTCTGGGGACATCCTGGGACTGTGCAGCTTGCTAATGATGCCACAGTCTGGCTCTTCTCTCTGGATAATAATAATAAAAATGTTGTGTCAGAAATTATTCTGGGTTGAAAGGATTTTTGTGGAAGAAACTCCGCTCAGGGAACACCCAAATGAGGCTCCTTTCATATCCCCAAGAGCTGGGACAGAGATGGGTGCTCAATCCATCATGCAGTACTTGAACTGCTGACTTACCAGCCTTCCAGCCAACAAGGCGAGCTTCTCAACCACTGAGCCGCTGCAGCCCACAATGGGGAATTGAACTCCCAGCCTCTGGCTCCACAGCCAGATACCTAAACCAGGGTTTCTCTAAATCTAAATCTTTATTATTACAGCCAAAGGCCAGACAGAGTGCACCAGATAACACGACCATTCCAACACACCAAGCATATACAGTAAAATATTAAAAATTAAAAATTTGTTTGAGAATCCTATAATATGCACCATAGTATTTTACTTTAGTCTGACTGTCCCAGGTTCACATTCGAGATTTTCAACACTGGAGGCTCACTATTTACTGAGCACTATTGGGGTCAAAAGACATGAATCACCATACTTTTTGCGAATGCAGGATGATTTCCACACAAACTTGGCGACAGTGGCCATCGTTGCCTTGGAACTGTCAGATAGTAATACGCTCAAGTTTCTATTATCACTGAAGGCCAAGTACGGAACTGCTAAAAAGAGCTTTTTTCTGAGATCTTCATAAAAGGGACACTCCAAAATAATGTGCTCTGAATTTTCTATCTTGTTGGTGTGACAAGCACATATACGTTCACAAACTGGGATTTTCTTTAAAAGCCCCTCCCTAAATGCCGAGGGAAGCATATTGTATCGAATGAGACTAAAAGAGCGTCTGTAGTCTCGGTTATTTAAAGAGGAAAGATAGGACAATGGTTTAAGCACGTTAAAATGCGGCCGCTCAAATAAGGAAGAGGTAACTTTGGTTAGATCTGTTTGGTGGTATATACCAGTTACCCTTTGTCTAATTTCCTCCCTGGCTCAATTTGGTCCCAGGGAAACAAGGTGAGCTTTAGAAAGTCCATATGATGTCAAAACTGCTTCTATATAAGAAATCCAAGGGGAAGTTACATTATCTGCCATCATTAAAATAAGTAGACCCACTGGAGAAAACAGAAGTTTCACCCAATACATAGTGGCACATGTTAGTAATCTGTCCTTCACGGTTAGCATGCCTGATTCTAACCTTAGGGCAGCGTTAGAAATGAAGATGGAGTCTGCATAATGGACCTCAGGAACTTAGATTGGACAATTTCTAAGGGATGAGCGGCTACGACCTTCGGCTTCCAGCTGTTCTTGGACCTCAATTACCAGAAGCCGAAGTCAGCACACCTGCTGATCATGGGTTCTGGGAATTGGAGTCCAAGAACTTCTGGGGGCCCAAGACTGAGAAATCCTGACCTAAACTAACATCTGTAAAGGCGCACATTTGCTTCTAGTTGACTGGGTTATTCTGGTAGTTGCAGCCCTAAAAACATTTTTCCCCATTGATGAATACAGATGCCAGCCACGTATGTCTGGGATAAAATATGACGAAACCATAAACTATGTCAAGTTTAAGAGGCCCAAACCCTCAAATGTGTATTTTTTTCTCTCTTTCGCTTTTACTTTCTGCATGCAATTTTTCATATATTTTGTGTGTTGGCTTTTAAAATTTAGAGACTGCTCGTAATCTGGTCCCCAAACTGTTTCTTAGCTTGCAGATAAATCTGAAACTGCAGGCGGGCATGACCTCCTCCTGGATATTATAAAATGCAAGGAGCTGAAAGTGTGCTTTCTTTTCCAATGGGTACCCAATATATTCAGACCTCACTGGGCTAGTTTGGAATGCTTCCTTTTGCTTCCTTAGTTTTGTCTGTTTTGAAATAAAAATTGTACTTCTGTGAACCCCTAAGCAGACTGATATCCATTTCTTGTTTCTCAGGATCAAAGTAAAAATGTCTGGGAAATTCATATAAACTTTTGTTGTTGTTGCACAATCACACAGTCTAGTCCAATCCTTTGTAACCCCCTTGGACCACAGCACACCAGGCTTCTCTGTCATTCACCATCCTCCAGAGCCTGATCAGATCCATGCCCACCACATCAACAATGCTGTCTAACAATCTTATTCTCTGTCTTCCCCTTCTCTTTTTGCTATTGATCTTTCCTAGGGCCTTCCCCAGTGAGTCCTTTCCTCTCATTTGATGGCCAAAGCATTTGAGCTCCTTGAAGACTGAGCCTCCTCAAAGACTGTGGTATATTTGAACCGCAAAGGGGTGTACCCTGGTAATGGCAAAATTGTGTTGTCGGCTAATCTTTCTCACACTAGGTCAGTGTTGTGTATTGAGGCACATTTGCAAAGGAGTGCAGGAGCGCTTTTGCAAAGGGAAAATGGCAGTTTCCCGCCATCTGAGCAACAGCCCAAAATGGTATGAAAACCCCTGCAAAAGGGCGCACGCATTAGGTCAAACCAAGCCCTATGATTGGTTACAGTTTTGGATCCTGTTCTCCATTGGTTGACTACATATATCCCCAGTTATAATCGGTCAGTTAAGCTCGTCCGGCTGGTCGCTACATTGTATCCAGAATCCACCGCCGGGAGACACTATATAAGCCCCACGAGTATATTAGGGTGGGGCCGGACCGGATCTATACTTCCCACACCATTCGGGTAGCCGGGTAGCGCTATACCTGAGCCCCTCTACTGCTGCGCTTCATGGTAGCACATATATTACCTAAAGACGGGTAAGAGTCCGGAGGGACTGACTTCGCTGGGATTGTATAGCCATCTCAGGATCCAGGAAACCTTGTAAGCTCATCTATACTTTTGACTGTTGAATAAAGCCTGTTGCTGTTTGTTACGTCGTTATCCTGGACTAGTGCTTATAAGGGCCAGATTCAACAGTCAGACAAAATGAACTGCAGAATGACCTCACCAAAAGATAGCTTCATTTTGGCAGTTTCATGTCTGGCCTAGACATGGATAAAGATGAAGTATTTGAGCTTCAGCTTCAGTATCTGTCCTTCCAAGGAGAAGTCAGGGTTGATTTCCTTTAGGATTGCCTGATTTGATCTCCTTGCAGTCCAGGGGAATCTCAAAAGTCTTCTCCAACACCACAGTTTGAAGGCATCTATTCTTCTGCACTCAGTCTTATGGTTCAGTTCTCACAACTATACATCACTACTGGGAAGACCATCACTTTAACTATGCAACTTTTGTCGGCAGGGTGATGTCTCTACTTTTTTATTATGCTGCCTAGGTTTGCCATAGAGTGCCTCCCAAGGAGTAAGCATCATTTATTTTGTGGCTGCAGTCACTGTCTGTAGTGCTGGTGGCTTTTCCCCATACCAAAACCTGATTTCTGAGGAGGCATGAGTCTGGGCATATAGACTTGCAAATGAATCCTGTACAGTATTTACATTCTAATAATCAACCACAAAACAAAATTCATTGGAAAGCAATGTACAGAGCTGTAGTGAAAACACGTGTTAGGACAAACATGTCAGGAAACTTCATTCCTCTGATCTATGATTGCCTTATTTTGGCTTTCACCCCTCAGTGTGCATTTAGCATTCACTGTAATGGAATTGAATGCAATAAGATAATGATATCAGTTTTGCTTCTGTCAGTTTGCCTTTCCCTTGTAAATCCTTGCTGGAACAATTTTTTTTTAAATCTTCCAGTGGCAGCTAGCAAGGAGCCTCTCAATTTTTTCTCTCCCCTCTGGCTCCCCATAGGTTCATTTGTTCGTTCATTCATTCTTTCTTTCTACTTATCTCCAATACCACTCTCAGTCAGCTGTTAGGTACCTGGCCTCCAGTTTGAAAGGGGTTGGGTAAGTTCTTCCTCTGTCATCGCCTCTTCCTTCACCTCTGCTGCAGAGCCATTCATTACTGCACCAACTTTGGGCATGTTCCCTGCGGCCACTGTTCCATGCCCGCCAACTCATATCAATTATATTTCTTTATTTTATTTAACTGTTATAATGCTGCAATGGTTCTTCAAAGGAATTGCTGAACTATGGTAGCATTATAACTGTAAGAATTGTGTGTGTGCAAGTATGCGTGTGCGCGCGTGCGTGCGTGTGTGTGAACCTATTTTTGTGCTCCACGGAATTCTGCAAACTATATAGGGCAAATTATATGCACCAACACACACATACACATAAAATAATTGGTTCAGGAATCTATGCAAAATAAGCATTCTCTTTTGGGTGTTTTAAAGTAACCCATGTTTTAGCAAGGTAATGACCATGCGAGCTGTACATTAGTTTATTCCTTGGTCTTTGAATCATTTTTGAACCTGTCAAAACTGATGCAAATACAGTAAAACCTCGTTTTACAAAAACAGTCAGTTCTGTAGCTTTTTCTGTAAGACATTTTTTCTGTAAAATGATTCCCCCCCTGGAAAATGGGACGTGATTTCCCACAATTTCCTTCCATAAAATGGGGTTTCCGGATAACGAGCCATCCGTAAAATGGTTTTTTTAAACTAATCAGGACTTTGTCATTGCCCTTTTGACATGATCATGAATGAGTCAGGAGAGATTTCTGCTCCATGTGACAACTTTCCATGTGAGTGAGAACATCTGTCTTCTAAGATTGATGCTTTTAAAGAGTCTTTCCTCCTCAAACTTGCTTGTGTGAAAAAGAATGAAGCCAGAGTGTGCAAAGCTATTTACTTTCCCTTTTGTTGAGAAAATTGAATGCTATAATGTTTGAATAGATTATTTTTTTAAAAGGAAAAGGCAGCCAGAAGAGACAGGAAGAAAGGTCAGTCTTTCAGCTGTGTAAAGCAAGAGCTGCTATGGTTGAAGTTCTTCCTGTTCAACGTGGGGAGAGAGGCCACTTTAGAGTTATAAAGTGACTTAAGTTTTGGATATGTCTACAACTACAGGATGGATTTCCTTTGAATAAAAAAGGGGGATTAGTGTCATTAATATACTTTTAAGATAAAAATAGATGTTTGAAATATATTTCAGCAGTTTCTTAATGTTCTATGGAAAAGTTGCTTGTGTCTGAATGTGTGTGTGTGTGTGTGTGTGTGTGTGTGTGTGTGTGTGTGTAAATCATATCTATACTTAAACAACCATAAGTTTAAAACTGGTTGACCAAATGTTACTGAATTTTGCACCGAGCAGCATTGGACTATCTACTTCCAGAATGCTAAATTTTGTGCTGCACAATATCCTTTGCTACACTCTTGGGAACAATTGAGGTTATTTACCTGTAAGGCCCCAATTAACAGTTAATAATTAAATGTTGTCTGGTTGATTCTGACTGATGGCAACCATTGCAAGGTTTTCTAAGTGTACTTAGAAGTCATTTACCGTTGCCTTCTTCTGAGAGCATTCTGAGACTATGAAGCTTGCCTAAGGCTACACAGGTTGGCTTCTCTGCCATGAGGCACAGTGAAAAACTGAACTTACACTCTCTGACTCCATAGCCAGATACACAAGTCAATAAACAGCAAGGCAAGCACAGTCCCAGGTACAGGCTGTAAAATGCAAATACCATTGTTTCTTAATGTGTGTAGCCCTTTTGGATACCTGTGTTCCTATTAAATGTAACCAGAGTGCATAAAGGTTTTTCTATTGATCATCTGTCAGATATGATGATCCAGTTTGAAAACTACTATGGCCTGACACGGGTTGGATCCAGCCCATGCTGCCAATTAATCCACCACATGCCGCTCTCACCACTCCCAGAAGCAGAAGTAAAACATGAATGTGCATGTGCAGAACATGCCTGCACATGTGTAGAACACGTTTAAGACAGCCATGAGTAATTTACAGCAGCTTTCTGAGCATGGGTGCATTCTGCACATGCACACACACATTTTACTTCTGTTTCCAAGTGGGAGGAACCACATGATTGGCATGCTGTACCTTGTGACCGGCCCGCGGCCTGAAAAGTTTGGGCACCCCTGCCCTAAAGCTTTCAGGTTCTCAAAAACAGGCAGATGAAATGGTAAATTTATGCTAGGGTTATAGCACTTCAGACTGCAGGTGACAATAACCTACAGAATCTCACATCCAGCAAAAATAATTGTCTTTTTGAATTAAAACCTCTGGAATACCCCAGTGACCATGATAGCTGTAGTCCAAAAAATAACTTTTCCAAGCTATCGCCTTGTATTAACAGCCATTCACAAGATTGTTCCTCTCTCTTTCTCCTTATCCAAGAGACGAGTATCTTCCAAAAAATAAAAACAATTTAAAAGAATAAAAAATGAGGAGTTTTAAATCTGTTCTTTTGTACTTGAACAGTTTGGGTATCTAAGCATTTTCTTGCCATATTGGGGAAGTTTCCTCTTACAAAATGGCTTCTATTTAAATTTTAGTACCCAATAAACAGCCTGACCTGCAGCTCCACTTTTTAATGCACCAGATGGAAGTCATTCACAGTGTCAACCCCTTGAAATTTGTGACTGTGATCTCTGGAAGAGTGTTCTGCTCTTACTGTATCTCCTTCTTTGGAAGGGGAGGGAGAGTAAGCAGATGATGCTGAGACACACAAACTTTGCGGGTGACTGGTTTTTAGAATCAGGCAAGTCATAAATGATTGTGAGCCACTATTGAAAGGGTGGATGGCTTTATGAAAGGAGGGATTTGTGGACAATCAGCAGAGAGTGCTTGGAGGAAATGATATAACAACAGGCAGTAAGAGAAACTGCTGTCTTCTACACCCAGCCAATCTGACCACCTGGGTTGGGCTCACAGCTTAGAAACATCACCTTTTGGAATACAAATTCCATGGTGATTGAGCAATACTCAGAGTTGTAGTGCAAAAAAGTACCTTTTCCAAGCTTTGGTTGTATCTTTCTTCTTAAAGGGGTTTTGGAATCAACAACCCAGTCAGAAAGAAGAGTAGGGCTGTTTATTTCACTGATGACCTTCATGGTGGTCCACATGAAAATTTTCTACTGTGTTACAGGCAACGGAAAGCCAACAATGCCCTAGAACCATGATGGCAAATCTTGGCACTCCAGGTGTTCCTGGACTTCAATTACCAGAAGCCGAAGTCAGCACTCCTGCTGATCAGGGCTTTGGGGAGTTGAAGTTCAAGAACAGCTGGAGTGCCAAGGTTCACCATCACCACCCTAGAAGGCTGACTCTGGGATTTCTGGCAACTGAGAAGTGTCTAAATGCTACTTCCAAGATGTTTAGGATGTAGGGCTCTCACTTGATAAAAAAAGTCTGAATAATTCTCAGAAGCTAAAATGAGTAAACTAAGGCTATTATACCTCTACTATATTGTGAGAAGACAAGACTTATAGGAAAAGACAACTGTGTTAGGAAAAGTCGCAGAGAGTAGGGAAAGAAAAATACTAATCATTAGATGGATTGATAGTAAATGAAGTCCTGAATTTTAGTTTGAGGGACTTGATCAGGGCTGTTAATGACAAGACCTTCTGGAGATCACTAATTCATAAGGTCACCATAGGTGGGGAACAACTTGACACAACATGGCAACAACATGGGATTTAATGGTAACATTCCCAGCAAAATTAGCACTATGGAGTATGTAGGTGTAATAAATGGTTGAGAGGTCAGAGATATGGAGAATGATGACTGCACCTGCGGCAGCTCAGAAGCAGGAACCAACCACTTGTGAGCAGAAGTCCTACTCATGAGTAAACGGCGTTCCTGACACACAATGCATCATTACCCAGCATAAAACACTGTTAGACGTTTACCTGTTAGGAATTGCAATCCTGCCATACCTCAGAGCATATTCACATTGCACTTCCATGCTGAACTCAGGTGCTGAGTTAACTTTTGTCAGCTGTTCAATAGAACAGGACTGTGGAGAAATGGGTGTCTATTATATATTCATTTGCATGTATTTATTTTAGTTATTTGTTGCACTTAGACACTGCCCATTTGACGAAAGCTATTCTGGATGGTTCACATACATAACCCACAATAATTATAAGAAACTGCAGGGGGGTGGCTAAGATGGCCAGCGAGTAACACGCAGATTTGTGTGCTCGCACTTATCAAAGTGGTAATTAATGAGAAAATTGAGCTTATTGAGCAAATTTCTGAGACTTTTTGTTGTGAAAAGACTCCTTCTTGCTTGCCTGTTTGGAAAAGTTGTTTCAGGGCGGTCAAAGTTCGGGAGGTATTCTCCGCAGGAGAGGTGCACAATGGAAGTCGTGGCTTCTCCAGCAGAGGAGCTGAGAATGGGACTAGTGAGACAGCAGTGAATCGAGAAAGTGGGAAAATCAGCAAGAAAGTGAGTTAAGTAATGGATACAGCGACGGTGGTTAGAGGGAACAGCGGATCGTTTTGAAGAAATCGGAGGTTACAAGAGTAAGTAGAAGAGGATTGAAGGGTGGTGGACGGGACAATAATGGCGACGACCCTGGAATTCTAAAGTGGAGACTGTGTTATGGTCAATGGCTTTTGAGTGGCCCCGGGGAACTGTGGAATTGTGGAGTGATTTGGAGGGCTTGAAAGTGGATAGAAGAAGGAAAGAGTCTGGATTTAAAGCATTGGTCGTCTCAGGAGTCTGTGAAGTGGAAGAAAGGAAGAGTGGATTTTAAAAGTTTGCTGGTTTGGGGAAGAAGGAGAAAGCTGCTGCAGCTTCTGGGAAAAGGGAGATACGATTGCTCTAAAAGTTGGGTTCCTGTGCTCTTATTCCTTTGCCTTGTGGATTAAGTTTTTATTCCTCCTTTTTCTTCTTTTTTTATTAAAAATTGGAAGTTGTGAATTTTTATTTTTTTCCTTCCCTGTGGATTTGGATACAAGTGGATATATTTGGACATTTGCCTCGTTGGAAATTCAGCTATATGCCGATGGGATTATTTTTCCTTTTTTTCAAGGAGGGAGTTATGTGCAAGATCTGAAGTTTTTTTTTCTTTAAAGGCAAAATTTATAAGTGTTTGTCATCTGGGCTGTGCTGGTTGATTTTGGTGGCGAGTTTCCTGTGGATTATAAAACTTATTGGCTGCTTTTGGTTTCCGTTTCCTCATGGATTACAATAACTAATTTTTCGTTGGTTCCTCTCTCCTACTAAAGTTACGCCACACTCAAAGGATTATTGTCAATCTTGGCTGCACTGGAATAGGTCTAAGTGGAGGGTTTAACGAGAGTTTAGAGCATTGCAGCATTAAATCTTTTAGTGGACATCAACATGGATAAGAGCACAAGAGGAAAAGCAAAGGAGGAGGAGCCGGTGGTGAAATCTAAGAGAAAGGAAAAAGCACCATTGGAGGAGGTTCCGCCATTATCATCACCACCACCTGAACCTTATGATCAAACTCAAATTATGGTGAACTTGGCAATTGTTTCAGAAGATTGAGAAGATGGAAGAGGCAAAAGTGAAGGACAAAAATGAAATGTTGAAAAAACAGGATAAGGTGGTTACAACTGTTGTGGATTTCTCTAAAAAAGTAGAATTAAGTTTGCAAAAAATAGAAGGAAATGTGAAATTGGTTCAAAATGAGGTGAAGGCTATGAAAGGCGAAATAAAAGGGACTCAGGAAGGGGTGAGGGAGAATAAGGTGAAAATTGATGAGCAGGAAAAAAGGATTGATGCTATGGAAGATATGATGAGAAAGCAGAATATTGTGATACGTCATGTGACTGAAAGGACGCCAGACCAGCTAAGAGATAGAGTGGTCCAGTGGTTAAATGATTTGAAAATGGGAAAGGAATTTGTACAGGAAGATATTGTAAGTGCATATAGGGTGGGTCCAAGAAGAGGAAAAGTGGTTCAAAAAATGTTTTGGTTAAATTTGCAAATTGGGGAGATAAACTTAGAGTAATGGCCTTTTTAAAACAAGCTGGTTCTGGTGCTCTGAAAATTGATGGTTCTGATGTGGAAGTATACAATGATATCTCTATTAAGGAAAGGGCCTGGAGATATAAGATGAAACCGGTAACTAAATTGTTGATAAAAAAGGCGTAAGGTATAATTGGAGATTCCCACAGCAGTTGAGATTTTTTTCCGGAAAAAAATGCAGGTTATTGATGAGAGGAACGATCCATTGGAGTATTTGAGTTTGCTTGATCTGGTTAAGGTGGGATCTGAGGAGTGGGTAACTGAGGCGTGTGACAGCACGCCTAATGGAGAGCTTGGAAGTAAGAGAGGGTGAAATTGAAATAAATTATGAGAAGTATTAAAGTTTTAACATGGAATGTAAAAGGTACAGGTTCTGTTCTTAAGAGGAGAAGGTTAGAATTGGCTTTGAAGAAGGATAAACCCAATATTGTCTTTTTACAGCAAACCCATCAAAAATCACAAGATACAAACTTTTTTTGGGGGGTGGATACAACATTATGAAATGGCGTTTGGTACTTCAAAAGCAAGAGGAGTTGCAATTATGATTTCTAAAAGATTAGGATTTGAGATAACAAAAAGTATTGCAGACCAGGAAGGCAGATACTTGATAGTGAAAGGGAAAATAGATGATGAGGTAATAACTTTGGTGAATATTTATGCTCGAATGAACATCAAGCTGAATTTCTAGAAAAAGTTCGTAAAATCGTGGTGATAGAAAAAATAGTAAAGATGATAGTGGCTGGGGATTTTAATTTGATAAGGTCAAGGTGTGGAGCAGGTATTAAAGGGAATATTTTGGATAATTGGATGGTTGCATTAGAGTTGAAAGACTCTTGGAGAGAGATTAAGGGATCGGAAAGGGTGTATTCTTATTTTTCACACGTTCACGGGTCCTACTCTAGAATAGATTATATGTTCCTAACTGAAAATATGGTCAAAAATATTGAAGAGATTGAAATAGGAACTTTTAAGGAATCAGATCATGCTAAAGTAATTTTGGAACTGAGGATACAAAAGGATATTAGAAGAGGAAGAAATTGGAGATACGATCCCAACTTATTTAAGGATCAAAAATGTAAAGAACAAATTACAGAAAGCTGGATGGAAAGTTGGCAGTGGAACGATAATGAGGAGGTAAATTTTAATGTGGTTTGGGACGCCATGAAGTCGGTTTTTAGAGGGGAAAGTATAAAGTTGGCAAGTAATAGGTATAAAAAGTATAAGTTGGCACAGGATGAAAAAGAAAAGGAAATAAAGCAATTACAGGAAGAGCATTCAAAAAAGCAGGATAAATTTTTTTCACCAAATTACAAAGATTGAAGGCAGAATTGATGGGTAAGGATATAGAAAAAGTAAAAAGAGACTTGATATACTTAAATAGAGAATATTTTGAATTTGGTAATAAAAATTCAAGATTATTGGCAAGAGCGGCAAAAGCTAAAAGGGATAAAAGGGAAATTGGAGTTTTGGTTAATAAACAAGGGATAAGGTGTAACAAAGTTAGTGACAAATTTAAAATTGTGAAGGAATTTTATCAAGCACTATATACAAAAAAAGAGATAGATGTGGGGAAGCTTAAAAGGATCTTGGAGAGGCAATTAGTGAGTGGAATAAAACAGGAACACTGGGATATAATGGAAAAACAAGTTTCGGAGAAGGAGGTAAAGGAGGTAATTAATGGTAATTGCCTCTTTATAAATCTATGGTGAGGCCCCATCTGGAATATTGTGTACAGTTCTGGTCGCCATACCTCCAGAAGGATATTATGGAGTTGGAGAAAGTACAGAGGAGGGCAACCAGAATGATTAGGGGACTGGAACACCTTCCTTACCATCTGAGGCTGCAACGGTTGGGCCTTTTCACTCTTGAACGACGGCGTCTAAGAGGTGACCTGATTGAAGTTTATAAAATCATGCACGGTGTGGACGAAGTAGATAAGGAAAAACTGTTTTCCCTATCACACAACACTAGAACTAGGGGACACTCCATGAAACTTTTGGGTTCTCAAACAAATAAGAGAAAGTACTTTTTCACCCAGAGGATTACTGGTCTATTGAACTCCCTGCCAGAAGAAGTGGTGACAGCTGTCAGTCTTGACAGCTTTAAGAAAGGATTAGACAAGTTCATGGAGGACAAGTGTATCAATGGCTATAATTATGGCTACCTAAGGACAACCTCCGGGTTGGAGAGATAGGCAGGATATCTCTCAATGCCATTTCCAGGGAATCCTAAGCAGTGAAGGCATCTCCTTGGGAATACCCTGAAGGAAATGGTGAGCCACTGTGTGAGACAGAATGCTGGACTGGATGGGCTGTGGCCTGTTCCAGCAAGGCTGTTCTTATGTTCTTAATGGTTTGAAGTCGGGGAAAGCCCCGGGAGATGATGGATTACCGACTGAGTTTTACAAGGAATTTAAAGATGTTGTGGTACCAAAACTGGCAAAGTTATACAACTATATTTTAGATGGTGGACAAATTCTGACTTAATGGTATAGGACTACAATCGTTCTGCTGCCAAAATTGGGAAAGAATTTGGAAAAAGTGGAGTCTTATAGACCAATTTCTCTTATAAACCAAGATGCTAAGATCTTCACAGCAATATTGGCTAACCGTTTAAACAAATTTATGGGTGAATATATAAATGTTGATCAAGTAGGTTTTTTAAAAGGGAGACACATGGCTGACCTGACTAGGAGGGTGTTGGATTTAATTGATAACGTAAATCAAATGAAGGAAATGGTGGGGTTAATATCTCTGGACATTTTTAAGGCATTTGACTCCTTACAGTGGTCTTCGATCAAGGAAATAGTTAAAAGCTATGGATTTGGGGACAGATTTAGAAGGGTAATTGATCTGTTCTATCAGAAAGGGATTGCTAAGATCAGAGTAAATGATGAAGTCACAGATGAGGTAAAGCTTGAGGCAGGTACTAGACAGGGTTGTCCTCTGTCCCCTATTCTGTTTATTATGGCAATGGAAATTTTGGCTGAAAGTATAAGAGAAGATCCAAATATAGAAGGGATAATGGGTAATAAGATAAGTATGTACGCAGATGATACATTGATAATGGCTAAGCATCCAGAGAGGGTCATGGATAGGATTAAAATACAAATTGAGGACTTTGAGGATATAACGGGGTTGATGATAAATTGGGATAAATCGGAAATGATGTTGTGTAACATGGGGGTAGGGGAGAAGGAAAAGATGGCGGGATTATCTAACATACAAATTAAAGATAAGCTCAAATATTTGGGGATAATTATTTCAAATAGATTGGAAGATCTTAAAAGATTGAATTATGATAGCTTGAAAACGGAATTTAAGACTAGAATACAAAGTCTCCTAAAGTTGAAGTTGTCATGGTTTGGGAGGATTGCAATCTGCAAATGATGTTGTTACCGAGAATTTATTTTTTATTCGACGCACTTGCAATTCAAATGAATGAAAAGGAAATTAATGAGTTTCAAAAGATGTTCAATATTTTTTGTAATGGAGGTGAAAAACCTAGATTACTAAAGAAACTATGGTATCTGCCTCAGAAAGAAGGGGGTTTAGGAATGCCAAATTTATTAGCATATTATAGTGCTTTTCAAATTAAGAATGTTGTGAAGATTTTGGCAAGAGAAAAAGTAATTTGGGAGGAGATTGAGATGAAAGATTATAGGAATATTGGCAAAATGATTTTTTTGGGAGATAAGGCTAAAATGACAGTTATCAGTAATACAATGATGAGGGGACTCGTGAACGTGTGGAAAAGATTAAAGAAGGAGTTGGCCCCAGATGTCTCTCCAATTTTGGAATTGGCAGATATGGCATGTTTTCTGATAAAAATAGATAAAAAAATAAAGGAAATATTGGATAAAAATGAAGTTTTCCTGGTGAAAGACTGGTTAAGGATTTGGGGTGATGAAAATAAGAAGAAAAAATTGTTTGGGCAGTTAAAATTGGATTGGTTTCAGATAATGAAGGTTAATAATTGGAATAACAAATATAGAAGAGAATTAGATATAGATAGAGAAGAGACGGAATTTGAAGAACTGGTTTTAAAAATTCAAAAAGGAGATAAAAGTATTAAGGGTCTAGTAAGCAAACTTTATGCCGTAATAAACAGTGGGGGCGAACCACAGGAAGATTTGAAATTGAAGTGGGAACAGGATTTGAATATAAAGCTAGGAAAAGATGAATGGAGAAATAAGTGGAAAAAGAGGATAATGAGAACCATGTCAGTAAGAATTAAGGAGCAGCATAATTATAAAATGTTGTGGCAATGGTATCTGACACCACTAAGGTTACATCAGATCGATAATAAAAAGGACAACTTATGTTGGAGATGTAAAGACACCATTGGAACCTATGAACATATGTGGTGGAGCTGTAAAATGATAAATGATTTTTGGAGAAGAATAGAAAAAGGCTGGGGAAATAATGGGTAAGAAAATTAAACTGGCGTCACGTACCATTATGCTAACAGATGTGGATGGTATGTGTCTAAACAAGGAGGAAAAAGAGTTACTAGAAATAATGCTAACAACGGGTAGACAATGTATTGCTAGACATTGGAAAAATGATGTAATCATACAGACGGGAGAGTGGTATAAAGAAATGTGGAATTTAGCATTGAATGATAAATTGACATGGGAGATAAAAGTAAAAAGAGACAAAGTGAAAGAAAATAGATTTTGGAGTATTTGGAAGCCTTTTGTTGATCACTCTCTCACAGGTGGAGAAAGTAGTAGACCTGTACCATCTCAAAGTAGTTTCTGGAGATAAATATTGGGACAGAGCTCTCCAGGGCAATGTAAATAAACACTGGGTGAAATGTAAGTGAAAATTGGATTTTGATAGTTGTTTCTAAATTATAGTACTACTGAAATGTTTTATGAGTTGGCTATAGTTGTAGTGTTAAATAAAGAATTTCTGTGAAGATCTTCTGAAATAGGTTAGATGTTTTTCCAGTGGATGTTCAACGTTATAGACAGCTATAACATATAATAGTTCAATTATCATGTATGTGGTTATTTTTTATGAAACTCATGTATTTTCTTTCTTTTTACGTTGTATGTTTTGTGTATGTATCTATATTTTTGAAAAAAAAGTTAATAAAAATTATTTTAAAAAAAGAAACTGCAAACATAGAAAAATCAAGCAAAAACAACCCACTACATCAGGTCCTAAAGACACATACTAATAAATGAATACAAAAAGATAGAAGAGACGTGCAGATCAAATTAAGAAGGAGGCAAAATGTTATTAAATTCTTCCCTAATCAAGAGTATAGGTCTCCCTTGCTCGAAGGCCAGTTGTGTCCAACTCTAGGTGACAATGCTAATCTTGTTTTAAAGCCAAAGAGCCAGCAATGTCTGTGTCTGCAGATGTTTCAATAGCACACTGAATGACATTATCTTTCCTGCCAAATTTATCTACTTGCAATTTCTTGCTTTCTAACTGCTAGGTTGGCAGGAGTGGGTATAGATGACAGCACTCACTCAATTGTGCAGTATTTGGGACTCAAACTGCTGAACCTCTGACTTTCTAGTCATCAAGCTTAGTATCTTAACCACTAAGCCACCACCACTATAAAATTTGTCTTTTACTAATATGCAGTTGAAGAGAGCAGCTGGATATATGAGATGGTAAAGTACTCCAAGCTGAAGTCCTAATAGGACCAAGAAGTCCTATTTCTTGGTTACAACATTCTATGCCTCTCTTGGGGTGGTTACCCAATGGCCTTATACCTGAGAAGATTGGGTGGTGCAAGCCATGTTTTACCAAGAAAGATGCTCTGCCAGATAATGAGTTCCCAAGCTGTGAAGGGCATTATTATTGTTATCACTAATACCTTAAATCAGGCATGGAAGTCTACAGAAAACCAATGCAGGTAAGGCAGGAGGGAGGGGGAATCTAGCCTAACTTCTGACTCCCTGACACCAGCTAAGCCACCAACATTTTGTACCGTGTTTCCCCGAATATAAGACACTGTCTTATATTTTTAAAAACTCCAAAATTAGCACAAGGTCTTAATTTCAGGGATGTCTTATTTTTCCATGAAGAAGAATACCAGTCTCAATCGCGCTTCCCCACTCACAACCAAGGGAAGCGCGATCGAGACTGGCCTCAGCTCTGAGGCGGCTGGCATGGCCCATAAGAAGGCCTGCCGCGTCGGAGTCTCGATCCCGCTCTCACCAGGGGAAACTTCCCTTGGTTGTGAGCGGGGAGGAATTCGAGACTCCAATGTGGCAGGCTTTCTTATGGGCCATGCTGGCCGCCTTACAGCCAGGAGGTAAGGAGGTCTTATTTTTGGATGAGGCCTTATATTTCAAAGGCAGGGGAAAAAGGGGGGGGTGTCCTATTATGGGAGGAGGTCCTATATTCGGGGAAACAGGGTACTTGCTGCAGCTTCTCTACTGCCTTCAAAGGTAGAAAGCTTCACAATACAGGTAATTGATTCTTGAGATTAACAAGGCATGAAGCAACGTCATCAGGAATGGGTACAGCTGTGCAATCTGCCAAAAATGGAAAATAGCAGAACAGGCCACACCAGATATTTACTTCTCCATAGAGAGAGAGAGAGCTGAGTCCAGAAAAAATGCTTAGATTTTCTTCTTCTTCTTTCATGTCCTGATCAAACTCTGGACTTTCTTGGCTTTGTTGTTGGCCAAACCTAAGTCCTCATTGGTGCATGTTTCTGGCAGTAATCAGCAGACCAGTAAGGGAGCCAGATTCTGTATCTCTCCACATTCACACAACGTGTTGTTATCCGCCAGCAGCTCCCACTTGAGCATGTTGGTCTTACATTTAGGCACTCTGACCTTCAGCTATATTCTCTTTTAATGATGTTCCTTGCCCATTGAGCTCCATCCTCCATCTTTTAATTTGGTTTTGCTCTTGTGTACCCTCAAGAATGTTTGTTCTTACTGGATCTGACCAAGAGGATGTTGAGAGTCATTCTCTTGCTTAGTTCTCTTGGCATCCACTGCCACTTCTCTCATGATCTTAGGGGGAGCGATACCAACAAGAAGGTATATTTTCTCAACTAGTGTAAGTTTGAGGCAACCCCTCACTATACACATGGCTTCTGGAACTTGATCTTTCAAAAGGAGCATAACCCATCCAACTTGTCAGGAGGCCCTCCCAGTAGCCAGATCTCCATCTTGTCTTTTCAATTTCAACCTGTTAGCCCTCATCCAGTTCATTATTATGGCCAGACAGCATTCTAGTGACTGGACAACTTTCTCTGCTGGATTGCAGGATTGCTACAATGCTCAACTTGCCTGACCTCTAATGCTCACCTTCCTCTGCTGATAGTCTGGATGAAGATTTCTGCATCTTCTAGAACCTACTACGAGGACTGAATCTTTGCACTGATCCTGATGATGTTTTTTGCCTGATATGCCATCTGTGTTTGCTGGTCAAAGAAGGACTACTTGGGGTAAGCCTCCACCAGGAGGACAGAAGCTGTAGAACTCTTTAGCTTTGTCTGTAATTACAGCTTGCATTTACCCTGCTGGACTGGACCGCTACTGAACTGTATGGACTTGTATATAGTACAACTGAACTGTCTCAGTGAGGTCAACAACTGATCAGCCCAAGAAAATATATTTGTTTTGTGTTACAGTTGTTGCACTGTATATACTTTCACCTTTTTACTTCCTGAGTAAACCTACTTTGAGTTTTCTTTTGCACCAAGATCTGTCTGCTTGTTTTTCTCACAAGGGACCACCACCTTGCTAGGTGCAAACCTCTTGCTGGCTGCTGCATACCACTCTGCTAACTGTTTGCATCAACAATAATGCATTCCAGAAAGGATCTTAGCTGAGATGCAACACAATCTTTTTTATTACCATCTTATCTGATAGCATCTGCTTTTGTTCTTGTCTGACACAACATATTGTTTAGAAATGCATTGGCCATATTATTGTGGGAGGAAACCCCTTATCAGCATATGTGTCGGCCACTTGGTGGAGTAAGCTGGGGAACAGATAGTTGTCTTTCCGTCATCATCTGCTAAATGGTCTGGGATTAAGCCTCCATTCAATGACTGATCCACGCCTCATAGGCTTTAGTCCATTACTTTAACGGCAGTTATTCATCAGTAATGAACTGTGCAGTTAACTTGCTACAGAAACAGCACAGCTAATTGAAGAGTTGGCAAGAGGTTCTTTTAATATTATGATTTTTCTTCCATTTGCTTTCAGTACCTCTGTTCCTCAGCACAATCCTATCAGTGTTTTAATTACCTCAGAGAACAATAACTTCATAAAGGATCCAGCTTTTTTGTCTTAAGCAACTTGCCTGGAGATGAGGTATAGTTCAAGTTTCAAGTCTCTCAAGACAGCTACTGTAAGTTAGAACAAGGAAGGCAAAAGCAGTAAATTCAATACCTGTTGATGATTCCTTAGGCAGTAAATTTTTAAAGTACTACAGTATATCCACACAAATCCATTCTTGGCAGGCTCTCTCATCTTTTCTGTATCTATTAAGATAAGCTATCCGTTCAATTACAGAAGAGCTGTTCGAAGTAACTCTGTTAATGTCACAAGGAAGTAATCTACTCTTCATCTCATTCTACTTACAAGTTCATCGGGCATACAGATTTTATTTTACAACCTTCTCTATTGTGAATCCTAGTGATCACAAGCTATTACTAGAGATCATCTTAGTTTCCAGCAACCTGATGACAGAGGATCAGTAACATAGATAACACTGAGATCAAACTACAGTTTTTAATGGAATTCTTTCTATGTGCCTGACAATTCTTTTCATCTAAATCCAAGGAAATTATTCTGCTCCTGATCCAGCGTCAGATGTTGATAATGGACTAGATGAGAACACAGCAATGGAAGCTCAATCCAGACAAGACAAAATTTCTTCTCCTCAACTAAAATTCCCCAGGTCAATGAATAAACTTATGTTAAACTTTGTTGTTGTTTCTCATTGCTGTTGTTGCTATATACCTACTGAATAGAGATTTGCAGTTTGAACATACACCTGAATTCAGACTTGAACCTAGATGCCCAGCCAGACTATTGTGTTTACTTTTCTTTTTGAGCAGTAGTTTCACTGATTATTGATCAAATTGCTGCTTAGGACCATCCTGTGAAGCCCTGTACCTATATTACATGGAACATGAATCACTGAAAGACAATTATCTGCCCCTGTGAGACTGTCTGACTCTTAAGATCTTTGATGAAGACTCTTCTGCCAGTTCTACTAGACTCAGTTCAGTGGTACAATTGGTGAGGATGCAAGATGGGTCCTTCTGGTGTCAGACTCTGGAACTCATGGCCAAATTGATCTGATGACAGACAAAATTTTCTCACATTCAGACACAACACAGGTTAGTATGATGTTGAGGAATCTTTGATTGATTGGGCATTATTATATTTTCTTTAATCATATGTATTTGCATTTTTAAACTGTTCTACTGGGAACTGCATATATACTCAGATGTTACCTTAACAGCTCTTAGATCCTTGGTTAGGGTTTGAACTGTTTCACATTTGTAGGGAAAACCAATAATGGACGTTTTAACAGGATGTTTAACCTCATGGTGGCTTTTCCCTGTAATGGCTGATTGAGTTCCCATGAAGTGGTACATTGATCTGATGGATTTTAAATGCTGCATGAGCTGAGAGATATCCAAATATCCATGCTTGAGGTACCCAACTTTTGCTTCTCACTGAACAGTCACTCATCTTGGCTGCTTCATCACCATATTTATTTTCAGATAATATTCCCCTCACAAAAATCTGTTTCTTGTTGACTTTTGGCACAACAAACTAGGATAAATCAGCCATTGACTTGGCCCTTGTCACTCAACCATTCTGTTTAAGCTCTAAGAAAAGACTCCCCTACGCCAACTCCATAACATGTAGTGCTGTACAAACAACTAGAAACATTTGGGTAAATACAGGGTGACATATATCTCTTCTCTTTTCAATTATTCTGTCAAATCACCTCAGAGTAATCAAGACAACAGGAACCTGTTAGCCATCAGTCAGATCAGATGGGGTTTAGAAAGGTCTGTCTTCATGAGTGATCCTCAGGGGGGACTCAGGGAGAAGGCTTGCTCTGCTGGAATCCTTAACTTTTTATTGCAATACACACAGAAAATCATAGTGGCATGGGCCATATAGTGGCATGGGCCTGGCTGGCAGGCCAAGTATGGGGTGCAGATGGAGGGGTGACTTCCACGGGGTGGCTGGTATAGTGAATCCCAGCATCCTCAGCCCCTGCACCCTTTTTTAGTGAGTGGGTGGGTAGTTTTTAAAGCAGTTTTAGCTATGTTTTAACTATGTTTTTTATTATGCTGTGAACCGCCCTGAGTTGGCTTTGGCCAAGTGGGCGGTATAGAAACTGAAATAAATAAATAAATAAATAAATGCATATTTTAATAATGCAGCACAGTGCATCTGCCCCCTCCTCATTTTTTTTTTTTTTTTTGCTGACAGGAGAATGATGAGCAAAAACCTCAATGTACGTGTTCTGAAATAATTCAGCAGAGATAATTCAGCAGAGATAATCCCTTCTCTCCCCAATAAGCAACAAATTGCTTCTTCACAGCAGTGCTTAAGTGGTTACCTTCTGCTGCTTACCTTCTGTCCTGGGGTGCAGAAAATCACAGAGAATCCAGTGTAAACTGACTTCACTATATCATCAGATATCCTCAAAATACATTCCTATGCTATTGAGATGTTTTATGTTATATACAATGATATTTTGCCATTGTGTACACTGGATATGAAACAGAAACCAGCCATTTTATAGAGCTACAAATTACCCAAGATATGATGGGGGACCACAATGAAGAAGTGAGGGTGTGTGTGTCTTCTCCTCCTCTGCAGGTGTTCTTGGACTTCAATTACCAGAATCCCAAGCCAGTACACCTGCTGATCAGGGCTTCTGGGAACTGAAGTCCAAGAACACCTGGAGAGCCAAGTTTACTGACCCCTGGTCTAGAAAAAGGATTAAAATTGGGGTTTATCACTGTGAATGAGTATACAATAATCTCTGAATATCAGTGTTTCATATTTTACCTAACATACACAAATGACTGATAACCCCTTCAGGGAGGCCTATAGCATTAGCTTGTGATTTGATTTTAGAGCTTCTTGCAAATTTTATTTTTCAAATATTTGTGCCACATAACTTAGATTGCATGAATAAATTAAATGTAATGACTAAAGACTGAGAAGATACCTTAATAATTATGGATGTAAGATCTCTGTATACCAGTACAGCACAAACCCAAGCCCTAGAAAACATTTACCAAAGCTAAAAAAGATGAAGAGAGAATAAGATATCATCCAACATTGCCTCATCAAATAAGAGAGATAGCCCTGAAGGAAAAAAAAATCTTCAGATCAATATTATTGACAGGTCTAAGTAGCTTTGGATTGCATAAGGGCATCAGGAACCGCTTGTCAGCATTTCTAAGTGGAAGAAAGATACCTGTGAGCCATCTGCCAGGGCAGGGGAAAGAGTAGGCCAGAGGAACTTTGGCTGCTGTGTCCATCCAATCTGTGTCCACCATCGGGGGGGGGGGGGGGAATCATCAGGACTCCGGTCCTGGGCCTGGAGATGACGGGGACCTGGCAGCACTGGGAAACCACTGATGTGCGCATGCACAAACAAACCATGTATGCACAGGAAACCACAGGGCTGTGGCCAAAATGTGTGTGTGTGGGCCCCCTGCGTACCGGGCCTGGAAATTTCTGATGCCTGCCCTGCATCCACTTCCCCTATAGGATCTTGGCTTATGAGACCTTGGCTTCTCTGCAGGACCCAGCGCTCCCTGCTTGCTTGATTATGAAGCAGCTTTCTTCTCCCTTTCATCCGCTCTCTTTCTTCTCTTGGCTTTTCTCACTTGTTTGGCAATGGAGTGCATAGGATGCATTTTTGTGTGTTTTATTTTGAAGAGGAAACATTGATAAGGAAGAGGGACTCTGTGCCTTATTTAATGGGACCTGTGGCTGCCTATCTTTGTTTGCTGTTGTGAGTTGTTTGTCTGAGGAGAAGTGATGTGTTTTCAAGGGAGGGGGAACATTGTGTGAGCTCTGCCAAGGTGATATGGAAGAGATACAAGGTTGGGAGACATTAACAATGTTTTGAGAGAAGAGTGGAAAACTGAATGTTGGTTGCTCACCCCTAAAACTGTTGTTCAAATCAAATAGCCTGAATAGCCTTGGTGGCAAACCCCAAGGCAGAAGGTTCTGTTGCTGGAGATTGCTAAATTCTAGGATTTGATCCTAGATGAACATGCTGACCTGGTTGCAATACAAAGACCTAGTTGGATGAAGTTGTGGGGAATTTGTATTTCTCAGCTTTGTCTTTCAGGGTTCTCTGTGAAGTAGCAGGCCTGGAAGGAGGAGTTGCAATAGTCTACCAAGATCCAATCATCTTTTACCAGGTATCTTGGCCCACAGACTGCTATGTTTCTACTCGAACATGGGTACCTGGGACAGAATAGGGATTCTGTTGGTGTACTACCTATCCTGCTTCATAACAGTCTAGCTTCCTGAGATACCTGAGCTAATCTCAGGTGTGCAGTTGTCCTTGGGGACTTCAACATCCACATGGTGACCCATTTTACAGGAGTAGCTCAGGACCTCATGTCTACCATGACTACCTTAGGATTGTCTTGAATGGTTTCTGGCTTCACCCATATTGCAGAACAAACTCTTGATCTGTTTATTGCACTGGCAGGATGGAGATGATCTGGGTGTAGAGGAACTCTTGGTTGTTTTGTTGTCATGATAGGGTTTAGGCAAGTGATGGCAAACCTTGGCACTCCAGGTGTTCTTGGAATTCTGTTCCCAGAAGCTCAGATTCACGTGGATTCACAGAGACTTGGGCTATTTTGAGAAAGGCCATTGCTACAAAAATTTCTTTATTCTCTCATACAGAGGTGGCTTACGCCTAGCTATACCAGAAGTGGCTGGATGTTACTCAGCCAGGTGAAAACCTAAAATAGATTTCCCAAGTCTGGGTGCTCCCTGTATTTTGGACAAGTTAAGCTAAAAGCCTTGTTAAAATACAGAATAATGAGAGAGCTTGGGCTAGGGTCCTGTTTTAGCATGATCTTTGTCAGGTGAGGTTGTTAAACACCTAAACAGTTGTTGTGTTTTAATACGATGCATTGTGTTTTTCCATACTGTGCCTTTAAACCATACATCAATGGAACCCGCTCCAATCAGGACGTGAGCTAATGACCACCTGGTGGCAATAGCGAGCGCCCAGCTCACAGGTCATAAATTACCAAAAGAACGACAGCGCGGGAAGATTTCCCGCCACTACCTCACCTGGACAAGAAGGGCGTGACCAAGAATGACGTTACGCTAACGGTAGCCAATGGGCTGTCGTGGAGCCACATTCAAATGTATAACCACCGTATATATTGAGCTGCTCATCCGCCATTACCTCATGTTCCCTCTGACCCCCCTGCAATAAAGATGTGCTAAGCCAATCCTTCGGCTGTTCCTTTGTCTTGGTTCTCATACACTAAATTGGCGACGAGGATGGGATATGGCTTCCCACGAGACCAAGACACATGCCGGTTTCGATATCAACAAGCCGGAAGACTGGGAGCTCTTTGAAATGGACTTCCAGGATACGCTGGTGGTGTCCGACATTACAGATGAGGGGAAGAAGAGAGCCATCCTCACTCGGATGCTGGGAAACGCCGCTAAGCGAGTTTTTGTGGACCTGGTAGCACCGAAGAAAGTGAGCGAGCTGACGGCCAAACAGCTTCTAAAGGTGATGCGAGACCATTTCCAGCCCACGGTCTCGATGTTTTCGGCTCGAGATGCATTCTGGAAGAGAGTTCAAGCACCCGGTGAATCCATCGCCGCCTTCGCAGCGGCCCTAAGGTTGGCCGCCGGTCCATGCAAGTGGGAAAACCTCGAAATCACCCTCAGGGACCGTTTGCTGTGCGGCCTGTGGGATGAAGAGGTTCAACGGAAACTGATGAACCAGGAGCCGCCGCCAACGCTACGCGAGGTCGTGAAGGCGGCCCAGGCTGCGGAGGCCACGAGGGCCGGAGTTAAGGGGTTCAGAGAGAGACCTCCGCAGCCCGACAAGGCTCCGGCCTCGGTGCAGGCAGCCAGGCGCACGCCGAAGTCTTCCACGGAGAGTAGCGATGATGAGGACGTCCGGAAGGTGCGGAAGGACAGCCGACGCTGCGACGGCTGTGGAGCAACCCATGACCGCATCAAGTGCCCGTTCCGGAAGGCCGAGTGCCACAACTGCGGACGCCGGGGTCACATCGCCAAGGTTTGCAGACAACGGCGTAGAGACCAGAAAAACCCATCGGACCGGCCGCCGAAGACCAAGGAGGGCGCCCGGCCCGCGAGGAAGCAGGACGGCGTGGGCCGCATCTCCGACGACAGCGGCGACGACACCCCCGTGTACAGCGTGTCCTTGGGACACCCACGTTATTTTGTTGAGGTACTGGTGCAAGGGGCCCCTGTTAGGATGGAGATAGACTCGGGTTCTTCATACTCAATTATGTCCCAGCAGGAGTTTTTGGGAATTTCTCCCCACGTGCGCCCTAAGCTCAAAGCGTTGAGGTCCACGCTGCGGGACGTGCAGGGAAATAGCATTCCAGTTTTGGGGGTTGGAAGTTTCAAGGTCCAATACAAGCAACACGCCGCGGAACTGCCCCTGGTTGTTCTCAAAGGGGGAAGTTGCAGCCTCCTAGGGACTCAATGGTTCAAGCCCCTGGGCTTGTTCATTGGGGGGGGTGCATGCCGTCGGGACTGACCCAATACAGGAGGTGTGTGACGCGCACCCCGAAGTTTTCAAGAAAGGACTTGGAAAGTTCAAGGGACCCCCAGTAGCGTTCGACCTGGACCCGGAGGTCCGCCCTATCAGACTCAAGCCACGCAGAGTGCCTTTCGCACTCAAAGACAAGATAGAGGCGGAACTGGACAAATTGGTGGGCCAGGGGATTCTTGTTCCTGTTGATTCCGCGGAGTGGGAAACTCCGATTGTAACTGCGCTAAAGGCCAACGGGGAGGTTCGCATTTGCGCTGATTACAAGTGCACCATCAATAAGGCGATCCGCCCAAATGCGTATCCGGTGCCGGTAGTCAGCCATCTGTTGGCCAGGTTACACGGGGGAAAGTGTTTCGCCAAGCTTGACCTTGCGCAAGCCTATCAGCAACTCTCTGTAACCCCAGCTGCGGCTGCTGCGCAAATGATAGTCACTCATAAGGGGGCGTTCCAGGTGACGCGCCTACAGTTCGGCGTGAACTCGGCGCCGGGTATTTTCCAGTCACTCGTGGAACGCCTCTTAAAGGGTCTGGAGGGGGTCTTGCCATACTTTGATGACGTGTTGATAACGGGGGGAAGCGAGGAGGAGCTGGCTGAAAGGTTGGACAAAGTGCTGGCGGTGTTCGAAAAGGCGGGGTTGAGGTTGCGGCGAGACAAATGCGTTTTCTTCGCCAAAGAGGTTGAGTTCTTAGGTTTCCGGGTAACCCCCGAGGGGATCAAACGCTCCAGATCAAAGGTAGCCGCCATTCGAAATGCCCCTCGCCCCACCTCTAAGCCCGAATTGCAGTCGTTCCTAGGGCTCTTAAACTTTTACCACTCCTTCCTACTGCGGAAGGCATCAGTGGCAGAGCCACTGCACAAGCTACTTAAGAAAGACGAGGCGTGGAGGTGGGGCGAGAACCAAGAGAGGGCATTCGTTGAACTGAAGCAACTCCTAGCGTCTGACGCTATTCTAACCCACTTTGACCCCAAGAGACCGGTGGTTCTGATATGTGATGCGTCCCCAGTGGGGGTGGGGGCGGTGCTGTGCCACGTGCTGGAAAATGGGAGAGAGGCCCCGGTAGCATTCTACTCTAGATCCCTGTCCCAGGCAGAACAGAACTACGTCCAAACAGACAGGGAGGCGCTCGCCATAATCGCGGGGACGAAAAGGTTCCACGACTTCCTCTATGGCCGCCCTTTCACCATTGTGACCGATCACAAGCCCCTGTTGGGCATCTTTACTGCAGACAAGCCCACTCCTCAGATCCTGTCCCCTAGGATGTTGCGGTGGGCCATTTTCTTAAACGCGTACCAGCACGCGCTGGTCTACCGCCCGGGAAGAGAAATAAGCCATGCAGACGCCCTGTCGAGATCTCCTCTTCCCAATGTTAACAGCGTCGTGGCCGACGAAGAGCGAGACCGCCCAGTGCTCCTGATCGAAGTCCTAGATTCGCCCCCCATTGTGCCCGCTGATATCGCTAAGGCGACCGGCAAGGACAAGACGCTTGCTCTCGTCAGCTCCTGGGTGCAGAAAGGGTGGCCTGCGTCCTCCCCGGCGGCCGAGTTCGCCCCGTTCTTCAGGAAGAGGTTAGAGTTGTCCCTAGAGAGGGGGTGTCTCCTGTGGGGCCAGCGGGTGGTGGTCCCCGATTCCCTGAGGTCTAGGGTACTCAAACTGCTGCACGTCAGCCACCCTGGGATTGTCCGCTCCAAGGCTCTGGCCAGGAGCTATTTTTGGTGGCCCCACTTAGATGCCGACATCGAGCACATGGTGGGCACTTGCGAGAAATGCCAATGCTCCCGGCCCGAAGAGACGCGTCTGCCGCACAGGGAATGGGACGTGGCAAAGGGGCCATGGTCGCGAGTGCACGTTGATTTTGCGGGGCCATTTAGGGGGACACTTTTTCTCCTCGTGGTGGATGCTTACTCCAAGTGGTTGGAGGTAATTCCAGTGTCAAGCACCTCGTCAGCAACGACAGTGAAGCATCTGCGGAGGGTCTTTAGCGCGTTCGGTATACCTGACACCCTAATTAGCGATAACGCAAGTTGCTTCACGTCCGCCGAGTTCAGGGCGTTCATGGAGATCAACGCCATTCGGCACATCACCTCCGCCCCTTTCCACCCGGCAACAAACGGCCAGGTGGAGCGCCTCGTGCGCACCACTAAGGACGCGCTGAGGCGCATGGGTCCGGGGGATCTCAACCTTCAAGTGTGTCAGTTCCTGCTAGGATACAGGGTGACCCCCCTAGCTTCAGGGTACTCGCCCGCAGAGCTCTTAATGCGTAGGAAGCTGACAACGATCCTGACCAGGCTAGATCCGACGAGGGTGGAGGACACGGGGAGGAACATGGGGCTACCGGCCACGAAGGGTTTCGCAGTGGGTGCCCCGGTGCATTGCAGGAACTACGCTAGCGCGGGGCCAGCCTGGGTCCCGGGCGTCGTCGTTGGGCAGACGGGTCCCGTGTCATATTGTGTGGAGACAAGTACGGGTCTACTCTGGCGGCGACACGTGGACCAGCTCCGGCGCCGGGTCCCAGACGGCCGCCCCGCGCTTGACGCGGCAGTGACTTCAACGTTAGGGTTCTCCCCCACCCGTTCAGCCCAAGGGGGAGGAGAGGGGGATCGGTGGTCCCCACCTAGGGGGGAGGGAAAGGAGCCCGAAGAGGTCCCCGGAGATATCCTGTGGAATCTTTCTAATGTAACCCCAGGGGATAATTCTGATTTTCAGTTACAAAACCGGGGGGGTTTTCAGGAGTGGTCCCCCACCCTTCCAAGCGAGAAGCGGGGTTTTTCGTTAGTCCCCAGTGCTCCCGGTTTTTCTGCCCCTTCCCCAACAGCCGCTGAGCCGCGGCGAGTCACTAACGAGTCTCCCTCTCCCATTGCAGGACAAGGAGCCGGGACAAGCCAGCCCACAACACGCCCAAAGCGCGTTTGCAATAAACCATCTTGGATGAGAGACTTCGTCTCATCCTAGGGGGGAGGAATGTTGTGTTTTAATACGATGCATTGTGTTTTTCCATACTGTGCCTTTAAACCATACATCAATGGAACCCGCTCCAATCAGGACGTGAGCTAATGACCACCTGGTGGCAATAGCGAGCGCCCAGCTCACAGGTCATAAATTACCAAAAGAACGACAGCGCGGGAAGATTTCCCGCCACTACCTCACCTGGACAAGAAGGGCGTGACCAAGAATGACGTTACGCTAACGGTAGCCAATGGGCTGTCGTGGAGCCACATTCAAATGTATAACCACCGTATATATTGAGCTGCTCATCCGCCATTACCTCATGTTCCCTCTGACCCCCCTGCAATAAAGATGTGCTAAGCCAATCCTTCGGCTGTTCCTTTGTCTTGGTTCTCATACACTAAAACAGTATCATTACTCCACTCAATGGCTTGCTGTGAAGATTTTGAATGGTACTCTGTGAAAAAAAGACACTTGGATCTGTCTTGATTTAAATAGAGCCACTTGGTTGCTTTAATGGGCCAAAAACCTATTGCCGACTTTCTTGTTGTTATGGAACTGACTTATAGCAATCCTGATAGTTTCCAAGGTGGTTGAGATATTTAAGGAGTGGTTTTACCAGTTTCACAACCCCAATGAGTGTCCTCAGCCGAGCTGTGATTTGAATCCAGGCCTTCTGAGTCCCAGTCCATCACCCACTACACCACACTAGGCATCCATTGCTGACTTTATCACTGTGGTTATATACCCTGCCAAGTGTACTGGTCTCTGCAATATAGATATTTCCCCATAAATAAACAGCTAATTATCCATCATGCTATATGCAAATATCATACACTTCATAATTCCTTAAGAGATCCTTTCAGCCATCAAAATCTAACTATTTGGGGGGGGGGGAAAATCAATATTTGCTTTTAGGTGTTCTATAGCATGAAAAAATATTTAAACAAACCTTCTTCCTTATTGATCTGACAGACTTGGCTTTTTAAAACCTCAGGATCTTAAAAGACATGTTTCTTTTATTTAAAAATTCTTCCCTGTAAAGTCAATAAGAACAACTTAACAGTAGGATCTTATATTAAAACTTATGTTTCCTGTAACAATGTTCTGTGGGAATGGGTATTTTTTTTCTACCAGCCTAACTTGACTCCAGGCCAAATAAAAAAAAATAATAACAGAAAATTATTTTGTTTATGAATAAGATATAAAATTAAATATTCACAGCAGCCAGTTTCTTGTGACATGTCATAATTATATGAGCAGGCTAAGTACACAGGCTGATGGAAATCAGAACTTGCAAAGATGAGCTTGCTGAATTCCTGCTGAAATTCAAGGCATACAAATATAAGTGATTAAAAACAGAAGCTCAAATACATGGCAACCAGTCACTCTAGATTCCCCACCCCTGCCTTCTAGATTATTTCTGGATAATATTAATCCTAGCTATCTGTGAAAGGAAGACTGTGGTGGCTTAGTGGTTAAAACACTGAACTTGATGACTGGAAGGTCAGCAGGTGAGCAGTTCAAGACCCAAGTGCTGCATGACGGAGTGAGCTTCTGTCTCTATCCCAGTTCCTGCCAACCTTAGCAGTTCAAAAGCAAGTAGATAAATAGGTACCACTTTGGTGGGAAGGTAAACAGCATTCCGTGCACTTGGGTGTCTAGTCATGCCTGCCACATGACCACAGAAACATCTGTTGACACAGACAGTGCTGGTTCTTTGGCTATACACAACAGAGTTTGATATGACTGGCTTTTGAGCAAGGGTGACCTTTACCTTTACCTTTACCTATCTATGAAAGCAAAGGTGGCCAAAACATGGCCACATAAAGCTGTTTTTATGAGTTCTATTCTGATCAAATTCTCCTGGCAAAATATGGGTTTTCCAGATGGAATGTGTATGTGTGAATTGCTGGTTCAGAAAACCTGCTGTGTCTAACCCCAAAATTTCTATTATTTCAGGAACCAGTATTGAACCTACAGGAATTAAGGGATTCTTTCTTTGGGTGGTTGTCATTTTTTGTGGTCTATGTGGCCTCTGAGGAATCCTGGAAGCAGAACATTGGTTACAGGAGTCAACAAAATTGCCTAAGTGAAAGGCACATGAGCTTATAGTAGAGACTGGAAAAAGTTTCATTTCAACCATATTTTAAAACAAATCTATCAAGTTCATGATCTGCAAGAGAATCAGTCTCTGTAATATTTCTGCTTTCCATCATTAGGGATAAACCACAGATGCTAGGTTTTTCCTGCTTTTTCCTTTTTCCCTTGTCAAGTGATACACAAAGAAATCATCCACAGTAACAGCTATATATTGCTCAATAGTGCTTAGTGCACACTCTGGATGGTTCACAAGACAATTAACAGTTTGCCCCCAACATGCTGGGTACTCATTTTACCGACCTTGGGAGGATGGGAGACTGAGCCAACCTGGTGCTCCATCAGGATCAAACTCACAAAGTTGTGACTGCAGTACAGCAGTTTAACCACTGCTACAGCAGTTTAACCACTATGCCAACAGTTTAACTTGCATATGTGTGAAAAATGCACACAAACATACTTCATCGAATATATAACATGTGTAAATTATGAAAAAATGTGTAAACTTTAGCAAAAAGGCATATGTGTACCAACTTCCAGTCTGGCCAGGTTATCCTGCTATGGTAATAGAGTAGACCATACAGTTAGTGACTCAATGCTGAGCGTCAGGCAGTGGTTAACTAACCTGACTACCCTGAGAACTAATGCTTTGGGTGTTGAAGTCCACAGGGAAGGGTGATGGTCCCCAAGTGGATTACATCCCACTTGAACCCATCTTAATGGAGAGCAGCTGCTTCATCAATACTGGTCTGGGGTTTAGGAGGACTTTCCGTGCCAAAAGGGCTCAGGATCAGAAAGTGACTTGCGGAGCTGGATCAGTGGTATGCGGGTCACATTGCGGTGTGGAAGGCAGTTGAAAGGCCATGACATTATATTTGCAGGACAGTCTTCATAACTGAATGCCATGAGGATCGCCAATATTCAAAATCAGATACAGCACAACAACAAGAAGTGTACCAACTAGAAATTCATTTTCATAAGGAAGCAGCCACCAAGCATATGCAAATGACATGGCACAAGAATGAAAAATAAATTTTGGATTCTGAGAAATAGCACAGCCCTGGTTCATATATAAGAAGCTGCTGGTTCTTATCGCAAGAGTAGAAGGTTGAAATAAACCAGGAAGAAAACACAGATCAAAGCTATATTTAGTACGAAGAAACAGTCTTTCTAACTGACACTTTTACCTGAAATAATCCATTCTACTTCGGTGCTCTGAAAAGGCAAATATTTTTTACAGAACTGTATCTGCATGGGCTGGTTCATATACTCAATTGACAAAAGGTTCTCTTTCTCCCCTGTGGCATATGAATAAATTTGCATTTTGTACTTCACCACTTTTGGAAAAGTTACTTCACTACTCCACACCAGCCATGGTTATTACAGTTCCTTAATCTGTATGACAGAATGAGCTCCTGCCTCTGTCCCAGTTCCTGCCAACCTAGCAATTCAAAAGCCAGAAATTGCAAGCAGATAAGTTTGGTAGGAAGGTAAACAGTGTTCATTGCACTACAGTGTCTAGGCATGCCTACCACATGTCCGCGGAAACTTCTGCAAATGCAGACAGCGCTGGCTCTTTGGCTATAAACAGAGATGAACACTGAACCCTAGAGTCGAATATGACTGGTTTTCGAGCAAGGGTGACCTTTACCTAATCTAACAGTCTTTAAATGGGGGTGTGGGATGGAGTGGAATGGGGAGAGTGGTGCTTGAATTACTTCGGTCCTACATTTGGAGTGTATGTGCCCAACCCATTGCCATAGAAAATGCTCTTTAACTAGGTAAGAGGGTGTTCTTCCTTGGATTTAAATGTGTGCCTTTATCTGTATTGTATTGGCAGCATTTTCAATTTGCCCTACAGGAGGACAGAAGGACAAACAGATTGTTGTAGAGTAGGGCTAGGTAGAACAACATTGTTGGCTGACACAGCATTACTAAAGCAATATTTGCAGTCTCAGGGTAAATGCTGACAACTGTGCTTGCCACTTCCTGTGAGATCTGGCAGTCACACCTGTACACATAATTGGTTCTGCAGAATTATCTTTATTCAGGTTACATGCAAGATCCTAGGAAAGGACTATTTCATCTAAATTCCTGAGATTTTGCTTTCTTTTTCTCTTTTAAATTGAGTGTCCTTATGGGTTTTGAACAGACTTCCTTTCAAAACCCCTTCCCTCTAATAATATGCTCTCTTTTTAAAAACCAAGATTCTGCATTGTAAGTGTTGTTCCTGTCTTGTCACCAGGATTTTATACCTGCAAGAAATTATTGGCTAGAGACTAATATTTTTCCCCTTGCAGGACTTTATTGGTTTTTGATTAATCTCCTCCTATGGCAGTGCCTCTCTAATTGAGTTCAAGTGGCTGATGTTAGTATTTTTGCTAAATGGAGATCAATATTCATTTTATCTTCTTAACAAATTATTTTCCATTTTATTACATTGCAGCTTACAGACAAGTGTGATGGGAGCAGAATTTCTTTCTAGAATGGGGTTTCATAATCCATGTCATAGTCCAAGAAAGGGTGGTAAGGTAAAGGCCACCTTTGCTCGAAAGCCAGTCGTATCCAACTCTAGGGTTCAGTTCTCATCTCTGTAACATAGCTGAAGAGCCAGCACTGTCTGTTTCTGCAGACGTTTCCATTATCATGTGGCAGACATGACTAGACACGGGAGTGCACAGAACACTGTTTACCTTCCCACTGAAGTGGTCCCTATTTATTTACTTGTAATTTCTTGCTTTCGAACTGCTAGGTTGGCAGGAGCTGGGACAAAGGCGGGAGCTCATTCCATCCTGCAGTATTTGGGTATCGAACTGCTGTCCTGCTGCCTTCCAGTCAATGTCATAGCCACTTCAGCCTCTACAGTCTCTTAAGAAAAGGTGGTGCCTTTCCCCAAAAACTTTTGGGAGAAGCGTTTTGTGTGGGCCAACAACATATTCAATGTCAAATGAGCATAGGACACTGTCGAATTCTTTGAATACAGTATTTGAAGGAGGTTCATTGGCTGGTCTTGAAATGAGTTGTGTTGTTCAAGACTTATGATGTATATTCAGTTTACAATGCAAAATGTTCTTAGAAAATCTGCATAGATGATGGAATTTAAACAACAATATGATGTAAGTAGGGCTCAAAGGGTGAAACCCCCAGGAGTGCTGCATGACAGAGTGAGCTCTCATATCTGTCCCAGCTCCTGCCAACCTAGCAGTTCAAAGGCAAGAAAATGCAAGTAAATAAATAGGTACCATTCTGGTGTCTAGTCATGCCTGCCACATGTCCATGGAAACATCTGCAGATGCAGACAGTGCTGGCTCTTTAGCTATAAACAGAGATGAGCACTGAACTCTAGAATCGGATACAACTGGCGTTCAAGCAAGGGGGACCTTTTACCTTTACCTAGGGTCAGGGAAAATGCTTTCAGGATTAATACAAAGGAAGGTACACATTCCTCAATATTATGAGACTGTTTTAATCTCAAATGCTGTATTCACAATTGTGTTTGCTATGGAGTGTCCTGGAGGATGTGAGACCAGGGGATGCCTTTAATTTCTAAAAATCACTGTCAATGATCCTCGCAGCGGTAATTTCTGGAAATTCAAGCTTTGTCTTGTGCTGCAGTTTCCAGTGACTTCCCTGGGATGAAAGGGACCTGATGGAAGCCTTGGAAACTTGTCAGGGTTGAACTACCAGCAATACATATTTTCTTAAAAATTGTCATGGCTGATGATTTCATCAGCCTTATGTAGTGATAGCTAAAGAAACAGGTTTTCAATCAATATATATCTGACTGACTATATTTTGTTTTCTTGCATTGAGGCTTTATGGTTCAGTGGTTAGGCTGCAGTACTGAAGCTAAAACTCTGTTCACAATTTGAGTTCAATACAGATAGGATCCAGGTTGACTCAGCCTTCCATCCTTCTGAGGTTGGCAAAGTGAATACCTATTCTTTTGGAAGCAAAATGCTAATTACTTGTAAACCACCTAGAGAGTGCTCCAAGTGCAATGGGGTGGTATCCAAGTGTCATTGCTATAGCTATTGATGATTCTAACCAATTATTTTAAACACTGCTTCACAGATCAGATGTTTAGGCATATACACGTGCTTTTGGTACCACACATCTCTGTCAAATGTGTGCATAAACAATGTCTGTTAGGAAGATCTTTATTTGTGGTTGGCATTAGTGTGCCAAACCAAAGATCTTTTTGCAAATTCTTAAAAAATCCTTTGACAATGCTCTACTATATTCCTAAAATAACCCATCCCAAATTTTTCGCTAGCATACATCAGTAAATTACTGTTTAATTTTATCCAACTGTGCCAAGTTAAATAAAAGGGTTGGAGATAAATACTTCAGTTTAGTGAAGATAAGAGAGAGAAGGAAATATGTGTGTAAAGGTATTTTTAGACAACTGAAGACAAATGGCACTACTGTATTGGACAATTTTTTTCAAGGCAAGTCTAAGAAAACATTGTCTGCAAGTTATGTTAATATGCATGAAAAAGGAAGGTACTGGCAAAAACAGACCTTGAGCTGGGCAAGTCTGTGAAAATAACTGTCAAGCGTAAGGATGCTAAAGAAAAAATAGCAGATGAGTTGAACGTATGCACTGCCTCAGCTCAAAAGATAAACTCATCTAAGGGTGTTTTCGTAGCACCAAGAAAAACAAAACGTCTGCAGTCTGTTGTTGTAAAAAATCAAAATGTGACATGCCAAATATGTGAGTGCATGAGATGAACAAGGGGGAATTAAAGAAGCTAGAAGAATATCAGAACATGAGTTTAAAATGAAGGAGAACTGATTTTTTCAATACAAAATTCAGCCGTGTGACCCATTATAAAAATAAAACAATTTCAGGAGGGAGATGATACCTTTTCTAGGTCACTTAAAAAATTCCAAATTTAGCAAGCTTTTGTAGCTCATGGCTACTTCTTCAGGCTAACGTGGCATGGAGTATGTAGTCTCAGCCAGGCTCATTCTTAGATGTGAAATGGGAAACAGAGCAGAAACAAACAGCAGCTTAAATGCTTTTACAATTTAGAGGCAGGAAACTAGGGGTTTGTATATTTCCCTCCCTCAAAATAGCTCTCTTTGAAGCTGGTTGCTTTCCATGTGGCCAGGGGTGCGGTGCAATTCATCCCAGTCCTTCCGTATTGTGCAACAAATTTACCCACTAGGCATGTCAAATTAGTCCAAATCAGTCCAAATTCAAGTAAATTAGGGATATTACCGTGTGCAGGTGTGCCCCAACTTTTTGCGCTGGGGCCTGACCATTCCCCCAGAACAGCTGAGTGGGTCTGACCATGCCCTTGGAACAGGGCATGCTTGCACATGCAAATCCAGAACCACTTCCGGGAGTGGCATAGACACCCCATGCCACTCCCAGAATTGGTTCCAGATGTTCCTGTGCATTCGAAAATGCATCTGTGCCACTCCTGGAAGTGGTTTTGGATGTCCCTGTGCATGCACAGACATGTCTGTGCCACTTCTGGAAATAGTTCTAGACGTGCATGTGGTGGGCTCATTCCCCATCCATTTCTGGGATCAGCAAGGGTGTCGCTGGCCAGATGAATTGGCGTTAGGGTCATATCCTGCCCACGGGCCATAGTTTGGGCACTCCTAACAAAAGGTGTTTCTTTTGCTGTGTTAATGTTCAAAACCCCTGTTGTATGATGCAGTCATTTGTGGTATCTCCAAAAGTTTAGTAAAACAAGATTCAGCCGTGTGACCCATCACAAAATAAAACAATTGCTGAAGGGAGACAATACCTTTTCTAGGTCACTTTGAAAATTAAATTTTAAAAAAGGCTGAATTTTTTTTCACTGAACCTTTGGAGATACCACAAATGGCTGCATCATATAAAGGTTCACCATGCACATCCAGCCACATGGAAAGCTACCATCTTCAAAGAGAACCATGTTGGGGGATGGGAGTATACAAATCCCTCTAAATTGTAAAAGGATGTAAGCTGCTGTTTGTTCATGCTGTCTGATTCCCATTTAATATCTAAGAATGAGCCTGGCTGGGACTACATACATACTACATGCCACATTAGCCTGAAAATGGACGTGCGGTGCCAAAATGGCCGCCGCACGCTTTGCTGGCCCCGCCCCTGAGGCGCGGGCACGGCAACAAGGCAGGGGGCATGGCTGGCCACCCTTTATAAGGGCTGGCTCAGCCAACGGTCCCCCTCCTTGCAATTTGGCTGGCCCCGGGCGCAATTGCCCTCCACCCCCTCCCTTAGGTCACAGTGTGACTCGTTTGGTCGCTTCGGGGCCAAGTGGGAATTTTTGGCAGGACCTGATTGGCACCTTGGGTCTCGTTTTTTTGCCCACTCCACACTGTCTACCGACGGGCGACTTACGGGGTCTTTCTTGTGATGCCTTTGGTCACTTTGGTAGATAGCACTGGTAAGGGGCAACTGCATTAGTAATTAATAAGGCAAGGCAATTGGCTGTCCATCAGGAGGACAAGGTTAACCAGATTTGTATGGCCAGTCAACTTGCTGGGGTAAGTTACAGCTGAAAGGGATCAATGGCATGCTGATGAGGAAGCATGTTGTTGACGGAAGCTTATACCCAGTTGCTGCTGCAACAGGTGCTTTTAGTTAGTGATTTAGTTATATGTTTCAATTTGCCCCTTGCCAGTGCTATTTTGGCCCATTTGATCCTTAACCATTGTTAAGGTAGGTCTATTTGATTATCAATAAAAGTGGCCCAACTTTCATTCATAAATTATGTGTCCGCGTCATTATTGGGGTGTGGGTACAGCAAAGTAGCCATGAGCTACGAAAGTTTGCTAAGTTTGGAATTTTTTAAGTGACTAGAAAAGGTATCATCTCCCTCCTGCAATTGTTTGATTGCTTTAAAGCAATGAGGTATAAACTCCTATAGTGACAGTAAGCATGACGATTCACAGGACTGTTCACATGGACTGTTCACATGGACAATTCACATGGACTGTTGCTTAACAGTAAAAATTCAAGCAACTAGTTAGAATGTATGATGTGTCTGAATCTGAGCTTGAGTTAACAAGGAGGGATACCTCTGCATATATAAGTGTGACTTAGATGCAGTATAAAAAAAGTTCAAGAAGTTCACATTTTAACGTGCATCCTGGCTATGCTGGTTGTGAAGAAAAGCTGGACATTTTTTTTAAAAAAATGTTAAATTTATATACTGCCCACTCGGCTGAGGTCGACTCAGGGCGGTTAACAATCCCAGATAAAAAAACAGATTAAAATTACTTAAAACTACCCACCCCCTAAAAAGGGTGCAGGGACTGAAGGGACCATGGGGGGAGAAATTATATTCTATATCAGCCACCCAATGGAGGTTACCCTTCCGCCTGCACCCCACACTTGGCCTGCCAGCCAGGTTTTAAGTTCTTTTCTGAAAGGCAGATTCCGTCCAGAGACGTAGTTCTGTTGGCAGGAGGAGAATGTCCTCCTCCTTGTGCCAGAGAACAATTAGAGAGGCCCTCTGGTCCACTCTGGTTGGATGGACAGATGTCCTCAGGCCGATGCGGTCTCTCAGGTAGCCTGGCCCACTACCATATAGGACTTTAAAGGTCAAAACCAGCACCTTGAATTGCACCCAGAGACAAACTGGCAACCAGTCCAGCTCCCGAAGCAGTGATGAGGCATGGGCATAATGACCACACCCCATCACCACCCGGGCTGCTCCTAAGCTGTCTATCAAAATCCCAGTGACAGTTGTTGACGATCTCACTCCTTATGTTAAGACCCATCCAGCTCGCTAACTAAAGGCTTGCTGAAGGCCACTGAGCCCAAAAGGAATGAGTCCTTATTGGTTTTGCTTGCTTTATGGTGCATTAGGATTCAGCCAGAAGCATACCTGTCAAGTCACGGTTTTGCTAATCCGGGAGCCAGCCACGCATGTGCAGTAAGTTTCCAGGAAATGGGTTGCTGTGCATGCATGGACAGCCATGCATACACAGTAAGTTTCCAGGAAATGGGTTACTGCGCATGCGTGGCCGTCAGAGGCAGTGGCATGCATGCGCAGAAACCCCTTTGACCAGGAAAGGGTTTACTGCACATGCGTGGCCATCAGAGGCAGCGGCGCACATGCACAGTAACCCCTTTCCTGCCATCCAAAATTATGGGATGGCGGCGGGAACAAGGGGGACGGAGCACTGAAATGCGGGAAATCCTGGCTAATCCAGGATACTTGACAGGTATGGCTGTAAAGTCTCCAAGTTGCCTGTGAGCCCCTGTTGAATTCAGGCAATGTCATTATGAAGGATCCATGTTTTCAAGTTACCCAAAAAAATATTATCTGATTGTGTGGGTGGATTTACATCTCAAGATTTCAATAACATTCCCTGGGTTAGTAAACATTTAACATGTTTTATCTGCCCCCTTCCATCTCTGCTCTAATAGAGAATCCAACTGTTTTGTTCAAACTTTTAAAACCTCCATGAAAACCATCGAGGGAGATAAACTATCTTTAAATCAGAAAATAACTTCTTACTTGCTCTCTTATCAAATAAGGCCACATAGTGTAGTTCTATAAGAGCAACGTGGGCTGCACAGCTAATGAGCTGATACTGATGCGCATGACTGCAAACTAGGAGACCTAAGTCAGATAAAAGTATATAGAAATATTAAATAAATCTACGCCTCCAGGGAAGTGAGCAAGGTCTATGGGAGATGGAAGTCTTGCTAATAGTTTTCAGCTTCAATAAGGCAGAAAACCAAATCAACATCAATTATAAAACTAAAACTAATTAGCACCTTACACTGAATGTTGGAAGATCTTCTTTGTGAACAAGGACATTGTTCAAATATCATCCCTCTTTAACTGGATCATTGCAACCTAATGTATTTAGGAATACAGTAATACCTCATACAAAGTCCGCTTCATACAACATCGGATTCATACAACATCGCCTAATTCCTTGAAAAAAGTTGCCTCATACAAAGTCATGTGACATTGTATGAGGCATTGGGGTTTTCCCAGGTTGCATTGTGCCTGGGCAGTATAAAAGGCAGGACACATGCATGCATTGCTCTTGTGGGTTTTGCATGAGGCAAAGAGTGTTTAGGAGTGGTTTTGAGCGCGATTTTGGATTTTTTTGGATTTTTCTGTCAGAATTTTTAGAAGCATTCCTGGGATTTTTGCAGCATTCTTCAGGTTCTTGGACAATCAGGGTTGTTTGACAAATTTTTGTAATGTTTTTATCCTTTAGACAATGATTTCTTAAAGTTCTGTCAGTTTCCTGTCTGTTTCCTTGACTTTGCCCTGAAGTCTGTGCTATTACAGTACAATGTATCTCTATGGAAATGACGTTGTATGAGGCATCGCGGAAAGGATTTGGATGTTGTATGAGGCATCGTGGCTAGGATTTTGCATGCCTCATACAAAGGCCAAATCCGTATAAAGTCCAAAGTTGTGGAACCAAGTTTGGACGTTGTATGAGGTATCACTGTACAGTGAAAAGTTGATCAGTTTGTAACCATATCCTATCAGCTGTCAATTAAATTATGAGCTGTGTATAAGTTGCTGGTAGTGGTCTGTTACTACCCCAATCAGCTCAGGACCAGGTTGCTTTGGACAATGCATCTTTCACACAGACTAGTCCATTGGTGGTGAACCTATGGCACATGTGCCAGAGGGGGCACACAGAGGCCTTTCTGTTGGCATGCATGCCATCAAGGGGAAGCCCTGCCCCACCTGCCAGCTGGTGCCAAGTGCAGTGCCACTTCTGCCCCACCACCCTTCTCCCTCTGCCAATGGGGAGGCTAAAGAGGAGGCTGAAATCCCACCAGGGAGGTGGAGGTGGGGACAAGGTAAGGGACAAGACCACCTCTCCTAGGAGTCACGCATACCTCCGGGGAGGGGTTTGAAGCAGGTGGGGGAGCAACCATGGGGTGGGGAAGCACCCACGTGGGGTTTGGAGTGCCCACAGAGAGTGTGGGAGTGCTTGCAGGGTGTGTGGGAGCACCCACGGGGTGCATCCACATAATTTTGCTGGAGGCGCTCCGGCAATATCACATGGGTTCATGGGCACGCACGGTGCCTCCCCACACACTGCCTCCTCTTCCTCAGGCACTCAATCTCTCAAATGTTCACCATCAGTGGACTAGTCTGATTTTATACTGAAAGAAAACAGTCCTATTTACCATAATGTACACTAGTATGGTTCATATGGATTGCCTTACTGAAACTAACCAGACTCTCAATACATTTCTACCATTAACTTGTTTGTTTGGCCGACTATTTTCTGGACAACTACTTTTGTTAGCGACTCCAGATAGAATTTAGTGAAATATCTCGTTGTATATTTTTTAAAAACCATTTGTCTGCTTTTTCATTTGTTTTACTTAGTATTCCACTGATTTATATCTTTATATAAACCCAAGTGCATTATTTTTCTGCTGTTTGGTTGAAAAACCAAAAATGTTTACAACAAATAAAAAGACACAATTATAATATTCATAAATAAGTAAACAAATACAAGTAAAATAGAGTAGTTAAATTTTTCAGCTATGAAATTAGGAAGTGCATGATTGTAATTGGCTGAAAAACAGCTATTACTAGATAATGCTGTTGGTGCATGTGACTCAAATAAAAAGTAACCCCATCCATAAGGCCAGTCAAATACCAATTTAAGGAAGAGCTAAGTGCACTATCTATAGCAGGAATTCCCAACCTGCAGCCTGTGGCGCCATTTCATGTGGTCCTCCCACTGCCTCCACCACACCAGGAAGTGCCATGTGGTGGAGGAAGGGCAAAATGGCCACTCAGCCCCTGAAGCTGTTTGAGGGAGCGTGACCCGGCCCCTGGCTTTAAGGAGGTTGAGAACTCCTGATCTATATATTTATGAAATTAATTGTATGCAAAGGGCATAGCCCATTAAGAAATGAATCTCGAGAAGAAAATTCCGTGACATTTACAGATATTCTGTAGGAATTAAATCTGACTAAATAAGTGAAATCTAGAATAAATGCCTCTTTGCTGTGTGGATAGCTCAATGGTTTATGTTTTTGGCTTTGGAGCCGGAGTTTGGGGTTTTGAATCCCCACTGTCCCTTTTGGGAAAAGAGCTGGCCTGTGCAGTCATAGGCAAGCTGCACAGTTTTAGGGTACCCTCTAGAAGAAGGAAATTCTCAACCACTCTATGTAGAAAAAGTTTGAAAATGTTGCCATACGTCGCAGTCAACTTGATGGCATACATTTATTATGAATGAAGTAAAAGCAAACATAGATTCAAAGACAGCAGCCAGACAGCTAAAGTATAGGTTTAGCTAAGCAAAAGAGCGAGTTGTAGCTGCATCCCCAAGGATGGGAAATAATAGAGAAGACAGGAAAATAGATTTCACCAGGTTCATTCTAGGTCAGCATACTTTGCTTCCTAGGGAGCTCAAGACCGTTAAGGTTAGACAGTGATCTCATTGCCATATACAGTATCTTATTTGAAGCTAAACACCCTACCATCACCCACAGCAATCCATCAGGAACTGAAGGGAGACAGACATAGACAAATCTCTAGTCAGAGAAAGTATCAAGGGTCTGGATAGAAGGGAATCCCTGCAGCTGAGAGCAGGGGATATTTTTTTAAAATGTGAAATTTTGGCCAGAATCAAGTTCACTTATGTGACTGCAGAAGAGATTCCATCTTTTTGGCAGGATCCCTTTCACTTACAGTACTTGATTTCATGCCTAATTGCATTGTGGGTAGCCTGCCCATACAGGAAACTGCTCCTTGAATGCTTATAAATGCACAGAAAATGTCACTAGGATTTGGATCTTAGTTATTAATCACTTTCAAGTTGATTAAATCTCAGGGTACTTTGAGAAGTGAAGATTTCACCAAACTTAGAGGGTCAAAAATCAAATGTGCAGCAGCCAGGGGTTGGGGGAAAGTTGTCTGTCCATCTGTCCAATTTTGGAATCACATACTGGGGCTGGAATTGATATATTTTCAGTTCAAGATTTAAAGGGTTAAATCCAATTCAATAAACACATTGAATCTGTTCTGAATGATGTGTTATTAGCACATGTAAATTTCAATGATTCCATGTGTCTAGCCGATCTGAGATTTGGGCTGCAAAGATAAACACATGATTCTGAAGTTCTGCTGCTAGAAGTTGTATCGTGAGCTATATATGGAGCCTTTGGAAGCATACAAGGGTGATGATCCCCAAGGGGATTAAATCCTACTTGAATCCATCTTGATTGAGAGCTGCAGCTCATCAATGGCTTGGGGCTGATGAGGACTTTGAGTGCCAAAAGGGCTCAAGACTTACAGAACTGGATCAGTGGTATAGGTGTCACATTGTGATGCAGAAGACAAATGGAAGGCCACTGCATTATACTTACAGGGAAATCTTCATGGCTGATCACCATGAGGCTTGCCAATATTTAGAATCAGATACAGCACTTGAAGAAGAAGGAAGCATAAATTGTAAACAATTTGGAAGTGTGTTGTGTCTGCTAGAGGGGACTGCAGTGGCTCAAGTGGCTAAGACACTGACTGGGAGGCCAGCAGTTTGATTCCCGAGTACTACAGGACGGAATGAGCTCCCATCTTTGTCCCAGCTCCTGCCAACCTAACAGTTCAAAAGCAAGAAGTTGCAAGTAGATAAATAGGAACCACTTCGGTGGGAAGGTAACAGCGTTCCGTGCACGTTCCGGTGTCTAGTCATGCCTGCCACACAACCACGGAAATGTCTGCAGAAGCAGACAGCACTGGCTCTTCGGCTTTGAAAAAGAGATGAGCACTGCACCATAGAGTCAGATACGACTGGCTTTCGAGCAAGGGAAACCTTTACCTTTACTGTGTTTGCTAGAACCAACCAAAACAAAGGGAGAACATAGAGTTGAGGAAGAGGAAATAGCCTAAGGATTGAAGAACAGGGTGCTTCAGATGGGAAGAAACCAGGAGTATATTTTCAGATAGCAGGACTGTGAATTAATTCTGGTTTTGAAAAATAATTCCTGGGATAAGAATGTGCTCAGTTTCCCCCCACCCCCTCAATCTGAACAGATTATAATTAAAGGGCTGTGATTGTAGCAATTGTCGTTAAACACTGGGAGTCTGTGATCTATTGAAAATTTCTTCAAGATTTACCAATAGATTCTGTCAGTATACTCCTACTTTACTAAGAGTTTGGAGATGTTACTTTTTTTAATACTACATCTTCCAGCATTTCCAGCAGGCATGGCCAATGGCCAAATTGTAATTCGGATGGATAAGATATTGGACCAGATGTCTTTGGCTTGGCTGTTTTGCTAATGGCCAAAATGAAAATGTCCATGGTGCTGAATTGCTCACATTAATAGAAACTCTGATAGCTGTAATTGATAGAAATTCCCCACTGTCATCTGCTAATTTTATTGGAGACTTAAAAAAATAATTGCAGCCAAAACTGTGATAACAAAATAGTCCAAAGTGAAGTGATACCAGTGATAGATTTATTCTCTTTCACTCCTTTGTAAACCTTTTTTTGTTTATTCTTCTATGTTCTATTATTAACCAGCTTTATGTTTTAGGATTCTATATATTATGTATGAGGTTTGATTACTAGTTCCCCTCAGAATAGCATCTAACATTCAATTTATGTTATTTTGTAAAAGACTGTTACAAATGTGGATCTATCCAGATATGAAAGGTCTACCATACACCAAAACCTCACTTGATAGTTGTTTGAGTTAGAAGTTTCAGGTCCAGATAGCATATAGATTGTTGAGACACATTTCAGTGGTTTCATCTGGAAATGGTAGGTAACAACTGTTGTTCTGTTTTTGTTTATCATGTAGATGTCTGTTTCTAGATACCTATTTAGCCTTGTTCTTATTTTTACTTCATTAAATGGATGGTATGATATGAGAAATTCCTAATTTAAACCCTCAAAATTGAGAAGCTATGTCTCATAGGTCTGAGCATTTGCATTTGTCTTATATGACTTGGCTATAAAATATATGAATTCTCATTCTCAATGTAAGCTGTAAATTTATAAATTGGGAAAATAAATTTTCACTTATGCCATTCTCATGAATCATGTAGGATTACCATGCATCAGAATGTGGAACCACAAAAAAAAAATTCTTCTCACCTGCAAGATATCTTGTGCTGATATTGACAAGTGTTCTTATATTTTTGAGATTTTTTTGCATAAATAACACAAATTGCATAAACTGGGCAAAACTACAATGGCTGCAACTTTGTCACATGGACTTCTAATGATTAGAAGCAATTAATGGGGTTTTTTTGCATCTTTTTGATTAATAAACCAGTCCTTCTGAGTCTGTGCACCATGCCTCATAAAAGGAAAAGGGGTCCGTTGTCTCATTCTACTGTAGCTATGGAACTAAGAAATCTTGAAGAGATCTGAATTTTTCAATAGGTTAGCTTACCATGTCAAGATGGCCTGTCTTATTAAGAATGAATAACATGGTAAGAATTCATCAGATCACTAAAATAAATATGTGTGTCCCTCTGTAAATTTCCAATAAGTAGGTGTATTTTTCCTAATATATACTCATAATGTGGTGTCAAAAAAGTGAACCTGTTGCTTGCTTGGGAGGCTCCTGGATCATGCTAAGAATGGGTGGAAGCATATATGTATGTCAAGCTTTGTCTTGTCTCCATTTCCATTTCTGTTTATTAAATTAAAGTATGAGCTTTTCATAGAAAGGGAACCACCTCTTTCCATAATGAAGAATTTTAAAAACATATAAAGAAGAAAAAACTTGGTATAGAACAGGGAATTCAAAAACATACTTACATTTCAGCATTTTTTCTTCAATAGGCCATTATAAGAACTCCAGCTGATGGTGAACACATGGAAGTATTTTCTCTCAAAAATGGTGACACTGGCCAATCTGCAGCTATCATAGCAAAACTGCTTTAAACAACTCTGAATAACGGTGAGGAATTCCTATGATGTATTCTCCTTCCTGTGAAATGGATTGAGCAGTGACTTTCTGAAGAGCTTGATCGTAAATATAAGAAGGGTTGCTGGGGATGTAAGGATGGTATTGGAACATATTTTCATTTATGGTGGGATTGCAAGGTTATTAAGAGGACTTAAAAATGGACTTTTAAGAAATGAAGAAAACATTGTCTTTAAAATTTGAGATGTGTCCTAGAACGGCATTGCTAATGGATTTTGGAAATAAAATGTTAGATAAAAAATAAAGATAAAAGACAAAGATAAATCTTTATTATCATTGTCCCCCTGCGGGAACAATGAAATTTCTCGGTTGCTATATATCAACTCAAATAAGGCATACCCCATAATTTAAAACAGCTACAGAAACACCAATTAAGATAGTACCATACAGTACAATTTTAAAATTTAAAAATTTAAAAAAGGTAAGATGACTTCAGAGTCCAGAGTTTCCATTTAAGGCCAAAATTGCTCTGGAGAAGAAACTATTTTTGAGATGGCTCGTTTTTACCTTCATTGTTCTATATCTCTTTCCCAATGGCAGACGCTCAAAGAAGCAGTGGCCAGGATGTGATGGGTCTCCTCCTATATCTAATGCTTTTCTGTGGCACCTGATGGTGTAAATTTGTTCTAAAATGGAGAGTGGACAGCCGATGATACTCTCCGCTGTTTTAATAATTCTGTGCAACATTATCCTATCCTGATGAGTACTACTCCAAGTGAGCACGCTCTCAATAGTGCAGCAATAGAAGGCAAGCAGCAGCTTTTGCGGAAGGTGGTTTTCCCTTAGAGTTCTCCAAAAAAACAGTCTCTGCTGCGCCTTCTTTGCAAGCCCTGTTGTGTTGGCACTCCAGGACAGATCCTCCTGTATCCCAATGCCCAGAAATCTGAACGTCGCTACCCTCTCCACACAGGTTCCGTCTATCAAAAGAAAGAAACAAGAGATGATTACTGTAATGGTAACAGCTATGAGGTTGTGTATTGTTAAAAAACAGAAAATATATTCTGAATTTGGGTTGGAGGACTGGTTTAAAGAACTCTGGATAATAGCAATAAATGATTGATTGATTTGTGAATTAAAGTTAAAGAAGGGATATATTTTATTTGAGTAGTTGTTATGAACTATGGATAATTGCAGCAAGCAGCAGCAGCAACAACAACAGGTTGATCATGTATTGTGAGCAAGCCAGAGCTTCTTCAATGCTACTAATCCCATTAGTATTAAAAACAAACTGTTAATTATCCTTTTGTGAGGGTAAGGATGGCACTGCTATGCCTTTGCTTACAAATAAGAGCAGCAGCTTTTTGCCTCCAAAGCTGCCAGTCTTGTAACTTCTTGCTGGGATTAAATTTGGCTAGAAGAAGGTTTTTAAGCAAAACTATGAGGAGGGGAAGTGCTTTCAAAATGAAAAGCTGCCTGTTCCTTTCATCACTCTTTTGTCACTTTGTGTCCTTCCCTGATGAGAGCTATTGTCAGCACTTCAATTCATTGGCCTTCTTGTGTGGGAGCAGATATAAGCTCGACACTTTTGGCCTCTCCTGGTTTCTGGCAGATATATATGCTACTAGTAATTTCTTTTCTTGATAAGCCTGCTATTCTATTCAGGAGATCTTTCCTGCCACATTTGCAGTGTCAGATAGAGATGTCTGGTACAACAAATTTACAATTCAGGAAGGTGGGTGAAAAGTAGGCTTCCCACCTACCGCAGTCCTTCCCTTGAAAGGAAGAACAATAAATGAATTGGCCTTCATTAATACATTGCAGGCGCACCCCCCAATAAAGGACTCAGACACTGGTAAAAGTGGATAACGGCATTGGGCCACATTTATTGATTCATGCCCTAGTCCGAATTATAAATTTCTATTGGTAATTGACCAATCATAATTCTTAAGGCAAGCAGGCCGAAGTAACACTGGTAAGGTACCACCCAAAATTGCCAACGGCAATTGTTACAATGTATCTATTTGTATCAATTTGTTTGTTGACAACAAACAAATTGTTGACCGTAGTCAATAACTAACTCATGACCCCACCCTCTGACGCGTATCCGTGAAATCACAGGGGTGATGCATGCTGGTTAGCAATCGTCATCACCCCATCGCCTGGTTCGTCATTGACCGGACAACGTTTAACTAATTTATTCCTGTCTAGTGTTGTCCAGTCAATTGCGAACCTGCCGGATACTTGTGGGTCATACTGTTTACCTTACCAGTGCTACCCGCCAATGTGACCAAAGTCAACATTATGAACGCAGAAAGACCCCTATATCAAACCATAGCAACAGTGTGGGATGGGCGAAAAAACCAGGACCCGAGAGCCAATTGTGGGTCCCAGCCAAAAATTCCCACCCGGCCCCGAAGCGACCAAAATATCACACTGTTAACTAGGGAGGGGGTGGAGGGGAAAAACTTCTCCGCTCCGTCGCTTCGCAAAATGGCAGCTCAGCTGCCTCATGGCCACCCCTTTTATAAGGGAGCTGGCCACGCCCCCTAACTACCCGGATGCCTTCGTCCGATGGGGGGGAGGGCGCAAAGAGTGCGGCGGCCATTTTGGCGCCGCGCTTGCATTCTATTCCCAGAATACTACACACCTTGCACACATATAAACCCAAGTACAGTAAAACCTCACATAAAGAGTGCCTCTCTTAGAGACTAACTCGCTTAAAGAGCATAATTTTCTCTGAATGGTCACCTCGCTTAACAACTAAAACCAACCAAAAACTCACTTAATAACTAAACCGGGGTTCACGATCCCTCCCACCAGAAGTCACAATCGGTTACTTACAATGGTGTTTCACTTAAAGAGCAAACTCGCTTAAAGAGCAATCCTGTGGAACACATTATGCTCTTTAAGCAAGGTACCACTGTACTTCCCTTTGAATGTACACCAAAGCAAGGAATTTCACCCAATCTCTCTGATACACATGCCTGTATTATATTTTGCCCTTTCAAACACCCAGTATCCAATTCTATAAATACACTCCTAAAAATAATGGTGGAATATGAAAATCAGTGGTGGATATGTGAAAACACAATATGTAAGTTACATGTATGTAGGTTTTAGCTCAACCTGTATACCTAGGCTGGTCTTAAGAAAAGTCAGCATGTTTAGGGCAAAATGCTAATTAACTTGTGAACTGCCCAGAGAGTGAATTAAGCAACATAAAAGTGTAATTGCTATAGCTATTGCTTACTGTTTTGGCTATGGATGATCTTGCATGAGCAAAAATCTCTGGCTCCGGTGAGTTTCTTGGCTCTGCCATCATCTTGCCTTGATGATCGTGAGGTTAGAAGAGGGAGTTGTAGCTGAGGTAGCTAGTGGATTCAACCCCCTGAACTACAAAGATGGTTAGCTGGAACAATGCCTAAAGATTATTGAGGTTTGGATGAGGTCCTGTTGGTTAGGGCAAATTCCAACCTGTGGGGTGGTCTTAGGGATGAGGTGTGAAATCTGGGTGTGCTTCTTGAACCAAAACATGGCCCCCAGACGTATCATGGACTTCATAATTCACATTAAGTGTGAATTAACACTATCCAATGCTGGCCCTACTCCTAACCCTAGCCCCTGCATTGCACAGTTGATTTCTATCAGCTTTGCAGGATTTGCCCAATTTCTTTTTTAAAAAATTATTTGATCACAAGGCTTATACAATTGCCACAAGGCTTATACATTTGTGGCTTGAAGATGACGCCGCCACCGCTGAGCTGCTGCGCCTCCCCACCCCCTCCACTGGCGGGGAGTTTGAAAGGAGCCTCTCGTGGCCCGAGAGGCTCAAAGATGCCACCGCCACCACTCTCCCTGCTCGCCGGGAGCCCACACCATCGGCAGTTCGAATGGCGGCTGGCCGAAGGGGAATGAGTGGCACCTGAAGGTCACTCCACCGCCCTCAAAAGCCCCCCCTTAACTGGAGCTCTAAAGGCAGCTGGACTTTGTCGCTGCCCAAGAGCTTCACAGACAAAATTGGGAGGCTTTGAGCTTAATGACTGCCTTCCCACCTGCATACTGGGCCCTGCCTCAGCTGGTGCACAGCTGTGACCCTACTGTATTGTATTTCTTATGCTTGATTGAATTGCTTATGTACACTTTTGTATTACTGAATATTTAGCTTGTATTTTGATGATTGATGCTGTCTTTATGGACTCTTTATATTGTATATTGATTGTATTGTTTATATTTTTACTGTATTGTATTTTTGTATTATTACATTTTGGGAACTGCTCTGAGTGACCCGTTGGGCTGAGATAGAGCGGTATATAAATTAAAAATTGAATTGAATTGAATTGAATATTGTTTAAAAATAATCCTGAGTTGGCGTGACTAAGATGGCCGCCGATTAACATCTAGTTTCGGATGCTCGCGCCTAACAAAGTGGTAATTAATGTGACTGAGTGAATTGGAGAAGTTTTTAAGTGGTAAACTCTAAAGATAAGAACCTTGCCTGTCTTCCTGGAAAGTTTTACGATCTTTTGAGGCTGGATGGTCGAAGTTCGGGAGGCTTCTTTGTGCGGTTGAAGTTGTGACGGTAGTCGCGGCTTCTCTGCCGAGGAGCCGAGAACGGGGGCCAGCGTGACTGTGCAGAAGGCTTTGGAAGGCTGGAACTGGCAAAGTGCTGCTTGATTTGGAAGCAGGCTGCATGTAAGTGCACGAGTGGAACTTTAAATCTTTAAAACTGGCTGGGGTTCCTTACTAAATGAGCCTGGACTTTGAAATGTAAGCGGGTGGAAGTGGATGAGAGAAAGTGGTGGTTTCGCTAATGGCGGCTGGTCCTGGAAAAAGAAAGCGATCAGCGAGACTGTGAGGGAAGTTTCGGAGCTGGCAAGAAGTTGTTTGGCACGAAAACAGCTGCATGTAAGTGCTTGAATGGAGTACTAAATGTTAAATTCAGCTGGAGATCTTGATCAATGAGCCCTGGCTTTGAAATGGAAATGGGTGGAAGCAGCTGAAAACAAGTGATTGTTTTGTTAATGGTGGTGATTCTGGAAAAGGAAAGTGATCGTGTTTGGGCTATGGTTTTTTTCCACACACCAGGAGACAGCGCTATGTCTTGACGACAACAAAGTGGATTAATTATTCATGTCTGGGCTTTAATATTGGAAGTTGACCAGGAGTTCCCCGCTTAAACAGCTGGAGAAAGTTTTTTTTTTTTTGTTTCTCAGAAGAAGAAGGGGGGGGGGGGTTTTACCCAAAAGTTAAGGCAGCTGCTGGAAAATGGTGCTTTGACTGTCCGCTTCAAGAGAAGGAGTAGCTGGCTTTTGTTTTTGGTTCCTTCACCGTGTGGATTACAAATACTGTTTCTTTACTGTGGAATATATTGCCCCTTACCTTCTCTTTTTGCTGGTTGGATTTTGGGCTTTTCCCCCTTCTGATCTCCCCCCTCCCTTTTTTTTTCTTTTTTTTTTCTTCTTCTTTTTTCTGGTGGCTTGGTTGTTTTAAAGGAGAAGCTTGGGCTGACTGTTCCCCTGAAGCCTTTTTACTGCAGTGGGAAGAAGACTGATTGGATTATTTGCTTTGGGGAAACGGACCTGTTGTGGATCAACATTTTTTGCTTTTCCTATTTCTTTTAAGCTGCCTGTTGGGAGAGTCGTTTCCTTCTGTTTTATCTCAGTGGATTACAGTAACTCGTTCATTTTTTGCTTGCATATAAATTTCTCTATTGGATCTGTGGAACCAGCGGCTGCAGTGCTACAAGCTTTATTTCAGTGACTAACTTCTACAACAAACTGCGGCACTGGGCTTTTTATACATCACACTGTCATGGATAAAGGTACAAGAGGGAAAGCAAAGGAAGAAGAACCAGTTGTAAAGCCTAAGAAGGGAGGAAAAGCACCAATGGAAGAACCCGCTCAGTCATCATCCCCGCCCACAGTGTCATATGATCAGACTCAAATAATGGTGGAAATTGGCAAGCTGTCCCAAAAAATGGAGAGAAATGAAGATTCAAGGGTGAAAGATAAAAATGAAATGATGAAAAAACAGGATAAGATGATGTTATCATTGGCAGACTTTACAAAAAAGGTGGACCTAAATTTTAAAAAATTTGAGGGAAATTTCAAATTGGTTCAAACAGAGGTAGATGCCATAAGGAAGGAAGTAAAAGGGACTCAGGAGGTGGTGCGGGAGAATAAGTTGAAATTGGAAGAACAAGAGAGAAAGATTGATGCTGTGGAAGATCTGATGAGAAAGCAGAACATTGTGATCCGTCAGGTGGTGGAACGCACACCGGATTTGTTAAGAGAGAGGGTGGTTCAGTGGTTAAATGGTCTGAATATGGGGAAAGAATTTGTTCAGGAGGATCTTGTAAGTGTATTTAGGGTGGGTCCAAGAAGAGGGAGTGTGGTTCAAAGAAATGTGCTGGTTAAATTTGCGAATTGGGCAGATAAGTTAAAAGTAATGGCTCATCTGAAACGAGTTGGTTCTGCTGCGTTGAAATTTGATGGTTCTGATGTTGAAGTTTATAATGATATTTCACTAAAAGAAAGAACATGGAGGTACAAGATGAGACCTGTTACTAAACTACTGATGAGTAAAAACATAAGGTATAATTGGAGATTTCCGCAACAATTGCGTTTTTTCTATGATAAGAGAATGCGAGTTATTGATGAAGGTACTAATCCATTGGAATATCTGAGTATGTTGGAATTGGTAAGGGCAGATTCGGAAGAATGGAAAAATCTTAAGAAGGAACTGATGGACTCTGGAGCTTTGGGGAGGGAATATGAGGGGGGGGGAGCCGGTGGGGCTACAGGTGGAACACCACAGCGGGGAGAGGAGGAGGAGGAGCCGTCTTTGATCATGGTGGAGGAGGAGGTAGGTAAGGAGCAATGAGTATTAGATTGTACTGATTTTAAAGAGCTAATAGAGGTAGAATAGGTAAAAGCGCGTAACACCGACAGTAGGGCGCATCTTGCATGTCCCCCCTCTCCCCTCTTTGGTTGACAGAGGCGGCTTTTTGTAGGAAGGTGGGGAGAGTGAAAGTGTGTGTTTTATGTAGTGGGTATAGTGGTAAGGTTGTTGGTGGCACGCCCGATGGAGAGTTTAAAATTGGAAGAAGAACTTGGTTATGGGAAGTATTAAAATAATATCGTGGAATGTAAAAGGTACAGGTTCTGTTCTTAAGAGACGTAGATTGGAATTGGCGCTGAAAAAGGATAGACCAGATATATTGTTTTTACAGGAAACACATCAGAAGTCAAAAGATACAAATAAGCTTTACTTGGGATGGATGCAACACTATGAGATGGCGTTCGGTACTTCGAAAGCAAGAGGGGTGGCGATTATGATTTCAAGAAAGTTGGGATTTGACATTACAAAAAAGATTGCGGATCAAGAGGGTAGATATTTGTTGTTAAGAGGAAAATTGGAGGATGAGGAAATTATGTTTGTAAATATTTATGCTCCGAATGACCGCCAAGCAGAGTTTTTGGAAAAAATCCGGAAAATAGTGGAGTTGGAAAATGTTGCAAAAATTATTGTGGCTGGTGATTTTAATTTGATAAGGTCAGGATTAGATTGTACAAATATAGCTAGAAGTGGAATTGGTGTGAAAGGGAAGGTGTTGGACAATTGGATGAAGGTTATGGGTTTGAAGGATTCGTGGAGAGAGTATAAGGGCTCAGAAAGGGCATATTCTTTTTTTTCACACGTCCATGGGACCTACTCAAGAATAGATTATGTTTTTCTCTCGGAAAATTTAATTGGGGATATAGAAGGTGTGGAAATGGGGATTATTAAGGAATCGGACCATGCTAAAGTATATTTGGAACTAAAAGCACAAAAAAATATACGAAGAGCAAGAAATTGGAGGTACGATCCTAATTTGTTTAAAGATCAAAAAAGTAAAGAGGTAATTATGGAAAGTTGGAAAGAAAGCTGGCAGTGGAACGACAATAATGAGGTTAATTTTAATGTTGTATGGGATACCATGAAGTCAGTTTTTAGGGGGGAGAGTATAAAATTGGCAAGCTTCAAATATAAAAAATACAAAGCAGAACAGATAGAAAAAGAAAGAGAAATAAAACAATTACAGGAGGAGCATGTGAAAAACAAGGATAAAAAAACCTTTATGAAATTACAAGGACTTAAGGCAGAAGTAATGGGTAAGGATATTGATAAAGTTAAACGGGATTTGATTTACCTAAAAAGAGAATATTTTGAATTTAGTAATAAGAATTCAAAATTATTAGCAAGAGCAGCCAAGGTTAAAAGGGAAAAAAGAGAAATTGGTGTACTGGTTGATAAGCAAGGCTTAAGATGTAATAAGAATAGGGATAAATGTAAAATTGTCAGGGAATTTTATCAGGTACTATATGCAAAAAAGGAAGTAGATTTGGAAAAGCTTAAAAAGATATTGGAGAAACAGTTAGGGAGTGGGATAAAACAAGAGCATAGGGAGAAAATGGAGGAAAAGATATCTGATAAAGAGGTTAAGGAGGTAATAAGCAGATTGAAGATAGGGAAAGCCCCTGGGGACGATGGATTATCGACAGAGTTTTATAAAGAATTTAAGGAGGTGGTGGTCCCGAAATTGGTGAAGTTATATAATTATATACTAGATGGAGGATCAATTCCAACTTCATGGTATAATACTACAATTGTTCTTCTGCCAAAACCTGGTAAGAATTTGGAAAGAGTGGATTCGTACAGACCAATTTCACTTATAAATCAAGATGCGAAAATCTTTACAGCAATATTGGCTAACCGTCTAAATAGTTTTATGGGAGAATATATAAATGTTGATCAAGTAGGGTTTTTAAAAGGACGACATATGGCGGATTTGACTAGAAGGGTATTAGATTTAATAGATAATGTAAATCAAACAAAAGAAAAGGTGGGACTATTATCATTGGATATCTTCAAGGCATTTGACTCATTGCAGTGGTCCTCAATCAAGGAAATAGTTAAAAAATATGGATTTGGGGATAAATTTAATAGGGTTATAGATTTACTATATCAAAAAGGAAATGCTAGGGTTAGAGTAAATGAGGAGCTTACGGATGTGGTAAATTTAGAAGCTGGTACGAGGCAGGGCTGTCCATTATCTCCTATTCTGTTTATTATGGCAATGGAAATCTTAGCTAAAAGTATAAGGGAGGATTTAAATATAGAAGGGATCATGGGTAATAAAGTGAGTATGTACGCAGATGATACATTGCTTATGGTAAAGCACCCGGAGTTAGTAATGGACAGGATTAAAGATCATTTACAGATATTTCAGGATATAACTGGGTTAAAGATAAACTGGGATAAATCAGAATTGATGTTGTGTAATTTGAAACCAAGTGAGATGGGTAGGACAGTGTTGACACTTAATATACAAATTAAGGATAAGTTGAAATACTTGGGGATAATTATTTCAAACAAATTAGAAGAACTTAAACGATTGAACTATGACAGCTTGAAAGTAGAATTTAAGAACAAAATACAAGAGCTTCAGAAGTTAAAGCTGTCATGGTTCGGAAGGATTGCTATGTGTAAAATGATATTGTTGCCAAAGCTTAACTTTTTATTTGATACACTAGCGATCCATTTGAAAGAGAAAGAAATTAATGAGTTTCAAAAGATGTTCAATGGTTTTTGTAATGGAGGTAAAAAATCTAGGCTTCCAAAGAAGTTATGGTATTTGTCTCAAAAAAAGGGGGGTTTGGGATTGCCAAACTTGCTAGCATATTACCGGGCTTTTCAAGTTAAGAATGTTGTGAAGATTTTGGCAAGAGAAAAAACAATTTGGGAGCAATTGGAGATGAAAGAATATAGAAATATTGGAAATTTGATTTTTCTAGGAATAAAGGATAAAGTGAGAAGACCAAATAATACTATGATGAGAGGTCTCGTGGAGGTGTGGAAGAAGGTAAAAAAGGATATGGTCCCAAATCTCTCTCCAGTTTTAGAACTGACTGATATGATGTGTTTCCCAATAAAGTTAGATAAGGAAAAAATGGAAATATTGGATAAAAAAGGGATGCTCTTATTGAAGGATTGGTTAAAAATATGTGAGTCTCTTGTTGAGCGGAAAAAAATATTTGAGATATTAAATTTGAATTGGTTTCAGAGGTTGAAGGTGGAAAATTGGAACAAAAAATATGGAAAAGAAGTAGGGCTAGATAGAATACATACAGAATTTGAGGAGTTGGTATGGAGAATTAGAAAAGGGGAAAATAGTATAAAAGGTCTTGTGAGTAAGCTTTACAATATACTGAATAGAGGGGTAGACCCACATGAGGATTTGAGACGGAAGTGGGAACAAAGTTTGAATATAACAATTGGGGAGTTGGAGTGGAAAAACAAATGGAAAAAGAGGATTATGAGAACAATGTCTGTGAGAATTAAAGAACATAATTTTAAAATGTTGTGGCAATGGTACTTGACGCCATTAAGACTTAACCAGATGGATAATAAAAGAGATAAGTTATGTTGGAGATGTAGAGAATTTGATGGAACATACGAACATATGTGGTGGAGTTGTAAAAAAATAAGGGATTTCTGGGGGAGAATAGAAGCTGAGTTTGGTGTAATAATGGGTAGAAGTGTTAAGCTGGTGTCAAATATCATTCTTTTAACGAATGTGGAAGGTTTGGGTTTAAACAAAGATGAAAAGGAATTACTGGAAATTGTATTGACAACAGGCAGACAATGTATAGCTAGAAACTGGAAAAATGACATAGAAATACAGATTGGAGAGTGGTATAAAGAAATGTGGAGTTTAGCATTGAATGATAAACTGACATGGGAGATTAAAGTGAAAAGGGATAACTTAAAAGAGAATAGATTTTGGAATATATGGAAACCATTTGTGGACCATTCTTGTACGGCAAATGATAGTTCAGGACCAGTACCATCACAAAGAAGTTTTTGGAGCTGAGTAGCAAATAAACTCTCCGGGCATTGTATATATTCACAGGGTGTTTATTATTCATCTAAAGATTAATGGTAGCACAGAAAGTTCTTATTATTTTGGATTTTGAAACAATGGTTTTTTTTTTCCTTAATATTTTGTGGTTATATAGTAAATAATTAGTTTAGATATTGTCATGTGCTAACATTTAGTAATGTTTGTTAGGATGATACTATGGATTTGTTTATGTATTGTATTGTTAGTCATTGTTTTCTTTTCTTTTTTGTATGTCTTTGAAAAATTCAATTAAAAAAAAAATAATAATCCTGAGTTTAGATTAGTAGCAATTCCCAGGCCCTGCATTGGATGCTTCTATTCAATTTCTAGTCCTTATTGCATGATTCTGATGATGATGATAATAATAATAATAATAATAATAATAATAATAATAATAATAATAATAATAATAATAATAATAATAATAATAATAATAATAATAATAATAATAATAATAATAATAATAATTTATATCCCGCACTTTCTTGGCCAAAGTTGACTCAAGGCGGCAATTACAACATGTCCACAACATACAATATAAAAAGAGCACAAAAATATAATCAGTAAATAATCAATACTCAATAATAAACATAAATTAACCACTACTAATAGCTACTAATACTACCACAATAAGGTGAAAGGCTTTCGATGTCTGTTTCCTGCACTGGTTGTTGTTGATGGAAAAGGCCACTGAATCAAGTATTAAGATGTCAAACTGTGAAATGGTAGATAAACCTTCACTGTCAAGCTGGGGGATAGATAGAGAGTCAGGAATATTTCTCTGCTATATACTTCACAAGCTGATAGCTAGGCTGTAAGCACAGATAGGCCAACAGAAAAATGAGAATGGAATGATCTGTCTCTACAATTAGGAAATTGTGAGGAACTTTGTGTGTTTGTGAGAGAGAGGTTATTCCTTAGCCACTTGGATCAGCAGCAGCATCTGTCTAGGGAACCTGACTGATAGTCTCAAACAGAGCTTTGAGTGGTTTTAGGAAGGCAAAGAGTGGCAAACTGAGCTGGTTCCTTGCGATAATGAAAGTAAGGTTAAAGGAAGAGAAAGTGGGCAATGAAAGTAGCCAGGATGATCTCCAAGGTGAAGAAATATGATCATATCACTCCAGTTCTGGCCCAGCTAAAATAGTTCCCGTTCCTTTCCATATCAGGCAAAAGTGTTAACATTCACAAACTAGCATAGTTGAGGACCTTGTTATCTGACAGAACGTCTCTCCCAAGGAATGTCTGCCCACACCACTTAATCTTCACCAACCACACAGCTCCTGGTGTCTACACTGAGAATGGCAAAGAAGATTTCAACAAGCCTACTTGGTGGTGGCACTCACATTTTGGGACTCCTTGCTAGTGGAGCTGCACCAAGCCCCTTTCCTGGATATATCTGAAAAACATCTTAAAACAACCCTGTTCTGGAAAGCATGTAGTGATCTTATCCCAGCAGCCAGTTAATTCAGTTTCAGCATTAGTTTAATTTTATTTTATTTCCTGGATGTGCCTTTTTGTGGGGTTGAGTTGGGGGGGATAAATATATTGAGATACATTTTAACATGTTGCTGCTGGATTGAGTTTGTATTTTATTCTTTATATATTGGATTTTAATTGTGTACAGTGCACAGAATGCGAATGCCTACCCCATGGGAGGCATGGAAGTCCATTGAATGGATGAATGAAGGAATATCTTTTAATGACTTCTCCAGCAAAGAGCATGCAGATTTTGACACCAGGGGCTTATATTTAAGCCCAAATGCATATTATGATTTAAGGTGCCCATAGGTGGCTGAATGGACACACAGGTAATGACTGGTATTTGGACTGACATTCTTCCCCTTGTCCTTCAAAAGTTTGCATTTGTACACATTTCTGTGATCAGTAAAAGGTGTGACCTTATATTTTTCCTACATCCTGCATCTGCAATTCCTTTAAGCTAGCTGCCAAGGGCAAAGTCTGTATTAGACAGGAAATACCTGTAGGATTGGGGAGCGAAATAAAAAACCAATCTTAAGGGTGATTCAGGAAGCTAAATGGTGGAATGGAGGTCTAATGCCAAAGTACACAATCAGTCCAAAAGTCAAGTCAGGCCAGTAGTACTGGGACAGAAAAAATAAGAGTCCAAAAAGCTTTGTCAAGCAATCCAAAAGTCATACAGGCAAAGGAGTCAGCAGCAAAAGGCAGGTCTCAAGGCAGGCAGGGTCTGAAGCTAGCAAACATGTTGTCTCCAGTAAAGTTCTTGTCCTGGACTAAGTTTTCTATAGCTGAGTTCCTTAAGCCTGATTGAGAGCTTAGTTGCAGGCACCTGGTCAGCTAAGGAATGAAATTGCTTGTCACATTTGGCCCTCTGGAGTTTTTCTTAAGGAGACACTTAATTGCAAGGAGGACTTACTACCATCAGCATTTCCCCACATCTGAACAGTTCATGGGAGCTTCCAGTTTGGGTGGGGCCTTTTCAATAATCTTTGCATATGCTGGGGGCTATCACAGAGCTTCCTCTGTGTATTTGGCTTCTGGGCTCCTGAGGGTCCAGGATCTACAGCAGGATTTCCCAATCTTGGGTCCCCAGATGTTCTTGGACTTCAATTCTCAGTAGGCTTGATCAGCAGGTGTGCTTACTTGGGCTTCTGGTAATTGAAGTCCTAGACCACCTGGGACCCCAAGGTTGGAAACCCTGATCTATAGGACCCAGTAGCTCCTCCCTTTTTCCAGCTTCAGGAAATTCCAATTCATCCTTGTTGAGGGACTTATCCAGGAGTGAAAGTGATATAAGTTGGAGGATAACAAGCCTTTGAGCACAGAATGTCAAGTTGCAAAATGGAAGGAGAATTGCATTTCCCTGCAAAAGCTCTGTGTAAAAACTGCTGCCTAGGAATGTTTTATGTTTCATATGGCAGCATGTAACTATATTTTCTGTCAAAATTTGCATTGATGAATGTAGTTTCTTCAAAGAGATACAGGTATAAATGCACATTGAGAGTCTTATTCAGGCAAGAATGATGTTGTAAACTCCAGAATCATTGCATTCTGATCAGCATATTCTCAAAGATTAATCCTTCAATACTTCGTATGTGAACACTGACGTTCAAGCAAGTATTTCTGCTATACTTGACCTGTTGGTAACTGGAAACATTGGTGTAGCTACAGTAAAAATGTATATTCAAATGTACACAGATGTTCTAATTAAGGAAGCATCAAAATAAACAAAAAGTTATCTTCTATTGTTATTTTAATTCTACTTCTTAGCAAGGTTGGTGTATGCTTTTGGAGCAAAGTGTGAAGCCTAAAAATCTATAGATGAGGTAACACATTGGCAAAACCACAGATTTTTTAATTTTAGGAAGCAAATTAACAGCTGTTGTAAATTTCTTTAAATGGGTAACTAAAGATTTTGAAATTACTCAAGTGGCTCAAATTAATATGGGGACATTAGTCTTGCTTCTATAGGCCTGTACATTCTCGACTTAATTTTTGGGACTTTGCAATTTTTCAACTTTCTGTAGTTTAGATATTGCTTGTTAGTGGAATTCCATTTTCTATAAGATTATTTGGTAGTTATTGATTAAAGAATCTGTGGTAGATAACTTGTTATTCATTTAAAAAAGTCGGATGTGAGAAGAATATGATTTCCTCTTCCAAAGCACAAATAAATTTACAGTGAGGCAATGATCTGTGACAGTACTGTTGTTGTGCTACTCACCAACATTTACTTCTGTGCCTACTCCTTAATCAAGGAAATTTTAAAGAACACTCCCAATTGTTTTGCAGGAAAAGATATATGCTGAGGGTGGGGACCTATTACCTGTTGTCATAGCCCAGGGGTGCCCAACCTTTTTGGGCCGTGGGCCGGTCACATGGTTCAGGGAGCTGGTCACTATGGCCAGTGGGCCAATTCATCTGGCCCATGAAGCCCTTGTCGCTCTTGGAAGTGGAAGTAAAATGCGATAGGAACAACAAGGGCTTCGTGGTCTTTTGTTTCGGCACTCCTGCCATAGGCACTTCTGAGCTGTAGTTTGGGCACCCCTGCCGTACCCACATGCATGCTTTAAAGGTATACATGGCAATAGCAGAAATGCACTGAATAATGAAAAGCAACTCATTCATGTGTTTTGTTGCTTTTAGAAGCATTTGGGTTTTGCCTTCCTATGAGTGCTTTATCTCCATGGTTTCAACTGACTGAAGATATCACAGGGAGGGACACATTGTTCAAAGTGGGTTGAAATCATGTATTCACCATTCAGCTATCAATTCATCATTTCTCTGACGTACTCCATCCTTTCCTGTCTGAAGGATTACATTAGGTAGTTCACCTTTTCCCAAATTCACTTTATTTTTGTGTTTCCTACAGCAGATGCCTGTTTTGGAATTGGAACAGGTAGCTGCATGAATTTACAGTCCAACCCCCATGTATGGTATTCAAAGTCCCTACTATCTCTGTGAAGCGTTGTTTCCGGCACAGATCTGACAGTCAGGAGGGAAATGGAAAAAATAATAATACTTGGGCTGCAAAATTTATCTTAAGATGTTGATTCAACACTCAATCCACTATGCAATGTTTATCGAAGGTGCTTGATCTAGCATATTGGTTTTCCTTCCCTTAAACAGGTTGTGTGCTTTCTTTCTTCCCCACCTTCTAAGAGATGTGGCAGTGAATCATCCTAGTATAGTATTTGTTTAAATTATGGATACACTTTGGGAATAAAATATTCTGTGCTCAGAAGCACCATTGCACATAGCAAGTGCAACAAAGGCTGGAGTGTGTGTGTGTGTGTGTTTAAGAGCCTGATTTCCCAATCTCAGCACTTTTATAAGAGGTGGTCTACTGATATGCTCTCCCCTCCCAACTCCTGGCAGGTGAGCAGATCAATTTGGCTGAGTTGCTAGTATTTAGGTGAGAATCTTCATAGGATGCAGGTGTCTTTGTCAGAACAATGTGGGAATGAATACTTCCAAACGGCAGGCTATTGCTCTGGTTACCTTCCTTGTATCAGATAAAAGCACATCAATATAGTCCCTTTGCTATAAATGCAACTGAGAAACTGTATGACTTTCCGAATAATATATTTGTATGCTCATCTGCAGGCAAGTAAACATTACTAACAGTTACTGGTTCTAGTAAGGGGATCTGACTCCGACTGCATCACTCTAGATTAAATGCCATGGCAACAGCCAAATAGTGATAGACTTTGAAGGTAGGGTAATAATAAATTATGTCCTTGCCATCTCATTAGCATAATTGACTCTCCTCATCATTGGGAAAAGAGCCTGTTTCATAGGGCTAGATAGAAAATAAAATATTGCTGTTAAGAACTGTGTACAATTATGCTTTAAGCATTACAGCTATTGTTGGGTAGCTTTTCAGAGGGGTTTACTACTAGAAAAGTTGTCCTTAGACTGCAGCTAAAGACTAGAGTGCCATTCACTCGAGCCAAGGTGATATGGAATATAGTGGAGGTTACACTGGTAAAATGTTGGTGTTTTCCTCTCCCCCAGGTGTCTTAGAGTAAGAGATTCCCTGGTATTTTAAGATTGTTTTGCCCAAAAATAACATAAAAGTGCTCTGAATGGCTGACTTTTAAAGCTCTCCATATTTAGTTGCATACAATCGAAATAACTGCCATTTACTGAAAGTCTGGCCAGGTTATCCTGCTTGGTAATACAGTAGACCATACTGCCAGCCAACTCAACACCAAGTGTTAGGCAGCAGTTAACTAACCTGACAACCTTGAGAATTAATGGTCTTGGGTGCCGAAGTCCACAGGGAAGGGTGAGGGTCCCCAAGTGGATTAAATCCCACTTGAATCCATCTTGATGGAGGCCAGCAGCTCCACCAATCCTGGCCTGGGGCTGATGAGAACTTTACATGCCAAAAAGGCACAGGACTAGAAAGTGACTCACAGAACTGGTTTAGTGGTATGGGGGTCATGCTGCGATGTGGAAGGCAGATGAAAGGCCACTTCATCATATTCTCAGAACAGTCTTCAACCCTTTATGTATCTCAAACCAAGCTACATGGAACACAGATTGGTATCCAATCCAATGTGTCTTTTTGGAGACATTCTTACCCAATCTTTGTTCAAGTTCAGGTTAGCATTGTTGTGTTTTCTTGAAATATTGCCAATGGCATAGCAGATGGTGCAGTTGATACTAGTCCCCAATGTTTTCAGGTCCTTGAGGTGCAGGCAGAAGAAAGGGGCTTCTGGCTATGGCTATGACAGTCTGCAAAGAGGAGCACCATACAGTGGTACCTCAAATTACAAATTTAATGCGATCCAAAGCATTTTTCATGTTATGAAAAATTTGTAACTCAAATTTCCCATAGGAATGCATTGAAAACCAAAATTCATAACTTGAAACATGGTTTACCATAGGAATGCATTGATAACCAAAATTCATAACTTGAAACATGGTTTCTCATAGGAATGCATTGAAAACCAAAATTCATAACTTGAAACATGGTTTCCCATAGGAATGCATTGAAAAACCAAAATTCATAACTTGAAACATTGTTTTCCATAGGAATGCATTGAAAACCAATTAATCTGTTCTGGAAAAATTCATTCCTCGAGGCATTATTTTCAATTGATTTTCATTCGTATTGTGATAATTTTGTAACTTGAACCATTTGTAACTCGAGGTACCACTGTATTTTATTTTCTCCCTTTTCCTCTTCCAGCTGTAAAGATAAATCCCCAATTTCATCAGCAAGGTAAATAGGCTTCCTAACATAGCCATAGGGAAGGGTGGGATGGAGGGATTCATATCCACAAGAATGGCCAAGCAGCGATAAGCTTTGAAGGCAGGTCAGTAGTAACTGATGCCCTTGTCCTAGATTTTGGTAACCTTTCTCTCCAGTCACCTCCCAGCTAATATAAGAAGAAAGGTCTGTGCTGAATAACTAAATTTTAAAATGTGATCATACCAGCCTTCCTTGCATCCTCCAGATGTTACACTAAAATGTCCATCATCCCCAGACATGAGGACAACCATGGCTCTGGTGTCAATCCTGCTGACAGAGGTGTAGCCTGCTAAATAGGAACCACATTTTCCTGGTGGTTCAAGAACCATTCTTCATTGTATTTTCTTCTAATTCTATTGCCCAGGCCAAAGTTAAGAACAGAAACAGTAGCTGTTGGTAATGTTTACGTGCCTGCAGATGAATGTACAAATATATTTTAAGGGAAGTCATACAGTTTCTAACTTGCATTTACAGCAAAGGAAAACATTAATGTAAAGTGACATCAAACACAATTTTTAAATTTTTCTCCTTCTCTTGAACCTAGTGATAATCAAAGGAGTCATCATTCCTAGGTCATGTAAGAGCATCCAAAATGTGTAGAGGCCTGCAACCTCATGCACGTTTCCTTGGAAGTAATTTTTTGAGGTTTTCTGAAATGTAAATTAAACATTTGTGGATCCTCTCTTTTGTGAGTCCTCTCTTTTGTGTTCTATTTATTTTACCATTTAGTTAAACAACTTCTTCTTCTACTACTACCATCCCCTTGGGGGTTGAGGGAGATGCAAGGTTCTTGTTCTTGAACTTCTGGCAGCCTCCACCAGTGTTATTTTGTGGTGTGGTGGTTAAACTGCAACCAAAAGGTTGTGAGTTCAATCCTGACCAGGGCTCAAGGCTGACTCAGCCTTCCATCCTTCCAAGGTTGGTAAAATGAGTACCCAGCATGTTGTGGGCAAAATGCTAATTAACTTGTGAACTGCCCAGAGAGTGCACTAAGTACTATGGTGCAGTATATATAAGTGTTACTGCTTTTCTTTTGCTTCTTGTAATTTTTCTTTGATGCTATCTCTCCACCTTTCTCTGGGTCTGCCTTGTGGTCTTTGTCCTTCTCCTCTTTTCACATAGGCCAGTGATGGTGAGCCTTTTAGAGATCAAGTGCCAAACTGCAACCCAAAACCACTTATTTAATGCAAAGTGGCAACACAGCAACAGGGGAGGAAGGAAACATTCACATTGGGCTTCTAGGCAGAGGAACAGGGCAAATTCTGTGCTGGGGTGACTGAGTGCCACCTCTGGCACGCGTGTCATAGGTTCACCACTACTAACATAAGTGTTGTATGGTATTGAATTCCAAATGAGTAAAACCACTTTATTTGTTGTCTCTATATGCAGTTAAAGATTGGTTCTATTCCAATTCTTTCCTTATTTCATTTAATTTAATATTTCTATACCGCCTTTCTCAGACCAATGGCCTACTAAAGGTGGTTTACATAGGTAATGAAATGACAAAACAAAAATAGCATATACAAAGTTACATAATTCAATAAGCAGGCATACACAATAGAAATTCAATTACAAGTAGCATCACAAGATATCAGCAATACAATACAATTTAAAACATTTCAGAAAACAAAAGGGAGACCTCAACCATGAAGTCCCAAACAAAGTCTGGTAAAACAGAGCCGGAAAGGGTGTGGCAACATGGCAGTGGCAATTCGGAGCTCCCCATGGTCACAGGGGCTCCCTTTATTCTCATCCCACCAGATGGAAGGGGCGGGAGGGGTGCAGCAGTGCAGCAGCAGCAGCGGCAGCAATTCAAAGCTCCCTGTGGCCACGGGGGCTCCCTTTATCCTCCTCCCACCAGGTGGAGGGGAAGGGAGGGGTGCAGCAATGTGGCGTCAGCAGCGGTGGCAATTCGGAGCTCCCCATGGCCACGGGGGCTCCCTTTATTCTCCTCCCACCAGGTAGAGGGGTCAGGAGAAGTGCAGCAATGTGGCGTCAGCAGCAGCATCGACTCGGAGCTCCCCGTGGTCATGGGGGCTCCCTTTATCCTCCTTCCGCCAGGTGGAGGGGGAGGGGGGTGCGGCAGCATGGCCGCAGCAGCGGCAATGATTCGGAGCTCCCCATGGCAACAGGGGCTCTCTTTATCCTCCTCCCACCAGGTGGAGGGGATGGGAGGGGTGCAGCAGTGCGGCATCAGTGGTGGCGGTGATTCAGAGCTCCCCATGGCCACGGGGACTCCCTTTATCCTCCTCCCGCCAGGTGGAGGGGTGGGAGGGGTGCAGCAATGTGGCGTCAGAAGCAGCAGCGATTTGGAGTTCCCCATGGCCATGGGGGCTCCCTTTATCCTCCTCCCGCCAGGTGGAGGGGACAGGAGGGGTGCGGCAGCGCGGCAGGAGCATGGCGTCAGCAGCGGTGGCGATTCTCATTCCTGATTTTATCCCTTTTACTCACTCCAGCAGCCTTCCTCAGACATCTTATTTCCATCGTGAAAAACGTTTGCTTATGTTTTGTTGTGTCCATGTATGGCACTGGTAACATAAGGTGGGAATGAATATGTTTTGTATGAGGTGTTTCTTTGGGCTGGTCAGTATTGCCTTATGTTTGTTTTACTGCACCGTATGTTAATATCTTGATCCATATAGCAAATATGCTATAACTAAAATTTTACTTAAAGGTACTAAATAATCATGCTAAAGTATATTTGGAATTGAAAGCACAAAAAAATATGCAAAGAGTTAGAAATTGGAGGTACGATCCTAATTTGTTCAAAGATCAGAAAAGCAAGGAGGTAATCATGGAAAGTTGGAAAGAAAGTTGGCACTGGAACGATAATAATGAGGTTAATTTTAACGTTGTATGGGATACCATGAAGTCAGTTTTTAGGGGGGAAAGCATAAAATTGGCAAGCCTCAAATATAAAAAGAATAAAGCAGAGCATATAGAAAAAGAAAGGGAAATAAAACAATTACAGGAAGAACATGCAAAAAGTAAAGATAAAATTTTTTTTTGAAATTACAAGGACTTAAGGCAGAAGTAATGGGTAAGGATATGGATAAAGTTAAACGAGATTTGACTTATTTAAATAGGGAATATTTTGAATTTAGTAATAAGAACTCAAAATTATTAGCAAGAGCAGCTAAGGTTAAAAGGGAAAAAAGAGAAATTGGGGTGTTAGTGGACAGGCAAGGTTCAAGGTGTAATAAGAATAGCGATAAATGTAAAATAGTTAGGGAATTTTACCAGGTGTTATATGCAAAAAAAGAAATAGATATGGAAAAGCTTAAAAGGATATTGGAGAGGCAGTTAGGGAATGGGATAAAACAAGAGCATAGGGAGAAAATGGAGGAAAAGATAACTGATAAAGAGGTTAAGGGGGTAATAAGTGGATTGAAGATAGGGAAAGCTCCGGGGGATGATGGATTATCAACGGAATTTTACAAAGAATTCAAAGAGGTGGTGGTCCCGAAACTGGTGAAGTTATATAACTATATATTAGATGGAGGATCAATTCCGACTTCATGGTATAACACTACAATTGTTCTTTTGCCAAAACCTGGTAAGAATTTGGAAAGAGTGGATTCGTACAGACCAATTTCGCTTATAAACCAAGATGCGAAGATCTTCACGGCAATATTGGCTAATCGATTAAATAGTTTTATGGGGGAATATATAAATGTTGATCAAGTTGGGTTTTTAAAAGGACGACATATGGCGGATTTGACTAGAAGGGTATTAGATTTAATAGACAATGTTAATCAAACAAAGGAAAAAGTGGGACTACTATCATTGGATATTTTTAAGGCATTTGATTCATTGCAGTGGTCTTCAATTAAGGAAATAGTTAGAAAATATGGGTTTGGGGATAAATTTAATAGGGTTATAGATCTACTATATCAAAAAGGAAATGCCAAGGTTAGAGTAAATGAGGAGCTTACGGATCTGATAAAGCTAGAGGCTGGCACTAGGCAGGGCTGCCCATTATCTCCTATTTTGTTTATAATGGCAATGGAGATTTTAGCTAAAAGTATAAGGGAGGATTCAAATATAGAAGGGATTATGGGTAATAAAGTGAGCATGTACGCTGATGATACATTGCTTATGGTGAAGCACCCGGAACAGGTAATGGACAGGATTAAAGATCATCTACAAGTATTTCAAGCTATAACTGGATTAAAGATAAATTGGGACAAATCTGAATTGATGTTGTGCAATTTGAAATTGAGCGAGATGGGTAGGACGGTGTCGACACTTAATATACAAATCAAAGATAAGTTGAAGTATTTAGGGATAAGCATTTCAAACAAATTAGAAGAACTCAAACGATTGAATTATGACAGCTTGAGAACTGAATTTAAGAATAAAATACAAGAACTTCAGAAGTTAAAGCTGTCATGGTTCGGAAGGATTGCTATGTGTAAAATGATATTGTTACCAAAGATTAACTTTTTATTTGATACGCTCGCGATCCACTTAAAAGAGAAAGAAATTAATGAGTTTCAAAAAATGTTTAATGGTTTTTGTAATGGAGGAAAAAAATCTAGGCTTCCAAAGAAATTATGGTATTTGTCTCAGAAAAAAGGGGGTTTGGGTATGCCAAATCTGTTAGTATATTACCGAGCATTTCAAGTCAAGAATGTTGTGAAGATCTTGGCAAGAGAAAAGGTAATTTGGGAACAATTGGAAATGAAAGAATACAGAAATATTGGAAACTTGAATTTTCTGGGAATGAAGGATAAGGTGAAAAGGTCAAATAATACTATGATGAAAGGTCTCATGGAGGTGTGGAAGAAGGTAAAAAAAGATATGGTCCCGAATCTCTCCCCAATTTTGGAATTGACTGATATGATGTGTTTCCCAATAAAATTAGACAAAGAAAAAATAGAAATATTGGATAAAAATGGGACGTTGTTACTGAAGGATTGGTTAAAAGCATGTGATGTTGATGCCGAGCGGAAAAAAATGTTTGAGATATTAAATTTGAATTGGTTTCAGAAGTTAAAGGTGGACAATTGGAATAAAAAATATAAAAGAGAACTAGGGACAGATAGAGTACTTACGGAATTTGAGGAATTGGTAAGGAAGATTAGAAAAGGGGAAAGTAGTATTAAAGGTCTTGTAAGCAAGCTTTATAATATATTGAATAGAGGTGCAGATCCACAGGAGGATTTGAAATGGAAGTGGGAACAAAATTTGAATATAAAAATTGGGGAGATTGAATGGAAAAATAAATGGAAAAAGAGAATTATGAGAACAATGTCTGTAAGAATTAAAGAACATAATTTCAAAATGTTGTGGCAATGGTACCTGACACCATTAAGACTTTACCAGATGGATAATAAAAGAGATAAATTATGTTGGAGATGTAAAGAATTTGATGGAACATACGAACATATGTGGTGGAGCTGTAAAAAAATAAGGGATTTTTGGGGAAGAATAGAAAATGAGTTTGGTGAAATATTGGGTAAAAGTGTTAAGTTGGTGTCGGGTACTATTCTTTTAACGAATGTGGAAGACTTGGGTTTAAACAAGGAGGAAAAAGAATTACTGGAAATCGTACTGACAACGGGTAGACAATGTATAGCCAGAAATTGGAAAAACAATGTAGATATTCAGATTGGAGAATGGTATAAAGAAATGTGGAGTTTAGCACTGAACGATAAATTGACATGGGAGATTAAAGTCAAAAGAGATAATTTAAAAGAGAATAGATTTTGGAATATATGGAAACCGTTCGTGGATCACTCTATTATGGCATGTGATAGTTCAGGACCAGTACCATCTCAAAGAAGCTTCTGGAGCTGAGTAGAAAATAAACTCTCCGGGCATTGTATATATTCACAGGGTGATTATTATTGGTTAAAAAGATTTGTGGTAGTACAGAAAGTTTTTTTCTATTATTTTGGACTTTGAAATAATGGTTCTTAATATTTGGTGGTTAAATAGTAGTTAATGAGTATAGATATTGTTATGTGCTAGCATATAGTAATGTTTGTTAGTATGATATTATGGATTTGTTAGTGTAATGTATTCTTAATGTACTGTTAATGTTTTCTTTTCTTTTTTTGTATGTCTATTAAAAACTCAATTAAAAAAAAAAGGTACTAAATAGCTGCACGGCAATGCTAGTGTAAGTCCTATATGTATAAGTCCACATTTGGTGCCTAACAAATGTAGCATAATGAAACTTTTCCTCACATTTTTCTTCTAAGGAATACAGAGAAGCATTTAAACTGCACAGCAACCCTGTGAGATAGGTGATGTTGAGATACAGCTATTTACCCAAAGCCAAATAGTGTCATTATAGACCAGGAGGAATTTAAACACATTTCTTATATTTTCCTGTTATTCTGAGTAACATAGATGTGACAGCTCAGGCTGGCTCTGCCTTTATTATTTAATTTAATATTTACTTGCCATTAAGGCAGTGGTCGGATTCAAATTTTTAAATACCTACTCTGTGGGCATGGCATGGTAGGTGTGGGTAGGTGGTCATGTGACTTGCTGTGAGGCTCTGGCAACCAGATGGGGGAAGCCCAGTGAGGCTGTGCCACTGGTATGGGAGGCAGGTGCAGGCCTATGACCTGAGGCTCTGGCAACCAGATGGGGGAAGCCTGGGGAGGCTGTGCCACCGGTATGGGAGGCAGGCGCAGGCCTATGACCTGAGTCTCCAGCAACTGGATGGGCAGGGCTAGTTGGAATTTCTACTACCAGTACGGGTGTACCGGGGCGTGCCGACAGAATCCCACCACTGCATATAGGTGACAGGTATGGAAAGCACTATAAGCAAAGTTGCAAATGGTGTGTGACCACCAGGTGTTCACACATATTTATACCTGAGCTCCAAAGAAATTTCTCACTTTTTGGGTTGCAGAACAAGATGGAAGCTTGAGAAAATGCATAAATAAATGATTGTGCTATGAAAAATGGATAAATAAAAGCACACCAATACCCATCTGGAACCTTGCCAATCTTGGTACCTGATGTAGAAAATAGATGGAAAGAAAATGTACTGGAATTTGCAGATGGAGTTCTATTTTTCTGGGGTTTGTACCATGTAATTTATTGTATTTCTTGTGTTTACGCTGTATACCACTCAGAATAGTAGTCATATTAGATGGATGGTATATAAATTGACTCACAGACTACAGAATGAAATTGAAGCTGAGTTCAAGCATTCACGTAAAAGTGTAATAAAAGAGGCTGGATGCAGAGTAGGAATTCCAATATTTGTCTCCATGTAGCTCCTCTACATATTTAGAAATCTTTTAATCTTAAAACACTGAGAAGGAGATCTCAAGTGTTCCTATAAAACTCCCATTATTGGAAGTTCTGATTCCTCTGTGTTCCTGTGTGAGGCTCTGTAAGTGTTTTATCAGGGGTTCCCAACCTAAGGCCCATGGGACAGATCTGGCCCCTGGCACCATTTCATGTGGCTCCCGCCCCTCCAAGGGCATTGGAGAAACAGAATGGCTGCTCCTTTGATGCTATTGGGACAAAATGGCCACTCCAATCGTGCATTCAAGGCCAAATGTCCATCTGGCCCTCAAAGCTGACTGAGAGAGTGTGACCTAGCCCCTGGCTTGAAAAGGTTGGGAACCCCTGGTGTATATAATTGAAGGTATTTACAATGTTCCTTGCAGATTCTTGTGTCTAACACACAAAACAAAACTCCATGGTGATATTTAGAGATCAGGGCTCCCATCTTCACTACGAATTTAGCTATATATGTGAGTAGGTAGTCATATATCTAAGACTTGAGAGAGAAAGTGAGTGAACTCTTTTATCAGCCATGCAGACACAATTTCTTTCTCTTCCAATCTTGGCCCAAATAAAATCCAATATCCTTTTTTTTTCTACCCCAGCTAGACAGGTGCGTGGTGACAAAGAATTTCTCTCCATTGATGAGGACACCAGCCAATCAAAGTATAGTTTGATGCCCTAAGATCTCACACAATGGAATCATCTAGGGAGAAGGTCAAGTTACATAGCCAAAGTTGAGAGTTGCCACACTGTTATATGTCTAACGCTTTCAGAAATGAAAATATAACAAAAGGGGAAAATCTATGGCTCTAATGGTTGTTCATATTGTTTGGAGGGACACTTTGGATTGCTAATATTTCACATGGATTTCATCTGAGCCACTCAGAATGTTATAAGCCACATGGGACAATAGAATAACTGCATTGGTAGGGAAGTTTTAGGCCATGAAGTCCAAACCCCATGTCACTGCAGGAATCCAAATCAAAGCAGATATGACAGATGGTTGTCCAATTCTCTCTTGAATGCTTCCAGTGTTGGAATATTTACCACTTCTCAAGGCAGTTGGTTCCACTGTTGTACTGCTCTAACTGTTAAGATGTTGCTTTTGATATTCAGCCTATTCAGGACCTCACAGGCTTTCCAGATTTTTTGGCATATTTTTGCTAATATTTTGAAAAATTCAATCTCTGTCATTTGAAATAGTTGTCAGTATCTAATTCTGGAGATTTATTTATTCCTAGTGCTTCCAAAGCAGGTTTTATTTCACTTTCTATAACTGCAGATTTCTCTTCTTCTTCAAGGAACCTGTCACAGTTATACTTCTTCTACTGATTTTCAGTATATAGTTTCTCTTTTATTTTTTCCTGCTCAGATAGTGCGTTTCACTGTTGGTCATCCAGGATCCCTCATCTAGGCTTTTACTTCTGCTTCTGGGAGCAATGAGGGCAGCGCGGGCCTGATGAATTTGTGTGGATTCACAGGGGGCTTGGGCTTCTGGGAATTGTAGTCCAAGAAGATCTGGAGTGCAAAGGTTCACCATCACCCCGCTCTTGGGTATCATGAAGAGCCGCCCACCCCATGGGCCGGACAGGAGTTCAACCGGCTCTTGGTCGGGAGAGGAGAAGGCGGGGAGAGACATCAGCGGCACCTGGGGTCGATTCTACGGCTCCAAAAGCCACCCCCGCCACTGCCACCGCCAGAGCTGCCCACCCCAGGGGCTGGGCAGGAGTTCGACAGGCTCTCGGCCGGGAGAGGAGAAGGCAGGGAGAAACATCAGCGGCATCTGAGGTCGCTTCTATGGCCCCAAAAGCCATCCCCCCCACTGCTGCCACCGCGAGAGCCGCTCACCCCTTGGGCCAGACAGGAGTACAACCGGCTCTCGGTCAGGAGAGGAGAAGGTGGGGAGAGACATCTGCGGTACCTGGGGTCGCTTCAATGGCCCCAAAAGCTGCCCCCCACCGCTGCCACCACCAGAGCCACCCACCCCATGGGCCGGACAGGAGTTCGACCGGCTCTCAGTTGGGAGAGGAGAAGGTGGGGAGAGACATCAGCGGCACTTGGGGTCGATTCTACGGCCCCAAAAGCTGCCCCCCGCTGCTGCCACCACCAGAGCCGCCCACCCCATGGGCCGGGCAGGAGTTCGACTGGCTCTCAGCCGGGAGAGGAGAAGGTGGGGAGAGACATCAGCAGCACCTGGGGTTGCTTCTATGGCCCCAAAAGCCACTCCCCACTGCTGCCACCGTAAGAGCCACCCACCCCATGGGCTGGACAGGAGTTCGACTGGCTCTCGGCCCGGAGAGGAGAAGGTGGGGAGAGATATCAGCGGCACCTGGGGTCGCTTCTACAGCCCCCAAAGCCCCCCGCTGCTGCCACAGCCAGAGCCGCCCACCCCATGGGATGGACAGGGGCTCAACAGACACCTCATCCAGGAGAGGAGGAGGCGAGCCCTCAGAGGGATTTTAGGGGCGGCCGCTGGACTGGGTTAAAAAATCGCTGCTACAGCTGGAATTTTGTTAAGGAGGGTGGAGGGATTGAGAGGGTATGTTTTAAGTGGGTTAGGGAGGGAGGGAGAGATTGCATTGCCAACCAGGAAGAAGGGGGCAACACTCCATCTGGGACAATGGAGGAGGTTCCAGGGGCCATTTAGACGTTGTGATGGGCATGGGGTGTTATAACGGGAACCGAGGGATGGGCCGCACTCGGGGAACGTGGGACCGATGTTTAGTATCTGTCCCGCGTTCTGGCCCCCTGGTTATACCTCTTGGTCCTGAGCAGTTGATCCAGGGTGACCCCGCCCTTAAGCTGCTGCTGATGAATGCCAGGTCGGTCTGTAATAAGGCGCCCCTAATACAAGATTCTATTCTGGGGGAGCGGGCTGACCTGGCATGTATCACTGAGACCTGGCTGAGACCAGAGGATGGGGTTCCTCTATCAGAGATGTGTCCGGCCGGGTTCAGTGTTTGGCACCAGCCTAGGGAGGAGGGTAAGGGTAGTGGTGTTGCCATTATAGCCAGGGAGTCACTGGGAGTCACCAGGGCCACTGCTCCACAAATTCTGGGTTGTGAGGCCCTGCTCCTGCGGCTGGGCCCCAAGGGTCAGTTGAGGGTCTTACTCCTGTACCTGCCCCCTTGCAGGGTAAGGGACTCCCTGCCTGGGCTCCTCGAGGCTGTCTCAGCGTTGGTGTTGGAGTTGCCTAGGCTGATGGTTCTGGGGGACTTCAATTTGCCTTCGCTGGGGTCCATTTCCGGGGTGGCTCAGAAGTTCATGGGTTCCATGGCAGCTATAGACCTGGCTCAGGTAATTCGGGGCCCTACCAGGGGCAGTGGCCATACACCAGATTTAGTTTTTTTTGTCGGATCAGTGGCAGAGTGATCTGAGTTTACAGAAGCTAGACATAACACCTGTGCCATGGTCAGATCACTATCTGGTGGCTCTAGACTTCCTGGGGGCGACACTGCATCTTAGAGAGGCAGGGTCTATTAAAATGGCCTGCCCCGGCAACTGATGGATCCGGATGGATTCCAGAGGGAACTGGGGGATTTTCCTCTGGATCGGTGACACGATTCGCCCGAGGCGCTTGTTGACCTGTGGTACGGGACAACGACAGCTGCCTTGAATGTAATCGCTCCACTACGGCCTCTCAGAGCCCATGGAGTTAGATCATCCCTGTGGTTCACGGAAGATCTGCGGGAGACTAAACGGGTAAAGAGACGCCTTGAGCGCTGCTGGGTGAAGACCCGGTGTGATTCCAATTGGACACTAGCTAGAGCCGCTATTAGGGCCTACCTAGTGGCGATGGGGTGGTGAGGAGGCAATACTTCACCACCCTTATTGCCTCCGCTGATAATTGCCCAGCCACCCTGTTTCGGGTGACCAAGTCCCTCCTTGGTAGGGGGGGGGGGGTTATGCCTGGTTGGCAGGGATCGGCTGAGGACTTTGCTGACCATCTGGTGGAGAAAAATCGATCGGATTCACTCAGGGTTTAATCCTGGTGTGGCTGGGGAGGGTCCGGGGAAAGCCAGTGCACAGTCTTGCAGTGTTATCTGGGATCGGTTTGAGCCAGTTGCCCCAGATGAAGTGGACAGGCTCCTGTGGTGGTTCACGCCACTAATTGTCCATTGGATCCCTGTCTCGCCTGGCTGGTAAAAGCCTCTAAGACGGTGACAGGTGGCTGGGTCGGGGCTATAATTAATGCGTCTTTTTGGGAGGGGATGTTTCCTGCACTGTTGAAGCATGCTTTGGTGTGCCCCCTCCTGAAGAAGCAATCCCTCGACCCAGCAGTCCTAACTAACTACAGACCTGTCTCCAACCTTCCCTTTTTGGGGAAGGTGCTGGAGAAGGCAGTGGCGCGTCAGTTGCAGGGGGTACTGGATGAAGCGGAATATCTGGAATATTCCAGTCAGGATTCAGACCTAGATATGGTACTGAGACTGCATTGGTCGTGCTGATGGATGATCTCTGGCGAGAGCGGGATGGCGGTTATCCATCTGCCCTTGCTCTTCTTGACCTCTCAGTGGCATTCAATACCATTGACCACGGTATCCTTCTGGAACGGCTCTGAGGATTGGGGATCCAGGGCACTGTGTGGTCCTGGTTTTCCTCATTTCTGAGGAGCCGGAACCAGTCGGTGTGGCTGGAGAGTGGGAGATCCAGTCCTAGGTTCCTAAAATATGGGGTGCCTCAGGGCTCGGTACTCTCTCCTCTCCTATTTAACGTCTACATGAAGCCGCTGGATGAGATCATCCGTTCCCACGGGGTGCGGTACCACCAGTATGCGGATGACACACAGTTGTACATCTTGTCCCGTGGGGACCCCAGTGATGCAGTCGAAGTCCTTTCCAGATGTCTGGAGGCTGTTGGGGTCTGGATGGGGGTGAATGGGCTGCAACTGAATCCTAGCAAGACTGAGTGGTTATGGATAAGGGGTCCTGCTCTATTCCGGGAGCTACCATCTTTGGTTTTGGATGGGGCCATTTTGCCCCAGACTGACCCGGTGCGGAACCTAGGGGTCCTCCTGGATTCACAGCTGCTGCTTGAAGAACAGGTGGCGGCTGTGGCCAGGAGGGCGTTCACCCAACTTCGGGTGATTCACCAGTTGTGCCCGCTCCTGGACCGGGACTCCTTGCTCATGGTCACTCACGCTCTGGTGACCTACAGACTAGATTATTGTAATGTGCTCTACATGGGGCTGCCCCTGATGACCATTCGGAGGCTGCAGCTGGTCCAGAATGCTGCGGCCCGGGTGGTGATGGGGTGTGGGCATTATGCCCATGCCTCACCATTGCTTCGGGAGTTGTACTGGTTACCAGTTTGCCTCCGGGTGCAATTCAAGGTGCTGGTTTTGACCTTTAAAGCCCAATATGGTAGTGGGCCAGGTTACCTAAGAGACCATATCACTCTAAGGACTTCTGTCCATCCAACCAGAGTGGACCGGAGGGGCCCTCTAATTGTGCCATCAGCCAGAGGGGCTCGCCTCTCTGGCACAAGGAGGAGGGCCTTCTCTGTGTCTGCACCGGCCCTTTGGAACCTCCTGCCAGTAGAACTGCACCTCCCGATGGAGTTGTTGCCCTTTAGGAAAGAACTAAAAACCTGGCTGGCAGACCAAGTTTGGGGTGCAGGTAGAGGTGTGGCTTCCGTTGGGTGGTTGATATAGAGGTGTATGCCTTCCCCCACGGTTCCATCGGTATCTGCACCCCTTTTTAGGGGGTGGGTTTTTAATTCTGTATGTTTTTATCTGTTTTATCTATGATTGTGAACCGCCCTGAGTCGGCCTTGGTCGAGTGGGTGGTATAGAAATTTAACAAAATAAATAAATAAATAAATAAAATCACAACCTCCAGGTTGGAGAGATAGGCAGGCTATCTCTCAATGCCATTTCCAGGGAATCCTAAGCAGGTGAAGGCATCTCCTTGGGAATACCCTGAAGCAAATGGTGAGCCACTGTGTGAGACTGAATGCTGGACTGGATAGGCTGTAGCTGTTCCAGCAAGGCTGTTCTTATGAAGACAATCCCCTCCAAACAGGGCCAAAATTATTATAGAAACATCTTGTATAAACAATTTCCCTACCATTGCTAAAATCAGTGATAGGCACTGAAAATGATCATTTTTTTCCAGACAGCATGCTTTCAAAGTACCTATAATTGGAATGCAAGCCAGCATGATTGAAAAGCTCATGAAAAGCTTGTGCTGTGAAGTTTCCACGTTAATTCTTCAGATTTAATGAGTGTGAATAAGCACTCTGAGCTTATTGACACTTTTTTTGGTTCACTTGAAAACTGGGGAGGGTCAGGTATTACTAACAAACAGATTGATTCCTACTCTTCTAGCGTTAATAAAAATGAGTTCCTACAGTTGTTAAATGAAAGGACAACTAAAAAGAGGTTTCTTTTAATAATTTCCTCCTGTTTTAGCATGAAAAGCTCAGAACTCCAGTTAACTCACTGGTCACAATACAAAACCTGTTCCAACTACTTAAAAGACTGGGGATAATGGGATTTGTAATCCATCAACATCTGCAGAAAAACACTGGGAAAAAGATGTAGTGCAGGCAATGGTGGGATTCAATTTTTTTTACTGCCTACTCTGTGGGTGTGGTATGGTGGGCATGGCAAGGGGAAAAGCCCTTTGTTGCACCCAAATTAGGACTACTTTATTTCAAAACTCAGATTTAATTTAATTTAATTTAATTTTCGCACTTGTATGCCGCCCAATCAGGGAACCTGACTCAGGGTGGCTCACATGGTAAATAAACAATATACACAATATACACAGTAAATACACAGTAATACAATATACCAAATTCAATCTACCAAAACAGCATATATTAATATACCACAACATAATATACCACAACACAATCCTATAATAGACTCTCCACCCTGGCCACAGGCAAATTCCAAGGGCGGCGGCTGTGAGGTCCAGCTGCCCACCGCCATAACAGCCTTTCCAAGCCCAGAGGGGGGTGGAGCCCAGGAACGACAGCAGGTGGGGTACTCCTGGTGCCCATGGCCGGAGGGCCTCTTCGCCCCAGCTGAGGCCAAAGTCCATGGGCAGAGATGGATGGGTCCAGCTGGAATTTCTGCTACCAGTTCTGGCAAACTGGGACAAACCTGCTGAATCCCACCACTGAAGGCAGGGTTTCTAAACCTTGCCCCCCCCCCCCGGGTTCTTGAATTAAATTACCAAAAGCCCAAGTCAGCACACCTGCTGATCGAGGCTTCAGGGAATTGAAGTCCAAGAACATTGTGTTGCCTCATCTTAATCTGCAGTTATTTCTGCTAGATCCATGATAAAAAAACACAAGTGGGATGAGAGATCCCTTGGTTTCAATCTTTCAGGGTTAGATTACATCAGGAGACATAGCAACATTTTTAATATTATTGGACTGAAGCACCAGCTAGTCCAGGTTTTGCTCTACCATTTTCTCCAGACTGGACACCATGTGAAGAAGTTAAGTATGCCCCTGGAATCATAGCTGCCTCTGAAGTATATTCAGATTCAGCAGACTTGAAGGATGCCACTCTGAATGCAGAAATCTAACAAAATTTCCTTTCACTAATGACGCCTGAGCTTTGTGCCTCAGAGCGGAGCAACACTCACAGTGCTTTGATGCCTTGATATCACTGTTAATGAAAAACCCAGTGATAAGTTGTCAGAATAACAATGAAATGAGCCTCACTTGTCCGCCCTCCCTCACAAAAAAGTGTGCTAGTAAAGAAGTTTTTGCCTTGTTCCTGTCACTTCCACTATTATGGTGACAGTTATGTTAATATATTCTAGCCTGCATCTGTGGGTTTGTCATGCACACTGGCCCTAATATATAGTTAACTGAAGATGATTACTGAGCTTTGGGGGGTGGGGGGAGGATTGAAGCCTTGTCACAAGTGCTTCTTTCACTCAGATATTTGAATTCCACATAGGCAGTGAAGCAGAATAAATCTCTTGCCCATCTTTAAGCACCTACACAAAGGTCCTAACGCATGTGACAGTTGGGCTTTCTGGCACACCCTGGAGATAGGTAGCAATCAAAGAGAAAACTGTGTGAATAATTTTTAAAAAAATCTTTATTTTATTTGGTGCTTATTTATTACGTTTATATACCAGCTTTCTCCATCGCAGGACCTAAGGCAACTTACAACACAGATTTTTGAAACCGATGTAATAAAGGCCAACAACATACCAGGACCAACTTCAGTAGTGTAATGATATTAAAAGGATGTCACAATAAAATTTACACCAAATCCAAAGTTTAGAAACAACAATAACCCAAAGAAGAACATTATTCAAATGCCCTCTCTTGTGTCACATATATTTTTGTTGATGTGAGCATTGTTAGAGGAAAGGAAAGGAAAGGCTTCTCTTTAAGATGTTGAGATCCAAACTTTGGGTATTTCACTTGCTGTTTGGTCCACCACAAGGCTGGTTTGCTCCTAAAGACAAGAGAAGACCACAAATGGTTTTCCTTCAGTGTACAAATTGTTCCCTGTTAATATATTCTATTTAGTGCAGCTCAGAAGTCATGTGATATATCCATGGCCTTCCTGATACAAATGTCTACTCCATTGACAGGTGATCGAACGAACAGAGTAAGATTAGATATGAATCTCATCACACACACAAAAGGCTAACCCGTAAACTGTCAATAGCAGCTTCATGTCATGATTACTGCCCAATTCCTGGGAATATACTTGAGGTTGCATGTGCTTGAAACCAGAAGTATAAAACTAGAGGCTTTTTAAAAAAAATCATGAAAGAGGCACACAACGGTGCTTTCTGGGTTGGAAGGATTTTTGCTGGAGGAACTCTGCTCATGGGGCACCTGAATGAGGCTCCGTTTGTGTCCCCAAGATCTTTTCCCACTGAAATGGTCCCTTTTTATCTACTTGAAATATCCTGCTTTTGAACTGTTAGGTTGGCAGGAGCTGGGACAGAGGCGGACACTCATTCCATCATGCAGTACTGTACTTGGGTATTGAACTGCCGGCTTGCCAAAATTCCAGCTAACAAGATGAGCTTCTTAACCACTGAGCTACTGCAGTACCAAACTAGAGGCTAAAAAGTACAGATAGTTTTATACAGTGGTGGTATTCATTTTTTTTTACTACCTACTCTTGTGGGTGTGGCATGGTGGGCATGGCCAGGTGGCTATATGACTCAGTGGGCATGGCCAGGTGGCTCCAGCAACCAGATGGGGGATGCCCGGGGAGGCTGCAGCACTGGTATGGAAGGCAGGCACAGGTCTATGACCTGAGGCTCCAGCAACTGGATAGGTGGGGCCAGCCAGAATTTCTACTACAGGTATGGGTGTACCGGGATGTACTGGCTGAATCCCATCACTAATTTTATACTTTGGGTTTGGTACCTTTCCAGCACACACAACCAAAAGAAAGCCTTGACCTATCAATTTGCAAGTACAGTACTGTATTGTTAAGTCACTTAAGAAGAGAGCCATTCAAGAATATTGCTTGGCTTTGTAGAAAGGCTGAGAAAGTGAATTTATTTTTTTTTAAAAGTGTATTAGGATTTTGCTGCAACACTTTTAAGAAAAGAGAGAAAAGGAGAGACAGGAAGCAGCAATGAGGGGGATTTCTGGTTGCATTTCTCTTCATTTACTTCACCTCACCCCACCCCACCTTCCTTGCCCCCTCCATGGAGCTGAGGAAGTGTTTAATTTTCAGTATTGTAAAATGTTTCTCTTCTTAAGGTACTTCACAATACTGGTGAATTGACAGTGGGAAGATGAGGCAATAGGCCAGTGGTGGCTAACCTTGGCACTCAAGCTGTTCCTGGACTTCAATTACCAGAAGCCCAAGTCAGCACACCCTGATGATCAGGGCTTCTGGGAACTGAAGTCCAAGAACAACTGGAGTGCCAAGGTTAGCCACCACTGCAATAGGCCATTTGGATATGAGGACTGAGCCAAATGGCACATCATTTAGTTTAATCCCAGTGACCCTGTACTAGTCAATGCCTTGTAAATCACATTGATCCTTATGATACTACTGTATCCTAGTGTCTCTATTTAGCTTGCAGCAGTCTGCTACATTGAAGCCAAATAGCCTGGTCCATACAGTGATTCATACAGTATGGTATGATCTTTCAATGCCCTGGGCCCAGGCTTTCCACCTTGCTGTTTCTTCTTTGTTAATGAGTATCAGTAGCTAATAGCTAATGAGTATCAGTAGCTAGGAGGGGAGTTTCAATGGCAATGTTCTGTCCTTCAGACACACACCTCAGAAAGGCCTTCAAGCTATCAATCTTATAGTATTGCTAGATAAAGAACATTGTGGACAGGTCACTATGTCCACCCTGTGTGTACAGAAATGTGAAGGGAACTGTCATCAAGTTCAAGGAAACTTTAAAATAGATACAAACATTAGAGAGCATTCCCAATATTTAACTCAGCATAATTTATCATAATTTTCTACCACTGTAGATGAAGTTTTTTGTTTTTATGTTAACTCCTGCCTCTGTCTATTTAATTAAGAGAATACTTTAATTTAGTAATCTGTCACACATTAAGAGCCCTGGTGGTGCGGAGGTTGAACTGCTGAACTGTAGCCAAAATGTTGTGAGTTTGATCTTGATGGGGATCAAAGTTGACTGAGTCTTCTCCTGAGGTTGGTAAAATGAGTACCCAGCATGCTGCGAGCAAAATGTAAATTAACTCGTGAACCACCCAGAAAGTGCACTAAGCACTGTGGGGTGTTTTATAAGTGTAATTGTTAATTGCTACTACAACAAATCATGGACACACACACCACTACTTGTGCAAAATTTCTTGCCAGCTTAATTAAAATACATAAACATGGCATGGGCAATAATCTTATGCTGTGAATATAATATAACTCTAAACAATCAGTAGAGACTAGGGCTGTAGCCAGGATTCTAGCTGTGGGTGGGCGAATATTTTTTCAGGATGGGCAACAAAGCCTCTTTTCAATACATTCCTATGGGAAACTACGCCTTGTCAGAGTGGGCAAACTGGTAACTCAGGGTGGGCCAAAAGAACCATGCCCCCGCTCTGGCTACGGCCCTGGTAGAGACATAGAAGCCAAGAGAAATAAGAGATGATGATCAGAACTGATAGCAAGAACTGGGCCACACCAACATAACAATTTTTAAAATGGTAACAGGGTACTTCTTTTGTACTTTTTAATTTCGGTACTCTCTTATTTTGTTGCTGTTGTTACAGTTTAGAACTGTAAAAATCAGTCCTCAAAAACCAATTGGTGTTTGCAGCCACTGTATTTTCCCATTAGTCCTTCTGCTTTCTTGCCAATGGTGATTTGCTATTTTCTAAATTTCTTTTCATAATCAGTAGAGGATTTTTGTAGGGTTTTTTTCTCACTCAGATCACTTAACTCCCAGTGTCATCAAGCTGAGATAATTTAAATGAACAAAATGTTCAAACCACTGGTAAATGAGATTTTGTATGCCTATCTGAAGCACATTACCAAATTCAATTGAAAGCAGCAGATAGATAAGTATTTTCTGTCCTTCTATAGTAGTTGTTTTACTGTGTGGAAACAGATTACGAGTTTAATATTTTGCAGTCCAACTTTAATTAAAAATCTTCCAGGTATCTCTAGAAGCAGTAGCAGTAGTGGAAGAATGGATTTTGTTTCTTTGAGAGACTAATAATATATTATAAATATCATGAAAGAGAGATGGCAGTTTCCCATATTATACCATGACAATCTTAATTCAGCAATTAAAATGAATCAATTCCGAACCTCAACTAGAGTCCATGATAATAATAATAAATTTTAATTTATACCTCACCTTTCTCAGCCAAGGCCGACTCAAGGCAGCAACAACATATCAATAGAATACAATAATCCCAAAATACAATATAACAATACAAAAAATAATAATAAATCAGTACAATAATAAACAATACAAATCACATAATAAAAAATTTCAAGATATCACATTAGCATCTAATCTCTTTTGACATTACACACAATCCTCCTCCCTCCCATCAAAAAACGGCCAAAGGCCGGCAAGCGAGGAACCAAGGTCCACATAGCGAGGAGGAAAATGTCCGTAGCCAGCTGAACCCAAGAAGGCACCGAATGTTCTTAGTTCCACCCCCAGGTGCCCCCACTTCCCTCGGCTGGCCGGACCAGAGGAAGGCGTTCGCGGCGGCACCTGCCTCCCATCCGCAGGGCCGGTGGGGTGAGCCCCGAGGAGAAGCAACGCACAAATTCACCTATATTTATGTTTTATTCTGGTTATGTGTATTTTGCAAATTTTTAAAAATCTAGAGGCCTAATGGAGCAGAGAAAGTGCAAAGCTGTTTGATCCAGTCTCTCATGTTCAACTGTTTAGAGTTACCTCAGATGGACCAGTTGGTACAATCTGCAAACAATCTGCAAACTCTCTTGTACACAGTCAACTGGTAGAGATGTATGACACGGCCAGTGGTAGCTTCCCATGGTTAGAAATCCTTTCCAGACAAATAGGACTTTGACCCTTTCTTTGCTTTCTTCTATGAAGACCTTGAAGATATATTTGTTTCAGATTACTGTTGGACTGAGGGGTATTTTGACTATTGTTATGTTTGGGATTTTTTTATTGTAGTTTAATACATACCATGTAGACATGCTTATAAAATTGCACATGTATGTAACCCCTTCTCCCGGCATTAAAACAAAGTCTGAAAAACAGAAGTCTACCCATTTAGAGATGTGTTCAAAGAGACTTTTCATCTGCAGATGTTTGCACAACTAGAATCAATGCCTCAGGAGGGCTGCATCATGCGCACACCACACAACGTGTACAGGTAAATGAGACCAGCAACATTCCACTAAGTACTTTCTCTTAGAAGAGCCTGGGAAAGAAAAAGTCTTATTCATTTCATAAAACATTCTTCTGTATTTGGCCTTCCATACCCTGATGTTGCTAAAAACCAGACCACCTTATAACTGTGGAAGGCAAGCAAGGAGCTACCCAGTGGTGGGGTTCAGTAGGTTCACACCAGTTTGCCAGAACTGGTAGTAGAAATTCAGGCTGGCCCCACCCATCCAAGTTTTGAAATAAAGTAGTCCTAATTTGAGTGCAACACAGGGCTTTCCCCCTGGCCACCCCACCATACCACGCCCACAGAGTAGGTAGTAATTTTTTTTAATCCCACAACTGGAGCTACCAGATAACTGGACGTAACCACATGACTCTCTACCACCTGGCCTAGAACAACCATGGCCTGTGTGGAAAGATCTAAACAGACTGCATGCCAGGGTAGGAAGATCAAGGGCTAATCTGAGAAAATGGGGTTTCCCTGTAGATGACAACCTGTGTGAATGCAGAGAAGAACAAACTATCTCCCATATGATACAATGCTCATGATGCCCCTCAACATGCACTGAGGAGGACCTGATGTTGGCAACAGGAAATGCTGTTGATGTGGCCTGATATTGGGCAGATGTCACCTAGTCCTTTTAATTATATTTTGTTTTAGACATGTTAATTTTAGCTTTGCATGTTATATGCTGGTGGTATGCCTGAAATGAATAAAGAAAGACTAAAAACCAGGTTCAGGCTTTATTCCTAAAAAATTGGTTAGCCAGTGTTTCCAAAAACATCAGCATTGTGCCATTAAGTATCCCTATTTGATGTAGGCAGATTGAATGCACACAAGCCAGCAGGCGGGCTAAACACTACTTTATTGTAACAAGGTCAATCTGTACATGAGGCAATGGTGGAGCCTTGCCTCCTTATATACAGTACACAGTACATTAGAATTTTGCCCAGAGGCGCACTATTGGTTACAGTATAGGTGACGTCCTTCTGACGTAATGCATACCTGACATAGTTTCACCTGTGGCGGGAAGGTTTCCCACGGTAGTTACCCATTGGAGGAATTGGAGCCACGTGAGCTCCGTCAGCTGCACTAGCGGCAAACAGCTGAACTGCATGTATACACCACATCCCTCTCCCCTAGGATGGGACGAAGTCTCTCAACCATTGTGGGGGCTGGCGGACGCGCTGCGGCCGGCTGTTCGATTCAGCGGTGCTGTTGCCTCTGGACCCCACGGCTGTGCTGCCTGAATTTGCTGTGGTGTCTGACTCTTCCCCCCGGGAAAACTGAAGGGTTCCATCGAATCCCGGCAGGGACAGGGCTGGGGTATCTTCATGTCGGGGAGGATGTTGGGACCTCTGGGACAACTCAAAACCCTGTTGCTCACTTGGACAACTCACGAAAACTCCCCCCATCCTGTAACAGAAAATCAAAATGGGGTTGTGCTACTCCGGGTTGGGTAGCGGTCTCCTGATGATTTATGCCACCTGCTATGCTGAGTCCTGTATTCCCCCCTTGGGTTACATGGGTGGGAGGTGACCCTAACGCTGATTCGTCAAAATACCCACTTTCCCCGGTGGCTTCTGTGACTCTTCTCCTAAGCTGATCGGCATGCCTCCGCCACAACAACCCCGACCCTGTCTTCACTTGGTACAATAAGGGCCTGGTTTGTTCCACCACGTCCCTGGGTACCCACGCTGGCCCTGCACTTGCGTAATTCCTGCAGTACACTGGGTCGCCTGCCCCAAACACTTTCCTTTGTTCTACCACCACATTCGTGCCTCTGTCCTCCACCCTGGATGGATCCAAATGGTCAAACAATGTTGTGGGTCTCCTTCGCATCAGAATCTCCACAGGGGACTGCCCCGATGCAAGTGAAGTAACCCTATAACAGAGGAGGAATTTGCAGAGCTGTAGCTCCAGATCCCCTGGACCCATCCTCCGCAGTGCCTCCTTTGTAGTGCGGACCTGGCACTCTACTTGACCATTTGTGGCAGGGTGAAATGGAGCGGAGGTTACATGCCTGATCACATTCTGTTTGAGAAATACCTGGAATTCGGTGAACGTGAATGTGGTTGCATTATCTGAAATTAACATGTCGGGCAGGCTAAAACACGTGAACAGCCTCCTCAGGTGTTTGACTGTGGCTGCGGAATGATCTTCAGCCATTTCGAGAATGCATCAACCACTAACAAGAACATTGTTCCCTGGAAAGGCCCCGCAAAGTCCATGTGAACCCTTGACCACGGCCCGTGGGCTGTGTCGCACTCCCTGGGGGGTAATCTGTGCTCCTTGGGCGGTGAGTATTGGCAACTCTCACATGCACCCACCAACTGCTTGATGTCCCTATCTATGTTGGGCCACCAGAAGTAGCTCCTTGCTAGAGCTTTCGACTTCACGATCCCTGGGTGGCTCGTGATGGGGGGCGAGTCGAGATATTCGATGAGTAGCACTTGGTGATCCTGCTCGACCTCGCACTTGGGTTCCCCCAGCTCTGGTAGAGGAAACCTGGAAAGTGCATCCATGTGAGCAATGTCTTTCCCTGGGTGGTGTACCAGCGTGAACTGGTACGCATTTAAGAAAATTGCCCACCATAGCATTTTTGGGGACAGGATCTGGGGAGTGGGCTTGGCCATGACAAAAATTCCCAGGAGGGGCTTGTGGTCTGTGACAATAGTGAACTCCCTCCCATACAAGAAGTCATGGAATTTCTTCGTCCCTGCAATGATCACGAGGGCTTCCCTATCCATCTGGGCATAGTTGCGCTCCACTTTCGAGAGGGATCTCATGTAGAATGCAGTTGGTGCCTCCCTCCCATTCTCGAGCACATGGCAGAGGACAGCCCTGACCCCCACCGGTGAGGCATCACATACAAGCACTACAGGCTTCCTGGAGTCGAAATGAGTTAATATCACCTTGGAAGAGAGGAGCCGCTTTAACTCATTGAACGCTCGCTCCTGACCCTCCCCCCACCACCAGACTGCATCTTTCTTCAGCAGGCGGTGAAGTGGCTCTGCCACAGATGCCTTCTGTGGGAGGAAAGAGTGGTAGAAGTTCAGGAGTCCTAAGAAAGACTGCAGTTCTGGTTTAGCGGCTGGTCTGGGGGTGTTGTGTACTGCCGCAACCTTGGATTTTGATGGCTTTACCCCATTGGGGGTGATTTCAAACCCCAGAAACTCAACCTCGTTTGCATAGAACACACAGTTGTCCCTTCTCTGGAATAACCCAGCCCTCTCGAACATGGATAGTACCTCGTCTAACCTCTGGGCTAGCTCTGACTCATCCCCAGCTATTATCAACATGTCATCAAACTAGGGCAGGACCCTGAAGAGACCCTTGAGCAGGCGTTCTACAAGCGCCTGAAATATCCCGGGGGCTGAGTTCATGCCGAACTGGAAGCATGTCACCTTAAACTCACCCTTGTGTGTAACTATCGTCTGGGCAGCTGCTGCCGCAGGTGTAACCGTTAACTGTTGATAAGCCTGTGCTAAATCCAATTTCGCAAAACATTTACCCTGTGTAACATGGCCAGCAAATGGCTAACTACCGGCACTGGGTAGGCGTTGGGACGAATGGCCTTATTTATTGTACACTTGTAATCAGCACAAATCCCACTCTGCGGAGTCCACCGTGATACGGATGCCATGGTAACATCTAAGTATTGTAAAGGATACATGAAATAATACTGTGGCTTTAAGAGACACAACTGTGTAGCACACAGGTGAAATGATTGAGTGGGTGACTCTGCAAGATATCCAGCATAAAATAGGGCTTTGCAAAAGGCTTCGTTGCTAGGGTTTGAGTTACCTTTAGCCAAGATGCTGTCTGAAGGGGTTCTCCACCTGTAGCAATGCTATTCGACACTGAGGTTTGTTGCAGAACCATACTGATGGAAGCTGAGCTCTGTTGTCTATTGCTGGATGCTGAGATTTGTAACCTTGTGCTACATTGCTGAACTATAATGCCAGTGTACATGAACTTCTGTGTGCCGGAGAACCAAGGAATACTGGATGCAAGCAAGTAAGACTGTTTCCAGTTTAACTATTGTTCTGCTTTGTGTACTCAACTGTTCGCCTGGAAAGGAAAGACCGCTGGTTTTGTGTTCGCTCTTGGAAAGAGAGAAAGTGCCAGTGCTGTCTAGATAAGACTGAATCTTATCTCACAAGCAAGCAAGGACAAAAAGGCTTTGCCAAACTTGCAGCCAGCCAGGAGAGAGAGAGAGAGAGAGAAAGAGCTGGAGTTGCAGTGAGCACACTTGCTGTGTGTAAAGAACTTGCGCAATGAAAGTAACAGACTATATAAATTAAGGAGTTCCAAAAACTGTTTAAAAGAGGCTGAGTAGGAGGCGGTCTCGCAACGCCTTGGCCAGGGTAGCTCCCCACCAGCAAGGAATGGCCACCAGCCTCAGCGTGGCCATGTACTCAGCCACAGTTTCTCCCGGCCATTGGTCCCTCTGGTTGAACGCCATTCTTGCCGGGAAAACCAATATTTTTGGGCAAAAATATGCCCACAGGGCAGCTAGGATGTCATCCAGCGGTGCTGTCTTAAGTGCTTGTGGCATTAGGAGATTTCTCGCCAGTTTCAGGGTTGGCAGCCCACACTCGGCCAGTAGGCAGGCTCGCTTTTGGTCTTCATCCTCAATCTTCTCCGCATCCATCGCGTAAAGGAATTGCTCATCGTAGAGGTCCCATGACTCTGGCGTGGAGGTGTCGAACGGAGATAGGGTGACTCTGTGGGACGCCATTATCCCACCTTCATCGCCAATTTGATGTAGGCAGATTGAATGCACATGAGCCAACAGGCGGGCTAAACACTACTTTATTGTAACATGGTCAATCTGTACATGAGGCAATGGCGGAACCTTGCCTCCTTATACATGGTACACAGCACATTTGAATTTTGCCTGGAGGCGTACTATTGGTTACAGTATAGGTGACGTCCTTCTGACGTAATGCATACCTGACACAGTTTCACCTGTGGCGGGAAGGTTTCCCGCGGTAGTTACCCATTGGAGGAATTGGAGCCACGTGAGCTCCGTCAGCTGCGCTAGCGGCAAACAGCTAAACTGCATTTATACACAACACCCTATGAACTGTTTTGTGGAGGAAGGTGTAGCTGCTTTATAGACATAGTTAGGGCAGTGGAAAGAACCTCAATTCTATTTCTCATTTGTTCAATGAACATCTGAAATGGGCTTCTCCATTTGGCTTCTTCTTTTTTAGATTTTAAAATACAACCCCCAGTTTCCTGTTTGGTTATATAAGCACATGCATCCCACAAATGATGGAAATATCATTTGTGGTGGTGGTGGGAGTACAGTTTTGGACTACAGCAACTGTGCTGGTTGATAGATTCTAAGTGGAATCGTAGTGCTAGGAATTAAAATTTCTAGTGGTTCACACATTTGTAAGGCTGTGGTGAGGAAGCATGATCTTCCTGCTTTGCCTTACTTCAAGCTGTCTGTGTCAAGTGGTTCCAAAGAGCTCTTACAATACATGATTCATATCAGCCCTTATTAATGAGGTACATTTTGCTTTCCTTCACTGTTGGACAGCTAATTACATTACAGAGTTCAAACAAAGATTTTCTGAGTAACTCTTGCACATACAGAGTGGGAACATTAGTCTTCTTTTCAATTTATTCTTTTCAGGTGCATTTACCAAGTGATCTTTGTTTCCTCATTCTTGTTACCAGACTTTCATGAGGAAAGCACCTCCCATATGTTGGCATTGGTTTGGAACCAAATTCCCCAAGAGCAGATTTTAAATTGAAGCAGAGGAGACATAAGATCTGGGTACTTGTCTATCCCACCTAAGATTCTCTATTGTGATCAGAGTCTGAAAAAAAATTCCCATTTCATCTGATTTACTACTCCCACAATTCTCACCTACATTGCAAGTGAGGTGGTAAAGCCAGAACTTGTCAGGTTGAAGCTCTGGGATTTTCTGAATACTAGGGATTATGACATTACCTGCCACCCCCACTTGCCCTACTATTCCCTCTTAACTCAAATCTTCACACTAGCTGGGAAGAAAATCATTTTCTCAACAATAGCATAATGTTACAATCTATTTCTGCCATAATCCAAAATTTGTGTGGATGGTTCAGTCTTGAATGGGAAACTTAATTGATCTTAAGTTTTCTAATGACCTGCTCTGCATTTATTGATATGCATTAATTCAATTGCCTGTATTTTTGAACTCTACATAATTTAGGGTGGCAGAAGACTGGCTATAATGAAATAGGAGTGAAAGAATTAAGATATTAATTCTGGTTTTAAAAAAGTAGAAATCATTTTCTCAGTACTCTGTAAAGTTAAACACATCAGATTGACCTATCAAATAGAACATAATGAAGAGGCTAAGTAAACAGAAGACCTTGTGTCCACAAGCTCAGCACAGTTTGTACAGCTGACAGGGATTTCTCTTAGACTCAGAAAACCATAATGCTGAATAATATTTGTGTGACATGACAAGAACAAATATTCTGAATGTTCTAACCTGAACTGCATGATAATGTTAAAAGATTAATTAGTGATGAAATGTGTAGAAATTTCCTAATTTTACGCTATAAATGGATGGCTCTGAAAATGTATTGTCATTCAGGGATTATTAGCTTGTTAAAGCATCCCTGAATCTGTTTGGCCAAATAATAATAATAAAACTCCGAATCTGTCTTAGTTGGAATGTGGGTTTGTCTTGCTTTCATTCCACAACATTTTTGGCAACTCTGCTGGGACTGACTTGACAAACAGCAGGTGCCATTGTCACTCCAGACGGCTGCTCCAGATGTTTATTCATTTATTTATTTATTGTTAATTTTTTTATACTGCCCACTCAGCCAAAGCCGACTCCGGGTGGTTCACAACAGTGGGTAAAAACAGATAAAAACAAATAAAACAGATAAAAACCAGCAATAAGAACCCACCCCTAAAAAGAGAGGGGTGCAGGAACTGAAGAAACTGTGGGTCAGGCATCCTCCCCTATATTAACCACCCAACGGAAGTCACCCCTCCACCTGCACCCCAAACTTGGCCCACCAGCCAGGTTTTTAGTTCTTTTCTAAAGGGCAACAACTCCATCTGGAGATACAGTTTCACAGGCAGGAGGTTCCAAAGGGCAGGTGCGGACACAGAGAAGGCTCTCCTCCTTGTGCCAGAGAGGCGAGCCCCCCTGGCCGATGGCACTATTAGAGAGCCCCTCTGGTCCACTCTGGTTGGATGGACAGACGTCCTTAGGGCGATGCGGTCTCTAAGGTAACCTGGCCCACTACCATATAGGGCTTTAAAGGTCAAAACCAGCACCTTGAATTGCATCCAGAGGCAAACGGGTAACCAGTGCAGCTCCCGCAGCAGTAGTGAGGCATGGGCATAACGTACACACCCCATCACCACCCGGGCCGCCGCATTCTGGACCAGCTGCAGCCTCTGAATGGGCATCAAGGGCAGCCCCATGTAGAGCGCATTACAATCATTTTATCCCCGATGGGATAAAATGACGCCTCTCCAGGGATAACCTAAATGCCGGCATAGTAGACCTTTGAACCTACTCTAGGAAATCAGTGAAGAGGCGGCGAGTAATTATCAAGAGAAACAGACCAGTCAAAGGATCCGGAAGGCTAAGACAGATGGAGAACTCTCCAGAAGCTGGAGCTGGATTTTCAAAAGCCTGCAGGCAAGTATAAAATTGTATGAAACTGTATGAAGTATACTTATATGTGCCCATTCATTTGAGGAGTGGAAATGGAGCCTGATCACCTTCAAGAGGACAGGATGGCAATTCATAAGTCCTTAATGAACCACGGGCAGTAACCCGGTGTTCCTGAAAAAATCAGGGCGGCGAACCTGTTTTTTTTGTGTGTAAAATTTATATTGTGTGGGTGGTTAAACCATTGCATTCTCTGGTGGTAGCCCTTGATTTTTCAGGTGCCCCGGGCTGGTGGTAGTGTTTAGTTTAGAATGGGTGGTGGTAGTAGCGTTCCATGAATGCCACTATGGTGTTTCCTTGAGAAATTTGAGGTGTTTACACCAGAGACACATGAACCACCTTTAACAAAATTTGAGTTAAGAAAGTTTTGCGAATATGAATGGCCCAGTTTCCAAGTAGGGTGGCCTCCGGAAGGCTCCTTAGATTTGGGTCTAATAAATAGAGTATTTCGAAGAATAGCAGAGGTCAAACATTGGGATCAGTATCCCTATATATCAGCATGGCAAGCTGTAATGCAGAAAGCCATGACCCCCCCCCCCCCCGCTAAGGAAATGCCAGGCTGAATGTGTGAAACCATATTTAATGAAGGAAAAGAAATCCAAAGATGAGAAATCTAAATTAGGAAGGAAAGTGGTCAAAATGCCCAATACCCCAAAAGTAGAGTGGTAGACAGAAGAAAGATTGAAAATTTTAAGCAGAAATAAAAAAGATGAAATTCTGTTTCAAAGACCTCCACCTTATGTCATGCCAAAATCAGCACCACAAGATGGCCAAGTTCCACGCATTTATCGAGACCTTGCATTAGCAAGCACAGGAAGATTTCAAACCCCTGATAGAAACATGGTTTTTCCAACCACAGAAAAACTGAAAAGGGTAACTAAAATCTTGAAAGATGTAATTGAAGAGGGAGAAGAAAAATTCAAAAGGTACAGCCAACCTTCTCCCTATAACAATAAAATGGGTAGAGAACCTCCTCCAAACACAGCAGCAACAGCATATTTCTCACCAGTAACCAAAGGAGGAAAGGAGATAATGGCCCCACTGAGGGAGATGATAACCAGCCATATGATGGAAGATGATGAGCCAGTAAATCAGTCAATCTTCCAATATGTATCATTTACCACAACAGACTTGTTAAATTGGAAACAGCATTATGGACCTTTTAGTACCAAGCCAAATGAGGTGATTAACTAATTGGAACCATAGTCCAAACACATAACCCCACATGGAGTGATATGCAGCAAATAATAAATATGCTCCTTAATATGGAAGATAAGCAAAAATTGAAACTGGCAAAAGACAAGATACTCCGTAGAAATTTCCCAGACGCAGATCAGACTGTAGTGCATATGGCAGCAGTTGCTGAACAAAATCCAAATTTGAATCCTAATGATCCAACACACAGAACAAGTCTTCAACAGTACAGATATTTGATTTTGGAAAGCTTAAAGGAAGCAGCAAAAAGTCCTGTCAATTTTAGCAAACCGGCTGCTATAATTCAAGAGAAAGAAGAATCCCCTCAAAGTTTCTTAGCCAGATTAATAGAAACATATAAAGTAAATACAGGGATAAATATGGAAGATCCTGAAAACCGCCAGATGTTAAATGAGAGATTCATTACTCAGAGTGCACCAGATGTAAGAAAGAAATTACAAAAGCTGGAAGGAGCATGGGGAAAGAATACTAGCAAACTGATAGAAGTGGCCAAGAAGATCTATCTAGACAGGGAAAAGAAGGAAGAGAAGAAGGAGAAAATGAGAGAATATAAGAAAGCTGAGATGATCACCCTTGCTTTGGGAAGAGGCAAAGGAACACTTGATTATAATCAGTGTGCTTACTGCAAGCAAGAGGGCCACTGGTAGAGGAATTGCCCCGTGAGATGGAATGGGACGATTGAAGAAACCAGAGGAATTTGGGAAATCCCAGGAAAAAAATGTCAGCCCCAAGCTTTAAGGCTACTAGGTTTGTCCCAACTTTTCAGGCAGTATGTGAAAGTATGCAGAAATAAGTGTTAAAAGTTCTAGCAGAAGTGGCAGAACAACCAGCTTACTTTTTCTGCAGACGTACAAGTACATACTGGCCATGCCCTCCAGATGATTTGGAAAATAATGGACATTTATGGATTAGTAATCAAAGACTGATCAAAGCTGCCCAGAATGCCTAGATCCCTTGCAATTAATCAGAAAACAGAAGGCACAGTTGGCAAAAAGGAACAGAAGGGCAGAAGCAAAGCAAAGAACAGCTATGTTAAAATAAGCCAAAACAAACACAGGAGTTGTATTTGATTAAAGAATTTGAGGAATTGAAAGTATAAAACATCTGAAGTACACGAAAATAAAATAAAAAGCCAGTAAGGGAATACTTACTTAAAAAGCAGGGAGGCTTAGTGGAATCATCCTTGTTCATTTAATCCACAAATAGGAAGAGGCTGAGAAAGCAAGTGGGATTGTTGAAAGCATTGCGGAACTGTGTGAAAGTAAATCAATAAGTCAGGGTTTTAGCCAATGACAATGCATGATATGAGAAATCCCCTCTGTACAAAGTATCCTATTTCCCCATTTGAATTTCTGTTTAAACACATAGAATTGGCCAGATCTGGCCCACATAGAAGGGAATGGAAGTTAGGAAATTATTAACTCAGTCACTGCAGTATAAATCAATATGTGAATCAAGGTACAGAAAGTTTGGTCTATAGTTAAACATTAATAAGATGAGTCATTGAAACCAAAATTAAAAAGAACTGTATACTGTTGGTAGTATTTTCTTCTCTTGCAGTTTAAAACCCTGGAAGGATTAAAATGCATAGATTTTGCTTAAATAGTCAACGTAAGAAGAAAGGCGGTAACTCAGCTAAAGACCCAAACCGGAAGCGGTCTTTTCTACGCCCAGCTGAAGCCTGAGGAATCGGCAATCAACATCATAGAAATGTTTATTTATTGCAATAAAGTGTGAAAAGTTATTAAAAAAAATTTTTTTTCAAGAAATCAGGAGGGAATGAAATTGGAGTGAAAGAATTAAGATATTAATTCTGGTTTTAAAAAAGTAAAAATCATTTTCTCAGTACTCTGTAAAGTTAAACAGATCAGATTGACCTATCAAATAGAACATAATGACGAGGCTAAGTAAACAGAAGGCCTTGTGTCCACAAGCTCAGCACAGTTTATACAGCTGACAGGGATTTCTCTCAGACTCAGAAAACCATAATGCTGAATAATATTTGTGTGACATGACATGAACAAATATTCTGAATGTTCTAACCTGAACTGTATGACAATGTCAAAAGATTAATTAGTGATGAAATGTGTAGAAATTTCCTAATTTTATGCTATAAATTGATGGCTCTGAAAATGTATTGTCATTCAGGGATTATTAGCTTGTTAAAGTGTCCCTGAATCTGTTTGGCCAAATAATAATAATAAAACTCCGAATCTGTCTTAGTTGGAATGTGGGTTTGTCTTGCTTTCATTCCACAACAATAAGAGCTGTGGGACTTTAAGTTCCAAATTTATTTAAAAAAACTTGAACACAAGTGGTTGAGAAAAAATTGGTTAAGATGATAATGTGGCAATCCTAGGTGATGGTCAGGTGGTAGAAAAAGAGGTTCAAAAGTTCATGGGATATCAGGATTTGAAAATTGCAGCACAGAAGCTCTGGGGGAAAAGATGAACAATGATACTGGTAGGGATAGGAGACCTGGTAGCCATCCCAAAAGGGTTGAAAAAACATATGAGTATGATTAGCATTGATATGGTATGAATAGAGCAGTTGCAGACAGTAGCCATACTAAGTACAAGCTACATTATCAGGGAAAACCTCACTGACTCATAGGTCCAAGGCTGGGACCCAAGCAGTGGGGTTCCAAAACTCTGCTCTGAATGTCTGGTGGACTGTGTACAGCTTTGATAATAATAATGATGATGATGTGCTGTTAAGTCAATTCTGCTTAATGCGACCCTTTCCAAGGTTTTCTAGGTTGAGAATGCTCAGAAATGGTTTTGCATTCCCATCTGTTTGTGTCTTGGGACTGTGCAGCTTGGCTAAAGCCATACAGGCTGGCTCTTCTCCAAGAAGGAACAGTGGGGGATTAAACTTCCAACCACCACTGAACCATTACATTGTGGAAAATCAACCCTGCCATAATAACCATTAAATAACTAAATTTGCAGATTAAAAACAACAACAGCAGCAGAGCTAATCAAACCTAATTTGTCAGTTTGCTTTACCTCTATGGGGGGTACTTGTTCAATACAATCTAAACCAGAGGTTCATAACATACGGTCCATGGACCGGACCCAAACCCCAATGTCATTTTGTCCAGCCCACAGCATGGTCTGGGGAGGAGTTTTCCAGCCCATGGCACAGTAAAGCTGAGAACCCCTGATCTAAACCATCAAAAGCATCATAGCAGGACAAAAACCTTGCTTTCTGGAATTTTTCATACTAAGCCTGGACTGTGTTATATTATTGTTCTGTTTTGCTCTGCTTTCCCTCCATGTAGGACCTGATCAAGTGGATCCTAGAACCACACTGATGCTTGCTTATCCCTGTACTTTGTAGGTGCGAGTCACTTAATGACATTTCTTTATGGATGCATTTCTGCTGGTCAGCCTCCATCCATTCATTTCTTGGCACTCTTTTTTTAGTCTTCTTGGGATAGTGCAAAAATGACAGCATACAATAAAATGTGGAAGAAGTGAAGGATTGAGAATGATAGGTGGACAAAAACAAAGAGATGTAGGTGGGGAAAGGGCTGAAAAATATGCATTCTGCTTCATCATTTTTTAATGTTATTGCTTTTGAACCATAGGACAAAAGTGAAAGCTAAAAATATTTTTAACAATTAAATTGGAAGATCTGAGAACATGAAAGGAGGAAAAGTAAAGTAGACAAGGAGAGGACAGAAAAGATATTCGCTATTCCTGCCTTTTAAAAAACATTATCACTTTCCTACCATATTAGAAGTGTGAGAAATTTAATTTAAAAAAAAGAATAGTTGAGAATAACAGATAGGAAAAAACAAGAGGGAATGGAAGAGAGAACAGAGTAGGCATAGAAATGACAGAGAAGGAATAAGATACCCTTGCATCCTGCTTTTTCCAAATGTTATCACAAGGATAAAAATAAAATTAGAAACAAGTGTGGTGAAAATGTTAGGGCTGAGAATGGTGGGCGGGTAAAACAAAGGAAGAAAGGATGAAGTAGACATAGAAAGAGGGTGCTGCATAAAAGGCCCTTTCCAGTTCAGTTATTCTATGATTCTAAGATTCTATGATAATCTATCACAACCATGAAGGGAGTGCATTCCACAGCCTGATAATGGGGCTAACATCTGGCTCCCTTATTTTGCATGCTGCTGATCAATAGCCTACTGCAGTCTCTCTGGCTAGAGCCTTCTTCCTGTGTTCTCAAAGTGCTGACTTATTCATACATTGCCTGAAGTGTCCAAATGACTCTGAGAGACGGCACTTCGTTGCTACAAGTGGCCTATTGCCACTGCTGCAGATGTGACTTAGCTGGAGAGGGTCAAGCTATGCCTAGCTGACTACGTGAAGGACAAATAATCCTTTTGCTACATCTCTTCAATTTTGATATGAATATTTATGGATTTCACTGCAGCACTCTCCTCTACCAATGCTATGCTATTATGACAGAAATGCACAACTTGGACTAGAGTTGTCAGAGGAAGTAGAAAGAACAGCCTAGGCAAAGCCATTTTCTAAATGAATATGCCCCAAAAGTATCTGCCCAGGACTTCTCTATTTTATTTTATTTTATTTTTTTTTCGCTGTGGAACTGGCTTTATTGATTGGGCTGGTGTGAAGGGGGAGGGATGTGAAGAGGCAGAGCCCCACAGGGGCCAGCACAGGCCTGGGGCAAGAGGGCGGCATCCCTTTTCCTGGAAGTGGTGGTGGGGGCAACAGCGTTGGTGGGCAGGCGAGCGAGCCCAGGTGGGGAGGCCACAGCGGCCGCTGCCCCTCAGAGGTTGTTGAGCTCCAGCAGCGCCTGGTCCAGGACTTGGTGGATGCCAACATTCTCCTCCTTGGTCTGGGCCAGGTTCTCTTCCAAGTCATCAATGGTCTTCTCCAACTTTGCCACTGATTTCTCAGCAAATTCTGCCCGTGTCTCAGCCTCCTTGAGCTTGTCGGTCAGCAGTTTGATCTCCTCCTTGTACTTATCCTCCTTGGTGGAGTACTCTTCCTCTGCAGCCACCAGGGATTTCAGGGCCTGATCCATGGCACGGAGCTCTTCCTCTAACTGCCTGGAGCGGCTCTCGGCCACCTCTGCCCTCTCCTCTGAGCGCTCCAGGTCCCCCTCCAAGATCACCAGCTTCCGCGCCACCTCCTCATATTTGCGGTCAGCCTCCTCCGCGATGTGCTTGGCCTCTTTCAGCTGCATCTCCTGGAGCTCCATCTTCTCCTCATCCTTCATGGCCCGGTTCTCGATGACCTTCATGCCCCTCTGGCTCTCGTCGGCCATCTTCTCCGTCTCCTCCAACTTCTGCAGAGCAGTGGCCAGACGCTCCTGGGCCCGATCAAGCTCCTCTTCCACCAGCTGGATACGTCGATTCAGGGAGGCCACCTCTGACTCAGCCTCCTTGAGCTTGTCGGTCAGCAGTTTGATCTCCTCCTTGTACTTATCCTCCTTGGTGGAGTACTCTTCCTCTGCAGCCACCAGGGATTTCAGGGCCTGATCCATGGCACGGAGCTCTTCCTCTAACTGCCTGGAGCGGCTCTCGGCCACCTCTGCCCTCTCCTCTGAGCGCTCCAGGTCCCCCTCCAAGATCACCAGCTTCCGCGCCACCTCCTCATATTTGCGGTCAGCCTCCTCCGCGATGTGCTTGGCCTCCTTCAGCTGCATCTCCTGGAGCTCCATCTTCTCCTCATCCTTCATGGCCCGGTTCTCGATGACCTTCATGCCCCTCTGGCTCTCGTCGGCCATCTTCTCCGTCTCCTCCAACTTCTGCAGAGCAGTGGCCAGACGCTCCTGGGCCCGATCAAGCTCCTCTTCCACCAGCTGGATACGTCGATTCAGGGAGGCCACCTCTGACTCAGCCAGCTCGCGGGCCTGGCGCTCGGCCTCGGCCTGGCGCTGGAGGAGTCCGGCGCGCTCCTCGGCCTCGTCGGCCACTTGCTGGAGGCTCTGGATCTTCTTCTTGACCGCCTCGATGTAGCCGCCGACGGCCATGATCTTTCCGCGCCGGCGCCGCCGCCGCCGCCGCAGGACTGGAAGGGGGGGGGGTCGGCCTGGCGCGTGTGTTGTGTGCCCAGGACTTCTCATTGCCTGGTTTGTGTCCACCTTTTCCTCTATAAAAGAGAAATCCTAGTGTTTCTGTTGGAATACCATTGACTAGGTTCCTGCCAAATCTCCATCCATATTTTCATGCTTTTCTCTCAGCCACTATCTTCTTCACTCCCTCCAACTGTGTTTCTCCCCTGACTTCTCAAAATTCAAACTCAGATGTAAAATGTACAGCTCACAACAGCTGAGAATGAATTCACCTGAAGTAAAGTCTAAGGCCAATCTGAAGTAGGGTTGCCATAATTCTCTCCCACAAAACCATGACAGAAGTATACTTGACAAAAATGGGCAGGTTATCTACCAGGGGGAAAAAGCAAATTAAGCTTGTTCTTAATAGAAGGAGGGTAAGCATGAAGCCCATGGAATGACATGGAAAAATTGTTCTGTGGGCACCATCAATGCATCTTTCCACCCATCCACCTACCAACCCCTGCCATGTGTCTCAACCACAATCACTGCATGGGCTTATTTTGCTTGCAGGGGTTTGAGTGAAATAAGGCGGTGGCTCCTTGAGCCCTCCTCCAAAGCACCAGTTTGTCCCCCTCCAGCAAGAGCATGATCACCATTGCCGGTGCCGAGGTGGGAAAGTCTCTGTGGGATGGGGAGGAATAGACGACTTTATGACATTGGTGGCAGATCCCCGTGGTTGATCCCATCCACTCCACAGGCCTTCCTGTCTACTTTGTGCCAACAGCAAACACCTGCCTGAGAGAGTGTGCACACAAATGGTGATCATGTCATAGGAAGGAAACAAGGGAGAGGATATCAGAGAGTAAACAAAACAAAAAGACAACCCTCCCCCCCCGTTTGTGGCACCTTAATGACTAACTGCTATATTTTAATGTGAGAGTAAAAATCTGGGACTTTAACATGATTTTTATTGAATTGGATGGGACAATTTTTTTGACCTTGAAATTGGGACAATCACAGTTTTCCAGGATGTATGGTAACCCTAATCTGAAGACAACTACTTATGAGAATGATCAGAGTTCTCCAAGGACTCCCCGGACAGAATGTGAAGAGATCTAGGCAATAGACTCAAACCTACACCAATGTTTTCCTAGAGCAGGGACATATCTCTGAGGCTGCATGGCTGTCTTGTGCCAATTTCCTTTTCAAATGCAGGAGCCAGGCAATACCTTTATTGCAAGCGCGGCGCCAAAATGGCCACCGCACTCTTTGCGGGGCCCCCCCCACAGGACGAAGAACCCGGGTAGTTTAGGGCGTGGCCAGCTCCCTTATAAAAGGGGTGGCCACGAGGCAGCCGTGCTGCCATTTTAGCTAAAGCGACGGAGCGGAGAAGTTTTTCCCCTGTGTCTCCGTCGCTCCTTACCTTGCGGGAAGCCTTTTGGCGGCGAATCTTCTTTTCGGCTTCCCTTTCCTGCGATTGAGATGCCTTCGAAGAAGAAGGCAGCTTCGAGTGCGGCTCGAGCTGTGAGGAGGCGCAACCCGGGTCGGAGGACCACGGTGGCGCCTCCCCAGCAGCCGCCTGTCCAGGCCCCCGCCAGGGCCGGCGGAATGGGGTCCATCGCCCCTTGGCCGGACGCGGGGGATCGGAATGCGGGCGCGGCAGGGGCTCCGGCCCGCGGCCCGCGAGCGGTGGACACCGCTACTCTCTCTGCCCATCCTGTTGGGCCTGCCTCTCTTCCTCCTGGGCCTTCTAGCCTGGGCGGGTGGTGTGGTCCCCTACCTTGGCAGGTTCCTGCACCGACCATACCGGGCTTCGGTGTTGGGCAATGGCCCTATTCGGGTCCTGGGGTACAGGGACCTGTACCCGCGCCTGGACTTGGCGGGCCGGCCGGCCCTTGGCCCCAGATCGACGTGCAGGCCTTACTGGCCCGCCTTGCGGCCCTCGAAGCGTCTTTAGCTCGGGCCAGCCAGGCTGGGGCTCCCTTTGGCGTCCCTTTTGCGGCGCCGTCGGCGGGAGGACAACAGGCGGCGGGCAGGGTTGAGCTGCCTCAGGCGGGTGGCGCGGCTTCGGCCACTGCCCCGCAGCTCCCCAGCCAGCAGACGAGTGCAGGTCAGGCCCCGATGATGAGCTCTACGTCGGTCGTGAGCTCCGACGCCCCCAGTGGGCCGGAACCCCCGGTGGGGGGGGCCCACGGGGGTGCAGCATGTGAGTATATGGTACAAGCCAGTACACCTGCACACATTGCTTCTATGGGGGGAGCTTTTCAATGGCCTTGGCCTCGCTCGGGTGGTGCGGTGGCACAGCAGCCGGCACCCCACTCGGCGACGGTAACTGCCACCCAGGGCACCGGGGTGGGTAGTTTTTCTTACACTGCGGGGAATGTACTGGGGGTGGCTGGGTTAGCTCAGGCCCCTTTCCCGGTGTCTGTGGTGCCTTTTTCGGCCTTACCAACTGCGGGGTACTCCTTGCCACTGGGTGACCACTTGGCACAGGCCACCAAGGAAAAGATTTGGCGGGGGGAGTATGTAGATATCTTCTCACTCCTGAACAGAGAGCCCACCAAGGAGGAAAGGGAGGGACAGGATGAGAAGGATAAGGAGCAGGCACGTCGTCGTAAGCCGCCACGTACCTGGGCCAACTGGCTGCCGGCTTATTTAATTTACATGGCAGTGTATCTGAGGGCGCGGCCGGAGTTGGCTATTCTGATGGTCCAATATTTGGACAACATATACAGGGCAATGGTTGATTTCCCGGGCCCTTCGTGGCTGGCTTATGACGAGGAATTCCGTATGCGGATTCCCCTCCACCCGGAGATGAGGTGGGACGAGCCGTGCCAGAGGCTTTGGCTTCTGTACATGACGCCCACGCTCCCCGCGCCAGGGGACAGATACCATTGCGGACATGCGGTCCAGCGAGCTGTCCCAGCACAGGTTACCCGCCAAGTGGCGGGGCAGGGGGTTCCAGCCCGCCTGCTGTGCTGGACTTTCTCGTCCAATGGTTCCTGTAATAAGAAGAATTGCAAATACAGGCATGAGTGTCCCACCTGTTCGGGCCCCCACGCAGCCTCCGCCTGTCCCAGGCCTGGGGGGACACGGGGCAGAGGGAGGGGCGGACAGTGGGCTGGCAAGGCTGCCACAGATGGAGCTGGTTCACCAAAAGGCCCCCTCCCCAATTAAGGTGGACATGTTGGAGCGTTGGCTCACAGTGTACCTGAAGGGGGAGGATGGGGAGTATCTCCTTCAAGGCTTTAAGTACGGGTTCCGCATCCCTTTCATGGGTGATAGGTCCCCTCAGGATGCCCCCAATCTTTTGTCCCTCAAGGGGAGGGAGGAGGTGGCTGCTGCCAGTATTAGGAAGGAGTTAGATGCGGGCAGGGTCGCTGGCCCTTTCCCTTCACCCCCGTTTCCCAACCTTAAGGTGTCGCCCCTAGGCTTGGTTCCCAAAAAGTCTCAAGGCGAGTTTCGCCTTATTCATCATTTATCCTACCCAGCCGGCCGGTCGGTCAATGATGCTATCCCTGATGACCTTTGTTCAGTCAGGTATACGTCTTTTGACCACGCGCTGCGCATGGTGCGCTCGTGTGGCCCAGGTGCCCTGCTGGCCAAGTGCAACATTAAGTCGGCCTTTCGCCTCCTGCCGGTGCATCCGGGTGACTTTGAGTTGCTGGGTTTCAAATTTCGGGGCGAATATTATTTTGATAAGGCCATGCCTTTTGGCTGTTCCATATCATGCTCGGCCTTTGAGCGTTTTAGTACCTTCTTAGAGTGGGCTTTCGTCCGCAGGTCAGGGTCCCGGTCTGTAGCCCATTACCTGGATGACTTTTTATTCTGGGGTGAACGGGGCTGGGACACGTGCACACATCTCCTCAACACATTTCAGACGCTAATGGAGGAACTCGGTGTCCCTTTAGCGCCCGAAAAGACCGAGGGCCCATCTACCAAGTTAGTATTCCTGGGGGTGGAGATTGAGACGTTAGCGCAGGCTTCTAGGTTACCAGAGGATAAGGTGTCCAGGATAGTGGCCCTTATCTCGGAGTTGATGGCCAAGCGCAAGGCATCACTGAGGGAACTGCAGGTGCTACATGGTCACCTAAATTTCGCTTGCAGGGTGGTCGCTCCGGGCAGGGCTTTTGCTCGACGCTTATGCGACGCCATGGCAGGGTTATCCAGGCCTCACCACAGAGTTAGACTTACCCGGGGTATCAGGGCAGACATGTTTGTCTGGTTACAGTTCCTGAGGGAGTTCAATGGGGTCTCATTTTGGAGGTCTGACCTCCTGGCATCCCCCAATTTTCAGATCTAGTCTGATGCCTCAGGATCCCTGGGTTATGGGATGTACTTCAATGGGAAGTGGGCCTATGGTGGGTGGCCACCGGCCTGGGCAGGCACTGATCGCCTGTGTGATCTCACATACCTTGAATTTTTTCCTATACTAGGGGCTTTGATGCTATGGGGTGAGGAATGGGCCAACTCGGTCGTGCATTTCTGGTGTGACAACGCTGCTGTTGTCCACATTGTTAATGCACAGACTTCCAAATCGCCCAGGGTTATGGACCTAGTGCGCCATTTTGTGCTGCGCTGCCTGCGCCTCAACGTTTTGTTCAGAGCGAAGGCATGTCCCAGGGATTAATAATGATATTGCTGACGCTTTGTCCCGCCTGCAGATCTCCCGGTTCCGTGCCTTGGCCCCGGATGCGGAGGAATTTCCCTCGCCACTCCCGGACGAGATATGGACCATTGGCAAGGAGAGGTGAACCGGGCGATTGGCCTGTCACTAGCGCCACGCACGCGTAAGGCGTATCAACAAGCATTTAATTCTTACAGGGCATTTGCTGCTCAATTTCACCTGCCAGAGACCTGGCCTATCCCGGTTGACCATGTTCTGCGGTTCATGGTCCACCTGCATGCTCTCGGCCTCGCACCTCGCACCATAGCATCCAAGCTCTCGGCGCTGGCTTTTATGGCCAAAGTAGGGGGTCATGTGGACAGCACCTCTGACTTCCGTGTGAGACATGTTTTGGAGGGGTGGGTGCGCGAGCGCGGGCGTTGCCCGGACGACCGGCACCCTATTTCCCCAGGGGTTCTTACCCAGTTGGCCCGGGGCTGGCCAAGCCTCTGTTTTGATCATTATGAGGCAGCCCTTTTTCATGCAGCCACAACGGTGGCATTTTTTGGAGCGCTCCGCATCAGCGAACTTGTGATGCTGTCTAAGGCGGATGCAAGTTGTAGGGCACTGGAACTCGAGGATGTCTATGTTGCCAAAGACTGGGCCCAGTTGAAGATACGTTCCTCCAAGTCAGATCAGCATGGCGTAGGCAGTGGCGTAAGACTGCTACGGTGTTCTTTGGCAGACATCTGTCCGGTTGGTGCCCTACAGGAGTTCCTGGCACTGCGTGGCATGCACCATGGCCCGTTTTTCTGTCACCAAGATGGGTCTCCCCTTACTAAATTTCAGTTTTGGAAGGTGACAGGCAGAGCCCTCGCCAGGGTGGGCCTACCAGGTGCCCGTTATGGCACACATTCATTTCGTATTGGGGCAGCCTCTACAGCAGCTGCTTTTGGGTACTCCGGGGCTGACATACGCAGCATGGGAAGGTGGGGCTCGCAATGTTTTCAGTTTTATGTGCGCCCACTTCCACCGTGAGTACCAATCCAATCACCTTACCTTCCTTTTTTCTCAATTTTTCTTACAGACCCTGGGTGTCGTGTTACACCGGTGACAGTATGGCTGGTGGGCCACAGCTATGTGCACAGGGCAGCGCGTTACGCTGCGGCGACAGAGTGGGGACCCCGACTGGGACTGGGTGAACACGCCAGTCTCACATGGCATGGTAAGCCTGGGATGTTATGGCGGGAGCTGCTGCCTTTCCTGTTTTCAAGCAGGAGTGCTGACCCGCCTGACATTCTCATCATACACCTTGGGGGCAATGATTTGGGTCAGGTCACCGGCTTATCGCTCAAGCATGCGATTTGCGAGGACCTTGCCTACTTGCACTACGTCTGGCCTGCCACAACCCTGGTTTGGTCGGACATGATCCCGCGCCATTCTTACATAGGGGGCATTGACCTCCTGGCCCTTGACCGCGCTAGGCGCGCGGTCAATGGGGCGGTGGCGCGGTTCCTTGCCGACAAGGCTTGGGGACGGGTCAGTCGTCACCCCGCTATTAGCCTACGAAATTATGACTTGTATGCAGGGGATGGGGTCCATCTGTCGCGAGGAGGTATGGACCTCCTGTTGGGTGATTGGCGAGCAGGCCTGTTGACCGAGCTGACGGTCTGGGGTGGGGGCGTCAGGCCTTCTTTGAAGCCCCTCCGTGTGGCGGGTAGCACTGGTAAGGTAAACAGTATGACCCACAGGTATCCGGCAGGTTCGCAATTGACTGGACAACACTAGACAGGAACAAATTAGTTAAACGTTGTCCGGTCAACGACGAACCAGGCGACGGGGTGATGGCGATAGCTAGCCAGCATGCATCACCCCGTGATTTCACGGATACGAGTCAGAGGGTGGGGTCATGAGTTAGATATTGACTACGGTCAACAATTTGTTTGTTGTCAACAAACAAATTGATACAAATTGATACATTGTAACCAATTGCCGTTGGCAATTTTGGGGTGGTACCTTACCAGTGTTACTTCGGCCTGCTTGCCTTAAGAATTATAATTGGTCGTTTTACCAATACAAATTTATAATTCGGATTAGGGCATTGAATCAATAAATGTGGCCCGATGCTGTTATCCACTTTCAATGTTGTCTGAGTCCGTTATTGGGGGGGTGCGCCTGCAATGCAAGCGCGGCACCAAAATGGCCGCCGCGCTCTTTGCGGCCCCCCCCCCCAGGACGAAGAATCCGGGTAGTTTAGGGCGTGGCCAGCTCCCTTATAAAAGGGGTGGCCACGAGGCAGCCGTGCTGCCATTTTAGCTAAAGCGACGGAGCGGAGAAGTTTTTCCCCTCCACCCCCTCCCTAGTTAACAGTGTGATATTTTGGTCGCTTCGGGGCCGGGTGGGAATTTTTGGTTGGGACCCACATTGGCTTTCGGGTCCTGGCTTTTTTGCCCATCCCACACTGTTGCTATGGTTTGATATAGGGGTTCCTTTCGTTTCTACTGTTGACTCCGGTCACATTGGCGGGTAGCACTGGTAAGGTAAACAGTATGACCCACAGGTATCCGGCAGGTTCGCAATTGACTGGACAACACTAGACAGGAACAAATTAGTTAAACGTTGTCCGGTCAACGACGAACCAGGCGACGGGGTGATGGCGATAGCTAGCCAGCATGCATCACCCCGTGATTTCACGGATACGAGTCAGAGGGTGGGGTCATGAGTTAGATATTGACTACGGTCAACAATTTGTTTGTTGTCAACAAACAAATTGATACAAATTGATACATTGTAACCAATTGCCGTTGGCAATTTTGGGGTGGTACCTTACCAGTGTTACTTCGGCCTGCTTGCCTTAAGAATTATGATTGGTCGTTTTACCAATACAAATTTATAATTCGGATTAGGGCATTGAATCAATAAATGTGGCCCGATGCTGTTATCCACTTTCAATGTTGTCTGAGTCTGTTATTGGGGGGGTGCGCCTGCAATGGGTCACTGTCATCTGTCCCAGCTTCTGCCAACCTAGCAATTCAAAAGCAAGAAAATGCAAGTAGACAAATAGGTACCACTTCAACAGGAAAGGTAACAGTGTTCCATACTTTCTGGCATCTAGTAATGCCTGCCACATGACCACAGAAATGTCTGAAGACACAGACAACACTAGCTCTTTGGTTGCAAACAGAGATGAATGCCATAGAGTTGGACACGATTGGATTTCGAGCAAGGGAGATCTTTTTAAACCATACATTATGTGAGCTTTCCTGATTCAAGATCACTTCTTCTGGCTTGTACCAATTCCTTGAACTTTTGGTATCTTATTGGTAATTCTCCTGCAGTATGGTTTGAGGAAGCTTATGATGGGGCTCATGTTGCTTTTGGCTTCATTCATGGCTGAATCTGATGATGGACAAAACTGTTTTCCCCCACTGGCTAATGGCACATAGCACTGAAACATCTCCTTCCTGCCTCCCCCCCCCCCCACACACACACACTGAAGTAACCAGTTTGGATTTTTGGTCTATTTTTATTGCAAAGTAATGGTCCACTTTTTAAACAGAAATGCAACAGTAGGTACTGTATGTTAAGATGCCTTTGTGGTAACTCACACTGAAGGGTCTGTGAAACTGTAATAGCAACTGCCATGAACCTAGAATTGTTCTACTATTAGCCAAGGGAGATGGTGGCTAAAAAAAGAAAAAGAAAGAAAAGAGGGAAAGAGGAAAATTTAGATTACAGTTAAAGAAAATTCTTCAAAGTACTGTACTGTACAACCACTATTTTGAATCTCCAAAATGCTCTCAGAGAAACATCTTGTGAGGCTTCACAGAGGTTGCTCCATGGATTGTTTTCTTGTATAGGAGAATATTTCATATTCTGGTGACCTTCTGAACTGCTATATAGCCTTCTGCTTCAATTTGGAAGTGAAGTTTTTGTTCTCTTCATCTTGTTCTCACATTTGTCTCCCTGAGGGTGGCGGGCGGGGGGAAGGGTAATAGAACATATATTTATTGCAGCATGTATGTGGGGCAGCATATGCTGCTGGAAATGCCTGAAAGCCCTGAGCTTTTTGCCTGCCAGGGAAAGTCTATTTCCATCCTATGTCTATTTTTTCCAGAGTGTTGAAATAGAAAAGAGAAAGAGAAGCCATTAGATCTCTTTGGAGAAATTCTCCTTTTTGCCTCTTTTGAAACAAACATCACACAGTTCGCTCTGTTGGCTAAATTGTATAACTTGCATGTCAGGATTAATGTTTTTTGTATGAGATTTGGGAGGGATCGCTTTCTTCCTAATCTCCTTGCGTGTCTATAAGTAACAGAACTTCACAATCACACCCAGCGGTAAAGCTTTCAAAAAGAGTTATAAGGAATTATAAATCTTGGTTCACCTCATTTCACCCTTTGGTAGTGTGGCATGTAAGGCCTACACTATCTCCATAATCCACATGGCTCAGAAAGATGTTGGCACATCTTTTTCACTGTTGATTTTAAGCACCCACCCGTCCACCTTGAATCAAGCTCTTCTCTCTATGTCTCTTTCTTTCACACATAGCTGCTGCTGTTACAAAAAACAAAACAAAACACCAAAACAAAAAACCCCAAAAGACCAGATTTTCGTCCATTCTGCATATTTTGACTGTCTTTCAGAAACAAATGACTCTCTGTTTTGTAAGAAAAGAGAAAGAAATCTTGGACAGGCTATTGAAAGAGACAGAAGGTAAATGTAAAGGTATCACTTGCTTGAAAGCCAGTTGTATCTGACTCTCGGTTTCGGTGCTTATCTCTGTTTATAAGAACATAAGAACATAAGAACAGCCTTGCTGGAACAGGCCACAGCCCATCCAGTCCAGCATTCTGTCTCACACAGTAGCTCACCATTTCCTTCAGGGTATTCCCAAGGAGATGCCTTCACCTGCTTAGGATTCCCTGGAAATGGCATTGAGAGATATCCTGCCTATCTCTCCAACCCGGAGGTTGTCCTTAGGTAGCCATAATTATAGCCATTGATACAATTGTCCTCCATGAACTTGTCTAATCCTTTCTTAAAGCTGTCAAGTCTGACAGCTGTCACCACTTCTTCTGGCAGGGAGTTCCATAGACCAGTAATCCTCTGGGTGAAAAAGTACTTTCTCTTATTTGTTTGAGAACTAGTACCCAAAAGTTTCATGGAGTGTCCCCTAGTTCTAGTGTTGTGCGATAGGGAAAACAGTTTTTCCTTATCTACTTTGTCCACACCGTGCATGATTTTATAAACTTCAATCAGGTCACCTCTTAGACGCCGTCGTTCAAGAGTGAAAAGGCCCAACCGTTGCAGCCTCAGATGGTAAGGAAGATGTTCCAGTCCCCTAATCATTCTGGTTGCCCTCCTCTGTACTTTCTCCAACTCCATAATATCCTTCTGGAGGTATGGCGACCAGAACTGTACACAATATTCCAGATGGGGCCTCACCATAGATTTATAAAGAGGCAAAATGACCCTTGCTGACTTATTTTCTATACCCTTCCTAATGATCCCTAACATTGAGTTTGCTTTTTTCACTGCTGAGGCACACTGGGTTGACATCTTCATTGAGCTGTCCACCAGGACACCAAGGTCCCTTTCCTGGTTTGTCGCAGAGAGTTCAGACCCCATCAGTTTATAAATGTAATTGGGGTTTTTTGCCCCAACATGCATCACTCTGCACTTACTGATGTTGAAGCTCATTTGCCACTGTTTTGCCCACTCCCCCAGTGTCAAGAGATCCCTCTGGAGCTCTTCACAATCTCTCACAGTTTTCACTACCCTCTATAATTTAGTGTCGTCAGCAAATTTGGCTACCTTGCTTTTTACTCCTACCTCCAGATCATTTATGAAGAGGTTGAAAAGCAGGGGTCCCAGTACTGAACCTTGGGGGACCCCACTCTTTACTTCCCTCCACTTGGAGAAGTGTCCATTTAGTGCTACCCTCTGTTTCCTGTCCCTTAGCCAGTTGCTGATCCAGGACAAGACCTGTCCCTTTATTCCATGACTGGTAAGTTTATTCAAGAGCCTTTGGTGTGGTACCTTGTCAAAAGCCTTCTGAAAGTCCAGATAAACAATGTCAACTGGATCCCCCTTATCCACATGCTTGTTGACACTCTCAAAAAATTCCAACAGATTAGTGAGGCATGATTTGCCCTTGTAAAAGCCATGTTGGCTCTCCTTTAGCAGCGCCTTCTCTTCTATGTACCTATTAATTCTATCTTTTAGGATGGTTTCCATCACTTTACCTGGGACACATGTCAAACTGACAGGTCGGTAATTTCCTGGATCACCCCTGGATCCTTTTTTGAAAATTGGTGTTACATTCGCTACCTTCCAGTCATCAGGCACAAAGCCTGATTTGAGGGAAATATTATATATTTTGGCTAGGAGATCAGCAATTTCGTCTTTAAGTTCCCTGAGAACTCGTGGATGGATGCCATCTGGTCCTGGTGATTTGTTAGTGTTTAGCTTAACAAGACATGCAAGGACCTCCTCTCTGGTTATTTCTATCTTGCTTAATTCTTCGGTTTCCCTCCCTACGAAGATAGGCTCTGTTTTGGGCATGTGGTCTCTGTCTTCTTCAGTGAATACTGAAGCAAAGAATTCATTGAGTCTCTCTGTAATCTCTGTTTCCTCTTTAATAACCCCTTGCCTTCCATTGTCATCTAATGGTCCAATGGCCTTCCTAGTTGGGTTCTTACTTCTAATGTACTTAAAGAAGTCTTTGTTATTTCTCTGAGTATTTTTAGCTATACGCTCCTCAAAGTCTTGCTTTGCTTTCCTGATTGTTGCCTTGCATTTGTTTTGCCAGAATTTATGTTTCTGCCTGCTGTCCTCATTCGGACAAGCCTTCCATCTTCTAAATGAGCTTTTCTTGCTCTTGATCACTTCCCGAACAGCTCCTGTAAGCCACATCGGAGTCCTCTTGGACCTGGCAGTGCCCTTTTTCCTTTTGGGTATGCATTCCAATTGGGCCTCTGTTATTGTTTTTTAAACAACCTCCATGCCTCTTGGAGTGTTTGGACTCTCTCAATTTTCCCTTTCAGTTTCTTTTTTACTAGTTTCCTCATCTTTGGAAAATTTCCTTTTTGAAAATTTAAGGTATCTGTTTTAGATTTTATCAATGACTTGCAGTCTATGATCAAGTTAAACATAATTGAGTTGTGGTCACTGTTCCCTATTGGATCAGTCACATTAACATCTTGCACCAGATCCTGAGTATTACTCAGGATCAAGTCAAGGATTCTTGTACCTCTAGTTGGGTCTTCAACCATCTGTCCCAGGGAACAATCATTTAGCATATCTAGGAACTTTATCTCTTTATCATGTGCTGAACAACAGTTCACCCAGTCTATGTGAGGGTAATTGAAGTCCCCCATTATAACCAGGCTTCCCTTCCTGGATGCCTCCTTTACAACATTCTCCAACTGCCAGTCTCCCTCAAGAGTTTGGGTCGGAGGCCGATAGTATATGCCTACTGTTAGACCATCCTTGTGGCCTGGTACTCTTACCCACAGAGCTTCTAATGGTGACTCTAAATCACCTAGATATTCCAATTCATACGATTTTTTCACTTCTTTGACATACAAGGCTACACCACCTCCTGTTTGCCCCTTCCTATCCTTCCTGTACAGTTTGTAGCCTGGGATAACTGTATCCCATTGGTTATCATCCGTCCACCAGGTTTCAGTGATACCAATAATATCAATATTCTTATCTATTGCTAAGTATTCCAGCTCCCCTATTTTGTTCCGGAGGCTTCTGGCATTTGTATACAAGCATTTATATATGCTTTCCTGATACAGTCTTTTGAATCCAGTTGCATTGTTAGACTGCCTCTTGCATCCTTCTGCTAGAGTGCTGGTGACTAGCTCCTTGCTCTGCTCAGTAATTTTTGCATCCTCCTCACTACTCAAGTACAAACTTTCCCGAACCGGATGCTGCCCAGCTCCTGTCGGCTTTCCCCCAGTTATCAGTTTAAAAGCTGCTCTGCAGCCTTTTTGATGTTGAGTGCCAGCAATCTGGTCCCATCATAGTTTAAATGCAACCCATCCCTCCTGAACAGATTTGGCTTGTCCCAAAATGTTCTCCAGTTCCTGACAAATCTGAAGCCCTCCTCTCGACACCACCGCCTCATCCACGCATTGAGGCTTCTGAGCTCTGCCTGCCTGGTAGATCCTGCGCGTGGGACAGGCAGCACTTCTGAAAATGCTACCTTGGAAGTCCGGGACTTCAATCTTCTTCCTAACAACCTAAATTTGGCTTCCAGGACAGACCGCTTGGCCTTCCCAACATCATTGGTACCAACGTGTACCATGACAACTGGCTCGTTCCCAGTTCTCTCTAACAATCTATCTAGATTTCTTGTGATGTCTGCAACTTTTGCACCTGGCAGGCAAGTCACCATACGGTTATCATGTGCATCACAAATCCATTTCTCTGTATTTCTAATTATTGAATCGCCTAGTACAAGGAGCCTCTCTCCTGCAATCTGTTCATCTACATGCACCTCATCAACCATATTAAGGGAGAGAACCTCAGTTTGTTCCTGTTGTTCATCTTCCTGGATCTCATCAAGTATGATGAAGGAGAGATCATCAGGTGGAACCAGTTGTTCCTCTGTGTGTTCCTCATCAGGTGTGATAAGGGAAAGAGCCTCAAATTTATTCTGTAATTTCAGACTCTCAGAGTGATCCCCTACTCTCCTCCTCCTTTGAGTCACATTCCTTCAACCATCTCCCTCCTGAGTTAGTGAAGGGCCTTCTCCTTCAGAACTGTGCCCTGTCTCTTCTTTGTCCAGCATAGTCTGCTCCGCTCTGTCCAAGAACAGCTCAAGCTCCTTAATTTGTTGGTGGTTAGATATGCGGACCTCTAGCTGCTGGACCTTCTCTTCTAGTAGTGCAACCAGCTTGCACTTGCTGCAAGTGTAGTTCTCCATATGCTTTGGCAAGAACACAAACATGGCACAAGAATTGCAGGTAACTACAGCTGTTCCCTCAGAATCCATTTTAACAGAGCCAGAGCTGTCTGTGTCTGCAGACATTTCCATGGACATATGGCAGGCATGACTAAACACCAGAGTGAATGGAATGCTGTTTACCTTCCCACCAAAGTTGTACCTAATTATATACTTCCAAGACAGGCACTCACTGCATCGTGCAGCACTCGGGTCTGAAACTGCCGACCAGTGCTGACCTTTCAGTCTTCAGTTCAGTGTCTTAACCACTAAGTCACCACAGTCCCTTGAAATAGACCGAAAGAGAACAACAAAAGACTGAAGGAGTGAAACATTGAGAGAAACTCCAGATTTTCAAACCATGTTCAGGACAGACTGATGTCATTTCCAACATTCTTTAGTTGACGGGGTTTGGAATTAGCACTTTTAGATGGCTAAAAGTTATTTCATCCAGGTCTCATCCAGCATGGCTAATAGGGATGTCATCCTAAAGCCAGGGAGCTAGTTGGACTGTTGAATGATAATGGTGTTAAATCAGTATTAAAGAAGGAGATTTTACAGAAGCCGAGATTTACCAGCATGGTGAACATGGAAGTGAAGTTCCATAGTAACTCCTGAACAAATACTTATGGAAAGCACTTTTTGGGATGAGATATTTTGCCAGTTTCAGCACTCCTATATTTTTAAAAACCCCAAGTTAGTTCTTTTTAATGCAAGTTAGTTATTTCCATTTTATAAAAAGGAAGAAATTTGTTGATTTTAGCCAGTTCTTGAAAAATGGAATGAAATTCTTCATTTGCATTAGCCAAATTCAACTTGTGCAGCCATTCCCAGCATGGGGAGGATTTTTCTATATCTGTTTGCCATTCAGCTGTTAAAGACGAAGACTTACTAAAAGATGTGGAATTTTAAATCATCAGTACTATTGTGGAAAATAGAGGTGGCCAAACCCACATTATTAAAACTCAATCATTCAAAGTTCTGGCCCTGGAGGGACAAATAGTTTCAATTTCCATTTGTATTTTTAAAATTTCATGTTCTTTTCATCCCAAAACATGCTTACAATTTTGAATGTAATACATTTTTAACAAAATGCAAACTGAAAGGAAATTCTTACCCATCTTTAGGCTCAACGAAACTTCTAAAAATTCAACATGAGCAGATTCTCAGTTCTCAAAATTCTTAAATATTCACTCTCGGCATGCTGCCTACTGACTTCCTTTCTTCTTTTTCTCATGAATGTTACTTTATTTTGCATTGGAGAATGATTGCCCCCTAACAGAAAACCAACAGATGGGAAATTCTATGATATTAATACATATGCAAAGTCTAGTTGTAAGGAATGACAGAATTAACTTTAGCCTCTACAGGTCTCTACAAGGGTTAATGCAGTCTTTTTCAAACTTTGGTTTCTGGACTTAAATTCCCAGAAGCCTAAGTCAGTTCCCCAAAGCACTGATCAGCGAATGTACTGACTTAGGCTTCATGGAATTGAAGTACCCCTGCGGGGCATGTGAACAACTGGGTTAATAATATAACATGGCGACTCAGGAGGAGGGACTGGCCTGGAGAGGATATATAATCAACTGTTATTCACATATTTTTTCTCCTATTTTAAAAGCATTTTACACTTTATGTAGTCACTTTTTGATTGGAGGGACCAAACTGGTCATTTATCTCAGACATTCAATGTAGGATTGGGGCTGTGAAGCGGCCCTTGGGGTCCCGGAGGAGACTGGTCAAAGGAACGACACGAGACAAGATGGAGCGAAGACCAGTAGTTTATTGAGGAAAAGACATCATCATTTATAGGAATTCAAGGCAGCGTGTGATACAATCGTCATCTGACAGAAAATCACATCACCCATTTACTTGGGTTAATGGGGAATCTCTCTTGGGGAAGTTAATTAACTTGGGAAAACACTGACAGGGGAAATCCATTGTTCGGGGTTTACACCAGGGTAAATATGGCCTCTATTTGCACTTCGGCTTGGGCTGATCTGTGAGTCAGTAATTGCCTAATACGTAACGGAGGTTAGCGATTCGCTTCCTCAGCAGAATTGTCGGTCAGGTCAGATGCGGGTGAATAAACCCTATGATTATTAATCCGTTCCCCAATTTCCATACTGGCAAGGGCCAGTGACCAGGGGTCTTCCTCATCCGGTGTAACCTCTGCCAGGGGCAGTTTGTGCCAATTGTGTATGCGGAATCCGCATCTCCCCTTATTTTATTATTTTTGGACCTGACAGGCGACCCTGCGCAAGAGGGGCATCAGCTGGTGTGTGGGAATGACGTGTCGGGGTTCCCCCCATGGGGGACATCTTGATAACAGTGAGGGAATACATTGCATGAAACAACATCCTGCTATGCCTAGTATTATCACCCCCACAATCACTTTGAGCGTCGTCTGGAGCCACCCCCATGGGAGCCATGACCACAAGGAATCCCACCACCCCCATGAAGAATCCTCCTTGATGTTCTTGACTAGGGTGTGGAGGTCCCTGAGCTGGCTCTGCACTTTACGGGTGTTGTCTGTGAGATTAAAGCAACACATGCTGTGGACAGCTGGTTGAGCAGCGCAATCGCTGAGGAGGTATGGTTAATGGCTTTTGCTAATCCGCAAGCCAATTGACCAATTCTCCGGGCGTTGCCGACGGCTAAGCCTGGCATGCCAAGTATGCTGACTGCCAACGAGACGTACTCAGCTGGACTCAGAACCCTAATGTTGCTATCACATGAGCTGTCTAACTGGGTGGCACGAGTGCGCCGTATGGATGCTGTAACATTTGTGCTTGGAGCAATCATATCCCTAGTGGGGAGTAACAATGTCAAGCGACTGATACAACAAATGGAATCTGATACATTTGCGGGAATGTAGTTCCAAGTGTACTGATTGCATGTAAAGAACCAACCTGAAGGTAGGGTAACATGAGCATACATTACACCAAGTGTCTGTGGGTTATTACAAGTCCAGTTGCCGCTGCCAACTTCAAGGCAACGGCACCGAGTACGGCCGACTGCGGAGCAGCCGGTCATTCGAGCACAAGTAGAGTTCGGGCTGACCGCCACTCGCGGGGTGTGGAGAGTGGCTGCATCAGCCGGCAAAGTCATAGTCAGCCGCATTTCCCAGCGGGCATATTCTGAAGAACTTGCTGGGAGGTATGGGCTGAAAATCCGTTTCACTAGCCAGTCGCCATCCCTGGGGTGCGCGCCTGGAGTGTGGCACACTGGGATGAGACAGGTGCTCAGAATTGAGGCAGAACCAATGTCCTGCTTCAGGCAAAAATCGGACTGGTTGACGAGACCCACCAACCTTTCCCATATGTTGTAGTGCATCCGGGCAGAGAGATCTCCGCCTGGCATCAAATCGTTGGCCTTTAGTGAGGCTGCCTGAACACCTCCCCCCGCAAGTAGGGAGAGGGTCAGGATGATGGTGACTGCCACGGAGTTGGCAGTAATCAGGGCAAAGATGGCAGACACGATGTTCTCCGGTGTGGGTTCCCCGCCTTCGCCTTGGACGAGGTCCTTGGCCTCACTGCAAAGGGTCTTGACCATCCCCCAGGTGATCCTTGGCGCTGCCAGCTGCTGTCGCCGCTTCCTCCGCCGGGTCTCCTCGGTCAGGGTGAGGTCCTCCATCTCCGGGATCGGATTCGGGTTGACCTGGGTCCCCGCCATGTGGCTCCAAGTGAGGCTTAATGCACCGAGCTGGAATCCAGATGACACCTATAGGAGACATAACTGCAGCATACCCTCTTCCCCAGGTTACGAGTGGCGCCGGGCCCCTCCAGGAAGGGTCTGGTGGCACCCGGTAACGAACCAGCGGTCGCGGGAGAGCTTCCGAACGGCGGAAGTGTTTCTCCTGCGGTGTGCAATCGGAAAAAACATTAAGGTGATTGTACGTGAACAATACCTTATTCAGACAATGCTGTGCCTGACCCTGTGACTTGGGGAGGGTTGGTGGCTCCCCCCTTTCTGTTTGTTTGTCAATATAGGACTTGAGTGTCCAATTGACTCATTCCACAATCGCTTGCCCCTGCGGATTGTAAGGAACACCAAAGGTATGCTTGATGTCCCAGGTGGCCATGAAGTTAGCTAACTGCCTAGAGCTGTAGGACGGGGCGTTATCGGTTTTCACGTGCCGAGGTTTGCCCATCGCCGCGAAGCAGGCTAGGAGGTGCTGCTCCATGTGGGAAGCAGTCTCCCCTTTTTGCACTGTCGCCCAAACGAATTGCGAGAAAGTATCAATGCAAACGTGCATGTACTGCCATCTGCCAAACTGCGGAACATGGGTGACGTCCATTTGCCACACCTGGTTTGCCTCCGTCCCTCGTGGGTTGACCCCCCACGAGGGCCCCCCCGGTGCCCCTGCACAATGCTGGCAAGAGCGAACTATGCCTTGGGCTTGAGAAAGTGGCAGGTTAAACTGTCTGGCGAGTGCTTTGGCATTCTGATGAAAGAATGCATGACTCTGAATTGGAGTAGTGAAAATACCTAACACTGACCGTTGCTGAATTTCCTTTGCAGCCGCGTCCGCTCTGCTATTGCCCGCGGAGATCGGACCCGGTAGGTCCTGGTGACTTCGGATGTGGGCAATATAGAGCGCTTCCGTGCGGTTTCGCAAGTGAAATTGAGCTGTGAGGAACAGACTCAGCAAATTCTTGTCTATCGCGGGAGTGATGTATGCTCCCGGTAGACTGTGAAGCAAATTCCTAACATACTGACTGTCAGTAATAATGTTTAGGCGCTCTTTGGCGAAGGTGCGCAAAGCAAGGTTCACCGCTGCCAACTCTGCCCGCTGTGCAGACTTCTGTGGAAGAGTTAGAAGCGTGCATCAAGCCTGGCCCTCCTGCCAAGTTAAGACACCATATGTGCGACCCACATCAGTAAAAACTGTTCTGGCCCCCTGAAGCGGAACCAGCGAGATCAGTTCATACAGGGTGATTGTCTGCGTTTGAAGCGAGACGAGTCTGGGGTCTTTCGGCAAGTGGTATGCCAAGCATCCGGTGAATCCTTCCAAGGCAATTGGAAGCGAGTCACCGAGCTGCATCAGCTGCTGAATTTGCTCTTTGGTGAACGGGACCACGATCTTTGCTAAGTCGTGCCCTGAAATGTCCCTAGCTCTCAGCCTTCCGCGGTAAACCACCGCAGAGACCAACTCTTGGGGAGGAATGATGTTTCGGGAAGAGGTGTTCGGTAAGTACACCCATTCCACTATACTCACTCCTTTCTCGGAGTCCACTCCTAGGGCTCCGGTGAACATGGATCTGGCCCGAACAATGTACAAGTTCAGGATCGGGGCATATGGCCCCTGAGTAATCCTGTCCACCCACCTTTTGCTGAGAATTTGGTTGACTTTCTCGAGAGCCAAGCGTGCCTATCGAGGAATTTGTATCCGGTCTGCCGGCTGCTTGCCTAGCGTTAGCAGCGAGAAGAGCGGTTTCAAAAGATCCGTATCCAATCTGAAATACGGTCGGGCCCAATTAATGTTACCTAAAACTTGCTGAAGTTCTACCAAGGTGACTGGGTCTTTCAAGCTGATCTGGGGCAAAACGGGTGCTGCGAAAGAGCAGAGAAGCCGATGACCCAAGTATGAGAAGGGCTCGGTTCTCTGCACTTTCTCTGGGGCAATGAGTAACCCTTTCTCCCCCAGGCTGGCCTGGAGGTCAGTAAACATTTCGCTGCCGAGTTGCGGTGCTGCGACCAAGATGTCATCCATGAAATGGCAAACTAAAGCTGTGGGATGAAGGTTTCAAAACTTTGCCAGTGCGTTGTGAACATAAATTTGGCACAGGTTGGGCGAATTGAGCATCCCCTGTGGCAAAAATTTCCACGCGTAACGCTGCGTGGGCTCGCTGTGGTTCACAACTGGCACCGTAAAGGCGAACCTTTCCCTGTCCCTGGGGTCTAAGGGAATGGTGTAAAAGCAATCCTTTAGGTCTACGACCAGGATCTCCCAACCCTCGGAAATCATATTCGGATTTGGGATGCCGCATTGGAGCGGACCCATTGGCTGTATACATTTATTGATCTCTCTGAGATCGTGGGGAGTCGCCACTTCCCCGACTTCTTCTTAATGACAAAAATAGGCGAATTCCAAGGACTAGTGGACTGCTCTATATGTCCTGCGTCTAGCTGTTCTTTAACCAGTTGCTTTAGGGCGACTAATTTCTCCCCCACTACCGGCCATTGTTCCACCCAGACTGGCGTATTGGTAAGCCATTTAAGTGGCAAAGCCATTACCCGAAGGTGAGAGTGGCACCGTACTGGTGTAAAATGTCTCGCCCCCAAAGGTTGATGTGAACATCCAGAATGTGCGGCTGAATGACCGCTGTGCCGTCAGCCTTTGGGATTGTGACTTCCACCCACTCCTGGCTCCTAAACGCTTCTTGGATGCCGCCTACCCCCCACACATCGGAGACCGGCTCAATGGCCCACTCCCGTGGCCACTGGCTTCGGCTGACCACACTGACGTCAGCTCCGGTATCCAGCAACCCTGAGAATGATTTTTTATTCAAAAATACCTCGATAACTGGTCGCTGTTTCCACTCTATATTGGTCTCCACTGTCGCTAAGACCTGGTATCCTTGCACTGCCTAACTTGCGCTCGAGCGGTCTTCTGACCCGGACCCTGCGCTGTCCCTGAGCCTTCCCTGGCTATCTGCTGGTGAGTTACAAGGAACCATAATCAGTTGCGCTAATGTGTCTCCCTTATGAATGGTCCGGGGTAGGTGCGTCCAGAGTTGAACTTGGAGAATGCCCGAAAAATTGGAGTCAATGACTCCCGGAATTACAAGAATTCCGCGTACTCCTGCTACACTGCGAGGCAAAACTAAACCTATAAAGCCCTTGGGCAGGGGTCCCATGTACTGGGAGTCCACCAGATAGACTGTGCCTGGCAAGTCACATGTGACGTCCGCCTGGCAAGTCAATTCTAGCCCTGTACTACCCTTGGGGCTGGCCTGCGCCTTCGCAATGCCTGGAATGTGAAGGGAATCTAATCTAGCTCTGGCTCGCCCAGAGCAAGGGAAGTCTCTGTTTGGACCGGGGCCAGAGACGTGCCCGCGTTCTGGTTTCCCGAATTCGGACAGAATCTGGACCAATGGTAGCCTTTCTTACACTTCGGACACGGGGTAGTTGGAGCCTTGGAACGGCCGGAATGTTGTCTGCCGCTCTTGGATCAGCACTCCCTAGCGAAGTGACCGACCTTGCCACAATTGTGACATGCCCCTTTGTTCTTCGGTCTTCTACCCCCTTGCACCGCTGCTGCCAGCAGACCCATTTTGTAGGAGTCTGTGCCAACGTCGGCGCAAGCTCTAATCATGTCCGTGAGAGTCAAGTCGTGACGATTACCCAATGACTGCAAGATCTTACGGCAGTCGAGATTGGCATTGTCCTTAGCCAATTTCATCATGAGCTCTTGTTGGGCTTGCTCATTATCGATCTGCCTACTAATCGCTTCCTCTAGGCAATTGACAAAGTCCATGTAGGACTCCTGGGCTCCCTGTTTGACTGCGGTGTAATTTTTGGCCGCTTTGCCAGTTGCTGGGACTTTGAGGAAAGCCCTGAAGGCCGCCTCAGCTGACATCTGAAGAGTGGCGAGTGGCAAGTTGGTCTGCGCATCGATGGATTCAAAGGCACCTGAACCATATAACTGGTCAGGAAGTACTGCCCCTCCCATCCTGGCAGCCCTTGTCTGAGCCTCGAGGCGATACTCGCTGTCCCATAGCAAATACTGGCTGGGGTTGAGCATCATCCGCATGACGGCTTTCCAGTCGTGCGGGATGAACATGGTGTTCTCGCACACTTGCTGAAGCGTGCCCCTAGTGAACCGACTTTGGAGTCCTGTCTCTGTAATGGCCTTCCGTATAGCCATGAGGAGCTTATACGGGACTGGTGAATGAACTACCTGCTGCTGCCCTGTGAGGGCATCCATTTCCAAGCGAATTGGACAAATCTGACTAAGCTCAGCTAGTTCTTCTGCTGGCAATTCCCCCTTCCTGATCTCTTCCTCAACTGTGCGCTGAAGGGCACTCTTAGTTCGGGAACCTGTAGCTGTCAGAGAAGCGCCTGCGCTTCCCATTCCATGCATTCCACCGGTGACGTCTGCAGCTGTCACCGAGGGAAAGCTCCCTACACTACTCTGCTTAAACTGAAATGACGGATAGAGCGCTGTGGGCACCAATGGCTCTGCTGACGCTGGGGGTTCCTTAGCCTCTACCCGGACTGGGTCCACCTCTGCTAAAAGCTTCCTACATTTACTCCATGTGCGAATTATGCCCTCTGGAGCTTTCGGGGGTTGCTGAATGCAGTCTCCTATCTGATCCCAGAGCTGAAGGGTTAACGTACCTACTTCTGGGTAAAGCAGGCAGTGTTCCCTCAAGAACACCAAAAGTCGCGCTAGCTCTCCACTGTGAAAGCGTAACTGATATACCCTGGCCAGGATTTTGAACTCATCCTCATGAATTCTTTGGCTAGCGGACGGACGTTGCCGCTGAGGACAAGTCCCCATATTACCTGCGGGGTCCTCCGAAGTTTCCTCCTCGGGACGAGTCGACGCGTCTGTAGTTCAGGCAATAGGTTTTGCGTGACGAATCTCTGGGTAGAGCGCGGAGCGTGGCCTGCCGCCACGGGCCCTCGGTGGCCTCTGCGCTGTCAGGGGTTCACAGCTGACCCTGAGCAGAACGCGTTTTTCCGTGCTGCAAGCCGCCGCGAAAGTCGGAGCAAGCTGTAGGATGCCTCTCTGAAATGCCTCGTCGCTCGGCCATCTTCCCGATCGGCTGGCTTACCGACCGGGCTGTCGCGCTGTCCTCCGGGATGATCGGACACGGTTCTAGCGTAGAACCGGACCGCGTTGATTGCTTACTCTCGGGTAAGATCACGTCTCGGCGTCACCAGATGTAGGATTGGGGCCGTGAAGCGGCCCTTGGGGTCCCGGAGGAGACTGGTCAAAGGAACGACACGAGACAAGATGGAGTGAAGACCAGTAGTTTATTGAGGAAAAGACATCATCATTTATAGGAATTCAAGGCAGCGTGTGATACAATCATCATCTGACAGAAAATCACATCACCCATTTACTCGGGTTAATGGGGAATCTCTCTTGGGGAAGTTAATTAACTCGGGAAAACACTGACAGGGGAAATCCATTGTTCGGGGTTTACACCAGGCCTCTATTTGCACTTCGGCTTGGGCTGATCTGTGAGTCAGTAATTGCCTAATACGTAACGGAGGTTAGCGATTCGCTTCCTCAGCAGAATCGCCGGTCAGGTCAGATGCGGGTGAATAAACCCTATGATTATTAATCCGTTCCCCAATTTCCATACTGGCAAGGGCCAGTGACCAGGGGTCTTCCTCATCCGGTGTAACCTCTGCCAGGGGCAGTTTGTGCCAATTGTGTATGCGGAATCCGCAATTCAAGGCATATAATGTTTTTCTTTTGAATTGGGTGGAATAAACAATCTGTCCTGAAATGTTTAGTGTTGTGCTCAACTTCTTCTACATGGCAAATGCACACATTTGATTTTAATGTGACAGATGCAAAAGACAGAATTTTATAGGAAGGGTTCTCAGAAGGAAAGGAAATGAATTCCCAACCTACATATTTATGACCATGAAAATTATGAATCTCTTGAGAATTCTTTTGCCCTCAAATGAAAGCTTTCTCCACTACTGGTTGCTACATCCATCAGTATGGTTTAATACAAGGGTGGCAAATTTTAACAGAAGTGGGAGGTTTGCTGTTACCTAAGCATCTACTGAGAAAGGAAATGGCAAAATAAATAAATCAATCCCAAAGTTATATAAAATCAAAACTAGACCTTCCCAGTTATTGTTTTTGCAGTTTTGCAGTTTCAGGACTGAGAGTTCAACCTGTTTCATGCAAGAACCACATCTACAGGGTTTTCCATAAGCCCCTACCTGGCCCGAAAGACCCTACCCATCCAAAAATCTTATGTATCCAATGTGCTGTCCCTCATTCTCACTGCATAATATTATGCAACACCATGTTCATGTTATTGTTCCAAATGCCACTGTAACAGCTGCCTTCAACTCATCATTAGAATTATAACATTGTTTAGACACAATGAGAGTAGGGCTCTGCTGGGGGAGGGAGGAAGCTCTCCCATTGGACTGCCGGACAAAGGGGCGGGGTGAACTCTGTGCTGGGAGGAGGGAGAAAGTGCTCCAATTGGACTATTGGGCAGAGGGGTGGGGTGAATCCCAGGGTGATGGTTCACATGCCCACAGAGAGGACAGGTAGGGACTTTCGGGCTGGGTAGGGACTTATGGGCCACCCTGTAGGAAAGGAAAACAGAAGCTCCCAACATCAGGAGTTTTAACTGCAGTGCTGCAATTTAACCAATGCAAGCTGCATGGTCCCAGGGTACTACAGAGTACACAAAAGGAGCATCCTCAAAGCTTGTGGTATTTTAAAACCACAGTTGAGCATACCCTGGTAACAGCAACCTTGTGTTGCTAACTAATCTTTCTCACACTAGGTCAGGTGAAAGGAACTGCAGAATGAACTCACCAAAAGGTGCCTTCTTTTTGGCAGTTTCATGCCTGGCCTGAACATGGAAGAAGAAGTCCAAGGGTATCCTTGGAAAACGGGACAAGTGGGACAAGTAAACTAGTTCTGTGTACTTTTGTGTGAGGAAGCCATGGGGTCAATTGGATGACACATAATAATATACACTATTGCAAATCCTGGATTATATGAATGGGAAAACCTGTGCAAGGAAGGAAATCCATGTGAACATCCTTCCCATTTACAGCACCTTTCTAGAGATGGCAACCAAGCAGTTTGAAAGCAAGAAATTGCAAGTAGATAAATAGGGACCACTTCGGTGGGAAGGTAACAGCGTTCCGTGCACTCCGGTGTCTAGTCATGCGTGCCACATGACCAGGGAAATGTCTGCAGAAGCAGACAGTGCTGGCTCTTTGTCTTAAAAACAGAGATGAACACTGCACCCTTGAGTCGGATACAACTGGCTTTCGAGCAAGGGAAACCTTTACCTTTACCTTTACTCTAGAGATGGCTGTCCCCTAAACCCTTTCCTTGTATTCATGAGAAATGTTACATGGTCTTGATGAGGCCAGAGTACAGTTCCTTCTTTTCCCTGGGTGACTCCTATGAATATTAAGCATTTAGTACAGGACAACAGAATAAAAATAAATCAGGAAGTGATGGTATCACAGCAAATTGAGGTCAAAGTGTCTGCGATATGCATTTATCAAGATGAAAGGAAAGGCTGAATAACTCACAACAAATTTTATGGTAAAATGTAGCAAAGTAGATTTCCCAAGATGATAGATATGATGATGTACCCTGTAACACAAAGTGATAGGTGTGGTGCTGTAGCATCAGACACGATATAAATTGTTGCAAATCATTTGCAGAATGAATGATCATAGAAAATTCCACCATAAAACAATGCATCTACTTTTGATCTCCTTGCTTGCTTTGGTACAATAAATCATTGTGACCCAAATGAAGTTAACTTAATCACAACCGAATCACACTGCCATTTGGTCTAGTGCCATATTACACATTTCAGAAACCAAATTCAATCTTAATTTGTTTTAATCTCTCTCCCCCCCCCCCCGCCAGGTCTTTGCATTGATACAATTCAGCTAGGAAACGAGGAATGACTCCCATTGATCAAGTCAGAGCTTTTTTCTGCTTGACTTGTTAAGGTACAAACTAAAAATCTTTAATGTGATAGTTCCAGATATGTTAACTTTATTCAACCCAAACACTCACCAAATTGTTCTGAGAACTAGACAAGGGCTTTTTTAATTTAGTGCTTTGGGCTGCAATTAAAAGGCAATTTAGCATAATATCCCATGAGTAGAATGCCATGGTAAATAATGCATTCTACTGAACATTTTTTTTACATTGGGCTTTGGTTTATATGATTTTATTATTTTTAAGATAAGCATAATTAGTTTACCCCATGGTTGCTTAATGGTTAAGATGCTGAACTTGATGACTGGAAGGTTGGCAGGTCATCAGTTTGAGACCCGAGTGCTGCATGACAGAGTGAGCTCCAGTCATCTGTCCCAATTCCTGTCGACCTAGCAGTTTCAAACCAAGAAATTGGAAGTAGATACATAAGTACTGCTTCAGCAGGAATGGTAACAGCATTTTGTGTGCTATGACATCTAGTCATGCCTGTCACATGGCCATGGAAATTTCTGCAGACACTGAGAGATGGCTCTTTGGCTGTAAAGAGAAATTAGCCTCCACCACCACCCCCATCTAAAGTCCGAAACAACTGGCTTTCAAGCAAGGGAGACCTTTACCTTTAGAATATTTTTATTGCTGTTGTTCAGTCACACAGTCGGTTCTGATGCTTTGCGACCCCATGGATGGCGCACCAGGCACCAATATCCTCCACCATCCCTCTCAACCCACTCAACCCTGTGCCCATTGCATCAATTTAGAATATTATTGGGGGGGATTCTGAAAGTTAATGCTTCTTTATGATTAATAGTCCTCTGTATCACATTGCTTTTACTGTGTGCCCTTTAGTTAGCTATGACCTTTTCAGTTAGCTAGCAACTTTGTAGGCTTGCCTAAGACTGTCTTTCCAAGTGTCTTTTTTACACACTATTTACTCAAAGGCTTGTCAAAGTCACATACAAGTCTTCAGGATGTTGCATAAAGTTTCAAGGTTTATGCTATAAACTGTTCACTGTCTAGTCTCCATGGCTGAAAAAGCACAAATATTATTTTGTAACTGTCAAAGGGTAACTTACTGATTGGTTAGAGATAAACATCTGTAGCTTGCTGATTAGTAGATTTATTTCTTCTCCACTTTTCTGTGTTAGAAAGGTATAAAAGCTGTGTGAAAATGCTGTATGGGCATATTCTCTTGCCTCTGGACTGGGTGTCCCTTTCCCTAATAAACACAACACCCTATCTACCTGTATTTCTCTGACTCACTCTCTTCATTTGTTTGCTTCTAATTTCTCCAAGAGGTGACTGCGGTGGCTTAGTGGTTAAGATGCTGAACTTGATGACTAGAAGCAGTTCGAGACCTGCGTGCTGCATGACGGAGTGAGCTCCCATCTTTGTCTCAGCTCCTGCCAACCTAGCAGTTCGAAAGCAAGTAATTGCAAGTAGATAAATAGGTACCACTTTGATGGGAAGGTGAACAGCATTCTGTGGACTCTGTCTAGTCATGCCATGCTCATCAAAACATCTGCAGACACATACAGCGCTTGCTCTTTGAACCCTAGAGCCAGATATGACTGGCTTTGAAGCAGGGCGACCTTTACTTTTACTAATTTCACCAAGAGAATGTGCCACAGGAATTTTTTTGGTCACTTTCATGACCAAATAATGAGAATGAGAATGTCATTTCTGTATGCCCTAATTCATTGATGCCAAATGCTAGCATCAATGGATTATATATAATGTGCCAGCATAATTTAGTTGCAAAGATCATTTTCCAGCACCTTGCAAAATCTTATGGATTATTCACTCCTTTTCCTAGAAATTATAAATTCAAGCCATCTCCAGATTTGGAAAACGAAACTGGGGCATTCAGGTTATTAAAAACGAAAGAGTTAATTTTATTTTTTTTATTTTATCATGTCAGAAGCACACAAAGGTGCTTTCTGGGTTGAAAGGACTTTTTTGCTGGAGAAATTCCACTCAGGGGACACCTTTCATGTCCCCAAGATATTTTCCCACCGAAGTGGTTCCTATTTATCTACTTGCAATTTCGTGCTTTTGAACTGCTTGATTGGCAGGAGCGGGGACAGAGATGGGCACTTATTTCATCATGCAGTACATGGGTCTTGAACTACCAAATTGCCGACCTTCCAGCTAACAAGGCGAGCTTCATAACCACTGAGCCACCACAGTCCCAGTTCATTTTAATAAAATGGATGTTATACTTCTGGATTAACAATAAAGGAAAACATACTTATAAAAGTTGGGGTTCCATTAACAAGCAACCTCAAAGTACAAAAAATACAAAAAAACCTGCAAAATAGCAAACATTAGGATTTTAAAATAATATGGAAACAATATCAGGTCATCCTCCTCCTACCTATAGTAACTTCAGCAGGACACACAGAAAGAGTCTCCTTGAAGATTGTGAATACGGCAATCTTGATTTGCCTGCTAATCTTTCTCACACCAGATCCTGGACACAAAAGAAGTGGCATTAGTAATTTCAGCAACACAGAACATTCTAGTGTCTTTAAGAACATAAGAACAGCCTTGCTGGAACAGGCCACAGCCCATCCAGTCCAGCATTCTGTCTCACATAGTGGCTCACCATTTGCTTCAGGATATTCTCAGGCAGATGCCTTCACCTGCTTAGGATTCCCTGGAAATGGCATTGAGAGATATCCTGCCTATCTCTCCAACCCCGAGGTTGTCCTTAAGTATCCATAATTATAGCCATTGATACCCTTGTCCTCAATGAACTTGTCTAATCCTTTCTTAAAGCTGTCAAGACTGACAGCTATCACCACTTCTTCTGGCAGGGAGTTCCATAGACCAGTGATCCTCAGGGTGAAAAAGTACTTTCTCTTATTTGTTTGAGAACTAGGACCCAAAAGTTTCATGGAGTGCCCAGGATTACCTATTTTAAAACAACTGAAAATACCTGCTAATTTACCATATTTGCTGGCATGTAAGATGCACTCCCTCCCCTTAAAATACACTGAAAATGGAGTGTATCTTGTACTGTATATAGTGGCCTATAATGGGCTGTTTTGGTAAGAACAGGGTGCATCTTACATTCTGATGTGTCTTATACACCAGCAAAAATGGTACCTCCTGAAATTAAAAATAATAATTGTGATTTTGCAAAAATGCCATCTCATGCATAAACGTTTAGGATAAATTCCTAAGTTTTAGGCTTGATGCCTCTGGCACAATTCCAAGCAACAGCAATGCTGTGAATAATAATAATAATAATAATAATAATAATAATAATAATAATAATAATAATAATAATAATAATAATAATAATAATAATAATAATAATAATAATAATAATAATAATACAAAAAACTAACTTCTCCAGAAATGTTTTTGGTTGATTTAGCATGGCTGTCCATATCTGATTAATTCAGTTTAAAGATTTGCCTTCTCTTGCCTCCAGGGCCTCTTTTTGAATCCATTTTTTTAAAAAAAAAGTTGTGGGTGGGGTGGGGTGGGGGTAGGGGGATAACTCCACCAATTATTGCAATAATGCATCTTTAAGAAACATGAAGTAGCAAATGTTTTAGTCATTCTGTCTCTGGGAAGACTTGTTATTCCTGTTTCTCAGCAAAGAGCTTAGATCAGGGCTGCCCAAATTTTTTGGGCTGTGGTCCGGTCATGGGGGCACGTTTTACTTCCACTTCCAGGAGCAATGAGGGCTTTGTGGGCCAGATGAATTGGTGTCAGGGGCCGAATTCGACCACTGGACCATAGTTTGGGCACCCCTGTCTTAGATGGTAAGCCTGTGGTCTCTTGTGGGACAAATAAAGGCTGAGGTAGGATGACAGATGAGGATTTTCATGACATTACTGATTGCAGCTGCTACTAAAGCTCTATTATGGACTTCCTCCACCAGTACCTTGATTCTCACTTGTCATTTTCATTTTCATTCCACCCCCCAGTTGGATCTTGCTCCTTTGCTAAGCCTTCATGTCATTCTCAGGGATGGTTTATCAGTTGGATTGGGGATAAAATGATGACACGTTTCTCAATGTCTCCTAGCTGAACAGCTATAGTCTTGGGGCTGTAATATGCCTTCATTCACTGCTTCTTAAGCTCAGCTTTAAAGGATTGTTTTGAATTACCATGTCTTAATATTGTGATGCCTCACTAGAGTCTGAAGGTAAAGGTCACCCTTGCTTGAAAGCCATTCGTATCCGACTCTAGGGTTGTGCTCATCTCTGTTTATAGCCAAAGAGCCAGCGCTGTCAGCATCTGCTGACGTTTTCATGGACATGTGACAGGCATGACTAGACACTGGAGTACACGGAACACTGTTTACTTTCCCACTGAAGTGATCCCTATTTATCTACTTGCAATTTCTTGCTTTTCGAACTGCTAGGTTGGCAGGAGCTGGGAGAGATAAGGGAGTTCACTCCATCATGCAGTGCCCGTGAATTGAACTCTGACCTTCCAGTCAGTGAGCTCAGAGTCTTAACCACTTGAGCCACCGCAGTTGTCCTTAAAAGATTACCTCTTACTGAATCAGATAATTTACCTTCAGTGATGAAACAGAAGCTGATTTGGAAGAGAACAGAGAGGTCCTTTCCAAATAGGACAATACATCAACTGGTTACAGTAAATAAACAATGACATTTAAGTCATTTTTAAAAAAAGAGTTTTCACCCACTAACAGGCATGTAAGTAGTAATTATTTAGTATTTTACTGACAAAGTGGAAGAATCTAGTGCTGTTCTTCTTACTATTGATAAGCAACCAGTCAAAAATATGGAAATAAAGAATATTTGCTAACCTTAACCTTAGAATCTGAAATCACTGCATGATTCTTCACCTCCAGCCAATAGTAAGACAAGAAACGTCCAATGCCTCTGAATAAAATATACAAGTGAAAAATCAGAGTCTGTTCCCTTGAGAAGCAAAGCATGAGTGTACATTTAGATGCACACGTGCGCACGCGCGCGCGCACACACACACACACAGATGCACACAGAAGTGCAGAATGCTTGACTGGTTTTTAGGAAAAATGCAAACAGCCCATCAAATGCTTCAAATTTTATTTATTTATTTGTTCAATTCATATAGCCACCCAACTTGAAATGACTCTGGGTGGCTCACAAAGTTAAAGTCAACAACACAGTCTAAAATTTTAAGCTAAAAGGGTGAAGGAGCAATATTGCTATATCAACCAGCAGGCGGGAGTCGCCACATCACTGGTGCTGCACACCTGCTTTGCCAGCCAGGTTTTTAGCTTTTTCCTGAAGGACAGCAACTCTGTCTGGAGTCATAACTTGATTTGCAGGAGGTTCCATAGGGCCAGAGGAAACACAGAGAAGGCCCTCCCTCTGGTGCTAGAGAGACGAGCCTCTCTAGCAAATGTCTGCAAAACAATGTCTACAAAACAAATCAACAATCATCCCAGTTTTATACAAAGCATGCAATTTACAAAAATTGCATGTATAAAATTGAGCAGTTTAGACACTGTCAAAGAGTACTTGCAAATTCTCTGCCATCCTCATTGGTGAGGAGAAAAATGTTTCAGTTCCTCATTTTTACTTGTGAGCACTTGATAAGCAAGGATTTACATTCCTATTCTGGAGAGTGGTTATAGGCAGGGGAAAGGAAACTCTGAAAATCCCTTTCTACATATGCCTGCATGACTTTGTCTAGTTAAAATAGAAGAGCAAGAAGAAACAGAAAATGCTCATAGAGAAAGAGGAAAGAAGCCCTAGCTTATCAATCTGCATACACATCTAGAAAAGACAATAGGGGGAAAGAACACTATGACTGTACATTAGTGTATTGTACCTTGTGTTTGTGTAACTTGCTGATACTCGGTTCCATCAAATGTCATCTGTAAAAGGCTCCCTGCACTGCCAAACAGGGAGATGTTTATTATAGTGTCAAGGCAGGCATAAACCAACACTGCACTGTGGCCTGTCTATGACCTTTTGGCCTAAAGAGGGCTGTTTCTTCTTGAGAGGTTTTACTGCTTCAGCAGACAGCATTTTGAGATGCGCTGGCCTCTCCTCTTCCAGAACTATCTGGCAATTAAAATGACGATGCTGGACTTATAGAAATGTCCAGTATTCCCAGATAACAGTTTGATACCTCCTCCCTCTTATGACACTTTCAGAGTCCAGCTAACCAGGGGTTAGATAAAAATTACCTCAGCAGGTAGAGACTCCAGCAAAACATGATAACACTCCTTTGCAAAGAACGAAACCTTAACGAAGTCTTCTTCTCCATTGGAATTCACTCCTCCTGACAGAGACTTAAATTTAAAGCCTCCCTCTCCCTTGGTTTTGTATGCTGGATTCTAAGAATTCCCCTCTTTAAGGTTTGAAGAGAATAAAAGTACGCTACTACGATTCTTCAAATATATCAGCTTTTTATTGGTATAAAAATGAGGTAAAATAGCATACGGATAAAGGCAGTTCAAATACAAACATAAAACATAAAAGAAAGAGAAATGGCTAAGCTAGCTAAGTAGATAAAAAGTTGGGCCCCTTTGAGCCCCCATTAATATCAGACTTAAGGTCTGACATTCATGGCATATTGAAAAAGGAATTGGGCAGATGGACCCCAGGCCGTAGGGTGTCTGCTGCTGAGGTGCTAAAACTCTCAGTTTATAAATGTTTTCCCCCACTCACACCTCCCCTCTCAAGTATGTGAAAATTCCCCAAACATGACGTGAGGAGACAGATGGCTGGACACCTGGACATTCAGCTGTGTGTTATGTACCTGAATCTTACGTGAGATGGTTATCTTAGATTCCATCTTGGTATCTTCATGTGAAAGATCAAACTGTCAGATTCCCAGAGTAAGTGTCCTTGGAACTGGCTTCCATGAGAATGTGGGAGCGTGGGACAGTAACTAACACCTGGGTATGCAGCAATCTACGGGATTGGCATTACATCTTAAGCACTAATTGGCTAAAAACATTCCTTTACTTCACACAGAATTAATGAGAAATTAATGGCATCCTTTGAATTCCCATTACATCGTCTACTTGAGCTTTTTGATATCCTGTGTCTGAAAGTGACATTCTAGCACAATCCACCAGAAGGTATAGAAATCTGAAGTTGGGACCACATCAGCCATTCCTTCAGCATTACAGTATAATGCCTAAATAAAATTATGTATTAACATAGTTCTATCATCTCTATCTCTTTCATTTTACCACAATGAAAGTTGTCAGCAGCTTGAAAGATGGTTCCCTCCTTTTTGGTTAGCTTATTCAGAAATTGTGTGAACCATATCTATCTGCACAGAGGTTCCCTAGACAATATTGTTGATCGCTTGAAACCTAGCCCACAGAAAAGCTCATTGGAAAAGTTCAGCTCCTGTGCAGACAACTGACAGAGTATTACAAGATCATTCAATGTGAATACAAAACAGCAGGAAAACTGTAGTATGATGGTAACTGGAATGAGTTGAATGTTTTGTGTTCAGGACGGGGTTCCCACAGGTGTGGTGACATTTCTCTTTTGTAACTTACTTGTATCTCTATTGTATCTCATATTATCTCCTCAAGGAATAATTGTGCATACTGGAAACAGGGGATGATGCAATAATTTCTGAGTCAAAACATTAGGTTATCTACTCCTGATTGTAAGGAGCTGCTTAGTCTTGGGAAAAGAAAACAGAAAGGGATGACAAACTCTCTCTCCCCCCTTTCTCTTTCTGCAAGCCAAGTTTGTGTGTGTGTCATTTTGCTTCCAGGTCAAGCTTTAAACTGCCAAAATGAATCCACTTTCTTGGCTTTGTTGTTGGCCAAAATTAAATCCTCATCAATACATGTTTCTTCTTCTTCTTTGTTGTTGTTGTTGTTCAGTTGCATAGTCAAGTCTGACCCTTTGTGACTCCATGGACCACTGTACACCAAGCATCCCTATCCTCCACCATCCTCCGCAGCCCATGCAGGTCTATGCCCATTGCATCAACGATGCCATCTAACCATCTCATCCTCTTCTCCTTTTGCCTTTGATCTTTCCCAGCATCAAGGCCTTCACTAGTGAGTTCTCTCTTCTCATTTGGTATCCAAAGTACTTCATCTTCATCTTCAATATTTGTCTTTCCAAGGAGCATTCAGGGTTGATTTCCTTCAGGACAGACTTATTTGATCTCTTTGCTCTGCAGGGTACAGTACTTTCAAAATTCTCTCCCATCACCACATTTCAAAGATGTCTATTCTTCTTTGCTCAGCCTTCCTTATGGTCCAGCTCTCACAAACGTGCCTTGCTTCTGGGAATACCATTACATGTTTCTCCTAGTAACCAGCAATTGAGCTGGATTCAATATCTCTCCACCTTCACACTGCACATTATTGTCTGCCGGAAGCCCCCACTTGAGCATATTGGTCTTACATGTAAGCACTTTGATCAATGCAGAAACTGAAGCTTGCTTTGTGCAAAAGCGTATTTTTTACCTATGGTGCAAAATGGAAAGGCCTCAAATATTGTTTTATTGTTTCATTAAGAACAATATCAACTTGTTTCACATGTGTAGATCTGCTCCATACTGGAGCAGCATACTCTGCTACAGAGACACTCAGGGCCAAAGGTGATGTAGGCAGTGTGGATGATTGAGCTCCCCATATATAATTTATCATGCTCAGTTGTTGAGGTGTCAAACCATAAGGGCTCTTGCCTTTGGAAACACCTTTTCCCTATCTAAAAAATAATACAGTAATCAAAATTCCCCATAGACATCTTTTTGCCCTGCAGATGTTTTTCTGACTGACTTTGCCTCGAGCTGGCATATGCATGGTTAGCCTCACAAATTTTGCAGTTTGACAGCCCTTGATAAAATCTATATTTAGGTGTCAGAGTAGAAGGCATTGATGCTGTGGCTATAAATTGAGTGGTATCTATGAATCCGATCTCATATAATTCAGCAGTCATGGGAAATGTTGTGTCCAAACGTTTATTGCTTTGCAATCACCATTATAAAAGCGCGGTGCCAAAATGGCCGCTGTGCTCTTTGCGCCCCCCCACCCCGGACGAAGACATCCAGGTAGTTAGGGGGTGTGGCCAGCCCCTTTATAAAAGGGGTGGCCACGAGGCAGCTTTGCTGCCATTTTATTACAGAAACGGAGAGGAGAAGTTTGCTCCAACGCTGTTTGTACCTCTAGCCTCCTGATCGGAGGATATCTTTATCGAGGCAGTTCGGAACTGCCAATTGAGCGCTTGGGTGGCTATGGCACCCAAGCGGAAGACCGCTGTGGCATTGAAGCCGTGTCCGAGGGGGAGGGCTCGGCCCACCCCCTCCGCTTTTTTGGTGGGGCCACCACCGGGCCGGAGGGCTCGGGCGCGCCCCCCACATGGAGGTGGCAGTATCATCATGCCCACTGCCACCAATGAAGGGGACCAGGCCCCTGCCTACCTGCCCAGTCGTAGGACTCGGGTGGGGGCTGCACGGGCCTGCTCCCCTGGGGTTACCGCCCCTACTGATTCCTTGCCCAGCATGGGTCCCAGCGGCCCATGCGGGCGCAGCACGGGACCATGCCCTGTTGTTTCACCAGCCCCTCATGGGCCAGATTAATGGACATGGCCCTATTCGGGCCAGGGATCACACCTTGGTTTTCCTCCTTCGATTTCCCATGGGTTGCCCGGTGGGCCGTCCAGCTCACCCGGCCCACCTTATTCTGGTGGGTCTGCCACCGTGGATGCTCTCCTGGCCCGTATATCGGCACTCAAGGCATCCATGGGGATGGCACCACGTGCTATGGAGGGCGGCCTTGGCAGCTCCTCGGCTGTGGCCCAGCATGCCACCAACAGGGTCGAGCTGCTGGAGGCCATCATGCCAGCGCAGGCTGGTGCCTTGCAGCTCCCCATCCGGCCATCTCAGCAGGGCATACCATCGGGGACTTGCCCTGCTTGGCGTGGACGCACGGAAGCCCAGAGCTCGATGACCATCGTGAGCACCGATGCCCGCCATGGGCCAGAACCCCCAGTGGGGGCGTCCCGTGGGGGTGCACCGAGTGAGTATCCAGGTCAAGTTAGCACACCTCTGCCACTGTCTAACAACACTGTGGGAGCTCAATGGCCATGGCCACAACAGACGTATGTGGGGGGGCAGTTCACTCCATATGGCCCTGTGACCTCCTGGGCACCTAATTACCTCCAGGTTCTTCCAGGGGCGGCCCCCACGGCCGTTACGGCCAACTTCGCAGGGGTGCGACAGGGCACATCTTTTGTTCCTCCACTGCACTCTGTACCAACTGCGGCCCTCCCGACAGCCGGTTACTCCCTACCCTTAGGTGATCATCTATCCCAGGCTACTAGGGAAAAGATTTGGTGGGGAGAATATGTGGATATATTCACCCTCCTTAACCGGGAACCGACTAAGGAGGAGAGGGAGGGGCAGGACGACAGGGACAAGGAACTGTCCCGTCGTCGCAAGCCGCCTCGCACTTGGGCCAATTGGTTACCAGCCTATTTGATATACATGGCGGTATATCTTAGGGCCCATCCTGATTTGGCCATCCCAATGGTCCAGTACTTGGACAATATTTACCGGGCCATTGTGGATTTTCCTGGCCCATCATGGTTGGCCTATGACGAAGAATTTAGGATGAAGACTGCCCTTCACCCGGAGATGCGGTGGGACGAGCCCTGCTAGCAGTTGTGGCTGCTGTATATGACCCCTACACGGCTGGTGCCAGGTGACCGGTACCACTGTGGCCATGCCATACAGCGGGCGGCTACGACACAGACTCCCCGCCAGCTGGCGGGGCAGGGGGTTCCAGCCCGCCTGCTGTGTTGGAGTTTCTCCGCAAACGGAGTGTGCAACAAGTGCCAGTGTAGGTTCAAGCATGAGTGCCCTTCTTGTTCTGGCCCTCACGCCGCCTCCACGTGCCCATGGGCCGGTGGGTCGCGGGGCAGGGGCAGGGGATTTCAAGCAACGGCCAGAGCCCCCTCTGATGCTGCTACCCATACAAAAGGCCCCTCCCCAATTAATTTCTCGGTGCTTGAACGCTGGTTGAGCGCATATCCTAGATGGAATGATGCAATTTACCTACGTGAAGGTTTTAAGTTTGGCTTCCGCATTCCATTCAGGGGTGTTCGTGGGCCTCAGGACGCCCCGAACCTGCTGTCGCTCAAGGGTAATGAGGACATTGCTGCAGAAAAGATAGCCAAAGAGGTTAGGGAGCAGAGGGTGGCGGGGCCGTTCATCAACCCCCCGTACCCTAACTTGAAGGTATCCCCTCTGGGTTTAGTTCCTAAGAAGTCCCCAGGTGAATTTCGTCTGATTCACCACCTTTCTTACCCTATGGGTTTCTCGGTCAATGACGCTATACCGGACGATCTTTGCTCTGTCCGGTATACGTCCTTTGACCAGGCCTTACAGATGGTACACTCATGTGGTCCCGGGGTTCTCATGGCTAAGTGTGATATCAAATCGGCATTCTGATTGCTGCTTGTGCACCCAGACGACTTTGAGCTGTTAGGTTTTTGTTTCCAGGGCAAGTTTTATGTGGACAAGGCCATGCCTTTTGGCTGTTCCATTTCGTGCTCGGCCTTCGAGCGATTTAGCACCTTCCTCCATTGAGCTTTTGTTTGTAGGTTGGGATCCAAGTCTGTGGCCCACTACCTTGACGATTTTTTGTTCGGGGGTGGACACGACTCGGGCACGTGTGGACACCTGCTGGCCACGTTTCAGGCCCTCATGGGGGAACTATGTGTAACCCTGGCACCTGAAAAGACAGAGGGCCCAGCCACCACCCTTACATTCCTGGGTATCGAGATCGATACTGTCGCCCAGACATCCAGATTACCTATGGAAAAGGTGAATCGGATCTCTGATGCGATTCTGGCAATGCTTGCCAAGCGTAAGGTTTCTCTCCAGGAGTTGCAGGTGCTTCATGGTCATCTCAACTTCGCATGCAGGGTGGTGACACCAGGTAGAGCCTTCGCCAGGCGTCTTTGTGACACCATGGTGGGCTTGTCAAAAAGACACCACAGGGTTCGGCTGACTAGGGGTTTACGAGCAGACCTGTCGGTTTGGCTCACCTTCCTACAAGAATTTAATGGTGTCTCCTTTTGGAGGTCAGCCCTCGGTTCCAAGTATAGTCAGACACCTCCGGCTCCCTTGGGTATGGGATTTATTTTGAGGGACGATGAGCATACGGTCAATGGCCTCAAGAATGGCAGGGCATGGATCGCTTACGTGATCTCACGTTCCTGGAGTTTTTTCCCGATTTTGGGTGCCCTTATGCTCTGGGGGGACATGTGGGCAAATTCGGTGGTGCATTTTTGGTGTGCCAATGCGGCTGTGGTGCACATTGTCAATGCCCAAACATCTAGTCCCCCAGAGTCATGGCTTTAGTCCGCCAATTTGTTCTTAAGTCCTTGCGCCTTAATGTGCTATTCAGGGCCAGACATGTGCCGGGTATTAACAATGATATTGCTGACGCTTTATCCCGCCTGCAGATCTCCCGGTTCCGTGCCTTGGCTTCAGACGCAGAGGAACTTCCCTCTCCACTCCCAGCCGAGATGTGGACCTTTGGCGAGGAGAGGTGAACCGGGCGATCGGCATGTCTTTGGCACCTCGCACGCGTAAGGCGTATCAACATACACTCCTTCAATTTAGGACCTTTTGCAGGGAAAGGCAGTTGCCTGAAATGTGGCCGATACCGGTCGACCAGGTTTTGCAGTTCATGGTGTACATGCATGGTCAGGGATTGGCCCCACGCACCATCACTGCTAGGCTTTCAGCCTTGGCATTCATGGCCAAGGCACGGGGTTTTCCAGACTGCACAGGCGATTTGCAGGCGCACCCCCCCAATAACGGACACAGACAACATTGAAAGTGGATAACAGCATAGGGCCACATTTATTGATTCAATGCCCTCGTCCGAATTATAAATTTGTATTGGTAAAACGACCAATCATAATTCCTAAGGCAAGCAGGCCGAAGTAACACTGGTAAGGTACCACCCCAAAATTGCCAACGGCAATTGGTTACAATGTATCAATTTGTATCAATTTGTTTGTTGACAACAAACAAATTGTTGACCGTAGTCAATAACTAACTCATGACCCCACCCTCTGACGCGTATCCGTGAAATCACAGGGGTGATGCATGCTGGTTAGCAATCGTCATCACCCCATCGCCTGATTCGTCGTTGACCGGACAACGTTTAACTAATTTATTCCTGTCTAGTGTTGTCCAGTCAATTGCGAACCTGCCGGATACTTGTGGGTCATACTGTTTACCTTACCAGTGCTACCCGCCAATGTGACCAAAGTCAACATTAGGAACACAGAAAGACCCCTATATCAAACCATAGCAACAGTGTGGGATGGGCAAAAAAGCCAGGACCCGGAAGCCAATATGGGTCCCAGCCAAAAATTCCCACCCGGCCCCGAAGCGACCAAAATATCACACTGTTAACTAGGGAGGGGGTGGAGGGGAAAAGACTTCTCCGCTCCGTCGCTGAGGTAAAATGGCAGCTCGGCTGCCTCGTGGCCACCCCTTTTATAAGGGAGCTGGCCACGCCCCTAACTACCCGGATTCTCTGTCCTGTGGGGGGGGGCCCGCAAAGGGCGCGGCGGCCATTTTGGCGCCGCGCTTGCATTGCAGGCGCACCCCCCCAATAACGGACACAGACAACATTGAAAGTGGATAACAGCATAGGGCCACATTTATTGATTCAATGCCCTAGTCCGAATTATAAATTTGTATTGGTAAAACGACCAATCATAATTCCTAAGGCAAGCAGGCCGAAGTAACACTGGTAAGGTACCACCCCAAAATTGCCAACGGCAATTGGTTACAATGTATCAATTTGTATCAATTTGTTTGTTGACAACAAACAAATTGTTGACCGTAGTCAATAACTAACTCATGACCCCACCCTCTGACGCGTATCCGTGAAATCACAGGGGTGATGCATGCTGGTTAGCAATCGTCATCACCCCATCGCCTGATTCGTCGTTGACCGGACAACGTTTAACTAATTTATTCCTGTCTAGTGTTGTCCAGTCAATTGCGAACCTGCCGGATACTTGTGGGTCATACTGTTTACCTTACCAGTGCTACCCGCCACACGGAGGGGCTTCAAAGAAGACCTGACGCCCCCACCCAGACCGTCAGCTCGGTCAACAGGCCTGCTCGCCAATCACCTAACAGGAGGTCCATACCTCCTCGCGACAGATGGACCCCATCCCCTGCGTACAAGTCATAATTTTGTAGACTGATATCGGGGTGATGACTGACCCGTCCCCAAGCCCTGTCAGCAAGAAACCGCGCCACCGCCCCGTTGACCGTGCGCCTAGCGCGGTCAAGGGCCAGGAGGTGAACGCCCCCTCTATAGAAAGGCGCGGGATAATGTCCACCAAACTAGGGTTGTGGCAGGCCAGACATAATGCAAGTAGGCGAGGTCCTCGCAAATCGCATGCTTGAGCGATAAGCCGGTGACCTGGCACAAATCATTGCCCCCAAGGTAGATGATGAGAATGTCAGGCGGGTCAGCACTCAGGCCAGAAAAGGGAAAGGCCGCAGCCCCCGCCATAACATCCCAGGCTTACCATGCCATGCGAGACTGGCGTGTTCACCCAGTCCCAGTCGGGGTCCACTCTGTCGCCGCAGCGTAACGCGCTGCCCTGTGCACATAGCTGTGGCCCACCAGCCATACTGTCACCGGTGTAATACGACACCCAGGGTCTGCAAGAAAATTGAGAAAAAAGGCGGTAAGGTGACTGGATTGGTACTCATGGCAGGAGTGGGCGCACATAAAACTGAAAACATTGCGAGCCCCACCTCCCCATGCTGCGTATGTCAGCCCCAGAGTACCCAAAAGCAGCTGCTGTAGCGGCTGCACCAATACGGAATGAATGTGTGCCATAACGGGCACCTGGTAGGCCCACCCTGGTGAGGGCTCTGGCTGTCACCTTCCAAAACTGAAATTTAGTAAGGGGAGACCCATCTTGGTGACAGAAAAACGGGCCGTGGTGCCTGCCACGCAGTGCCAGGAAATCCTGTAGGGCACCAACCGGACAGATGTCTGCCAAAGAACACCGTAGCAGTCTTACACCACTGCCTACGCCATGCTGATCTGTCTTAGAGGAGCGTATCCTCAACTGGGCCCAGTCTTTGGCAATATAGACATCCTCGAGTTCCAGTGCCCTACACTTGCATCCGCCTTATACAGCATCTCAAGCTCGCTGTCGCGGAGCGCTCCAAAAAGGCCACCGTTGTAGCCGGATGAAGTGGGCTGCCTCATTTCCAAAACAGAGGCCAGGCCAGCCCCGGGCCAATTGGGTAAAAACCCTGGGAAAATCTTGCATCCGCCTTACTCAGCATCTCAAGCTCGCCGACGCGGAGGGCTCCAAAAAGGCCACCGTTGTAGCCGCATAAAGTGGGCTGCCTCATTTCTTAAAACTGAGGCCAGGCCAGCCCCGGGCCACTTGGGTAAAAACCCTGGGAAACTCTTGCATCCGCCTTACTCAGCATCTCAAGCTCGCCAACGCGGAGGACTCCAAAAAGGCCACCGTTGTAGCCGCATGAAGTGGGCTGCCTCATCTATCAAAACAGAGGCCAGGCCAGCCCCGGGCCAACTGGGTCAAAAACCCCCTGGGTAAATGGGGTGGCGGTCGCCCGGGAAACGCCCGGGCACGCGCACCCACCCCTCCCAACATGTCTCACCCGGAAGTCATTGGCGCTGTCCACACTACCTCCCACCTTGGCCATAAAAGCCAACCCGACAGCTGAGATGCTATGGTGCGTGGTGCAAGGCCCTGGGGATACAGGTAAATCGTGAACCGCAGAACATGGGCTACTGGAAAAGGCCAGGTTCCTGGCAGTCAGAATCGGGTACATAATACTCTAAAGGAACTAAATGCATGGTGATACGCCTTACTCATGTATGGCGCTAGTGACAGGCCAATCGCCCGGTTCACCTCTCCTTGCCAACGGTCCATCTCACATCCGGGAGTGGCGAGAGAAATTCCTCCGCATCCGGGGGCCGAGGCACGGAACCGGGAGATCTGCAGGCGGGACAAAGCAGCAGCAATATCATTATCAACCCTTGGGACATGCCTGGCCCTGAAGGGAACGTTGAGGCACAGGTTGCATAACACAAACCAACTAACTAGCCCCATAACCCCGGGCGATTTGGAATCCTGTGCAGTGACGATGCGGAACAGCCGCGTTGCCATGCCCAAGTTGCACAACCGAGTTGGCCCACCTCTTGCCCCATAGCATCAAAGCACCCAGGATAGGGAAACATTCCAGATACGTGAGACCATGCAGGCAACCCTTTGCCTGCCCAGGATGGTGGCCACCCACCATAGGCCCACTTCCAATTGAAGTACATCCCAGAAACCCAGGAATCATGAGGCATCGGACCGCATCTGAAAGCAAGGGGGAGCCAGGAAATCAGACCCCAAAATGACACCCCGTTGAACTACCTCTGAATCTATGGCCAGACAAGCACGTATGCCCCGATACCCTGGGTAAATCTGAGCCTGTGATGGGGCCTGGATAATCCCGCCATGGCGTCGCACAAGCGCAGAGCAAATGCCCTGCCCGGTGCGACGACCCTGCCAGCGAAACTGGGGTGCCATGTAGCACCAGAAGTTACCTCAGTGATGCCATGCGCCCGGCCAGCAAGACCGAGACAAGGGCCACTAGCCTTGACACCTTATCCTGCTGCAACCTAGAATCCTGCGCTATCGTGTTACTCTCCACCCCAGGAATACTAGCTGTGGAGATGGGCCCTCGGTCTTTTCGGGCGCTAAAGGGACACCAAGTTCCTCCATTAGCGTCTGAAATGTGATGAGGAGACGTGGGTACGTGTCCCAGCCCCGTTCAGCCCCGAATAAAACCATCCAGGGAATGGGCTACAGACCGGGACCCTGACCTGCGGACAAAAGCGCAATCTAGGAAAATGGTGAAACGCTCGAATACCGAGCCCCAAAGGAATAGCCAAAAGGCATGGCATCATTGAACAATATGCTCCCCAGGACGGGGGTGCGGGACAATGCCAACGACCCTGCCCGCATAGACCCTTTCGTCAAAGCTGGCAGCAGCCACCTCCTCCCTCCCCTTAAGGGATAAAAGATTGGGGGCATCCTGAGGGGACCTATTACCCATGAAAGGGATCCGGAACCCCTGTCTAGAACCCTGAAGGATACCCGCATCCTCACCCTTCAGGCACCATGTGAGCCAACGCTCCAACATGTCCACCTTAAATGGGGAGGGAGCCCTTCGGTGAACTAGATCCATCTGCGGCAGTCTTGCCAGCCCCCTGTCTGCCCCACCCTCTGCCCCGCATCCTTCTAGGCCTGGGACAGGCAGAGGCCGCATGGGGCCCAACACAGGTGGGACACTCCTGTCTGTATTTGCGAGTCTTCCCCTTAGAGGAGCCATTGGACAAAAAGTCCAGCACAGCCGGCGGGCTGGAACCCCCCGCCCCGCCCCCTGGCAGGTGACCTGTGCTGGGGCCGCCCGCTGAACCGCATGCCCACAATGGTATATCTCCCCGGGTGCAGGGCGCGTGGGCGTCACGTACAAAAGCCACAGCCTCTGGCCCGGCTCATCCTGCCTAATCTCGGGGTGCGGGGAAATCCGCCTACGGCATCCCTCGTCACAAGCCAACCACGCTGGGCCCGGAAAGTAAATCATCGCCCGGTAGGCGTTGTCCAAATACTGGACCATCGGAATTGCCAAATCCGGCCATGCCCTAAGGTACACCGCCATGCATACGATGCAGGCCGGCAACCATTTGGCCCACATACTTGGTGGCTTGCGACAACGTGCCTGCCACTATCCTTCTCATTCTGCCCCTCCCTCTCTCCTTGGTGGGCACACTGTTTAGGAATGAGAAGATATCCACGTACTCCCCCCGCCAAATTTACTCTCTGGCGGCCTGTGCCAAGTGGTCACTCATCGGTATGGAATAGGGGCTTGGACCAACCCGGCCACCCAAAACATTCCCATAAGGGTAGGGAACACCCCCCACCACGGGGCCCTGGGTGTTAGCTGTCATCGCCGGGTGAGGCGTCAGCGGGTGCACCGCCGCACCACCCGCGCGAGGCCAAAGCGATTGGAAAGCCCCCCCCATATTGGGAATGTGTGTGGATGTACTCGCTTACACCGTATACTCACATGCTGCACCCCCGCGGGCCGCCCCCACCGGGGGTTCCGGCCCACTGGGGGCGTCGGAGCTCACGACCGACGTAGAGCTCATCCCCGGAGAACCTGCACCTGGCCGCTGGCTGGGGAGCTGCGAGGCAGTGGCCGAAACCGCGCCACGCGCCTGCAGCAGCTCAACCCTCCCCGTCGGCTGTTGTCCTCCTGAAGACAGCGCCCCAAAAGGAACCCCAAAGGAGGGGGGGCCCCCGCCTGACTTCCACGTTAACCTGGGGCGAAGGGCCGGCTGGCCCGCCTGGTCCATGCGTGGGTACAGGCCCCTGTACCCAGGACCCGAAAGCAGGTGGAGGAGCGGTGTCCACCGCTCGCGGGCCGCGGGCCGGAACCCCTTCCGCGCCCGCACTCTGGTTGCCCACTCCGGGCGAAGGGGCAATAGACCCCATTCCGCCGGCCCCGGCAGGGGCGAGCAAAGGCGGCAGCTGAGGAGGCAGCACCGCGGTCCTCCAACCTGGGTTGCGCCTCCTAACCGCGCGAGCTGCACTCGGAGCTGCCTTCTTCTTCGAAGGCATTTCCACCGAAGCAAAGGGAAGCTGGCAAGGCAGAATCGCTACCCAAAAGGCTTCCCGGTAGGCTCAAGAGCGACGGAGACACAGGGGAAAAGACTTCTCCGCTCCGTCGCTGAGGTAAAATGGCAGCTCGGCTGCCTCGTGGCCACCCCTTTTATAAGGGAGCTGGCCACGCCCCTAACTACCCGGATTCTCTGTCCTGTGGGGGGGGGGGGCGCAAAGGGCGCGGCGGCCATTTTGGCGCCGCGCTTGCATTCTGTATACGCCATGTTTTGGAAGGGTGGACACGTGAACACGGCAGCCGCCCAGACACACGTCACCCTGTTTCACCATGTATTCTGTCCCACCTTGCTCAAGGTTGGCATAGACTTATGATAGGTATGAGGAGCGGGCTTTTCAGGGCGTACAGAGGGATAAAAAGAGGAATTTTTGTGTATGTAAGCTGCCTTCTGCTTTTGTAAAAAGCTCAGTGCAACCTTGAGTATTTAGGTTACTGTTTCAATTGCTTTATTTATTACATTATTCAGGCAGAGCTATTTTATCTTTAATATTTATGCCAATTCCTTGTGGAATATCTAAGCTTGCCACTGATGACATCATTCATGCAACTCAGCAATAGAAGCTAGTAGTGGAGGGAAATATTGGTTTAATCAGCTCTAAAAATGCTGTCACAAGATGAAACTGCATAGGTAACCTCTCAGTCATCATGAGACAGGATATTTTATATGGTATGGTCTAAAATTATCTTCCTCTTAAGGGAAAAGATAAGTAGAATTTTTAAGATGAGTGAAAAGTGTGCGTAATATTCCAATATGAATAAAGGATGCTCAACAACTCTCTGTTTCCTTTAGAATAGGATGAGTAAACACACAGCTGAAGATCTGAATTGAATTTTATCATGAGTTTACAAGTCTTCCCATGATTTTATCCAGATCATGTAGCTCAATATCAGCACATGGATAAATCCCCAAAGACCAAATTTCTGTTCTGTTGTTCTCTCATGCAAGATAAATAACACGGTTAAAGGAGAGTGCAGCTATGCCCGTGGCAACTGCCACAGGTGTATGCTTTGCACATCTCCTTCCAGGGAGACACACTGGGCGCTCTGGTGATGTGATGCTGCAGTGGAGCCAGCCCTATAAAAGTGGTTGGCTCAGGGCTCCTTGCGCCCTTTCATCTTCCTTTTCTTGCCAGCAGTTTTCTTCCTCGCTGTTCTGCTTAATGGACAAGTAAGGCCTTGGTGCGGGCAGCCAGAAGGAATTTTCCCAGCCTGAATACAGGTTTGGGCACTTGAAAGGGTAGTGTTTGTGAGCCTGGGAGGCTCATATTTCTGGAAGGGAGTAGTTCCCCTTCCATTCTTTCAGAGCATGTCTCTGAAATGAAAGTCCGCTTCCGCAGCGACCAGGCCTCGCACGGCGAGGTGGAGGCCTCCCATGGCACCTTCTTCCTCAACCAGAACCCACCGGTAGTGGGTCAGGTGGTGCCCAGGGCATTATCAGCCTGCCTTGCAGCCCTGGAAAAGGCATCCAGGCCTCCCCCTCCTCCTCAAGCTCATGCCTCAGGTCTGCGAGCTTCACATGGCCCATAGGCCCATGGCACAGCAAGCTGGGAGGAGGTGATTGGGATGCTAAGGAACTGCATAGAACAGCTTGAGGCTGCTTGGGCGCAAGCCTTGCTGGCCTTGCCAGAGCCAGACTGTTCTCCCCCGGATGGGGGGAACCTATGGCAGCTGCTGGGACCACTGGGGGGCTGAGGGTGACAACCAGGTGATGGCTGTTGTTGAGGAGGGGGAACAGAATCGGGCTGCTGCACAGCATTTTCCAGCTATGGCTCTGAAGTGGACCCTTCAACTGAGCGTCAGTTTGGTGAGCATGTGTTTCAAATGAATATACCTGCACCCCAATGCACGTTGTCCCTGGCTGCTGCTTCCCTGGCTATAGCACAGTGGCCCTGGCCAGCACCCCTGCTGTCCCCTATTGTGCCTCCTGAATGCTTGGCATTGACACACACCTGGTGCGCTCCATACCCTCCGCCTGTGTCACAACCCCTGGGGGCCACTTCCACCCTCGGGCTGCCAGGGTGGCCCTGTTTGGGGTTTGGAAACACAGGATAATTCTGTTCCTTGTTTGGCTATGCCCTTTGGGGACCAATCTCTTCCACTTGGGGACCATCTATTGCCTGCCACCCGGGACAAAATTTGGCATGGGGTGTATGTTGACTTCTTTACCCTTCTTAACTGCAATTCGGATAAGGCAGGAAAAGAGAAGGAGAACGAACAGGACAAGGAGATTGCACGCCACAAAAAACCCCATGTACTTGGGCCAATTGGTTGCCGGCATACTTTATGTATGTGGAAGTGTCCATTGAGGCATACCTGGAACTTGACTTGCCCCTCATCCAGTACCTGGACATTATATACCAGGCTTACATGGACTTTCCTGGCCAGGCATGGCTCCTATATGACCAAAGTTTTAGAATGAGGGCTGCAATCCAGTTGGATATTTATTTATTTTATTATTTATTTATTTAAATTTATACCCCGCCTTACTCAGCGTGAGCCGACTCAGGGTGGCTTCCAACACATCAATACAAACAAAGTATAGCAATACAACAATACAAAAATAAATAATTAAATAAATACAATTAATAATACAAAATACCAAATCCCCCCAGTACACAATGTAATAGAAATACAGGCACAAATACAAATACATTATACAATTGAGTTACATTATACAGTCAAGTTACATAATCAACTCAATTCCTTATGGTCCTGATGGTGCCAATGCTTGATGTCCTTGGCGGGCTGGAGGAAGAAATCAGTGTCTCGACGCCAGCGAGGCCACGAAGTTCTTCGGTCCACGGAAACTCAGAGAGCCGGCACACATGCTTCCAATCTCCCAGCCATCAAAGCCAGGGAAGGAGCTCCGTGGTGAATGTCGGACCGGGGAGGCGAAGCATAGGCGAGGCATAGGCGAGGCGGCGTCAGCATGGTGGAAGCATGGGAGCAGCTTTTGGGGCTGCAGAAGTGAACCCAGGCTCAAGACTCTCCACCATGCCTGCTTCTCCCCCAGCTGACCTGCCAGGCGAAAACCTTGCCTTGGCTCACCGGGACTGTCGTCGTCATTGGAGTAGGCATGGGAGTGGCTTTTGTGGCTGTGGAAGTGACCCCAGGTGCTGCAAGCCTCTCCACCATGCACGCCTCCTTCTCCCCCAGCCAACCTGCTGGGCAAAACACTCGCCTTGGCTTGCCGGGGCTGGCAGCAGCATTGGAGGAGGCATGGGAGTGGCTTTTGGGGCCATGGAAGCAACTCCAGGTGCCGCAGGTCTTTCCACCATGTCTCCTTCTCCCCCGACCGACCTACAGGGCGAAACCCTCACCTTGGCTTGCCGGGACTGTCGTCATCATTGTCGGAAGCGTGGAAGTGGCTTTTGGGGCTGTGGAAGCGACCCCAGGTGCTGCAGGTCTCTCCATCACGCCTCCTTCTCCCCCGGCCAACCTGCAGGGTGAAACCCTCATCTTGGCTCACCGGGGCTGTCGGTGATGTTGGAGGAGGCGTGGGAATGGCTTTTGGGGCCGCTGAAGTGACCCCAGGTGCTGTAAGTCTCTCCATCATGCGCTGGGATGAACAGCACCCACAATTGTGGCTACAATTTATGAAACCTGTTCGTCCGGTGCTTGGTGACCGATTTGATTGTAGCCACCTGATTCACAGCCCTCCTTAGTCACAATTTCCCCGCCAGCTGGTGGGACAGGTAGTTCAGCAATGCCTGTTGTGCTGGGAGTTCACTTCTTCAGGCAAATGTGGCAGGAGACTGTGCCGGTTTTGTCATGAGTGCTCAATCTGTTCAGGATTGCACCCCACCTCTGCTTGCACCAGAAGCCTTGGCAATAGAGCACCCTGCCTCTGACCCTGTCCCACCTGCAAAAGGGGCCCAGCCCAATTAGGGTGCTAGTCCTTATACGATGGCTCTAGTCTTACCACAAGCGAGACGATGCACTTTACTTGTTGGAGGGTTTCACGCTTGGTTTCCGCATCCTGGCAGTCAGGGTACAGAGACTGTATGTGGCTCCAAATTTGCTCTCCATTAAAGGCCTGTAGCATGTTGCTCAGGAACAGATATTTAAGGAAGTGTGCTTCGGCTGGGTGGCCGGCACTTTTGCTATTCCCCTTTTGTTAATTTGACGGTTTCCCCTTTGGGCCTTATGCCAAAAAAGTCCTCTGGGGAGTACCGGTTTATCCATCACCTTTCTTACCCTGAAGGGTCTTCTGTTAATGATGCTATACCCCACAACCTTTGTACTATTCGGTATTTGTCCATTGATGAGGCAGTCACCATGGTTAGGTCCTGTGGGCCGGCAGCAGTGATGTCCAAGTGCAACATCAAGGCTGCTTTTTGCCTGCTCCTGGTCCATCTGGATGATTTCGAATTGCTGGGTTTCACATTCGAGGGCCAGTTCTACATGGACAGGGTTATGCGGTTTGGCTACTCGATCTTGTGTGCAGCCTTTGAATGTTTTAGCTCCTTTTTCCACTGGGCATTGGTCTGTAGAGTGGGGCGGTCCATTATTTGGATGATTTTTTATTTTGCGGACCCTCCTCTTCTGGCATTTGCCAACATCTTCTGCATACTTTTTGAAGGTCTGATGGCCGAGGTCGGGGTTCCCCTTGCTCCTGAGAAGACCAAGGGCCCGAGTTCCAAATTGACATTCTTAGGCATTGAATTGGACACTTTATCTCAGTCCTCTCGATTGCCCCCCCCCCCAAAATGTAACATGTATTGCAGATAAAATTGCGGCTCATCTTAAATGTAAAGTCACCCTGCGTGAGTTGCAGGAGTTGCACGGCTCGCTCAATTTTACTTGCAAAGTCATGGCCCCTGGGAGTGCATTTGCCCACTGGCTCTGTGATGCCATGATCGGGCTTTCTTAATTTTTCCATCAGAGCGGGCCATGGCGGGGATCCGTGCTGACCTGGGTGTGTGGTTGTCTTTTTTTACAGGATTTCAATGGGGTCTCCTTCTGGAAATCTACCCTCCCACTGGGGTCCCGATAGCAAGTGAACTCCGATGTGTCTGGGGCTATGGGATATTCTTCAATAACCAGTGGTGCTGCACCATTTGGCCGGATAGCTGGCATCTCTCGAGTGTTACAAGGGACCTTAATTTCCTTGAATTTTTCCCAATTCGGGGGCCATACTCATGTGGGGCGCCCAGTGGCAGGACTCAGTCATCACCTTTCTGTGCAACAATTTAGCAATGGTACACATAGTTAATTCCCTTACATCAAAGTCCATCAGGGTTATGCGTTTGGTCCGGGTTTTTGTCTTGGAAACCTTACGCCATAACATCCTGTTTAGAGCCTGCCATGTGGCAGGGACATTTAACAACATTGCCAATGTTCTATCCCATCTGCAGATGGCGCATTTCAGAGCCCCCGGGGCAGATGAGCTTCCATCGGAACTTCCTTTGGACATTTGGAAACTTGGTGAGAGGAAGTAACAAGGGCTATTAGCCTCTCCTTGGCACCTAGGTCCAGGGTGGCTTATCAATCAGCCTTGGCCAGTTTTTCACTGTTCCACTGGGAGGCAGCCCTCCCTGAGCTTTGGCCCATTCTTTTGCAGCACATGTTGCACTTTATGGTTTTATTACATAACAAGGGGTTGGCACCCTGAACCATTCGGAATAGACTGTCCACACTGGCATTTTATCCCAAGGAAAATGGCCTGCGTGATTCCCTCTCTGACTTGAGGGTTCAAAAGGTCCTGGAGGGATGGACACATGAGCATGGCCATTGCCAGGACTGTAGGTCCCTAGCGTCCCCTGACCAGCTAGTTCGCCTGACTGCATTTTGGCTGCAGCTTTGTTCAGGGGAATTTGAGTCCTTACTTTTTCATGTGGCTGTTTCTGTCGCATTCTTTGGGGTCCTTCAGATTAGTGAATTGGTAGTATCAGGTAAGCATGATTTCTCTGGCAAGGTGTTACAGCTTTCTGATGTTACCCTTGCTTGAGACTGCCTTTGGATAGTGATCTGCAGTTCAAAGACTGACCAGCTGGTGAAAGGGACTCCTCTGACGTTGACGTGCTGCAGTATTGTGAGCATCTGCCCTGTCTGAGCCCTGTCCCAATACTTGGATGTTTGGGGTTCATTACCTGGAGCGTTGTTGACTCATCAGGTTGGCAGCCCCCTGATTGTTTTCCAGTTTTGGAAGGTCACGGGGACTGCTTTGTCTCGGGTGGGTGTTCAGGGCACCAAATACTGTACACATTCCTTCCATATTGGGGCAGCTTCGACGGCTGTGGCCTTGGGTTATCAAGAGGAAGATATTAAATGCAAGGAGCAATGGGTCTCTGGCCATTTTCCATCTTACTTACACCCTCTTGCTTAGTGAACCTGTTGCTGCCACATTTTTTTCCTTTCAGGTACACTGTTCCCTACGGGTCTCTGTCAGATGTGGCTGGTGGGCCACAGCTTCATACATTTGGCATCGGAGCATGCATGGCATTCTCTGTGTGGAATCCACCTGGGGCTCCAGAATTGGGCTTTCCTTGTGTAGCAGGGGCAGTGTGGAATGCGGTGGAGTCACTTTATCTCATTCTTGTGTGAATTTTGGGGAGTAAGTGGATCACAGGCACTTTCGGATTATTGTTATACAAAAAATCATGAGTTGATTCAGAGATGTAACCCATAGCTACGCCTTCATACAAAACATTTTTAAGGAGGTTCAAGATCTTATCAGTGGGGTCATGATCTAACTCCTTATAAAACACCTTATTCGACAATTGTTTTTTGGCTTCACCTTCATATTCATTAATGTCCATGATAACAATGCCCCCTCCCTTATTTGCTTTTTTAACTATGATGTCAGGGTCCACTGCTAACTCTTCCAGTAATTTAATATCACTGGGGGATGGATTGTTACTCCATCTATTCTTGTGTCTTTCACTAATCTCCAAATCCCATAGCACAAGCCGGTAAAATACATCAATTGATGGGTCATTAGAAGGTGGGGAAAAAGACGACTTAGGTTTGAACTTGTCTAGCTGGCCCGAATCTTTGCCCTGAAAAAAACTTTTTAAGCGAAGCAAGCGTACTAGTTTAAACACGTCTACCCTAGTAACAAAAGGGTTGTATTTTGGTGTTGGAACAAACCCAAAGCCCAATGAAAGCAGTTCAATAGTTCTATGTGGAAAAGACTTACTAGATAAATTGAAGACTAGGTCTTCCGCTTGCGTGAGGCTTTTTTTGGGGGAAAAGGACGCGGTTGAGATCCAGTCGAGGCCGAAGAGGCTGCTAGCCGTGTAAGTGGTGCTCTGCTAGTAGACGCGCTAGAATCCTCATCATTAGATGTCAATGAGAAATCTGTGTCAGAGGACTCCCCATCTGTGGATACTAGAGGGTCCTGCCATGAAAACCTCCGTCCTTTGTTAATAAATTTTCTCCCTTGAAAATGCCACCTGTAAACTCGCGCTGTGGTGTAATCTCTTATATATCTCTCAAATTTTTTGTTTTTAAACTCAAGTAGAGATTCTTGGAAGGCAGCCAGCTTCGCCTTTAAATCATTGAAAATTTTGTCAGGTGGTGAACCATGGAGGATTTTAAGGCATCTATTTCCTCTGTGAGAAAGTCGAGCTGTTTGTTAGAGTAGTCAATGATTAATAAAATTAAATCAAAGGAACATTTGTCCATAATGGCTGCCCACTTGTTGCAGAAGCTTTTATCGTCATTGAATAACGTTGGTTTTTTCTGGATCCACAAACCTCGGGGTATGCGGGCTATTTTATGGTAGTCAGCCAAAAAGGCAGAGTGGAGTAAGAATCTCAATTTCTTTTTTTTCGTGGCCAAATCATCAATGTTTGAACCCGAAGGTTGTCTATAAGAAATAATGTTCTGTAGTATCCTGTCTCTATCCGCTGATGATAATGTGAAGCCAAGATCGGAAGCCATGTCCCATAGAAACTTGAGTAAAAATGTAGGGGACAAACGTGTTCCAAGATCGTGTATATATGTATATATCTATATATCTATGTATGTACCTGTTGGTAAATGCTGTTAATTGTTTGTTTAGATCCCTGAGAAAAAAACAAAATACCTATTATCGAAAGGAGTTCGGATCTTTGTGTGTTTATATAGCTACTTTGAGAAGTCATCATTGCAGACATCATTAAATTAATTTTATTTGCCAAGACAAATGGTTCTTGTTATTGCTCCAGTCTTCACGTTTGTCCCCTACATTTTTGCTCTGTCATTGAGCACCCGAAAATCAGAGTGGAGGCACACCATTTGTTCCGAGACGATGGAGTACACTTGTCGGAGGATGGCATGCATTTGTTTTTGGAGGCTCTGCACTGTGGTCTCCAGTCTGAAAATTTGGTCTGGGGGGGGGCACAATTAGGTCCTGCCCCCCATGTGGTGGTTAGCATGGGAAGGGTTAAGATTCTGGCTAATTAAAATATTAAATTGTAGAGGTCTTCTTTGCAACAGGCCACCTATATTGTTAATAGATTTAAGGGCCTGTTAGAATAAAGGTTGGTGAGTAATTCTCCTTACTGATGCTTGACAACTTGGTACAGGATTAGCAAAAGAATTCAGGCATATTAATTAGGATGTTAATTGGAATTAAATTGAGATTAGGCAAGTTGGCTATCATAAGAAATTAGTTACCTTTCCGTGCTATGACCTCAGTGCAGAATGTTTTTACACTTAAAATAGTTTGAAATAAAATGGCCCATTATTATCCAAACGAAATGTGTCATCTCCTTTCTTGGGGGGTAAATGTGCAAAGTCAAGCCCTGCCCTCTTTCTTTGCTTACATGAGCAACAACAGGTTTAAAGAGACCTGCCTGCTCTTGTGTAGACTGCACTCATAAGCAAGTGAAAATCAGCAGGCAGGTTACCAGGATGTCTGTTCAACATCCCATGAGACTCATTTTTAAAACTGGAACGGAACATCTAGATATTTCTGTTTACATTTTTTTGGGCAATTTTTGGCCTTTTTAGCTGGCTATTGGAGTACACCAAAATGTTTTAGATGAAGATCAGTCTCTGTTTTATAGGTTGTAGCAACATATTTGACTGTGTGGATAATGAGAAACTATGGGTTGTTCTTAAAGAAACTGCAGTGCTTTGACACTTGATTGTCCTGATTTAGCCTTTATTTTGAATGAAAGGCTACCATCAGTGCAAAATATGGAGAGAAAATGGTTTCCTACAGGCAAAGGTATCAGACAAGGATACATTTTATTCCCCTTATCTGTTCAATCTGTATGCAGAATATATCATATGAAAAGCCAGACTAGATGCAGATGAAGGAGTGAAAATTGGTGAAACAAACGTCAATAATTTAAGATATGCAGGTGATACCATCTTATTGGCAGAAAATAGCAATGACTTCAAAGGCTTTTAATTAAAGTGAAAGAAGAAGGTGCCAGTATCAAGGTTACAAAAAAATAATAATACTATAGAAGAACTACACAGCTTTAAAGTGACAATGAACAACCTCATATAGTAAAGGCTTTGTAAACCTTGGTTCATTCTTCAGTTGTAATGGAGACTGCAGCCAAGAAATCAGAGGAAGACAGACTCAAAAGTGCAGCAATGAAGGGATTTTAAAAGTTCATCACGTGTAAGGATGTGTAACTGATGACCAAGATCATCCACACTCTTGTATTTCCCATGTTTAGATGTGAAATCTGTACAATAAACAGCTGGACTCAATTGAAATGTGGTCTGGGGGAGAATTCTGTAGATACCCAGACTTCCAGAGTCCTAGTGCAGATAAAGTCTGAATTGTCTCTGGAGGGAAAAATGATGAAGCTGAGGATGTCCTACTTTGGACATCTCATGAGAAGGCAATATGTCCTTGAAAAGACAACAATGCTGAAAAAAGTAGAAGGCGGCAGGAAAAGAGGGAGATGAAACATGAAATGGGTTGACTGCAAGAGAGAAGCCAGAGGATTGAATTTGCAACAGTTGATCAGGGTTATTGAGCACATGACATTTTGGAGACCTCTTATTCATATGGTTGCCTTGAGTGCAAGATGACTTGACAGTGCGTAGGTAGATTAAGCCAGTGGTGGTGAACCTATGGAATGTGTGCCAGAGTTGGCACTCGGCGCCCTCTCTGTAGGCACCTGTGCAGTCACCCCAGCACAGAGTTTGCCCCACCCCTCTGCCCAGCAGCCCAAATGGGATGCTTCTTCCCTCCCCCAGCACAAAGTTCACCCCACCCCTCTGCCCAGCAGCCCAATGGTAGCACTTCCTCCCTTCCCCCAGCACAGAGTTCACCCCCTTCTGCCCAGCAGCCCAATGGGAGCGTTTCTTTCCTCCTCTGTTGCTGTGTTGGCACTTTGGAATAAATAAGCGGGTTTGGAGTTGCAGTTTGGGCACTTGATCTCTAAAAGGTCCAATAACACTGGATTAAGCTATAGTGCTTATTTGAGGTGGAAATTAAAACACAGGTAGGGTTGGCCAATGTACCCATGTTTTAAGAGGGGTTTTTTTTTTTTTGGTGACTTGAATTGCTTTACTGTTGACATCTTGCCTCAGCTAGGGATGTAAGAAATGCTTCCTGAAAATTCTCAGCAGTTTTTTTTTTATGTCTAGGCATGCGGAGTCTCCCTGTTACAGCAAGATTTCCTGCAAATATGCGACCCTTTCTCGTTTCCCTCCTTTTCTCATTCTCTGCCTCTTGCTCTGCACAAGAACCTGAAAACTTTTGCATAGCTTAATGCCTTCCCCAAGTGAGTCTTTTGCAGGAAATAAATGGCTTTCATTGTATGAATTGAAATTATCCTACACAGCTCGGCATTTGTTTTAACAGCAATGATCATGAAACTCATTTTCTGAGAGAATTCTCAAGAGGAAAAATCTCACACAGAGAAATCTCACTGAGGAGAAAAACAGACTTTTCTTCCCTTGACTTCTCACTGAGAACAAGGGACTATGAGATTCACACCCCTAGCTTCAACATTAGCATCCACCCATCTCGTTGGGTAATTTGCTTGCTTTTTTAAAACTTAGGAGAACATGGATATTTAATTTTAATTTAATTTAATTTAATTGTCACATTTATATACCGCTCACTCGGCCAAAGCTGACTCAGGGCGGTTCACAATAAAAATTTAAAAAAAAAAACATGTTAAAAACAGTTAAAACTACCCACCCCCTAAAACAAGGGGTGCAGGATCCAAAGGCACCATGGGGAGGAGTTCTTGTACACCAGCCACCCAATGGAGGTTACCCTTCCACCTGCACCCCACACTTGGCCCACCAGCCAGGTTTTAAGTTCTTTCCTGAAAGGCAGAAATTCTGTCTGGAGACGTAGCTCTGTTGGCAGGAGGTTCCAAAGGGCCGGCGCAGACATGGAGAAGGCTCTCCTCCTTGTGCCAGAGAGGCGAGCCCCTCTGGCTGATGGAACAATTAGAGAGCCCCTCCGGTCCGCTCTGGTTGGACGGACAGACGTCCTCAGGGCAATGCGGTCTCTTAGGTAACCCGTGGGGGGGGGGAGACTGTCTTTATATAGCAATATATGGTAAGATTATTTTTTAAAGCAAAGAAGTTAGAAGAAGTAGTATTACCCCAATTCAATTAACCAACTATGAATTTGGATACAGTATAAGGGAGAGTGTTGGAGATGTAATAAATATGCCGGGACATTTTTTCGCCTATGGTGGGAATGTAAGGAGGCGACTAAAACTTGGATACATCTTTTTGAAGAAATCAATAATATACTAATCACTTAGTATAGACAGTGATAGCAAGAAAGTGGAAGGATCCAATGAAATTAAAATTGGAAGATTTGTTCAAGGAAATATGGCAGCTAGCTTTGAATGATAAATTGACGTGGGATTTAAATGAAAAGAAAGGAATAGTTAAAGAAAATAGATTTTGGAAGATTTGGAAATCTTATGTGGAATATTCTCTTTTAAAAAATGGAGAATACAAGCTGGTTCCAGAACAATTAAATTTTTGGAAATATTGATTTCTGATGAGACAGGCCGCATCCCTCTTTGGCATTGTAATATATCACTAGGTGATTTATATTGTTTGATTCTTTGTCTTTTTAAGTCAAGAAAGAGACTGTAGACTAGGGTGAGATGGAGTGATTATAAATGGGTAGATAATGATTAAGAGAAAGTATTTTTTTATTTTTAGAGTATTTACTAATGATAATACTACTAATAATAACAAAATAAGTTGCAATTAAATATGAAAATTGTTTAAGACCTCACTATTTTCTCACTAGTTTATAATCAGATGATATTATTTTATTCTGATGTAAATTGGATGTGGTAATGATACATTATATATATATATATATATATATATATATATATATATATATATATATATATATATATATATATATATATATATATATATATATATATATATATATATATATATATATATATATATATATATATATATTTCTTTATTGTTTCTTTTCTTTATTGTATTAATCTTTAATGTGATGTATGTTTTATTGTTTTCTCCCCTGTTTTGTTGTGTTTTATGTATATTTGAAAAATTCTAATAATATTTTTTTAAAAAAGAACATGATTGTGTCCTAGGATTGCTTTGTTAAATGATTTGGGAGGATTAAAACTCCAGAAACGTAAAAAAGAATTTTAATAGCTAGGAACTGGAAATCGTATCGATATCTAGGTTTAGAGGAATGGTATAAGGAGATCTGGTACTTGGGGATCTATACCTATAAAATGGTGTGTTAACCGTTGGAATGTGACAAAGGATGTTTAGCCAGGCCCCACTAGACCTGTCCGAGCCTTCGTGCACTCGCCCGAATGGGGTTCACAGGTAACTGTCAGGTTGAAATTTGTGCCAGTGGGGCAGGAGGAAAAGGAACGTTCAGAAACGTGCCGCAGCCAATCAAAAATAAGCCGCAGGAAATAAACCACTGCACTAACTAAAATCGCACATGCCAAACTACAAGCCCCAGCGTCCTGCGCACCATGAGTGCGCAGAACGCTGAGGCAGCCGGCGTGTGAGCCTGGCACACAAAAAAGACCCCCCACCCTTTCCTTTCCACGGGCCAGGCATCAAGTCTGGCCCGCGAAAAAAAAGACCCTGCCCTTTCCTTTCCACGGGCCAGGCATCGAGCCTAGCCTGCGAAAAAAAGACCCCCCTCCCCTTTCCTTTCCATGGGCCAGGCATCGAGCCTGGCCCACGGAAAAGAAAGACCCCCCGCCCCTAAAAAATTAAACACAAAAACTTCCAAAAACATAATCCAAAAGCAGTCAAAAATACTCAAAACCAAAATTTGAAAATACAAAACAGAAACACAAAAACATCCAAAAACAAAAAAGAAAAAACACACAGACCCCCCCAAACCCGAAACAACCCCCCCCAAAAATATAAAACCAGAGAGCTTACCATGAGACGTCTTCACTCCATGACGACCAGAACTAAACTGAAAAAAGAAAGACAATACTTACCGGAAGAAGAAGTGACACCCAGAGGACAGTAGAGAAAAATTGTAGAGTACAAGAAAAGCTCACCAGCCCCACCCAGAGGCCACAAGAGTAAAAACATCCAAAAATATTCAAATAATAAGATTAATTCCCAAATTACTGAAATAAGTTATCAAATCATTCAAAAATATTCACACTAATCACAAAAAATTCAAAAAATGTTTTCACTCAAAAAACAAAACATCTAAACACAGTATAGAAACATTGATTAAAAAACATATTCTTACACATTTTTAAAATAATTATCCAAGGTACAACTATTTTTTTAAAAATTACATAGTAACACATAATTTGGTTAAATACAATAATTATAAAAAATTATATCATCCTTTCCTCTTTTTAAAAACCAAAAATAAAAAAAATGTCAGTTTATAACAGCCCATGCGTAAAAATAAAAATGTAAAAAACCACAATTAAAAACTAACCTCATTTGCATAAAAATAAAACAAAACCCTTCCAAAACCATTTTAAAGAACCCGGCACTGAGGAAGCCAGTGCGCAAAAAATAAAAATAAACAACACACTGGGAGCGCAAGTCCGCCGCAGGCGGACGCAGCGTCTCAAAGCCACAAATTCACAAAAACTTTCAACACCATTTAAAACAGCCCGGCACCATATGTTCAAGAAAAAAATAAAACCCTTTACTATCCAACACAATTTTAAAAGCCCGGCACTGCCGGGCAAAATATGCTAGTTAATGATAAATTAACATGCAAATTGATACTGAAAAGAGGTATTATTAAAGAAAGTAAATTTCAAAATATTTGGTGAAAATTTATTGAATATACATTGGGGAAATCTAAAGGTGTTAAATGAAGAGATCCTTGCCTGCAAAATACCTCCCCCTCCCCCATGCTGGGCTGCGAAGCGCAGGGTCAACCCACAGGCTTGACCCTAAACTCCCTGTTGGTGCAAGCAGGTCCTTATCAAAACCATCACACATTTCCCCACACCTCAAACCTCTTATCAGCCACTGACCATCTGGGTTGCTCTCTCTGGCCGTTATTCAATGTGCATCCTCTGATATACCAATGTATGCAACATCCTACACTCAAACCTGTCTTCCTGTCAGTTTTGTCACGACTGTGCAATTATGCTAGGTATGCACGTGTTGAGGTTTCTCAGTAATAAAAGGGGAGGTCCGCGATCTCCCAGTGCCGTCTCCTTCCAATGCCTTGAACCGTGTGTGTGAGTCTCACCTCTACAGTTAAACCCAGAAATGAACATGTGATATTTTGGAGATAGGTGAAAATATAGCCTTTATATGTGCAGTTCGTTTCAGATAATCTGAAAAAGTACTCTAGGGCAGGGATTGCTAACCTTGGCATCCAGGTGTTCTTGGACTGTGATTCCTAGAAGCCCAAGTCAGCATTCCTGCTGTTCAGGGCTTCTGGGAATTGAAGTTCAAGAACACATGGAGTACCATGGTTTGCCATCTCTACTTTAGGGGATGTTGGGTGTTCCAGTGTCAGTGAAATATGATGCATCACACCCAGACAGAACTCTGAGAGCTGGAAAGAGCTTACTTAGCACTAGTTTGGAGGCTACTAAAGGGAGGCTTTAAGGCTATTAGTCTGTGGGAGGTAAAGAGGAAACTTAAAACAACTTTGAGTGGTTGAGTTGGAGTGATAACAGAATGAAAGCTCTAGAATGGCCATGTGGAAAAACGTCTGGAACACCAGGAGTAAAGCAAAAAATGAGAAGTTCTTAATATCCACAGTGGCAAGGAAGAAATATGAGATCTTCAATCTTCATTCAACACTGTCTTCTACCCAATGAAGCACAAATATTTTAAAATTAGAAAGGACACTGTCTTGTCTACAAATATCAAGTGCATCTGCAGAAAAAGCTTTTCAGTATTCTGCTATGGATCCTTCTTTTTCTTCTCAGAGCAGGAGCGCTACAAAGCCCTCAGACGTCATGAATTCTGCCAGGCAGAAGTTGACTACTGAAGAGCAAAGGTCAGCTAAAATGCATCCTAGTGCTAATTAAAATCATCTTCATGCTCTATATGAAATACCACTTCTCTGACTCGGTCACTGTCTGCCATTTGTTAGCATTTCAATGTGGAATAGTAGCAGAGGGAACCAAGAAATCTCCTTACTTTAGCAAGAAGAGTTGTATCCAATGACTTATAAAGTGTGCAGGTTCTGTGTATCCTGGAGAGAGACTGAGCTAATATAATCACAACAATATGCACATTAGTGGCAAAATCCACTTGAAATATATTGAAGATAACAATTGTCTGATGGTTGTACCATATTTAGTGGAAACTGTTGATGAAGTAAGTTGTGACTATCTATTCGCATGTTTAAATACCGTATTTGCCAGCGTATAAGACACATCAGAGTATAAGACGCACCCCGTTATTACCAAAATAGCTCACTATAAACCACTATATACAATACAATACACACTCCATTTTCCCAGTGTATTTTAAGGGGGGGAGTGGGTCTTATAAATCAGCAAATATAGTAATTAAATCCTGCTTCTCTATTCACAAGGTGGAATTTTAAGGTAGCTAGCAGAACACAAAATATAAAAAGAAGATAATTAAGTAGCAAATAATTAGAAAACAGAATCAAATGAGCAGGAAAAACAAAACATAACACACAGACATTGTAACACAGGAGACACACAAGTTTTCCTACAGTTAAAAAGAACATTTAAATAAGATAGTTCTTGTGAAGTTGTCTCTGACCCATGACAATCCTATAAATAAGAGAGCACCAAAATATCTTGTCATCAACAGCCTTGCTCATCTCTTCAAACCTGAGCCTGTAGCTTCCTTTAGCGAGTCAGTCTATCTTACATTTGGTCTTCCTCTTTTCTTGTTACATTCTACCATTTGGATTGATGGTTGAACCAAGGTATATAAATTCTTTCACTATTTCAATCTCTTCATTGTCAACTTTAAAATTGCTTAGCTCTTCTGAAATCCTGATTTTGGTATCCTTGTGTTCAACTGCAGTCTTGCTTTGGCACTTTATTCTTTTACTTTTCTTAAGAATTGTCCCATCCATTCCAGTAAGATGGTGTCATCTGCATATCTAAAATTATTGAGCCCATGAAGTTTGTCTCAGGAGAACCTGGGCACACCTTGTAAGAAAAGTGCACAGAAGGAAAACCCTAAATTGACATTATAATACATCTAGGCAAAGGACTTGGAATGTTTAGCTCTAAAAATTCTGGGTCTGAATTCCTCAACCCTCTGCCATCTCTGTTATGATAAATTATAGTGGTGGTATCATTTTTTCAAGATGGGCCTCTTGTCTTTAACTTCTCAGGAAATAAAGTACACACCAATCTTTCATCTTTGATCAAAAGTGATGATTTGGTGTATCAAGACACCCCATAAAAATGTCAACTGCTGTGAAATAATTTGCTCTTGCACAAGAGCAAGAAGTTTAGGGCATTTTCCTGTCAACAGAAGGTTTAGCAAGCAAACAAACAAACATTTGTTATCAAGTTGGTGTTTTGCAAGTTTTACTATACAGCATACTTTATAAAAAACACAACTTCTTTGATACCATTCTCAAAATGCATTAAAATTCTTATAATTTCAGCCAGTGGGGAAAAAGTTTCTAGAATTTTTTGTTCTCAGTACACATATGAAATAAGCAACGATTTGCATCTTTACAACTACAGTACATAGTTTGGCTAATACAAATGTCTGAAAATTTTGTTTGGTTTGCTTTGGATTTAAAACTTAACAATATGGGGGGGGGGGGAAGCCTCCATAAATCTGATAGAAACAGTCTGAGATTTAAACATGTGATTTTAGACAAAAATGAAAGCAATCCATGTATTTATTTCTAAATTTAGCATGTGTACATTTCCCCTGATTTCTTGGTTCAGTTCTGTCAGAGCTTTCAGAAGATACATACAGTAGTTCCTGTAATTACCGCATGCTATTTAGAGGATTCTCAAAGAGCATTTCAAGCCCTTCCATTTATTACTTTTTGAGGTTCATATAACTTTTATCTTCTGTACATCACTCAATAGATACCTCCTCCTGCACATTCTCAAAATATAAAAGCAAATCAAGATGCAACACACTAGTTTGAATCATCTGCCTTTGTTTATAAACCTGCAGTTGTGTTCTTCTATTTGAAGCTGCTCATTTATCTTTAAAAAGCAAGGCATCCCGATAGCACTGTCTTCCCAGTGATGTAAATATATAGTGTGTCAAATCATATATTTTAACTACCATGTAAACTGTTCCATTTGGTAATAACCTTTGATACTTTATAATATTATTGTGCATTTAGAGCCTCTCCCATATATTTCATATGCCTGCTGTCTGCTGTGCAGTGTGCCAGATGGCTTCTCTCCTCCAGAAGAAGGCTGGCTGGTTGTTACTGCCTCCTCTAGAGTAGTATTAATGCAGCTCCTAAATTGCTCTTGTCAAGCCAGCCTGCCTCTTCAGATGAATGGACTGTATGCTCAGCAGAGGGAAATGTGAAATATGAAATAGAATGGGAATGCTAAAAATCCATGATTTTATTAGTGGCTGTTATGGGTTATTCACAGTGCTTAGGAGAGACAGATGAATTGTGAATGACTCTTTGCAACCATCATTGAGAAGTCTGTCTATAAATCCCATCCCAACTTCAGTAGTTTTAGGGAGCAATCAGATTGGCATTTCCCCCCTGCAGTTTGGCCTAAATTGAGCCTGGCTGTTTTGCTGTTATAGGGAGCTGGCTTAGAAAATTGATAGATTGGAGTAAGATGTGTTATCAAGCCCCTTTCATGACTTTTAGCATCACTGTCTCAGAAGGACAAGGGGCCCTCTGCATATATGACCTTTATGGCCCACCTAGGGAAAATGTGGTTTCCAATTGTTGCTGGAGTCCAGTTCCCATCTGCCCCAGGAAAGAGCATTGGAGAAGTAATCAGCTTTGTCTTCTTCTTTCATGTCTAGGTCACACTTTAAACTGCTAAGATGAAGCCACCTTCTTGGCTTTGTCATTGGCCCACATTAAATCCTCACTGGTAAGTGTTTTTGATAGTAATTGGCAGGTCAACAAACGAGCAGAATTTACACACACACACACACACACACACACACACACACACACACACACACACACACACACACAAGCATATTTTGCCCGACGGTGCCAGGCTTTTTAAAATTGTGTTGGATAGTAAAGGGTTTGTTTTTTCCGTGTACTTTGTTTTTTTCTTGAACAAATGGTGGCGGGCTGTTTTAAATGGTTTTGAAAGGTTTTGTGAATTTGTGGCTTCGAGGTGCTATGTCCGCCTGCGGCAGACTTGCGCTCCCAGCGTGTTGTTTATTTTTATTTTTTGTGCACCAGTTTCCTCAGTGCCGGGCTCTTTAAAATGGTTTTGGAAGGGTTTTGTTTTATTTTTATGCAAATGAGGTTAGTTTTTAATTGTGGTTTTTTAATTTTTTATTTTTACGCATGGGCTGTTATAAACTGTGATTTTTTTATTTTTTGTTTTGGTTTTTTGCTTTTTCAAAAGAGGAAAGGATAATATAACTTTTTATAATTATTGTATTTAACCAAATAATGTGCTCGATGCCTGGCCCGTGGAAAGGAAAGGGCAGTGGCGGCAGGTTTTTTTTAACTTTTATTTTTCGTGCAACAGCTGCCTCAGCATTCTGCACGCTCATGGTGCACAGGACGCTGGGGCTTGTAGTTTGGCGTGCGTGATTTTGGTTAGTGCAGCGGTTTTTTCCCTGCGGCTTATTTTTGATTGGCTGCGGCGCGTTTCCAAACATTCCTTTTGCTCGTGCCGCTCAGCCTGATTGGCTCTGGTGCGGCGTGGTGCAAGGAACATTGGGAATTGAAGTTCCCTTTTTTTGTTTGCATCCAGGGGGCTCCTGCCCCACTGGCACAAATTTCAACCCGACAGTTACCTGCGAACCGGGTTCGAGCAAGTGAATAGAGGCCCATTACGGGCTAGTAGGGCCTGGCTAAACATCCTTTGTCACATTCCAACAGTTAACGCACCATTATATATATGGTGTGTTGTTATCTGTCAGCAGCCCCCACTTGACCATGATGGTCTTATATTTAAGCACTCTGACCCTCAGCCTATTAATGGTCCTCCAAGTGACGTAGGGGAGGTCGAGTTCCTCAGTCACATCCTCCTTTAATGTTGTTCTTTGTTTAGTGAGCAACTTCCTCCATCTTCTAATTTGGTTTTGCTCTTGCATGCCATGAAGGGTGTTTGTTCTTGCCATTAAGCTCTTCCTGGATCAGCTGTCAGAAGGCCATGAGTTCCTGTGTATCCAATGAATTTTGGGACAATTGGAGCAGCCACACCCCTGGGAGAACCCCCAGGAGGAAGCATATAATTCTGCTTTACAATTCTCTTCCTGCTCCTTTATTTAAAGTTTTTAATTAAATCAAAAGTGCTGTTCTGCTCATCTTTTGATGATAGTCTGGCCTGCTACTCCATGTTGTATCCACTGTCCGGGCTCAGAGTTCCCAGAGCCAAGATATGGAGAGAGGAATGGCCAAAATAGTACCTCACAAGTGCTAATGGCAAAGCTGTCCTGGTTTTTTTTAACAATGTGTTTGGGGTTGATCATGTTAATATAATAAGTACATCACACGGGGTATAGCTTTCATGTACCATCATGTCAGATTTACCCTGTTTTAACAGTCATAGCTTCCCACAAGGAATTATGGAAATTTAGTGAGATGTTCCTGGTGAGGTTTTAGATTATGATATTTGAGATGTTCATTTTTGTTCTCTCTCTCTCCTTGAACTAAAAATAATTAATTAATTAGAAATTCAGAATACAGTGATACCTCGTACAACGTCCAAACTTGTTTCCACAAGTTTGGACTTTATACAGATTTGGACATTGTATGAGGCATGCAAAATCTTAGCTGTGATGCCTCATACAACGTCCAAATCCTTGCCGCGATGCCTCGTACATCGTCATTTCCATAGAGATACATTGTACTGTAACAGCACAGACTTCAGGGCAAAGGTCAAGGAAACAGACAGGAAACTGACAGAACTTTAAGAAATCATTGTCTAAAGGCTAAATACATTACACAAACATGTCAAACAACCCTGGTTGTCCAAGAACCTGAAGAATGCTGCAAAAATCCCAGGAATGCTTCTAAAAATTCTGATGAAAAAATCCAAAAAAATCCAAAATCATGCTCAAAACCACTCCTAAACACTCTTCGCCTCATGCAAAACCCACAAGAGCAATGCACACATGTGTTCTTGCCTTTTATACTGCCCAGGCACAATGCAACCTGGGAAAAACCCAGTGCCTCATACAAAGTCAAGCGACTTTGTATGAGGTAATTTTTTTCAAGAAATTAGGCAATGTTGTATGAATTCGATGTTGTACAAAGCGGACTTTGTATGAGGTATTACTGTATCTTCAAGGATCGCAGTCTCCCAATAATATCTTTGGATCCAGCTATTGTAGCAATTCATTTTCTTCATGTTTTTTTTTCCTACCAGAAGGTATGTGTTCTGATTTTGTATGTGGCAGCATTAATGATGTGTTAGCATCAGTATTTGTCTTCAACCAATATGTTCTTACCTTTCTTGAACTTTTTCTACATGTATTTTTTATCTATAATAATAATAATAATAATAATAATAACAACAACAACAACAACAATAATAATAATTTTGTGTCAGAAATTATTCTGGGTTGAAAGGATTTTTGCAGAAGAAACTCAGCTCAGGGAATGCCCAAATGAGGCTCCTTTCATGTCCCCAAGAGCTGGGACAGAGACAGGCACTCAATCTGTCATAATGATCAGTTGCAATAATCTGTACTTTTTGTTTCTCACTATCTTGCTGAAGTGTTCTAGCTCATTCCATTTTTTGTTTTCTGATTTCCTGATCATATGTGCTTCTAAGGATTTGTAGGGCCCCCTTTCAATAAGGGCTATGGTGGCTTAGTGGTTAAGACACTGAGCTTGACAACCAGAAGATTGGCACATCAACAGTTTGAGACCTGAGTGCCGCACAATGGAGTGAGCTCCTTTCACATGTCCCAGCTAGCCAATGTAGCAGTTCAAAAGCAAGAAGTTGCAAGTAGATAAATAGGTAACCACCCTATTACCAAACCCAATAGTTACTTAGACTTCACTTTACTCACTTTTTCTGCGGGCTTCATAAAGCATCAGAGGTTAGCAGAAGGAAGAAAAAAGAAAATACAATAAGGAAGACAAGAAAGGTGGAATGGAGTTTCTCTTATGCCCATGTGGTGGAGAAATCCCTATATTGCAGGCAGAGGCTTCATTGTGCCTTCATGCCTGCTCATATTCTGGAATGGAATGGATAATAAACAGATAGTAAAACATGCTAATTAAGCTGAGGTAGTAAGCATGGGAAGAGAGAAACTTTCCTAATTGCCTAGCTAGGGAACAAGCAAACATGCACATCACTTTGGTGGGGGGCTCCTTCTTCCCACATGAGTATGTATTTGGCTGTATTCAGGAGTACAAAATATTCAACAGTCTTCCACTATATTTTTGGGACCTGGTTATTTTAAAGACAAGTATTTTAAAAGTGTCAGACTTTCACTTTTTTTGTCCAATCTGCTTAATCTGCTCCACTTGATTATCATTTAGTCCATTGTTTTATGGTTTTGGGTTTCCTCCCTCTTGCCATACCTGTCAACCTGCGGCTCCAGAAAAACGGGACCTGCGCACATCGCTTGTGTGCAGGCCACTTTCCACGCATGTGTGGAAGGGTTTTACCCCTTCCACGCATGCACGGAAGTGCTACACCGCTTGCACAGCCCCTATGCAAGTGGCTTAGCACTTCCGCGCATGCGTGGAAGGGGTAAAACCCTTCCACGCATGCGCAGAAGCGCTACGCCACTTGCGTAGGGGCTGCGCAAGTGGCATAGCGCTTCTGCACATGCGTGGAAAGCGTTTTCCTCCACTGCCAAATTACCGAGTTTTGGCAGTGTGGGGTGGGTTATGTCGTCAATGGACGTCAAATTACGGGGTTTTCCTGGCCAAATCGGGATGGTTGACAGGTATGCCTCTTGCACCTTTACAGACATTAATGCTATGAATTCAGTCAATTCACACAACTCCTCTCATTGGATTTTTGTCTTATTCACATGTTGCCCAGCTTTACCATTCAGAATGTTGATGTGCTGTCTGGCTTGGGAAGACAGTGATGTGTGTGACCTTTAATAGCAGGATAATTATTTAGAGGCTTAAAAACTCTCGAAACTATCTATTACACTGGCTGTCAGATAGGTTCTTTTTACCTAGCTTCATGAAAAACCATGCCATGTTCCTTAAAGTATTTAAAACATACACATAATTGTCTACTAATTAACTATGGATTACACACTGGTACCTTTTGCTAGTCTGATTGGATCATTTCTGCCTTCCTTTTCAATTTTTGTCATGTTTCATCTGAGAAATAATCAGTTTGCTTCTGGTAGAATATGCAAACAACCAAATTATAAAATCAAATTGTTACCTCCAACTGGAGTAGGCCTATTGAATCAACGGGATTTTAATAAAATGATATATAGGTAAGACCCATTGAATCAATTCATCAACGATACTTGGAATCATGAAATAAATGTACAAGAGCTTGGAAATAACAAATCACAAGTAACACAGTTTAATGCTAATAACTAACTAATAAAGTGATGAACAGCTACAAAGTTATGCAAGACAATGGAATAAATAGTTGCGATATTATTTTTAGGTATAACAAGTAATATTTTCCAGTTACTTTCATAAGTAACTTTATAAGGACATTTTAACATTGTTGAGAGCTATTTTGACAGTATTTTTTCTGATTTTATGCCATTCTCTTATCAAACTGCTAAAGTGATATCAGACTTAGCCATTAAAAGGAACAACAGAGTACAGTATCTCCCTGTATTTTATTGGCCTTCTCATAAGGAAAATATAATGTTAATAACCTGAAACAGAATAATTACTTGTGCAATGGAAGTAATGAGAAAGATTTTTGCCTGTTATCAGAAGGACAGCAAAGATTGGGTCTAGCCTGGCCTCCATATAGCATGAGAAAATACTCTCTTCTGTGTTTCCACCAAACAAAGCAAAAGCAAGCCAATCACACTTATATACCACCCTAGTGCAGTCTCTGGGAAGTTAACAAGTTAATTAGCATTTTGGGCCAACATGCTGGGTACTCAGTTTACCAACCTCAGAAGGATGGAAGGCAGAGTCAACCTTGTGGTGTGGTCAGGATCAAACTCATGTCCTTTTGGTTGCAGGACAGCAGTTTAACCAGTGTGCCACCAGGGCTCCTATGAGGGTAGTAAAACTGAGAGAAAGATTTCCCGTGAAGATCTTAAAAGCCTGGCAAGCTCATAAAAGGACAGGCAGTCTTTGAAACAGGTCAAAACAAGCACCACCACCACCACCTCCTCCTCCTCCTTCTGTGTCTAGGCTAAATGTGAAACTTTTGGTGAGTTCACTTTGCAGTTCCTTTTCCCTGAACTAGTGTGAGAAAGATTAGTGGGCAACACAACATTGCCATTAGCAGGGAACACACGATTGTGGTTCAAAAAATACCACAATCTTCAAGGAGGCTCTTTCTTTGTACCCCAAAACATGCACTTTGAATTGTGAAACAGATCAGCAAACAGTAGAGTTGCTGTAACAGGGGGTAATGTGATCCCTGTAATCAGGCGCATGCTGGTATATCGGGCAATCGGGCTTTGTCCCACCTCAGCCTTGCCTCTGGTGCCCTGCGGCACCAATAGCAATTATTGGGATTGCCACCCCTCCATAGGCACCCCACCACTCCCTGTCCAGTGCCTTCCTATGGTGCCCTGCACACCCCTGCCTGTAATCAGTCCCAGTTAGTAATACCGTATTTTTCGCCATATAAGACGCTCCGGCATATAAGACGCACCCAATTTTAAAGGAGGAAAATCTAGAAAAAAAAGATTCTGAACCAAATACTGTACTGTACCTGTCTCTCCCCAATGGGGCCAGTGGCATGGGCTGCCGGGGTGGGACAGGGAGCTGCTCGAGGCGGCTGGCATCATCGTCCCTTTTCTGCTTCCCATTCCCGGGCCAAGCAGCGAGGGCCCCGGGAGAGGCAATGCGGCGGCGATGGCGGGGCTCCGGCGGCGTCTCCTTTTAAGCCCTCCTGGCAGGCAGGGCTTAAAAGATGGATCACCTGGAAAGATGGATCACTCCGCTTTCCTCCCACGGAAAGAGGGGGAAGGAAGAGCCGCGGAGCGCGGGGGGGAAAAAAATATAATAAGCCGCGGATGCCTGTGCATGGGGAAGAGCGCGCAATTGTCAACTCTGTACATTTGTTGTTGTTCAGTGGCACAGTTGTTTCCGACCCTTTGCGACCCCATGGACCATTGTCCTCCAGGCACCTCTATCCTCCACCATTCTCCTCAGCCCACCAAGCTCTGTGCCCATTGTGTTTACAATACCATCTATCAACCTCATCTTTAGACGCCCCCTTCTTCTTTTGCCCCCCCCACCTTTCCCAGCATCACGGCTTTCTCAAGTGAATCCTCTCTTCTCATTTGATGTTCAAAGTACTTTAGCTTCATCTTCACTATTTGTCCCTCCAATGGACAGTCAGGCTTGATTTCTTCTAATATCGACCTATTTCTTCTCTTTGCCGTCGAGGGGACTCTCAGGACTCTCTTCTAATACCACATCTCAAAGGCATCTATTCTCCTGTGCTCAGCTTTCCTAATGGTCCAGCTACGCCACCTCCCTCGGCGCCCGCCTCTCCCCGCGACCCTCGCCCCCCTCCCCACTTTCTCCTTGACTCAGTCAGGAGCATTTAATCACCCGTAGCTTTTGCCTGCCTCGGCTCGCTCTTTTTGGGCGGGGGAGGAGGTTGCGAGCCAAAGAAGCATGCTCGGCTCGCTCCTCCAGCCGCCGCCCCCTCCTTCCCTCCTGCCTGGCTCCCTCAGTAACCCGACCTCTTGTTTTTCTCCACACAAGTAGGCGCTGGTCGGGAGTCCGAGCAGGGGGCAAAAAGACCCCTCCAGGCAGCTGGTGGAGGAGGGCGAACCCGCCTGGGCTTGAGGGAGAATACGTGTGTGTGGGGGCGTACAACGGCAGAAAGGGGTGTGTGTGTGTGAGAGAGAGGAGGTCCGGTATCTTCCTAAACCTCCTTCGGAGGAATGTTGAGAGCCCTCAAGGAGCCACGAAGACGGAGAAGCCTTTCTCTCTCTCCTCCCCCACCATTTTCTGACTAAAACAACCACTCCTCTGACAGTCTATGGGGCGGGTATGCTCGCGCCAACGGGGGGGGGGGAATGCTGTGTGCGGACGGGGTAAGGTGGCAAATGAATGCCCGCCGGCGAGCAGAGTCAGCTGGAGTGGAGGCCGCCCCGCGCGTTTGTTCCGTTTGCTGCCTCACTCAGCCAAGCAGCGAGGGCCCCGGGAAGAGGCAACGCGGTGGCGGCGATGGCGGGGCTCCGGCGGCGTCTCCTTTTAAGCCCTCCCGGCAGGCAGGGCTCGGAGGGCGGGGAGACGTGCCTGCCTCCCATTCCCGGGCCCTCGCTGCTTGGCCCGGGAATGGGAGGCAGGCGCGTCTCCCCGCCCTCCGAGCCCTGCCTGCCGGGAGGGCTTAAAAGGAGACGCCGCCGGAGCCCCGCCATCACCGCCGCCGCGTTACCTCTTCCGGGGCCCTCGCCATTCGGCTCGGGAATGGGAGGCAGGCGATGGCGGGGCTCCGGCGGCGTCTCCTTTTAAGCCCTCCCGGCAGGCAGGGCTCGGTGGGCGGGGAGACGCGCCTGCCTCCCATTCCCGGGCCAAGCAGCGAGGGCCTGGGAATGGGAGGCAGGCGCGTCTCCCCGCCCTCCGAGCCCTGCCTGCCGGGAGGGCTTAAAAGGAGACGCCGCCGGAGCCCCGCCATCGCCGCCGCCGCGTTGCCTCTTCCCGGGGCCCTCGCCATTCGGCCCGGGAATGGGAGGCAGGCGCGTCTCCCCGCCCTCCGAGCCCTGCCTGCCGGGAGGGCTTAAAAGGAGACGCCGCCGGAGCCCCGCCATCGCCTGCCTCCCATTCCCGGGCCGAATGGCGAGGACCCCGGGAAGAGGTATTTGCCATATAAGACGCACCAACTTTTCCCCCCCAGTTTTGGGGAAGAAAAAGTGCGTCTTATATGGCGAAAAATACGGTAATTTGGCTGTCCATTTTAGACCTACTGAATGGGTTCCAACAACTTTCCGCAGCTGCCCTACATTGATCATGTTACAGTATTCCAGTTGGACATGTGTAAAATATTTCTAGTTTTGGCTACCAGCTATTAGAGTTTCCTTAAAATTCTTTGCTAGTTCTAGGTACAAGATGTTAGACTTCCTTTAGAAGTTCTTCTCTTGAATTCTCTTGAATTCTTTCCTTTGAAATTCTCACCTGAGCAGGCCAAGAACTAACCTACACAATTCATGCCAGATGAAATATCGGAGGCAGGTCTTACCTTAAATAAAATCCAATACTGCCTTATAATTTTTAAAGTCAGTTTAAAATTATGCCTTGATTTCACCATCTTATGTTAGTTGTATAAATGGAGGCAATCTGGTGGATATGATATTTACTTTATGAATTAGTGCATCTATTTAAGTCAGTCAGACTAATGTATTCTCTGTTGGTAAGAGTTCAGAGTTCATCTCCTTATACATTATGGCTTTTTGTATTGAAAAAAGTAATTTCTTGGTATATTTACTAAATCAGGCTGCATCACTGGAGGAATTTGAATGCATTCTTTTCCAAACACAATTAAGAAGGAGAAGAAGCAAGTTGGTGGTTGCTGATCTGCTAAACAATAAGGACTATTCAGGGATTATTGACTATCTGATTAGAATGAAATGGAGCTGAAATGCAATTGATTCAGAAATAAAAATGCATCAGTTTAATGGTGATGACTAGAGAAATATGAAGGAGTTTTTACTGTACTCACCAAATGTTTTTTTTTTAATTGAATTTTTCAAAGACATACAAAAAAGAAAAGAAAACAATGACTAACAATACAATACATAAACAAATCCATAGTATCATCCTAACAAACATTACTAAATGTTAGCACATGACAATATCTAAACTAATTATTTACTATATAACCACAAAATATTAAGGAAAAAAAAAACCATTGTTTCAAAATCCAAAATAATAAGAACTTTCTGTGCTACCATTAATCTTTAGATGAATAATAAACACCCTGTGAATATATACAATGCCCGGAGAGTTTATTTGCTACTCAGCTCCAAAAACTTCTTTGTGATGGTACTGGTCCTGAACTATCATTTGCCGTACAAGAATGGTCCACAAATGGTTTCCATATATTCCAAAATCTATTCTCTTTTAAGTTATCCCTTTTCACTTTAATCTCCCATGTCAGTTTATCATTCAATGCTAAACTCCACATTTCTTTATACCACTCTCCAATCTGTATTTCTATGTCATTTTTCCAGTTTCTAGCTATACATTGTCTGCCTGTTGTCAATACAATTTCCAATAATTCCTTTTCATCTTTGTTTAAACCCAAACCTTCCACATTCGTTAAAAGAATGATATTTGACACCAGCTTAACACTTCTACCCATTATTACACCAAACTCAGCTTCTATTCTCCCCCAGAAATCCCTTATTTTTTTACAACTCCACCACATATGTTCGTATGTTCCATCAAATTCTCTACATCTCCAACATAACTTATCTCTTTTATTATCCATCTGGTTAAGTCTTAATGGCGTCAAGTACCATTGCCACAACATTTTAAAATTATGTTCTTTAATTCTCACAGACATTGTTCTCATAATCCTCTTTTTCCATTTGTTTTTCCACTCCAACTCCCCAATTGTTATATTCAAACTTTGTTCCCACTTCCGTCTCAAATCCTCATGTGGGTCTACCCCTCTATTCAGTATATTGTAAAGCTTACTCACAAGACCTTTTATACTATTTTCCCCTTTTCTAATTCTCCATACCAACTCCTCAAATTCTGTATGTATTCTATCTAGCCCTACTTCTTTTCCATATTTTTTGTTCCAATTTTCCACCTTCAACCTCTGAAACCAATTCAAATTTAATATCTCAAATATTTTTTTCCGCTCAACAAGAGACTCACATATTTTTAACCAATCCTTCAATAAGAGCATCCCTTTTTTATCCAATATTTCCATTTTTTCCTTATCTAACTTTATTGGGAAACACATCATATCAGTCAGTTCTAAAACTGGAGAGAGATTTGGGACCATATCCTTTTTTACCTTCTTCCACACCTCCACGAGACCTCTCATCATAGTATTATTTGGTCTTCTCACCTTATCCTTTATTCCTAAAAAAATCAAATTTCCAATATTTCTATATTCTTTCATCTCCAATTGCTCCCAAATTGTTTTTTCTCTTGCCAAAATCTTCACAACATTCTTAACTTGAAAAGCCCGGTAATATGCTAGCAAGTTTGGCAATCCCAAACCCCCCTTTTTTTGAGACAAATACCATAACTTCTTTGGAAGCCTAGATTTTTTACCTCCATTACAAAAACCATTGAACATCTTTTGAAACTCATTAATTTCTTTCTCTTTCAAATGGATCGCTAGTGTATCAAATAAAAAGTTAAGCTTTGGCAACAATATCATTTTACACATAGCAATCCTTCCGAACCATGACAGCTTTAACTTCTGAAGCTCTTGTATTTTGTTCTTAAATTCTACTTTCAAGCTGTCATAGTTCAATCGTTTAAGTTCTTCTAATTTGTTTGAAATAATTATCCCCAAGTATTTCAACTTATCCTTAATTTGTATATTAAGTGTCAACACTGTCCTACCCATCTCACTTGGTTTCAAATTACACAACATCAATTCTGATTTATCCCAGTTTATCTTTAACCCAGTTATATCCTGAAATATCTGTAAATGATCTTTAATCCTGTCCATTACTAACTCCGGGTGCTTTACCATAAGCAATGTATCATCTGCGTACATACTCACTTTATTACCCATGATCCCTTCTATATTTAAATCCTCCCTTATACTTTTAGCTAAGATTTCCATTGCCATAATAAACAGAATAGGAGATAATGGACAGCCCTGCCTCGTACCAGCTTCTAAATTTACCACATCCGTAAGCTCCTCATTTACTCTAACCCTAGCATTTCCTTTTTGATATAGTAAATCTATAACCCTATTAAATTTATCCCCAAATCCATATTTTTTAACTATTTCCTTGATTGAGGACCACTGCAATGAGTCAAATGCCTTGAAGATATCCAATGATAATAGTCCCACCTTTTCCTTTGTTTGATTTACATTATCTATTAAATCTAATACCCTTCTAGTCAAATCCGCCATATGTCGTCCTTTTAAAAACCCTACTTGATCAACATTTATATATTCTCCCATAAAACTATTTAGACGGTTAGCCAATATTGCTGTAAAGATTTTCGCATCTTGATTTATAAGTGAAATTGGTCTGTACGAATCCACTCTTTCCAAATTCTTACCAGGTTTTGGCAGAAGAACAATTGTAGTATTATACCATGAAGTTGGAATTGATCCTCCATCTAGTATATAATTATATAACTTCACCAATTTCGGGACCACCACCTCCTTAAATTCTTTATAAAACTCTGTCGATAATCCATCGTCCCCAGGGGCTTTCCCTATCTTCAATCTGCTTATTACCTCCTTAACCTCTTTATCAGATATCTTTTCCTCCATTTTCTCCCTATGCTCTTGTTTTATCCCACTCCCTAACTGTTTCTCCAATATCTTTTTAAGCTTTTCCAAATCTACTTCCTTTTTTGCATATAGTACCTGATAAAATTCCCTGACAATTTTACATTTATCCCTATTCTTATTACATCTTAAGCCTTGCTTATCAACCAGTACACCAATTTCTCTTTTTTCCCTTTTAACCTTGGCTGCTCTTGCTAATAATTTTGAATTCTTATTACTAAATTCAAAATATTCTCTTTTTAGGTAAATCAAATCCCGTTTAACTTTATCAATATCCTTACCCATTACTTCTGCCTTAAGTCCTTGTAATTTCATAAAGGTTTTTTTATCCTTGTTTTTCACATGCTCCTCCTGTAATTGTTTTATTTCTCTTTCTTTTTCTATCTGTTCTGCTTTGTATTTTTTATATTTGAAGCTTGCCAATTTTATACTCTCCCCCCTAAAAACTGACTTCATGGTATCCCATACAACATTAAAATTAACCTCATTATTGTCGTTCCACTGCCAGCTTTCTTTCCAACTTTCCATAATTACCTCTTTACTTTTTTGATCTTTAAACAAATTAGGATCGTACCTCCAATTTCTTGCTCTTCGTATATTTTTTTGTGCTTTTAGTTCCAAATATACTTTAGCATGGTCCGATTCCTTAATAATCCCCATTTCCACACCTTCTATATCCCCAATTAAATTTTCCGAAAGAAAAACATAATCTATTCTTGAGTAGGTCCCATGGACGTGTGAAAAAAAAGAATATGCCCTTTCTGAGCCCTTATACTCTCTCCACGAATCCTTCAAACCCATAACCTTCATCCAATTATCCAACACCTTCCCTTTCACACCAATTCCACTTCTAGCTATATTTGTACAATCTAATCCTGACCTTATCAAATTAAAATCACCAGCCACAATAATTTTTGCAACATTTTCCAACTCCACTATTTTCCGGATTTTTTCCAAAAACTCTGCTTGGCGGTCATTCGGAGCATAAATATTTACAAACATAATTTCCTCATCCTCCAATTTTCCTCTTAACAACAAATATCTACCCTCTTGATCCGCAATCTTTTTTGTAATTTCAAATCCCAACTTTCTTGAAATCATAATCGCCACCCCTCTTGCTTTCGAAGTACCGAACGCCATCTCATAGTGTTGCATCCATCCCAAGTAAAGCTTATTTGTATCTTTTGACTTCTGATGTGTTTCCTGTAAAAACAATATATCTGGTCTATCCTTTTTCAGCGTCAATTCCAATCTACGTCTCTTAAGAACAGAACCTGTACCTTTTACATTCCACGATATTATTTTAATACTTCCCATAACCAAGTTCTTCTTCCAATTTTAAACTCTCCATCGGGCGTGCCACCAACAACCTTACCACTATACCCCCTACATAAAACACACACTTTCACTCTCCCCACCTTCCTACAAAAAGCCGCCTCTGTCAACCAAAGAGGGGAGAGGGGGGACATGCAAGATGCGCCCTACTGTCGGTGTTACGCGCTTTTACCTATTCTACCTCTATTAGCTCTTTAAAATCAGTACAATCTAATACTCATTGCTCCTTACCTACCTCCTCCTCCACCATGATCAAAGACGGCTCCTCCTCCTCCTCTCCCCGCTGTGGTGTTCCACCTGTAGCCCCACCGGCTCCCCCCCCTCATATTCCCTCCCCAAAGCTCCAGAGTCCATCAGTTCCTTCTTAAGATTTTTCCATTCTTCCGAATCTGCCCTTACCAATTCCAACATACTCAGATATTCCAATGGATTAGTACCTTCATCAATAACTCGCATTCTCTTATCATAGAAAAAACGCAATTGTTGCGGAAATCTCCAATTATACCTTATGTTTTTACTCATCAGTAGTTTAGTAACAGGTCTCATCTTGTACCTCCATGTTCTTTCTTTTAGTGAAATATCATTATAAACTTCAACATCAGAACCATCAAATTTCAACGCAGCAGAACCAACTCGTTTCAGATGAGCCATTACTTTTAACTTATCTGCCCAATTCGCAAATTTAACCAACACATTTCTTTGAACCACACTCCCTCTTCTTGGACCCACCCTAAATACACTTACAAGATCCTCCTGAACAAATTCTTTCCCCATATTCAGACCATTTAACCACTGAACCACCCTCTCTCTTAACAAATCCGGTGTGCGTTCCACCACCTGACGGATCACAATGTTCTGCTTTCTCATCAGATCTTCCACAGCATCAATCTTTCTCTCTTGTTCTTCCAATTTCAACTTATTCTCCCGCACCACCTCCTGAGTCCCTTTTACTTCCTTCCTTATGGCATCTACCTCTGTTTGAACCAATTTCAAATTTCCCTCAAATTTTTTAAAATTTAGGTCCACCTTTTTTGTAAGGTCTGCCAATGATAACATCATCTTATCCTGTTTTTTCATCATTTCATTTTTATCTTTCACCCTTGAATCTTCATTTCTCTCCATTTTTTGGGACAGCTTGCCAATTTCCACCATTATTTGAGTCTGATCATATGACACTGTGGGCGGGGATGATGACTGAGCGGGTTCTTCCATTGGTGCTTTTCCTCCCTTCTTAGGCTTTACAACTGGTTCTTCTTCCTTTGCTTTCCCTCTTGTACCTTTATCCATGACAGTGTGATGTATAAAAAGCCCAGTGCCGCAGTTCGTTGTAGAAGTTAGTCACTGAAATAAAGCTTGTAGCACTGCAGCCGCTGGTTCCACAGATCCAATAGAGAAATTTATATGCAAGCAAAAAATGAACGAGTTACTGTAATCCACTGAGATAAAACAGAAGGAAACGACTCTCCCAACAGGCAGCTTAAAAGAAATAGGAAAAGCAAAAAATGTTGATCCACAACAGGTCCGTTTCCCCAAAGCAAATAATCCAATCAGTCTTCTTCCCACTGCAGTAAAAAGGCTTCAGGGGAGCAATCAGCCCAAGCTTCTCCTTTAAAACAACCAAGCCACCAGAAAAAAGAAGAAGAAAAAAAAAAGGGAGGGGGGAGATCAGAAGGGGGAAAAGCCCAAAATCCAACCAGCAAAAAGAGAAGGTAAGGGGCAATATATTCCACAGTAAAGAAACAGTATTTGTAATCCACACGGTGAAGGAACCAAAAACAAAAGCCAGCTACTCCTTCTCTTGAAGCGGACAGTCAAAGCACCATTTTCCAGCAGCTGCCTTAACTTTTGGGTAAAAAAAAAACCCCCCCTTCTTCTTCTGAGAAACAAAAAAAAAAAAAAAAACTTTCTCCAGCTGTTTAAGCGGGGAACTCCTGGTCAACTTCCAATATTAAAGCCCAGACATGAATAATTAATCCACTTTGTTGTCGTCAAAACATAGCGCTGTCTCCTGGTGTGTGGAAAAAAACCATAGCCCAAACACGATCACTTTCCTTTTCCAGAATCACCACCATTAACAAAACAATCACTTGTTTTCAGCTGCTTCCACCCATTTCCATTTCAAAGCCAGGGCTCATTGATCAAGATCTCCAGCTGAATTTAACCTTTAGTACTCCATTCAAGCACTTACATGCAGCTGTTTTCGTGCCAAACAGACTTCTTGCCAGCTCCGAAACTTCCCTCACAGTCTCGCTGATCGCTTTCTTTTTCCAGGACCAGCCGCCATTAGCGAAACCACCACTTTCTCTCATCCACTTCCACCCGCTTACATTTCAAAGTCCAGGCTCATTTAGTAAGGAACCCCAGCCAGTTTTAAAGATTTAAAGTTCCACTCGTGCACTTACATGCAGCCTGCTTCCAAATCAAGCAGCACTTTGCCAGTTCCAGCCTTCCAAAGCCTTCTGCACAGTCACGCTGGCCCCCGTTCTCGGCTCCCCGGCAGAGAAGCCGCGACTGCCGTCACAACTTCAACCGCACAAAGAAGCCTCCCGAACTTCGACCATCCAGCCTCAAAAGATCGTAAAACTTTCCAGGAAGACAGGCAAGGTTCTTATCTTTAGAGTTTACCACTTTAAAACTTCTCCAATTCACTCAGTCACATTAATTACCACTTTGTTAGGCGCGAGCATCCGAAACTAGATGTTAATCGGCGGCCATCTTAGTCACGCCCCCCCCCACCAAACCAAATGTTTAAAATGGTAATGAACTGTTTCTTCCTCCTTTGTTTGCACAGTTCCTATGATCTGCAGAAAATGCAGTTGTGTCACTCTAGCTGTGAATTCTGCGATAACAAATGAAACCTTTTGAGATATTTTCTGAAAGCAACTTTCCCAGATGCATTGAATTTGACAGATCTTGTGTTGACTCATCAGTGGTGGTGTTGGTGCTACAGTATAACCAAATGTGAAGAATGTAATAATTGTTCTCACGGTTGCTGGGAAATGTGCAAGATGCCGTTGTCACTGCACAGCTACTTGTTGAAAACAACGGTGCTGAAACTGAGTTTTTTCAAACCTGATTTCAGTTCTATAAGTTTACTCTGACCAATGTAGTGATTTTTTAAAAAAAGTTCTAATGTAAAAATTGTTATTTGAAGTGGCATATTGCACTGCCTCTTTGAATCGATCAATCTATCGATTAACCAACAAACTAACCAACTATTAATTAATTAATTCATTCATTCAATAAGATCTGTGGCAGCACTGGAGATGGACGTCTGCTAAACTTCAGCATTTCTGCTGCAGCCACAGGCTGCCACCACCAATCATCAACAGCTCCATCTGATCAACAGCACCCCAGTTGATTAGTGACAGCAATCTGCAGGGGCAGATCAGCTGGAACCCATCTCCCAGATCAGCAGATTGACAGAGACAGGCTCCTGGAGTTTCTAGAGCAGTGTTGGCGAACCTATGGCATGTTTGCCAGAGGTGACACTCAAAGTCCTCTCTGTGGGCACCTGTGCAGTCACCCCAGCACAGAGTTCGCCCCACCCCTCTGCCCAGCAGCCCAATGGGACCCAATAAACCTATTATTCAACCCAGAACTTTGTTTCTGCAGACTAATCAAATCATTACTTTTTCAAAATAAGAAATATTATAAGTCCACTACTGCATATGTTTCTTGGTAGGATGTCTTGTAGCCTATTAAGAAAGGTAACCCTTCTAGAAAATAAACCCAGAATGCTCATTGGAGGGACAAATACTGAAGGCGAAGCTCAAGTACTTTGGCCACCAAATGAGAAGAGAAGACTCACTCAAGAAGGCCTTGATGCTGTGAAAGGTTGAGGGTAAAAGGAGAAGAGGTCCTCAGAGGATGAGGTGGCTGGATGGAATCATTGACGTGATGGGCATAGACCTTTGTGGGCTGCGGAAAATGACAGAGGACAGGGGTGCCCGGAGATCGATGGTCCATGGGATTGCAAAGAGTTGGACTTGACTGTGCAACTGAACAAAAAACAACCCTTCTAGGAATAGCACTAACCTTTGGTTACTAGAAAATGGGGATTGAGAGTCACTAAAGTAGTCTTATTCTGTTTGCTATGTATCTGCTGCTAAGACAAGACCTCTTGTTAAGATTTGCTCCACTAAATCTCATCCTTTCATCCTTCCTTATGCATAACAGAATGCCATCTTTGTTTATAAGCTGTATCTCACTTTTTCTTCAATGAATTGAAGCCAGTGTACATGGCTCTCTTCCCCCACACTTCACCCTTACAGCAAAAGTCAAGTTGAAAAAGAGAGTATGATTGGTCCCTAGAGAGCTTCATGGCTGAGTGAAGGCTCTTCATCTCATCAGTGCCAGTCCAACACTCCAGAAGGACCATATCCCACAAGCTCTCTGTATAGAAGGCATTGAAAAGCATAAGAAAGGATTAGACAGAATGGTGTCTTACTCTGTAAAGCAAAAGCTCTGAGCCTCTTTTATCCATCTGAAGGTGGTAAAGAAGAGTCTGTCTGCTTTGAATCTACCTCTGGAACTAAACCATAGTCCCAGCTTCCCCCAGTGCTATAGGCTGAGAATAATAAATTTATGAACTACCAACATAGTCACTTTGGAACCTGGTTAGATATCAGTGATGGAACATGGTGAGTGTGATGTCCCTTTGCCAGGGAAATCCATAACATTGAGGGGGTGTTCATGCCAGTGACACTAATTATGCCTGCATTGTATATACAATTCAGCAGTATTGCTGGAGAAACTCTTTACTATATCCATACTTCATATACTGTATATTCAAGTATCAGAATCCCCCCTTTCTTGGATGTGCACTTTATCGTGTAAAAGAGGTTTGATTATGTCAGTGAAGCTGAGATCAATGTCATCAAGAGGCCAGACTCCACTGCAAGCCTGGACTCCTAGCAGGGTCATTCAAGTAGAATGGTCACAGCTGAGGTACCACACTAAGGTGCATCCAAGCTCTTCCAGGAAGCTACTGGGCTGCAGTGGTAGCTGAAACTTGGTGGAGGAGACAAGGGTGGTGAGCAATAAAGGTGGCAACAGTAAGTACCTGTTGAACTTTCCTTACTGTGAAAACTCTATGATGAGACAGATAACAATGAAACAAAATAGTAGTGGACGATGAGCCTCCCAGATCAGAAAGCACTCTGTCACAGCTACAGCAAAGGACAAGTACAAATAGCTCTGTTGATAATGACACAACTAGATTAAAGTTAAACACAGCCTAGTGGCTAACATGCACAAAAATGAAAAGAAAGTCCAATGCTACACAACACATACAATTGGAACATGGAATGTGAAGACCATGAATCAAAGTAAACTGGAAACCATAAACCAAGTAATGAAATGTGTAAATATTGCAGTGTTTGGTGTCAATGAATTATATAGTGAACTGGAGAGAGAGAGAGATTTACAGTCAGACATCTACAAACTGTTCTAATCTGGAAATGACAAACAGAAAAAAATGAAGTGGCTCGAATAGTAGTGAGGCAAAATGTAGCACAAGCAGTTGAGGGGCTATAATACAAAGTCTTATAATATCAATTAGACTTTGTGGAAAATCTACCAACATAACCATTGTTCCAGATCATTGAAACTTTTGTATTCCTGATCACCATTATAGGTGTAAAAGCTGGACAATAAAATAAATTTTACAGGGGAAAATTAGTTTATTCAAAATATGGTGTTGGAGGAGAGCTTGGATACCGTAGACTGCCAGAAAGATTAACAAGTGGGTCCAAGAACAAATCAAGCCTGAACTATATCTAGAGGCAAAAACGATGTCACTTCACTACTAAGGAAATGTCATGAGAAGGCAAGATTCTCTAGAAAAGACAATAATTTTGGAAATGTTGGAATGCAGTAGAAAAGAAAGGCCAAAAAAATATAATTTTTAATTTAATTTTTAAATTTATTCGCCGCCCACTCAGGCGAGCCCGACTCAGTATAAAAACAGTTAAAAACCACCCCAATTAAAAGCCCCACAGAGAGAGGGTGTCTCTTATGGCAGGAGCCAGCGGGCAGGGGCCACATTACCCTCAGGGCCCCACACCTGCCTCTCCAGCCAGGGTTTAAGACCTTTTCTAAAGGGCAGCAGCTCCATCTGCAATTGTAGTTCTTCTGGCAGGAGGTTCCAGAGGGCCAGTGCGAAGGCCCTTTTCCTTGTGCCAGAGAGATGAGCCCCTCTGGCAGATGGTACGATTAGGGAGCCAGATTATCTCCCTGGACCACGGACCAGTCACGTGGTTCCTTCCTCCAGAAGCAGAAGTAAAACATGCATGTGCATGTGCATAATGTACTCGTGCATGTACATGTGCATAACACATTTATGACAGCTGCACGTCATTTAAGGCAGCATTATGCACATGCACATTTTACTTCTGCTTCCGGGATCAGTGATGGCAGTATGGGCTGGATGATTTGGAGCTGCGGGCTAGATCCAGCCAACAGGCCATAGTTGGACACCCTTTCACCTACAGGAAGCCTTAGGCCTGGTTGAGGACAGGACATCTTGAGATCTCCGGTATATATTGTTGCCTTACGCCACGGCAACCTGATGGCACATAACAATAATAACAACTAGAATTCCATTTAAACCTGAGACAGCTTCTGAATACAGCCAGCAGAGGCATGTAATAATACCCACACACAGTCTGCTAGCTGTATAAAGTACAGAATATTTCATGTGTCCTTTTCTTTGCTATAAATGAAATTTTCAGACTGCCACATTCCTTAATGTTACTGTTTACTTTCTATTATGACTGTAGAATTTGTAATGGCCTATATCAAGCCTCCAGTATTAGCATTGTAAATTGTACTTTTTAAAGTCTTACTCTGTTCACAAGCCTTATCTATTTCAAGTGTGCCAGGCCAATTACACTTCGATTGTTAAGGTTCTACCTTTTCATTATAAATTAGTTGAGGGGGAAATTTGCTCTGCTCCATTTTCAAACCTCTTGAACCTTCCCTATCAGAAAGACCAAATGGAATAAGAGAACTGTGGACTTGACACCAGTAGGACAATTATGTTCTTTTTCTCTTTGTCTTGCTTGCTTTCTCCTTTCAATCCTTTTCTCCTGCCTCTAATACCGCACTTCTGATCTGAAATGGGCTTGGAATGTTAATCACAAATAGAGTAATGAGATTATACTCAATCTTATTAGTAAAAATGATTTAAAAAAACATATAGCTGGGAGAAGAAGAGCGGCATAATAAAAAGTGGTTTAATAAGTATATTTATAATTGAAAATGCACATGCTCTGATGCTTAAAAAAAGCAGGTAATTGTCAGCAGTGAAGAAATGTGTTCATTTGTTTACTTGCATTTTTGTTCCCGCCCACTGAACTCCAGGCCCCGTCATTGCCTGGAGGAGAGGAGGACTAAGCCAGCTGAGGCCATTTGGGTGGTTGAGGATGCTCCTGCCCACTGACCTCAAGGCCCCACCCTACCGGGAGAGGGATAAAAGGTTGCTTTAGTTCAGGGCGGTCGAGGATGCTCCCGGCCGTCGAACTCCAGGTCCCGTCATCACCTAGAAGAGAGGAGGACTGAGCCAGCTGAGGCCATTTGGGTGGTCGAGGATGCTCCCGCCCGCCAACCTCCAGGCTCCACCCTGCCAGGTGGGGGAATAAAAGGCTGTTTTGGTTGAGGGCAGTCAAGGATGCTCCTGCGCGCTGAACTCCAGGCCCCATCATTGCCTGGAGGAGAGGAGGACTGAGTCAGCTGAGGCCATTTGGGCAGACTCCTACTGCCTACCTTTGGGTGTTCTTATATTTATTTTTGATTGATTGTATTGTATGTTATTGATTGTATTGTTTCCAATTAACTGTTTTCTTATGCTATTATATCGTATTGTACTATTGAAGTTAGTGGTATATGTAAGCCACACAGAGTTGCATTGTGGTTCACCTGTTTCACTAATTCTGAAAAATGACAATAAAATATATCAACCAATAAAAATATTGGTCATTATTTTGCTACATCAGTGTTGCATTTATGAACATAGCTAAAGGTTTGGACTTCTTATAAGAAGTTATCAAACATTAAATCAATCTATTAATCCATCTAGAGCATTGATGGTGAACCTTGGCACTCCAGCTGTTCTGGGACTTCAATTCCCAGAAGCCTTAATCAGCAGGAGTGCTGACTTGGGCTTCTGGTAATTAAAGTCCAAGAACACCTGAATTGCCAGGGTTCACCATCACATATCTAGAGTCTCTAGACCTGGAGTGTTCAACCTTGGTGACCCATGTGTTCTTTGACTTCATTTACCAGAAGGCCAGGTAAGTACACCCGCTGATCAGGGTGTCTGGGAATTGAAGTCCAAGAACACCTGCAGCACCAAGATTGGTCAACCTCCTGCTCTAAACCAAGAAATCATAGAAGTGTAGAGCTGGAAGGAGGATGAGAAGTTTTATGGCTTAACCACCTTCCATAATCTACCACCTCCTGAGGTAAGCAGTTCTTATTGTGGAAGAAATCCTGCCTAATGTTTATTTGGACTCGCCTTTCTTGATTTTTTGGCTCTAACCTCTGGAGCAAAAGAAAACAAAGCTTGTCATATCTTACTCAAACATTACTCAGAATGTTTTCTGACTGAGGCAAAGGTCAAGCAGACCCTCTTTCCTCTTTCTGCAGACTTCAGCACTGACAGTACCTGTCACCAGTCATGTCAGTGACAACAGGCCATCTTAGGGAATAGGGATGGCAAAATGGGGGTATGCAGTCCTAGCTTATGAAAGAGACAATGAGCCAGAAGGCCCAGGAGCAGCAGTTAGGGGATTGCAGATGCTACCTCCATTATCTGCCACATTCTGCCAGCTGAGTTTGCCATTTGAAAAGGCTAGCCCCTGTTGTTCAATGCACAACACCCTAAGAAAATGGGCAGTGCACCTTTAGCACTCCCCCAACATCCATGAATATCAGTCCCATCAAATACATGTGGGAAGACAAACACCAAAAGCATCACCATACCAAGAGATATAAGTACAGAGTGAACCACAGATATACTAGGATGTGGGTGGCTTACTACCTGCTGGGGTGAAGACACCTCTATTCTATTGTCATCTATAATTATGAAATAAAAAACCAACAACCACCCAGAAAGAGCACCTTATCAAGTGCCACATGAATTCAAGAACACTACGTCAAACATACTTCCCCATGAAGTCTGTTAAACAAAGTGCTCCACTGATAGATTAAATAAAACATTTGAACAGCATTGGAGTGGATGGAAAGGTACTGAGGAGAACTGGAAAGCAATTCACCACTAGATAACAAATAGCTACAGGAAGAGAGGTATGATTATGGCCTGGCCTTCTCAAACCTGTCAAGTATCCCAGATTGGCAAAGGGGTTCTGCGCATGCGCAAAGGAGCTTTTGCTGTGCATGTGCACCTGGGCCGGAGCAGTTCCCGTATTTTCCAGAGCGGCGCTTGATGGGTATGCCTTCATGGTATAAGAAATATATATTCCTATGGAACTTGAATTTCAAAACTATTTTTGGGACAATGGGAAAGTTGATTTTTGGAAACCCCATAATACTGGCAAAAAGCAGATTACTTGGGTCAGAAGCCTATTGACTTGTGCAATCATGTAAGGGCCTTATTCTAGAAGATGGAAATGTTATGTAATTGAACTGCGTTATTAGGCATACTGTATGATAATGAACCAGCAGAAAATGAAAACTGTTAATACAATTGCATACCTGTCAAGTTGCGGTGGTGAAAAAATGGGAAGCACCGCTGCAGTAACCCCTTCGTGCATGCGCACCACTTCCTCTGATGGGTGTGCATGCACAGTAACCCCTTTTCTGGCCATTCAAATATGGGATAGCCGCAGAAAGGACTGGGAAAGAGGGGTAAAATATGGGATTTTCTGGCCAATACGGGATACTTGAACGGTATGCAATTGTCCTTCCACATACAGTATGTCTGGCTAATTTTCCCCCAAAAAATACCACAGGCAATTTTGATTATGTATTTATTGCATTTAAAACATTTATAGGCTACATTTGTTGCTTTTCACTCTTTTATGACTTACTATTCCTTACTATGAGCATTTTTCTCTTCTTTCCCAAATTTCTGGCATCTTAAATTGACTGGGTGAGTGAAAAGGTGCTGTGCATCTTTGCTGGACCCACTCCCCCAATAAAGAGACGGACACCTGTGATGGATTTAAAAATTGGGCCACTTTATTTAATTATAACTTTCAACTTTCCTTAACCATATTAATGCAACCGGGCCGCAATAGCACTGGTAAGGACCAAACCAAAACTGCCAATCATATTTGGCTACCTTGTATTCTGTTGTATCAATTTGTTTACCGATGAAACAAATTGTTGACCCGGATCAGGATGCTGCTTGTTGACTCCAGCATCTGACGTGTATCCAGTAAAATCTCAAGGTGAGATCATAGCATCACCCTGTTCATGGCCCGCCCTTGATTGGTCAGCCCCAGTTTCCCTGTACCTTGTCCTTCGGTTGGCCAATCAACTGTGTACCTGCCGGATACCTATGGGTCATCCACTTTCTCCTTACCAGTGCTACCCGCCAAAGTGACCTGTAAAATTGGAAAATATCACCCATATCTCAACCATCAACAACAGTATGGGATGAGCAAAAACAACAAGAACCAAGGGGCCAATGCAGGTTCAAGCAAAAATTCCCATCCGGCCCTGAAGCAACCAAAAGTAGTCACACTGTCACCTAGGGAGGGGGTGGAGGTCAAACGCGCCCTTGGCCCAGCCGATCCAGAAGAAAATGGCGGCGGGGGAGCCCGTGGCTGCCCCCTTTTATAGGGGATGTTGGCCACACCCTCACCCGCCCGCAGGTGCCCGGCTCTAAGGGGGGCTAAGCCAGCAAAGAGCACAGCAGCCATATTCTTTGCCACCGTGCTTCCCTTGCCGGACCCACTCCCCCAATAAAGAGATGGACACCTGTGATGGATTTAAAAATTGGGCCACTTTATTTAATTATAACTTTCAACTTTCAACTTTCCTTAACCATGTTAAGGCATCTTAAATTGACTGGGTGAGTGAAAAGGTGCTGTGCATCTTTGCTGGACCCACTCCCCCAATAAAGAGACGGACACCTGTGATGGATTTAAAAATTGGGCCACTTTATTTAATTATAACTTTCAACTTTCCTTAACCATATTAATGCAACCGGGCCGCAATAGCACTGGTAAGGACCAAACTGAAACTGCCAATCATATTTGGCTACCTTGTATCCTGTTGTATCAATTTGTTTACCGATGAAACAAATTGTTGACCCTGATCAGGATGCTACTTGTTGACTCCAGCATCTGACGTGTATCTGGTAAAATCTCAAGGTGATGCAGGCTGCATAGATCATAGCATCACCCTGTTCATGGTCCGCCCTTGATTGGTCAATCAACTGCATACCTGCCAGATACCTATGGGTCATCCACTTTCTCTTTACCAGTGCTACCCACCACATGGGGAGGAGTCTCCGATGACTCACTGCCCCCCCCCGACCATCAATTCAGTCACCAGGCCCGATTGCAATGCCACCAAAAAGAGGTCCATGCCTCTGCCGGAGAGGTGCACGCCATCTCCACGTTACAAATCAGCATTCCGTAACTGTTTAGCAGGATGTCGGACCGATGTCCCCGAACCATGTTCGCCCAAAAAACGGGTCAATGCCCTGTTAACAGACCACCGGGCCCGGTCTAAACCACGAGGATCTATTCCTCCCCAGAAAAGTAATGTGGTATGATCTGGGACCATAGAAAGTGCACACGCGGCCATCATTGGCGCAACAGGTCCAGGTCCCTGTGCATGGAAATAATCAACTCTAGGCTCATGGTCTGTGCAAGATCGTTACCGCCCAGGTGTATAACTAATATATCTGGAGGGGTGGCGTCACCAATGGACATAAGGAATGGCACCAGTTCCATACCACCTGAGACGCACAGCAGCACGTAATCCGAGATGGGTTCCCCATGTTGACCCAGCTGCATGATGAGTGGCCCAGGAAATATAACTGTGGCCCACCAGCCACACTTCGACTGGTGCATGCACATACTCAGGATCTGAAAAAGAACAAAAAGAATAAGTGCCAGCTATGTGCTCAACATAACATGGGGCGAACATACAAGCCGAAACGCGTAGATTCCCATCGGCCCATCCTCCGGATGTCTTCATCCGAGTACCCAAATGCCGTCGTCGTCGATGCAGCACCAATACGAAAGCAATGGGTGCCATAACGCGCCCCTGGAAGCCCCGAATTGGAAAGGTCAGCCCCAGTGACCCTTCAAAATTGGAATTTGGTTAACGGGGACCCATCGCAGTGGCAGAAGAATGGACCCGGGTTGGGGCCACATACTGCCAGGAATGACTGCAAGGCAAGGACCGGGCAAATCTCATTGTAGCTGCACCTAAGCAAGGTAACAGAACTACCCCTGCCCCGTTGATCAGCCTTGGAACAGCATATGGTCAGTAGAGCAGACCCTTGCAAAAGTGAAACATTGGCTAGCTCAAGGGCCCTGTGGGACACATCATTCTTTGAAAGAACAACCAGTTCACTTATTCTATGGGCCCCGAAAAAGGCCACTGTGGTGGCTGCATGAAAAAGGGTTGATTCAAACTGATCATAGCACAGGCCAAGCCATGCCCTAGCTAGATCCCGAAGTAGTGATGGGGAAACTGGTTGCCACGTGTTGGGGCAATGGCCATGTTCATGTGTCAAACCCTCCAAGTCCCGGTGTATGCGAACGTCACCCGTGTTATCCTGGTAAACCCGTGCCCGTGCAGCAAAGGCCAATGCAGAAAGGCGAACGCCAATAGTGCATGGGGTGAGGCCCATATGGTGAATGTGAACCATGTACTGTAGAATATGATCCACGGGGATGGGCCAGAGATCAGGCAGGTGCGTGTCCCAGCGGAACGTGAGGAAAGCCAGGTAAGTCTGCTGATACGCCTTACGGGTGCGGCTGGTGAGTGACATGCTGATAGCCCGGCTCACTTCTCCTCGCCAAACATCCACATCTCCTTCGGGAGTGGTGAGGGAAGCTCCTCGGCTTCTGGCGCTAAAGCCCAAAACCGGGAGATCTGCAGGCAGGATAAAGCATCAGCAATATCATTATTAATGCCTGGAACATGTCTGGCCTTGAAAAGCACGTTAAGGCACAAAAAGCGCAATACAAACTGTCTAACTAAGGCCATAACTCCGGGGGAGCGGGATGTTTGGCCGTTAACAATATGGACCACAGCCGCATTATCGCACCAAAAATGAACAACAGAGTTTGCCCACATATCCCCCCATAGCATGAGCACACCCAATATAGGGAAAAATTATAGGAATGTCAGGTCCCTGAGCAACTCCGTGCCCTGCCATGCGTCCAGCCACCTGCCATACTCCCATCGGCCGTTGAAATAAATACCATATCTGAATGAGCCAGATGCATCGGACTGCACCTGAAATTTGGGCGTGGCAGACAGTTCAGTCCGCCAAAAGGAAACCCCATTAAATTCAACCAAAAATTTGAGCCAGACCCGAAGGTCGGCTTTCATGCCCTTAGTGAGCCGAACCCTGTGGTGCTTCTGGGACAAACCAACCATGGCATCACATAGACGCCTGGCAAAGGCCCGGCCTGGGGTAATAACCCTGCAAGCAAAATTAAGGTACCCATGAAGTACCTGTAGGTCACGCAGGGAAACCTTGCATCGTGCCAGCATGGTTACAATCGCCTCGGAAATGCGGGTCACCTTATCCCTGGGCAACCGAGACGTTTGAGCTCTAGTGTCAATCTCTATACCTAAAAATATCAAAACAGTGGCCGGGCCCTCCATCTTTTCTGGGGCTAAAGGTACCCCCATCTCAGTCATGAGCTCCTGAAAAGTGAGTAATAACTGTCTGCATGACTCCGAATTGTGACTCCCACCGAACAAGAAATTGTCCAAATAGTGAGCCACAGATTGGGATCCTGACCTCTGAAGAAAAGCCAAATGCAAAAATGTACTAAAACGTTCGAAGGCAGAGCAGGATATGGAGCAGCCAAATGGCATGGCCTTGTCCACATAATACCCCCCTTCGAAACGAAGACCCAGTAGTTCAAAGTCTTCCGGGTGTTCTGGCAAAAGTCAGAAGGCTGATTTAATGTCACACTTTGCCAGTAGTGCCCCGTGACCACAATAGCGAACCATTTGCAGGGCTTGATCAAAAGATGTGTACTGGACAGAACAAAGTTCATCCGGGATAGCATCATTGACCGACGAGCCTTCCGGGTAGGACAGGTGATGTATCAAACGAAATTCACCTGAGGACTTTTTAGGTCAAGTGGAGACACCTTCAAATTAACATACGGTGGCTCATTGAAGGGGCCAGCTACCCGCCCCTCCCTAATTTCCTTAAGTATCTTCTCCCTGGCTATAGCCTCCTTACCCTGCAAATTGGGAGCATCCTGTGGTGCGCGTACACCAGTAAAAGGGATGGGAAGCCAAATGTAAAACCCTCCAACAAATAAATCGCATCTTCCCATCTGAGATAGTAACCATCATTCCAGAACCTTAATTTTGATTGGGGAGGGGGCCTTTTGAAGTTGACGCCACCTCGGAAGCATTCCGGCTGGGTCCCTGGTGTCCTCTACCCCTCCTGCGGGACCCTTCAGCCCTTGGGCAGGTAGAGGCCGGATGAGGTCCCGCACAGATGTTGCACTCATGGCGAAATCTACACTGCCTCCTGTTACACACACCCTGGGATGAATAACTCCAGCACAGCAGGCGGGCTGGAACCCCCTGCCCCACCGGCTGGTGGGGAGACTGTGCGCTGCTGGGTCGCTGTACAACATGACCACAATGATAATGATCCCTGGGGGCAGGCTGGGATGGTGTCATGTACAGGAGCCAGAGCAACTGATTGGGTTCATCCCAGCTCATCTCCGGGTGAAGGGCCACCCGCATACGAAATTCCTCATCGTACACGAGCTATGATGGTCCCGGGAAATCTAAGTAGGCCCAATATATAGTGTCCAAATATTTTATTAAGGGAATCGTGAGATCTGGGCGAGCCCTTATGGACACAGCAGCGTAGATTAGGTAGGTCGGCAACCAATTGGCCCAAGTATGAGGTGGCTTGCGACGACAGGATAACTCCTTATCCCAGTCATCCTCTCGCTCCTTCTCCTTCCTGGTGGGCTCCCTGTTGAGCAGACTAAAGATGTCCACATATTCCCTATGCCATATTTTGTCCCTGGTGGCCGGTAAAATATGGTCACCCAGGGGTAGGGAATAACCAGCCGTGGGCATGGCCGATACTGGTACGGAATGGTAAGCCGCGTTAACAGGAGGGCCATATGGCCAAACTGGGTACGGAACACTGGGTCCCTAGGGTGGGACCCCGGGCAGCAAGGGTGGGTAAGGAGCCCTCCAGGTGTTAACCTGTGGCGTGGTATCAGGTGGAGTATGTGTTGTGGACGCAGTGGCCAACTGCTGCAGCCAGGGCCATTGAACCAGGTTTGGAGGGGCTGTAGCACTGTTGTGTGCTCTAACTTCACCACCATACTCACATGCTGCACCCCTCCCAACCGCCCCCACCGGGGGTTCCGGCTGGCGAAGGGTGTCGGAGCTCGCCACCGCAGTCAAGCTCGATGCACCTGATACCGATAGCCCCTCCTCGATCCATCAGTCCACTGAAGCAGGTTGGGTTGGCCTGCAGAGTTTGGGCCTGCACAACCTGCTGCGCAGCCTCAATTTGCTCCACCTGATGGTGGAGTGTGGCATCTAGCTGCACCCAGTTGGTGTTGGCTGTATCAGGCCCCTCCGATGAGGGCTGCCCCGCTAAACGGCTGGTAACAGGGGCAGGCAGAATACCCATGGCCTGTTCCAGGGCCGTGATGTGGGCCAACAGGGGCCGCAGATCCACATGAGTAGGCCCGGCCACGTGCCCCGGTTCACTGGGAGGCAGTGGCGGGCTGGAAGGCTGACTGGGGAGGCTCCAATGGGGGATGTTCAAGGGGGCCTGACCCGAGCCCTCTGACTTGCGGGAGGCCTGGTCCCCAGCGCCTCAGGCACCGGGCGAGGCCCGTGAGTCTGAGGGTGCACAGGTGTGGCAGCCACGCGGGGGGCCCTAGCGTGGTTCCCGGCTGCAGGCTGCAGGCTGCAGGCTGCATCGGCGCCCTGCGTTTGGGCCCCATCGCAGCTAGTCAAATAACTAAAGGCTCGTTGGGCCAGTAGGCCAATCGAGCCGGAAGGATCGGCTGTGAAAAGGGACCAAACGCGCCCTTGGCCCAGCCAATCCAGAAGAAAATTGAGGTGAGGGAGCCTGTGGCCACCCCCTTTTATAGGGGATGTTGGCCACGCCCACGCCCGGCTGCAGATGCCTGGCTCTAAGGGGGGTGGAGCCGGCAAAGAGCGCAGCAGCCATATTCTTTGCCGCCGTGATTCCCTTCTTACTTTGCAGATAGCTTTTGTTCACTTTTTACAGAAATGTCTGTCTCATTCATCCATGAATAAAGTATTTGGAACTAAGCAGCAGAAGCAATATGGTGGGTTGGAATTAAATATGGAGTATAAAATAATGAAAACAAGAAAGTGAAAGAGGCTTCTTTAAAGATAACACACTACTAGATAGTTAACAAAACTAATTTGCAGGCGCACCCCCCAATAAAGGACTCAGACACTGATGAAAGTGGATAACGGCATTGGGCCACATTTATTGATTCATGCCCTAGTCCGAATTATAAATTTCTATTGGTATTCAACCAATTATAATTCTTAAGGCAAGCAGGCCGAAGTAACACTGGTAAGGTACCACCCAAAATTGCAAACGGCAATTGGTTACAATGTATCCAATTGTATCAATTTGTTTGTTGACAACAAACAAATTGTTGACCGTAGTCAATACCTAACTATTGACCCCACCCTCTGACGCGTATCCGTAAAATAGCGGGGTGATGCATGCTGCATAGCTCTTGCCATCACCCCATCGCCTGGTTCATCGTTGACCGGACAACGTTTAATCAACTTGTGCCTGTCTAGTGTTGTCCAGTCAATTGCGAACCTGCCGGATACCTGTGGGTCATAAATGTTTACCTTACCAGTGCTACCCGCCCATGTGACCAAAGTCAACAGCAGCAGAAAGAAACCCCTATATCAAACCATAGCAACAGTGTGGGATGGGCAAAAAAGCCAGGACCCAAGAGCCAATTGTAGGTCCCAGCCAAAAATTCCCACCCGGCCCCGAAGCGACCAAAATATCACACTGTAAACTAGGGAGGGGGTGGAGGGGAAAAAACTTCTCCTCTCCGTCGCTTCGTAAAATGGCAGCTCGGCTGCCTCGTGGCCGCCCCTTTTATAAGGGTGCTGGCCATGCCCCCTAACTACCCGGATGCTCTTCGTCCAGTGGGGGGGGGCACAAAGAGCGCGGCGGCCATTTTGGCGCCGCGCTTGCATTTGCTGTGTTAAAGAAGGGGTACGGCACCTGTTCTGGGTTTACCACAGTTGCTGATCTATCATTCCCATCATTCCTGACAGATGTTGGCTCAGTTGATGGGACTTGTTGCTCTGTTTATAAAGCCCATAAAACTCAAGGTACTTAGATGAGTGCTGAACCCTTTGTCTAACAAGGTTGGGAGACACATTCCAAATCACACCAGCAGAGATGGAATCTGAAACGTATGCCCTAGTTTACCACACATCTCTTAGCATTTTTCTCAGTGCACCTACAAACATCCGTCACTTCACAGTGCCATGGTCCTTCTTTTATACCTCTTTTTCTTTGTTTTACTTTCCTTCCTTTGTTGCACTACTGATCACTTCTGTTGAGTCTTTGACTCACCGGCATGTTAGATTCCTTGATCTGTGTTTCAAAATTGGTTAGGTGGCTGACCTCATCATGGATCCTTTAGCTTTGGGCATTGGCTCTATCATAGTAAAGGTAAAGGTCACTATTGTTCAAAAGCTAGCCATTTCCAAATCTAGGGTGTGGAGTTTATCTCTGTTTACCACCAAAGAGCCAGTGTTGTCTGCACCTGAAGACATTTCTGAGACTGTTACATTCCTACCCATGTGGTCCCTATTTATCTACTTGCAATGTCTTGCTTTCTAACAGCTGGATTGGCAGCAGCTGGTACAGAGATGGGAGCTCACTCCGTCATGCAGCACTCGGGTCTCGAACTGCTGACCTGCCAACCTTCCAGTTGTCAAGGTCAGCATCTTAACCTCTAAGCCACCTCAGTCCCTTGGAGGTATCATACCAGTGAGACATTTTCCTCCCTTCCACACACATGGGCACATGTTATCTTACACAGCTGATCCTCTAAAAAGCAAGAAGTAGCTAGAGCCACCTTAACCTCAAATGTAGAGATAGGAACCTTGACAGAGCAAGTGAAGGCTTTGTAAATTAGGACTGACCTCTAAGTTAGGCACCCGCTGCTCTCACTGACATCTAAACTGCTCATCTCATACTATTAACATTCCTGTTTCTGCTAAGAATTAGTAGGCTCAAGTGGTTAAGACACTGAACTCAATGACTGGACAGTTGGGGTTCGATTTCTGAGTACTGCACGACGGCGTGAGTTCCTGTCTTTGTCCCAGCTCCTGCCAACCTAGCAGTTTGAATGCAAGAAATTGCGAGTATATAAATAGGGACCACTTTGGTGGCTCCATGGAAATACTTATACGTATGTGTGGATATGTATTCTGGGTACATTTGGGTTACCCCACAGCGGGGAGAAAACATCAGGCATGTCATCGCCCATGTCCTTGCCTCCATTGCAGCCATGGGACAGCCCCACCAGATCAAAATGGATAACGCCCCAGGTCACACCTCCTCCCAGTTTTGGATTTTTTTGCATGCAATGGGGTATCCAGCTACAGCATGACATCCCCTCAAAAGCACTCTCACAAAACAAATAAAAGGGAGGAGATGTACACCAAATCTTAGGGACATCCAGGAACAAATTTTTTACTTCGCTTTATTTACCCTTAATCAATTGAACATTTTTTCAAATTTTCACCACCCATGAGAGACATTTTCAAACAAAGGTGCCATTGCCACAGCCCTATGTGTGGTTCTGGCAGTCACCTGACCCAGCCTGGAAAGGCTGCTGTGCTTGCTCCTACAGGTCCGCTTTGTGTTCCAGTGAGGCACGTCTGCCCTGCAAAGGCAGCAGTTCTTTTGAAACATGGCTTGGCACCAGGACCCCCACAACCCGATTCCGGAGTTCAACATCAGCCAGAGCCAGTCGGTTCCAGTTCCAATGCAGGCCACCGGGAAGGCTCCCAACGTAACCTGGGGGCAAGTAAAGAAACTAACCCAGCAAGCTCAGGACGCCCTGAGGGTGGCCAACCTGGAACAGACCCTGGAGAACCTGACTGTAGTGCTTTTTGCACTCCTGATCTATAACTCTCTGACTATTATCTGTGTCCTGCTGCTGTTTTGTGCATCCCTTGGAGCAGCAGCCCCGCCTGACATGAGGACTTCTCAGGACCTTGGACAGCGGCTCATTTATAACTTGTGGGAACAACTTGCGGACAGTGTCAACACCATTCATTTCTGTTTGCAGCAGGGCAAGGACATACACACCCTGCTAGGCACCTGTTTGATTCCTGTATGCAAAGCACCAGGGGAGGTGGGGGACATTACTGGGTTGACAAACTTTATGAGTAAGTTTATAATCAGATCCAGCACCCTCCCTAGCTGGGGGCCTGCTTCTAGGTCAGTCCTGCCATTTCCTTGTATACCCCTCATGTTGCTAACCATAAGAATCTCACCTGTGTTTGCATAGTCAATTGTTCAACTTCTCATAAGAGTCACCCTCACCACCATTGCCTTGAAACAGGGAACCCAAGGTAGAATTTTTCTACCTTTGTCAATGTTTCCTACAATTGGGCTCATATATATTTGCCCCAGGGGTGGTTTTTCTCCTGTGGGGAAAGGACATGGAATTATGTCCCAGCTAATTTGTCCCTATCTCAATGTTGTCTTAGTTGATTAACTGTTTTTCTTGTTACTGATCCCCATATTGTAACTGTGCCACAAGGGGCTCATTCTTGGAATTGGGCAGCCACCCTGGATGAAACCAGTGTCCATGATCTCCCTTTGATGTCTGAAGCTGAGTATTATTCCTTGGCATGGTCAGTTCTGGGCATCCCAGCTCTAGCCATGTATAACATGCGAGTCATTAACTCTCAGGCCTGTGCCCTAGCTAAGGCTATTAATCATACTTCAGCAGCCATAGGGGCCTTTAATGATGAGCAATTTTAATTTAATTTAATTTAAATTTAAATTAATTTTAATTTAATTTAATTTAATTTTCACGCTTATGTACCGCTCACTCAGGCGAACCCGACTCAGTGCGGTTTACATAGCGGACAATAATACAAAATATAGTAACATAACATACAATAAATACAGCAAAAAATCAATCACCAAAAGTACAATTACAAATCTCTGTCCGCAAAAATTACTATATATATATACTACAATATGCACTACATGTGCACTATAATACAGTTAGTTTCTAACAATAAATCAAATAAGGTACAATACAATAAAATCCTAAACATCAGTTAATCACATCAAAGAGTACACAATATTAAAAAAAATTCAAAACGTCAAATAACAATATAAAAATATACCCAGCACAGCCCTTTTAGTCTTTCCAGAAGGGAGGTGGGTGGGACAAAAGCGTGCACAAGTCCTGGAGCTCCAAGCCGACCAGCCTCCTCACCTCCACCGAGGCCCAGACCATGGCAAGTCCAGCCGCCCGCCGCGGCTGGCCCCAAGTCCTAGCCAACAATATGAAGATGGTAGCAAGGCATCCCGGGGGGCCAGCCAGGACAACCCACAGCATCTCCCACCTGCCTCCACTCCCGGGAGCAGGTGGTGTGGGCTCCCAGGCAAGACAGGGAGTCCCTCTCCACGACGGCAGCATCTCCCCTTTTTCTGCTCTCTGGGCGGGCCGGCCCAGAGAGTAAAGTCAGCTGTGGGGGGGGGGGCGGTGGCTCTCCCACCTGTCTCCACTTCCGGGAGCCGGTGGCATGGGCTCCCGGGCGAGACAAAGGCAAAGGCAAATCTGGGATGTGGTCCTTGACAATTGGGCCGCTATTGATTACCTTCTGCTACTGCATCATTGTGGCTGTGAAGAGATAAAAAATATGTGTTGTTTTAATTTGTCTGACAATAGCAAGACTGCACAACACCAGATTGACACCTTGCATGAGATAGCCAACTCTATTCGGTAAGATGTCCTTCTGGCATGGTGGTCTTCGCTGTGGTCCTGGCTTCCCAACCTGGGATGGCTTCAGACTGGATTACAATATGCAGGTTCCCTTGCTGTCATAGGCATCTTGGTATGTTGCTGTATGCAATGCTTGACCAGTTTGCTAGCGTGGTGCATTCCCTTATTTTGGCTTCCCTACCGTAGACCTAATCAACATGAAATGCAATACAGTACATGTACAAAGCCCTTTCCCAGTACCCCCCAGCATATTCTCCATAAAACAGAAAAAAGGGGGAGATGTAGGGATATTGCCTCCCAAAAGGCCTGAAGCTCTCAGAAGACCAGAGCTTGCATAAGGGCCTGGCAGGAGGTTTTAGCTCAATCATTCACTTGACCAAACAAGCCCTGGCCAATACTACACATTTCAGTACAAAGTCCCTAGTCACGTGCCTAGCAACTGCTTTGTCACGTATCCCCCTCATGATCCCTGCACCCACCAATCAATGCCTCACATGACCCCTTCTCTAATGTGATGTAAGCAGCTGTGTGTATAATAAAGCAGGCTTCCAGCCATCCCTCGGGATCTCTGCCAGCTTGAACCAACACCTCTGTGTTCTCCATTCCTTCTTTATATTATGTTTAATTTTATATTGTTATTTCTAAAAAGCCTTTAATCTGTTGTACATTGCCCAGAGTGGGAGAATATCCTAGATGGGTGGGATATAAATGAAAAGAATAAATATATAAAATAAGACCCTTTGACTTTCTAAACAGTTGAATCCTTTCATTTTAGATCCAGCATGGGATCTCTTGAACTGATGCTGAAAAAGGGATGACAAGGTGGGTGGACACATACATGTCCACAAAGCACCTTGTCATTCATTTCTTGCCTCTTATCTCAACAAAACATCTTCTCTTTGACCTCTTTCATCTTATCTATACAAGATGCCTCTCTACAAGCCATGCCAACCCACATTTTCACCAGTAAAGCCTCTCTCCAAGACTCTTCTTTATTATTATTTTTAAAGATCCTGTTCTGGGCAGCACTCTTTTTTGTTTGTTTTATTTTTTAATACAAGCTTAACAAGCAAAGCCCCAAGCTGGAAACTGGCAAGGAATCAGGAAAAAGGCTGTCTCAGCTGCCGTTTTCTTTGAACAGCTCCACCATTGGGGCTGTAAAGAGAACCGCACGCTGTTCTATTTAAGTGTGGCCACTTAAATCGAACAGACTCGAATTCCCTGGTGTGACTTTAAAGCAATAGAGGTACAAGTGAATTCACATTTCCTTGCTGAAATACTAAAATATTTCTGGAAGTCTTCTTGGTTGAACACCTTGTGCATTCAGTTAAACAAGCCATAGCTCTCTGCCTATGACAAATTGCAATATAATGTTATCATTGTTGTTTAGTTGCACAGTTGACTCCAACCCTTTGTGACCCCATTGACCACAGCACACCAGGCTCCTCTGTCATCTGCCATCCTACAGAGTCTGCCCAGAATCTGTTTTCTAACTATGTCATCCACTGCCACCCCTTCTCCATTTATTTATTATTTGGATTTGTATGCCACCCTCTCACCCAAGGGCGATGGCAACAACATAGGTTTTATACAAATACCCCTTAAAATTTCAATTAAAACTATTAAAAACCATCCAAATTTAAAAGAAACCCACCCCTCCCCACCCAACAGTAAAAGGGACATATAACACTTAGAGCCAATGAGCGGGAATCAGCGCCCCATTGCCCCCCCATCTCTACGCGAGAACACAATAGGAATTCACTATGGAGGTTTCTGCGCGCGATATTCAGCATTAATAGACTCTTGAGAAAGTCTTTCGAAATGTCCGCTTACCGGAGGGACATCGGAAATCCTTGAACACCGCTCCTCTCCTATTCCTGCGTTGGATTTTTGTGGCACCGTCTCTAATTGACTTACGTTTGGCCAACTTACAGCAGAACTTACCTTTTGGATACTCGACGTATCAATTACATCACACTCACGGAACATTGTGCTGGCCTCACGAACATAGACATTGCTTGGGGAATATATATATATATATATATATATATATATATATATATATATATATATATATATATATATATATATATATATATATATATATATATATATATATATATATATATATATATATATATATATATATATATATATATATATATATATATATATATATATATATGTTTTATTCCACACAGGACCATATGGGAGAGGGAGAGCATTTTTTCATGTACTTATATTGAGCATTGCTGCGTGTAATTATATTGTATACTCAAGTGCGCCTGCTGTACATGCATTGATATTGTTAGACTTTCAAGCAGTATTTCAGTCAATAATCAGTAGAGTGTTTATTAGCACTATTTTAGCACATTAAATTTTTGCCATTATCGTGATTCTTTTTGGGAGTGTTTTTCTCGGTTATCCCTATCACATCCCAGCCGCCTTCTGCGTTGTTGCCGTAGGTCTACTGGCAGGAGGTTCCACAGGATTGGGGCAGATACGGAGAAGGCCCTCCTCCTTGTGCTAGAGAGGCAAGCCCCTCTAGCAGATGGAACACTGAGGTCCGCTCTGGTAGGACAGGCAGACTCTCTTGGGCAATGCGGTCTCTTAGGTAACCTGGCCCACTACCATGAAGGGCTTTAAAGGTCATTAACAGGACCTTGAATTGCACCTGGAGGCAAATTGGTAACCAGTGCAGCTCCCAAAGCAGAGGCGAGGCACGGACATAGCGCCCGCACCCCATCACTACCAGGGCCACCGCATTCTGGACCAGTTGCGGCCTCCGAATGGTCATCAAGGGCAGCCCCATGTAAAGCGCATTACAATAATCAAGTCTGGAGGTGACCAGCACATATGTGACCATGAGCAAGGAATCCCTATCCAGGAGCAGGTGCAACTGGTGAATTACACGAAGTTGTGCAAAAGCCCTCCTGGCCACGGCACCACCTGTTCTTCTAGCAGCAGTTGCGCATCCAGGAAGACCCCCAAGTTGCCCACTGGGTCTGTCTGAGGCAGAGTAGCCCCATCCAAGACCAAGGATGGCAGCTCCTGAGATTTGCCTTCAATTGGGTGCTGAAGGTATCTAGGACTAAGATGTCCCCTAGCTCTGAAATACATGCTTGCCACACTTCATAAAATTCTCTTGCCTTCACACTCTTCATGTGCTCCAGCCATGCACAATCTCTCTCTCTCTCTCAATCTCTGTGTGCGACAATTTGTGTTTCTCTGAAATGTGTGTCTGTAATTCCTTTTGACTAGCCTCTGTAACAAATATAACAAAAATTTATATTGATATTTCCTGAAGTCGAGTCCCCGTCTGAGGAAAAATCTATATTTGCTTATATAGCTGCACATCCTGGAGCTGTTGAAGGAACAGGGACCCTGTGAGAGGGAGGTAAACAGGAGTTATGTACTCAATGGGAGGCATAACAAACACACTAGATGTCAGAGACAGAACGTAAGTCAGAGGATGTGTTTCCCTACAGGACAAGCAAAGAACCTTAGAAAAGTCCACCTTTCATTTACCACCTCTAAAGTGGCTTGAAATAAGGGGCTATGAATTGGAAATCTGCTGAGGAGTCATAATGCTGGCCTGTCACATGATTTGCATAATAAATTGTAAGGCTGTTCGGATTTTGGAATCTGGACTATGAGAGCTCTGTTTGTGAAAATAAATGTAGCATTCTACCCATCTCTGGTTATATCCTGCATGGTTCCTATATTTTATCTAATCCCATTGCCGATCTAACTTGTGCTTTACACTCTGTTGAGTGTGTTTTACATTCTGTTGCTGTTGTTTGCTGATTTGGTAACTTGTTGTTGTTTATCTATTTTGCTGTTCTGTCTCAAGTTGCTAAAACGCTGACTGGGAAGCGGAAGGTCAGCAGTTCGATTCCCGAGTACTGTAGGACGGAAATTAGCTCCCGTCTTCGTCCCAGCTCCTGCCAACCTAGCAGTTCGAAAGCAAGGAATTGCAAGTAGATAAATAGGGACCACTTCAGTGGGAAGGTAAACAGCGTTCCGTGCGCTCCGGTGTCTAGTCATGCCTGCCACATGACCACGGAAACGTCTGCAGAAGCAGACAACGCTGGCTCTTCGGCTTAGAAACAGAGATGAGCGCTGCACCCCAGAGTCGGATACGACTGGCTTTCGAGCAAGGGAAACCTTTACCTTTACCTAAGGCTTTTGAATTATCACACTCAGTGGTGATGGAATAATAGCAATCTTGCACATGTTAAAACAGTAGAAGGGGGCTTTACAGCCTAATATGATTGTTCTTTTCCACTAACTTGGTGGTAAAGTTCTTTTCTTGTCTCTGGCGTTTGAGTCAAACCTCTGCCACTCTTCTTGTTTCCTTCCCCTCCCATTGTTTTGTTGATAGTTCTCTCTTTTTATTTGACCATCCTCCAAGCAGACTCCATCCCCCCCCCACTTTCCTCTCACTGTAACTAAATATGTTACTATAAGTAAATATACTCCTTTTCTACTTTCAGTGCTTCTAGAATTGTTTTTTTAACCACATAAAGTGTTAATTTTGTTTTATCCCTTATACTCTGCTAATTAAAGGAATAGGTTTCTGTAATCTCCCCTTTTCAAATCAAAATGTGGTGCATTTTGAAGTACAAGTGGTCAATATAACAATTCACATGGCCAAAATGAGTACAAACATCTATACAACAGTGTTGTTCCTTAATTACCTGCATGTTCATTTATTTGTCTATATACCCACAAGTAAACATTTCAGACAACAGCAGTACATTGCATAATTCCTGCTTTATTACATTATTCAGTAGTCACAGAATAGCGAGATGGCAAGGATAGTGACACAGTGATGACTAGCATTTTTATTTCTGCTGGCAAGACTGAGATTTCAGGAGAAAGAGCAGCACATGACCTGTCCTGGAGGTGATCATGTTTTTACCAAGGATTGGTTTTTCATAACTAACTAAGGAAACCCCCAGATTTTGCAACAGTTTTGATCTTTTCCAGGAGACCTTTTTATAAACTTTATGTCTCAGTTTAAAATACTGGAGATTAAGGCTCTGGCCACACTAGCTGGAAGATTCTAGGAAAGCCAACCCAGAAAAGCAAGCAGTTTTCACCATATGATGATACATTCATCGTCATAGTCAGCTGCAACTTGTATCTGAGAATGCACTTTTTCCTGAAGCAGAAAAAATGCCATTGGCATGAATTTGTTTAAGGTGGATCCCAGCTTGCTGTGAAGTGACCCACACACTATGATCATGGAGCTATCTCCTGCGGCACACGTGAAATGAGACATGCAGGATTTAACACCGAGCCTGCAATGGACTGCCGCAGACTTGAGGATATGGACAAGGTGCACCTTCACAGACAGTCCATATGGCATGGTCTCTTCTGCTTCCATGACCATTGGGAATCAGAGTTCCTCCTCCACTCATTTTGCTGTTGGGCCCAATATGATGGCTTCCAGTGGCATTTCCTTCTCTGAGGGGACCATCACCCCACCTAAAGGGGCTCATCCGCCAATAGCTGTACTGTCTACTCCAATACTGTAGTGGGATGTCTGACCACACATTTGATGACACATTAAAAACACATACTGGCAGAACCTGCCATGGTAAATCATCTAAGGAATGATGTAAATTTTTTTTATTATATGAAATGGATCTTAATACAATTTACCACATTCAGTGAATAACATGTATCTTTTTTATTAAGCTCAAATTCACATATTTCCTCCTCCTCCTCCCTCATAATATGGCCAAAGTATTGGAGCTTTCTTTGCATAATGGTCTTAAACATTTATTGTTCTTTAGCCATCCAGCACAACACACCTACATTAGTCACCTTTCAGCCCATGATATCCTTAGCAGTCATCTGTAGATCCACATTTCAAAAGCTTCAATTCTCTTTTCAGATGCTTTAGTCAATGTTCAAACTTTGACTCCATATAGTACCACTGAGAGTGTTGCTATATGGAATTGAAGCTTGGACATCAATTAAAACATATGAAATTATTACCTACAACACATTTATAAAACACAAAAAAGGGGTTTTTACACTCATAGATTTGTCATGTCTTTGTAACAAACTGTTTATTCACACATATATCTAGGAGTCCTGGTGGAGCAGTGGTTAAACAGCTGTTTTGTTGTTCAGTCGCACAGTCGATTCCGACTCTTTGCGACCCAATGGACCATGGCTCTCCAGGCACCCCTGTCCTCCACCATCCTCCTTAGTCTGCACAGCCCCGTGCTCATTGTATCTACAATACCATCTAGCCATCTCGTCTTTGGCCATACCCTTCTTCTTTTGCCCTCCACCTTCCCCAGCATCAAGGCTTTCTCAAGTGAATCCTCTCTTCTCATTTGATGTCCAAAATACTTCAGCTTCATCTTTACTATTTGATCTTCTAATGAAACAGCTGTACTGCAGCCAAAAGGTTGATTCAGCTTTCCAGCCTTCCCTGGTTGGTAAAATAAGTACCCAGCATGTTGGGTGCAAACTGCTAATTAACTTGTAAACCGCCCAGAGTGTGCACTAAGCGCTAAGTGTGATTGCTTTGCTTTTAAACAGGCAGACACAGGTTTCTGGGCACTGGAGTTCAGAGTAGGCTCTCCAAACCAATACAGGTGAACAATCTAAAAAATCTTATCAAGCTGATTTTCCTGTATCAAGTAAATGTTTTCATTCAGCTTTTCAGTTGACTTCTAGCACAAAAATCATTGTGTATTCCTGTTGAGATGGAACAAACCCGGTTTTAAGTGCTTCTTGCTGCAGCCAATAGTTTTAATTAGCTTTTAATCCACACAAACACATCAATGATCAGATTCTGTCATGGTCAATAAACACACACACTCATGAAACAAAACCACAGCCAGCTCAATCCACCTACCTGTTTTGAAAGCAAGCTACTGATATGCCAAGAGTCAAGGAACAGATGTTAGTAGATATGTAAAATGTAAAATCAGCATTGCTTGGAAAACCAAGCTGCTCTAGTAGAGGCTACATGCCTTAAATTATTAATTTTCAGGGGTTCTCTAGATGAGTCATTGAGTTTGGAAGGCTCAGATCTTTAAGAGAAAAATTCCCATTATTTAATCTCATGCCAACCTAACAGTTCAAAAGCAAGAACTTGCAAGTAGATAAATAGTTACTACTTTGGCAGGAAAGTAACAGCATTCCATGAGCTTTGGCATCTAGTCATACTTGTTGCATGACCACAAAAGCATCTGCAGGCAGTGCTGGCTTTGGGCTGCAAACAAGGATGAGCACCACCCCCTAGAGTGGAACACGACTGGCTTTTGAGCAAGGGAGATTTACATATTATTTAAGTCTAGCTTGCCTCGTTTCTCATTTGGCAAATTAGCTCACTCTATTTCTCTGTCTTTTTTTAAAGCATTGCACTCTGGGGTATGCTTTGCTAGCATGTTTCAGGTCCATTGCACTGAAAAGTTTGCATTGCCTAGAAGGATAATGCAGTGAGTAAGCAAAGGAAATATCCTTTTGCCCTACCATAAAATTTGATTTTCAGTGAAGAAGAACTGAATGATGGCCCTTCAGTGCTGCGTGATAGCAAAACAAAAATATCAGCACTCAGAGATGCTATTTTTTGGGGTGTGGAATTACTGGGCAGCATTACTATGCCTGAGCTCCTTAGAAAATAGTGGGAATTTGAGAGGTAATGCCTCAGAGCTCTAATTTGAAAATAAAAAAATCAGGTCATTGCTGGAACATTGTAAACATATCCTTGCTTGGCTGCATCTCCTGTGAGCTACATCTTTTCTTAAACAAGCCTACTGCCTGCCAAGGATTTTTAGGTAGCCACTAAATCATTGTAATGGCTGTTTCATCATTACACGCTCCTGAATTCGAACAGAACTCTGTTTCTTGCTCTACAGGGAAATTCTCTTATTTTGCAATGTTTGTCAGTCAACAACATTCACTTAATCACTCATCCAAGGAACCTCTGCCACACGTTTCCTGGGCAGCTGCTCACCAATACAAGCACTTTTGTTTTATACTCCTTTGAACAGAACTGGGAATGACTGCTTTTCACCCAAAATCCTCCTTGGTATAATGGTGTGCTATCTGGTGGGTTCTGGGAATTGTAAGTAACTTTTCCAAAGTCTGCTTTTGAGGAAGGAGTGTTTTCATGAATTAGAAAAGGGAGACAGCATCCCCCAAGCAGATGGTTCTGGAGTTCATGAAGGAAGGTGAAAATGCTATTTAACTCATTACTATTAGATTTTTATAACTATAGGGAGGAACTCTCATGGGAGTTTCTGTCCCCTGTGTCGTAATAACTTGGATGGCTCTGCACAAGTGTATGTTGAGTTGGGTGGATGAGGATGCCATTTATATGACTGTCTTGAATTAGCCCTGTCTTGAATTAGCCCTGTCTTCAACCCTGGCCTGGAAGTGTAAGGCAAAATAATGAATTTTAACTCTTTTAAGCCCAGCAAAACATTTTAAAATGCCATCCATTTGCTTTAGAGGCCTTAGTGGCATGGTGGTTAAACTGCTGTGCTGTAGCCAAAGTGTGGTGAGTTCGATCCTGACAGGAATCAAGGTTGGCTCAACCTTCCATGGTTAATAAAATGAGTACCCAGTATGTTTGGGACAAAATGCTCATTACAGCAAAACCCTGAGTTACAAATGCCTCGAGTTACATAAAATTCGATTTACATAATGATATTGTGCTAAAACTATGTCAGGATTTACACAATTTCCTATGGGTTTGCTTCGAGTTACATAAAGATTCTTTTTCCAATGGGTTTCCTTTGAGTTATGTAAAAAATCATTTCCCTATGGGTTTGCTTCGATTTACGTAAAAATTTCATTTTTCCTATGGCTTTGCTTCAAGTTACATAAAAAATTGATTTAAGCAAAAGCCTACAGAATGGACTTTTTTTCATAAGTAGGCGTTTTACTGTACCTGTAAATTTATTTGGATCATTTATATCCTGCCCTTCTGGTGCAAACGCCACCCAGAGCAGCAAACAAAATCAGTAAAGAATGCTCCCTGCAACTAGGAGAGCAATCTTAACACAATACTGTTGGATCAGGGCCGCGAAGCGGCTGTTGGGTCCTGGAGGAGACTGGTCAAGCAATGAGACACGAGGCAAGATGGAGCGTAGACCAGTGATTTAATGAGGCAAATCATCAGTATTTATCATGTACAGGCTGCATGCAAAAGAACTGCGATCTGGCAGGTTCCATATGCCATGTTTACATGAGTTAATTGGGAAACTCTTCAGGGGAGTTAATTAACTAACTTAATCAATGTCAGGGGAACTCCATTGTTCCAAGCTATGTGGGGTAAACATGTGGCTAGTATTGGTTTTAGATGCGAGATTACCCATTACATGACTAGCGAGTTAGTCATTAGCTTCCTGTTGTCCGAGCTGCTTGTCAGGTCAGCTGTGGGTGAATTAAACCCTATCTAATATTCCGCTCCCCCAATTTCTGTCCCTTCAGGAACCCCTGGTAATGAGGTGATCACCCATCACCGGGGTTCTGTCAGGGCCAGTATACCAATTGTGTGCGCGGATACCACACTCCCCCTTTATTTGCTTAATTGGACCTGACAGACGGCTCGGCGTAGGAGCGGCATCAGCTGACGTGGAGTGAGGACATTCCGGGGTTCTCTCCATGGGGGACATCTTGACATCAGCGAGGGAATACATTGTGTGAAACAACACACGGTCGTTCCCAGTATTATCACCCCCACAATCACCTTGAGTGTCATTTGTAGCCAACCCCATGGGAACCAGGACCATAATGGAATTCCACCACGCCCACGTAGCATCTTCCTTGATGTTTTTAACCAAGGTATGGAGGTCTGTGAGTTGACTCTGTACCTTACGCGAGTTGTCCGTGAGGTTAAAACAACACATGCCATGGACAGACTCGCAACCCAAATGATGTAACAGCAAGAGATAATCAATGGCCGCTCGATTATCCAATATGGCATGGCGAAGCTCTGTCTGCTCTTGATTAAGCAGTGCTATCGCCGAGGATGTGTGGTTAATGGCTTTTGCCAAAGCGCAAGCCAATTGACCAATTCTCCGAGCGTTGCCTACGGCTAAGCCTGGCACGCCAAACAAGCTGACTGCTAACGAAACATACTCAGCTTTACTCAGAACTCAGATGTTGCTATCACATGAGCTGTCTAACTGGGTGGCACGAGCGTGCCGTATGTGTGAAGGTACATTTATGCTTGGGGCAACCATGTCTCTAGTGGGAAGCAACAATGTTAAACGACTGATACAGCAAAGGGAATCAGATACATTTGCAGGAATGTAGTTCCAAGTGTACTGGTTACACGTAAAAAACCAACCTGAAGGCAAAGTAACATGAGCATACATTGAGCTAATAGTCTCTGGGTTATTGCAAGTCCAGTTGCTGTTGCCGGGGTCGAGGCAACGGCGCTGTGGCCCTTCGACTGCAGAACAGCCGGTCATACGAGCACAAGTAGAGTTCGGGCTGACCGCCACTCAGGGAGTGTAGAGAGTGGCCACATCAGCCGGTAAGACTTTGGTGACTTGGGTTCCCCAATGCGTGTACGTTGAAAAGGCAGTCTTGTAAAACGGACCAAATATCCGCTTCACCAACCAGTCACCGTTTCTGATGCGTGCATCTGGGGAGTGACACACCGGGATGAGACAAGTGCTCAGAATAGAGGCAGAAGCGGTGGTCTGCCTCAGGCAAAAATTGGACTGATTGATGAGGTTCACCAATCTTTCCCAAACATTGTACTGCAGCCGGGCAGAGAGATCTCCGCCTGGCATCAGGTTGTTGGCTTCCAGTAAAGCTGCTTGAACGCCTCCCCCGCAAGCAGGGAAAGGATCAAGATGATGGCGGTTATCATGGAATTAGCTGTAATCAGGGAAAAGGCTGCAATCAAGATGTTCTCCGGTGTCGGCTCCTTGTCCTCCCGCCGAATGGCATCCACTGCCTCCTGGCACAGGGACTTGGCCATCCCCCAGGTGATCTTCGGCGCTGTCATCTGCTGTTGCCGCCTCCTCTGCTTGGCTCTCCCCATCAGGGTTAGTTCCTCCATCTCCGGGATCAGGTCCAGAACTGCCTGGGTCCACGCCATTGGACTCAAAGTGAGGCTTGACACACCGGGCTGGAATCCAGATAATGCCTGTAGGAGACATAATTGCAGTATACCCTCTTCCCCATGTTATGAGTGGCGCCGGGCCCTTCCAGGAAGGATCCGGTGGCACTCGGTAATGCACCATCGGCCGCGGGAGAGCCTCCGTGCGACGGAAGTGCTTCTCCTGCGGAGTGCAATCTGAAAAAACATTAAGGTGATTGTATGTAAACAATACCTTGTTCAGACAATGCTGTGCCTGACCCTGATTTTTGGGGAGGGCTGGTGGTTCCGCCCTTTCTGTTTGTTTGTCAATGTAGGACTTAAGCGTCCGATTGACCCGTTCCACAATCGCTTGCCCTTGTGGATTGTACAGAACGCCAAAGGTGTGCTTAATGTCCCAGGTGGCCATGAAGGTGGCCAGCTGCCTGGAGCTATAAGCTGGAGCATTTTATTTATTTATTTATTTTTCACGTTTATATACTGCCCACTCAGGTACAACCCAACTCAGGGCGGTTTACATAGCGGACAGTAAATACATAAAAGACACATGATAAAAAAGTTAAAAGTTAAAAGTTAAAAAAAACCCACCCCTAAAAGGTGCGCAAGAACCAAAGGGACCTTGGGGGGAAGGCACACTTCTCTATACCAACCACCCAACGGTACCCCCATCCCCACCCGCACCCCAAACTTGGCCCGCCAGCCAGGTCTTTAGTTCCTTCCTAAAGGGCAACAACTCCGTCTGGAGACGCAGTTCCACAGGCAGGAGGTTCCAAAGGGCTGGTGCGGACATGGAGAAGGCCCTCCTCCTTGTGCCAGAGAGGCGAGCCCCCCTGGCTGATGGCACAATTAGAGAGCCCCTCCGGTCCGCTCTGGTTGGACGGACAGACGTCCTTAGGGCGATGCGGTCTCTAAGATACCCTGGGCCACTACCATGTAGGGCTTTAAAGGTCAAAACCAGCACCTTGAATTGTCAGTCTTCACGTGCCGTGGTTTGCCCATGGCCGCGAAGCAGAAAAGGAGATGCTGCTCCACATAGGAAGCCGTTTCTCACTTCTGCACTGTAGCCCAAACAAACTGTGAAAAGGTGTCAATGCAAATGTGCATGTACTGCCATCTGCCAAACTGCAGAACATGTGTGACATCCATCTGCCATACCTGGTTGGCCTCTGTCCCTCGTGGGTTGACCCCCCACGAGGGCCCCCCTACCGCCCCTGCACAATGCGGACAGGAATGGACTATGCCTTGGGCTTGGGAAAGTGGCAGGTTGAACTGCCTTGCGAGTGCTTTGGCATTCTGATGAAAGAATGCATGACTTTGAATTGGAGTTGTGAAGACTCCCAAAACTGACCGTTGCTGAATTTCCTTTGTGGCCGCATCCGCTCTGCTATTGCCAGCGGAAATTGGACGAGGCAAGTCCTGGTGGCTTCTGATTTGGGCGATATAGAGCGCTTTGGTGCGGTTCCGCAAGTGAAATTGAGTTGTGAGAAACAGACTCAACAAGTTTTTGTCTATCGCGGGAGTGATGTACGCTCCCAGTAGACTGTGAAGCAAATTCCTAACATACTGGCTGTCAGTTATTATGTTTAAGCGTTCTTTGGCAAAGGTGCGCAAAGCGAGGTTCACGCCTGCCAACTCTGCCCGCTGCCTGGACTTCTGTGGAAGAGTTAGAAGTGTGTGCCAAGCTTGGTCCTCTTGCCAAGTAAGAACACCATATGTGTGACCCCCATCAATGAAAACTGTCCTAGCCCCCTGAAGTGGAACCAGTGACATTAACTCACACAAACTGACTGTCTGCATTTGAAGCGAGACGAGTCTGGGGTCTTTTGGCAAATGGTATGCCAAGCATCCAGTGAATCCTTCCAAAGCAATCGGAAGCGAGTCACCGAGCTGCATCAGTTGCTGAATTTGCTCTTTTGTGAATGGGACCACATTTTTTGCTAAATCGTGTCCTGAGATGTCCCTAGCTCTCAGCCTTCCTAGGTAAATCACCGCGGAGACCAGTTCCTGCGGAGGAATGATCTTTCAGGAAGAAGTGTGTGGTAAATACACTCATTCCACGATACTGGCCCCCGCTCGGAGTCCACCCCTAGGGCTCTGGTAAACATGGATCCGGTCAGAACGATGTACAGGTTTAGAATCGGAGCATATGGCCCCTGATTAATCCTGTCCACCCATCTCTGGCTGAAAACTTGGTTGACCTTTTTGAGAGTCAAACGCGCCTCTCGAGGAATGTGTATTCGGTCTGCCGGCTGCTTACCTAGCGTTAGCAGCGAGAAGAGCGGCTTCAAAAGATCAGTATCTAGTCTAAAATATGGTCTGGCCCAATTAATATTCCCCAGAATCTGCTGCAATTCTATAAGGGTGACTGAATCTTTTAAGTTGATCTGTGGCAAAACTGGTGCTGAGAAAGAACGGAGAAGCCGATGGCCCAAGTATGAAAATGGTTCGGTTCTCTGAACTTTCTCCGGGGCAATGAGTAACCCTTTTTCCCCCAGAGTGGCCTGGAGGTTTTTAAACATTTCACTGCCGAGTTGCGGCGCTGCATCCAGGATGTCTTCCATGAAATGACAGACTAAGACTGTGGGGTGAAGGTTTCAGAACTTCTCCAGTGCGTTGTGAATGTAAATTTGGCACAGGGTGGGCGAGTTGAGCATCCCCTGTGGCAAATATTTCCACGGGTAACGTTGCGTAGGCTCTCTGTGGTTCACGACTGGCACTGTAAAAGCGAACCTTTCCCGATCCCTAGCATCTAAGGGAATTGTATAAAAACAATCTTTTAGGTCTACGATCAAGATCTCCCAACCCTCTGGGATCATGTTCGGATTCGGGATGCTGCATTGAAGCAGTCCCATTGGCTGGATACATTTATTGATCTCTCTGAGATCGTGAAGGAGTCGCCACTTCCCCGACTTTTTCTTGATAACAAATATGGGCGAATTCCAAGGACTGGTGGACTGCTCTATGTGTCCTGCATCTAGCTGTTCGTTCACCAGTTGTTTCAGGGTGACTAATTTCTCCCCTACTACCTGCCATTGTTCTACCCAAACTGGCATGTTGGTCAGCCATTTAAGCGGTAGAGCCATTACCCAAGGGTAAGAGTGGCATGGTACTGCTGCAGAATGTCTCGCCCCAAAAGGTTGATGTGCACATCCAGAATGTGCGACCGGATGACCGCTGTGCCGTCCGCTTCAGGGATCGTGACTTCTACCCAATCTAGGCTTCTAAATGCTTCTTGAACACCGCCTACCCCCCATACATCGGAGACCGGCTCAAGAGCCCACTCACGCAGCCACTGACTCTGGCTGACCACGCTGATGTCAGCTCCGGTGTCTAGCAGCCCAGTAAAAGTTTTTTTGTTTAAAAATACCTTTATGACTGGCCGCCCCTTCCACTCTATGTTGGTCTCCACTGCCGCTAAGACCTGGTATACTTGCACTGCCCCTTCTGCGCTCGAGCGGTCTTCCGACCCGGACTCTGAGCTGTCCCTGAGCCTTTCCTGGCTGCCTGCTGGCAAGTTACAAGGAACCATGATCAGTTGCGCTAACGTGTCTCCCTTGTGAATGGTTTGGGGTAGGTGTGTCCAGAGTTGAACTTGGAGAACACCCGAAAAATTGGAGTCAATGACTCCCGGAATTACAAGAATTCCTCGCGTTCCTGCAATACTGCGGGGCAAAACTAAACCTATGTAGCCTTTAGGCAGGGGTCCCATGTATTGGGAATCGACCACATAGACTGTGCCTGGCAAGTCACATGTGACTTCTGACTGGCAAGTCAAATCTAGTCCCGTGCTGCCTCTAGGGCTGGCCTGCGCCTCCGGAATGCAGGGAATGTGATCGGAATTTAATCCAGCTCTGGCTCTCCCAGAGCGATTGAGGTCTCTGTTTGGACCGGGGCCAGAGACAAGCCTGTGTTCCGGTTTCCTGAATTCGGGCAGTTCCTGGCCCAGTGGAAGCCTTTATTGCACCTTGGACATGGGGTGGTCAGAGCCTTAGGACGGCCGGCGTTTTGGCCGCTGCCCTTGTTGGATTGGCATTCCCTAGCGAAATGACCGACCTTGCCACAATTGTGACATGCTCCTTTGGTCTTGTTCTTGGGTTTCCTACTGCCTTGTACCGCCGCTACCAACAGACCCATTTTGTAGGAATCTGTACCAATGTCAGCACAAGCCCTAATCATGTCCATGAGAGTCAGATTGGGACGATTGCCCAGTGACTGCAAGATCTTACGGCAGTCTTGGTTGGCGTTGTCTTTTGCCAATTTCATCATGAGCTCCTGTTGGGCTTGCTCATTATCGATCTGTCTACTGACTGCTTCCTCCAGTCTATTGATAAAGTCCATGTAGGACTCCTGGGCACCCTGTTTGACTGCTGTGTAATTTTTTGGCTGCTTTGCCAGCTGCTGGGACCTTGAGATAAGCCCTGAAGGCTGTCTCAGCCGCCAACTGAAGGGTGGCGATCGGCAAGGCGGTCTGTGCATCAACGGGTTCGAATGGACCTGAACCATATAGCTGGTCAGGAATTACTGCTCCGCCCATTCTGGCAGCCCTTGCCTGCGCTTCAAGACAATACTCACTGTCCCATAGCAAATACTGGCTGGGGTTGAGTATCATTCGCATGACGGCTTTCGAGTCGTATGGAATGAGCATCATGGTTTCGCACACTTGCTGAAGCATGCCCCTGGTGAAGCGACTCTGAAGTCCTGTCTCTGTGATGGCCTTCCGTATAGCCATGAGCAGCTTGTACGGAACTGGTGAATGGACTGTTTGCTGCTGACCCGTGAGGGCAACTCTCTCTACGTGAACTGGGTATATCTGCCTAAGCTCAGCTAGTTCTTCTGCTGGCAACTCCCCCTTACTGATCTCTTCCTCAACCATGCGCTGAATGGAACTCTTGGTAGCCTGGGAACCTGTAACTGTCAGAGAAGCACCAGCGCTTCTCATTCCATGCATTCCATCAGTGACGTCTGCAGCTGTCACTGAGGGAAAGCACCCTTCACTACCCTGCTTGAGCTGAAATGACGGATAAAGAGCCGTTGGGGCTGATGGCTCTGACTGCGCTTGGGGTTCCTGGGTCTCTATCCAGACTGGGTCTACCTCGCTAAGAGCTTCCTACATTTGCTCCATGTGCTGATTATGCAATCTGGAGCTCTTGGGGCTTGCTGAATGCAGGCTCCTATCCTGTCCCAAAGTTGGAGGTTAAGCATGCCTGTTTCTGGATAAAGCAGACAATGATCCCCCAAGTATGCCAAAAGCTCCGCTAACTTGGTGCTGTGAATGCGTGTCTGGGATACCCTGGCCAGGGCCTTGAGTTCCATTAAGTGAACTGTCTGGTTAGCGGTCGGACATTGCCTCTAAGGACAAGTCCCCATATTACCTGCCGGTCCTTTGAAGTTTTCCTCCTTGGGATGAAGTGACGTGTCTGAGTTCAGGTAACAGGTCTGGTGTGATGAACCTCTGGGAAGGAGCTCGGAATGTGGACTGCTGCCACAGGCCCTCGGCGGCCTCTGCACTGAAGTCAGGGTTTCACAGCCAACCCTGAGCAGAACGCGTTTCCGCAGAGCAAGCTGCCTCAGAGCTTTGGAGCGTGCTCTGCCTCTCTGGAATGCCTCGCTGCATAGCTGTCACTCAGATCGGATGGCTTTCCGACCAGAGCCGCCGCGCTGTCCTCCGGGACGATTCAGACATGGTTCTGGCATAGAACCGGACCGCGAAGATCGCTTATTCACAAGTAGAATCACGTCTCGGGGTCACCAGATGTTGGATCGGGGCCACGAAGTGGCTGTTGGGTCCTGGAGGAGACTGGTCAAGCAATGAAACAGGAGGCAAGATGGAGCGAAGACCAGTGATTTAATGAGGCAAATCATCAGTATTTATCATGTACAGGCTGCATGCAAAAGAACTGTGATCTGGCAGGATCCATATGCCATGTTTACATGAGTTAATTGGGAAACTCTTCAGGGGAGTTAATTAACTAACTTAATCAATGTCAGGGGAACTCCATTGTTCCAAGCTATCTGGGGTAAACATGTGGCTGGTATTGGTTTTAGATGCGAGATTACCCATTACATGACTAGCGAGTTAGTCATTAGCTTCCTATTGTCTGAGCTGCTTGTCAGGTCAGCTGTGGGTGAATTAAACGCTATCTAATATTCCGCTCCCCCAATTTCTGTCCCTTCAGGAACCCCTGGTAACAAGGTGATCACCCATCACCGGGGTTCTGTCAGGGCCAGTATACCAATTGTGTGCACGGATACCACACAATACAAAGTATTAAAACCTTTTAAAATATCTAAAAGACCCTCCTATACCCTCGCTAACCCCTTAAGAGAATAAGACAACAAGAGAAGATAAAACATTCAAGCAACAACCATAAAAACAGACATTATTTCAAATACCAACATATCACAGGAGACAAACATATCACATATCACAGGAGGCAGGCTTGGGCAACTACACTAACCAATGGGCCTGGGCGGTTCCACATGTTGGATCCCAGACCTGCTGGCACAACCAAGTCTTAAATGCCTTTCTGAAGGGGAGTAGCTCCATCTGGAGGCACAATTCGGGGGGCAAGAGGTTCCATAAGGCCGGGGCAGACACAGAGAAGGCTTTTCTCCTGGTCCCCATCAGGTGTGCCTCTTTCGTCAAGGAGACCACCACAGAGCCTCTCCGGTCCACCCTCATCAGACGAGTAGAATGCCTTGGGGTGACACGGTCCCGTAGGTAACCCAGCCCACTGTCATGAAGGGATTTAAAGGTCAAACCAGCCCCTTGAATTGCACTGGGAGGCACACTGCCAACCAGTGCAGCTCCCAAAGCAGCAGGGAGGCACGAGCATAACGCCCTCGCCCCATCACCACCTGGGCAGCCACATTCTGGACCAGTTGAAGCCTCCAAATGGTCACCAAGGGCAGCACCATGTAGAGCGCATTACAATAATCCAATTGTCCAGAGAGTGCAGTAAGAGTGATGGGGTGGCATATAAGTGTAATTGTACTGCTATTGTTTTAGCCTTGTTAAGCAGAAGATGGTGGAGGACAGAGGTGCCTGGCGGGCAATGGTCCATGGGGCCGCAAAGGGTTGGAATCAACTGTGTGACTGAACGACCAAAAAAAGCAAGAAAAATGGGACGGGGAGCCACTTGCCTCTCTCCCCCTTTCTCCATTCTTCTTCCTGTAATTCAACTTCCCACCACTGACTGTGCTGCCAGGCAACTGTGATAATTACTTTTTGGGTAGGCAGCCAAACAGCAGTTAATCTTGTCAATGGGTACCTGCAGCCTCTTTGAAGTTGCAAAAATGTTACCAGTGGATGTTGCTATTTAGGTAAAAGTAAAGGTCATCCTTGCTTGAAAGCCAGTCGTATCCGACTCTAGGGTTCAATGCTCATCTCTGTTTATAGCCAAAGAGCCAGCGCTGTCTGTGTGTGCAGACATTTCTGGGGACATGCGGTAGGTATGCCTCAACACCTGAGTTCACAGAACATTGTTTACATTCCCACTGAAGTGGTATCTTTTTATCTACTTGCAATTTCTTGCTTTCGAACTGTTAGGTTGGCAGGAGCTGGGACAAAGACGGGAGCTCACCCTGTCCTGCAGTACCCGAGTATTGAACTCCGAGCTTCCAGTCATGGAGTTCAGCATCTTAACCACTTGAGCCACCATATAGGGCCAACTGATTATTTCCCTTTCCAATGAAGAGGTTTAATTAAAGCTTATTCTCCATTGCTGGCACTGAAATCCTATTTCCCTCTTCCTGAGCGGATTATCAAGGAGCTATTAATTGTAACTGTTGAACTGCGATGTATACATAGTGTTCAGGTCCTGCCCAGTCAGGACAAACTTTAAATTACACATTTGTGTCTGGGCTGATGATTGTTTATCCTTGAGGCAGTTTCATAGCTTTTGTGCTCCCGAGGAAGGACTATCACGGCTATTGTTTTGTTAATCTCTCCCAGCAGTTGAGCACAAATCAGTTTGCACACGTCTTCACACCAGATGGTGGTCTTAATCAATTTTATATTAAGTGATGGAAAGGTCCTTTCACACTGTAAAATGTATAAATGTGTGTTTTGCCTGTGTTCTGGGTCTTTCCGCTGATAGAGAAGACTGTTGACACAGGTTCATGTATTCATAATTTCAATTATCAATAAATGAAATTTTGTTTCAACTGATTGTGCTTCCCTCAATTTTCCTACTAAGGGACCTGGGTAGGCGGTTTTCACCTGGGACCTGCAGGATCTTTGATTTCAAGGGTGATTTGGTCAAATTTTTTTGATTTTCTGGAATTAAACTGTCAGAAGTATCTCCATAAAGAAATGGAGAACCCATCTATGACCAAGCAGTAGGAGATTATAGTCTGGGTCACAGTATCCCAGAACCCACCATTCCATTTATATGTCTGCGAGTTGCTTCGCTATGCATTTTGTTATTTGTTATGTGAAGCTAATAAGAGATGCCCTGGATAACGAAGAAAAAATAGTTTGTTATATGGGGTTCCCATTGACCGGGTATACCCCAATTACCCAAAACCCGGATAACGAATGTTATTACTGTGCGTGCGTGCGTGCGTGCGCAAGTGCATGCTCTCTCTCTCTCTCTGCGTGCGTGCCTGCATGCGTGCGTGCGTGCGTGCGTGCGTGCATGCGTGCGAGTATATACACAAGATAAATTATGTGGAATTTATGATTAACTTGGAAGGCCCCTGGGTGATGGGTGCACAAATATATTTGTATTATAAATGAATTTGTATTGTCATTATAATGTTTCCTGACCCAGTTGCATACCTTTTCTCTTGCCCATAAATTCACCCCAAATATATTTAATGTCATTTACATTTATCAAACCCTTTTTTACTGTTAACATGCATGTCTATTTATCATTTATAGCCATATCCCATAGTTCTTTGTACCAATCTTCAAGTCTGAAATCTATGTACATTTTCCAATTTTTAGCTATCAATAATCTCGCTGCTGTTACCAAAATGCTAGTTAAGCTCTTTTTATTTTTGTTCATTATTATACTTCCCAAATCCATTTAGATAGCAACCCTGGGGCTCGGCAACAATTTTAAATCTAATACATGAGTGATTTCCTTGAATATTTGTACCCAAATTCTGTTAATTTCTTCACATTCCCACCACATATGTAGATTTGTTCCATCTTGTTGTTTACATCTCCAACCTTCTTTATTGTAATTCGTATCATATTATTTTAGTCGAACTGGTGTCATATACCATCTCCACAAACTTTTCTAGCAATACTTCTTTATTCTCACTGACATATTTTTTTAAAATTCTTTGTTTCCATATCTTATCCCAGTCGACCTTACCAATATTTTCTTTTAAATCTTGTTCCCACATCTCTCTTAGTGTTTTTAGTGTTTCTCCTCTATCAGTTAAAAGTTTGTATACTGTACTTTGCTAACTATTTCCTTTGTTGTTGTTTTTCTTTTTGTTCTAAATATCTTAATATTTCTTCAAATTTTGTTAGTTTTCTACCCAGACCATACTTTGCTAAACAATTTATATACCATTTTTCTAATTGTATTCTGTTCGACCAATTAATCTTTAAAGTTATACATATTGTTTCCCTATCTTCCTTCATTTTAACTTTATCTATCCAATCCATTATAGTTACCAAACCTTTTCCTTCTAACTCATTTATTTCCCTTATTGCTTTCATCGGGAAGTCTTTCCAATTCCTTAATTCTAGCATTGGGGAGCATCCAGGATTTTTTAAAATTGATTGCCATACTTCCAAGACATTTTTAGCAAATGGATTCTGGAGTTCCTTAATTACATTTTTTAAAAATTAATCTCTTGCAGGAACAATTTCTTGCCTATGCCCTTCATTTCTTTTGAATCTCTGCCCAACCACATTAGCTCACTAGTAGAATCACTCTTTAATATCTTACTTAATGTAAAAGTCCTATCAGAGTTGCCATAAATCTGTTCCAACTCGACAGCACATAATTAATTAGCTACATTTGAGACATGGTCTCTGGTAGCTTCTTGACTGTATAACTCCTTCTTTCTTTTGTATTTAATGGACAGTATAACCAGGGGTGGCCAAACTGCAGCCCAGGGGCCCTATTAGGCCCCTGCATATCATTAATGCGGCCCACAGTGAGCACCCAGGCTTACGGTGGACTGTCCCCCCACCCGCCCCCACCGCCTGACATCAGCTGTGGTGGTGGCAGCGATTGCGTGTTGTTTAGGCTGCTCCGAGCAGCCTCTTGCTCAGTCCCTTCACCTCTGCAGCCTTTGCCAAAGCCAATCGCCATGTCAAGGAAATTTTTGGAGCCTCCTGTGTTTCAAAATTCACTGTGTTAGGAGAATCCCCTGGTGCACCTGGGATAATGTCACTGCAGTGCACCAGGTTTATCCTTCCAGCACCGCAAATTTTGAAACACAGGAGGCTCCGAAAATTTCCCCAATGTGGCGATCAGCTTTGGCAAAGGCTGCAGAGGGGATGAGATTGAATAAGAGGCTGCTCAGAGAAGCCAGGACAAAGTGGGATCGCTGCCGCCGCTGCCACCACTGCTGACGTCTAAACTTTCAGCTGCAGGAGCAGCCCACCTCCGGCCCCACAGCTGTGTGTCAGGGGTGGAACCGGCCCACAAAAAAAGTTTGGGCACCACTGGTATAAACTATTCTGTTCTCTTCAGCTTCTAATGGTTTGTCACGTTTTGTTGCTCCTCAGTTTTAATATGCAGTTCTCATATTATGTTGTATAATTTGAATCTTGTATTCCTTTTTGTTGTTGGTTTCAGGATAAAATGTTAATGATGTTTTATTCCACATCACCTAGCACAGGATTTCTCAACCTTGAGTCCCTATATGCTGTTGGACTTCAACAGGTGTGCTGACTTGAGCTTCTGGGAATTAAAGTACAAACACCTTGGGACCCAATATTGAGAAACATTGACCTAGAGTATAATTTATTAAACTAAAGAGTAAAAAAAATAAGTTACTGCTCACATGACAGAGTAAGTTAAGGCAAAGAAAGAAATGTTAGTTTAATCAGCAGAATGCGAGCGCGGCGCCAAAATGGCCGCCGCGCCCTTTGCGGCCCCCCCATCGGACGAAGGCATCCGGGTAGTTAAGGGGCGTGGGCAGCACCCTTATATAAGGGGCGGCCATGAGGCAGCCGAGCTGCCATTTTGCGAAGCGACGGAGCGGAGAAGTTTTTCCCTCTTATCTCCGTCGCTTTTACCCTCACCAGGAAGCCTCTTGGCTGCTGATTTTCTCCTTTTTCGGCTTCCCATCGGCTAGCTGCAATGCCCTCAAGGAAGAAGGCGACTGCGAACGCGGCTCGTTCTGCACGGAGGCGCAATCCGGGTCGGAGGACCGCGGCTGTGCCTCCCCAGCAGCCTCCTATGCCCGAGCCCACCGGGACCGGTGGGATGGGGTTAATTCCCCCTTGGCCGGAGGCTGGGGATCTGCGTACGGGCCCAGTAGGGGCCGCGGCCCTCGGCCCGCAAGCGGTGGCCACCACTCCCCTTTGCCCCCCCTTGGTTTAGGTGGCTATGTCAGTGTGGAGGCCCTCCTGGCCCACGTTGTGGCCCTTGAGGCATCCTTGGCCCGGGTTAGTCACCCTGGGGCCCCCTTTTGGGGTGCGGGTCGATGCATCGTCTGCTGGGCAGCGGCAGGCGACGGGACGGGTCGAGCTGCCTGAGGTGCGTGGCCCGGCTTCGGCCACTGCCTCGCAGCTCCCCAATCCACAGGCCGGTGCTGATCAAGCCCCGTCGACGAGCTCTATGGCGGTCGTGAGCTCCGACGCCCCCAGTGGGTCGGAACCCCCGGTGGGGGCGGCCCATGGGGGTGCAGCATGTGAGTATGCGGTCCAAACTAGTGCACCTACACACATGGCCACGTTTGGGGGGGGGGCTTTTCAATGGCCTTGGCCTCGCACGGGTGGTGCGGCGGTTCAGTCGCCGACGCCCCACCCGGTGACTTCAACTATCACCCAGGGCCCCGTGGTGGGGGGTGCTTCTTACCCAGTCGGGAATCTTCTAGGGGTGACCGGGTTAGTCCAGGCTCCTTTACAGATGCCCGCAGTTTCCACCGTACCTGTGCCGGCTTTGCCGACAGCAGGGTATTCCTTGCCACTGGGGGACCATTTGGCCCAGACCCCCAAAGAGAAGATCTGGCGGGGGGAGTATGTGGACATCTTCTCCCTCCTTAACAGAGAGCCCACCAAGGAGGAGAGGGAGGGGCAAGATGAGAAGGATAAGGAGCAGGCGTGTCGTCGCATGCCACCACGTACGTGGGCCAACTGGTTGCCGGCCTACCTCATATACATGGCGGTCTGCCTCAGGGCTCGGCCGGATTTGGCAATTCCGATGGTCCAGTATTTGGACAACATTTACCGGGCGATGGTTGACTTCCCGGGCCCATCGTGGTTGGCTAATGACGAGGAATTCCGTATGCGGATTCCCCTGCACCCCGAGATGAGGTGGGATGAGCCCTGCCAGAGGCTGTGGCTTCTGTACATGACTCCCACGCGCCCTGCGCCCGGGGAATGATACCATTGTGGACATGCGGTCCAGCGAGCGGCCCCAGCACAGGCACCCCGCCAGGTGGCGGGGCAGGGGGTTCCAGCCCACCTGCTGTGCTGGACTTTCTGTCCAATGGTTCCTGCAACAGGAAGAATTGCAAGTACAGCCATGAGTGTCCCTCCTGTGCTGGCCCCCACGCGGCCTCCGCCTGTCCCAGGCCTGGAGGGATGCGGGGCAGAGGAAGGGGTGGACACGGGACTGGCAAAACTGCCGCAGAGGGAGCTGGTTCACCAAAAGGCCCCCTCCCCAATTAATGTGGACATGTTGGAGCGTTGGCTCACATTGTACCCGAGGGAGGAGGATGCGGTTTACCTCCTTCAGGGTTTTAGACGGGGGTTCAGTATTCCTTTCGTGGGTGACAGGTCCCCCCAGGATGCCCCCAACCTTTTGTTCCTTAGGGGGAGGGAGGAGGTAGCTGCTGCCAGCATTACTAAGGAGGTCGATGCGGGCGGGGTCGCTGGCCCTTTCCCGACACCCCCGTTCCCTAATCTTAAGGTATCACCCTTGGGCTTAGTGCCCCCCCAAAAAAAAATCGCCGGGCGAGTTTCGCCTGATTCATCACTTGTCCCACCCAGCCGGCCGATCGGTCAATGATGCTATCCCTGATGACTTTTGCTCAGTCGGGTATGCATCTTTTGACCGAGCGATGCGCATGGTGCGCTCATGTGGCCCGGGTGCGCTGTTGGCTCAGTGCGACATCAAGTCGGCGTTTCGCCTCCTGCCGGTGCACCCGGGCGACTTTGAGTTGCTGGGTTTTTAGTTCCGGGGTGAATATTACTTTGATAAGGCCGTGCCTTTTGGCTGTTCCATATCATGCTCGGCCTTCGAGCGTTTCAGTACATTCCTACAGTGGGCTTTCGTCCGCAGGTCAGGGTCCCGGTCTGTAGCCCATTACCTGGATGATTTTTTATTCGGGGGTGAACGGGGCTGGGACACGTGCACACGTCTCCTCAACACATTTCAGACGCTAATGGAGGAACTCGGTGTCCCTTTAGCGCCCGAAAAGACCGAGGGCCCATCTACTAAGCTAGTATTCCTGGGGGTGGAGATTGACACGGTAGCGCAGGCTTCTAGGTTACCGGGGGATAAGGTGTCGAGGATAGTGGCCCTTATCTCGGACTTGCTTGCTAAACGCAAGGCATCACTGAGGGGACTGCAGGTGCTACATGGTCACCTCAATTTCGCTTGCAGGGTCGTCGCACCGGGCAGGGCATCTGCTCGACGCTTGTGCGACGCCATGACAGGCTTATTTAGGCCCCACCATAGGGTTAGACTCACCCGGGGTATCAGGGCAGATATGCTTATCTGGCTCCAGTTCCTGAGGGAGTTCAATGGGGTATCATTTTGGAGGTCTGACCTCCTGGCTTCCCCTCGCTTTCAGCTACAGTCCGATGCTTCGGGATCCCTGGGTTATGGGATGTACTTCAATGGGAAGTGGGCCTATGGTGGGTGGCCACCAGCCTGGGCAGGCACGGGTCGCCTGCGTGATCTCACGTACCTGGAATTTTTCCCTATCCTGGGGGCTTTGAGGCTATGGGGCGAGGAGTGGGCCAACTCGGTTGTCCATTTCTGGTGTGACAATGCGGCCGTTGTACACATTGTCAACTCACAGACTTCCAAATCGCCCAGGGTCATGGACCTAGTGCGCCAGTTTGTGTTGCGCAGCCTGCGCCTCAATGTCCTCTTCAGGGCCAGGCATATCCCGGGGGTCAATAATGATATCGCTGACGCTTTGTCCCGCCTGCAGATCTCCCGGTTCCGTGCCTTGGCCCCGGATGCGGAGGAATTTCCTCACCACTCCCGGACGAGATATGGACCATTGGCAAGGAGAGGTGAACCGGGCGATTGGCTTGTCACTAGCGCCACGCACGCGTAAGGCGTATCACCACGCATTCAATTCTTTCGGAGATTTCTGTACCCAATTCCGGCTGCCAGAGACCTGGCCGATCCCAGTGACCCATGTACTTCGGTTCATGGTTTACCTGCATGCCCAGGGCCTTGCACCTCGCACCATAGCATTTAGGCTGTCAGCGTTGGCTTTTATGGCCAAGATGGGCGGTCATGTGGATAGTACCGCTGACTTCCGTGTGAGACATATTTTGGAGGGGTGGGTGCGGGAGCGTGGGCGTTGCCCGGACGGCCGCCACCCGATTTCCCCAGGGGTTCTTATCCAACTGGCCCGGGGCTGGCATGGCCTCTGTTTTGATAAGTACGAGGCAGCCCAATTCATGCGGCTACGACAGTGGCCTTTTTTTGGAGCGCTCTGCATCAGCGAGCTTGTGATGCTTGTGATGCTGTCTAAGGCGGATGCAAGTCGTAGGGCACTGGAACTCGAGGATGTCTATGTTGCCAAAGACTGGGCTCAGTTGAGGATACGCTCCTCTAAGACAGATCAGCATGGCGTAGGCAGTGGTGTAAGACTGCTACGGTGTTCTTTGGCAGACATCTGTCCGGTTGGTGCCCTACAGGAGTTTCTTGCACTGCGTGGCATTCACCATGGCCCGTTTTTCTGTCACCAAGATGGGTCTCCCCTTACTAACAGTGTTGGCCTCTCTGGGGCTCATTGCGGCACCCATTCGTTCAGGATAGGGTGGCTTCTACTGCAGCTGTTTTTGGGTACTCCGGGGGTGACAAACGCCGCAGGGGAGGGTGGGGATCACAATGTTTTCAGTTTTGTGTTCGCCCTCTTCAACCGTGAGTACCAGTTTAGTCACTGCACTGTTTCTCCACCCCCCCTTTTTTCCTTGACAGACCCTGGGTGTCGTATTACACCGGTGACAGTATGGCTGGTGGGCCATGGCCACGTGCACAGGGCAGCGCATTACGCTGCATGGGGCAGCGCGTTACGCTGCACAGGGCAGCGCGTTACGCTGCACAGGGCAGCGCGTTACCCTGCACAGGGCAACGCGTTACGCTGCGGCGACAGAGTGGGGACCCCGACTGGGACTGGGTGCATCCGCACGTCTCAGGTGGCATGGTAAGCGCGGCATGTTATGGCGGGAACTGTTGCCATTCCTTTTCTACATCAGGGATGCTGACTCGCCTATGTCCTGGTTATGTACCTTGGGGGCGATGGCTTGGGATATGTCACTGGCCTATCGCGGAACCTTGCGATTTGCAGTGACCTGCCCTACTCACATTATGTGTGGCCTGCGACAACCCTCAATTGGTCGGACACGATACCGTGGTACGCTTACAGGGGAGCGTTCGGCCTCGGGGCTCTTGACTGAGCCGACGCTCTGTGAACGGGGCTATTGCCCGGTTCCTTTTCGACAAGGGTGGGGGACGTGTCATTAGCCTCCCCGCCATCAGTCTGCAAAATTACCAGCTTTACTCAGGGGATGGGGCCCATCTGTCGCAGGGAGGTATGGACCTCTGGTTAGTGGACTGGCGAGCAGGCCTGTTTACCGAGCTGATGGTCTGGGGGAGGGGGGGCGTCGAGCCTTCTTTGAAGCCCCTCCGTGTGGCGGGTAGCACTGGTAAGGTAAACATTTATGACCCACAGGTATCCGGCAGGTTCGCAATTGACTGGACAACACTAGACAGGCATAAGTTGGTTAAACGTTGTCCGGTCAACGACGAACTAGGCGATAGGGTGATGGCTACAGCTAGACAGCATGCATCACCCCGTGATTTTACGGATACGCGTCAGAGGGTGGGGTCATTAGTTAGATATTGACTACGGTCAACAATTTGTTTGTTGTCAACAAACAAATTGATACAAATAGATACATTGTAACAATTGCCGTTGGCAATTTTGGGTGGTACCTTACCAGTGTTACTTCGGCCTGCTTGCCTTAAGAATTATGATTGGTCAATTACCAATAGAAATTTATAATTCGGACTAGGGCATGAATCAATAAATGTGGCCCAATGCCGTTATCCACTTTCATCAGTGTCTGAGTCCTTTATTGGGGGGTGCGCCTGCAAAGGCATTACTTCAGCTATTTGCACGGATCATTAACCGACCCTAGGTATATTGCTGCCTGAGGCAAAACAACAGATGGTGCTCACTGCTTACCCAAGTCAAAGTGCATACATAGTGCCCAAGGCAAACCAATTTTTCTTTGGCACATGAGGCAGAAAATTTCACATGCACTTCTCTCCACCCTAGCCGGAAAAATAAGAAAATTAAATAACTACTATCAGCTGCCCTTTTGTAAAACTCAAAATCTGCTGCCCAAGGCCATGTGTCACAGAACCAAATGGTAAGGCCAGTCATGATCGTTAACCACATAGCTGGTTGAATGAATATTTGGGCAAAGAGCTCATTGGCTTGCAGACAAGAGTGATGAAGAATAAAAATAAAAGGGTTCACTTAGGCGTTGTTAGAGGAGATTAAATTGCAACAAAAAGACCTTGATTTTTGGCTGCTCCCCCAGTTTATTATTTTCTTCTTTTTCTTTTGTCATTTTGGGAAAGATTAGATTAAAGTTAATATTTCAAGGCAGGCTGAGCCCTAGTCTGGTGATTTTAAAAAGAGCAGTCCAGTGAAAGGGATTGTGAGCCAACAGTAATGTTGGTACAACACGCATTTGTAAAGTTTTGTTGCAGAAATATGAATGTGTGTAAGAACCTAGTTTGCTCTTATTCACCAACAGTGTGTTGACTTCAAGCATCTTGCTGAAAAAATTAAGTGTGACTGATAGTGCTGAAAAGCCATAGGTAAATTCATACCATCCACTAATGCTGTGGAAGTTTTTAACATGCTCACCCTTTTCTTTCTTTGATTGTTATGTTCTTAAGAGTTTCTAATTAGCCTCATGTTTGGATTATATTCATTTTGTTGTCTCAAGTGTTATTCTGAGGGAGAATGGTAGGTTATTTTTCTCATCAGTTGATTGACTGATCAGTGGTTGATCTATCAATCCATTCATCTATCCATCCATCACAGCACAATGTTTTCCCTTTGGTCCTGAGGGAATCCTAAATTTACTGCATATATAAATTGCATGTTACCACCCCCACAAAATTACCTTTCAAGTTTTACCATGGCCTTACATTACCAGAGGAATATTTTCTTACACCCTCCTCGACCCCTGCAGATATTTTTCTGAAACACTAATATACCTGCTTAAAAATGGGGAGAGAAAAAGTTGGAGCAGCATGATGGAAGTGAGCTTTATTTTTCCTTTACATTTATCATGTTATTTTCTTTTGATTGGGATGAACAAAGAGCAGAGAGCAGAACTAGCCAGAAGAAAGAAAGTGGAACGGACAGCATTTAACTCCATTAAAGAAATCTTACTAAACGAGAAACGTGACAAGAAACAACATACCAAACTTTTTAATTTGATAGTACTACCTGCAGTCAGGGCAGTAGCCAGGGTGTCGCCAGGGTGTGGCCCACCCAGAGTCAGCAGTTTGCCCACTCTCGCAAAGTGTGGTTTCTCATAGGAATGCATTGAAGAGAGGCTTTGTTGCTCATCCTGAAAAAGTATTTGCCCACCCACATCTAGAATCCTGGCTATGGTCCTGCCTGTGGATATCTATGGGAGCAAAACATGGTCATTGGCAAAGGCTGATGAAGAACTATCAAGAGCCAATGCTAAAGGTATCCCTTTTCGACCACAACTCCAGTGCCCAGATAAGAAAACAAAGTAGAATCAATGAAGCTGTTGCCAAATATCATAAATGGAAAATGCGCTGGACTGGACACGTTTCTCGAAAGAGAGATGGATGTTGGACACTGGCAAACACCGAGTGGTATCCCAATGGACTAAAAAGACTCCTTGGCAGCCCCCCACCCCCTAAGATGTGAAGACCCAATCATGAAATGTTTTGGTCGAACCTGGAGAAGAAGAGCACAGCAGTGAAAAGAATTGAAAGTGACTTGCAACCAGAAGGAAATCATGCTCTGATAGTCTGGTCAACCAAGGAATTGAGGAATTTTCTTTTGTTAATTATCACTGTCATTGTTTTTCTTTTTCTTTAAAAGAGAGATATGAACTAGAGATTCTGGGCTGCGGTAATTTCTTTACCAGGCTTTCCAGGTTACCATCGCCACATTTCCTGAGATTTTGTGACCCCACCATGGGGTCGTGGAGGATGGATGCTTGCTATCTCAAAGGAATAGATTCCTGTGGTGAGACAATTGTTTTTTATTTATTTATTTATTTATTTATATTCAAATTTATATGCCGCCCAATCAGGTAAACCCGACTCTGGGCGGCTCACAACAAGTTAAAACACACATAAAACAGTACAACCAATTAAAACCAATTAAAACCCAACATACCCACCCACCTACCCCATTCCTCTTAAAACCCACATAAACCCACATTAAAAAAAGACAATTAAAAGAAATGGGGGCTTAATTTATAAGCCAACAGGCAGGGGCCACTCTTCCATCTGGGCCCCACACCTGCCCTGCCAACCAGGTTTTTAGGTCTTTTCTGAAAGGTAGCAGCTCCATCTGCTCCCGCAACTCTACAGGCAGGAGGTTCCACAAGGCCAGTGCGGACATGGAAAAGGCCTCCTTCGTGTGCCAGAGAGACGAGCCCCTCTGGCAGATGGAACAATCAGGGAGCCCCTCCGATCCTCTCTGGTTGGACAGGCAGACACTCTTGGGATGATGCGGTCTCTAAGGTATCCTGGCCCACTGCCATGGAGGGCTTTAAAGGTCAAAACCAGCACCTTGAACTGCACCCGTAGGCAAACTGGTAGCCAGTGCAGCTCCCGAAGTAATGGTGAGGCACAAGCATAAGGCTCGTGCCCCATCACCACCCGGGCTGCCGCATTCTGGACCAACTGCAGCCTCCAAATGGTTGACAAGGGCAGCCCCATGTAGAGTGCATTGCAATAATCTAGCCTGGAGGTGACCAGAGCATGTGTGACCATGAGCAGGGAGTCCCGGTCCAGGAGCGAACGCAACTGACGGATGACGCGAAGCTGTGAGAAAGCCCTCCTGGCCACAGCCACCACCTGATCTGCTAGTAGCAGCCCCGAATCCAGGAGGACCCCTAAGTTGCGTACCGGGTCTGTCTGGGGCAAAGCAGCCCTATCCAAGACCAAAGTTGGCAGCTCCCTGGATAACGCGGGACCCCCTATCCAAAGCCACTCAGTCTTGGAGAGATTCAATTGTAGCCCGTTGTCCCCCATCCAGACCCCAACTGCTTCCAGACATCTGGATAGCACATTGACTGCATTACTGGGGTCACTTCATGTATATGTTAAATAGGAGAGGAGAGAGCACCGAGCCCTGAGGCACCCCATACTGTAGGGGCCTAGCGCTGGACCTCTCACTCTCCAACCACACCGACTGGGTACGACCCTCCAGAAATGAGGAAAACCAGGACAGCACAGTGCCCTGGATCCCCAAACCTTTGAGCCGTTCCAGAAGGATACCGTGGTCAATGGTATCAAAGGCCGCTGAGAGATCCAGAAGAGCCAGGATGGATGGATGACCCCTGTCCCGCTTCCGCAAGAGGTCATCAACCAGTACGACCAATGCAGTCTCAGTACCATATCCAGGCCTGAAACCCAATTGATAGGGGTCCAGATAATCCGCTTCATCCAGGACCCCCTGCAACTGCCGCATCACCACCTTCTCCAGTACCTTCCCTAAGAAAGGGAGGTTGGAAACCGGCCTATAATTAGCTGGAACTGCTGGGTTGAGAGATTGTTTCTTCAGGAGGGGGCGCACCAGAGCATGTTTTAAAGGTGCAGGAAACACCCCCTCCCGCAATGAAGCATTTATTATAGCCCTGACCCAGCCTCCTGTCACCCCCTTGGAGGCTTTCACCAACCAAGTGGGACAGGGATCCAAAAGGCAGGAGGTGGTGTGAATCAGCTGCAAGAAGCCTGTCCACTTCCTCAGGGACAACTGGATCGAACTGATCCCAGAAAACATTGCCAGACTGAGCTCTGATCCCCTCTGGACCCTCCCCATCCATGCCGGGATTAAACCCCGAGCGAATCCGAGCGATTTTCTCCACCAGATAGTCTGCAAAAAACCTCAGCCGAACCCTGCCAACCGGGTACCGGCCCCTCCCGGCCAAGGAGAGACCTGGTAACCCGGAACAGAGTGGCTGGGCGATTATCCGCAGAGGCAATAAGGGCGGTGAAGTATTGTTGCTTCACCACCCCCATCGCCACCAGGTAGGTCTTAATAGCAGCCCTAGCCAGTGTCCAGTCGGAATCACTCTGGGTCTTTATCCAGCGGCGCTCTCGGCGTCTCTTTGCCCGTTTAAGCACCCGCAGTTCTTCTGTGAACCATGGGGAAGATCGAACCCCACGGGCTCGGAGAGGCCGTAGTGGTGCAATTTCATCCAAGGCAGCCGTTGTCATCCTGAACTACGGGTCAACGAGTGCCTCGGATGAATCGTGTAGTCGATCCAGAGGAAAATCCCCCAGTTCCCTCTGGAATTCATCAGAATCCATCAGTCACCGGGGGTGGGCCAATTTAATAGGCCCTGCCTCCCTGCGGTGAACCGCTGCCCCCAGGAAGTCCAGAGTCACCAGATAGTGATCTGACCATGGCACAGGTATAGTTTCTAATTTCTGTAGTCTCAGATCACTCTGCCACCGCTCCGACAAAAAAACTAGGTCCGGTGTGTGACCACTGCCCCTGGTCGGGCCATGAATTACCTGAGTCAGGTCCATGGCTGCCATGGAGGCCATGAACTCCTGTACAACCTCTGAACCAGTCCCCAGCGAAGGCACATTGAAGTCCCCCAGAACCATCAGCCTAGGGAACTCCAACACCAACGCTGAGATGGCCTCGAGGAGCTCAGGCAGGGAGTCTCTTACCCTGCAAGGAGGCAGGTTCAGGAGTAAAACTCCCAAATGACCCTTAGGGCCCAACCGCAGGAGCAGGGCCTTACAACCCAGGACTTGTGGAGCAGTGGCCCTGGCAACTCCCAAGGACTCCCTGGCTACAATGGCAATGCCACCACCCCTTCCCTTGGCTGGTGCCAGATACCGAAGACTGCTGGACACATTTCTGACAGAGGTACATCATCCTCTGGTCTCAGCCAGGTTTCGGTGATGCATGCCAGGTCGGCCCGCCCCTCCCGAATAGAGTCTAGAATTAGGGGGGCCTTGTTGCAGATCGACCTGGCATTCATCAGCAGCAGCCTAAGGGTGGGGTCACCCTGGAATAGCTGCTCAGGACCCAGAGATGTACCTGGGGGACTGAAACGAGAGACAGATACCAACCATCGGTCCCGTGTTCCCTGAGTGCGGCCTGCCCCTCAGTACCCGCCATATCGTCCCATGCCCGTCACAACCCCAATTTGAGCCCTGAGAACCTCCCCACCCCAGATGGAGTGCTACCTCTCCTATCCAGCTGACAAGGCCATTTCTCCCACCCTCTCTCCCCTCCAGACCCAGAACCCACCCCCACATTCCCCCTACCCTCCTTGGGGCATTTCCAAGAGCCCCTTATCAGAGGTGGGGGGTGCCGGCCATCCCTCCCTAAACCCAATCCCATTCCCTTCCCACCCCTCCAACCCCTACAATTACTCAAAAAAGGGGGGGGGGTAAGGGCCCTCACTGCTGGCACCACCTCCCTCTCTCCTCCCTAACCCCACAAGAGGTGAAGGAGGGGGGCGGCAATGTGCTAGTCCATCAATCCGCCAAGGCTTCCCCGGCTGTGACCAATTCCCTCCCATCGGAGCGGCTGGGAGGAAAGGCAGTGTCCATGGCTGCAATTCTTGAAGCCGTCTGCCTGGTCCAGCGAAGGAGGCATTTGGGAAAGGGGCTGGGTGGAAGGTCTTTTTCAGCCACCTCTCCCTGCCTTGACACAGCTGCCGGCCCTCTCTTCTCCTTCCTGGTCCAGCGAAGGAGGCCTTTGGGAGAGGGGGTGGGTGGAAGGTCTTTGCAGCCATCTCTCCCTGCCTTGACACAGCTGCCGGCCCTCTCTTCTCCTCCTTGGTTCAGTGAAGGAGGCCTTTGGGAAAGGGGCTGGGTGGAAGGTCTTTGCAGCCAGCTCTCCCTGCCTTGACACAGCTACCGGCCCTCTCTTCTCCTTCCTGGTCCAGCGAAGGAGGCCTTTGGGAAAGGGGCTGGGTGGAAGGTCTTTGTGGCCGCCTCTCCCTGCCTTGCCAAAAAGATGATAATGTGCCCAGAAGCTGGCGTGGTTGTCAGTATTCTAAGCACAGCACATGGGGAGTTCTGTGCAAGCTGAAGTTAAACAAGTTCCAGCTGCAACAAAGCACCTGGGAAAACAAGGCTTCCCAGAGTTTTCCCAAATGCTCTGGTGCAGTTGGAACTTGTCATACTTCAGCTTGCACAAGAGTCCCCTGTATACAAATAACTCTCTCTGGTTCTATGAAATAACAAAACTCGATGGTACAATTTGTACACCCTGAGCCCCTTTCACTAGCACCAGAGCAGCAGTTGCTTGAAGAATTAAAGGAGAATTCAAATATCTCTTTGAAACCAAATGAGAACACATTTGAAGATAAATTTATCAACCAGCGTAGGACCTCCACAAGTTTCGTCTTCAGGGAATGAAGAAGCAGACGAGTGAAGTAGTGAAATTCAGCTCTATATTAAGAACATAAGAACATAAGAACAGCCTTGCTGGAACAGGCCACAGCCCATCCAGTCCAGCATTCTGTCTCACACAGTGGCTCACCATTTCCTTCAGGGTATTATTCACAAGGAGATAACTTCCCCTGCTTAGGATTCCCTGGAAATGGCATTGAGAGATATCCTGCCTATCTCTCCAACCCGGAGGTTGTCCTTAAATATCCATAATTATAGCCATTGATACTCTTGTCCTCCATGAACTTGTCTAATCCTTTCTTAAAGCTGTCAAGACTGACAGCTGTCACCACTTCTTCTGGCAGGGAGTTCCATAGACCAGTAATCCTCTGGATGAAAAAGTACTTTCTCTTATTTGTTTGAGAACTAGTACCCAAAAGTTTCATCGAGTGTCCCCTAGTTCTAGTGTTGTGCGATAGGGAAAACATTTTTTCCTTATCTACTTTGTCCACACCGTGCATGATTTTATAAACTTCAATCAGGTCACCTCTTAGATGCCATCGTTCAAGAGTGAAAGGCCCAACCGTTGCAGCCTCAGATGGTAAGGAAGGTGTTCCAGTCCCCTAATCATTCTGGTTGCCCTCCTCTGTATTTTCTCCAACTCCATAATATCCTTCTGGAGGTATGGCGACCAGAACTGTACACAATATTCCAGATGGGGCCTCACCATAGATTTATAAAGAGGCAAAATGACACTTGCTGACTTATTTTCTATACCCTTCCTAATGATCCCTAACATTGAGTTTGCTTTTTTCACTGCTGAGGCACACTGGGTTGACATCTTCATTGAGCTGTCCACCAGGACACCAAGGTCCCTTTCCTGGTTTGTTGCAGAGAGTTCAGACCCCATCAGTTTATAAATGTATTTGGGGTTTTTGCCCCAACATGCATCATTCTGCACTTACTGATGTTGAAGCTCATTTGCCACTGTTTTGCCCACTCCCCCAGTGTCAAGAGATCCCTCTGGAGCTCTTCACAATCTCTCACAGTTTTCACTACCCTGTATAATTTAGTGTCGTCAGCAAATTTGGCTACCTTGCTTTTTACTCCTACCTCTAGATCATTTATGAAGAGGTTGAAAAGCAGGGGTCCCAGTACTGAACCTTGGGGGACCCCACTCTTTACTTCCCTCCACTTGGAGAAGTGTCCATTTAGTGCTACCCTCTGTTTCCTGTCCCTTAGCCAGTTGCTGATCCAGGACAAGACCTGTCCCTTTATTCCATGACTGGTAAGTTTATTCAAGAGCCTTTGGTGTGGGACCTTGTCAAAAGCCTTCTGAAAGTCCAGATAAACAATGTCAACTGGATCCCCCTTATCCACATGCTTGTTGACACTCTCAAAAAATTCCAACAGATTAGTGAGGCATGATTTGCCCTTGTAAAAGCCATGTTGGCTCTCCTTTAGCAGCTCTTCTATGTACCTATTAATTAGGTGGGGTTTGAACACAGTTTGGATGGGGCAAAACTCAGACTTATATACACTATAAACAGTAGCAGTAACAATAATACAACAAGCCCATTGGCTAACAGAGTGTGCACATTTTTCGATCCACTTATTTGCATAAGAATAGATACATGAGAAAAGATACATTCTGCTCCTGTCAGAAAACACAGTTAACATAATAACATTCTCCCCCCCCCCCCTAGGTAAAAACAAAATCCTTTAACCAGGATGGTGGTCTAGTTTCCCTTCTGGGTCAGACGCTTGGTTGAGCCGGCTCAGGGGCTTGTAGGATGAGCGACCTGACTGGAGTGAGGGATTGACTAGAGGGAGAGGATTGTAAACCCAAATTAAAGCCTCGTTTGTCAGATGGAGGGGCAGGGGATCACTCAAAACCAAAATCTAATTCTGTGGATGAATAAGACAACTCAGGGTCCCTCCTGTGTGTACTAAGAGTGGAGAGCGTCTCTGAACAAAATTGGTCATCTTCAATAAAGGAGTCCAGAGTGCTAGGCTGGGACAGTATAGTGGTACAACTGGCCGAAATAGGGGAGCATTCCACAAATTACCCTTGAAATCGGTTCCTAGAAGACACTTCTGGGTCAATGTTGGCTGGGTGGGGGCCAACCCTAGCGTTGAGTGTCTGTATTTGTCTTGTGGGTCCAGTACTCTGGGTTTCAATTGATCCGCGTGCCTCCTCCAGATCAGACCAGTGGCTGTTTTGATTCTGTAAGAAACAGGACCAGTTTGATTGATCACAAACCCGGGCACCCACATAGGACCACCAGCTGCATAATTGTGGCAATGTACAGGGTCCCCCGAAGAGAAACTCTTCTGGTGTTGGATTGCTATATTTGTGCCTTTGTCCTCCACCCTAGAGGGATCCAATCTGTCCAGCAAGGATGACAATTTCCTTCGCTGGAGCAATTCAGCAGGGGACAGCCCTGAGGCAAGAGGGTTGAGCCTATATGTGAAAAGAAACTGGCATAGCTGGAGCTCCAAATCCCCTTCACCCATACGCTGAAATGCATCTTTAGTTGTGCGCATCTGCCGCTCTACCTAGCCATTGGTGGCTAGGTGGAATGGGCCAGCAGTGCCTAATTACATTCCTTTCCATGAAGGATTAGAATTCTGCAGATGTGAATGTGGACACGTTGTCAGACACCCAAACAACTGGAAGTCCAAATGCTGCAAACAGCCTTCTTAGGTGCATTATCGTGGTGGCTGAAGTGGTATTAGGCACCATAATCACTTCCAGCCACTTAGAGAATGAATCCACAACCAACAAAAATAGGGCACCCCTAAATGGACCTTCAAAATCTATGTGCAACCTGGACCATGGGCCCCGAGCAGAATCCCATTCCCGAGAGGGAAGGTCGGATTGCTCTGGGCAAGAGGATTGACAACTGGCACAAGTGCCGACCATTTGTTCTATGTCTTGGTCCAGTTGAGGACAATTCCCAGGTGACCTGTGTGAAGTAGATGTAAAACCTTTTTCCTGAGAGTGACAGGAATGACCACCTGCTGGCCCCATAGAAGGCAACCTCATTCCACTGACAGTTCCAAACAATTGTGGTGGAATGTTCTGAATTCCTCGGCTAGATGAGAGACAGGCCAGCCTTTTTGTACCCAAGACATTACTTTAGTCAATGTTACATCCTTGGCCATAGCCTTGGCTATATCTGAGGGGACAACTGGGGGTGAGTCAAAAGCCTCAATCATAAGGACCTGGTGGTCACTTTCAATCTCGCAATTGGCTTCCCCGACCCCTGGCAGTGGAGAACGTGACAGGGCATCAGCATGGCTGATGTTCTTGCAGGGCCTGTGCACTAAAGTAAAATCATATGCATTTAGGAAAATTGCCCAACGCAACATCCTTGGGGACAGAATTTGAGGCGTGGGCTTCCCGTTCACAAAGATTCCAAGGAGGGACTTGTGGTCAGTTACGATGGTAAAAGGCCTTCTGTAAAGGTAATTGTGGAATTTCTTAGTGCCTGCTACGATTGTCAATGCCTCCCTGTTTGTCTGAGTGTAATTTTTCTCAGGCTTTGAGAGTGAACAGGAATAGAATGCTATGGGGCTTCCCTCCCATCATTTAGTACATGGTATAACACAGCTCGCCCCCCCCCCCCCAGGGGAAGCATCACACACAAGTACAATTTCTTTGTTAGGTTCAAAATGAGTTAATACAGCATCCGAAGATAGCAGCCTAGGAACGCTTTTTCCTGGCAATGGCCCCAGTGCCAAATAGTATCTTTCTTAAGAAGCCGATGTAATGGTTCAACAAATGAGGCTTTGCGATGGAGAAAAGTTTGATAGAAGTTTAACAATCCTAGAAACGATTGCAATTCGGCTTTACATTTTGGCCTGGGTGCATTTCGCACGGCTGCCACCTTGGAGTCAGAGGGAATTATACCTTGGGGTGTTATTCAATACCCCAGGAACTCCACTTCCTGTGCCAAAAACATACATTTGTCTATTTTAATTTAATTTAATTTAATAGTCATATTTATATATGTCGCCCACTCAGTCAGAACCCGACTCAGGGCGGCATTACAACAAATTCTAAAAACACTATTCTGAGACATAGACCGGTCCTCTTGAAACGTGAGAGGACTCGGTCAAGCCTGGCCACTAGTTCAACGGTGTCCTTAGCGGTGATCAGGACATCGTCAAAATATGGCAGGACACCAGGCAAACCTTTTAAAATACATTCTACAAGAGATTGAAAAATTCTGGGGCCGCATTCACCCCGAATTGTAGTCTAGTTAACTTAAATGTCCCCTATGCATTACTATGGTCTGAGCTTTGGCAGCAGCAGGAGACACAGTCCATTGTTGGTAAGCCTGGGCAAGGTCAAGTTTTGCAAAGCAATTTCCTCCATGCTAGGAGGCAAGAAGGTGGCTTACCATGGGCACAGGATATGCGTTCAGGTGAATAGCTTTATTGATGGTACACTTGTAGTCAGTGCATATCCTGAACTCCCTGTTACTTTTCAAAGCAGTCACTATTGGTGTCTCCCACTCTGCAGAGTCCACTGGCACTAGGATGCCCTGCCCCACCAGTTTGTCCAGCTCAGCTTCTATCTACTCCTTTAAAGCAAAGGGTACCCGGCGTGGCTTCATCTGGATGGGCTGGACGGTAGGGTCAAGCTCAAAGTCCACAGGGGGTCCTTTGTATAATCCTAAACCCTTTTTGAACACCTCAGGATGTGCAGCACAAACGTCCCAGATTGGGTCAGCATCTCTTGTATGAATGCCAGAAAGGCGGATTCCTAGGGGCCTAAACCATTGGGTCCCAATAAGACAGTTAGTGCCCTGCTTAACTACAACCAATGGCAAGGAGGTGTGGATGTTTTTGAACTTGACCAAGAAATTTTCCCACCCCCAGGACCAGAATCTGGCAACCTTGCACATTGCAGAGGGAAGTTTTAAAAGATTTGAGCTTGGGCCGAGAGACAGGAGGAATTCTCAAAAAACCCCACAGTGGGATTATGGAAAAGGTAATACCTGAATCCACCTCTATCTTGAAGGGGACGTCCTATAGGCTCAGGTCTGTGAAGAAACGCTCACTTGGCATGGCTCAGGCTCTGGTGACACTTTGGCGATGGACATTTTGTGGTGATGACTCTTCTTGGACTCAGTTGCTGGAGTTCTTTGCTTTTGCTGTCGGCATACTTTAGCAATGTGCCCTCGTCACCCGCAGTTGTGGCATTCTGCTGTGCAGAAAGGGCACTTCCTGCAGTCATGCTGGGCTCCGCAGCCATTACACTTGCAAAGGATTTTCTTCTCCCGATCGTCATTGTGCTCTCGGTGCTTTCGTTGGACCGCTTTTCTCCCTCTGCATCACTGGACTCCGATGAAGAGGTGGAACCAGGCGATGCTGAGGAGGATGAAGATGAATTTTGCTGAGCTTGCACAGCTGAGTTGGTGGCACCGGTGGTGGAGTGGCGATGCCGGAAAAGCTTGATGCTGGAAAGTGCGGCCTCAGACGCTACCGCCTCTTCTAGGACAGCCTTGAAAGTTAGCGTCTTCCTGATCATGAGGCGACATTGATCATCTTCATCCCTCATGCCGGCCACCAGACAGTCCCAGAGTGCTTCTTTGATGTTGTCCCACTTGCACGAGGCGGCAGCAATGCGCAGAGTGGCGGTTTAGACTGCAATGGACTCCCCAGGTCGCTGCTCCCTTCTGTGGAAGGCCACCCTGGTTGGGAAGATCAAGACCTCTGGCTGCAGGTGTTTCCTCAGTGTGGACATGATTTCTGCGAGCAGCACCACATCCACATCGCTTGGGAGAATGAGGTGGGTTGCCAGCTCAAGCGTCTCAGAACCGCACTGAGCGAAGAAACAGGAGTACTTCTGGTCTTCGTCGGTGATCTTCTGTGAGGCCATTGCATGGCAGAATCGGCATTTGTATGTTGCCCATTTCTCTGGACTTGCTGGGTCAAATGGGCCGATGTTGCTGCTGTGTGGGGATGCCATCCCATCCTCTTTGCCCTTTTCGTGTCCAGGGAATGAAGAAGCAGATGAGTGAAGTAGTGAAATTCAGCTCTTTATAAGTGGGGTTTGAACACAGTTTGGATGGGGCAAAACTCAGACTTATATACACTATAAACAGTAACAGTAACAATAATACAACAAGCCCATTGGCTAACAGAGTGTGCACATTTTCAATCCACTTATTTGCATAAGAATAGATACATGAGAAAAGATACATTCTGCTCCTGTCAGAAAACACAGTTAACATACATAAAAACAAGAGAGGAATTGGCTGCAGTCTCTAAAACCCTAACATAAAATACTAACACAAATGCAAATGCATAGCATCACTATAGGAATGTGCCCTGCCCTCTTGCACAGACATCTTCAAATTCTACTACTTAAACCAAGGTTGTAAGGGCCGGCTCTGTGGGAATAGCAACTCCTGTTTCTCCAGCTCTCCCACTCTTTCTAACTCAAATCCTGAATCACATCTCCTTCCTAAAACTTCCCCACCCAGTGGGCTGAAGCAAATTGTCCATAGTAAAGGTAACGGTCTCCCTTTCTTGAAAGCCAGTCATGTCTGACTCTAAAGTCATAAGAACATAAGAACAGCCTTGCTGGAACAGGCCACAGCCCATCCAGTCCAGCATTCTGTCTCACACAGTGGCTCACCATTTGCTTCAGGATATTCCCAAACAGATGCCTTCCCCTGCTTAGGATTCCCTAGCAATGGCATTGAGAGATACCCTGTCTATCTCTCCAACCCGGAGGTTGTCCTTAAATATCCATAATTATAGCCATTGATATTCTTGTCCTCCATGAAGTCCAGCGTTCATCTGTGTTTACAGCCAAACAGCCAGCGCTGTCTTGTGTCTGTAGACATTTCCATAGTCATGTGGCAGGCATGATGAGGCACTGGAGTGCACAGAACACTGTCACCTTTTCCACCAAAGTGGTACCTACCAGGTTGGCAGACACTAGGACAGATGATGGGAGCTCATACAGCACTTGGGTTTCAAACTGCTGACCTCCCAATCTTTCAGTCAAGCTCAGTGTCTTAACCACTAAGCCACCAGTGTCCCTTCAAAATTGTCCATAGGGGTTACTTAAGCATCTGCTTGTCTCTCTCCCCAGTTGGCCCTTCACTTCTGGCTTTTTGAAGCACCAGCAATGTACAAGCTCAACACATACCTTTCTTTATACAGAGCCAGTGGTCACTATATTCATTCTTTCTCATTTCCTGCTACCTTCCACTTTCCACAGCATTATCTTTTCCAGTGTCATTCAATTTTGTTTCACAAAATCACTTGTTTGTCATGCTCATAGTAAGTGGAAAGGTCTGTCCAAATCATATGGAGGTGAACAAATTCTTACCTGCACTGTTTTAGAGCTTTCTCTACTCCTGACCCACTTCCCATGAAAAACATTGAACATCTCCCAAATGTGCCTCATTATACAGCATTGCATCTGGCTTATTTCTTCATTCATATTTCCTTCTGCCTGACACAGATCTTCGTATATACCACAGCATGTTTAAATATCTCAAAGGAAAACATTTGAGAGCAATGTGCATGTTTTATAATTACTCTCAAGCTGATTCAAGAGCAAACTTTCTTCCTTGCTTTTTTATAGGCACGCATATGGAGGAACACATACAAAAAGTAAGAAGTTCAAGAATAAACGTCTAAGAAATTCAGGCAACAAAGAATTGCAAGAAGGATAAGGCAACAATCCAAGCGGGGAAGGGGAAAAATATAAGATACAGTAATAATATATATTACTAAATTTCTAAGGCTTAACTTCAATTGGTAGTTCTAAAAAAGGAGACCCATTGAATCAATGGGGTTTGCATCAATGTTAGTTTACCATTCGGCAGTTCATTGACAAACCTGGTTTCCTGTGTTTGTAAAATGGGGGAAGGGTACCAAATGGACTGCTGCTTCAAATTCAATTTTAAGAACAGAGCCTGGCAAAAACAGGAAAGATGCCACTGGCGTGAATTTGTTTAAGGTAGATCACAGCTTGCCAAGAAGTGACCCACATACTATGATCACGGAGCCATCTCCTGTGGCACATATGAGATGAAACATGCAGGATTTGACAGCCTGGCAAACAGACCATAACACCATGAAAATCTGGACTTCCATTGATAATTTCACTGCCTTACTCACAAGAATGCCTGAAGAAGTGATTTTGAATCATGAAAACTCACAATGATAGTTTGTGTGTTTAGTGATCCAATAAAGCTATCATCTTCTCCTTCTACATTCATTGACAAGCAAGTTTTCTCAGCTGATTTTCTCTAGATATGTAGTCATTTCTGACTAGTATTCACATGTTGGCTAAATTTTCAAAAAATGTCTACACTTCATATGGGGTTTCCCATCCCTGTCTGAAGGAACTCATTGTTCTCACTGCAAGTGCAATAGTTCTCATACACCTACAGGTCAAGTCTGCTTATTCCAGAAGATTTAAATAACCTCTCTGCTGATCTTTTGAACTGCATCCTTTTGTATTCTTTGAAATGTTGTGAGGAATTATCATAATGACTAGGTACTTGCAAGTAATAAGAGCAGGCAGAGCCATTCCATATTGACTTAAAAGTCAATATAATTGACTTCAATGGACCCTATGTTTAAGTGAATAACCATAGATCAACAACAGGCCATATAGTTACAGACTGTTTATAAATAATGCCTGTTAATAAAATCTTCTTATTCATGGGTATAGCACCTCCAGATGTTAGAAGACAAATAGCAGCAGAAATTGAGAAGAAAAAGCAAGAAACAGACCCAATGCATCCAATATTTGGACTTCAACATCATCCATCAGGGTTGAAGTCAAGGAACAGCCTCCTAAAAACAGTGGCACCAATTCCATCTACAGCTGAGCTCATCAAACTAAACTATGGAAAAGAATATCACCCAAAGGGTTAAGGGCAATGAAGGAGAAGCCAGTAGCAGGTTACCATCTCCAACATGGGACATAGAAGATACTGAGTAGGCTGATAACTTGGGTGACACGATGAAAAAGAAACCTAAAGAGATGGGGCCACATTGATGATGGTGAATAATTGAAATGTGATGAGAGAAAAGACTTTGAACATCGGCTAATCTGTGTCAACTTGCCAGAATAGTGTGATATCAAGGATGCTTTTTTTAAGCAGATGAAAGGTGTAATGAAATAGAATATATCCTGTGCTTTAGCTTCATCCAAGATGGAGATTTTAACCTGGAGGAGTCCCTTCATACCAGATTTGGAATGTAAACAATGTTGGCCTCGTGAGCGGTGAGAATCGAAACCTAGAATGTGATTGACATGTCATCCTGTAAGATCATTGACTGGAGTCCATTAGGGGAATGGCTGAAAGGTACACCCGGAGGGAGGAGATATAACCCAGAAGGTGGGGGCCGAGAGTCACACTCTCTTGGATATTAACTGCAATCATGTAGCCAATTTAGCCAGTAGGGGGGCCACTGGCTTTCCCTCAACTAAGCAGCTTTCTTTATTTCTTTATTTTGAAATGCTTTCTAAGCTTCTGATGAACTTTATTCTGTACCTTGCTTTTATTTCAATATACCGTGGGGGTTTTTTGGACCATAAGATGCATGTGACCATAAGACGCACCCAGTTTTCAGAGCAGGAAAACAAAAAAGAAAAATATTTAATACTGTATTTTGCACCACCAACCAGTGGTGGTGCTGCAGGGAAAATGGGCAGGCAGGCCAATTGCACTGAGGAAGGAAGTGATCCTCTAGCCTAGCCTCTTGCTCTCCTTTCAACCAGGAAGCATGTTTTCCCCCTCCATTTTGTCCACGTGGAGTAGAGACAAAGGCATCAAGGTAATTGAAACCCTTTCTTTTTAAACACAGGTTTGGTTTCCCACTTAAATGCATTGGGAACATACAAACAGAAAACTTTTGAATAAAAGAAATTTATTTCCAATGCATTTAAATGGGAAATTGTGATTTTTGCCCTCTAGTGGCCACTTGTTTTTCATATGTTTTTTCCCCTGCCCGAACAGCTGAGAGGCGGCAGTAGTGGTCTTCGGCCAGCTGCGGCTCTTGTAAAATATCCTTTTACAACAACCACAACTGGCTGAAGACCAGCATTTGGACTATAAGATGCACCCTCATTTTCTTCCCACTTTTGGGGGAGAAAAAGTGCGTCTTATGGTCCAAAAATACAGTACTTCTAATATACCTGAAGAGACTTGGAGTGATTACTTGGCTCATGTTACCTGAATCTACTGTACACTAATTTCAAGAGCACCCATTGTTCACTACCTGGATTTCAGTCAGGAGTGACAGGGCACACTTGTAGGAATAGCCTGAACTGCTGGGTCTGAACTGGACCAGGGAAGCAGGATCAGGTGCAATCCCATCGCCAGGAGGCCGGAGGAAGTCCGAGTCCTACTTGGGAGTAAGTGGCTTGTTACAAAAGGGCTATTTGAACTGCTGAATATTGGAAAAGTAGAGTGTGAATATGTAAACGTGGTTTATGTGTGCATACATTTATAGATTATTAGTGTGTTTTTTTAAAAAAATTACATTGGTTTTAAATTTTAGTGTTTTGGACTCAGATAAATAAGCCCTAAGTCTATATAGTTCGCCAGGGCCACAGGTTGGCTCTTTTGAGATGTAGTGGGGAACTGAACTCCCAACCTCCGGATCCAGAACCAGACACCCAATATACTGGACTGTCCAGTCACTACAATCTGGATAGATATACTGTAGGTATTTGCTGGAGAGAATTGGCTCTGTAAAAGACACTGGCTCAGTACTGATTGGTTGGTAGCTATGACAACACAAATATTTCTCCAAAGTTTTCAGACTTGTTTTTCCACTGATCTGTCTTTTTAAAAATAATAGGACCCAAGGGAAGGTTAGTACAGAAAGCCCCACTGTGTTCAATGAAGTTTATTCTTCTGTTAAGTGTGCACAGGATTACAGTTTAACTGAAGAAGTAGATACATGATTTTGGATAAAAGAAATGGCAGACCATCTGTGAGAGTAAGACTGATAATTTTAAAGGGAATGGGATTCCTAATTATTTGCATTGAAACTCCTCCAGTTGGGAGGAGAAAACGCTGATGCCGCCCTCCACCATCATCGGACTCCCTTTGGCTGGGCTGGCCTGGAGGGGAGAGGACAGATGCGCAGCTCGGCAGTGCTCGAAAACGCCACAGCTGCCCACTACTATCACCAGACTCTTCCCTTCGGCTGACTTGGCCTGGAAGTTAATGGACAGTGTGGTTCAGGCTGAGTTTGTAATGTATTTCTGAGTTTTGCTTTTGAAATTACTTTATAATTGTAATTGTGACATTGTAATTGTGATATTTTGTAACTGTGATATTGTAATTGTATTTATTGTAACTGTGATATTTTGCTTTTTGTTAGCTGTCCAGAGTTGCATTGCGAGTGGGGCAGCATATAAGTCGAATAATTGAATTGAATTGAATTATTGGCAAAAAGTTATGCATCAGCTGCTATTTCAATGTACAGTTGCATACAGCATTTCTGTATCTCACTTTGGCAAGATCATGCTGTAAAAAAGCAGCATTAAAGTTAATATCTTCATGTACTTGGTTTAATAATGATGCCTATCTGAACTGTAAGCTATAAGGTGATTTTTTTTTTTGTTCCAGTGTAAACTATGCACAGAGAACACTGCAACCACAAATACCCAGAGCTAAAAGGAAAATGAGATGGCTAGATGGTATTGTTGATGCAATGGGCACAGAGTCGGCTGGGGTGAGGAGGATGGTGGAGGATCGGGGTGCCTGGGGGACGATGGTCTATGGGGTCGCAAAGGGTCAGTATCGACTGTGCAACTGAACAACAACAAAAGGGAAAAAGCAATAGAAGTGAGGACTCAAAATGATTCTGAGTTTGTTGAATTGTGAATGTTGAAAAATTGTTTTGATTGCTCTTGAAATCATGCCTTGAAATCCCTACAATATATTTCTTATTTCTTGATAGCTGGAACCATAGATCAATGCACAACATAACCGCACAGTCATTCTGTTCTTTGCATGAAGAAGGAAGGCTCAGAATGTCCATCTAAAAAATAAAAATAAAAATAAAGCTGTAATTTTTATTAACATTAAAAATGTAGGCTTTAATGAAAATAATGAAAAGTATTTGCACATCCACATCTAGAATCCTGGCTACAGCCCTGCCTGTGGATAGCTATGGGAGTGAAACATGGTCATTGACAAAGGCTGAGAAAGAAGAATTACCAAGAGCCAATGCTAAAGGAATCCCTTTGTGACCACAACCCCAGTGGCAAACACCGAGTGGTATCCCAAAGGACTAAAAAGACCACTTGGCAGCCCCCCTCAAGATGTGAAGACCCAATCATGAAACGTTTTGGTCGAACCTGGAGAAGAAGAGTGCGGCAGTGAAAAGAATGGAAAGTGAGTTGCAACCAGCAGGAAATCACGCTCTGATAGTCTGCAATAGAGACCATATTTTCCCTGTAAATTTTCTCATATCTGTTCTCTTTGATACCAGCTAATAAAGATCAACTGGTCTAGCTTGATCTCACCTTGATTATTTGTAGCCTTACCAGGAAATTATCAGTGCCCTATTTGTTAAATGGTGGATTCAAAAAAGGCATCTTCCATTTATTGTAGGAGTTCTCAACTTTTTAAAGCCAGGGGCCAGATCATGTTCCCTCAGACAGCTTTGTGGGCTGGATGGCCATTTTGCCCTTCCTCCACCACATGACACTTCCGGGTATGGTGGAAGCAGTGGGGGGCCACATGAAATAGTGCTGTGGGTTGAGAATCCCTGATTTATTGTAATGTATGCTGTGTGATTTAATGTAATATATGCTGGATAAAATGGAAAACTCTTCGTTGTGGCAGAGCATTGACATTCTTAAGGGCTACAGTCTTAGAGCCTGGCAGAAATGACACAGGAGCTAACACCAGTTCTGCCACCACCTCTTCTGTCCAAATCAGCTTAAGGCAGGAGACTTCCAGAGGTTGCAATCTTTACCTATAAGAAGGGGGTGAATGGTGCATGTCCGGCATTAGCGGCCACACCCAGCCCAACCATCCTATACCGAGCCAGCCACACTTACCTTTAGACCTAACTAACATCGCCGCAAGGGTCCGGAAACAGAAAGTGGGGCAAATGCCCCACAAACCTGAACAACAAAAAGAACTATGGTTCCCTGTGTCCTCCGTGCCACGCAACTCCTCAGCCAATCAGGCTGAAGGGCACAAGCACAGAGGAGGCATGGCAGCCGGCGCACACGTATTAAAAAACCACTGAGGGAAGCCATCCCTGCTGCCCCGGCGATGAAGGCCACTGCCGGCCTCCCCGCATGCCATCCCCCTCCCACCGGGAAACAAAGGCAGAAATGACACTCCATTCTCTGTCTTCACCTCCCGGAGGGAAGCGATCCCCCTCCACAGGGGGCGGGAGCCGAAGGCACTGGTTCCTTCATCCACCACCCACCAAGGGAAGTGAACCACTTCCCTGGGAAGCAAAGGTAGAGAACGGCACTCTGTTCTCTGTCTTCGCCTCCTGGAGGGAAGCGAGCCCCTTCCACATTCGGCCCTTGCCTGTCGGAGAAGGGGCTTGCTTTCTCTGACAGACAAGGGCCGAATGTGGAGCTCCACCCCCCCCTCTCTCTGTGTATGTGTGCGTGCGTGCGTGTGTGCATGCATGCACACACACACCCCCAAAACCACCCCAACCACCAACAGAGAGAAAAAACTGCCCGGCAAGGCTGGCCAAAAAATGTTAATATATCCCTAAAACTCTACAAAGGCAAGTGCCAAACAACAGCATCACCACCACCACCACCACACCACATCTTCAGACCCTTATCAAAAAGCAAATACATTGTCAAAAATTCACAAATGCTTCATTTAACCACAGATGTATTAACATATAATGCATAAGTAGGCAGGTTTATTTGCAAAGGATGGAGAAATAGGGTATTCAGATTTACAGAGAACCAGAATAACATTTGTGAATGTGTACAACTGGTTGAGAACAATAAGCCAAGCTAATCTATCTACTCATGCCAGTTTTCACAAGAACAGGCACACAGAATCCAGGTACCAGATGAAGGCTGAAATCCTGTTGCACAATTTTACACTGCTTAAGGTTGGTGACATAATCAGTTGTGGCTATTTCATAGGAATTAAAGTTCTGATTTCCTCCTGGTCCAAATTCCAACATTCACTTCAGATCACTTTTATTTTGAGAAAGACCATAAGACAGAGGGAAATCTTTAATGTTCAAAACTTGCTTTGGGCAGTAAAAACATTCTATTAGGAGCAAATTTCAGGCATTAAACTTTTCACTCCATCCAAGGTTCCCTAAGATTTCGGGAGGTTAAAAAAGGAACCCCACCATCTGGGTTATATCTCCTCCCTCCGGGTGTACCTCTCAGCCATATCCGACTCTAGGGTCCAGTGCTCATAGCCAAAGAGCCAGCACTGTCTGCATCCGCAGACCCTTCTATGGTCATTTGGCAGGCATGGCTAGATACTGGAGTGCATGGAATGCTGTTTAACTTCTCACCAAAGTGATACCTATGTATCGACTTGCAATTTCTTGCTTTCAAACTGCTAGGTTGGCATAAGCTAGGACAGAGATGGGAGCTCACTCCCTTGTGCAGCACTCAGTTCTCGAAGGCTTGCCGACCTTCCAGTCATCAAGCTCAGCATTTTAACCACTAAGCCACCCATATTAGATGACTTTAAAAATAATTTGGGAATTTGTATATGTGAAGTATATTAGAAATCATTAGTCATGAAGATGGAATCCCCACCCTAAATTTAAAAGCAGAATGCATATTTTAAAAACAGACTCACTGATCAAACAGAATTTTACTTTGGTACCTTTGTATGCCCCTTTTATTCCATCATACTGGGGATGGGGGGACATATACAGATTTTTCCTCAGTGAGTCTGCCTTCTCCCCATGAGCTAGACCTCAATTTCCTTAACATGGGCAAAATTAGAATGTCTGATGTGCACACAAGCATCACAACTCTGAATTCACGACAGTGGGTTGTTTCATTTCTTTTCTTGCTATCCATAAGAAGCAGAACTTCAGTTCTGAAATCTTCTCCCTGTTTATATTTTTGAACTTCTGGTGGATTGTCAAAATTGCACTCCTCTATCTAATTTATGGGACTGCAGTGGCTTAGTGGTTAAGACAATGAACTTGATGACTGGAAGGTCAGCAGTTCAAGACCCGAGTCCTGCACAATGGAATGAGCTCCCATCTCTGTCCCAGGTCATGTCAACCTAGCAGTTCGAAAGCAAGAAATTGCATGTAGATAAATAGATACTACTTTGGTGGGAAGGTAACAGCATTCTGTACACTCCGGTGTTTAGTCATGCCTGCTACATGACCACAGAAACATTTACAGACACAGACAGCACTGGCTCTTTGGCTGTAAATGGAAATGAGCACCGAACCCTAAAGTTGGATACGACTGTCTTTTGAGCAAGGGCGACCTTTACCTTTACCTATCTAATTTATTAATTTTAGAATTATCTTTTATATTGTTTTAAAATCATTTGTAAATATGTTTTTTTTAAAAATAGATCTTGTTCCAGATTGCTTACAGGGCACGGTGTGTGTGTGTGGTAGAATAAGATGAATACATATTTTCAATAATAACATTTAAACAAAAATGAAGATGAATGTCATCATCATAGTCATTGTCATCAGGGTTCTTTGCCGGCACCCACCTGGCTACTGTTGAAGACAGAAGTCTGAACTTGATGGACCTTGATCTGACCTTGTGTGTCCTTCTTATGCCTGTTTTCATTTGTGTGGATCAGTGAGGACAAGATTAGGCTGAAGCCTACAGTAGAAGGGATAAATCAGAATGGCTGTAGCAGCAAATCTATCTCTTGAAATTGGAAACTGCTCACATATTACTGGAAAAGTGATGTTACAAGGTGACATTGTGTTGGCCAAGACTGATTAGTCAAGAGATCATAAGATCATTGCCCTGGGGTTGTATTGCATTTCTTTTTGGCCTTATTTGATTAATCTCAGCTTTCTAAGAAACATTTATCACAATGAGTTTAACACCGGCTCAGTCAAGAGAGGGGATAAAGGATTCTTGAGAAATGCCCGTCTCACTATTTCTAAAAAGTTTTATTTCCATTGTGCTACATCAGCTTTCATCTTGTTAAAGGTGAACTTCAAAGCATTTAAATAGCAAGTGAAAAAGGAGATAGGATGCAGAGGAAGAAGGGAATGACTCCTTCTACCATTGACCTTCCCACAGTTTGACATTCTAAAACAGGAGGTGGCCAACCTACGGCCCGTGGGCTGGTCCCAGCCTATGGTACCATTTCATGTGGCTCACTGTTGCTCTTTCCCACTACTGGAAGTGGAAGCATTTATGGCAACCAGAAAACGTGCCAGTGCCTGCCATAAACAATGCAGTAAATGCACCCATGACTGTCGTAAATGCATTTACGACAGCTGTGGATGCATTTTACAGCAGCGTTTATGGTAGGAGAACCATGTGATTGGCCCATTCAGGTGTCTGAGGGGCATGGTCTGGCCCACTGTGCAAAAATGTTTGGAACCCCTGTTCTAAAACTCCAGTTTACCTCTCACCTGTATCATAAGAGCCCTTACTATTTTTCAGAGACCTATAGTGAAGAGGGTCTCCTTGTGTCATATCAGGGCTTTCAATGGCAACAGATACAGCTGACTTGAATGTAGATATTCCATGTTATATAAAGCTGGAAAACATGTCATATAAAAATTTCATCGCTTGTGTTTGCTGCACTCTAACCTTAGATACTTGAATATTGGTATTTGTTTAATCCCCTGGCCATACTATTTGGGGGATTCTAGAAATCATAGTCTGGGGAAAAAAACTTTTCCATACTTTGGTACTGAAGATTACTTCCAATGAAATTACAGACCATATCTCTTGGTGTTTTAGAGGAAGTGTTACATTTAAATTTAATTTAAATACTTCACTCTCAAATGCCCTTAGTTACAGACCTCTACTTGCTTATAGACTACAGTCCAATCTCAAACAACTATTGACAGACAACAGCACAAAAGTGAAACAGAGATGGGAATGTAACCCTGTTGCAAACCCAGATGTCAGCTTTGCCCCCACATTCACTCTGGAAACAGTATTACTGGACCCAACAGTGCCACACACAAGATTAAAGGCAGTTTTACTTGTTCTTCTGTCAATGTGATTTATGCTATTTCTTGCCAAAAATGCCCTTCTGCTCTCTATGTAGGACAAACAGGACAATCTTTGCACAAAATAGTTAATGGACATAAATCAGACATCAGGAGTGGCAACACAGAGAAACCTGTTTCAAACCATTTCAATCTACCTGGATACTCTACCTGGAGACTTGAAAGTTGCGATTATAGAACAGAGAAATTACAAGACTAGGATCCAGAGAGAGACAATAGAAATAAAATTCATCCATCTGTTGGACATCCATCACAAAGGTTTGAATATTAGCCAAGGGTTTCTGGGACATTATCAAATTTGATACATGGATTGTTATATGCTGCTATATACTTTGTATATTTTGTTACATTATACCACCTTCACAATCTTTCCTGTAAAATTATCTTTCACAACACGTCTCACAGAACAAAGGATGTGCTCACACAGTAACACAAAGGTTAAACTCATTAGCAAATATTCAATGTGAGATGTTTGTTTTGTATCTTCCCACTATTTGCAATTGAAAAGGGGACATTGAAAGCTAACCCAAATAATAGCCAGATATCATCTGCTATTGCCAGTTGTAAAAAGCCATACTGATTTGCATACTTGTCTGTCATGCTGCCTAATCACTCTGTGCCTCTGTATCTGATGTATATAAACTGATGCTATGAAGTTTCACTCCCATGTCTGACAAAGTGGGGTTGATCCATGAAAGTTCGCATTAAAATATAACAGTTAGTCTTTAAAGTGCTACAGTGTTTTTGTTTTGTTTATTCTCTGATTCGTTAAATTTAGGAGAGGCTAAAGCCTATGTGTCTACCTAGTTACCACAGTGGACAGATTTCACTGTCTATCTATCACTATTGCCAGTCCTGACAGTGAAAACTCTCTTTTATTGCTTTAAAAAAATTAAGTAGTCCTGTCAAGAAGAACCTCTCGGAGTTTGTGGCCCATTATACTCTGCAACTCTGTACCTTGAGATCCTGACTACCAGTTCCTCCCTTGACTAGGATGTGTCTGAAGAATTCAAAGGCACTAAAGAGACTGGAGCCTTCCTTCTAGAGTCAGAGTAAGTGGAATAATTTGAGAAGGGGGCAGGGATAGTCCAGCAGGAAGCAGAAGATTTGAGAACATTGATGAAGGTGGTTGAAGAGGAGTCGCTGAGGCTGGAAGAGATAAAAAGAATGCCAGAGGGTTTGGTGGTGGAAGGAATATGCCAAGAGACAGGGAAAGCAGAGAGAGGGGAAAAGAAGATCTTAGCCCCTGGAGGGTCTGGTGAGCCCTTTGCCTGAGAAATCAGGACCACCAGAGGAGGAGCACCCATTGCCCCCCAAATAGATCTACATCTTTAAAAAAGACCCCAGGTCTGCTTTGGAGTTCCTTTAGCAAAGTCAGAAAGGCAACCCTGGGAGAGGAGGCCCTTTTACTGGGAAAAGCAACAGGAACATGAGTGGCAGTAGAGAGACCTGCCACACTGGACAAGGGGGAACTGGCTTCCTCCAATCTGACACTGGTAAAGGTTGCCCCATAATTTGTGTTCAGTGCCAACAGGATATAACCTTCTCCTAAAGAAAGGAGTCTGACCAGGTTGTCCTGCTATGGTAATAGAGTAGACCCTACTGCCAGCATCTTAATGCCAATCGTCAAGCAGCAGTTAACTAACCTGACAACCCTGAGGAGTAGCGGCCTTGTTGAAGTCCACATGGAGGAGTGATCATCCCCAAGTGGATTGTAACCCACTTGAATCCATCTTGATGGAGGGCAGCAGCTTCATCAACACTGACCTGGGGCTGAGGAGGAGTTTGTGTGTTAAAAGGACTAAGAACCAGGTGGGATTCAATTTTTTTTTACTACCTACTCTGTGGGCATGGCATGGTGGGCATGGCCAGGTGGCCATGTGACTGGGTGGGCATGGCCATGTGCCATGTGACTTGCTCCTCCTTCTCTTTCTGAGTGATTTTTCAAATGTGGTGGTCTTGGAGGGGGGAGAAGGAAGACCACCAGGAGGCTTAAAATAGATTCTACCAGGCACAGAAGGGGTTAAGGGTGCCAAGTTGATGATTCCTAGGGAAGGAGACCAGATGAGGCTGTGGAAAAGGAAATTATCGATTTTTTAAAAGTGTCCCTTCCGGTCCATCTTTTTCTCCCTCTCCCGGAAGATGACGGAGAAGGTTGTTATGTGTTGGGGGAGGGAGGATTTAGGAGGCAGGCACAGGCCTACAATGGATGGGGCCAGCCAGAATTTCTACTACCGGTACAGGCGTACCAGGGTGTACCAGCTGAATTCCACCACTAAGGACAAGAAAGTGACTCACAGAACTGGATCAGTGGTATGGGTGTCATGCTATGATTCGGAAGGCAAATGGAAGACTACTGCATTATATTGTTCCAAGGACAATCTTCATAGCTGACAGTCAATATTTGGAATCAGATATGGTACTGGAATAAGAAACAGCTGGTTCAGTGACTTAACCAGAACCATGGAATTTGGAGCATACAGTGAAAAACCAGCATGCTGAGTACCCTTTCTGTCACAGTGAAGTAACTGCTTAGAGAATTATTACCTGCTCTTGCATTATTGTTGGAAGATAATAAACCATTTTATACCGCATCCAAAAAACTGGAATGTGTGGGCTGCAATAATGGAAGAAGGCAGGTGGGTTAACAAACCCCCACAGCTTTTCTCCTTATCAAGCACACAGTATAAAATGTTCTCTCTGTGCCTGAGTGAAAGAGATGTCATAATTAAAGGAGCAATAACAGGGCATCCTTTCTATCCATTGACTATTAAATCTCATTATTTTATTGCAACATGTATATTCAAGCCAATTGCCTCATTTCTTTTTATTCTTTTCCTGTCATAATTGTCAACACCATACAAAACAGTAACTTGCATAACAACTTCTGCTGGTGTGGCTGAGGTTATAATAGCAGGAGCTACAAACTGGAGGCCATAGTTCAAATTCAAATCTGTTCTCTGTATGACTTTATGAAAGTAGACCTCTTTTGGCCTCAGCTCCTAATCTGAGTTCCAAAATATTTTTACTATTTTCTCACAAGCTTACACACATCATTTCTCTCATTTCAAGAGAAGAATTATCACTGTCTCAAAACTGATGTCTTAGACAGAAAATATTTCAGTAATTGTCCTATTATTGCCTAGGCATTTGTTTCCATTTAGAATTTTTAACATTATTTTATTCAGATGCCAGATGCTCAACATTTGTTTTTCCCATTTAAGGCTAAGGTAGCTGTAGACCTATGACTATCATTGAATACCAGTTCTCATCAACCCTTGACAACCCTGGCATGATAAGCAAGATAAAACTTGTACATCAGCATCCCATGGAGATCCAGATATTTCTCACCTCTGCTCTGAGGCAAAATCTTGGTCCTACATGCAATATTTAATCACTGGTTATGCATGTGAAAAGTCATAGGTGAACAAAATGAATAATACATACCAGCTGAAATCCTGTTGAGTAACTACACTTGTATAACTCAATGTTAAACAAGTGTAAAGGTAAAGGTCACCCTTGCTCAAAAGCTAGTCGTATCCAACTCTAGGGTTCAGTCCTCATCTCTGTTTTATAGCCGAAGTGCCAGTGCTGTCTGCATTTGCAGGCATTTCCATGGACAAGTGGCAGGCATGCCTAGACACTGAAGTGCACAGAACACTGTTTATATTCCCACCGAAGTGGTACCTATTTATCTACTTGTAATTTCTTGCTTTCAAACTGCAAGGTTGGCAGGAGATGGGGCAGAGACGGGCACTCATTCTGTCATGCAGTACTCGGGATTTGAACTGCTGACCTTCCGCCTCCCAGTCAGCATCTTAACCACTTGAGCCTGCTCATCAAACCAACAGGTAACTGCTTCCATACGCACATTGAGGAAACTGCATAGCTGATCAGGCACATAGAAGTGGGCAATCCTTGTTACCAAGGCAAAATACCCAGCACATTTATACAGGCACAAAATTATATTGTACCTAGACCAACAAGATTCCAATCACTGAGTTAATTTTTTTTAAATAAAGGCACAGATACTGTATGGTATAGTGCTCCAAAATGAGATGCAGGCTGTAAGCATTCCACTCCGTTTATGAAATCTGGCCTTTGTACCCTCCAGCAATCACCTGAACTGCTGTTTATCTTACACGGTGATATGTGGAAAGTGTTAAATTATTTGTAACCACTGTACAGCAAAGTGGGGCAGGTTTTAGGTAATTTTATGTTCAAATGCAAGTTTCCCAGTTCACCCCTTTTCGCCCAGCTAACAAACACATTTGGACTAGATACTTGAGAGAAAGTATCATTTAGTCACAAAATGAGGTCTGAAGTTACATGTGCTCAGGAGTTTTGGTAATGTTGGTTTAGAAAGTAAACTCTTTCTTCCAGCCATGCGGCCTGGAAGATAGAGGAGTTCAAAAGGACATATTTCCTCTTCCAATGCAAAAAGCAAGAGAAAGAAGGCCAGAGCAAAGCAAAGGCTTTAACACATGCAAATATGGTCATGTGATCCCTGAGGCAGGAAAGAACCTTTCTAATTGTAATTACAGGCAAACAATGCAAAACAATTTCCTTTAGGTCAGGCTAGTCTTTCATGTCTCTCTGGATACTGCATTCTGGGGTTGCACTAGAATACTCAACAGAAAGAACTGTCCTGAGCATTGGAACAGGGCCCTTTCAATGGTAGTCTTGTAGTTACATTTTAGGTGGGAATAAGTATTATCTGGATTACAATTTCAGACATCTGGCATGGCCATTGCATAAACCAGCTGGGGTATTATAGGAGTTGTAATAAGCTTTCTAACTGTGGTTTGCCCCTAAAGGGATAAATGACCCCACCACTGGTGATTCCTAAAATGTCCTCACTAAAATCTACTTTTAATTAATTTCATTGTTTTGACAAAGTTTGTTTGCATCAAGCACTGTAATGTGTTTTTCATCTGATTCTCTTTAAAAATGTTTACTACATATTCATTCTGTCTACCACTTTTTGAGAACAATAAGATTCCACACTTCATTGGGATATGTGCAAAAAAATATGAAGAGAACATACAAAGCTGCCGTCTACTGAATCAGATATTTCGCTCTCTCTGCTCAAGCATTCTGGATTCTAATTGGTTTCCCCAGATCCTTGACATCAACTTTCCTGAATATTGCTATATCTTTCATTGAAGGAGGAAAAGAAAGATGTCAGATTGGACTTGGACCATCCATATACAAGTCATATGCTTTTGCATTGAACTGTCACACTTAGCAGAATTCTCGGAACATAAATAAATTCTCTATCCATTTACTCTGATCCAGTAATATTTTGATCAGATCAGCAGGAAACATTGGGTCATATTGCACCTATTTCTCAACCAAGGGGAAAGGAGATCAGCTTTACTTGTGTCTCAGATTTCATTTTCATTCAGATCCCTTACCATATTTTTCAAGGGTTGGAAAATTCCATATTTTTAGTCATTTCCTCTAATGAAATCATCTAGCAGAACTAATCCAAACATGGGCTTAATTTATCAGCATTTGGCAGTCTATAGAGCCATGCTCCTGCCCAAATTACTTCTGACAAGTTTCTTAATATAAAACCAAAATATCTACAGGGAGCTTGTTCTTTAGTCAGCTGGCTGTATGGAATGTTTTCAATTGATTTTAATATATGTTAATAAAGGAACAATAAACCTTCTTCTCCCCAGTTGCTCATAGAACATTTGGCAACTCAGAGGACTGGGAAAAAGAACTGGTAGGGTTATTTTCAATCTATTTCACACTGCATATGGCCTATTTCAAGATCTACAGATCTGTAGGACTCAACTAAATGGAGTCAAATTAAGAGCAGAAAGATTCAACTAAGCATTCTTCTCCTTCTCCTTCTTCTCCTTCAAGTGCCATATTGGTGCCATATTGGCTATCCTCATGGTGATCAGGCATGAAGATTGGCCTGGGAGCAATATAATGCAATGACCTTCCATTTGCCTTCCACATCACAGCATGACACCCTTACCACTGATCCAGTTCTGAGAGTCACTTTCTAGTCCTGAGCCCTTTGGCACAAAAAGCCCCAGGCCAGTATTGATGAAGCTGCTGCCCTCCATCAAGATGGATTTAATTGGAATTTAATCCACTTGGAGACCATCACCTTCGCAGTGGACATTGTCACCCAAGGCCGTTAGTCCTTGGAGTTATCAGGTTAGTTAACCATCTCCTGACTATTTCCATTGAGTCACTTGCAATATGGTCTACTCTATTACCATAGCAGGACAACCTGGCCAGACTCCTTTGTTTAGAGAAGGTTATATCCTGTTGGCACTGAAGACAAATCATTGACAACCTTTACCAGTCTCAGATTAGCTTCCCTTCATCTTGTATTAGGTATAGCACTACCAGCCCCCAACCCCAGGTTAGGGTTGAAAGTTAATTGAATTTTAAATAAAATTGTGGACCAAGCCTTTTCACCATGCAGTATATTGAACGTGTCTGGCCTCTTTATTTCACTGGCGGGGAGGGAAAAGTGGAATGTAAAGTCAATACAAGCCAGACAACAATGTCATATACCAAAAAAATACAGAAATAATGGACTAATGATATAAACACACAGTGTATATTGTATAGGATTCAGGAATTAAGCATGTAGAAAACTATAATGTGTTGAAGCACTGCTAATAATTTATAACACACTTTGAGATTGGAGGCTGAACAATTTGACCCAGGTTCAAACCCATGTTTTCATAGTCTCAAATCATAATCTGATACCCTGCTTAGACTATTTTCACATACCGAGGAAAGGCAAATAATCATTTGTACACATGGTTCTCTGTGGTGGCTGAAAACAGTAAAAAACTATAGTTAGAAAGGTTTTTCCCCTGCTGACCTTATTGAAACTTCACTTTGCCTAAATTATATGTGAAGTGAAGATATTTTTATTTCCAAAGGCTTTTAAAATAATGTTATGGCTGTGTTCTTTCATTCTTTTGTTACACTGATATCTGTCTTGCCACAGGCAAGTCATTCTTTTGGATCCAAGACAATAACATACTGTAACTGAAAACTATTAAAGGAAGAGGGGAGAAAGAGAAAAGACATAATAAAATAAATATACAGCAGAAGGCAATAGTACAAAAGGATAATTCTAAGTATAAAAGATTAATTCTAATGCAAGAGGATAGAGTGAAACAAAGATATGACCTGAAACTCCTTATGTACTTCGGTACCCCTGGAAACAGTAACAGCGTGGTTTCAGTTAGCCAAATTCACATTTGCCCTGTGTGGCCCATGGTTATACAGTATAAACAGAAAAGCACCTGCTATTGATGGTCTATGCTGAAGCTCAACAGCCAGGACAATGACAATTGATTTGAACGAAATTGATAAGGAGACCCCTCTTCCTCTTCCTTTTCCTCCTCCTCCTGTTGAGGGAGATACAGGTGTCTGACACTTCTAGCAGCCTTCACCAGCATTATTTGATGTTCTTATAATAATTATTTGATGCTATCGCTACACCTTCCTCTGTCTCTGTCACATGCTCTTTGTCCTTGCCCTCTTTCCACATACAGTGATACCTCATACAACATCCAAACTTGGTTCCACAAGTTTGGATTTTATACAGATTTGGACTTTGTATGAGGAATGCAAAATCCTAGCCGCGATGCCTCATACAACATCCAAATCCTTGCCGCGATGCCTCGTACACATCGTTTCCATAAAGATAAATTGTACTGTAACAGCACAGATTTCAGGGCAAAGTCAAAGAAACAGACAGGAAACTGACAGAACTTTAAGAAATCATTGTATAAAGGCTAAATACATTACAAAAACATGTCAAACAACCCTGATTTTAGGGGACAAACCATACAACAAGTTTTTAACTTTTGAAAACTTTATGAAGTGCAGGTTTAAAAGTTAACATGTCCAATCATGCAGCACAGTGTTAATCTGCAGCCATGCGGCTGATCATCCATTTTGTACAAGCTACTGTAAACAATTACTGGATGGAAGCAAGGACAAAATAGATGCCAACATGTCCCATCATGCAGCACAGTGTTAATCATCCAAACAGCAGCAAACACCAAACAATTGCCCACCGCACCAAACAGTGCTCCCCCAAAAAAGACCAACATAAGAAAAATTATGGAGCGTGCAATCTGTTTTTAAAAACCACAGCAGCAAACACCAAACAATTGCCAACCCCACCAAAAAATTGTTCTCCCCCATCCACCTCCCCACCCCAAGCCAATCGGAAACAGAAAACCTCATTTACCTATCTTTCCACTGTGCCAAAGAATGGTCCAAGAACCTGAAGAATGCTGCAAAAATCCCAGAAATATTTCCAAAAATTCTGATGATTTTTTTTTAAAAAAATCCAAATTCGCGCTCAAAACCTCTCCTAAACACTCTTCACCTTGTGCAAAACCCACAAGAGCAATGCACACATGCGTCCTGCCTTTTATCCTGCCCAGGCACAATGTAACCTGGAAAAAACACCAATGCCTCATACAAAGTCGCAGCGACTTTGTATGAGGCAACTTTTTTCAAGGAATTAGGCGATGTTGTATGAATTCGATGCTGTACTAAGTGGACTTTGTATGAGGTATTACTGTACTGTATGTGGTATGGAATTTCAAGACATTCTCTCCAAATAGGTAAACCACTTTATTTACCCCTCATTAAGTGGTAAAATGCTAGAACCTGTGCCTTCATACACATAGTTAACAACTTGAGTTCCCACGGCCAGGAGTCTAAAATTCATTGGCATTTGGCCAGGACAGCTATTGCAAACAAATACCTTTCTGAATAAACATAACCCATCTCAGGTCAAGCAAAGAATATGAGAAGAAAAGTAAAAAAAACACAGATTTTCCTCATGCTAAACTAGAGACATAAAATGTATTACACAAAGCTGAAAACCTATACACGTAACACTGCCAATGCAAGCAAGTGTGGACCTAAACCAGGGGTGGCCAAACTTTTTGTGCCACAGGCCAGTCACGTGGTTCCTCCTGCTGTAAAACGCATCCACGGCCATTGTAAATACCTTTACAACAGCCATAGGTGCATTTACGGCAGTATTCTGTAACATGCACAGGGGCATTATATGCATGCATGAGCACATTTTACTTTCACTTCCGGTAGCAGCGAAGGCAGTGTGAGCCAGATGATTTGGCACTGCAGGACGGGTCTGGCCCACAGGCCATAATTTGGCCACCTCTGACCTAAACTTTGGGCATAGAGGAAAATTAGATGCATGACTAGAATTGGACTTTCCCATTAACCCAATGGGAAAAATCCCAAAACAGACACTTTTGATGTGTTTTTGGAGTCTTTACTTCCGTTAAAATAGAGACCTTCTGAAATGTTTTCATAATTCAGGACTCTGAAATAGAGGTTAACATACATATTCCTGGTTTCATACATATTTTGTAGTACCCTACTATTTTTGCCTTTGTTTTATTGTTTTTGGAGGGGTTTGCTCCCATTTCCTTTATTGTTGCCTGGAGTATGAGGTACCACCGTATACAAATATGACTTGCTTTAAAGCAAGGGAGATCTTTACCTATGAAATATCGAAAAAATTCAAACCAAATTAAAATGTTTAAAGCATTGCCTTATAAACTCTTTGATCAGTGATCAGACATGATGCCAGGAATTCCATGAAATTGTAATTGGAGATGGCAGGAGTTCTCTGTTTTGTTCTCTGTTGGTACTTTCAGAAGCAGGAGCCCTGTGTCACAGTCATGGGTCAGCTGGCTCCTAGATATACCAGCTCTTCTTCTACCTGGCCGGGGGGGGGGAGGGGAGGTAAGAAACCTGATTCCTGTCCAAAGCATTAAATGGATCACCATCGCCATCGCCATAACCATTTTCTTCTTCTTCTTCTTCTTCTTCATGTCCCATATCAAATTCTGAATATTGGCTATCATCATGGTGATCAGCCATGAAGATTTTCCTGGGAACAATATAATGCCGTGGCCTTCCATTAGTCTTCTGACCCACAGCATGTCACCAGTTCCACAAGTCACTTTCTGGTCCAGAGCCCTTTTTGGCACACAAAGTCCTCCTCATCCTCAGACCAGTTTTGATGAAGTTGCTGCCCTCCATCAAGATGGATTTAAGTGAGATTTAATCCACTCAGGGACCATCACCCTTCCCTGTGAACTTTGCCACCCAAGGGCATTAGTCCTCAGAGTTGTCAGGCTAGTTAACCACTGCCTGACAATCAACTTTGAGTTGCTGGCTGTAGGGTCTATTATATTACCTTAGCAGGATAATCTGACCATATTTCATTGGATGGATAAGATCCATTAAGCATTTTGAGCAGCAACTGCATGACACAGGAAGATGGCATAACATCAGAGAATTCAGGGTGACCATCTCAATAATCATTATACCAACCCTGTAATATAGACTAGTATTAATAATCCTCAGCTGCTAATATACATTTACTCAGGGAACTGGTGAGGTGGCTGGAGAGAACAGGTGCTTAGAAGTGAGAAGTACTACAACCTACATCTTGTAGGTTAAATTGGGAGATGGGGAAGGGTGGACATTCTTTTCATCTAAACTTCTTGAGGATTCTATTTTTTGTTTGATGTGGTTCACTACAAATTTGATTGCCTTGATTGCCTTTCTGTTCTAATAAGACACTTAGATAGTGGACATCATGGTAAAAGAATATTCACTCAGTAACACACTGTTCTCGCAATGAAAACAAAACAAAAATGTGGTAGCAATAGCAACATAAGAGAACTAATAGGTCAATACTGGAAGAAATCAACCCTGACTGTTCATTGGAGGGACAAATAGTGAAGATGAAGCTAAAGTACTTTGGACATCAAATGAGAAGGGAGGACTCACTTGAGAAGGCCTTGATGCTGGGAAAGGTGGAGGACAAGAGAAGAAGGGGGCGTCCAAAAATGAGATGGATAGATGGTATTGTGGACACAATGGGCACAGAGCTTGGCGGGCTGTGGAGAATGGTGGAGGACAGAGGTGCCTGGAGGAAAATGGTCCATGGGGTCGCAAAGGGTCGGAATCGACTGTGCGACTGAACAACAACAGCAGCAGCAGCAACATGACATCAGCAAAAAGAGATACAAAGCAAAAATACACTGTGATGACCTGCTTTCCAGACGTACAGATAAAAGTCATTTCCAGGTAGTTTTTCTGGCCACAAGCCTCATAGTTTCCCAGTAGGTAATGATGATGTAAGCATTATCTCTGAGTAAGGAGAAATTCCAGCAGAGCTTTCCCAAGCACTTAGCCATTTCTGTCTGTATTCTGCTGACGAAAGGCAGCAGTACAGATTCAATTTTTTGGTCTGTCATGCTCATTGTTGTCTAGAATGTTTGCAGGAGGCTATCTAGGGTTCAGGACAGTGAAGAGTTTGGAATGTTACTTTTTAAAAAGTTATCCGTTCCTCTTATTAGGGCATATTATTAATATACTTTGCCAATAAGTTAGTTGTTTAGATTTGAGCCTGCTTGCCTCAGACATCATCAGATATTTTAATTGTTTTTCAGTTGTTTGGTATTGTTTTGGTTTATTTCATTGTCTGTATGCCACCCAGAGTGGGAAATATCCCAGATGGGTGGTATAAAAATGTGATGAATGAATAAATAAATAAATACAATTATTGATTTGTTGTTGTTTAGTCACACAGTCAAGTCTGACCCTTTGTGACCCCATGGACCACCACATGCCAGGCTCTTCTGTCCTCTGCCATCCTCCACAGCCCACACAGATCTACGCCCATTGCATGAACAATGCCATCCAGCCATCTCATCCTCTGCCATCCCCTTCTCCTTTTGCCTTCTATCTTTCCCAGCATCAAGGCCTTCTCAAGTGAGTCCTCTCTTCTCATTTGGTGGCCAAAGTACTTGAGCTTCAGCTTCAGAATTTGTCCCTCCAATGAGCAGTCAGGGTAGATTTCCTTCAGGATTGACTGATTTGATCACCTTGCAGTCCAGGGGATTCTCAAGAGTCTCCTCCAGCACCACAGTTCAAAGGCGTCTATTCTTCTGCACTCAGCCTTCCTTATAGCATTGGCTTAAAAATAATCTTCACTGTTAGCTCTCTTTACAATGTTTTTAAAGGAACTCATAGTGGTACTTGTAACTAAGTTACTTTAGATTTAACTTTAGGGAGTAAGACTGATAGAGTGGCATAAAGCTGAAAACATCCACTCAAAAATGTCACCGAAAATGTTCTTACAAGGTAGCTAGGAAATATGGCTGGAAAATGTTGTACTTTATGCTAGGAGTAGTCAAAACATGCCCGATGGAATAAGACACAAAAAGTGGCCTACATATCTTTTTTAAAAGGACTCCAGAAGTTCCTTTAATTTATTTTTTCCATTTGTATGCCGCCCAATCAGGAAGCCTGACTCAGGGCGGCTCACACAATAATCATACAATATATATATAACAATCCAAGTATACAATATACTCAATACACAATACTCAATAATTATACAGTATTCAATTCAAACAATATACAGTATTCAATACAAACAATACCACATCACAATACTACAGCAGCCTCTCTGCCCCAGCCTCAAGTAAATCAAGGGGTGTGTGGTGAAGTCCTACTGCCCGCTGCCACTGCAAAAGTCTTTTGAGCCCCGGCCAAGTGCAGGGCCCAGGGTGGGGTGGTCCTGGTGCCCATTGCCACAAGCAGCCTCTCTGTCCCAGCCACAGGAGTCCGAGGGTGGTGGTGAAGTCCTGCCACCGCAGAAGCCTTTGAGCCACAGCCAGGGGCGGGGTCAAGGATGCTGGTGGTGGGGTGGTCCTGACGCCCATTGCCAAGGCGGCCTCTCTGCCTCTTGTGCTCTCTGGAGTACATGAGGAAAATGTTTACCATAGTTTGAAGGCCCCTTGCTCCTTCTGCACATGGCAATTTTTAATTATTTTTTCTGTGGATAGGAGAGGATGCTAGCCAGCTTTGTCTGTTAACCCCCACTCCCACCCATAAACACATTTTGTAGGTAAATTTGTTACAGAAGGAGGCACAGCCTTCCAAGAAAGCAGGCATGGGTTTTGTAAGGTCCTCTCAACAACTGGGAATTTCCTGCCCCTGCTTTATAGCCTTAAATCCAGTAACACTATTCTTATTCTTTGTACTACCTTTGAACTCGATTCTAATAATGTTGCTCTTTGCAGCCTAGGCCTGTGATGGTGAACCTTGGCACTCCAGAAGTTCTTGGACTTCAATTCCCAGAAGCCCAAGCACCCTGTGAATCTTCACGAATTCCTCACGAATGGGTTTACTGTGATTCATCTGGCCCGCGCTGCCCTCATTGCATTTTACTTCCACTTCCAGGAGCGACGAGGGCAGCGCAGGCCAGATGAATCGCAGAAAAACCATTTGTGTGGAGTCACAGGGTGCAGGGGCTTCTGGGAATTGAAGTCCAAGAACATCTGGAGTGCCAAGATTCACCATCACAGGCCTAGGAACTGACTCTTTGGCTGTAAACGGAGATGAGCACTGCCCCCTAGTTAGACACGACTAGCTTTCAAGCAAAGAAAACCTTTACCTTTACTACAATACATTTGGAAACAAATATTTATGGATTTTGTCATTTAGGAGATAATCCTGCCTCTCCCTCCCCCCCACCCCCCTTTTGTCTTGCATATTTGACATCTCAGGTCTGAGGGTGGAAAGTTTTACATTGTCTGAATGGATAACTTTGTAAAAGAAAGAAGTATGCATTTGTCTCAGTGTTTGAAATGTGACCCTCAAAGAGGCATAGAAACAAACCATCAAACAGAATGAGCAAAGGAGAGACTGCCACCAGTATTAAGCATATGAAGAATTTCTGCTAAATTTCTTTTTCTTGGCTAAGACAGGTTGTCTTAATAAATTGATACATCCTCTGGCATGCTGCTGAAACAATATTAGCCCCCAGGAAGGTTATTGCCTCCGGTGTGAGAATAAAATGATGAATGCCTGTTCTTTCACTGAGACGTCTGCATTCTGTGTGCAGTGTTTTTCTGCAAAACTAGCGTCTTTTCACATTGTAAAGCTAAGCACGAACCCACAGCAGGCACAAAAAGACAGGCTGATTGATCAAGAAGATGCAAAGAACCCAAGCATTCCTGCAACTCACTTAAAAATCTGTGCAACAAGGCAGCAGGTATTATAGTTATCAATTGTACAATTTGCATCAAAAACATCACAAATGGGAACACGGTGACTGGGAATAACAGAGAACACCTTGCTATCTCCCACACAAGAAGAATGTTTTTGACATGTCTTATTCCTGAGTGTGAGACAAAATAAAGATTTACATTCATGAAGTGCCATCTAATTAGGAGCCATAGAAGGTCTCTACTTGATATCCCTCATAACATCCTTGACCTGAAGTATTGTGAAAGGAATGGTCCTAAAAAGTTAACTTTTCTGAGCTTTACTCCCATACTTTCCCCTTCTGATCCTCCCTTCGTCTTTAATAATGGACACAAAAATGCATTAAAATGAAGCCTTAGCTATCACCAATGCATATTAATCCTTACATTCCAATTTCTATACTGCTGGCATTAAGCTATTTGTGGATTAGAGGAAGCCAGAGATAGCATTGGCCCAGCATAAGCTAGCAGAAAATAATACCCTTCCATCAAATGAAAACATCCTTTGAGTATTTATGATAATATAAAGCCAGAAACCATGGAAGGGATCGGCTATACCTCCTTGCTCTAGTGAGCTGGGAGAACTAGCACAACTTTTCCATTTCTGCAGTGTCAAATTATGAGGCTGTCAGCAAAGGTGTGAAAGTAAGAAGCAGCCTTATAACACCCAAAATGGTTTACCATGTACTATCACTTGCATATTGTCATCATTCGGCAATAGGTGGCAGTGCAGGGATTCAAACCTGAGTAGAATGTTTCACAAATGTAGCACCAAGAAATGACTGCTAGGATTTAGACTGAATATGATTATTGATTATTCCTGAATGAGTTACTGCTTAGGAAACATTACTTTAGTTAATCTATTGTTGTTGTTTTGCAGTACTGGCAGCGTTCTACATAACCTTTCGCAGGCTAATTGAAGGCAACACAAGGAAAAGGTTAAGAAAATCACTGCAAATATTTATTTAAACAGCAACTGCATAATTTTCAGCATCCTATTTTCAATCCTTTCCCATTTCCTTCCTGTGGCCATTCCTACAGGCAATGTGTTTTCCCCAAAGACAAATAAAAACTTACAGAGACAAGTCTACAATACAGAATAGAAAGGTAAAAAGGTACCCAGTGTGGAGTAATGGGAAGAATGATGGACCAAGACCCTGGAGACCAGGGTTTGTATCTCTGCTTAGCTATGGAAGCTCAATGAGGGAGTGGAAGTGATAAAACTACTCCTTAAATACCTCACTTTGAAAGCCCTGTTAGAATTTTCATAGGTCAGTCTTGACTTGATGACACATAATTAACTAGGAACAGGCACGTGCTGGTATATCGGGCAATTGGACTTTGTCCCACCCTGCCCTCACCTCTAGTGCCCTGGGGCACCAATAGCAATGTATGGGATTTCCCCCCAAATAGGCGCCCCCACCACTCCCTGTCCAGCACCTTCCCATGGTGCCCTGCACACCCCTGACTAGGAAGATACAAATGCTGGAACAACCAGTCTCACAGATGCCATTCCACATCGTAAATAACCTCCAAAACATCTCTTGTTCCAGTACTTTTTTAAAGCATCATCTCAGCCTAAAAACCTATATATTTCTTCATAACCTCTCAAAGTTATGCATTCTGTTTCAGCTTTTTGTGTCACTGACGGGGTTCAGGGAAAGGTCTTGGTGGGTACATGGATCTTTGATTGTTCACAGCTGTTGGCTCTACCTTATCTCTGTCCTCATTATTCTGTCTTTTATTGCTTCCTTTCCTATTTACCTTAAGGTCTCCTTGAGTCTGCATGTCTCAATTCTCCCTTCATTCTTCTACACTTATGTGTTCAAAGGAATAGTATGCAAGAACAGATGGCTCCGTCTATTTCTGCCCTATATTGTTTCCAAACATGTCCATTGAAGAATCTGTTTCATCACCTTTCTGAACAAATATCTACAGAAACATCCCAGCTTATCTATACTCTGGAGGTACAGTTTTTATTTGAATTTCCTTGAACATCCTTGCTATGTTTGTGACTCCATCCACATGGCAAAGCAAGTTCTGCTGCAGTATTGTTTCAGCAATGCTGCTTAAGTCATGTGGTGCTATATATGTCACCCCTCATATCTGCAGTTTGAGTTTATCACAGGTCTAAATATATTCAATATAAATCCTGAAATAAATTTGTATTCTATGGTGTATTAACAGAGTTGGCCATTGTAATTAGACAGAGCAAAGGCAGCCATTGTAGACACAGTGGGCACAGAGTTGGGTGGGTGGAGGAGGATGGTGGAGAACAGAGGTGTCTGAAGGACAATGGTCCATAGGGTCGCAAAGGGTCAGAATCGACTGTGCGACACGCACACACCACTTGTATGACTGAGGTATGTGCATATGAGGTTTGCAATTTTTCACTGTTTCAAGTATCCACAGAAGGTATTAGAATGTATTCCTTGTGTATATTTTGAAGGGGACTTGTATGCCACTTTTGTTTCCTTTTCGACACCTCACATATCCAGGGGACAAAATTTGAACCTGACAAGCCTCCCTATGGAAAGAAGGAAGGCACCTCCACAGAAAGGACTCAAGTGTAATATTGCCTTGAGACATCTAGAAATTTGTTTTCAAGAGCAGACAATGTATTGAACATCTCCTACAAACAGGCCTAGAGAAACCAAAACAGAAGTTCTCTTTTGATAAACTCTTCTATCTCAGCTACTGTTCTTTATCATAATCTAGTTCCCTTTTTAAAATCCAATTCATAGTTTAAAATTAGAAATAAACAAAAAACATAGTAAACATTATTGTGTGTTAATAATGGAAACAGAGAGGGCAGGATTAGAGTGTTCCCTTCTACCTGTAATAAGTGTAAAATATTTTATATGGCAGAATTAGGGAATTGTTGGGATGTTAGGGTCTTTTTACAGTCTCCCCAAAGGGCCTTCCTATCGGGAAGGAGCAGCTTGGGATGCTGGGCTGTGTTTTCCTGTGCAGAAGGCCAGTCAGATGAGTCATCTCCCCTAAAATAGAGGGTCACCTAATTTCCTGTTATTCACCAAGCTAGATCACGAGCACATGATGTCATTCCTCTTGACTTGTATCACTGCCCAGCCAATATGTAATGTCGCATGACCTGACAAACCAATCACCTTTGAGACCACACCCATTTCCTGCATTGAATTCTATGACTAATAAAACCATCTGGGTTGCCTTTGTCTCAGTTGTTCCCTCCCAGCTGGCTTCAGCAAGAAGCTCCATGTTTCTGTGTGTTTCCTTTGGGTGACTGTGTGTGAATGCATCAGGGGGGCCTGCTGCAGAGGCCTTCCCCTCCCCTCCCTTCAGCCTGAAAGGAAATAGCTTGTGTCTCTGTCTCAGGACTTGTGTGTGTTTGGAGTGTGTATGCTTGCGTGAGAGTAAACTTCAGGGTGCTGGAAAGAGGCCCTCCCATTACGACAGGGAATCACCTTCCTTACCATCTGAAGCTGCAACAGTTGGGCCTCTTCACTCTTGAACGACGGCGTCTAAGAGGTGACCTGATTGAAGTTTATAAAATCATGCACAGTGTGGACAAAGTAGATAAGTAAAAACTGTTTTCCCTATCGCACAACACTAGAACTAGGGGGCACTCCATGAAACTTTTGGGTACTAGTTCTCAAACAAATAAGAGAAAGTACTTTTTCACCCAGAGGATCACTGGTCTATGGAACTCCCTGCCAGAAGAAGTGGTGACAGCTGTCAGTCTTGACAGCTTTAAGAAAGGATTAGACAAGTTCATGGAGGACAAGGGTATCAATGGCTATAATTATGGATACCTAAGGACAATCTCCAGGTTGGAGAGATAGGCAGGATATCCCTCAATGCCATTTCCAGGGAATCCTAACCAGGGGAAGGCATCTGCTTGGGAATACCCTGAAGCAAAGGGTGAGCCACAGTGTGAGACAGAATGCTGGACTGGATGGGCTGTGGCCTGTTCCAGCAAGGCTGTTCTTATGTTCTGTAGTTTATCTCTGTTGCAATGCAGTGTTTTGGGGTGTGTTAGAAAGTTGCAAAAGGCCTGGTGTGAATGACCTGGTGCAGATGAAAGATGCTAGAAAGGATATCACCCTACATGACAAAGTCTAAAAAAGTTGTGTTCCCTTTCCTTTTTCATTTTCTGTATATGCCATGAAACTTGCTTCTGAACAAGTACCTTTTGAATTGCAGCCTTAGATGCTTAAACTCTACATAATACAGTTCAGAGTGAAATACTGTAGGACTTTAAAAACGTCCTCACACTTTACATTTTATTCTAATACACAGATGGTGTGGATTTAAGTACTCAAGTATTACTCAAATTTCTTTCCTTGTTGGAGCTTCTGGCAGAGTATTTGAAGCCTAACTAAAAGCCACAAAAACAGCAAACAAATTACCCAAATAATTCAGCTGATGAGTTATTTGTTGCCTGCTTTAGGCTTGCTCCTGAAGCTAGCAAATGGCTCTGTACTTCATTATTCATTGATTACAACCATCCAGCACAACTGTGGCTTGGCTTAATGACTCTGTCTAGACCTAGAAGTGCTTGTCAGTGGGATTATCTGCAGCGTTTTTTTGCTAGATTTCCTGGCCAAGCTGGGCAGCATGCCCCAGTGATACCATAAATCCATCTGGAAGCAAAAAGGGATTTAAAAGTAGAATAAAAACCAACAACAATTACGAGTTCTATAAATAAACAGCAGGCCAAGCCATTTCCAAGGCACAACAATGGAAATCTGAACCACATACAATCAGGGGTTACTGCAATAGGGTGCTATGTCATCAAATCTTGTTCACTTAGTATCATGAACAGTGGAATTCAGAGACCACTCCCTTCTAATCTGTGATTGTCACAGCACATTAAAATATCACATCAGGAACCCCAGTATTAACCCTTGAACATGTGTGTCTCATTTTGCATCTCTCACCTTACAGTGATCACTTCTTCATCTGCGGCATTTGTAGAAGAGTCACACATGCATGAGTGTTTCAATTACTGTAATTGCCTTACTGCTGATATTGCGAGCGCGGCGCCAAAATGGCCGCCGCGCCCTTTGCGGGCCCCCCCATCGGACGAAGGCATCCGGGTAGTTAGGGGGTGTGGCCAGCACCCTTATATAAGGGGCGGCCACAAGGCAGCCTAGCTGCCATTTTGCGAAGCGACGGAGCGGAGAAGTTTTTCCCTCTTACCTCCGTCGCTTTTACCCTCACCGGGAAGCCTCTTGGCTGCTGATTTTCTCATTTTTCGGCTCCCCATCGGCTAGCTGCGATGCCCTCAAAGAAGAAGGCGACTGCGAACGCGGCTCGTTCTGCGCGAAGGCGCAATCCGGGTCGGAGGACCGCGGCTACACCTCCCCAGCAGCCTCCTATGCCCGAGCCCACCGGGACCGGTGGGATGGGGTTAATTCCCCCTTGGCCGGAGGCTGGGGGTCCGCGTGCGGGCCCAGTAGGGGCCGCGGCCCTCGGCCCGCAAGCGGCGGCCGCTGCTCCTGGCGTGGCCCATTCCGCTGGGCCTTCCTCCGTTGGGGTGCAGCTTAATGCGGGGGCTTCCAGCCTTGGGGGGTGGTGTGGCCCCCTTCCATGGCAGGGTACTTCCCCGGCCCTACCGGGCCCGGGCTTCGGATCGTGGCCCTGTTCAGGCCCCGGGGTACAGGGACCTGTACCGACGCCTGTAGTTAGTGGGCCGGCTGGCCCTTTACCCCCCCTTGGTTTAGGTGGCTATGTCACCTTGGTTTAGGTGGCTATGCCCTTGAGGCATCCCTGGCCCGGGTTAGTCACCCTGGGGCCCCTTTTGGGGGTGCTGGTCGATCCATCGTCTGCAGGGCAGCAGCAGGCGGCGAGTCGGGTTGAGCTGCCTGAGGCGCGTGGCCCGGCTTCGGCCACTGCCTCGTAGCTCCCCAATCAACAGGCCGGTACTGGTCAAGCCCCGTCGACGAGCTCTATGGCGGTCGTGGGCTCCGACGCCCCCAGTGGGCCGGAACCCCCGGTGGGGGCGGCCCATGGGGGTGCAGCATGTGAGTATGCAGTACAAACTAGTGCACCTACACACATGGCCACGTTGGGGGGGGGGCTTTTCAATGGCCTTGGCCTCGCACGGGTGGTGCGGCGGTCAAGTCGCCGACGCCACACCCGGTGACTTCGACTATTACCCAGGGCCCCGTGGTAGGGGGTGCTCCTTACACAGTCGGGAATCTCCTGGGGGTGACCGGGTTAGTCCAGGCTCCTTTACAGATGCCCGCAGTTTCCGCCGTGCCTGTGTCGGCTTTGCCGACAGCAGGGTATTCCTTGCCACTGGGGGACCATTTGGCCCAGACCACCAAGAGAAGATCTGGCGGGGGGAGAATGTGGACATCTTCTCCCTCCTTAACAGAGAGCCCACCAAGGAGGAGAGGGAGGGGCAAGATGAGAAGGATAAGGAGCAGGTGCGTCGTCGCAAGCCACCACGTACGTGGACCAACTGGTTGCCGGCCTACCTCATATACATGGCGGTCTACCTCAGGGCCCGGCCAGATTTGGCAATTCCGATGGTCCAGTATTTGGACAATATTTACCGGGCGATGGTTGACTTCCCGGGCCCGTCGTGGTTGGCTTACGATGAGGAATTCCGTATGCGTATTCCCCTGCACCCCGAGATGAGGTGGGATGAGCCCTGCCAGAGGCTGTGGCTCCTGTACATGACTCCCACGCGCCCTGCGCCCGGGGAGAGATACCATTGTGGACATGCGGTCCAGCGAGCGGCCCCAGCACAGGCTCCCCGCCAGGTGGCGGGGCACGGGGTTCCAGCCCGCCTGCTGTGCTGGGCTTTCTCGTCCAATGGTTCCTGCAACAGGAAGAATTGCAAGTACAGGCATGAGTGTCCCTCCTGCGCTGGCCCCCATGCGGCCTCCGCTTGTCCCAGGCCTGCAGGGATGCGGGGCAGAGGAAGGGGCGGACAGGGGGTTGGCAAAACTGCCGCAGAGGGAGCTGGTTCATCAAAAGGCCCCCTCCCCAATTAATGTGGACATGTTGGAGCGTTGGCTCGCATTGTACCCGAGGGAGGAGGATGCGGTTTATCTTCTTCAGGGTTTTAGTCAGGGGTTCCGTATTCCTTTCGTGGGTGATAGGTCCCCCCAGGATGCCCCCAACCTTTTGTCCCTTAGGGGGAGGGAGGAAGTAGCTGCTGCCAGCATTACTAAGGAGGTCGATTTGGGCAGGGTCACTGGCCCTTTCCCAACACCCCCGTTCCCTAACCTTAAGGTATCACCCTTGGGCTTAGTGCCCAAAAAGTCACCGGGCGAGTTTCGCCTGATTCATCACTTGTCCTACCCAGCCGGCCGATCGGTCAACGACGCTATCCCTGATGACCTTTGCTCAGTCAGGTATACGTCTTTTGACCAAGCCCTGCGCATGGTGCGCTCATGTGGCCCGGGTGCGCTATTGGCTAAGTGCGACATCAAGTCGGCGTTTCGCCTCCTGCCTGTGCACCCGGGCGACTTTGAGTTGCTGGGTTTTAAGTTCCGGGGTGAATATTACTTTGATAAGGCCATGCCTTTTGGCTGTTCCATATCATGCTCGGCCTTCGAGCGTTTCAGTACGTTCCTGCAGTGGGCTTTCGTCCGTAGGTCAGGGTCCCGGTCTGTAGCCCATTACCTGGATGATTTTTTATTCGGGGGTGAACGGGGCTGGGACACGTGCACACGTCTCCTCAACACATTTCAGACGCTAATGGAGAAACTCGGTGTCCCTTTAGCGCCTGAAAAGACCGAGGGCACATCTACTAAGCTAGTATTCCTGGGGGTGGAGATTGACACGGTAGCGCAGGCTTCTAGGTTACCGGGGGATAAGGTGTCAAGGATAGTGGCCCTTATCTCGGACTTGCTTGCTAAACGCAAGGCATCACTGAGGGAACTGCAGGTGCTACATGGTCACCTCAATTTCGCTTGCAGGGTCGTCGCACCGGGCAGGGCATTTGCTCGGCGCTTGTGCGACGCCATGACAGGCTTATCTAGGCCCCACCATAGGGTTAGACTCACTCGGGGTATCAGGGCGGATATGCTTATCTGGCTCCAGTTCCTGAGGGAGTTCAATGGAGTATCATTTTGGAGGTCTGACCTCCTGGCTTCCCCTCGCTTTCAGATACAGTCCGATGCTTCGGGATCCCTGGGTTATGGGATGTACTTCAATGGGAAGTGGGCCTATGGTGGGTGGCCACCAGCCTGGGCAGGCACGGGTCGCCTGCGTGATCTCACGTATCTGGAATTTTTTCCCTATCCTGGGGGCTTTAATGCTATGGGGCAAGGAGTGGGCCAACTCGGTTGTCCATTTCTGGTGTGACAATGCGGCCGTAGTGCACAATGTCAACTCACAGACTTCCAAATCGCCCAGGGTCATGGACCTAGTGCGCCAGTTTGTGTTGCGCAGCCTGCGCCTCAATGTCCTCTTCAGGGCCAGGCATGTCCCGGGGGTCAATAATGATATCGCTGACGCTTTGTCCCGCCTGCAGATCTCCCGTTTCCATGCCTTGGCCCCGGATGCGGAGGAATTTCCCTCGCCACTCCCGGACGAGATATGGACCATTGGCAAGGAGAGGTGAACCGGGCGATTGGCTTGTCACTAGCGCCACGCACGCGTAAGGCGTATCACCACGCATTCAATTCTTTCAGAGATTTCTGTACCCGATTCCGGCTGCCAGAAACCTGGCCGATCCCAGTGACACATGTACTTCGGTTCATGGTTTACCTGCATGCCCAGGGCCTTGCACCTCGCACCATAGCATCTAGGCTGTCAGCATTGGCTTTTATGGCCAAGGTGGGCGGTCATGTGGATAGTACCGCTGACTTCCGTGTGAGACATGTTTTGGAGGGGTGGGTGCGGGAGCGTGGGCATTGCCCGGATGACCGCCACCCAATTTCCCCTGGGGTTCTTACCCAATTGGCCCGGGGCTGGCATGGCCTCTGTTTTGATAAGTACGAGGCAGCCCTATTTCACGCGGCTACAACGGTGGCCTTTTTTGGAGTGCTCCGCATCAGCGAGCTTGTGATGCTGTCTAAGGCGGATGCAAGTCGTAGGGCACTGGAACTCGAGGATGTCTATGTTGGCAAAGACTGGGCTCAGTTGAGGATACGCTCCTCTAAGTCAGATCAGCATGGCGTAGGCAGTGGTGTAAGACTGCTACGGTGTTCTTTGGCTGACATCTGTCCGGTTGGTGCCCTACAGGAGTTTATTGCACTGCATGGCAGGCACCATGGCCCGTTTTTCTGTCACCAAGATGGGTCTCCCCTTACTAAATTTCAATTTTGGAAGGTGACCGGCAAAGCGCTGGCCAGTATTGGCCTCCCAGGGGCTCGTTATGGCACCCATTCCTTCAGGATAGGGGCGGCTTCCACTGCAGCTGCTTTTGGGTACTCCGGGGCTGACATACGCAGCATGGGAAGGTGGGGTTCGCAATGTTTTCAGTTTTATGTTCGCCCTCTTCCACCGTGAGTACTAGTTTTGTCACCGCACCTTTCTCTTCCTCGTTTTTTCCTTACAGACCCTGGGTGTCGTATTACACCGGTGACAGTATGGCTGGTGGGCCATAGCTACGTGCACAGGGCAGTGTGTTAGCTGCGGCGACAGAGTGGGGACCCCGACTGGGACTGGGTGCATACGCAAGTCTCACATGGCATGGTAAGCCCGGGATGTTATGGCGGGACCTGTTGCCATTCCTTTTTTCAGGCCGGAATGCTGACCCGCCTGACATTCTGATCATACACCTAGGGGGCAATGATTTGGGCCGGGTCACCGGCTTATCACTAAAGCATGCGATTTGCGGCGATCTTGCCTACCTGCATTACGTGTGGCCCGCCACAACCCTCGTTTGGTCGGACATGGTCCCGCGGCACACGTACAGGGGAGGTTTCGACCTCCAGGCCCTTGACCGCGCTAGACGCATGGTAAATAGGGCTGTGGCACGCTTCCTTGCCGACAAGGGTTGGGGGCGGGTCAGTCGCCACCCTGCCATTAGCCTACGAAATTACGGCCTTTATGCAGGGGATGGGGCCCATCTGTCGCGAGGAGGTATGGACCTCCTGTTGGGTGATTGGCGAGCAGGCCTGTCGACCAAGCTGACGGTCGGAGGGGGGGGCGTCGAGCCTTCTTTGAAGCCCCTCTGTGTGGCGGGTAGCACTGGTAAGGTAAACATTTATGACCCACAGGTATCCGGCAGGTTCGCAATTGACTGGACAACACTAGACAGGCATAAGTTGGTTAAACGTTGTCCGGTCAACGACGAACTAGGCGATTGGGTGATGGCTACAGCTAGACAGCATGCATCACCCCGTGATTTTATGGATACGCGTCAGAGGGTGGGGTCATTAGCTAGATATTGACTATGGTCAACAATTTGTTTGTTGTCAACAAACAAATTGATACAAATAGATACATTGTAACAATTGCCGTCGGCAATTTTGGGTGGTACCTTACTAGTGTTACTTCGGCCTGCTTGCCTTAAGAAATATGATTGGTCAATTACCAATAGAAATTTATAATTCGGACTAGGGCATGAATCAATAAATGTGGCCCAATGCCGTTATCCACTTTCATCAGTGTCTGAGTCCTTTATTGGGGGGTGCGCCTGCAATGCGAGCGTGGCGCCAAAATGGCCGCCGCACCCTTTGCAGCCCCCCCCATCGGACGAAGGCATCTGGGTAGTTAGGGGGCGTGGCCAGCACCCTTATATAAGGGGCGGCCACGAGGCAGCCGAGCTGCCATTTTGCGAAGTGACGGAGCGGATAAGTTTTTCCCCTCCACCCCCTCCCTAGTTAACAGTGTGATATTTTGGTCGCTTCGGGGCCGGGTGGGAATTTTTGGCTGGGACCCTCAACTGGCTCTCGGGTCCTGGCTTTTTTGCCCATCCCACACTGTTGCTATGGTTTGATATAGGGGTTTCTGTGCTGCTGTTGACTTTGGTCACATGGGCGGGTAGCACTGGTAAGGTAAACATTTATGACCCACAGGTATCCGGCAGGTTCGCAATTGACTGGACAACACTAGACAGGCATAAGTTGGTTAAACGTTGTCCGGTCAATGATGAACTAGGCGATGGGGTGATGGCTACAGCTAGACAGCATGCATGATTTTACGGATACGCGTCAGAGGGTGGGGTCATTAGCTAGATATTGACTACGGTCAACAATTTGTTTGTTGTCAACAAACAAATTGATACAAATAGATACATTGTAACAATTGCCGTGGGCAATTTTGGGTGGTACCTTACCAGTGTTACTTCGGCCTGCTTGCCTTAAGAATTATGATTGGTCAATTACCAATAGAAATTTATAATTCGGACTAGGGCATGAATCAATAAATGTGGCCCAATGCCGTTATCCACTTTCATCAGTGTCTGAGTCCTTTATTGGGGGGTGCGCCTGCAATGACTGGTTGCATCAACTCATCCATTAGAGCAAATTTCTTGTTAAGCCAGGGCTTCCCAACCTTTTCAAGCCGGGACTCCCCAGGTTGCTGCTCCCTTCTGTGGAAGGCCACCCTGGCCAGGAAGATCGAGACCTCTGGCTGCAGCTGTTTCCTCAGTGCGGACATGATTTCTGCTAGCGGCACCACATCCACGTCCCTTGGGAGAATGAGGTGGGTTGCCAGCTCAAGCGTCTCAGAACCGCACTGAGCGGGGAAACAGGAGCGCTTCTGGTCTTCATCAGTGATCTTCTGCGAGGCCATTGCGTGGCAGAATCGGCATTTGTATGTTGCCCATTTCTCTGGATGCACTGGGTCAAATGGGCCAAAGTTGCTGTCATGTGAGGACGCCATCCCACCTTCTTCACCAGTTTCGAGTTCAGGGAATAAAGAAGCAGATGAGTGAAGTAGTGAAATTAAGCTGTTTATTAGTGGGGTTTGAACACAGTATGGATGGTGCAAAACTCGGACTTATATACAGTATAAACAGTAACAGTAACAGTAACAATAATACAACAAGCCCATTGGCTAACAGAGTGTGCACAGTTTTCGATCCACTTATTTGCATAAGAATAGATACATGAGAAAAGATACATTCCGCTCCTGTCAGAAAACACAGTTAACATACTTAACATTCTTCCCACTAGGTAAAAACAAAACCCTTTAACTAGGATGGCAATCTAGTTTCCCTTCTGGGTCGGACACCTGGCTGAGCCAGCTCATGGGCTTGTAGGATGGGCGACCCGACTGGAGTGAGGGATTGACTACAGGTGGGAGGATAGTAAACCCAAATTAAAGTCCCGTTTGTCAGATAGGGTATCAGTGGATCATTCAAAACCAAAATCTAATTCTGTAGATGAATAAGACAACTCAGGATCCCTCCTGCGTGTACTAAGAGTGGAGGGCGACTCCAAACAAAATTGGTCATCATCAATAAAGGAATCCAGAGTGCTAGGCTGGGACAGTGTAGGGGTACAGCTGGCCGGAATAGGAGAGCATTCCACAAATTCCCCTTGAAATCAGTTCCTAGAAGACACTTCTGGGTCAATGTTGGCTGACTGCTGATTATTACCTCTGCCCCCTGGGTTTAAATGGGTGGGGGCAAACTCTATCGTTGAGTGTCTGTATTCGTCTTGTGGGTCAAGTACTCTGGGTCTCAATTGATCCACGTGCCTCCTCCAGATCAGACCAGTGGCTGTTTTGATTCTGTAAGAAACAGGACCAGTTTGATCGATCACAAACCCAGGCACCCACGTAGGGCCACTAGCTGCATAATTGCGGCAATGTACAGGGTCACCGGACAAGAAACTCTTCTGCTGTTGGATTGCTATATTTGTGCCTTTGTCCTCTACTCTAGAGGGATCCAGTCTGTCCAGCAAGGATAACAGTTTCCTTCACTGGAGCAATTTAGAAGGGGACAGCCCTGAGGCAAGGGGGGGGGGCATATATGTGAAAAGCAACTGGCATAACTGGAGCTCCAAATCCCCTCCACCCATACACCAAAGCACATCTTTAGTTGTGTGCACCTGCTGCTCTACCTGGCCATTGGTGGCTCAGTGGAATAGGGTGGCAGTAATGTGCCTAATTGCATTCCTTTCTATGAAAGATTGGAATACTGCAGATGTGAACATGGACGTGTTGTCGGACACCAGCACAACTGGAAGTCCAAATGCTCCAAACAGCCTTCTTAGGTGCATTATTGTGGTGGCTGAAGTGGTATTAGGCACCTTAATCACTTCCACTTAGAATGAATCCACAACCAACAAAAATAGGGCACCCCTAAATGGACCTGCAAAATCTATGTGCAACCTGGACCACAGGCCCCGAGCAGAATCCCATTCCTGAGAGGAAATGTCGGGTTGCTCTGGGCAAGAGGATTGAGAACTGGCACAAGTGCCGGCCAATGGTTCTATGTCTTGGTCCAGTTGAGGCCACCAAAAGTAGCTACGGGCAAGGGTTTTGGAATGGACAATTCCTGGGTGACTTGTGTGAAGTAGATGTAAAACCTTTTTCCTGAGAGTGACAGGAATGACCACCTGCTGCCCACAAAGAAGGCAACCTCGTTCCACTGACAGTTCCAAACAATTGTGGTGGAATGTTCTGAATTCCTTGGCTAGAGGAGAGACAGGCCAGCCTTTTTGTACCCAAGACATTACTTTAGTCAATGTTACATCCTTGGCCATAGCCTTGGCTATATCTGAGGGGACAACTGGGGGTGAGTCAAAAGCCTCAATCATAAGGACCTGGTGATCACTTTCAAACTTGCAATCGGCTTCCCCGACCCCTGGCAGTGGAGAACGTGACAGGGCATCAGCATGGCTGATGTTCTTGCAGGGCCTGTGCACCAAAGTAAAATCGTATGCATTTAGGAAAATTGCCCAACGCAACATCCTTGGGGACAGAATTTGAGGCGTGGGCTTCCCGTTCACAAAGATTCCAAGGAGGGACTTGTGGTCAGTTACGATGGTAAAAGGCCTTCTGTAAAGGTAATCGTGGAATTTCTTAGTGCCTGCTACGATTGCCAACGCCTCCCTGTCTGTCTGAGCGTAATTTTTCTCAGGCTTTGAAAGCGAACAGGAATATAATGATACGGGGGCTTCCCTCCCATCATTTAGTACATGGCATAACACAGCTCCCCCCCCCCCCCCAGGGGATGCATCACACACAAGTACAATTTCTTTGTTAGGTTCAAAATGAGTTAATACAGCATCTGAAGTTAGCAGCCTAGGAATGCTTTTTCCTGGCAATGGCCCCAGTGCCAAACATTATCTTTCTTAAGAAGCCGATGTAATGGTTCAGCAAATGAGGCTTTGCGATGGAGAAAAGTGTGATAGAAGTTTAACAATCCTAGAAACGATTGCAGTTCGGCTTTACATTTTGGCCTGGGTGCATTTCGCACGGCCGCCACCTTGGAGTCAGAGGGAATGATACCTTGGGGTGTTATTCAGTACCCCAGGAACTCCACTTCCTGTGCCAAAAACATACATTTGTCTCTTCTGAGACATAGACCGGCCCTCTTGAAACGTGAGAGGACTCAGTCGAGCTTGGCCACTAGTTCGACGGTGTCCTTAGCAGTGATCAGGACATCATCAAAATATGGCAGGACACCAGGCAAACCTTTTAAAATACATTCTACAAGAGATTGAAAAATTCCGGGGGCCGCATTCACCCCAAATTGTAGTCTAGTTAACTTAAATGCCCCCTATGCATTACTATGGTCTGAGCTATGGCCAGAAGCAGGAGACACAGTCAATTGTTGGTAAACCTGGGCAAGGTCAAGTTTTGCAAAGCAATTTCCTCCATGCTAGGAGGCAAGAAGGTGGCTTACCACGGGCACAGGATATGCGTTCGGGCGAATAGCTTTATTGATGGTACACTTGTAGTCAGTGCATATCCTGAACTCCCTGTTACTTTTCAAAGCAGTCACTATTGGTGTCTCCCACTCTGCAGAGTCCACTGGCACTAGGATGCCCTGCCCCACCAGTTTGTCCAGCTCAGCTTCTATCTACTCATTTAAAGCAAACGGTACCTGGCGTGGCTTCATCTGGATGGGCTGAACGGTAGGGTCAAGCTCAAAGTCCACAGGATGTCCTTTGTATAACCCTAAACCCTTTTTGAACACCTCAGGATGTGCAGCACAAACGTCCCGGATTGGGTCAGCATCTCTTGTATCAATGCCAGAAAGGCGGATTCCTAGGGGCCTAAACCATTGGGTCACAATAAGACAGTTAGTGCCCTGCTTAACTACAACCAATGGCAAGGAGGTGCGGATGTTTTTGAATTTGACCAAGAAAATTCCCACCCCCCAGGACCAGAATCTGGCAACCTTGTACATCGTGGAGGGAAGTTTTAAAAGATTTGAGCTTGGGCCGAGAGACAGGAGGATTTCTCAAAAAACCCCGCTGTGAGATTATGGAAAAGGTTGTACCTGAATCCACATCCATCTTGAAGGGGACGTCCTGCAAGCTCAGGTCTGTGAAGAAATGCTCGCTGACGATGCCCACTTGGCATGGCTCAGGCTCTGGTGACACATTGGCAATTGACGTTTTGTGGTGATGTCTCTTCTTGGACTCAGGTGCTGGAGTTCTTTGCTTTCACTGTTGGCATGCTTTAGAAATGTGCCCTCGTTGCACGCAGTTGTGGCATGCTGCGGTGCGGAAGGGACACTTCCTGTGGTCATGCCGGGCTCCACAGCCATTACACTTGCAAAGGATTTTCTTCTCCCGATCGTCATGGTGCTCTCAGTGCTTTCATCAGACCGCTCGGACTTCTCCCTCTGAGTCGCTGGACTCCGATGAAGAGGTGGAACCAGGCGATGCTGAGGAGGATGAAGATGAATTTTGCTGAGCTTGCACAGCTGAGTCGCTGGCACTGGTGGTGGAGTGGTAATGCCAGAAATGCTTGATGCCGGACCGTGCAGCCTCAGATGCTACCGCCTCTTCTAGGACAGCCTTGAAAGTTAGCGTCTTCCTGATCACGAGGTGACATTGAGCATCTTCGTCCCTCATGCCAGCCAGCAGACGGTCCCGCAGTACTTCTTCGATGTTGTCCCACTTGCACGGGGTGGCAGCAATGTGCAGAGCGGTGGCGTAGTCTGCAATGGACTCCCCAGGTCGCTGCTCCCTTCTGTGGAAGGCCACCTTGGCCGGGAAGATCGAGACCTCTGGCTGCAGCTGTTTCCTCAGTGCAGACATGATTTCTGCTAGCGGCACCACATCCACGTCCCTTGGGAGAATGAGGTGGGTTGCCAGCTCAAGCGTCTCAGAACCGCACTGAGCGAGGAAGCAGGAGTACTTCTGGTCTTCATCTGTGATCTTCTGCGAGGCCATTGCATGGCGGAATCGGCGTTCGTATGTTGCCCATTTCTCTGGATGTGTTGTGTCAAATGGGCCGATGTTACTGCCGTGTGGGGACGCCATCCCACCTTTGTCGCCAGTTTCATGTTCAGGGAATGAAGAAGCAGATGAGTGAAGTAGTGAAATTCAGCTCTTTATTAGTGGGGTTTGAGCACGGTTTGGATGGGGCAAAACTCGGACTTATATACACTATAAACAGTAACAGTAACAATAATACAACAAGCCCATTGGCTAACAGAGTGTGCACATTTTTCGATCCACTTATCTGCATAAGAATAGATACATGAGAAAAGATACATTCCGCTCCTGTCAGAAAACACAGTTAACATACATAACAGGTTGGGAACCCCTGTGTTAAGCTGACAGTGCAGGCAGCCAAATAGAAAGTGGCATTGAGGAGAAAGGACAGACTCTGGGAAATCTATTTGTAGAGATAGGGAAAATCCTGTTTCTCATTACAAAAAGACTGCAACTGATGAGAGGCAATTTGCATGAGTGTGACACAAGAGTTTAGAAAGGCTATAACAGCCAAACACCCTGAAAGCTTATCTGTAAAGATTCATACACATTTCTCCTTTTTTTATAGTACTATGGAAGCAATAACTTCAATAGTATCAGTTTTAAGAAAATATTACTGTTTTGTTGTATGTATGTATCTACCTTTTCTGAAGTCAGATCTTTGGTCACTTTAGCCCAGGAGTCCTAAACTTTTTAAAGCCGGGGGTTGGGTCTCACTCCCTCAGACAGCTTTGGGGGCTGGACGGCCATTTTGCCCTTCCTCCACCACATGGCACTTCCTGGTGTGGTGGAGGCAGTAGGGGGCCACATGAAGTGGTGCTTTAGGCCACATCTGGCCCACAGGCTGCAGGTTGAGAATCCCTGTTTTAGCCCAAATGAAAAGATCACCCAGCAGAAAGTATGCCCATTAAGAGTATGAGCAATGGTTCCTAGATCATCAGTGCCTTCATTCTGAAAAGGTGAAACACTGACTGGAAGGCGGGAGGTCAGAAGTTCGATTCCCGAGTACTGCAGGATGGAATGAGCTCCAGTCTTTGTCCCAGCTCCTGCCAACCGAGCAGTTCGAATGCAAGAAATTGCAGGTAGATAAATAGGGACCACATCAGTGGGAAGGTAAACAGCTTTCTGTGTGGTCCGGTGTCTAGTCATGCCTGCCACATGACCACGGAAATGTCTGCAGAAGCTGACAGCGCTGGCTCTTCAGTTTTGAAACAGAGATGAGCACTGAATCCTAGAGTCAGATACAACTGGCTTTCGAACAAGGGAAACCTTTACTTTTAACTCTCTTTGAAATGGAGATACTTTTGGAAGTAGATGCAAAATCAGAGATTGTAGGGATTTTTCATTGAACGTTTTGCTTTCAAATCTTTATACTACTAAACCCCTTAAGCACTGCTTGGGTTATATGCCATCATGTTTGTATCACCAAAATATCTATCAGAATGAGGTTTGTTCAATAGAGGCAATTCCCTTCTGGAGTGTTCCTCCTTGTAATGTGTACAGGTAAAACACAGATGGCTTTTTCAGATGAGGGTTAAAAACTTTCCTTTATGAACCCACATTTGAGCAGAACATTAACTGGCTTCAATATTTACTTTCTGAATGTCCTTCAGTGTCTTTCTAAAAGTGTCCCTGAGTTTTCATTCAAATGCTCCTGTGTACAAGTATTGGTTGAGTAAGCAGTTGTGTGCTTTCTGAACATGTGCAAGGAGATATATAATACTTCTGTGTGCAAATGTTCATCCTATAAGCCACAACAGAATGCTCTTCAGCTTGTGTAACTGCAAGCTAACAATCGGACTGAGTGTATATTATCTTGCTACCTGCTTCTTTTAAAAGAAAATGCTGGATATAGAACCTGCCAGGATGCTGCACTGCCTTCTCCGGGACACACTCCACTGGCCCCGGAGATGCAAGGCAGCTGTGCCGCTCTCACCCCTCCCAAGCCTGTTTGCTGGAGGGGTCAAAGGGAGCCGCCACTGGAGCCACCGCCGCCACTGCTCTGCCTTCCCAGGACCTACTCCATCAACCCTGGAGATGTGAGGCAGCTGCGTTGCCCTCGCCCCTCCCAAACCTGTTGCCGGAGGGGGTCAAAAGGAGCTGCGCTGCCTTCCCCGGGACCCACTCCATCAGCCCCGGAGATGCAAGGCAGCTGCGTTGCCCTCGCCCCTCCTGAGCCTGTTGCCAAAGGGGTCAAAAGGAGCCGACGCTGGAGCCAACGCTGCCAACGCTGCACTGCCTTCCCCGGAACCCACTCCATTGGCCCTGAAGATGCAAGGCAGGTGCTCATGCGGAGGGCTCCCCTCCCCCAAAAAAGGACAATGTTGTTTCCTCCTGAATACTTTTTTGGACGTGGAGTCCTGGTTTTGTTTGCAGTTTTGATTTTGATTTTGTTATGAATTTTGTATAATTGTACATTGTATTTTTGAATTGTATTTTGTAATTTTGTTATATGTTGTGATGCTGCCCTGAGTCGGCTTTGTGCTGAGTAGGGCGGGGTACAAATTAAAATTGATGATAATATTCTTCCTTACTGGGCCCCACAGTTTTTCAGATCGATGTATATACAATGAGTTATTGTTTCTTGAACGAGGAACTAAGTAGTTGGTCATAATAACACTAACTGGATGCTGTCAAGTCAATTCTGACTTACAGTCTCCCTTTTCAGGATTTTCTAGGTAGAAAATACCCAGAAGTGGTTTTCCATTCTCTTCTTCTAGGAGTGTCCTCGTGCTGTGTTGCTTGTCCACAGGCTGGTTGTTTCCCCTGGAAGCACAGAAGGGATATGAAATTCTAGCCTCTGGCTCTCCATCCAGATATGTAAACCACTGACCTATTCAACCAGCTATTTGTGCTTTTATATCTATTATTTTTATCCTTTGTTAAATAACCTGACCTTACTTTATCTATTAGTCTTGGGTTTAGCACCTGTCTTTGAGCTTTGTGAACTCATAGATTTTGTAAAAGACTAAGTATAATAAATAATGGATGGAAACAATTTCATCCACCACTACCTATTGAACAGCAGTGGTGTTTTCCCTCCCTTCAGTGTTTTGAAAATTTGATCTTTATGAATATGAGAATACCGTAGGGCAGCGTTTCCCAAACTATGTTCCGTGGAACACTGGTAGACTTCGATTCCCAGAAGCCTAAGTCAGTACATTGGCTCATCAGTGCTTTGGGGAATTAACTTAGGCTTCTGGGAATTGAAGTCCAAAGAAATCCAAAGATTGGGAAAAACTGCCTTAGGGGAAGATTTTGCTATATTATGCCACATATGAAGAACAGTAAAAGCACATTGATTGTACCATAAACTTATTATATTATAAAAGTGTTCTTGTATGTTTAATTATACAATGTGATGTATAATTCTGTGGCTGACACAAATTCTGTGGCTGAACCAACCCACCATTGAGGAGAAGAGTGAGAGTATTATAAGAACATAAGCTCATTCCTTCTATCACCCAGGAGCCATTAGAAATATATATTTCAGGGTACCCTGCACAAAGTTGTGTATCTTTGTTTCAATTTCTCCATGAGATCACATGCAGAAAAAATTCTGTACCAGAATTCATCTGCATTTTCATACATATTTCTTCTAAAAGATACACTTTGGTGCCCACTCTTCTCTAATATACTTATTTTGCATGTGTTATCCTATAATATAATGCCTTTTTGTTGATCATGTGCAGAAATCTACACATTTTCAGGGCACTTTTCATAACACAGGGTGTGACCAAATCAGTCTCTTAACTGATAGAGTTGGTTCAGGTCAGGGGAGGACCGCAGATGAATAGCAAAGTGTTCAGGATGCCAATATACTAATGTGATTCACTTGTTAAGCCATTTCACCACACTGGAAATTGACACTGGAAGGAGATTTGGGACATTTGACAGCTGCAAGATTTAATTTTGACCCATTCTCAGCAGTCATACATGCTGGAAACAGACTAAACTAGAGTTCTCCTACCCACACCAAAAAAGGAGAAGTCCCTGACAGGGGCACAAAAAAGGTCCGCTCTAATAATCAGTTTGTTTGATTGCCAAGAAAAAGAGTGAACCTACCCACCCTCACAGCAGTGCACCAACCAGCAGGACAAATCCCTGTCTGAATGAGCTGAGAGTCAGGCATTTGGGGAAAGTATCAGTAGGAAATCTTTGTGCTGAAAGATAAGAATGAAAAAAAAATATATGTGAGTAGTTGTCATATCCCTGCTGAGAATCAGGATATTGATACAAGAAGAGACATTCCTTCATATAACTTGTGGAGAGTTGTTTAGGGCATTAAATACCTGCATCTTGAACAGGATCTAGAAGTGGATTAGTATATAGTACCCATGATAAAGCCCTAGTACAATATTATCATCTCAGCTAATCCCAGTTAACAGACTAGATGCCATTTTTATATATCCTGGAATCTTCAGACCATTTCCCAAAACACCCCCACATAGTAATTATGCCAGCATAATTACTACTACTACTGCTACTACAAAAAAAAGATATTGTTCAATGTGGTGTATGTGAGGGTGCTTTGGGAAATGGTCTGAACATGAATAGCAGAGCTGTGGTGGCTTAGTCATTAAGATGCTGAGCTTGTTGACCGAAAAGTCGGCAGTTTGATTTGATTTGATTTATTCAATTTGTATGCCACCCACTCATCATACGCCAACTCAGGGTGGCTCACAACAATCGCAACATAAATCAACAATACAAAATAAATATACAATAATACAATATACAATGTACAGAAATTCTATCTACAAAAGCAACACAGTACAATTTATACAATAAAACACACTTATGCACTAAAATATCAATGGAAAATAGATAACAAAAAGTCCTTAATGGAGCCCAGCATCCCTGACGGAGCCCAGGGCTCAACAACCCCAAGTTTGAGACCCAAGTGCTGTGTGATGGAGTGAGCTTCTGCCAACCTAGTAGTTTGATATTATGCTGACAAAAATTGCACTCCCATATTAGCCATGCAGTTTCTCAATCACTAGCTCCATTCCAGCCACTTTGGGCCTGCATTTTGCTGTCCCCCGATGTGTTTCCTGGAGCAGAAGTATGTCACATTTGTATTTCCTGCACATGTCTTCAAGGAGAACATTCTTATTACTCGAAAGTCCCTCAATACTTATTAAAATCATTGTTACAGTTGGTCTTGACAAAGACCTTTCTGGTGGATTCATTCTTCAGGTCCTTTGGTCTGATCCAGTGTTAGAAGGATTAGCCAACAAGGTTGCTGCCCAGGTTATGCCCAACTGTATTCACAATCTTCATGGAGGCTCCTTCTGTGTGCCCTATCAGGGATATTAACTGACCCCTGGGTATTGTAGTAAAATCAAGATGGAGTACATGCAGTTAGAGGACTACCGTGTGTGTATTTTTTCCTGTTAAACTTTCTCACGTAGGCTATAGCCAGGCAGCAATATGTTTTGGTTGCTGGAAAATTCCTGGCCTTGTGGTTGGAGAATATACGTGGCCTCTGCTCACAAGGATGCCAGGTCGGTAAACAGCCTCCTGGCTGAGAACCGACCATGGGAAAGACATTGATTTTTTTGGTGTAATTCTATTGGCTGTATGATAATTTGGTGGCCCAGGAACCGTGTTCTATGTTATAGACACATGGGACTGGGAGTTAGTTCATGGTTGGAGTTTGGAGTGGAAAGAGCAAACATGAGTTAATCTGATTAAAGCCCAATAAGGGCTTAAAAGACGAGGAATGCAAAATGAAATGCAAGAAGATCTTTAGATAGATAGGTTTATTTTGATTTCAGGGTGGAAAGAGGCAATTTGCTTTTTTCTCCTTGGAACTTATTTTTATTAGATCTGGAACCTGTTTTTATGGACTGGACTGAATGCTGTGTTTTTTTAAATAAAGAAACCTTTTCTTTCATCAAGACGTATGATTATTGGAATTTAGGTTACAAGAGAATCTAGCCACATTTCACACTACCTTATCTGTAACTCTCCCTTATGTCAGTGAATCACTCCAGGAAGCAATTCACAAGTTACTTGCTTTAATATAGCAAGGGGTCTGCCTAACTGAAGGCAGGTGTTTGAGTTTGGCTTTGGTTTAGCCCAGACCTCGTGGAGCCTTTGGGGAATGCCAAGAATACCTGGGTTAAGGGACAGGTGGCACGTGGAAGAGCCAAGGGTGAGAGGAGGGGGTTTGTATCAATAGGGTGTGGTATAAATATAATAAATAAATAAATAAATATTAATCGAAACTGACATACTCCATGTAACAAATAATACCTATAGAGCAGAGTTTCCCAACCTATGGTTTTTTTGCACTTCAATTCCCAGAAACCTAAGCCAATTCTCCAAAGCACTGATCAGTCAATGTACTGACTTAGGCTTCTGGGAATTCAAGTCCCCCTGTAGATGGTGTGCCCCACATTGGGAACCACTGCTATAGTTTTCATACCTTCAGGAAAATCAACTCCATAGGCTACAAAAATTGTGTTACATTGACAGAACTATAGAGGAGGATTTGATCATTGCAATAATCCAAAGCGAAGTTTAGCAGACAATAAGTAGCTATAAAAGGTAGATAAATCATTAATATATCTGGCTAAACTAATAAAATGCATCGTGAGACACTGACATTTTCATTGGTGACAACAATGGATCCAAATACTGTACATCCCGTGTTATGGATCTAATCTTTAAAGGCCAGATAGGTAAGACGCTGACTGGGAAGCGGAAGGTCAGCAGTTCGATTCCCGAGTACTGCAGGACGGAATGAGCTCCCGTCTTCGTCCCAGCTCCTGCCAACCTAGCAGTTCGAAAGCAAGAAATTGTGAGTAGATAAATAGGGACCACTTCGGTGAGAAGGAAACAGCGTTCCGTGCGCTCCGGTGTCTAGTCATGCCTGCCACATGACCACGGAAACGTCTGCAGAAGCAAACAGCGCTGCGCTCTTCGGCTTGGAAACAGAGATGAGCACTGCACCCTAGAGTCGGATACGACTAGCTTTCAAGCAAGGGAAACCTTTAGACAAAACGTGGCCTGTGGTTGTTGCCCCCTTTACAGTAGACCCTCACATAACAACATTACATGGTTCCCCAAGTAGCGTTGTTAAGCGATTTTTGTTGTTATGTGGGTTTCTATAGAGTTTCCCTCATAACGAAGTTTTTAGCCTTTTTGTCCGGATAATGATGGTTATTTTAGCGTTGTTGTCCAGACAATGACACTAAAAACGTTGTTATGTGGAGGAACATGTGGTGCATAACAATGCATTGTTAAGCAAAAATGATGCTATCTAAACATGTTATGTGAGGGTTGACTGTACTCACTTTTTTTAAAAAAAGAATGAAGAAATGTTAAAAGATTTATTTTTTAGAAAAGCATTTTCTATTCTATTGAAGACTATAGAAGGAGAAGGGAGATTGGGAGCATGTAGCGCCCTTTAAGGCATATAGGTAGAGATGTGTGTTCCACAGACCTCTGCAAGTGGCATAAGGATTATGTTTAAGGCCCTCTAGAGCAGGTTTTAGGAACATAAGAACATAAGAACAGCCTTGCTGGAACAGGCCACAGCCCATCCAGTCCAGCATTCTGTCTCACACAGTGGCTCACCATTTCCTTCAGGGTATTCCCAAGCAGATGCCTGCTTAGGATTCCCTGGAAATGATATTGAGAGATATCCTGCCTATCTCTCCAACCCGGAGGTTGTCCTTAAGTATCCATAATTATAGCCATTGATACTCTTGTCCTCCATGAACTTGTCTAATCCTTTCTTAAAGCTGTCAAGACTGACAGCTGTCACCACTTCTTCTGGCAGGGAGTTCCATAGACCAGTAATCCTCTGGGTGAAAAAGTACTTTCTCTTATTTGTTTGAGAACTAGTACCCAAAAGTTTCATGGAGTGTCCCCTAGTTCTAGTGTTATGCGATAGGGAAAACAGTTTTTCCTTATCTACTTTGTCCACACCGTGCATGATTTTATAAACTTCAATCAGGTCACCTCTTAGACGTCGTCGTTCAAGAGTGAAGAGGCCCAACCGTTGCAGCCTCAGATGGTAAGGAAGGTGTTCCAGTCCCCTAATCATTCTGGTTGACCTCCTCTGCACTTTTTCCAGATCCATAATATCGTTCTGGAGGTATGGCGACCAGAACTGTACACAGTATTCCAGATGGGGCCTCACCATAGATTTATAAAGAGGCAAAATGACACTTGCTGACTTATTTTCTATACCCTTCCTAATGATCCCTAGCATTGAGTTTGCTTTTTTCACTGCTGAGGCACACTGGGTTGACACCTTCATTGAGTTGTCCACCAGGACACCAAGGTCCCTTTCCTGGTTTGTCGCAGAGAGTTCAGACCCCATCAGTTTATAAATGTAATTATGGTTCTTTGCCCCAACATGCATCACTCTGCACTTACTAATGTTGAAACTCATTTGCCACTGTTTTGCCCACTCCCCCAGTGTCGAGAGATCCCTCTGGAGCTCCTCACAATCTCTCACAGTTTTCACTACCCTGTATAATTTAGTGTCGTCAGCAAATTTGGCTACCTTGCTTTTTACTCCTACCTCTAGATCATTTATGAAGAGGTTGAAAAGCAGGGGTCCCAGTACTGAACCTTGGGGGACCCCACTCTTTACTTCCCTCCACTTGGAGAAGTGTCCATTTAGTGCTACCCTCTGTTTCCTGTCCCTTAGCTAGTTGCTGATCCAGGACAAGACCTGTCCCTTTATTCCATGACTGCTAAGTTTATTCAAGAGCCTTTGGTGTGGGACCTTGTCAAAAGCCTTCTGAAAGTCCAGATAAACAATGTCAACTGGATCCCCCTTATCCACATGCTTGTTGACACTCTCAAAAAATTCCAACAGATTAGTGAGGCATGATTTGCCCTTGCAAAAGCCATGTTGGCTCTCCTTTAGCAGCACCTTCTCTCCTATGTGCCTATTAATTCTATCCTTTAGGATGGTTTCCATCACTTTACCTGGGACACATGTCAAACTGACAGGTCAGTAATTTCCTGGATCACCCCTGGATCCTTTTTTGAAAATTGGTGTTACATTCGCTACCTTCCAGTCATCAGGCACAAAGCCTGATTTGAGGGAAAGATTATATATTTTGGCTAGGAGATCAGCAATTTCATCTTTAAGTTCCTTGAGAACTCGTGGATGGATGCCATCTGGTCCTGGTGATTTGTTAGTGTTTAGTTTAACAAGACATGCAAGGACCTCCTCCCTGGTTATTTCTATCTGGCTTAATTCTTCGGTTTCCCTCCCTACGAACATAGGCTCTGTTTTGGGCATGTGGTCTCTGTCTTCTTCAGTGAATCCTGAAGCAAAGAATTCATTGAGTCTCTCTGCAATCTCTGTTTCCTCTTTAATAACCCCTTGCCTTCCATTGTCATCTAATGGTCCAATGGCCTTCCTAGTTGGGTTCTTACTTCTAATGTACTTAAAGAAGTCTTTGTTATTTCTCTGAGTATTTTTAGCTATACGCTCCTCAAAGTCTTGCTTTGCCTTCCTGATTGTTGCCTTGCATTTGTTCTGCCAGAATTTATGTTTTTGCCGGCTGTCCTCATTCGGACAAGCCTTCCATCTTCCAAATGAGCTTCTCTTGCTCTTGATCACTTCCCGAACTGCTCCTGTAAGCCACATTGCAGTCCTCTTGGACCTGGCAGTGCCCTTTTTCCTTTTGGGTATGCATTCCAATTGAGCCTCTGTTATTGTTTTTGTAAACAGCCTCCATGCCTCTTGGAGTGTTTGGACTCTCTCAATTTTCCCTTTCAGCTTCTTTTTTACTAGTTTCCTCAACTTTGGGAAATTTCCTTTTTGAAAATTTAAGGTCTCTGTGTTAGATTTTATCAGTGACTTGCGGTCTATGATCAAGTTAAACATAATTGAGTTGTGGTCACTGTTCCCTATTGGATCAGTCACATTAACATCTTGCACCAGATCCTGAGTATTACTCAGGATCAAGTCAAGGATTCTTGTACCTCTATTTGGGTCTTCAACCATCTGTCCCAGGGAACAATCATTTAGCATATCTAGGAACTTTATCTCTTTATCATGTGCTGAACAACAGTTCACCCAGTCTATGTGAGGGTAATTGAAGTCCCCCATTATAACCAGGCTTCCCTTCCTGGATGCCTCCTTTACAACATTCTCCAACTGCCAGTCTCCCTCAAGAGTTTGGGTCGGAGGCCGATAGTATATGCCTACTGTTAGACCATCCTTGTGGCCTGGTACTCTTACCCACAGAGCTTCTAATGGTGACTCCAAATCACCTAGATATTCCAATTCATACGATTTTATCACTTCTTTGACATACAAGGCCACACCACCTCCCATTTGCCCCTTCCTATCCTTCCTGTACAGTTTGTAGCCTGGGATAACTGTATCCCATTGGTTATCATCCGTCCACCAGGTTTCAGTGATACCAATAATATCAATATTCTTATCTATTGCTAAGTATTCCAGCTCCCCTATTTTGTTCCGGAGGCTTCTGGCATTTGTATACAAGCATTTATATATGCTTTTCTGACACAGTCTTTTGTATCCAGTTGCATTGTTAGACTGTCTCTTGCATCCTTCTGCTAGAATGCTAGTGACTAGCTCCTTGCTCTGCTCAGTAAATTTTGCATCCTCCTCACTACTCAAGTACACACTTTTCCGAACCGGATGCTGCCCAGCTCCTGTCGGCTTTCCCCCAGTTATCAGTTTAAAAGCTGCTCTGCAGCCTTTTTGATGTTGAGTGCCAGCAATCTGGTCCCATCATGGTTCAAATGCAACCCATCCCTCCTGAACAGATTTGGCTTGTCCCAAAATGTTCTCCAGTTCCTGACAAATCTGAAACCCTCCTCTCGACACCACCGCCTCATCCACGCATTGAGGCTTCTGAGCTCTGCCTGCCTGGTAGGTCCTGCGCGAGGGACAGGCAGCACTTCTGAAAATGCTACCTTGGAAGTCCGGGACTTCAATCTTCTTCCTAACAACCTGAATTTGGCTTCCAGGACAGACCGCTTGGCCTTCCCAACATCATTGGTACCAACGTGTACCATGACAACTGGCTCGTTCCCAGTTCTCTCTAACAATCTATCTAGATTTCTTGTGATGTCTGCAACTTTTGCACCTAGCAGGCAAGTCACCATACGGTTATCATGTGCATCACAAATCCATTTCTCTGTATTTCTAATTATTGAATCGCCTAGTACAAGGAGCCTCTCTCCTGCAATCTGTTCATCTACATGCACCTCATCAACCATATTAAGGGAGAGAAACTCAGTTTGTTCCTGTTGTTTATCTTCCTGGATCTCATCAAGTGTGATGAAGGAGAGATCATCAGGTGGAACCAGTTGTTCCTCTGTGTGTTCCTCATCAGGTGTGATGAGGGAAAGAGCCTCAAATTTATTCTGTAATTTCAGACTCTCAGAGTGATCCCCTACTCTTTTCCTCCTTTGAGGGGGATTTTTCCCAACCTTGGTGCCATAGGTGTTCTTTGACTTCAATTACCAGAAGCCCAAGTCAGCACACCTGCTGGAAATTGAAGTCCAAGAATATCTGGGGGCCCAAGGATGGGACAACCTGTGCTAGATCATGGTCAGTATCTCTTAATCAGATAAAGTTACTACCCTCACACAGCATCTCTATCTCATTTGCTCTGAATTTCACTTTTTCGGCCCTCATAATGTTACCTTGTTCAAGCTCTGGTTCTGAACTTCAGAATTGGCTCACTAAAATTTGATGACTAGAACAGAAAGAGTTGTCTGCCCTCTGCTTATTTGTGAACATGCTTTCTCACCAAAACAATGGCTTTTCCTGAGAATCCATGTATTCAGGACAGCAAGTGGCATAAGCTTGAAAAACAATGTAGCTGAAATTCTGTTTTACTGTAAGAAAAACCAATATCTTTCAGTCTACTCATACCTAGCAAATAAAAAGTCCCCATCATAATTCTTGTGTCAAGATCTCATGCCAGCTTGGTATGTGCCCTGTGCGTGCCCCCAAGAATCATGGTGAGGACTTTTAAATTGCTGGATGGGAGTAGGCTTCAAAGTACTAATGTTTGTGCTAGACAACAAGATTTCAGACAAAATATGGTTTTCTGATGCTCCCCCCCCCCATGCTTTGGGAAACTAATTGATTCCTAGGCTTTTGAGTATAAGTATGGTGGCAAGAAGAATCATGAGTTCAGCATAGGTTTTTTAAATGTACTATTTATATGACAAAGCTCATCTACGTAGTTTGTCCCATTTGAGAGAAGTTGAGATCCTCTTGTGCTGTGTACTGTGAATACTGTGGTTGCTGAAAGCAAATTCTCTTTGTGTCACCAGACTCTTCAAATGCAAAGCACTAGCATCTTGTTGAGGAACACAGAAAGTCCCCCACAGCTAGTACACAGGGAAAAAATGAGCTGCTGAGGCTCAACCTGTCAATCCTGCCTTCCCAATCTTTTGAGTTGCTGTTGTGTACATGAAATAGAAATAGAAAAAAAGGAGACATGCAGAGTAAGAGAAAACAGAGGAAAAAGAGGGGGAAAGGCATTCTGGACCTGTTCATGTTTATGAATTCATTTCTTGCAGTTCTGGACTTTGGCAGTGAAACTGAGTTTGGCAATTGCCTGTCAGATGAATGAAAGCATATTTGTGGAGAAACAACAAAACAAAATAATCAAGAACCATAAGACCAAGAGATCTTTTAGGAATTGGATGACATTATGAAATCTGTGTGAGGAAAATTGTCTAATCCAGGGTTTCTCAACCTTGGGCCTCCAGATGTTTTTGGACTTCAATGACCAGATCCATGTTTCAAGAACATGGGGGGGGGGGGCGGCAAGGATGAGAACCCCTAAATCTATTAATAGTAATTTTGTGTCAGAAATTATTCTGGATTAAAAGGATTTTTGCTGGAGAAACTCTATTCAGGGGATGCCTGAATGAGGCTCCTTTAATGTCCCCAAGACATTAAATCCATTGTGCAGTACCCGGGTCTTGAACTGCTCACTTGCCGGCTTTCCAGCTAAACAAGGTGAGCTTCTTAACCACTCAGCCACCACAGCCATTTTCAAACAATACCAATGAACAAATGCAACTACAGTAAAACCCTGACTTACAAATGCCCTGAGTTACATAAAACTTGACGTATAAAATGATTTTGTGCTAAAACCATGTCCCAATTTACACAATTTCCTATGGGTTTGCTTCGAGTTACATAAATATTCTTTTCCCTATGGGTTTTCCTATGCTTCAATTTACATAAAAATTTCATTTTTCCTATGGGTTTGCTTTAAGTTACATAAAAATTTGGCTTAAGAAAAAGTCTATGGAACAGACTTTTTTTTAAAGTAGGGGCTTTACTGTACATCATCCACTCAGGAGACTCAAGTCAGACCTTTTTCTGAGGTACAGGCCCCTGAGACTGATAAATGAAACCTCAGACCTAGAAGCAGTTTGCCTCCAAATGCCATTTGCTGGTGAACAAAAGCAGTCAACGCTTGCTACCATTATATCCTGCTTGTAAGAAGCACACCTTTTAAACAAACAACTGCAATGGCATGTTCTGACATACCAAACAGGTTCCCCCCCTTCTTTCCCAGTGTAGCATGTGCTTATTTTGTTTCCCAACTATCATTTTGGCCATTAAATTTAATGGCACTGAGTGTAATACAGACAAACCTCAGTCCCATCTACAGCTGGGGTACATGGAAAGTGTCTGGAATCATCATGCAAAGCGATTTCTCCAACATTGGCATGACACACCAGTTTCAGTGGTGAAGAATACAAGAAAATGCTTCAGGACCCAAACTGTGTCCTAATCCTAATTTACACTTTTCTTGCTTTGTTGTTGTGTCATGGGATCAGTTTTAGTATCCAAATTTATGTCTGTTTTTATTTGCATTGCCTATGCAGTACTGATTGTCATGAAAGATTGAATAAGGCAAAGGGAACAAATACTTACTTTTGCTGCTCCAGTCGGGTTCTCGGGATCTTTATGCTTCCTAATGATTTTGCAATCTAGTATCCCACAGAGAAATAAAAAAAAAAAAGAATCATTCCGGTAGGAAAATGAAACAGTGCTGTGTATTTGTGAGTAAAATAGAAATAAACAAAACTTCAGGGTTTTTTTCCCTGGCAGTTCATTACAAAAGAATCCGATGAACTCAGCACAAAAGATTCGGTACACATTAAATGGTTTTTATAGGCTAACCTCAGCATACTTGGTTCTTTTTTGAGCAGGCAGGCTTGTCAAATATTAATCATCTGATTCTAGACCCTATAAAGTTGAGTTGCCCAAGTTTCCCTCCTATTTGGTCTACAGAGTATTGTTCAGACCACAAGAAGGTAACAAGAATTTAAAACAGAAATACTAACTACATATTTTCCCTGAAACAAAGTCAAATTGTGATTCCTTGTGCTAACAGGGAACTTCCCTCCTCATTAATATTTAGCATGCATCTTTAATAGTGTATGTGTTATTGGTCCAGAGTACCATGTGTGCTTCAAATAAACACATGGGACACTTCTTCTGTCAGTGTAAGAGGCAAGTCTATGCATACATTTTCAAAGCTCAACAAGAAAAATAATTTGAATATCCAAGGAAAAAGGTGTTTGTTTTTTTGACCCATCTTTTTTTAAAAGGTGGGAACTTTATATATATCATGAGGAAACATGTGCATCCTTGGTTTATTGTTTGATCACTAATAATCAATTAACAATCGAGAGCTCTGTTCATTATTCTCCTGTGCTGAGACTTTAAATTTAGATATTAGTTGCAAGTGAGCGAACATCTTGATTACGATTGGTGGGGGAGGTTTTCAATGCTTTCCAGCAATCCTAATCACTGGTGTTAGGGAGAAAATGCTGCTTAAATATATGTCCACGCAAAGCTCATACAACAACCATGTTCCACAACTACACACACACACATACATTCCTAGCAGAGATCACTTGGTTTCTTCTTTGGAGTGAGCAGCTCAGTCAACTATATTATTTTGGATTTCCACTTACCTCAGTTCAAATCCTGTCCCTCTTTTTAACCTTATGGATATGAATGGAAGGTTTAGTGCTGCTCTACCTCAGGGTACAGAATGCTAACTGGAATTGTTTCACCTTGTAGTTGCCTAGGAATTGTATACATACAAAACAAGAATTAGAAATGTCTATATACCAATAAGGCAACCATATGCTCTTATCTACAGGGCACATACCACATCACAACTCATCCAGCATTCAAGTGTTGATATACAGTGAAGAAATTAAACATACTGTATGTGAGGTAGGTAGGTTTATTTTTCAATTTTCTGCTGAAATTCTCAAATCAAATTCAATTTTCCAAATATTTCTATTTTTTTAAAAAAAAAACTTTCCAAAAGCTGGTAATACTTATAACATATTGTTATGTGTTACTTTCCAAAATAACAGGTGTGTAAGAACTTTTTTTGCAGCTGCTTTAATGTCACACTAATGCAAGCGCAGCGCCAAAATGGCTGCCGTGCTCTTTGCAGCCCCCCCACCGGACAAAGGCATCCGGGTAGTTAGGGGGCGTGGCCAGCTCCCTTATAAAAGGGGTGGCCATGAGGCAGCCGCGCTGCCATTTTGCGAAGCGACGGAGCGGAGAAGTTTTTCCCCTCTTACCTCCGTCGCTCTTTCCTTCACCGGGAAGCCTATTGGGTGGCGTTTTTTCCTTCTCTTTCTCCGGCTTCCCAGCAGATCGTTGCTATGCCCTCTAAGAAGAAGGCAACTGCGAACGCGGTTCGCTCCGCGCGGAGGCGCCAGCCGGGTCGGAGGACCGCGACTGCGCCTCCCCAGCAGCCCCCCTTGCCAGAGCCCACCGGGACCGGTGGGATGGGGTTGATAGCCCCTTGGCCTGAGGCGGCCCGTCTGCATACCGGCCCGGCTGGGGCCGTGGCCCCCGGCCCGCAAGGAACGGCCACTGCCCCTGGCATGGCCCATTCTTCGGGGCCTTCTTCTATTAGTACGCAGCTTCCTGCGGGGTGTTCCAGCCATGGGGGGTGGTTGGGTTCCCTACCCTGGCAGGGTATGCAGGGGCCAGGCCTGAGCTCTTGGCCGTATCCGGGCCCCAGGATCCAGGGACCTGGACTCGCGCCTGCGGCCCATGGGCCGGCTGGCCCTTTGCCCCCCCCCTGGGATTAGGGGGCTATGTTAATGTTGAGGCCCTTCTGGCCCGTGTTGCGGCCCTCGAGGCATCCCTCGCGAGGGTTAACCACCCGGGGGTCCCTTTTGGGGTGCAGGTTGATGCTTCGTCTGCCGGGCAGCGGCAGGCGGCGGGACGGGTCGAGCTGCCCGAGGCGCGTGGGCCGGCGTCGGCCACTGCCTCGCAGCTCCCCAATCAACAGGCTGGTGCGGAGCAGGCCCCATCGACGAGCTCAGTCGCGATCGTGAGCTCCGACGCCCCCAGTGGGCCGGAACCCACGGTGGGGGCGGCCCACGGGGGTGCAGCATGTGAGTATGCGGTTCAATCTAGTGCACCCACACACCTGGCTACCTTGGGGGGAACATTTCAGTGGCCATGGCCTCGCACGGGTGGCGCGATGGTTCAGTCGCCGACGTCCCACCCGGCGACTTCACTTCCCACCCAGGGCCCTGTTTGGGGTGGCCCCTCCTACTCAGTTGGGAACGTGTTAGGGGTGACCGGGTTGGTCCAGGCTCCTTTCGCAATGCCCACAGTTCCCACCATGCCGATGTCGGCATTGCCGACAGCGGGGTATTCCTTGCCCCTTGGGGATCATCTGGCCCAGGCTACTAAGGAAAAGATCTGGCGTGGGGAGTATGTGGACATCTTCTCCCTTCTTAACAGAGAGCCCACCAAGGAGGAGAGGGAGGGGCAGGATGAGAAGGATAAGGAACAGGCACGTCGTCGTAAGCCACCGCGCACGTGGGCCAACTGGTTGCCAGCGTACCTCATATACATGGCGGTTCACCTCAGGGCCAGGCCAGATCTGGCAATCCCGATGGTCCAGTATTTGGACAATATATACCGGGCGATGGTTGACTTCCCGGGCCCGTCGTGGTTGGCTTACGATGAAGAATTCCGTATGCGAATTCCCCTGCACCCAGAGATGAGGTGGGACGAGCCCTGCCAGAAGCTGTGGCTTCTGTACATGACTCCCACGCGCCCTGCGCCTGGGGAAAGATACCATTGTGGACATGCGGTCCAGCGAGCGGCCCCAGCACAGATACCCCGCCAGGTGGCGGGGCAGGGGGTTCCAGCCCGCCTGCTGTGCTGGACTTTCTCGTCCAATGGTTCCTGCAATAGGAAGAATTGCCAGTTCAGGCATGAGTGTCCCTCTTGTGCTGGCCCCCATGCTGCATCCGCCTGCCCCAGGCCTGGAGGGATGCAGGGCAGGGGTAGGGGTGGACAAGGGGCTGGCAAGACTGCCGCAGAGGGAGCTGGTCCATCGAAAGGCCCCCTCCCCAATTAATGTGGACATGTTGGAGCGTTGGCTTGCATTGTACCCGAGGGAGGCAGATGCAGTTTACCTGCTTCAGGGTTTTCGACTGGGGTTCCGTATTCCTTTCACGGGAGATAGGTCCCCCCAAGACGCCCCCAACCTTTTGTCCCTTAGGGGAAGGGAGGAGGTGGCTGCTGCCAGCATTGCTGAGGAGATTGATGCGGGCAGGGTCGCTGGCCCTTTCCCTGCACCCCCGTTCCCCAACCTTAAAGTGTCACCCTTGGGCTTAGTGCCCAAGAAATCACCGGGTGAGTTCCGCCTGATTCATCACTTGTCCTACCCAGCCGGCAGATCGGTCAATGATGCTATCCCTGATGACCTTTGCTCGGTCAGGTATACATCTTTTGACCAAGCGCTGCGCATGGTGCGCTCATGTGGCCCGGGTGCGCTGTTAGCTAAGTGCGACATTAAGTCTGCCTTTCGACTCCTGCCGGTCCACCCGGGTGACTTTGAGTTGCTGGGTTTCAAGTTCCGGGGAGAATATTATTTCGATAAGGCCATGCCTTTTGGCTGTTCCATATCATGCTCGGCATTCGAGCGTTTCAGCACCTTCCTAGAGTGGGCTTTTGTCCGCAGGTCAGGGTCCCGGTCTGTAGCCCATTACCTGGATGATTTTTTATTCGGGGGTGAATGGGGCTGGGACACGTGCACACGTCTCCTCAACACATTTCAGACGCTAATGGAGGAACTTGGTGTCCCTTTAGCGCCCGAAAAGACCGAGGGCCCATCTACCCAGTTAGTGTTCCTGGGGGTGGAGATTGACACGGTAGCGCAGGCTGCTAGGTTACCAGGGGATAAGGTGTCAAGGATAGTGGCCCTTATCTCGGACTTGCTTGCTAAACGCAAGGCATCACTGCGGGAACTGCAGGTGCTACATGGTCACCTCAATTTCGCTTGCAGGGTGGTCGCACCGGGCAGGGCATTTGCTCGGCGCTTGTGCGACGCTATGACAGGCTTATCCAGGCCCCACCATAGGGTGAGACTGACCCAGGGTATTAAGGCAGATATGCTTATCTGGCTCCAGTTCCTGAGGGAGTTCAATGGGGTGTCATTTTGGAGGTCTGACCTTCTGGCTTCCCCTCGTTTCCAGATACAGTCCGATGCCTCGGGATCCCTGGGTTATTGGATGTACTTCAATGGGAAGTGGGCCTATGGTGGGTGGCCACCAGCCTGGTCAGGCACGGGTCGCCTGCGTGATCTTACTTATCTGGAATTTTTTCCCATTCTGGGGGCTTTGATGCTATGGGGTGAGGAGTGGGCCAACTCGGTTGTTCATTTCTGGTGTGACAATGCGGCCGTTGTCCACATTGTCAACTCACAAACCTCTAAATCACCCAGGGTCATGGACCTGGTGCGCCAGTTTGTATTGCGCAGCCTGCGCCTCAATGTGCTGTTCAGGGCCAGGCATGTCCCGGGTGTCAATAATGATATCGCTGACGCTTTGTCCCGCCTGCAGATCTCCCGGTTCCGCGCCTTGGCCCCGGATGTGGAGGAATTTCCCTCGCCACTCCCGGACGAGATATGGACCATTGGCAAGGAGAGGTGAACCGGGCGATCGGCATGTTGCTAGCGCCACGCACGCGTAAGGCGTACCACCACGCATTCAATTCTTTCCGAGCATTCTGTGCCCAATTCCGGCTGCCAGACACCTGGCCGATCCCAGTGGCCCACATCCTTCGATTTATGGTTCACCTACATGCCCAGGGCTTCACGCCTCGTACCATAGCATCCAGGCTGTCAGCGCTGGCTTTCATGGCCAAAGTAGGCGGTCGTGCGGACAATACCGCTGACTTCCGTTTTGGAGGGGTGGGTGCGGGAGCGTAGGCGTAGCCCGGATGACCGCCACCCAATTTCCCCAGGGGTTCTTACCCAACTAGCTCGGGGCTGGCATGACCTATGTTTTGATAGGTTTGAGGCAGCTCTGTTTCATGCGGCTACAACGGTAGCCTTTTTTGGAGCGCTCCGCATCAGCGAGCTTGTGATGCTGTCTAAGGCGGATGCAAGTCGTAGGGCACTGGAACCCGAAGATGTCTATGTGGCCAATGATTGGGCTCAGTTGAGGATACGCTCCTCTAAAACGGATCAGCACGGCGTAGGCAATGGAGTAAGACTGCTACGATGTTCTTTGGCAGACATCTGTCCGGTTGGTGCCCTACAGGATTTCCTTGCACTGCGTGGCACGCACCATGGCCCGTTTTTCTGTCACCAAGGTGGGTCTCCCCTTACTAAATTTCAATTTTGGAGGGTGCCGGGAAGGCACTAGCCAGTGTTGGCCTCCCTGGGGCTCGTTGCGGCACCCATTCATTCAGGATAGGGGCGGCTTCTACTGCAGCTGTTTTTGGGTACTCCGGGGCTGAAATACGCCGCATGGGAGGGTGGGGATCACAATGTTTTCAGTTTTGTGTTCGCCCTCTTCAACCGTGAGTACCAGTTTAGTCACTGCACTGTTTCTCCCCCCCTTTTTTTCCTTGACAGACCCTGGGTGTCGTATTACACCGGTGACAGTATGGCTGGTGGGCCATAGCCACGTGCACAGGGCAACGCGTTACGCTGCACAGGGCAGCACGTTATGCTGCGGCGACAGAGTGGGGACCCCGACTGGGACTGGGTGCATCCGCAAGTCTCAGGTGGTATGGTAAGCGCGGCATGTTATGGCGGGAACTGTTGCCATTCCTTTTCTACATCAGGGATGCTGACTCGCCAGATGTCCTGGTTATGTACCTTGGGGGCAATGGCTTGGGACAGGTCACTGGCCTATCGCGGAAGCTTGCGATTTGCAGTGACCTGCCCTACTCACATTATGTGTGGCCTGCCACAACCCTCAATTGGTCGGACACGATACCGCGGTACGCTTACAGGGGAGCGTTCGGCCTCGAGGCTCTTGACCGAGCCGACGCTCCGTGAACGGGGCTATTGCCCGGTTCCTTTTCGACAAGGGTGGGGGACGCGTCATTCGCCTCCCCGCCATCAGTCTGCAAAATTACGAGCTTTACTCAGGGGATGGGGCCCATCTGTCGGAGGGAGGTATGGACCTCTTGTTAGTGGACTGGCGAGCAGGCCTGTTGACCGAGCTGACGGTATTGGGGGAGCGGTGAGCCTTTTGGGAAGCCTCCCCGTGTGGCGGTTAGCACTGGTAAGGTAAACATTTATGACCCACAGGTATCCGGCAGGTTCGTAATTGACTGGACAACACTAGACAGGCATAAGTTGGTTAAACGTTGTCCGGACAATGACGAACCAGGCGACGGGGTGATGGCTACAGCTAGACAGCATGCATCACCCCGTGATTTCACGGATACGCGTCAGAGGGTGGGGTCATTAGTTAGATATTGACTACGGTCAACAATTTGTTTGTTGTCAACAAACAAATTGATACAAATAGATACATTGTAACAATTGCCGTCGGCAATTTTGGGTGGTACCTTACCAGTGTTACTTCGGCCTGCTTGCCTTAAGAATTATAATTGGTCAATTACCAATAGAAATTTATAATTCGGACTAGGGCATGAATCAATAAATGTGGCCCATGCCGTTATCCACTTTCATCAGTATCTGAGTCCTTTATTGGGGGTGCGCCTGCAATGCAAGCGCGGCGCCAAAATGGCTGCGCTCTTTGCGGGCCCCCCCCCACCGGACGATGGCATCCGGGTAGTTAGGGGGCATGGCCAGCTCCCTTATAAAAGGGGTGGCCACGAGGCAGCCGCGCTGCCATTTTGCGAAGCGACGGAGTGGAGAAGTTTTTCCCCTCCACCCCCTCCCTAGTTAACAGTGTGATATTTTGGTCGCTTCGGGGCCGGGTGGGAATTTTTGGCTGGGACCCACAATTGGCTCTCGGGTCCTGGTTTTTTCGCCCATCCCACACTGTTGCTATGGTTTGATATAGGGGTTTCTGTTGCTGCTGTTGACTTTGGTCACATGGGCGGGTAGCACTGGTAAGGTAAACATTTATGACCCACAGGTATCCGGCAGGTTCGCAATTGACTGGACAACACTAGACAGGCATAAGTTGGTTAAACGTTGTCCGGTCAACGACGAACCAGGCGACGGGGTGATGGCTACAGCTAGACAGCATGCATCACCCCGTGATTTCACGGATACGCGTCAGAGGGTGGGGTCATTAGTTAGATATTGACTACGGTCAACAATTTGTTTGTTGTCAACAAACAAATTGATACAAATAGATACATTGTAACAATTGCCGTCGGCAATTTTGGGTGGTACCTTACCAGTGTTTCTTCGGCCTACTTGCCTTAAGAATTATAATTGGTCAATTGCCAATAGAAATTTATAATTCGGACTAGGGCATGAATCAATAAATGTGGCCCAATGCCGTTATCCACTTTCATCAGCGTCTGAGTCCTTTATTGGGGGGTGCGCCTGCAATGAGTTATAGCTGAAGGGTTGTAATTTACTCATTATTCTTGATCTTTTGCTGAGGGTCAATTTGAGGGATGCTTGGTCTAGTTGGGCAATTTTTCTATTTTGAAGTTTTTACCACTAACAATTAAAATGTTACTGATATATTACTATGACAATACTTGTAAATTAACAAGTGATGCATAACATTAATGTATTAACATTTTTCAAACTAATTGCTAAATATAACATGTCATTTAAAAAAAAAACACTTTCTAAGCTCTGCCTAAGAAAGTGAAAACAAAAAATACTAAGCCATCCAGGTAGTAATAACTAAATGAGTTGCTCAGGGCTGGCATCAGAAATTTCCAGTGGCAATGCCCCTGTGATTTTCTGTGCATGTGTGGTTTGTTTGCGCATGCATACATCAGTGTGCAAGGCCATTTGTCCAGACCCATCGAATCCAGATGGGGAGTAAGGCAGGGTTGTGTCCTTGCACCAACGCTATTTAATATTTACATCAGTGATGTTGTTGAATACCTCCAGCATAAGGACCACCATCTGCCCAAATTGGGCTGTAAACATATTCCAATTTTGCTCTATGCTGATGATGCAGCAGTGTTCTCAAGAATGCAAATTGGGCTGTGAAGGGCCCTACGTGTGTTTGCTAGGTACTGCCTCCAAAACCACCTAGTGGTAAATTATTCTAAAATAAAATTCATGGTTTTCGCCAGTAAGCCGAAAATTCACCAATGGCGGCTAAACCATCAGCAAATCAAACAGATTCACCACTTTAATTATTTAGGGGTAATATTTCAAGCAAATAGGGGCAGAAACCTACATACAATGCACATAGCCACTAAGGCAAAGAAACGCGCCAGTGCAATACAGAGTTTCTTTTGGAGGAAGGATGGTCACAATATAGTGGCAGTCCTTAGATTATTCTCAGCTAAATCTCTTACACAAATTACACAGTGTTGGCTCAAATATTAATCCCCTTGAGGTGACCCAAGCCAAATTTTTGAGGACGATCCTGCAGACTCCAACCAGCATCTCCAATGCTATCTTGAGACTAGAAACTGGCATGTACACAGTGCAGGCCAGGTTATTAATCAGTGCTGCTATGTACTGGCTAAAACTGCTATTTTCACCATCTGGTCTACTTGAACTTATGATGTCTGAATCAATTAGGCCTACATGGTTTAATTCTATAGAAAGGACATTGACAACATATGGTTTCTTGAAACCTTATGTTTTTTCTATAGGTCTTGCCCATGCCAAAGAAGCAATTAAGCAAAGGATCCTCAATATACATCGACAAATCAACTCAAGTAAATTATCTGCACCCCTGTTTGATAGGACACCCTACAATGAAATTAGGCCCTCTCCTTATCTTTCCCTATTGAGCAACCCACATCATAGAAGATTGTTTACCCTTATCCGCTACAATATGCTCCCTTCTGTCTTTAGGGAGGGACTCTTTCAGAAAATACCAGTCAATAAACGTATATGTCCATGTCAAACCAAAAAGGTAGAAACCTCTGAACACGTATTATTGGAATGCACTTTTTATGATAAGCTTAGAAGAGAGCTTTTTAATGCTTTCCCTAACCTGGATCACAGTAATAATAGTGTACTCAGAATTCTTTTGGCAGATGGAACAAAAGAACTGACAGCCGCCGTGGCTAGATTTGCATGTCGAGCAACCAATATATGTAAAAGCAAGGTAAAGCCTTATATCTGTGGGATAAAAAGCTCTTAGGATGGCAGTGAGCCCTGTACATCTTCCTAGGTCTTTCCGATTATACAGTTTATGGTATAACAATTCTCATTAACTTCTCCCATTTAATACTTGATAGTTCTGCTTAGCTAATTATAATACATTCTCACATTCAGATTTACTGTCCTAACATTTGGAAAGAATAGATTAGTAATGGCAAGAATTATTAGCCCTGGAAATGACTCGGCTAATGACAGAACAAGTGTTTATGGTTGTATTATTTGGTTGTACTTGTTGGTTGTACCTGTTTGGTGGTATCTGTTTGTTCTGTGATGACTGTACTGGCCTCTGGCTGTAATAATTTTTTTTATCTTATCTTATCAGTGGTTTCCCGGTGCCGCCACACCCCTGTGGTTTTCTGCGCATGTGTGGTTTATTTGCGCATTCGCACATCAGTAGTTTCCTGGTGCTGCCGGGCCCCAATCATCTCCAGGCCCGGTATGGGAGTCCTGATGGTCTCCCCCTTGATGGCGGCCCTGGAGTTGCTCCTATCCTTTAAAACCATTGAAAAGGCTGCCTTCCCATTCTTCTTCCACCCCAACTTTACTCCTGCTATTTGGCTACGTTTCTTCCTATAACTCCTGTTTAAGAGATGTAGTATAAAACAACATTAAAACAACACTTGAAATCTCCAGTGGTCTTTCCTCACCCTGTTTTTTTAAAAAAATCACCTGGATTTTCTGTCAGTTGAGACTCATATTGGCAATTTTGTCATAATCAAAGAGAAACCAAGAATTACAGTAGACTTTCCTGAGGTCAGGCTTGAGGTCAGTTTAAAAAGCCCCTCTCCTACAGTTTGACAATCCCTCAGTTTTGCAGTCCATCCTAGAGACTTATTTCACCCCTTCTTGTGACCTAACAAACATGGTGTGGTGTGGCAAAGTGATGTGGATCACAGAGAATTGTGCTGCTAAATCACACAAGATGCAGATCTTTTGGAAGATTTGAGGTGATTTGCCAACATTTTGGGACTGCCATTTCATTTTTCTTTTTGGTTCAAGTATTTATTTTTCAGACCGGACAGAGATGAGGAAAAAAGTGTTAAGTTTTATGGAATTAGAACAAGAGGCTGAAGAGTGACACATACAGAAGGAATCTTTGTCCACATTAAAAACCATGCATCTAACTTCCTTTTTTTCTGTGACAATAACAGTTTGAAGGTAATAATGACTGAAGTTTAACTAACAACAACAGACCATCTCTTTAAAGTATGAGGCTAGTCTTTGCAGGCGCACCCCCCAAAGAAAGACTCAGACACCGGTATTGGATTAAAGGCATCGGGCCACTTTTATTGAATAATGCCCTAGTCCGAATTATCACTTTCAATTGGTGTATCATCCAATTGTAATTCTTTAAGGCAAGCAGGCCGCAGTAACACTGGTAAGGTTCCTCCCAAAATGCCAATGGAAATTGGCTACATGTATCTATTTATATCAATTTGTTTGTTGACACAAACAAATTGTTGACCGGAGTCAATATACTATCTACTGACCCCACCCTATGATGTGTATCCGTTCAATATCAGGGTGATGCAGGCTGTGCAGCTCCTGCCATCAGCCCTTGCATGGTTCGCCCTTGACCGGCCAATCCTATTCCCCTGTACCTATCTACGTGTTGGCCAGTCAATTGCGAACCTGCCGGATACCTATGGGTCATAAATCTTTACCTTACCAGTGCTACCCGCCACACGGGGAGGCGTCCATGATGACTCACCGCCCTCCCCCCCAGACCGTCAGCTCGATCACCAGGCCTGCTTGCACATCCTCAAGAAAGAGGTTCATACCTCTGGCCGACAGATGGACTCCATCTCTTGCATATAGACCATAATCCTGCAAGCCTATCCTAGGATGTTGAATGGCTGTTCCAAAGCCATTGTCAAAAAGGAACCGGGCGACAGCCCTGTTCACTGACCGTTGAGCACGGTCCAAACCATGGAGGTCAATGCCTCCCCTGTAACGGTGTCTCGGCACGATGTCAGACCATAGCAGCCGCATGAACGGCCATAAGTGATGTAAAAAGGCCAGGTCACTGCACACCGACATTTTTAAAGAGAGGCCAGTGATCTGTACGAGATCATTGCCGCCGAGGTGCAGAATCAAGACATCAGGTGGTCCAGCATCCCTTATGGACATCAGGAATGGCAATAGTTCCTGCCACCTCATGCCGCGCTTACCGTACCATCGCATACATGCGGCTGCACGTAGCCAGAGATGGGGTTCCCAGTCTGTTGCCGCAACATACTGCGCTGCCCAGTGAACAAAACTGTGGCCCACCAGCCATACTGCCACCGGCGTGCGTGAACACACAGGGTCTGTAAAAGAAGGAAAAAGGGGGATTAATGACATAACTGGCACTCATGCAGTAAGGGGGCGTACATCAGCATCAGAGTACCCAAACACAGCCGTACTTGAAGCGGCGCCTATCCAAAATGAATGGGTGCCGTAACGAGCCCCAGGGAGGCCGACACTGTGAAGTGCCATACCGGTCACCTTCCAAAACTGGAATTTGGTAAGGGGAGACCCATCCTGGTGGCAGAAAACGGGCCAGGGTGCGTGCCACACACTGCCAAAAACTCATGTAGGGCACCAACCGGACAGATGTCAGCAATCGTACACCGTAGCAGTCTGACACCACTGCCTACTCCATGCTGATTGGCCTTTGAGGAACAAATCCTCAACTGGGCCCACTCCTGGGTAAGAAAGACATCGTCGAGTTCCAGTGCCCTACGAGACATGTCCCCCTTTGACAATAGAACCAGCTCACTGATACGGAGCGCTCCAAAAAAGGCTACGGTGGTAGCAGCATGAAAGAGAGCCTCCTCATACCTATCGTAACACAAGCTATGCCAACCTTGTGCAAGGTGGGTCAGAACCTCTGGTGAAATGGGGTGATGTGTGTCTGGGCGGCGGCCACGTTCACATGTCCACCCTTCTCACACATGGCATATGCGGAAGTCATTCACGCAGTCAGTGAAACCCCTCGCCTTAGCCATAAATGCCAATGCTGAAAGCCTAGTGGCGATGGTGCGAGGGGCTAACCTTAGATCATGAAGGTAAACCATGAACTGCAGAATCTGGTCTACCGGGATCGGCCACACTTTGGGCAACTGCCTTTGCCCTCAAAAGTCCCTAAACTGTAGGAGTGCATGTAGTTACGCCTTAAGCGTGCGAGGTGCCAAAGACATGCCGATCGCCCGGTTCACCTCTCCTCGCCAAATGTCCAGATCTCAGCAGGGAGTGGAGAGGACAGTTCCTCTGCTTCTGGTGCCAAGGCACGGAACTGGGGGATCTGCAGGCGGGATAAAGCATCAGCAATATCATTATCAACGCCTGGCACATGTCTGGCCCTGAAAAGCACATTAAGGCGTAAGGATCTCAAGACAAATTGGTGAACTAAGGCCATAACTCTGGGGGATTTGGATGTCTGGGCGTTGACAATGTGCACTACTGCAGCATTGTCACACCAAAAGTGAACTACTGAATTAGCCCACCTATGTCCCCAGAGCATCAGGGCCCCCAAGATGGGGAAAAACTCCAGGAAAGTAAGATCACGTAAACAATCCATGCCTTGCCATGTCTGAGGCCATTGACCATAGGAACACCTTCCTTCAAAGTAAATCCCATAACCCAGGGAGCCAGAGGCATCCGACTGTACTTGGAAATGCGGGCTGAGCATAAGCTCCGATCTCCAGAAGGAGATGCCATTAAAATCCTGTAGGAATGTGAGCTAGACTGTAAGATCTGCCCGTAAACCTCTGGTCAGCCGAACCCTGTGGTGCCAGGGATCTCTGATGCGATGTCTGGGCAACAGTGTCAATCTTGATACCTAAAAAGATACCTAAAAAGGTGGCTGGTCCCTCAGTCTTTTCAGGTGCCAGGGGAACACTCAGTTCCCGCATAAGCACCTGAAAAGTGGCGAGGAGATGAGCGCACGTGTCCGTGCCCTGTTCCCCTCTGAACAAAAAGTCATCGAGGTAGTGGGCTACAGACCGGGACCCTGATCTACGAACAAAAGCACAGTGAAGGAAGGTGCTAAATCGTTCGAAAGCCGAACATGAGATAGAACAGCCAAAAGGCATGGCCTTATCTACATAAAAACTGCCCTGAAAACGGAAACCTAACAGCTCAAAGTCGTCCGGGTGCACTGGCAACAATCAGAATGCCGATTTGATATCACACTTTGCCAGTAGCACCCCTGGGCCGCACGAGCGTACCATCTGCAAGGCCTGGTCAAAGGACGTATACCTGACCGAGCAAAGGTCATCAGGTATCACATCATTGACCGAAGAGCCCGCAGGGTAAGAAAGGTAGTGAATTAACCTAAATTCACCCGGGGACTTCTTAGGGACTAAACCCAAAGGTGACACCTTCAAGTTCGGAAATGGTGGGTCAGCAAATGGCCCAGCCACCCTCAGTGCGGTGACCTCCTTAGCTATAGATTGGGTGGCAATATCCTCATTACCCCTGAGAGAAAGTAAGTTTGGGGCATCCTGAGGCATGCGTACCTCCTGAAATGGTATGCGGAAGCCAAATTGAAAACCCTCAAGTAGGTATTTCGCATCATCCCATCTAGGATAAGCGGCAAGCCAATGTTCCAGCACCTGGACATTAATTGGGGAGGGGGCCTTTCTGATGGGTAGCACCATCAGAGGGAGCTCTGACTGCCCCCTGCCCATCCCTTCCTCTGCCTCGTGCCACACCAGCCCGCGGACACGCGGAGGCGGCGCGAGGGCCAGAACAAGAGGGGCACTCGTGCCGGAATCGACACTGACGCTTGTTGCACACTCTGCTGGTGGAGAAGCTCCAACACAGCAGGCGGGCTGGAAGCCCCTGCCCCGCCGACTGGCGGGGAACCTGTGTAGCAGCCGCCCGCTGTACAGCGTGGCTGCAATGGTACCAATCACCAGGCACCGGCCACGTGGGGGTCATGTACAAGAGCCACAATTGCTGGCAGGGCTCATCCCACCTCATCTCAGGATGGAGGGCCACTCTCATCCTAAACTCCTCATCATACGCCAACCATGACGGGCCAGGGAAATCCACCACCACCCGGTAAATATTATCCAGGTATTGTACCATCGGAATGGCCAAGTCAGGGCGGGCCCTCAGGTATACCGCCATATAAATGAGATAGGCTGGTAACCAATTGGCCCAGGTGCGCGGTGGCTTATGACGACAGGACAACTCCTTGTCCCTATCGTACTGCCCTTCCCTCTCTTCCTTGGTGGGCTCACGGTTTAGGAGGGAGAAAATGTCCACATATTTCCCCCTCCAAATCTTCTCCCTCGTGGCCTGGGAAAGATGGTCACCCAAGGGCAAGGAATAACCGGTCGTCGGCAGGGCCGCAGTTGGCACAGATTGAATCGAGGGTGTGCACAGTGGGCCCTGAACAACCCCTGAAACATTAGGCATACCCATAGGGGCAGTCACCCCTGTCATAACCGGGGGGTAATTGGGGAACCAAGAGTTAACGGGACAGTGCGGATACAACTGTCCACCCATAGTAACTTGTCGTGGACATGGCCACTGTACCCCCCCAGTGTTGCTAGGTAGTGTCACTGGTGTACTCAATTGACCAGGATACTCACCCGGTGCACCCCCATGGGCTGCCCCCACTGGGGGTTCCGGCCCACGGCGCGCATCGGAGCTCACGATGGAGATCAAACTCTGTGTGCCACTGCACCCCTGCCATGCAGGACTGGTCCCCTGCAGCAAGTCCCATTGCGATGATCTGGCGGGGAGCTGCGAGGCGCCAGCTTGGGCTGGCCTGATGGCCTCAAGCAGCTCGACCCTTGTAGCAGCCGTCTGGACAGCGGTGGTTTAGGTGTGGGCCGGAATTGCAGGATGTGCAAACCCACCTTCGGAAGGTGGCAGGGCAATGCCCATTGATGCTTCCAGCACCGAAATGCGTGCAAGGAGGGCATCAACAGCCTCAGACCCTCCTGAATAAGGTGGGCCGGGTGGGCCGGATGGCCCACCAGGCAATTGTGGCGGGACAAACCCAAATGAGGATCCCGAGCCCGAATTGGGCCATGACCAATAATCCGGCCCATGTAGTGCCGGGAGAATGGTGGGGCGGAAACCCGCACCAGGCCCAAGTGGGCCGCCCTGCCCAGAACCGGGCAAAGACCCTATAGGGTTAGGGACCCCGGAGGGGCTGGCCTGTGCTTGCATTAGAGAAATCAAAGATGGACTAGAGAATTCCTTAAAATCTTAAACAAGAGTTGAAAGGCAATATTCCATAGTTCAGAAAGAAAATAAGACTGAAGGCTTATAATGTCTAGAATAAATGTTTGAGAATAGAGGACACTAGAGGTATTGCTCCTTTTTGCTCCCCCCACCCCATTTACTGTTGGAAATGTTATATTCCTCTCTGCAATTATCTATTATTATTTTTCTTCTTTAAATTTATCTTTTGCAAAAATGATGACTACTGTTCTGTCCACATCTCATTGGAGAATATTCTCTCATTTTCCTGTGGACACCTCCAAAATATTTGGAATAAATTCTACATTCTATTATACAATCCCTTGTCTGTTATTACCACTATGAGTAAAAATGAAGTTTTGCGATAACAAGTTAATAATAATATGATTATAAATAGAATTTCAAAATCTTCTTCCTCTACTCTTACCTAGCAAATAAAGAGTGCCAACCATAATTATTGGGTCAAGACCTAATGCCAGCTTGATGTGTGCCCAGGTGCCCCAATAATCATGGTGGTTCTTCTTCTTCTGCTGTATCCAAATCTGAATATAGGTGATCATCAGGGCAATCAGCCATGAAGACTGTCCTGAGAATATAACACAGTGGCTTTTCATCTGTCTTCCGCATTACAGCGTGACACCTGTACCACTTTCTGGTCCTGAGCCCTTCTCCACCCCAGGCCAGTATTGATGAAGCTGTTGCCCTCCATCAAGATGGATTCAAGTGGGATGTAATCCCCTTGGGGACCGTCACCCCTTTCCTGTGGACTTTGGCATCCAAAGCCGTTAGTCCTCAGGGATGTCAGGTTAGTTAACCACCGCTTGACATTGAGTCACTGGCTCTATGGTCTACTCTATTACCATAGCAGGATGATTTCCAAATGGGCAATTAAAAATCAAATGAAGTCCTAAGCATTTTTTGGTAAATTCTAACAGACACTGAAAATCTGCAACATCAAGAGAAAGTAGTATGTGGTAAACCTAGTAGGAAGAATAATGGTTTTAGGATAAAACTGTGTCTTGAGTCCTAGGAAGAGGGAGTTTGTTCAATGTTGAGGGCATATGGTTCTCACAGCAGGATCTTTTCTCACTCCATGAAGCTTGTTTTTTGTTTTATGATTGGTCTTTGGAAGCTTTAACAGTTCTTACTTGGAGGTTGGGTTTTTTCCAACACAAAAGTCTGCCCAAAATAAATCATATCTCTGATACACTGGCAGAATTTCACCTCAATTGATGATTGTGTGACATATAGTTTGGCCCTGAGTCTACAGAGATGAAGGATGGTTCATTAGGGCAGATGAAACACTGCCCCATATCAGGTTTAGGCTGTCCTAGCCAGCCCATTCCTGCCTGTTTCTTTAAAGCATGGGAATGGTTAGCACCTAGCTTGGTTTCCCTCCTGTTGCACCCTAAGCATTGCATTGAGTGTGTCTATGTGATTGTGCATATGTGTGGTTATCTACTTTTGTCTACTGTTACCCCTTGGCTTCACTCACCATTGGCTGCTACATCTTCTACCCAACAGCTAAAAAAATGACACCAACTACTAATGTTCTGAAACTGGAAGCTGCTTTCCAAAGACAAAATAGGAATTAAGAATATACTTCAAATGTGGAGTTTATTTGTAAAACAAAACAAAGCAGGGTTTTTGTCCATTTCTGAATCAATCCAGAATGAATTGAGATAACTCAGGAACCCCCTGAAGTGCTGAAGTTTGCCTTGTCATGTCACACATGAGAAGCCAGAGGTCCTGATGCAGATGTAAGCATATAGAAAAAAGATAATTTCCTTCCCCAACACTGGATCCTCTAAAATGAAAGCAGCTTTCCTTCAAGCCATTGCTTGCTGTGCCATCAACAGGTTTCCTTTCGGAAGAACAAGAGATGAGTGTAGTGGGGTCAATAGAACTGGCCTCTGAGGGCAGATTAGAGATGTGGGCTATTGGTAGATTTCCTGTTGTAGAATTCAGAATGTAGTGCCCAACTAATGTGGGATAAATTCATGAAAGGGTTGGAGCTGGACAAAGAGTAATATGCATGGCTACTGGCAAGCATGTGTGAGTGAGGAAGGAAGGAAGGAAAGTGATTAGTATTTTGCCATGTACATTACTGTTTCTGCACATAAAAATACTTGTAAATACTTATAAAAATTGAGATACCAGCTGAATTGCCTAGGCTACATGTTGGCTCAAAGAAAATAAGTTGCAAATTGCAGGACAAATTTGGAACAAATTGAAGCAGACGATATTCTTATACCCCTAATAGGAATGATGCATTTCACGTAGAGAGCAATGATACACTCATTGTAAGAGTCTCTTGGCAGGGAATGATTGTGGGAAGAAATGAGGAGAGGGCACCTCAGTGAGTGTACGCCTTGCGCTTGCAAAAGTACAATGCTTAAGACTGGATGAGAACTCCCACACAGCAACCATTCAACATGGATTGCTTTGAGTAAGGGTGGGGGGGGGGGGGAAACAGCAGTCGCTGTTCCTGCTAAGCTTCATTAAGCCAGCGGGAAGTTACATAATTAGATTTGGATAACTCACATGTTAAAAGCATCCCCAATATGGCACTGGCAATTGAGGCAGATGGAGAATGCAATGTGTGAGTCTCTGTGTGTACCTAGGTGAATGTAGCGCTCCTACCATCTATGCTGACTCTGCTTCCTTGGCCGTAGAAGGATAAACATGCTACATCCTTTCTTAATTAATCACATTTCAACTTCCCATCAAATCTATTAGGAAGACATGCCATTTATAAGGATGCTGCCTATCCAGCTGGTTCTAAAGGTCTCTAGCTAATGACTGAACTTGCAAGGCATCTGCTAGAAATGGCTGAATGAAAAATGCAAAGAACAGAATTATTCACTGATCACAATTGTAACTTGAAACATGAGCCAGTATCGTATCCAGTTCTAGATGTGGATGTTTCTGCACTGAACAGGCAAGACATCAGTTGTGCATGGCCAGACATATCACCAGCACCTCATTGGGCAGCATAGAATGTGATCATATGGGGAAATAGATCACAGTTTGGACCACTTATGGAGGGGTTTGATGAATATCTATTTCCTGGTGATCACGTGATATACGGAGAAATGCATTCCAGACTAACTATGATCAACATCCAGGGTCTCTATAAGAGAAATTGCTCCTGTTAATATGACCCCTTCCATGTGACCAGGTGTGTATCTTTGTAGGCATCTGACCATATCCCCAATATCTTTTGCATTTGGAGTCCCTTGTCTGGAGACATTGAATATCATATGGCCATGATACTCAAAAGATTCTTCCTTCCTTCCTTCTGCTGCCAGAAAGCCACTTCTAGTAAGGCAGTGGTATAGTTTTGAGGGCAATCTTTATAGCCACCCCCTATTAACAGAAGCCAAAGGTTCAGGAAGCAGTGTCAATCCACATCAACAAACTAATTCTAACACTTTTTATCTCTGCCAGGGTCAGGTGCTTTGTAAATCTATCAGGAAAAAATAAGAACAAATAGTTTTTGAAGACTATTATACAGATTCTCCTAGAATCCTCTAAACAGCATAAGAATTATAGTCCAGAAGAAGTAACCATTCTAACCACTGCTAATGGATATTAATTGCCCGTTAAAGACCAAACCACCCCAAAAAGTTAGCATCACCCCTGTGATAGCTCACAAAAATATACATTCTCACCTAATGAGAGTAAGTATGCTGCTAAACCCAGCAGGGGCAGAGAAATGTTGGCAAAGAAGCTCGGAGGGCACTGTGGTGGCCTGTGGTGTCATTGCTCCTGCTAAACAAAATGCCCCTGTACTCTGACCCTGTGAACCTTGGCTCCACTACATCACTAGTAAATCCCATGTGGCAGTTTGTACACAATGTACAATTATATTTATAATGTTCAGCAGTGTTTGTAATTTAGCTACTGGACAAGACAGTTGGTGCATGGATGCTAGAAAAATGTGAGAACCCCAGACAAATTTTGTATCAGAAAACTTCTCTTCCTTAAGAGCTTCTGAAGGGACAGAAATCCAGACAATGATGTAACAATAGCAATTACACTTATATACCACCCCATAGTGCTTACTTCACAAGGTAATTAGTATTATGCTCCCAACATGCCGGGTACTCATTTTACAGAACTCGGAAGGATGGAAGGATGAGTCAACCTTGAGTCCAATCATAATCGAACTCACAACATCAGCAGCAGTTTTGGCTGCAGTACACCAGGAATACCAGAGCACATCATATGCCTCATGAGAAATCTGTATACGAACCAAGAGGCAACAGTTAGGAAAAAAACATGGAATGTCAGAGTGGTTTGGAATAGGAAAAGGAGTGAGACAAGGTTGCATTTTATCACCCTGCTTGTTCAATCTATACACAGAGCACATAATGCGCAATGCAGGGATGGAGGAATCACAGTATGGGATCAAAATTGCTGGGAGAAACATCAACAATTTGAGATATGCAGACGATACCACCCTAATGGCAGAATGCAAGCGCGCCGCCAAAATGGCCGCCGCGCCCTTTGCGCCCCCCCCCCCCCACAGGACAGAGAATCCGGAGAAGTTTTTTCCCCTGTGTCTCCGTCGCTCGTTAGCTTACCGGGAAGCCTTTTGGTAGCGATTCTGCCTTGCCGGCTTCCCTTTTTGCTTCGGTGGAGATGCCTTCGAAGAAGAAGGCAGCTTCGAGTTCAGCTCGCGCTGTTAGGAGGCGCAACCCAGGTCGGAGGACCGCGGTGCCGCCTCCTCAGCAGCCACCTTTGCCAGCCCCGGCCGGGGCCGGCGGAATGGGGTCTATTGCCCCTTGGCCCGGAGTGGGCGATCAGAGTGCGGGCGCGGAAGGGGTTCCGGCCCGCGGCCCACGAGCGGTGGACACCGCTCCTGCTCCTGCCCACTCTGTCGGGCCTACTCCTCTTGGGCCGCAGCCTCTCCCTGGGCCCTCTAGCCTTGGGGGGTGGTGCGGCCCCCTGCCTTGGCAGGTTTCTCCACCAACCCTGCCGGGCTTCGGTGCTGGCCAATGGCCATATGTGGGTCCCGGGGTACAGGGACCTGTACCCATGCCTGGACCAGGCGGGCCGGCCAGCCCTTTGCCCATGGTCAACGTGGACACCTTGCTCGCCCGCATTACGGCCCTGGAGGCGTCGTTGGCTCGGGCCAGTCAGGCGGGCGCCCCCTTCGGGGTTCCTTTTGAGGCGCTGTCGGCAGGAGGACAACAGCCGGCGGGGAGGGTCGAGCTGCTGCAGGCGCGTGGCGCGGTTTCGGCCACTGCCTCGCAGCTCCCCAGCCAGCAACCAGGTGCAGGTCAAGCCCCGGTGATGAGCTCTACGTCGGTCGTGACCTCCGACGCCCCCAGTGGGCCGGAACCCCCGGTGGGGGCGGCCCGCGGGGGTGCAGCATGTGAGTATACGGTGCAAGCGAGTACATCCACACACATTCCCAATCTAGGGGGGGCCTTTCAATGGCCTTGGCCTCGCGCGGGTGGTGCGGGGGCCACGCTGTCGGCGACCCACCCGGCGACGACGACTGCCACCTTGGGCACTGGGGTGGGCATTGGTCCTTACACTGCAGGGAATGTTCTGGGGGTGGCTGGGTTAGCTCAGGCCCCTTTTACCAGGCCGGCTGTCCCCTTTTCGGCTTTGCCGACGGCAGGGTATTCCTTGCCATTGGGTGATCACCTGGCACAGGCTACAAGGGAAAAGATATGGCGAGGGGAGTACGTAGATATCTTCTCACTCCTGAACAGAGAGCCCACCAAGGAGGAAAGGGAGGGTCAGGATGAGAAGGACAAGGAGCAGGCACGCCGCCGTAAGCCGCCGCGTACCTGGGCCAACTGGCTCCCCGCTTATTTAATATACATGGCGGTATATTTGAGGGCGCGGCCGGATTTAGCTATTCCCATGGTCCAATATTTGGACAACATATATAGGGCGATGGTCGATTTCCCGGGCCCCTCATGGCTAGCATATGACGAGGAATTCCGTATGAGGATTCCCCTCCACCCCGAGATGAGATGGGATGAGCCGTGCCAGAGGCTGTGGCTTTTGTATATGACACCCACACGCCCTGCCCCGGGGGATAGATACCATTGCGGACATGCGGTCCAGCGAGCGGCTCCAGCGCAGGTTACCCGCCAGGCGGCGGGGCAGGGGGTTCCAGCCCGCCTGCTGTGCTGGACTTTCTCGTCAAATGGTTCCTGCAATCGAAAGAACTGCAGGTATAAGCATGAGTGTCCCACATGTTCTGGCCCCCACGCAGCCTCTGCTTGTCCCAGGCCTGGGGGGGCGCGAGGCAGAGGGAGGGGTGGACAGTGGGCTGGCAAGGCTGCCACGGATGGAGCTAATTCTCCAAAAGGCCCCCTCCCCAATTAAGGTGGACATGCTGGAGCGCTGGCTCGCATCGTACCCGAAGGGGGAGGACGGGGAGTATCTCCTTCAAGGTTTTAAGCAGGGATTTCGTATCCCTTTTATGGGTGATAGGTCCCCTCAGGATGCTCCCAACCTTTTATCCCTCAGAGGAAGGGAGGAGGTGGCTGCGGCCAGCATTAAAAAGGAGTTAGACGCGGGCAGGGTCGCTGGACCTTTCCCCGCACCCCCGTTTCCCAATCTTAAGGTCTCGCCACTGGGTTTGGTCCCCAAAAAGTCCCTAGGTGAGTTTCGCCTTATTCATCATTTGTCCTACCCAGCCGGCCGATCGGTCAATGATGCTATCCCTGATGACCTTTGTTCAGTCAGGTATACATCGTTTGACCATGCGCTGCGCATGGTGCGCTCGTGTGGCCCGGGTGCCCTGCTGGCCAAGTGTGACATTAAGTCAGCTTTTCGCCTCTTGCCAGTGCACCCGGGCGACTTTGAGTTGCTGGGTTTTAAATTTAAGGGGGAATATTATTTTGATAAGGCCATGCCTTTTGGCTGCTCCATATCATGCTCGGCTTTCGAGCGTTTTAGTACCTTCCTAGAGTGGGCTTTCGTCCGCAGGTCAGGGTCCCGGTCTGTAGCCCATTACCTGGATGACTTTTTATTCGGGGGTGAACGGGGCTGGGACACGTGCGCACGTCTCCTCAACACATTTCAGACGCTAATGGAGGAACTTGGTGTCCCTTTAGCGCCCGAAAAGACCGAGGGCCCATCGACCAAGCTAATATTCCTGGGGGTTGAGATTGACACAGTAGTGCAGGCTTCTAGGTTGCCTGGTGATAAGGTGTCCAGGATAGTGGCCCTTATCTCGGAATTCCTGGCCAAGCGTAAGGCATCCCTGAGGGAACTGCAGGTGCTACATGGGCACCTTAATTTTGCTTGCAGGGTGGTCGCACCGGGCAGGGCTTTTGCCCGGCGTTTATGCGACGCCATGGCAGGGTTATCCAGGCCCCACCACAGAGTCAGGCTCACCCGGGGTATCAGGGCAGACATGTTCATCTGGTTGCAATTCCTGAGGGAGTTTAATGGGGTCTCATTTTGGAGGTCTGACCTCCTGGCATCCCCCAATTTCCAGATCCAGTCTGATGCCTCAGGATCCCTGGGTTATGGGATGTACTTCAATGGGAAGTGGGCCTATGGTGGGTGGCCACCGGCATGGGCAGGCACAGGTCGCCTGCGGGATCTCACATACCTGGAATTTTTTCCCATTCTGGGGGCTTTGATGCTATGGGGCGAACAGTGGGCTAATTCGGTGGTGCATTTCTGGTGTGACAATGCGGCTGTTGTACACATTGTCAATGCACAGACTTCCAAATCACCCAGGGTCATGGATCTAGTGCGCCATTTCGTGCTGCGCTGCCTGCGCCTCAACGTCTTGTTCAGGGCCAGGCATGTCCCAGGGATTAATAATGATATTGCTGACGCTTTGTCCCGCCTGCAGATCTCCCGGTTCCGCGCCTTGGCCCCGGATGCGGAGGAATTTCCCTCGCCACTCCCGGACGAGATGTGGACTATTGGCAAGGAGAGGTGAACCGGGCGATTGGCCTGTCACTAGCGCCACGCACGCGTAAGGCGTATCAACAAGCATTCAATTCGTACAGGGCATTTGCTACTCAATTTCTCTTGCCAGAGACCTGGCCTATCCCGGTGGACCATGTTCTGCGGTTCATGGTTCACCTGCATGCACAGGGCCTCGCACCTCGCACCATAGCATCCAAGCTCTCGGCATTGGCTTTTATGGCCAAAGTGGGGGGTCATGTGGATACCACCTCTGACTTCCGGGTGAGACATGTTTTGGAGGGGTGGGTGCGCGAGCGCGGGCGTTGCCCGGACGACCGGCACCCTATTTCCCCAGGGGTTCTTACCCAGTTGGCCCGGGGCTCGCCAGGCCTCTGTTTTGATCATTATGAGGCAGCCCTTTTTCATGCAGCCACAACGGTGGCATTTTTTGGAGCGCTCCGCGTCAGCGAACTCGTGATGCTGTCTAAGGCGGATGCAAGTGGTAGGGCACTGGAACTCGAAGATGTCTATGTAGCCAAAGACTGGGCCCAGTTGAGGATACGCTCCTCTAAAACAGATCAGCATGGCGTAGGCAGTGGTGTAAGACTGCTACGTTGTTCTTTGGCAGACATCTGTCCGGTTGGTGCCCTACAGGAATTCCTGGCACTGCGTGGCATGCACCACGGCCCGTTTTTCTGTCACCAAGATGCGTCTCCCCTTACTAAATTTCAGTTTTGGAAGGTGACAGCCAGAGCCCTCACCAGGGTGGGCCTACCAGGTGCCCGTTATGGCACACATTCGTTCCGTATTGGTGCAGCCTCTACAGCAGCTGCTTTTGGGTACTCTGGGGCTGACATACGCAGCATGGGGAGGTGGGGCTCGCAATGTTTTCAGTTTTATGTGCGCCCACTCCCGCCATGAGTACCAATCCAGTCACCTTACCGCCTTTTTTCTCAATTTTCTTACAGACCCTGGGTGTCGTATTACACCGGTGACAGTATGGCTGGTGGGCCACAGCTATGTGCACAGGGCAGCGCGTTACGCTGCGGCGACAGAGTGGGGACCCCGATTGGGACTGGGTGACCACGCCAGTCTCGCTTGGCATGGTAAGCCTGGGATGTTATGGCGGGAGCTGCGGCCTTTCCTTTTTTCTGGCCTGGGTGCTGACCCGCCTGACATTCTAATCATCCACCTGGGGGGCAATGATTTGGGCCAGGTCACCGGCTTATCGCTCAAGCATGCGATTTGCGAGGAACTCGCCTACTTGCATTATGTCTGGCCTGCCACAACCCTGGTTTGGTCGGACATTGTTCCGCGCCATTCTTACAGAGGGGGCGTTAACCTCCTGGCCCTTGACCGCGCTAGGCGCGCGGTCAATAAGGCAGTGGCGCGGTTTCTTGCCACCAGGGCTTGGGGACGGGTTAGTCATCACCCCGATATTAGTCTACAAAATTATGACTTGTACGCAGGGGATGGGGTCCATCTGTCGCGAGGAGGTATGGACCTCCTGTTGGGTGATTGGCGAGCAGGCCTGTTGACCGAGCTGACGGTCTGGGGGGGGGCGTCAGGTCTTCTTTGAAGCCCCTCCGTGTGGCGGGTAGCACTGGTAAGGTAAACAGTATGACCCACAAGTATCCGGCAGGTTCGCAATTGACTGGACAACACTAGACAGGAATAAATTAGTTAAACGTTGTCCGGTCAACGACGAACCAGGCGATGGGGTGATGACGATTGCTAACCAGCATGCATCACCCCTGTGATTTCACGGATACGCGTCAGAGGGTGGGGTCATAAGTTAGTTATTGACTACGGTCAACAATTTGTTTGTTGTCAACAAACAAATTGATACAAATTGATACATTGTAACCAATTGCCGTTGGCAATTTTGGGGTGGTACCTTACCAGTGTTACTTCGGCCTGCTTGCCTTAGGAATTATGATTGGTCGTTTTACCAATACAAATTTATAATTCGGACTAGGGCATTGAATCAATAAATGTGGCCCTATGCTGTTATCCACTTTCAATGTTGTCTGTGTCCGTTATTGGGGGGGTGCGCCTGCAATGCAAGCGCGGCGCCAAAATGGCCGCCGCGCCCTTTGCGGCCCCCCCCCCACAGGACAGAGAATCCGGGTAGTTAGGGGCGTGGCCAGCTCCCTTATAAAAGGGGTGGCCACGAGGCAGCCGAGCTGCCATTTTACCTCAGCGACGGAGCGGAGAAGTTTTTTCCCCTCCACCCCCTCCCTAGTTAACAGTGTGATATTATGGTCGCTTCGGGGCCGGGTGGGAATTTTTGGTTGGGACCCATATTGGCTCCGGGTCCTGGCTTTTTTGCCCATCCCACACTGTTGCTATGGTTTGATATAGGGGTCTTTCTGTGTTCCTACTGTTGACTTTGGTCACATTGGCGGGTAGCACTGGTAAGGTAAACAGTATGACCCACAAGTATCCGGCAGGTTCGCAATTGACTGGACAACACTAGACAGGAATAAATTAGTTAAACGTTGTCCGGTCAACGACGAACCAGGCGATGGGGTGATGACGATTGCTAACCAGCATGCATCACCCCTGTGATTTCACGGATACGCGTCAGAGGGTGGGGTCATGAGTTAGTTATTGACTACGGTCAACAATTTGTTTGTTGTCAACAAACAAATTGATACAAATTGATACATTGTAACCAATTGCCGTTGGCAATTTTGGGGTGGTACCTTACCAGTGTTACTTCGGCCTGCTTGCCTTATGAATTATGATTGGTCGTTTTACCAATACAAATTTATAATTCGGACTAGGGCATTGAATCAATAAATGTGGCCCGATGCTGTTATCCACTTTCAATGTTGTCTGTGTCCGTTATTGGGGGGGGGTGCGCCTGCAAAGTGAGGAAGACCTAAAGAACCTCTTGATTGGATTGAAGGAGGAAAGTGCAAAAGCTGGCTTGAGACTTAATTTTAAGAAAACCAAGATAATGGCAACAGGTCCGATCAGTTCCTGGGAAATAGATGGGGAAGAAGTAGAAGCAGTGACAGATTTTACTTTCCTGGGATCTAAGATCACTGCAGATGGCGACTGAAGCCATGAAATAAAAAGACGACTGATTATGGGGAGACAAGCTATGAGAAACCTGGGGAATATAGTGAAAAGCAGAGACATCACCTTGAAAACAAAAATCCGAATAGTCAAAGCAATGGTATTCCCAGTGGTAATGTATGGGTGTGAGAGCTGGACCATTAGGAAGGCTGAGCGCAGAAGAATAGATACCTTTGAGATGTAGTGTTGGAGGAGAGTCCTGAGAGTCCCTTAGACAGCAATGATAACAAACATAAGAACATAAGAACATAAGAACAGCCTTGCTGGAACAGGCCACAGCCCATCCAGTCCAGCATTCTGTCTCACACAGTGGCTCACCATTTCCTTCAGGGTATTCCCAAGCAGATGCCTTCACCTGCTTAGGATTCCCTGGAAATGGCATTGAGAGATATCCTGCCTATCTCTCCAACCCGGAGGTTGTCCTTAGGTAGCCATAATTATAGCCATTGATACACTTGTCCTCCATGAACTTGTCTAATCCTTTCTTAAAGCTGTTGAGTCTGACAGCTGTCACCACTTCTTCTGGCAGGGAGTTCAATAGACCAGTAATCCTCTGGGTGAAAAAGTACTTTGTCTTATTTGTTTGAGAACTAGTACCCAAAAGTTTCATGGAGTGTCCCCTAGTTCTAGTGTTGTGCGATAGGGAAAACAGTTTTTCCTTATCTACTTTGTCCACACCGTGCATGATTTTATAAACTTCAATCAGGTCACCTCTTAGACGCCGTCGTTCAAGAGTGAAAAGGCCCAACCGTTGCAGCCTCAGATGGTAAGGAAGGTGTTCCAGTCCCCTAATCATTCTGGTTGCCCTCCTCTGTACTTTCTCCAACTCCATAATATCCTTCTGGAGGTATGGCGACCAGAACTGTACACAATATTCCAGATGAGGCCTCACCATAGATTTATAAAGAGGCAAAATGACACTTGCTGACTTATTTTCTATACCCTTCCTAATGATCCCTAACATTGAGTTTGCTTTTTTTCACTGCTGAGGCACACTGTGTTGACACCTTCATTGAGCTATCCACCAGGACACCAAGGTCCCTTTCCTGGTTTGTCGCAGAGAGTTCAGACCCCATCAGTTTATAAATGTAATTGGGGTTTTTTGCCCCAACATGCATCACTCTGCACTTACTGATGTTGAAGCTCATTTGCCACTGTTTTGCCCACTCCCCCAGTGTCAAGAGATCCCTCTGGAGCTCTTCACAATCTCTCACAGTTTTCACTACCCTGTATAATTTAGTGTCGTCAGCAAATTTGGCTACCTTGCTTTTTACTCCTACCTCTAGATCATTTATGAAGAGGTTGAAAAGCAGGGGTCCCAGTACTGAACCTTGGGGGACCCCACTCTTTACTTCCCTCCACTTGGAGAAGTGTCCATTTAGTGCTACCCTCTGTTTCCTGTCCCTTAGCCAGTTGCTGATCCAGGACAAGACCTGTCCCTTTATTCCATGACTGGTAAGTTTATTCAAGAGCCTTTGGTGTGGGACCTTGTCAAAAGCCTTCTGAAAGTCCAGATAAACAATGTCAACTGGATCCCCCTTATCAACATGCTTGTTGACAATCTCAAAAAATTCCAACAGATTAGTGAGGCATGATTTGCCCTTGCAAAAGCCATGTTGGCTGTCCTTTAGCAGCGCCTTCTCTTCTATGTGCCTATTAATTCTATTTTTTAGGATGGTTTCCATCACTTTACCTGGGACACATGTCAAACTGACAGGCCGGTAATTTCCTGGATCACTCCTGGATCCTTTTTTGAAAATTGGTGTTACATTCGCTACCTTCCAGTCATCAGGCACAAAGCCTGATTTGAGGGAAAGATTATATATTTTGGCTAGGATATCAGCAATTTCATCTTTAAGTTCCCTGAGAACTCGTGGATGGATGCCATCTGGTCCTGGGGATTTGTTAGTGTTTAGCTTAACAAGACATGCAAGGACCTCCTCCCTGGTTATTTCTATCTTGCTTAATTCTTCGGTTTCCCTCCCTACGAAGATAGGCTCTGTTTTGGGCATGTGGTCTCTGTCTTCTTCAGTGAATACTGAAGCAAAGAATTCATTGAGTCTCTCTGCAATCTCTGTTTCCTCTTTAATAACCCCTTGCCTTCCATTGTCATCTAATGGTCCAATGGCCTTCCTAGTTGGGTTCTTACTTCTAATGTACTTAAAGAAGTCTTTGTTATTTCTCTGAGTATTTTTAGCTATACGCTCCTCAAAGTCTTGCTTTGCTTTCCTGATTGTTGCCTTGCATTTGTTCTGCCAGAATTTATGTTTCTGCCTGCTGTCCTCATTTGGACAAGCCTTCCATCTTCTAAATGAGCTTTTCTTGCTCTTGATCACTTCCCGAACAGCTCCTGTAAGCCACATTGGAGTCCTCTTGGACCTGGCAGTGCCCTTTTTCCTTTAGGGTATGCATTCCAATTGGGCCTCTGTTATTGTTTTTGTAAACAGCCTCCATGCCTCTTGGAGTGTTTGGACTCTCTCAATTTTCCCTTTCAGTTTCTTTTTTACTAGTTTCCTCATCTTTGGGAAATTTCCTTTTTGAAAATTTAAGGTCTCTGTTTTAGATTTTATCAATGACTTGCAGTCTATGATCAAGTTAAACATAATTGAGTTGTGGTCACTGTTCCCTATTGGATCAGTCACATTAACATCTTGCACCAGATCCTGAGTATTACTCAGGATCAAGTCAAGGATTCTTGTACCTCTAGTTGGGTCTTCAACCATCTGTCCCAGGGAACAATCATTTAGCATATCTAGGAACTTTATCTCTTTATCATGTGCTGAACAACAGTTTACCCAGTCTATGTGAGGGTAATTGAAGTCCCCCATTATAACCAGGCTTCCCTTCCTGGATGCCTCCTTTACAACATTCTCCAACTGCCAGTCTCCCTCAAGAGTTTGGGTCGGAGGCCGATAGTATATGCCTACTGTTAGACCATCCTTGTGGCCTGGTACTCTTACCCACAGAGCTTCTAATGGTGACTCTAAATCACCTAGATATTCCAATTCATACGATTTTATCACTTCTTTGACATACAAGGCTACACCACCTCCTGTTTGCCCCTTCCTATCCTTCCTGTACAGTTTGTAGCCTGGGATAACTGTATCCCATTGGTTATCATCCGTCCACCAGGTTTCAGTGATACCAATAATATAATTATTCTTATCTATTGCTAAGTATTCCAGCTCCCCTATTTTGTTCCGGAGGCTTCTGGCATTTGTATACAAGCATTTATATATGCTTTCCTGATACAGTCTTTTGAATCCAGTTGCATTGTTAGACTGCCTCTTGCATCCTTCTGCTAGAGTGCTGGTGACTAGCTCCTTGCTCTGCTCAGTAATTTTTGCATCCTCCTCACTACTCAAGTACACACTTTCCCGAACCGGATGCTGCCCAGCTCCTGTCGGCTTTCCCCCAGTTATCAGTTTAAAAGCTGCTCTGCAGCCTTTTTGATGTTGAGTGCCAGCAATCTGGTCCCATCATGGTTTAAATGCAACCCATCCCTCCTGAACAGATTTGGCTTGTCCCAAAATGTTCTCCAGTTCCTGACAAATCTGAAGCCCTCCTCTCGACACCACCGCCTCATCCACACATTGAGGCTTCTGAGCTCTGCCTGCCTGGTAGGTCCTGCGCGAGGGACAGGCAGCACTTCTGAAAATGCTACCTTGGAAGTCCGGGACTTCAATCTTCTTCCTAACAACCTAAATTTGGCTTCCAGGACAGACCGCTTGGCCTTCCCAACATCATTGGTACCAACGTGTACCATGACAACTGGCTCGTTCCCAGTTCTCTCTAACAATCTATCTAGATATCTTGTGATGTCTGCAACTTTTGCACCTGGCAGGCAAGTCACCATATGGTTATCATGTGCATCACAAATCCATTTCTCTGTATTTCTAATTATTGAATCGCCTAGTACAAGGAGCCTCTCTCCTGCAATCTGTTCATCTACATGCACCTCATCAACCATATTAAGGGAGAGAACCTCAGTTTGTTCCTGTTGTTCATCTTCCTGGATCTCATCAAGTATGATGAAGGAGAGATCATCAGGTGGAACCAGTTGTTCCGCTGTGTGTTCCTCATCAGGTGTGATAAGGGAAAGAGCCTCAAATTTATTCTGTAATTTCAGACTCTCAGAGTGATCCCCTACTCTCCTCCTCCTTTGAGTCACATTCCTCCAACCATCTCCCTCCTGAGTTAGTGAAGGGCCTTCTCCTTCAGAACTGTGCCCTGTCTCTTCTTTGTCCAGCATAGTCTGCTCCGCTCTGTCCAAGAACAGCTCAAGCTCCTTAATTTGTTGGTGGTTAGATATGCGGGCCTCTAGATGCTGGACCTTCTCTTCTAGTAGTGCAACCAGCTTGCACTTGCTGCAAGTGTAGTTCTCCATATGCTTTGGCAAGAACACAAACATGGCACAAGAATTGCAGGTAACTACAGCTGTTCCCTCAGAATCCATTTTAACAAGTGCAGTATTCTGGGCCTCAAAAATGTACACGTTTACTACCTTTCTACCTAGTAAGACTATATTCTTCTTTTTGTTACTAGTTTGGAATCTCTAAAGCAGCTCTACTCCAACTGCAAAACTTACCAGTGCTCACTTCCTTTGTTTGGCTCTCCTCAGCAGCAGCTCTGCTTAAGAGCACATGCAGAGTCAAAAGGGCTGACCCTGAAAGAGCTCAGAGCTTTTAAAGGCTAGTGTGGCTCCGCCCCTATGAGTCACAGTTCAGGAAAGGGCCTTGTGTGGCTCTGCCCCCCTGTTTCTGGAAGCTTAAAACTGCTTCCTCTGTTTGAACAGAGGTGGCTCTCAGCAGTTTAAATTATCAATTTAAATTAGTAGAGGCCTCTAAAGCAGCTCTACTCCAACTGCAAAACTTACCAGTGCTCACTTCCTTTGTTTGGCTCTCCTCAGCAGCAGCTCTGCTTAAGAGCACATGCAGAGTCAAAAAAAAAGGTTAATACTGAAGGAAATCAAACCTGACTGTTCATTGGAGGGACAAATAGTGAAGATGAAGCTGAAGTAGTTTGGACATCAAATGAGAAGGGAGGACTCACTTGAGAAGGCTCTGATGCTGGGAAAGGTAGAGGGCAAGAGAAGAAGAGGATGTCCAAAGATGAGATGGATAGATGGTATTGTAGACACAGTGGGCACAGAGCTAGGCGGGCTGAGAAGGATGGTGGAGGACAGAGGTGCCTGGAGGAAAATGGTCCATGGGGTCGCAAAGGGTCAGAATCGACTGTGCGACTGAACAACAACACACCAGGACTTCCATATTTTCCCACCATATCTTTTATGCCCTTTCCCAGTCATCTGGGAAAAAGCATGAAGATAGAAAAGCTGCACGAAACAGGACCTTTCAGGTAGTCTGAAAAACCTACTTTTGTAGCAGAAGATTGATTGCTACAAACCAAAGACTTCTGCTGCTCTGGAGGGAATTCTTGCCTGCTTCTCCTTGCATGCAGCAAATGCTGCAGGGGAAAACTAATTGCAATGGGAGCTGTGCATGTGTCTTTCCCAAAGCAAATAGTTGTGTACCTGTTGTAAGCTGGGGTCCTGGGCGTGAGGAGGAGGAGAGTCAGCTGGCTCACTTGCCTGCTGCCAGCTCCAATCTGGAGCCTGAGCCTGAGAAGGACCTCCTGTCAGTCCCTCAGGCCATGACCAGCCCAGATCAGGATGCCGAGCAGGAGGACATGGACCTGGCATGGGCCCTGCAGCCAGCTGTCACTTTGGAGCCAGTCCATCAGTGCCAAGCCAGGCCAGAGGATCGGAGCTTGACAGCTAGGCTAGGTGCCAGCAATCAGGTTGATCAGGAGCAAGCCAGCACATCTGCCCATTGCAGAGACTCCTTGAGACAACAGTTACACTGGAGGTGAAGGAGGGCTAGGACATGCCTCCTGAACCGGCTCTCAGCTATGGAGCCTGACTCTCCTTAAAGGAGGGGAATCCTGGCAAGCTCTTGTTAGATCAATTCTTCTCTATTGTGGGCTCAACACTGCACACCTGGCTTCTTGACTCTGAATACTGGATTTTGGACCTCTGCTCGTGACCCCGAATACGCTTCCGGAAACCCTTGCATCCTTGGTACAACTCGACCAGCTTCTGACTCCTGGACAATTGATGACAGCTCTGCTTTGCCCCTTTTGAACTCAAGAAGACTCTCCTTTGCAGGCGCACCCCCCCAATAACGGACACAGACAACATTGAAAGTGGATAACAGCATCGGGCCACATTTATTGATTCAATGCCCTAGTCCGAATTATAAATTTGTATTGGTAAAACGACCAATCATAATTCATAAGGCAAGCAGGCCGAAGTAACACTGGTAAGGTACCACCCCAAAATTGCCAACGGCAATTGGTTACAATGTATCAATTTGTATCAATTTGTTTGTTGACAACAAACAAATTGTTGACCGTAGTCAATAACTAACTCATGACCCCACCCTCTGACGCGTATCCGTGAAATCACAGGGGTGATGCATGCTGGTTAGCAATCGTCATCACCCCATCGCCTGGTTCGTCGTTGACCGGACAACGTTTAACTAATTTATTCCTGTCTAGTGTTGTCCAGTCAATTGCGAACCTGCCGGATACTTGTGGGTCATACTGTTTACCTTACCAGTGCTACCCGCCAATGTGACCAAAGTCAACATTAGGAACACAGAAAGACCCCTATATCAAACCATAGCAACAGTGTGGGATGGGCAAAAAAGCCAGGACCCGGAAGCCAATATGGGTCCCAGCCAAAAATTCCCACCCGGCCCCGAAGCGACCAAAATATCACACTGTTAACTAGGGAGGGGGTGGAGGGGAAAAGACTTCTCCGCTCCGTCGCTGAGGTAAAATGGCAGCTCGGCTGCCTCGTGGCCACCCCTTTTATAAGGGAGCTGGCCACGCCCCTAACTACCCGGATTCTCTGTCCTGTGGGGGGGGCGCAAAGGGCACGGCGGCCATTTTGGCGCCGCGCTTGCATTGCAGGCGCACCCCCCCAATAACGGACACAGACAACATTGAAAGTGGATAACAGCATCGGGCCACATTTATTGATTCAATGCCCTAGTCCGAATTATAAATTTGTATTGGTAAAACGACCAATCATAATTCCTAAGGCAAGCAGGCCGAAGTAACACTGGTAAGGTACCACCCCAAAATTGCCAACGGCAATTGGTTACAATGTATCAATTTGTATCAATTTGTTTGTTGACAACAAACAAATTGTTGACCGTAGTCAATAACTAACTCATGACCCCACCCTCTGACGCGTATCCGTGAAATCACAGGGGTGATGCATGCTGGTTAGCAATCGTCATCACCCCATCGCCTGGTTCGTCGTTGACCGGACAACATTTAACTAATTTATTCCTGTCTAGTGTTGTCCAGTCAATTGCGAACCTGCCGGATACTTGTGGGTCATACTGTTTACCTTACCAGTGCTACCCGCCACACGGAGGGGCTTCAAAGAAGACCTGACGCCCCCCCCCCAGACCGTCAGCTCGGTCAACAGGCCTGCTCGCCAATCACCCAACAGGAGGTCCATACCTCCTCGCGACAGATGGACCCCATCCCCTGCGTACAAGTCATAATTTTGTAGGCTAATATCGGGGTGATGACTGACCCGTCCCCAAGCCCTGTCGGCAAGAAACCGCGCCACCGCCCTAGTGACCGTGCGCCTAGCGCGGTCAAGGGCCAGGAGGTTAACGCCCCCTCTATAGGAATGGCGCGGGACAATGTCCGCAAAACCAGGGTTGTGGCAGGCCAGACATAATGCAAGTAGGCGAGGTCCTCGTAAATCGCATGCTTAAGCTATAAGCCGGTGACCTGGCCCAAATCATTGCCCCCCAGGTGGATGATGAGAATGTCAGGCGGGTCAGCACCCAGGCCAGAAAAAAGGAAAGGCCGCAGCTCCCGCCATAACATCCCAGGCTTACCATGCCATGTGAGACTGGCGTGTTCACCCAGTCCCAGTCGGGGTCCCCACTCTGTCGCCGCAGCGTAACGCGCTGCCCTGTGCACATAGCTGTGGCCCACCAGCCATACTGTCACCGGTGTAATACGACACCCAGGGTCTGTAAGAAAATTGAGAAAAAAGGCGGTAAGGTGACTGGATTGGTACTCATGGCGGGAGTGGGCGCGGATAAAACTGAAAACATTGCGAGCCCCACCTCCCCATGCTGCGTATGCCAGCCCCAGAGTACCCAAAAGCAGCTGCTGTAGAGGCTGCACCAGTACGGAATGAATGTGTGCCATAACGGGCACCTGTGAGGGCACTCCCTGTCACCTTCCAAAACTGAAATTTAGTAAGGGGAGACCCATCTTGGTGACAGAAAAACGGGCCGTGGTGCATGCCACGCAGTGCCAGGAACTCCTGTAGGGCACCAACCGGACAGATGTCTGCCAAAGAACACCGTAGCAGTCTTACACCACTGCCTACGCCATGCTGATCTGTATTAGAGGAGCATATCCTCAACTGGGCCCAGTCTTTGGCAACATAGACATCCTCGAGTTCCAGTGCCCTACAACTTGCATCCGCCTTATACAGCATCTCAAGCTCGCTGTCGCGGAGCGCTCCAAAAAGGCCACCGTTGTAGCCGCATGAAGTGGGCTGCCTCATTTCCAAAACAGAGGCCAGGCCAGCCCCGGGCCAATTGGGTAAAACCCTGGGAAAATCTTGCATCCGCCTTACTCAGCATCTCAAGCTCGCCGATGCGGAGGGCTCCAAAAAGGCCACCGTTGTAGCCGCATGAAGTGGGCTGCCTCATTTATCGAAACTGAGGCAAGGCCAGCCCCGGGCCAATTGGGTAAAAACCCTGGGAAAATCTTGCATCCGCCTTACTCAGCATCTCAAGCTCGCCGATGCGGAGGGCTCCAAAAAGGCCACCGTTGTAGCCGCATGAAGTGGGCTGCCTCATCTATCAAAACAGAGGCCAGGCCAGCCCCGGGCCAACTGGGTAAAAACCCCTGGTAAATGGGGTGGCGGTCGGCCGGGGAACGCCCGTGCACGCGCACCCACCCCTCCCAAACATGTCTCACCTGGAAGTCATTGGTGCCGTCCACACGACCTCCCACTTTGGCCACAAAAGCCAACCCGACAGCTGAGATGCTATGGTGCGTGGTGCAAGGCCCTAGGCATACAGGTAAACCATGAACCGCAGAACATGGGCTACTGGGATCGGCCAGGTTCCTGGCAGTCGGAATCGGGTACATAATACTCTTAAAGAACTAAATGCGTGGTGATACACCTTACTCATGCATGGCGCTAGTGACAGGCCAATCGCCCGGTTCACCTCTCCTCGCCAACGTTCCATCTCTCATCCAGGAGTGGCGAGGGAAATTCCACCGCATCCGGGGGCCGAGGCACGGAACCGGGAGATCTGCAGGCGGGACAAAGCAGCAGCAATATCATTATCAACCCTTGGGACATGCCTGGCCCTGCAGGGAACGTTGAGGCACAGGTTGCATAACACAAACCAACACACTAGCCCCATAACCCCGGGCGATTTGGAAATCTGTGCAGTGACGATGCGGACAACAGCCGCGTTGCCATGCCAAAATTGCACAACTGAGTTGGCCCACTCCTTGCCCCATAGCATCAAAGCACCCAGGATAGGGAAACATTCCAGATACGTGAGACCATGCAGGCGACACTTGCCTGCCCAGTATGTTGGCCACCCACCATAGGCCCACTTCCAATTGAAGTACATCCCGTAAACCCAGGAATCCTGAGGCATCGGACTGCATCTGAAAGCAAGGGGGAGCCAAGAGATCAGACCCCAAAATGACACCCCGGTGAACCACCTCTGGATCTATGGCCAGACAAGCACGTCTGCCCCGATACCCCGGGTAAATCTGAGCCTGTGGTGGGGCCTGGAGAATCCCGCCAAGGCATCGCACCAGCGCAGAGCAAATGCCCTGCCCGGTGCTACGACCCTGCCAGCTAAACTGGGGTGACCACGTAGCACCAAAAGTCCCCTCAGTGATGCCATGCGCTCGGCCAGCCAGACCGAGACAAGGGCCACTAGCTTTGGGACCTTATCCCACTGCAACCTAGAATCCTGCGCTACCGTGTTACTCTCCACCCCAGGAATACTAGCTGTGGAGATGGGCCCTCGGTCTTTTCGGGCGCTAAAGGGACACCCAGTTCCTCCATTAGCGTCTGAAATGTGTTGAGGAGACGTGTGTACGTGTCCCAGCCCCGTTCAGCCCCGAATAAAACCATCCAGGGAATGGGCTACAGACCGGGACCCTGACCTGCGGACAAAAGCGCAATCTAGGAAAGTGGTGAAACGCTCGAATACCGAGCCCCAATGGAATAGCCAAAAGGCATGGCATCATTGAAATAATATGCTCCCCGGGACGGGATGCAGGGACAGGGCCAGCGACCCTGCCCGCATAGACCCTATTGTCAAAGCTAGCAGCAGCCACCTCCTCCCTCCCCTTAAGGGATAAAAGATTGGGGGCATCCTGAGGGGACCTATTACCCATGAAAGGGATCCGGAACCCCTGCCTAGAACCCTGAAGGAGAGAACCCGCATCCTCTCCCTTCGGGTACCATGGGAGCCACGCTCCAACATGTCCACCTTAACTGGGGAGAGAGCCCTTCGGTGAACTAGATCCATCTGCGGCAGTCTTGCCAGCCCCCTGTCTGCCCCACCCTCTGCCCCGCATCCTTCTAGGCCTGGGACAGGCAGAGGCCGCATGGGGGCCAACACAGTTGGGATACTTATGTCTGTATTGCAAGTCTTCCCCTCAGAGGAGCCATTGGACAAGAAAGTCCAGCACAGCAGGCGGGCTGAAACCCCCCGCCCCGCCCCCTGGCAGGTGACCTATGCTGGGGCCGCCTGCTGAACCGCATGGTATATCTCCCCGGGCGCAGGGCGCGTGGGCGTCACGTACAAAAGCCGCGGCCTCTGGCCTGGCTAATCCCGCCTAATCTCGGGGTGCGGGGAATTCCGCCTACGGCATTCCTCGTCACAAGCCAACCGCGCTGGGCCCGGAAAGTAAACCATCGCCCGGTGGACGTTGTCCAAATACTGGACCATCGGAATTGCCAGATCCGGCCGGGCCCTAAGGTACACCGCCATGCATATGATGCAGGCCGGCAACCATTTGGCCCACATACTTGGTGGCTTGAGACAACGTGCCTGCCACTATCCTTCTCATTCTGCCCCTCCCTCTCTCCTTGATGGGCACCTTGTTTTGGAGCGCGAAGATATCCACGCACTCCCCCCGCCAAATTTACTCTCTGGCGGCCTGTGCCAAGCGGTCACTCAGCAGTAAGGAATAGGGGCTTGGACCAACCCGGCCACCCAAAACATTCCCCTCAGGGTAGGGAACACCCCCCACCACGGGGCCCTGGGTGTTAGCTGTCATCGCCGGGTGAGGCGTCAGCGGGTACACCGCCGCACCACCCGCGCGAGGCCAAGGCCATTGAAAAGCCCCCCCCCCATATTGGGAATGTGTGTGGATGTACTTGCTTACACCGTATACTCACATGCTGCACCCCCGCGGGCCGCCCCCACCGGGGGTTCCGGCCCACTGGGGGCGTCGGAGCTCACGACCGACGTAGAGCTCATCACCGGGGCCTGACCCGCACCTGGCTGCTGGCTGGGGACCTGCGAGGCAGTGGCCGAAACCGCGCCACGCGCCTGCAGCAGCTCAACCCTCCCTGTCGGCTGTTGTCCTCCTGCCGGCAGCGCCTCAAAAGGAACCCCAAAGGGAGGGCCCCCGCCTGACTGGCCCGAGCCAACGACGCTTCAAGGGCCGCCAGGCGGGCCAGTAAGGCTTCCACGTTGACCCAGGGCCAAGGGCCGGCCGGCCCGCAGGGTCCAAGGCGTGGGTACAGGTCGCTGTACCCCAGGACCCGAATATGGCCATTGGCCAACACCGAAGCCCGGCAGGGTCGGTGGAAAAACCTGCCAAGGCAGGGGCCGCACCACCCCCCAAGGCTAGAGGGCCCCGGGAGAGGCTGCGACCCAAGAGCAGCAGGCCCAACCTGGTGAGCGGGTGCAGGAGCAGTGTCCACCGCTCGCGGGCCGCGGGCCGGAGCCCCTACCGCGCCCGCAAATTGTTCGCCCGCTCCGGGCCAAGGGGCGATAGACCCCATTCCGCCGGTCCCGGCAGGGGCCTGCAAAGGCTGCTGCTGGGGAGGCGGCACCGCGGTCCTCCGACCCGGGTTGCGCCTCCTAACAGCGCGAGCCGCACTCCAAGCTGCCTTCTTCTTCGAAGGCATCTCCACCGAAGGAAAGGGAAGCCGAAAAGGAAGAATCGCTACCAAAAGGCTTCCCGATAAGCTAAAGAGCGACGGAGACACAGGGGAAAAGACTTCTCCGCTCCGTCGCTGAGGTAAAATGGCAGCTCGGCTGCCTCGTGGCCACCCCTTTTATAAGGGAGCTGGCCACGCCCCTAACTACCCGGATTCTCTGTCCTGTGAGGGGGGGCCCGCAAAGGGCGCGGCGGCCATTTTGGCGCCGCGCTTGCATTACCTCTACTGCATCACTTGCCAGCTGCAAAGCTCTGCTGGGCCGGGCCACAACAATACCCCACCATCTAGAAGCATTGAGGAAGAAAAAGGTATCATTACCTACAGTGAAATGTGGCCATCCCCAGTGATGCTGGACCCCCGGCAGGGGCCGAAAAGGAATTAACTCACACATTTTGCTTTGTCCCAACTGTCTGAGAACTTCAGCTTTATGAAAACACCAGTCCAGGGATTTTCAAGCATGACATACTAGATGACCCTTTCTCAAAGTAGCACTTCCTCCTGCTCCTCAACATTATCTCTCAATGCCATTTCCAGGGAATCCTAAGCAGGTAAAGGCATCTCCTTGGGAATACCCTGAAGAAAATGGTGAGCCACTGTGTGAGACAGAATGCTGGACTGGATGGGCTGTGGCCTGTTCTAGCAAGGCTGTTCGTTCTTATGTTCTTATGTTCCTCTCCTCCAGCTCCCTCTGGATTCTCAATATCCACTTCCACTTCTGGTTCTCCTCACCTCTTTATTTCTGCCAGCTGGGTCCAGTGTTCCATCCCACACCATCACCCAGATGACTCTCATCATCCAGATCCCCCTCCCACCCCTGAGTCATCCATCCATCCATCCTCAACATCCATCAGCGGCCCAGTGGAAGGCAATTCTGAAGGTGTCCAGAGGGCATGGGGATAGAGGAGACAGCCCTCTTCTGCATCATAGGTGATCCCCTCACACAAGTGTTTTGTTTTCACAGCCAGCCACCAGGTGCTTTGTCTCAAGGAGTCCTCAGTGCTAGGCTTTATGAGTAGGGAGTGCCGAGGGATCATTATGCAGCTGGTCTTGTTTTTCATAGCCTCTGGCCACCTTCTGTTGATTCAGAATGAGACAGAAAGTGGTGGCAGCTGTGGTGTGTGGGGTGAGCAATCTAGCAGTCATTTCTCCTCCCTCCCCACGTGTGAGAGGGTTTAGACCATTTCTGCCACAATGTTTTTGACTGGTGTTCTAGGTGCCCTTCATCCAGACGTACCTTTCTTTAACAGACAATCTATCCTAGAACTGCAGAAACTAGCGACACTGATTGCTGGACCCCACAGTCATTATTGGATGATTGTCTCCAATAGATTCTCTGCATTTCAATTAGTTTAGTTTTACATAAGCTTCAATCACTTCCCTTTAGTAGCTAGTGTGCAGCCCAATGCATCTCCCCACTGGGAGAGAAGGATATATTTCAACATGGCTGTTCAATGCTTAGTTTGCCTTTGTTGCCTTTCACCGCATTACTCATTCTTTAACAATGCACTGTCGTTTCTTCAGTGGAGATTAAATCCTTAAGTGCTTAATAATGGCCCCATACCCTCATTGCTCATATATCAAATTCTGCAAGATAGACATTGTCAGTTACTACAAATCTTTCTTTATTTCACAACAGCCATTCCCACTTGGCATCTCCAGGTGCATTGTTAACTATTTTATGTGGTCTGTGGTAGTCCAGGTGATCACTCTAAAAGTGCAAGTAGTCATGTTGTTTGTAAGAAAAATCTCAAACTCCATTCAAGGAAAAGTATCAGAATTGCTAACTGGGTCTGGTTATAGAGATCACATAGAAATCACAATAAAAACAGATTCACTGGTTACTAGTCCCTTTCTGAGCATAATTCATTTTCACATAGTACTGATTTTGATCTATAAAGCCCTAAATAGCTTGGGTCCATGATATCTCAAAGACCACATCTCCATTTATGAGACAGCCTGGGGTTTTAGATCTTCTCTTGGTCTCACTACCCTCCCATGTGTCTTTGGTGGGTACTTTATTTAGTACCTCATCAATACCAGCCTGGGGCTGATGAGGACTTTGTGTCAAAAGGGCCTAGGGCCAGAAAGTGACTCGCAGAACTGAATCAGTGGTATCATGCTGTGATGCGGAAAGGCAGGTGAAAGGCCACTACATTATATTGTTCCTAGGACAATCTACATGGCTGATTGCCATGATGATAGCCAATATTTGGAATCAGATACAGCACTTGAATAAGAAGTAGAAGATGAAGGTGAAGAAGAAAAAGGAGGAGGAGGACAAGGCTACCTAGAAAAAAGGTGGAGAATAAATAAATAAATAAATGATCAAAAATATTGTACTGTGGAAAGTTTTGAGAACTCTTCATCTGGGTAGATGGCAAGCAAAGAACATTTGAGAGTTAGGAAGGAGGAAGAAAGCTAACTGGCAATGAACCTGTAGCCTCTGCATTTAGTAATAGTCAATTTCTTCTTACTTTCCATTTTAAGCATATAGATGTATGTCTGCCTGCATGTTTGCAAATAGCACACAATCATCCAAAGCTGTGGGAGGGATGATTTGTTATTTCAATATAATCTCCTGGAACTGTCTGGCCAGATATTCCACTACAGTAATGGAATAGACCATATAGCCAGCAACTCAATGCTGGGCGGTGGTAAATAACATGACTCCCCTAAGGGGCCACTGGCTATGGGCAGATGAACCCCTTTGGGAGGGGTGATGGCCCTCTCAGTGGAGGAAATGCTACTGGAAATTATCACATTGGGCCCAATGGCAAAATGAGTGGAGGAGGAACCATTTCACTTTTCTGATTCCCAACGGTCATGGAGACAGAAGAGGCCATGCAAGATGGACTGGCTGTGAAGGTGCACCTTATTAATACCCTCAAGGCTGTGGCAGACCATTCCAGTCCTGGTGTTAAATCCTGCATGTCTCATTTCATACGTGCCTCAGGAGATGGCTGAGATCATAGTGTGTGGGTCACTTCTTCGCAAGCTGGGATCCACCTTAAACAAATTCACACAAATGGCATCTTTCCTGTTCATCATTCTTCTTTCAAAGTCCAATGGCAATGGGATAAGGATGGTGGAAGCAGGTTTCAGGTGGAACTGAAGTCTATAGTTCGGACCAGCACATTGGCAGCAGATGTGTGATGGCTGACTTTCTGAGAATTGTGTGACCATTTAGGAATTTGGTCAGGCCTATTTAGGAGCACTGATGCCCACCCTGCATGGTGAAGGCCCTAAAAATGTGGACTAAACATCAGTAGTCACACATTTTGTCTGGCAGGGAGGTCACACCCTGCGGGTCACCTCTTATATGTAGTCACAAAATGAAGAACAAGCAAATGATAATGACGATTGGCACCTGGAACATTAGGACACTACTTGATCTTGATAACAATGACAGACCTGAGAGAAGAACAGTTCTTGTGACCCATGAACTAACTAGGCTGAACATTGACATTGCTGCCTTGAGCAAAACCAAATTGTCTGGCAAGGGAAAAATCATCAAGTCTGATTCATGATATTGTTGATGTAAACTGTTAGCAGAGTGGTATGCAGTGGCCAGCAAGAGGTTCACACCTGGCAAGGTGGTCCCTTGTGAGAAAAAGAGACAGACAGATCTTGGTGCAGAAGAAAACTCAAAGTAGGTTTACTCAGGAAGTAAAAATGTGCAAGTATATACAGTGCAACAACTGCAACACAAAACAGATATATTCTCTTGGGCTACTCAGTTGACCTCACTGAGACAGTTGACTTGTGCTATATACAAGTCCATACAGTTCAATAACAGTCCAGTCCAGTCGGGTAAATGAAAGCTGTAATTACAGACAATGGAAGCGCGGCGCCAAAATGGCCGCCGCGCTCTTTGCGCCCCCCCCACCGGACGAAACCATCCGGGTAGTTAGGGGCGTGGCCAGCACCCTAATAAAAGGGGCTGGCCACGAGGCAGCCGTGCTGCCATTTTGGCGAACCGACGGAGCGGAGAAGTTTTTCCTCCTTACCTCCGTCGCTCGTGTCCTCTTGGGGGAAGCCTTTTCGGGCAGCTTTCTCTTGTTTTAGGCTTCCTAGCTACCTCCTCGAAGAAGAAGGCAGCCGCGAACGTGGCTCGACCGGCGCGGAGGCGTCAGCCGGGTCGGAGGACCGCGACTGCGCCCGTTCCGCAGCCACCTTTAGCAGACCCCACCGGGAACGGTGGGAGGGGATCGGTAGCTCCTTGGCCTGATGCGCGGAGCATACCTGCTGCCCTGGACGGGGCCTCGGCCCTTGGCCCGCAAACAACGACCATGGCCCCTGCCATGGTCTGTGCGGCGGGGCCCTCTTGCCCGGGTGCCCAATTCCCTATGGGGGGTGCGAGCCACAGAGGGTGGTTGGGTTCCCTGCCTTTGCAGGGCTTTCCCACGGCTCCCGAGGGGCTGAGCATGGGTTCTTGGCCTTATCTGGCCCCTGGGGCTAAGGGACCTGGACAGGTACCCGTGAATTATGGGCCGGTTGCCCAATTGCCCCCTGTTGGGGCCGGGGCCTATGTCGATGTGGAGGCCCTCCTGGCACGGGTGGCGGCCCTTGAAGCGTCCTTAGCAAGGGCCAACCAAATAGGGGTGTCTCTAGGTTTTCAGGTGCCCCCTTTGGCCGCCGAACAGCGGCCGGCGATGGGTCGGGTTGAGCCGCCTGAGGCGCGCGGGCCGGTGGTGGCCACTGCCTCGCAGCTCCCCACCCCACAGGTGCAGCAGTCTGGTGCTGGTCTGGCCCCGTCGACGAGCTCAGCTTCGGTCGTGAGCTCCGACGCCCCCAGCGGGCCGGAACCCCCGGTGGGGGCGGCCCGCGGGGGTGCAGCGGGTGAGTATGCAGTCCAAGCTAATGCACCCACACAACTAACTTCCTTGGGGGGGGGGGCCTGTTCAATGGCCTTTGCCTCGCTCGGGTGGCCCGGCGGCCCAATGGCCCCCGGCCCACCCAGCGACTTTGCCCGTGACACAGGGCCCGGGTCGGGGTGGTGCCCCCAATGTGCTGGAAATGTGTTGGGGATCCCCGGGCTGGCTCAGGCTCATTTTCCTTTGCCCGTAGTTCCCTCAGTGCCGGTGTCGGCTTTGCCAACAGCAGGGTATTCCTTGCCCCTGGGGGACCATTTGGCCCAGTCTACCAAGGAAAAGATTTGGAGGGGCGAGTACGTAGATATCTTCTCCCTTCTAAATAGGGAGCCGACCAAGGAAGAGAGGGAAGGGCTGGACGAGAAGGATAAGAAGCAGGCACGTCGTCGTAAGCCGCCACGCACGTGGGCAAATTGGTTGCCAGCGTACCTGATTTACATGGCCGTTTACCTCAGGGCTAGGCCGGATTTGGCTATCCCTATGGTCCAGTATCTGGACAATATTTACCGGGCTATGGTTGACTTCCCGGGTCCGTCATGGCTGGCTTACGACGAAGAATTCCGCATGAGGATTCCACTGCACCCAGAGATGAGGTGGGATGAGCCCTGCCAGAAGCTGTGGCTTCTGTATATGACCCCCACGCGCCCGGCGCCTGGGGAGAGATACCATTGTGGACATGCGGTCCAACGAGCGGCCCCGGTACAGGTACCCCGCCAAGTGGCGGGGCAGGGGGTTCCAGCCCGCCTGCTGTGCTGGACCTTCTCGTCCAATGGTTCTTGCAACAGGAAGAATTGCAAGTACAAGCATGAGTGCCCCCCTTGTTCTGGCCCCCATGCTGCCTCCGCCTGTCCCAGGCCGGGAGGATACAGGGGCAGGGGTAGGGGCGGACAAGGGGCAGGTACGACTGCCATGGAGGGAGCGGGTTCACCGAAAGGCCCCCTCCCCAATTAATGTCGACATGCTGGAGAGTTGGCTCGCATTGTACCCGAGGAGAGCAGACACTGTGTACCTCCTTCAGGGTTTTCACCTGGGTTTTCGTATTCCTTTCACGGGGGATAGGTCACCGCAGGATGCACCTAACCTTTTGTCACTTAGGGGAAGGGAGGAGGTGGCTGCCGCCAGCATTAATAAGGAGATTGCTGCGGGCAGGGTCGCTGGCCCTTTCCCCGCACCCCCGTTCCACAACCTTAAAGTGTCCCCGCTAGGACTAGTGCCCAAGAAGTCCCCGGGCGAGTTCCGCCTGATTCACCATTTGTCCTACCCAGCCGGCCACTCGATCAATGATGCTGATGACCCTGATGACCTTTGTTCTGTCAGGTATGCATCCTTTGACCAGGCATTGCGTATGGTGCGCTCATGTGGCCCGGGGTCACTGTTGGCTAAGTGTGACGTTAAGTCGGCGTTTCGCCTCTTGCCCGCGCACCCGGGTGACTTCGAGTGGCTGGGTTTCAAATTCCGGGGTGAATATTATTTTGACAAAGCCATGCCATTCGGCTGTTCCATATCCTGCTCGGCTTTCGAGCGTTTCAGTACCTTCCTGCAGTGGGCATTTGTCCGTAGGTCAGGGTCTCGGTCTGTAGCCCATTACCTGGATGACTTTTTATTCGGGGGTGAATGGGGCTGGGACACGTGCACACGTCTCCTCAACACATTTCAGACGCTAATGGAGGAACTCGGTGTCCCTTTAGCGCCCGAAAAGACCGAAGGCCCGTCTAATAAGTTAATATTCCTGGGGGTGGAAATTGACACGGTAGCGCAGGCGTCTAGGTTGCCCGCAGACAAGGTGTCAAGGCTAGTGGCCCTTATATCGGACTTGCTGGCTAAGCGCAAGGCATCCCTTCGGGAACTGCAGGTGCTACATGGACATCTCAATTTCGCTTGCGGGGTGGTCGCACCTGGCAGGGCATTTGCTCGGCGCTTGTGCGACGCCATGGCAGGCTTATCCAGGCCCCATCATAGGGCGAGATTGACACGGGGCATCAGGGCAGATCTGCACGTATGGCTCCAGTTCCTGAGGGAGTTCAATGGGGTCTCATTTTGGAGGTCTGACCTCCTGGCTTCGACCCAATTTCAGATTCAGTCTGATGCCTCGGGATCCCTTGGTTATGGGATGTACTTCAATGGGAAGTGGGCATAGGGTGGATGGCCACCAGCCTGGTCAGGCACGGGTCGCCTGAGGGATCTCACATATTTGGAATTTTTCCCATACTGGGGGCCTTGATGCTATGGGGTGAGGAGTGGGCCAACTCTGTGGTGCATTTCTGGTGTGACAATGCGGCTGTTGTCCACATTGTCAACTCACAGACCTCTAAATATCCCAGGGTCATGGATCTTGTGCGCCAGTTTGTATTGCGCAGCCTGCGCCTCAATGTACTGTTCAGAGCCAGGCATGTCCCGGGGGTGAATAATGATATTGCTGACGCTTTGTCCCGCCTGCAGATCTCCTGGTTCCGTGCCTTGGCTCTGGATGCGGAGGAATTTCCCTCGCCACTACCGCAGGAGATATGGACCATTGGCAAGGAGATGTGAACCGGGCGATAGGCATGTCACTGGCGCCACGCACGCGTAAGGCGTATCACCACGCGTTGGTTGCATTTCGGACCTTTTGTTCCCAATCTCGCCTGCCAGATACCTGGCCGATCCCAGTGGCCCACATCCTCCGTTTCATGGTTTACCTGCACGCCCAGGGCCTGGCACCCCGCACCATGGCATCTAGGCTATCAGCGCTGGCTTTCATGGCCAAGGTGGGGGGTCACGCGGACAGTACCGCTGATTTCCGTGTGAGACATGTTTTGGAGGGGTGGGTGCGGGAACGTGGGCGTTGCCTGGACGACCGTCACCCAATTTCCCCTGGGGTACTTACCCAACTGGCACGAGGCTGGCATGACCTATGTTTCGATAGGTATGAGGCAGCCCTGTTTCGTGCGGCTACAACGGTGGCCTTTTTTGGAGCGCTCCGCATCAGTGAGCTTATGATGCTGTCTAAGGCGGATGCAAGTCGTAGGGCACTGGAACTCGAAGATGTCTATGTTGCTGTGATTGGGCTCAGTTGAGGATACGCTCCTCTAAAACAGATCAGCACGGCGTAGGCAGTTGAGAAATACTGCTACGATGTTCCTTGGAAGACATCTGTCCGGTTGGTGCCCTACAGGAGTTTCTTGCACTGTGTGGCACGCACCATGCCCCATTTTTCTGTCACCAGGGTGGGTCTCCCCTCACTCAGCCATTCCTGCAGGATGGGGGCGGTTTCTCTGGGGCTGAAATACGCCGCATGGGAAGGTGGGGATCACATTGTTTTCAGTTTTGTGTTCACCCTCTTCAACCGTGAGTGCCAGTTTAGTCACTGCAATGTTTCTCACCCCCCCCTTTTTTTCCTTGACAGACCCTGGGTGTCGTTTTACACCGGTGACAGTAGGGCTGGTGGGCCATTGCCACGTGCACAGGGCAGCGCGTTACGCTGCACAGGGCAGCGCGTTACGCTGCACAGGGCAGCGCGTTACGCTGCGGCGACAGAGTGGGACCCCGACTGGGACTGGGTGCATCCGCACATCTCAGGTGGTGTGGTAAGCGCGGCATGTTATGGCGGGAACTGTTGCCATTCCTTTTCTACATCAGGGATGCTGACTCGCCTGATGTCCTGGTTATTCACCTTGGGGGCAATGGTTTCGGACAGGTCACTGGCCTATCGCGGAAGCTTGCAATTTGCAGTCACCTGGCCTACTCACATTATGTGTGGCCTGCCACACCCCTCATTTGGTCGGACATGATACCGCAGTACGCTTACAGGGGAGCGTTTGGCCTCCAGGCGCTTGACCGGGCTCGTCGCTCCAGGGCTATTGCCCGGTTCCTTTTTGATATGGGTTGGGGACGCGTCATTCGCCTCCCCATCATCAGTCTGCAAAATTATGAGCTTTATTCAGGGGAGGGGGCCCATCTGTCGCGAGGAGGTATGGACCTCCTGCTGAGTGATTGGCAAGCAGGCCTGTCGACCGAGCTGACGGTCTTGGGGGGGCATCGAGCCTTTATTGAAGCCTCTCCGGGTGGCGGGTAGCACTGGTAAGGTAAACATTTATGACCCACAGGTATCCGGCAGGTTCGCAATTGACTGGACAACATTAGATAGGCATAAGTTGTTTAAACGTTGTCCGGTCAACGACGAACCAGGCGAGGGGGTGATGGTTACCACTAGACAGCTGGAATCACCCCCTGATTTTACAGATACACGTCAGAGGGTGGGGTCATTAGTTAGATATTGACTACGGTCAACAATTTGTTTGTTGTCAACAAACAAATTGATACAAATAGATACATTGTAACAATTGCCGTTGGCAATTTTGGGTGGTACCTTACCAGTGTTACTTTGGCCTGCTTGCCTTAAGAATTATGATTGGTCGTTTTACCAATAGAAATTTATAATTCGGACTAGGGCTTGAATCAATAAATGTGGCCCATGCCGTTATCCACTTTCATTTGTGTCTGAGTCCATCATTGGGGGGGTGCGCCTGCAAAGCCAAAGAGTTCTATAGCTTCTATCCTCCTGGTGGAGGCTTACCCCAAGTAGTCCTTCTTTGTCCAGCAAGCACAGATGGCATATCAGGCAAAAGCCATCATCATGATCAGTGCAAAGATTCAGTCCTCATAGCAGGTTCTGGAAGATGCAGGAATCTTCGTTCAGACTGTCAGCAGAGGAAGGTAAGTATTGTTGTAATGATTTCTTCTCCCCCGGAGGATCGGGGCCACTAGGTGCAAGGAAGGCACGGGATACGGAAGTGTGGTGTAAAAGTCAGTCCCAATCAAGTCGGGTGATCTATATTTATTGACTTGCATTCTCGATCACTTGCGCACAGAGCGCACATGACCTCTATTACAGAAAGCTTGCTTACGTAGCATGTTGCTGGCTAAGGTACACTTGCCAGCCTAAGAAGTTACTAAGAAAATACTGTGTGCCAAGGTTCCCCATAGGCAGATTAATCAGCAGATGTAGCAAGACTCACTGTTCCCATCCTATCTCAGAGTCCTTGTAAACTCCGGGCTCCTATACTTAATTGTTTGATCTAGCAACAGCTTGGTGTCTCCGCAGACGTGAGTGAGATACTGTGAGCTGTTTACTAGGCATTGTGACATTTGGGTGACTTTCGTCCTACTCCTCTCAGTGCTCTCAGCCAAGGAGTCTCTACTGCTCACTATAACTATTAGCATTTACACAATTTCCCTTCCTGCATAGCCAGGTTGGTCTCCAGCCTGTGTTCTAGCCAGACAGACCAATCGGGAAAGGTTATGGCCAATTAATAACGCGTCCCATCCACAAAGTATTAAAGCTCAGACAAGTTGAGCATTATAGCTGGAAGTCTTCAATCCTGCTCTGACCTAAATACACCGGTTCATGGAGCACATCAGGGAAAAGTCCCAGCACCTGTGTGCCCCTGCAGTAGAGTCTTAAAGGCATCACAGACACAATATGCCTTGCAACCAGTTAAGGTGTGTGGTGAAGACTTGCATCCTCTAACAGATATATCATCATTTGGAAGGGGAAAGAGGAAGGGGAGTGTTGCATACATGGTGTAGGTTTTACCTTGGTAGCATCTTGTGTACAGTTCTGGTCGCCATACCTCCAGAAGGATATTATGGAGTTGGAGAAAGTACAGAGGAGGGCAACCAGAATGATTAGGGGACTGGAACACCTTCCTTACCATCTGAGGCTGCAACGGTTGGGCCTTTTCACTCTTGAACGACGGCGTCTAAGAGGTGACCTGATTGAAGTTTATAAAATCATGCACGGTGTGGACAAGGTAGATAAGGAAAAACTGTTTTCCCTATCGCACAACACTAGAACTAGGGGACACTCCATGAAACTTTTGGGTACTAGTTCTCAAACAAATAAGAGAAAGTACTTTTTCACCCAGAGGATTACTGGTCTATGGAACTCCCTGCCAGAAGAAGTGGTGACAGCTGTCAGTCTTCACAGCTTTAAGAAAGGATTAGACAAGTTCATGGAGGACAAGGCTATCAATGGCTATAATTATGGCTACCTAAGGACAACCTCCGGGTTGGAGAGATAGGCAGGATATCTCTCAATGCCATTTCCAGGGAATCCTAAGCAGGTGAAGGCATCTGCTTGGGAATACCCTGAAGGAAATGGTGAGCCACTGTGTGAGACAGAATGCTGGACTGGATGGGCTGTGGCCTGTTCCAGCAAGGCTGTTCTTATGTTCTTATGTTCTTATGTTCTTATGTCTAAAAGCTCACCTGTGAACAGGATTTGGTGAAGATAATCGGTGCTGCCCATTCTGCCTTTGGTTGTCTATCATACTGGGTCTTCATGAACAACGATTTAACAGTTCATACAAAGCTCATCGTATACCAAGCTGTTGTTACCTCAATGTTATTGTATGGAACCTCTATCACCAAGACATAAAAAAGCTTGAGCACTTTCACCAACAGAAGCTAAGGTCCATCTTGAACATCACTATGTCACCAACACTAGTTCTTGAGATGGCACATGTAAATTGCATTGAAGCATCCATCATAGGCCATCGGCTTAAATGGATAGGTCGTGTCCTCTGTACGGATGGTTCCAGGTTTATTTATTTATTTTTCTGATTTATATTGCCGCCCAACTCCCAAGACTCTGGGCGGCTCACAGAAAATAAAACCAAGAAAATAAAACAAAAAATAAAACCAAGGTTTCCTTGTCATATTCTTTATGGGGAATATAGCTCTTGTACCAGGCCTCATGGAGCTCCTTTGAAGCATTATAAGGAACAGCTGAAACAAACCATGAAGGTGTCAGGTATAAGCCCACAAACCTGGGAGGCAGCGGCCATAGAGTGCCCATCTCTGCTGCTACTGATCCGATCACTTTGAAGGAGAACACCGCAGACATGAAGAGGCTAAGCGACAAACATGGAAGCTTCATCAAACTCAACTATGCCCTCCACCATCTATTCAGTGTAATATTTCATGAAAGGATTGGTTTATTGAGTCACCAGAGACATATCCATCAACTTCCTGGAAAATGACTTCCAGGAAAAATGTATACTCGGATGTGAGTAGCAACTGACGACGATAATCTCCTGAGAGAAAGATTATAGGAGTATGTTTAGAAACTGCAAGTCACCTTATAAGAAGGCCTCATTTTTGCCTATTATTGGTCTTGGGGGAAATCACATAAAAACATCAACTCACACACTCCTGACGCTTATGTGTGCAAAAACCCCAAAATATTTTTTATGTGGGAACAGGAAAGGCCCCTCCTCAAGTATAGGTAAATCATAATGCTGCAGGTATGATTTCTTACAAACAGAAACTGTCTGTATTTTTAAGTGTGTGTTGACATGTTGACACCAGCTGTCTCCATCCCATTTTTCTAACATGGGTTGATGATTTAGCTTCATAGCTCTAGTAGTTCACAGAGAAGATGCTAAAATTACATGATAGGATTGGGATTCATGATATACACTTTTTCCAAAACAAACGAAGAAGGGCTACCGAGGACTAAAAACCAAAGGCTTGTGTATGTGATGGAAATAAGATAGATCTGCAATCATTTACAAGCTTTTACCTTTTTAAAACTACAAATGCATTAGACTTTTGCATTGATTTCAGGAGATGATTCCATTTAAGTTTGTTGTTGTTCAGTCACACAGTCGACTCAGACTCTTTGTAACCCCATGGACCATCACTCTCCAGGGACCCCTGTCCTCCACCATCCTCCTCAGTCCACACAGCCCCATGCCCCTTGTGTCTACAATACCATCTAGCCATCTCATCTTTGGCTGTCCCCTTCTTCTTTTGCCCCCCACCTTCCCCAGCATCAAGGCCTTCTCAAGTGAATCCTCTCTTTTCATTTGATGTCCAAAATACTTCAGCTTCATCTTTGTTATTTGTCCTTCTAAGGAGCAGTCAGGGCTAATCTCTTCTAATATTGTTCTCCTCACTGTCCAAGGGACTCTCAAAACTCTCCTCCAGCACCACATCTTAAAGGAATCTATTTTTCTTCGCTCAGCCATACATTACCACCGTAAATACCATTGCTTTGACTATGCGGACCTTTGTTTGCAGTGAGATGTCTCTACTTTTCACTATGTTCCCCAGGTGTTTCATAGCTTGTCTCCCAAGAACCAGTCGCTTTTTTATTTCATGGCTGCAATCACCATCTGCAGTGATCTTTGATCCTAAAAAAGTAAAGTCTGTCACTGCTTCTACTTCTTCCCCATCTATTTTTCCAGGGACTGATATGGCCTATTGCCATTATCTTGGTTTTCTTGATATTGAGTCTCAGGCCAGCTTTTGCACTCTTCTTTCAACCTAATCAGGAGCTTCTTTAGGTCTTCCTCACTTTCTGCCATTAGGGTGGTATCGTCTGCATATCTCAAATTGTTGATGTTTCTCCCAGCAATTTTGATCCCATATTGTGATTTCTCCATCCCTGCGTTGTGCATTATGTGCTCTGTATATAAGTTGAATAAGCAGTGTGACAAAATGCAGCTTTGTCTTACTCCTTGTCCTATTGCAAACCACTCCATCATTCCATACTCTGTCCTAACTGTTGCTTCTTGACTCTTGTACAGATTTCTCATGAGGCATATAAGGTGTTCTGGTATTCCCATCTCTTTAATTACTTGCCACATTTTGTTGTGGCCCACACAGTCAAAGGCCTTGGTGTAGTTAATGAAGCAGAAGTACACTTGTTTCTGGTATTCCTTTGTTTTCTCCATGATCCAACATATGTTGGCAATGTGGTCTCTGGTCCCCCTACCTCTTCTGAACCCAGCCTGCACCTCTGGTAGTTCTCTTTCTACATGCTGCTGCAGTCTATCCTGTATTATCTTGAGCATCACTTTGCTAGCTTGTGGGATGAGCACAATTGTTCAATAATTTGGACATTCTGAGGCATTGCCCTTTTTTGGGATTGGGACGTATACTGATCTTTTCCAATCCTGTGGCCACTGTTTCGTTTTCCAAATCTGCTGGTATATAGCATGTAATAGATTACTGTAATGTGCTTTACATGGGGCTGCCCTTGATGACCATTCGAAGGCTACAACTGGTTCAGAATGCAGCTGCCCGGGTGGTGATGGGGTGTGGACGTTATGCCCATGCCTCCCCACTACTCCGTGAGTTGCACTGGCTACCAGTTTGTCCCCGGGTGCAATTCAAGGTGCTGGTTTTGACCTTTAAAGTCCTATATGGCAGTGGGCCAGGATACCTGAGAGACTGCATCATCCCAAGAGTGTCTGCCCGTCCAACCAGAGTGGACCGGAGAGGATCCTTGGTGGTACATTCAGCTAGAGAGGCTCGCCTTCTCCATGTCCACACCAACCCTCTGGAACCTCCTTCCAACAGAATTGAGGCCACAGACAGAATTGCTGCCTTTCAGGAAAGGAGTGAAAACCTGGCTGGCAGGGCAGGTGTGGGGCCCTAATGGGAATACGGCCCCAGTCTGTTGGCTTATTTCCAACTAGAGCTCAACTGTCCCTCCTTTTTGTGTTGAGTACTGCGGTATTCCTCCATTCCCTATTCCCTTATTAGTCTTTTATGTTGTGTGGGAGTGGGAGGGTGGGTTGGTGGGTGGTCGAGTGAGGGTTTTTAATCTGTTTTGTTATATTTTACTGTATTTTATCTGTGTTTACTGTTGTGCGCCACCCTGAGTCGGGTTTCCACGAGTGGGCGGCATAAAAATCTAAGAATTAAATAAATAAATAAATAAATAATGTAATAGCTTGATTTCATCATCTTTTAGGGCTTTGAACAGTTCAACTGGGATACCATCATCTCCACTGGCTTTGTAATTTGCAGTGCTTTTTAGGGCCTTTCTGACTTCACTCTCTAGGATGTCTGGTTCAAGTTCAACTTCTCCCTCATTGTTATTATCCGGGTGTTTAGGTCTTTTTGTAGAGTTCCCTGTGTACTCTTTCCATCTTTTCTTTATCTCTTCTGCATCCGCTAACTCCTTGCCATCTCTAGTCCTGCCTCTTGTGTTGTTTTCCTCTATTTCTTTGCACTGTTCATTTAGATAGGTTTCCTTATCTCTCCTTGCATTTCTTTGAAATTCTTTATTTAAGTGTTTTTATTTTTTCCTTTCTCCTTTGCCTTTTGCGTTCCTTCTTTCCTCTGCTACTGTAAGAGCTTCATCCGACAACCATTACATTAGTAAGTGCAGAGTGATGCATGTTGGGGCAAAAAAACCCAATTACATTTATAAACTGATGGGGTCTGAACTCTCTGCGGCAAACCAGGAAAGGGACCTTGGTGTCCTGGTGGACAACTCAATGAAGGTGTCAACCCAGTGTGCCTCAGCAGTGAAAAAAGCAAACTCAATGCTAGGGATCATTAGGAAGGGTATAGAAAATAAGTCAGCAAGTGTCATTTTGCCTCTTTATAAATCTATGGTGAGGCCCCATCTGGAATACTGTGTACAGTTCTGGTTGCCATACCTCCAGAAGGATATTATGGAGTTGGAGAATGAAAGCGCGGCGCCAAAATGGCCACCGCGCTCTTTGCGGGCCCCCCCCCACCCGGACTCAGACATCCAGGTGAGTTAGGGGGCGTGGCCACCCCTCTATAAAAGGGGTGGCCACAAGGCAGACGAGCTGCCATTTTAGAAATAGCGATGGAGAGGAGAAGTTTTCTCCGTTGCTGTTTGCTTTCCAGTCTTTGGCTGTTCAGCCCTTGAGCCTTTCCCAGCTGGGAAAGGAGGATTCAAGCACGCAGAGCCTTGGTTCGCTTGGCTACTGCGTGCTTTGGCGCTAGGTGAAGCCGCGGCCAAAGGGGAGGACTTTTCCTGGCCCTGCGCAGGACGGGTGCCAGCCTTTGGGTCGGAGGACCAGGGCTGCGCCCCCGTGGCAGGGCACTGTGCCAGCCTTGCCCACTGATACCGGTGGGGCTACTCAAGCTGGCACTTGGCAGCCGGGCTCCAGCTTGGTGGCTGGCCAGCTCATACAACCCGTTCCCCCTCCGGCCCCTCATGGGCCAGAGTTTTGGGCATGGCCCTATCCTGGCCCTGGCTCGCCTTTCGGGTTACCTTTCCAACTACCTAGTGGGCCGTCCGGCCCACCCGGCCCGCCTTATGCTGGGGGCTCTGTGGCAGTGGATGCTCTGTTAGCACGTTTAGCAGTGCTGGAAGCACCCTTGGGCATTGCACAGCCGCCTGTGGAGGGGGGGGGGGCGCTTCTCTTTCTTCAACAGGAGCCCCTTTGTCGACCCGGGCTACCTTGCCGGCCGCTATGCTTCAGCGGGCGGCCAACCGGGTCGAGCTGCGTGAGACGGTCCGGCCGGCCCAGCTGGTGTCTCGCAGCTCCCCGTTCTACCTGATGTCCAGGCTGGGAGCAGTCGGGGGTGATCCCAGAGCTCGATTCCGGAACCCCCGGTGGGGGCAGCTCACGGGGGTGCACCTAGTGAGTATCAGGTTCAATTTAAGTGCACCAACACCACAGCCCACTTACAGTGGTGGGGTTCAGTGGCCCTGGCTTCGTCAAGTTGCTGCGAGCGGGCATCAGTTACCATCTTATCCCAGTATCCCATGGTTTCTAAATGGTCCCTCGTTAAGGGTAGGGGTGTCCGTCCCTGGGGCAATGCCGAGCATCGCAGGGGCTGTCCAGGTTCTGCTGCGTATGCCCTTTATACAGAATGTGCCGTCGATGGCTTTGCCGACGGCTGGTTATTCCTTGCCTCTGGGTGATCATTTGTCGCAGGTCACGAGGGATAAGATCTGGAGGGGAGTACGTGGATCTTCTCCCTATTGAACTGTGAGCCCACTGAGGAAGAGAGAGAGGGACAAGACGACAGAGACTAGGAGCTGTCCCGTCGTCGTAAGCCACCGCGCACCTGGGTCAACTGGTGGCCGGCGTACCTTATGTATATGGTGGTATGCCTCAGGGCCCGGCCTGATTGGGCCACCCCGATGGTTCAATCCCTTGATAATATTTACAAGGTGATGGTTGATTTCATGGGCCCATCGCAGTTGGCTTACGATGAGGAATTTGGATGAGGGTGGACCTACATCCTGAGATGAGGTGGGATGAGCCCTGTCAGCAATTGTTGCTCTTGTACATGACTCCCACGTGCTGGCACCTGGTGATAGGTACCATTGTGGTCATGCTGTGCAGCGGGCTGCTCAGACACAGCCTCCACGCTAACTGGTGGGGCAGGGGGTTCCGGCCTGCCTGCTGTGTTGGACCTGTTCAGCTAGCGACGTGTGTAATAAGTGCCAGTGTTGTTACCGACTTGGGTGCCCCCTTTTGAGCTGGCCCCTACGCCGCCTCCGTGTGCCCGCGGGTTGGTGGATTACGGGGCAGAGGTAGGGGTGCACGGGGCGATCAGAGCTCCATCTGACGGAACTAGCCATGTCAAAGCCCCCCCCCCCCTCCGCAATTAGTGTACTCATGCTGGAGCGGTGGCACTCGGCTTATCCAAGAAGGGATGATGCGGGGTACCTGCTGAAGGGTTTTCAACGGGGCTTTTGTATTCCATTTGGGGGTGTTAGGGGCCCCAAGATGCTACTAATCTAGTTCCCTTGAAAGGTAACGAAGAGGTTGCTCCACTGAGCACAGATAAGGGAGTTGAGGCTATGAGAGTAGCGGGCCCCTTCTTGGAACCACCTTTCCTAATTTGAAGGTCTCCCCTATGGGGCTAGTACCGAGGTAGAACCAGGGTGAATGTCATTAATCCTCCTTTTAGCTTACCCTGTGGGTTCTTCGGTCAGGGATGCCATTCCCGATGACCTTTTTCAGTCAGGGGGACGTCGTTTATTCAGCCCCTAAGGGTGGTACGCTCATGCGGTCCCGGTGCTTTCCTGGCTCAGTCTGATATGCACTCGGCTTTACGTTTATTGCCTGTGCACCCATGGGATTTTGAGCTATTGGGTTTCAGGTTCCAAGGGGAATTCTACTTAGATAAGGCCATGCCTTTTGACTGCTCTATTCCATGTTCGGCATTCGAACGATTCGGTACTTTCATTCAGTGGGCCTTTGCTCGCAGGTTGGGGTCCCGGTCTCTAGCCCATTACCTCGATGACTTTTGGTTCGGGGGTAAACGGGGCTTGGACACGTGCACGCGTCTCCTCACTACATTTCAGACACTCATGTGGGAACTGGGTGTCCCCTTAGCGCCTGAATAGACCGAGGGCCCAGCTATTAAGCTCACATTTATAGGCATTGGAATTGACTCTGTCGCACAGGCATCCGGGTTACCCAGGGATAAGGTGGCTCGGATCTCTGCGGCGATTTTGGCATTGATTGCCAAACATAAAGTGTCCCCTTGTGAGCTGCAGCTACTTCATGGCCACCTTAACTTTGCCTGCAGGGTGGTAACACCAGGCAGAGCATTGGCCAGGGGCCTGTGTGACGCCATGGCTGGCGTGTTAAACGTCACCACAGGGTCCGGCTGATCAGGAGCATACGGGCAGACTTTCCGGTCTGGCTCAAATTCCTCCAGGGTTTAACGGGGTCTCTTCCTGGAGATCGGACCTTATGGTCTGCCCTAGATTTCAAGTACGGTTGGATGCCTCCGACTCCCTGGATTATGGGGGTTTACTCTGAGGGTAGGGGGACTTACGACCGAGGGTTTCATGCATGGCTGGGCACGGATCGCCTCCACGATCTTACCTTCCTTGAGTTTCTTCCCAAATTGGGGAGCACTGATGCTATGGGGCGACGAGTGGGCCAACTCAGTGGTCCATTTTTGGTGTGACAATGCGGCAGTGGTGTACATTGTCAACACCCAGAAGTGCAAATCCCCCAGGGTCAGGGCTTTGGTTTGTCAAGTCTTTGAGAAGCCTACGCCTAAATGTGCTGTTCAGGGCCAGACAAGTTCCAGGTATTAATAACGATATCGCTGATGCTTTATCCCGCCTGCAGATCCCCCGGTTCCGTGCCTTGCTCCGGAAGCAGAGGACTTCCACTCGCCACTACCGGCTGATATTTGGACGTTTGGCGAGGAGAGGTGAACCGGGCATGTCATTGGCACCTCACACGTGTAAGGCGTATCAACATGCTTTCATGCGATTTAGAACTTTTTGCGAGTAAATACAGTTACCTCAAGTGGGGTCAATATCTGTGGACCAGGTTTTACAATGCATGTTTATCTTCGCAGTCAGGGTTTGGCCCCCCGTACTATAGCCTTCAGGCTTTCGGCACTGGCATTTATGGCCAACGTGGGGGGGGGGTGGGTTTCAATGACTGCGTGAGTTACTTCCGCATGCGTCGTGTTTTGGAGGGGTGGAGACGTGAACGTGTCCGCCACCCAGACACGCATCACCCCAGTTTGCCAGAGTTTCTGACCCACCTTGTACGAGGCTGGCATGACTTATGTTCGGATAGCTGTGAAGTGGCTCTTGGTCATGCAGCTACCACGGTAGCCTTTTTTGGAGCGCTCCGCATCAGTGAGTGGGTGGCAGAGTTGGTACCATCTGTGTAAGGCGGATGTGTCTCGTAGGGCACTGGAACTCGACGATGTCTATGTCACACATGAGTGGGCTCAATTGGGGATACGGTCCTCAAAGGTTGTTCAGCACGACGTAGGCAGTGGAGTCAGACTGCTACGAAGTTTAATTGGAGACATCTGTCTGGTTGGTGCCCTACATGAATTTTCGGCAGTGCCTGCTGCGCGACCCAGCCTCTTTTTCTGCGACCAGGATGGGTCTACCCTTACCAAAGTAAAGTTACTGAGGGTGACCAGTGCCGCGCTTCGTGGTGTGGGGCCCGTTTTGGCACCCATTTATTTAGGGTAGGCGTCGCGTTGATCGCGGCTACGTTTGGGGTACTCGGAGGCGGATATGTGTGTACGCGTAATTTCTTATATGTACGTCCCCTCACTGTATGAGTACTTAGTTATGTCCTTCACCTCTTCTCCTCTTTTACAGATCCTGTGTGCCTCTGCACACCAGTGGCAGTGGGGCTGGTGGGCCACAGCTATGTACACTGGGCAGCAGTATATGCTGCGGCGACAGAGAGTTGACCCCGACTTGGGCTGTGTGTGTCCGCACGTATGCGATAGTATGGTATGCGTGGCACGAGGAGGTGGGAACTGTGGCCATTCCTGATGTCCGTCAGGGGTGCTGGACTGCCCGATGTTCTTAATAGGCACCTCGGCGGCAATGATCTTATACGGATCACTGCTATTCCTAAACTGTCGAGGGGCAGTGACCTGGCGTTTTATATCATGTATGGCTTACACACGGTCGCTATGGTCTAACATCGTGCCAAGACACCAATTTAGGGGAGACGTGGATCTCCGTGGTTCGGACTGTTCCGGCAGTCAGTGGACAGGGCTGTTGCTTGGTCCCTTGCTGAGCATGGCTGGGAGACAGCCATTGGACACCTGCGGATAGGCTTACAAAAATTTTTTTGCTGGTAGGCAGGAGAAGGGGTCCACCCGTCAGCTGGAGGTATGTACCAATTTCTGGGTGTGGTGCAAGCAGGCCTGGCAACCGAGCTGACGGTCTGGGGGGGGGCGGTGAGTCATCATGGAAGCCTCCCCATGTTGGCGGGTAGCACTGGTAAGGTAAAGATTTATGACCCAGAGGTATCCGGCAGGTTCGCAATTGACTGGCCAACACTTAGACAGGTACAGGTGTAATAGCTTTGACTGGTCAACGACGAACCAGGCAAGGGGTGATGGCAGGAGCTTTTCAGCATGCATCACCCCGTGATTTGATCGATACACGTCATAGGGTGGGGTCAGTAGATAGTTTATTGACTCCGGTCAACAATTTGTTTGTGTCAACAAACAAATTGATACAAATGAATACATTGTAGCCAATTGCCATTGGCAATTTTGGAAGGAACCTTATCAGTGTTACTGCGGCCTGCTTGCCTTAAGAATTACAATTGGATGAATACACCAATTGAAAGTTATAATTCGGACTAGGGCATTATTCAATAAAAGTGGCCCAATGCCTTTATCCATATACTGGTGTCTGAGTCTTTCTTTGGGGGGTGCACCTGCAAAGTGCAGAGGAGGGCAACCAGAATGATTAGGGGACTGGAACACCTTCCTTACCATCTGAGGCTGCAACGGTTGGGCCTTTTCACTCTTGAACGACGGCGTCTAAGAGGTGACCTGATTGAAGTTTATAAAATCATGCACGGTGTAGACAAAATAGATAAGGAAAAACTGTTTGCCCTGTCACATAACACTAGAACTAGGGGACACTCAATGAAACTTTTGGGTACTAGTTCTCAAACAAATAAGAGAAAGTACTTTTTCACCCAGAGGATTACTGGTCTATGGAACTCCCTGCCAGAAGAAGTGGTGACAGCTGTCAGTCTTGACAGCTTTAAGAAAGGATTAGACAAGTTCATGGAGGACAAGGATATAAATGGCTATAATGTAAGCGCGGCGCCAAAATGGCCGCCGCGCTCTTTGCAGGCCCCCCCCATCGGACGAAGGCATCTGGGTAGTTAGGGGGCGTGGCCAGCACCCTTATATAAGGGGCGGCCACGAGGCAGACGAGCTGCCATTTTGCGAAGCGACGGAGCGGAGAAGTTTTTTCCTCTTACCTCCGTCGCTCTTGCCCTTCGGGAAGCCTCTTTGGTGCAGCTTTTCTTTACTCAGGCTTCCTAGCAGATACCGGCTATGCCTTCCAAGAAGAAGGCGGCTGCGAACGTGGCCCGCTCTGCGCGGAAGCGCCAGCCGGGTCGGAGGACCGCGACTGCGCCTCCTCAGCAGCCTCCTCTGCCAGAGCCCACCGGGACCGGTGGGATTGGGTCAATAGCCCCTTGGCCCGAGGTGGGGCGTTCGTATACCGGCCCGGCAGGGCCCGCGGCCCGCGGCCCGCAAGCAACGGCCACTGCCCCTGGCATGGTCCATGCTTCGGGGCCTTCCTCGCTTGGTCCGCAGCTTATTGCGGGGGGTTTCAGCCATGGGGGGTGGTTGGGTTCCCTCCCCTGGCAGGGCATGCCCCCGGCTCCTCAAGGGCCGGGCCTGGGCTCTTGGCCGTATTCGGCCTCCCGGGTCCAGGGACCTGGACCGGCACCCGTAACTTGTGGGCCGGTCGGCCCTTTGCCCCCTCTTGGTACCGGTGGCTATGTTAATGTGGAGGCCCTTCTGGCCCATGTAGCGGCCCTCGAGGCATCGCTGGCGAGGGTCAACCACCCGGGGGTGCCTTTAGGGTTGCAGGTTGATCCTTCGTCTGCCGGGCAGCGGCAGGCGACGGAAAGGGGCGAGCTGCCTGAGGCGCGTGGGCCGGCGGCGGCCACTGCCTCGCAGCTCCCCACACAACAGGTGCGGCAGACTGGCGCTGATCTGGCCCCATCGACGAGCTCAGTTTCGGTCGTGAGCTCCGACGCCCCCGGCGGGCCGGAACCCCCGGTGGGGGCGGCCCGCGGGGGTGCATCAGGTGAGTATTCGGTTCAAGCTAGTGCACCCACACACCTGACTTTGTTGGGGGGAGCATTTCAGTGGCCGTGGCCTTGCACGGGTGGCGCGACAGTTCAGCCGCCGCCGGCCCACCCGGCGACTTCACCTCTGACCCAGGGCCCGGTTTTGGGTGGTGCCTCCTACTCAGTTGGGAACGTGTTGGGGGTGTCCGGGTTGGTACAGGCTCCTTTTACATTACCCGCAGTTCCCACCGTGCCGATGTCAGCATTGCCGATGGCGGGGTATTCCTTGCCCCTAGGGGACCATCTGGCCCAGTCTACCAAGGAGAAGATCTGGCGGGGCGAGTATGTGGACATCTTCTCCCTTCTTAACAGAGAGCCCACCAAGGAGGAGAGGGAGGGGCAGGATGAGAAGGATAAGGAACAGGCACGACGTCGTAAGCCACCACGCACGTGGGCTAACTGGTTGCCAGCGTACCTCATATACATGGCGGTTTACCTCCGGGCCAGGCCGGATCTGGCCATCCCGATGGTCCAGTATTTGGACAACATTTACCGGGCGATGGTTGACTTCCCGGGCCCGTCGTGGCTGGCTTACGATGAGGAATTCCGTATGCGGATTCCCCTGCACCCAGAGATGAGGTGGGATGAGCCCTGCCAGAGGCTGTGGCTTCTGTACATGACCCCCACGCGCCCGGCGCCTGGGGAGAGATACCATTGTGGACATGCTGTCCAACGAGCGGCCCCAGTGCAGGCACCCCGCCAGGTGGCGGGGCAGAGGGTTCCAGCCCACCTGCTGTGCTTTACCTTTTCGTCCAATGGTTCCTGCAACAGGAAAAATTGCAAGTACAGGCATGAGTGTCCCTCTTGTTCTGGCCCCCATGCTGCCTCCGCCTGTCCCAGGCCTGGAGGAATGCGGGGCAGGGGTAGGGGCGGACAAGGGGCCGGCAGGACTGCCGCTGAGGGAGCAGATCCACCGAAAGGCCCCCTCCCCAATTAATGTAGATATGCTAGAGCGTTGGCTCGCATTGTACCCGAGGAGGGCAGACGCAGCTTACCTGCTGCAAGGTTTTCAGCTGGGGTTTCGTATCCCTTTTATGGGGGATAGGTCCCCCCAAGACGCACCCAATCTTTTGTCACTTAGGGGACGGGAGGAGGTGGCTGCTGCCAGCATTACTAAGGAGGTCGATGCGGGCAGGGTCGCTGGCCCTTTCCCTGCGCCCCCATTTCCTAACCTTAAGGTCTCCCCATTGGGCTTGGTGCCCAAGAAGTCGCCGGGCGAGTTTCGCCTGATCCATCACTTGTCCTATCCAGCCGGCCGATCTGTCAACGATGCTATCCCTGATGACCTTTGTTCGGTCAGGTATACATCTTTTGACCAGGCGCTGCGCATGGTGCGCTCATGTGGCCCGGGTGCGCTGTTGGCTAAATGCGACATTAAGTCGGCGTTTCGTCTCCTGCCGGTGCACCTGGGTGATTTTGAGTTGCTGGGTTTCAAGTTCCGGGGTGAATATTATTTTGATAAGGCCATGCCTTTTGGCTGTTCCATCTCATGCTCGGCCTTCGAGCGTTTCAGTACCTTTCTACAGTGGGCTTTTGTCCGCAGGTCAGGGTCTCGGTCTGTAGCCCATTACCTGGATGATTTTTTATTCGGGGGTGAACGGGGCTGGGACACGTGCACACGTCTCCTCAACACATTTCAGACGCTAATGGAGGAACTTGGTGTCCCTTTAGCGCCCGAAAAGACCGAAGGCCCATCTACCAAGCTAGTATTCCTGGGGGTGGAGATCAACACGGTAGCGCAGGCGTCTAGGTTGCCGGGGGAAAAGGTGGCAAGGATAGTGGCCCTCATCTCAGACTTGCTGGCCAAACGCAAGGCATCCCTGCGGGAACTGCAGGTGCTACATGGTCACCTTAATTTCGCTTGCCGGGTGGTCGCACCTGGCAGGGCATTTGCTCGGCGCTTCTGCAACGCAATGACAGGCTTATCCAGGCCCCACCATAGGGTGGAACTGACACGGGGCATCAGGGCAGATATGTTTATATGGCTCCAGTTCCTGAGGGAGTTCAATGGGGTCTCATTTTGGAGGTCTGACCTCCTGGCTTCACCTCGTTTCCAGATACAGTCTGATGCCTCCGGATCCCTGGGTTATGGGATGTACTTCAATGGGAAGTGGGCCTATGGTGGGTGGCCGCCAGCCTGGTCGGGCACGGAACGCCTGAGAGATCTCACGTATCTGGAATTTTTTCCATTCTGGGGGCTTTGATGCTATGGGGTGAGGAGTGGGCCAACTCGGTGGTGCATTTCTGGTGTGACAATGCGGCCGTTGTCCACATTGTCAACTCACAGACGTCTAAATCACCCAGGGTTATGGACCTGGTGCGCCAGTTTGTATTGCGCAGCCTGCGCCTCAATGTACTGTTCAGGGCCAGGCATGTCCCAGGGGTCAATAACGATATTGCTGACGCTTTGTCCCGCCTGCAGATCTCCCGGTTCCGCGCCTTGGCCCCCGATGCGGAGGAATTTCCCTCGCCACTCCCGGAGGAGATTTGGACCCTTGGCAAAGAGAGGTGAACCGGGCGATCGGCACGGCGTAGGCAGTGGAGTAAGACTGCTACGATGTTCCTTGGCAGACATCTGTCCGGTTGGTGCCCTACAGGAGTTCCTTGCATTGCGTGGCACGCACCATGGCCCGTTTTTCTGTCACAAGGATGGGTCTCCCCTCACTAAATTTCAATTTTGGAAGGTGACTGGGAAAGCACTCGCCGGGGTGGGCCTCCCTGGGGCCCGTTACGGCACCCATTCATTCAGGATAGGGGCGGCTTCTACTGCGGCTGCTTATGGGTACTCCGGGGCTGACATACGCAGCATGGGGAGGTGGGGCTCGCAGAGTTTTCAGTTTTATGTTCGCCCTCTTCCACCGTGAGTACCGGTTGAGTCACCGCACCTTTTCTCCTCCCCTTGTTTTTTTCCCTTGACAGACCCTGGGTGTCGTATTACACCGGTGACAGTATGGCTGGTGGGCCATAGCTACGTGCACAGGGCAGCGCGTTACGCTGCGGCGACAGAGTGGGGACCCCGACTGGGACTGGGTACATACGCAAGTCTCACATGGTATGGTAAGCCCGGTATGTTGTGGCGGGAACTGTTGCCATTCCTCTTCTTGGGGAGGAATGCTGACCCGCCTGACATTCTGATTGTACACCTTGGGGGCAACGATTTGGGACAGGTCACCGGCCTATCGCTGAAGCATGCGATTTGCGGTGACCTCGCCTACCTACATTATGTATGGCCCGCCACAACCATTGTTTGGTCAGATATGGTCCCACGGCATGCTTATAGGGGAGGCCTCGACCTCCAGGCCCTGGACCGCGCTAGGCGCATGGTGAACAGGGCTGTGGCCCGGTTCCTTGTGGCCAGGGGTTGGGGGCGGGTCAGTTGTCACCCCGCCATTAGCCTCCAAAATTATGGACTTTATGCAGGGGATGGGGTCCATCTGTCGCGAGGAGGTATGGACCTCCTGTTGGGTGATTGGCGAGCAGGCCTGTTGACCGAGCTGACGGTCTGGGGGGGGGCGTCGAGCCTTTATTGAAGCCTCTCCGTGTGGCGGGTAGCACTGGTAAGGTAAACATTTATGACCCACAGGTATCCGGCAGGTTCGCAATTGACTGGACAACACTAGACAGGCATAAGTTGGTTAAACGTTGTCCGGTCAACGACGAACCAGGCGATGGGGTGATGGCGACAGCTAGACAGCATGCATCTCCCCGTGAATTTACGGATACGCGTCAGAGGGTGGGGTCATTAGTTAGATATTGACTACAGTCAACAATTTGTTTATTGTCAACAAACAAATTGATACAAATAGATACATTGTAACAATTGCCGTTGGCAATTTTGGGTGGTACCTTACCAGTGTTACTTCGGCCTGCTTGCCTTAAGAATTATGATTGGTCAATTACCAATAGAAATTTATAATTCGGACTAGGGCATGAATCAATAAATGTGGCCCAATGCCGTTATCCACTTTCATCAGTGTCTGAGTCCTTTATTGGGGGGTGCGCCTGCAATTATGGATACCTAAGGACAACCTCCAGTTTGGAGATATAGGCAGAATATCTCTCAATGCCATTTCCAGGAAATCGTAAGCAGGTGAAGGCATGTGATTTGTACTGTTTACTATTGTTCAGATTTATTTTTTTGTATTGCTATATTGTATTTTGGGATTATTGTATTGAATCAATTATGTTGTTTGCCGCCTAGAGTCGGCCTCGGTTGAGAAGGCGGGATATAAATTAAAAAATTTTATTTTTATTATTTTTATTATTATTATTATTATTATTATTATTATTATTATTATTATTATTATTATTATTATTATTATTATTATTATTATTATTATTATTATTATTATTATTACCAGAGTATGCCCAATTGTAGGTTCAAAAATACTACAATCTTCAAGGAGGCTCTTTCTGTGTACCTCTAATGCTGTGCTGTGATTACTAAATTAATTTATCAAGAGTAAATGGAGAAACAAAAGATTACTCAAAGGAAATTGGATGAAATAAGTAAAAGCAAAGCAATCACACTTATATACTGCACCACAGCACTTGGTGAACTCTCTGGGCAGTTCACAAGTTAATTAGCATTTTGCCCCCAACATGTTGTGTACTCATTTTACTGACCTAGGAAGGATGGAAGGCTGAGTAAACCTTGAGTCCTGGTCAGGATTAAACTCACAACCTTTTGGTTTAACCACTGTGCCACCAGAGCTCCTGTAAACTTGAGGAAGAGCTACAGACTCAAATTTATTGAAATCAGAACTTTTCTGGTAGATACCTAGAGACCAGATTTTAAAAAACAATAGTTTTAACGGATTGAACCTCTAGGAGGCCCAAAAATTTCCCAAGGTATCATCCTTGTTTGTCCAGACTCCTTCAGCAGTACTACTGCTATACCCATTCACTATTTTCCTTTTTCTGTGCACCTGTTTAACTCCTAACTTACTTCAGCTCAAGCTACTTGCCAACATTCTGCTACTTCCTTTCCAAAATACTTCCAATCAGTGGTGTGCTCCAAAAAGTTTACTACCACACTGAGGGTGTGGCCTACTCTGTGGGTGTGGCCTACTCTGTGGGTGTGGCCTACTCTGTGGGCATGGTCATGTGGCTAAGTGGGCAATCTACTCATGCCTGCTCAGTGGTAGGATTCAAAAAAATTTTTACTACCTACTTTGTGGGTGTGGTATGGTGGGCATGGCAGGGGAAAAATCCCTGCATTGCACCCAAATTAGGAGTACTGTACTTTATTTCAAAACTTGGATGCTTGGGGCTAGCCAAAATTTCTGCTACTGGTTCTGGTGAACTGGTGCGAACCTGCTGATGCCCACCACTGCTTCCAGTGATGTGAATCCCACTTTTACAGAGGAGAAAGAAGATAGTCCTCTCGATGGAGGCATCTTTTGATGGAAAATCAACTTTCTCCAAGCCACATTAAAAATACTGAAACATTAAGAAGAAGAGAGACCCTGAAGTTGCCCACCAGCACCCAGCAACTGTACAGCAAGCTATCTCAGGCTTATAGTCCACTTGGTCACTTTTTCTCCCATTCAGTTGAATACTTGACATTGCAAGTATTTTGTAGTCCTACCAGAGAAACGGAGGCTCATACTGACTTTAACTTTTGGCAAAGTAGATACGTTAAAAGAGTCCACTTCTCAGTTTCAATGTATTTTCAGGATTCTTGATGGCCATTGGCTATTTTTGTTAGCTGGTATAATCCTTTGGAAAACCATGGAGCATGGAGGTGAGCTGGATCAGAGTCATAAGTGCTTCTACTGCATTATTGCTTTTCTGTGCAATAGATCCCTTCAACTGCATGGTCCATCAAGTGTTGGGACCAATACAGTAGCTGAAACTGTAACTATAATGAAAAAGGCATACAAGCTCAGGCCTCAAGTAGCCAACAGAGCCATGCTACTATAACTGGCTCCTGTGAGATGCCATATTGAAAGTGGGATGTAAAATTCAATAAATATAAATAATAATAAAACTGAACAGAAAATTTGCTTAGCCAGCTGTTCCTCAAATTTTCCTATGACATGTTTATTTATTTAGAACATCATCATCATCATCATCATTATTATTATTATTATTATTATTATTATTATTATTATTATTATTATTATTATTATTATTATTATTATTATTATTAATAATAATAATAATAATAATAATAATAATAATAATAATAATAATAATAATAATAATAATAATAATAATGTTTTATTTATACCCCACTTTCCTCGACCCAAAACTCAAGGTTCTATATACAATTCTTTTATGTGGTCCTACCCAGGTGCTAATCAAACCCTGATCTAATTTCATCGAAGCAACTCTGTCATGATCCTACAGATTGTGCTGTAGGGCTGTCAGAGAACAAGGGATTGACAGCTGTGCTCTATTCACCCCTTTGAATGATTTTACTATTATTTGGCTGCAACCAAACACTCTCTCCTCTGAATTCAATGGGCCTTACTTGTCAGTAGGTGTGGTTAACATTGCAATGTAACCCACGTGTCCTGTGCTAGCACTCTGTTATTCAATAATAAAAATATTTGAATACAGTGATACCTCATACAACATCCAAACTTGGTTCCACAAGTTTGGACTTTATACAGATTTGGATTTTGTATGAGGCAAGCAAAATCCTAGCCGCAATGCCTCATACAAAGTCCAAATCCTTGCCACGATGCCTCGTACAACGTCATTTCCATAGAGATACATTGTACTGTAACAGCACAGACTTCAGTGCAAAGTCAAGGAAACAGACAGGAAACTGACGGAACTTTAATAAATCATTGTCTAAAGGCTAAATACATTACAAAAACATGTCAAACAACCGTGATTTTAGGGGACAAACCATACAACAAGTTTTTAACTTTTGAAAACTTTATGAAGTGCAGGTTTAAAAGTTAACATGTCCCATCATGCAGCACAGTGTTAATCTGCAGTCATGCGGCCGATCATCCATTTTGTACAAGCTACTGTAAACAATTACTGGATGGAAGCAAGGACAAACTGGATGCCAACATGTCCCATCATACAGCACAGTGTTAATCATCCAAACAACAGCAAACACCAAACAATTAAAATCGCGCTCAAAACCCCTCCTAAACACTCTTCGCCTCATGCAAAACCCACAAGAGCAATGCACACATTTGCCCTGCCTTTTATACTGCTCAGGTATAATGCAACCTGGGAAAAACCCCAATGCCTCATACAAAGTCGCAGTGACTTTGTATGAGGCAACTTTTTTCAAAGAATTAGGCGATGTTGTATGGATTCGATGTTGTATGAAGCGGACTTGGTATGAGGTATTACTGTACTGAAAAAATGACAGGTTATTGTTCCACATTTGGGGCAACAAGTAATTTGATTTTCAGTCATTTGATAATTAATCCTAATTTCTACAAATACTCTCCAGTTTCCACATCACATGAAAGCACATGCCTCTTTGTTTGTTTGTATGTGTGTGCATCCATGTGAATGTACAGACAATTCTGAAAACATCCCTCCTAGTTTTAACAGCCAACACATTTTGCCCTGCGAAGGCCAGAAAAGGAGATAATTAAAGGACAGAGAGAAATAAGTATTACTTACATAGAATTTTGTTCTTCTTTAGACTTTGTCTGCCTATGCATTTATATTGTACTCATCAGTTTGCATCCATGGTGATTTGCAGAAAATACACCATGTGTAGCTTAAATGCATACTTGCGGCATCTAAAGAAAAATGGTACCATCTATAAAAGGAGGGACATTTCAGTGCCATTAGAGCCCTGCCAGTCACACAGCAGGTGTCAAGAGTGGCTGAACATCTGGAGCACACTCTTTTCTTACTTAAGGAAGATGAGCATAACTCATTCTTAATAGGGCCCAGAAGGCAATAAAGGTTAACTGCACAGCACCACCACAGCTATTAGAAGGACCTGCTCAGACTTTAAAAACCTCTGTTAGATTAAATGTTTGGGGATTTGGAATAGATAAGCACAATTCTGCTCTTGTACATTCTACAAAGTACAAATGTTGCTTTAGTCATTGAATTGGCTGAACCTTGATTATAATTCACTGCTTCTTGCCAATATTGGAAAACATCTAATACAGTAATACCTCGCATAACGACCACATCGGATAACATCATATTTGCATAACATCGCGGTTTTTATGCACATGTGATGCATCACATAATGTCCAAAACCGCTCCAAAATGGACGTTATCCAAGTTATTGGAATAGGAACCTTGGATAACGTCCGTTTTCAACCATTTTGGCATGTTATGCTATGCATCTCCCCATAGGAACCACATAATGTCCAAAATCGCATTGCGACCAACTCCGTGGAATGGAGTTTGGACGTTGTCTGAGGTTCTACTGTACACTACTTCTGAAAGCAATGATAGCCTACTATGTTACTGCTTTCTCATGAGTATATCAAGATTTTGCAGACTGTAGATTCCTCATGGGAATAGGCCGCTTTGAACTGTGGTGCTGGAGAACACTTTTGAGAATCCCCTGGACTGCAGAGAGATGAAATCAGTCAATCCTAAAGGGAATCAACCCTGACTGCTCCTTGGAAGGACAGATACTGAAGCTGAAGTTCAAGTACTTTGGCCACCAAATGACAAGAAAGAACTGACTGGAGAAGATCATGCTGCTGGAAAAGATCGAAGTATATCAATATTTCAAAATAGTCCATGTATGTCAACAATCAAGGATCAAAGCTGTCCCCATTGCTTTCAACTTTTCAATTCAGACGAATCTTCTTCAGGATCACTACCATAAAGATATACATGAAATTAACATTTCACCAGTCACATAACATAGCGGATGTAACATAAAACATTATAAACAATGACATAAATTGCATCAGATACCTTAGAAGTTTTAAACGTGTCATATATGGCCTCTCTGTTTGTTCTTTAGTGTTCACAACGTTAAAAATATATCTGAATCTTTACCTATAAAATCGTGTGTTAACCGTTGGTGTCTGACATACAAGCCCGGACCTGTCCCTCCTATCCCATACCAAGCCACCTATGCTTCCCTTTAGACCGACTGACCATCACCGCAAGGGTCCGGCAGCCACAAGTGGGGCAGCCACCACACGAACACAGACAAAAAAAAACAACTACAAGTTCCAGCATCCTCCGTGCCATGACCACTTCAGCCAATCAGGCTGAAGGGTGCAAGCACGTAGAATGTTGGGAAATCCAGAGCACGAAAAATAAAATAATGCCTCATGCAATGGAAGTACAAGGCCACCAAAGGTGGACGCAGCACCTCACACCCTCACTACCCCAAACCCACCAAAGCCATGGTGAGGCCACCACTGCCCTTCTTCCCCAGAGCAACGGGGAGAAGAGGGACTCCCCGTCCTCCCAACTACCCCGCCAAAGACATGGCAAGACCACCGCCGGCCTCAAGGTAAGTTGAGGCGGGAGGGGGAAAAACCAGCAGCAGGCAGTACTTCATTCGCCAAGGGAGGCACACTCCTTGGCGAATGACTGGCTGCAGCCTTTGTTCTACCGACACCACTGTTTCGAGAACTAGCACAAAACAGCAGTAATGGAGGTAATAGAAAAGCAGCAGCCAGCAATCTGCAAGGAAGAGCACCACCCCTTACGGATCGTTGCCTGCTGCACTATAATTTTACAAAAAAAAAAACCCACAAAAAAACAGCTTCACAGCCACAAACACAGATCTCCCATTAGGTAAGCCAGGAGAAAAGGAGGCCGAGAGAAGAGAACCATTTAAAAGCAGATAGCTCTTCTCTGCCTCCTTCTCCCCCAACCGACCTAACAAACAGTACCAGACAAAGAGTGCGCTGACTGCCAGCTCTTCATTTTCCCCATCGCTGCATCGAAAGCTAATGTCGAAACAGCAATGGGGAAAAGAGGCAATGACAGACAGGCCATTTTTCACCCCGGAAAACACAACCACAACAAAACAAATCACTTTTAAAAAACAACAACCAACCATCAAAAATACAAACACAAATAAATAAACAAAAAATTCAAGTAAACCCAGTAAACAACAAAACAATAAACAACAAACTCAACAGAACACATCTGAAATACAAAAGGCTAATGAAAAACCATGACAACTCACTAAAAACACATATCTACAACATAACAACAACACGGAAATACCTTACTCAAAAACCAATAACAACACAAAGTACAAAAATAAACACAGGAAAAAAATAAAAGAAATAACAACCAGAAACATTCAACACAATAAAACGCATAAAAATACAAAAAATACAAAACAACAAGCAAAAACACATAATTAAAAACAGAAACACTCCACTAAAAAAAACCCAGCCCAGCACCCCAAAATTCCAACAAAATAGAAAAAATAATAATAACACCAGATAACTTATAAAACATGTGCTCCCTCCATGCCTCCGCAGCAGAATAGAAGAAACAAAGAAAATCAAACTCTTGATCACAGCCCCACCTAGAGGCCAGAAGAGTATCCTACAGGCAAATAAATATTTAAAAAATCCAAATAAAATATAACCAAATAAAATATAATAAAATTAATAACATTCAAATAAATGCAAAAAACACAAAATCCAAAACCAGAAAAGCTAATTTATCTTAGAAAAAATCTCTCCACAAACAAAAAACAACAGAAAAAACTAAAAACAAACCATTCTTCCAAATTTAGTCACCACCACCCAAACCACCCCTAACCACCAACATACACATTAAACATGCCCGGCTTGCCAGGCAAAATATGCTAGTGTACCATATTTATACAATCCCTGTCTATAGTAGAGCAGCTGTGAATTGTTGAGGGCTGGATCTCGGAAGATTTAAAGGTAACATGACAATTCAAGTTCACTGTTTAACCTCTTAGGCTCCAGGGTGCCCAATTTATGTACATACAAGTAATAAGCTTCTCTTTGTAAAAGGTGTTTGGTAGCATTAAGTTTTTCATAAGGTTTAGGATGAATAGTCTCCAGCACCAAAAATTGCAGTTGCTCAATTGTGCGGCAGACATGTTGAAGTCCCTGCTGGATCCTGGACATTAATCCATATGGTATATTGTTTCTAAGGTGTGGGGGATGATATGTCGAATAATGTAAATAGGTGTTTTTATCGGTCGGCTTTTTGTACAGTTTCATGTTTAAATGGTTGTCTTTAATGAATAGGGTGAGGTCCAGATATGGTACGCTGCTTTTCTCCATATGGTCTGTAAACCTAAGGTTCATGTCTAGCTGACTGATCCACCTCACAAATTGTGCCACCATGGATTGGTTGTCAAAAATAAACAAAAGGTCATCAATGTATCCTCTGTAAAATAAGATATTCTTGTGATATGGATTAGAGGCAGAAAAAAATAAATTGTGCTTCAAAATGATTCATATAGATATTGTCCAGACTTGGCGTGACTGGACTCCCCATGGCCACACCTTTAACTTGGATATAAAATTGGTCCTGAAACCTAAAGTAATTATTCTCAAGTATGATGTCCAGGAGATCTAACAGAAAATGTGTGTGTGTGTGTGTGGGGGGGGGGGAATGGTGGATGACAGAGGAGCCTGGTGTGCTGTAGTCTATTGGGTTGGCAAGGGTCGAACTCAATTGTGCAATTGAAAAACAAAGTCATCATCTTGTATAATCTGCTCTCTCCTCCCTTTAGTCTGTTGTTTTCTCCTGCATCTCCTTGTGGCCTAATTACCTTCTATCCTTTGCCCTACTTTCTAAATGATATTTTTGCATTAACAAAAAAACTCTGTTGACCAGCACTACTTTTCAATTGCTACCCCTTCCCTGTTTTTCCTTCATGTGGCATATTTTTTAGCCACAAGAACTGCCGTCTAAAATCAGAGAGAGCAGAGAAGTAAATGAGAAGACATAAGGTGCATGTTATTGTCTTACATGCTATGATGAATGATCAAATCATTATTTATCTGTAGATGGAGTTTCAATTCCTTTTACCACCCCATGACACCTAGACCACTGTCATTAAGATGGAAGGAGGTCTTGGAAATTTGAGAGTAGTAACATTCTGAAATAAGAACAGCATGCCTTGCAGTTTTTATGTGTAATTCTGCTGTAGTAACAAGACTCAATGAGTTGTTAGTTCAGCAAAGCTGGGTGATCATAGTTCAATGTGATAGCATCATCATACTGCTGGAGATCTCAAATGAACAATATCATTTCACTCAAAATATAATTCCTTACTTATGGAACTTTCATTGTGTCTTAGATTGGTACTCATTACTGGAGATGATCCATAAAAAACAGTGGGCCTTCATGATAAAATTAAACCTTCCCGATTTCAGTAGATTTACTCTAAGCATGTCAGAAATACATGCATACTGTAGGTGCCCAAGATGGCTGTAAGCCTCTTTGAGTCAAAAGTGGGCCAGCTAAAATTTTACTGAATTTAAACCATTTCAATTCCTTCTTTAATTTAGTAATTACACCAAAGCAGGCCCCTTCAGTCAATGGAGATCTGGTGATTGAGAGTATGCCCATTTGAATCAACAGAACTTTCAGAGGAGTTGATTCACCAAAACCCATCAATTCAATGGGTCTATTCCAGTGCTGTTTGCTACACTAAGCAACAGAATTTTGGCCAATGTATAGTATCTGAACATTTCCCCCTTTTTCCATATAACAAGTTGTATGCCTTCTCCCAGAGTGCCAGTAAGCAATATTTTAAACTCTACAAAAAGCTGAATGTAATTTTCATTTAGCTGTTGCTTTTTCACACCTATTTGTGATCTCTTGGGCAATGGTCTACAAATTAAGACTCTATTAGATATGCTTAAGAGGGTGGTTTTTTTAAATTTGAAACTCTGGAGTTAATAAACGATGTTGTTAAGTTACAAGGAAGTTCTTGCTCTAATAAATTATACAAATAACTGCATCACTAATACATCTTACTGTCAAGTAGTGTTGCCTCCCCATCTGACCTAAATGCTTTCTCCAGGTCCCCTTTCAAAGCAGTTTTATCCCATTAGTCCTAATTAAGCTTCCTAATTTTGCTCTTAGCTTTCTCCTAATGTCACATAAGGGGTTCCAGGTGTTTCTCGGTCTGTCATAGTCAGAGCATCTCGACAAAGACAAGCATTCTCATGTCAGTTGTTGTAAAAGCTTCCATTCAGTTATCATGGCCCATTTCATTGTCATGTACAATTTAACCACTCATTGTATGCAGCGAATCAGGCATTTACAGCAAAAAAAAAAAAACAAAAACCTGTCATCTTAATGAAACTCACTGTTTTGGGAGAGCACACTGATAGCTGCTCCTAAAATTATTATCACTTAGAAGGGTTGTGAACTTGTGAAGTGTGCTGGTGTGTATCTCTTTGTGAATATATTTAAGCCAGGGGTTCCCAACCTTTTCAAGCCAGGGGCCAGGTCACACTCTCTCAATCAGCTTTGAGGGCTGGATGGCCATTTTGCCCTTCCTGCACGATGGTGGTGGCCATTTTGTCCAAATAGTTTCAAAGAGGTGGACATTTTGTTTCTGGTGCCAATTCATCCAGCCCACAAAGCCCTTGCCACTCCTGAGAGCTGAAATAAAACACGTCCATATGGACGCGTTTTACTTCTGCTCCCGGGAGTGACGAGGGCTTCGTGGGCCCGATGAATTGGTGGCAAGGGCTGGATCCAGCCCCTGGGCCATAGTGACCAGCCCCCTGAACACCATGACCGGCCTGCTGCCCAAAAATTTTGGGCACCCCTGTACTACACAATCATCAGGTTTACATGTCTGTTAATCCAAAAGAAAGGACAGGTGTTTCTGCAAATTAGCAGAAAAACAACCTGAAAATTTATACAAAATAAACCCTAAAGATATAGGCTGTAAAAACGGTTGGGTAATAGCAGGCCCATGGAGCAATTCTGCCCCAACCCTAGTACATCTCTCCTCACTGAGGCCTTTCTGCACTCCCTCACCCCCCAAAAGCCAGAAGTAATTGTTTGTATAATGTGAATATTACTGCCTCTCATTCTCAACAAGAAGAGTGTGTGTGTGTGTGTGTGTGTGTGAAGCTCTTCTTGGCTTCATTTTTACTTCCCAACATTCTTTCTCCAAAGATGTCTTCATGGAGAATACTTCCATCTTGGCACTGTTGCAATTACCAGGGACAAAAGGTCAAGTTGCACTCATGTTGTTATTCAAGAGGATTTTGCTCTTGCATTTATTTTGGCTGTTCTTGAGATCCAGAGAAACACAGCTATTATCTGGGATTTCAGCTACCACTTCTTCAGCTACCAACTTCAGCTATCAACCTCTTCTATGCTAACCAGAACAAGAAATCGGAGTATTCACGGAAGCACAAGTATTTTGAGCTACAAATGTAACAAAACTATTGACCTTGTGACTGAGGGCTTCTGGAGTTGTGCTCCAAAAAGTGTCCTTCCCAAGCTCTTAAAACCAACAACAACCCTTCATACCATCCTTTAGAACAGGGATTCTCAACTTGCAGCCTGTAGGCTGGATACGGCCAATGGCACCATTTCATGTGGCCCACCACCACCACCACACCAGGAAGTGCCATGTGGTGGAGGAAGGGCAAAATCGCCATCCAGCCCCCAAAGCTGCCTGAGGGAGCGTGACCCGGCCCCTGGCTTAAAAAGGTTGAGAACTACTTTATTTTTTTATTTTATTTTTTTTAAAAATTTTTATTAAGCTTTTATTAAGAACTGAAATAATACAAAAACAAATAATGAAAATAATACAAAAAATAATACAGTAACAAATCTATACATTATAAAAAATACCTAAAGCAATAAAACAATATAACCCGACCACCTGTGCTCTGTCGGGGGATGTCGGCAGGGGTTTCTTGACCATTTACCCTCAAATCTGTTTCCAAAATTGGATCATGTCAGGGCTTGGGTTAAACTTGTTATCACCTAATAAAGCGAAGTTGACAAAGGGACCCCAAATCTCCCAAAATGGTGTCTTTATTGGTAACCCCTTTTTCTGGTGAACTTGGATAGTTAATTTCTCATTGAGAGCCAATTGCCAAACATTTGCGTACCATCTAACTTTATTAATATTATTTCCACTCTTCCATTCCTTGGCAATTAGCTGTCTGGCTACCATCAATAAAGATAACAATAATTCTTTTTTATTATTTTCCAGATGTAAATCATCCACTTCACCTAGTAATACTATCTTTGGACTTAGCACTATTGTTATTTTTAATATTTTATTCAATTCTTCTTCTATAACATCCCAGAAATTCCTCATTTTATCACACAGCCACCACATATGAATGTAAGTCCCTTTTCCTTTATTACATCTCCAGCATAAATCAGAGTTTTTATTATTTATTAAATGTAATTTGGCTGGAGTGAGATACCACCTCCAAAGTACTTTACAATTATGTTCTTTTTCCTTTATTGAAAGTGATTTCATACTTCTATGGGTCCATTTCTTTTTCCCGTTCTCATCTTTTATTATGATTCCCAAATCCTCCTCCCAAGTTTTTTTAAGCCAGTGCTGAGTATCTTCACTAGAAATTAGCAACTGATAAATCTTTCCCACTAAACCTTTTAAATTCTTTTTACCATTCCTTACTTCAAGAGTCAGATTTTCAAAGGGGGTTGATGCCCGATTTGTTGTATTGTTTTCCCTCATCTTTCTATTCCACGCCTCCATCTGTAGTTCTTGCAACCAGTTTAAGCCTAACTCCACATAAATACTTTTTCTTTGGAAGATGGTATTACAATTATCAATCCAATCCGTGATTAACAGAGCTTTTTTGCGTGTTAAAATTTCTCTTGTACTTATTGTTACCTCTAAAGGACAATTTTGTTGGTCTAAAATTTCCATTATGGGCGAAGAATTTGGAGATAATATTGGTTTTAATCCTTTCCATATTCTGAATATATTCTTTAAAGAAAAATTACAAAATTGGGGATTAGTTCTTATCTCACCTAAAAATAATTCGCCCTTCCAATTTCTAAACTCTATATAATCTAATTCATACTTTTGCGCACAATTTTGACTTAATAGTTTAATAATTCTCTTTAAATTGAAAGCTCTGTAATAGAGTTTAACATTCGGGATATTTAGCCCTCCCAACTTGTTTTTTAAATACCATAAACTTTTATTAATTCTTGGCTTTTTTCCGTTGTTACAGATTTCATTTATCAATTTCTGCCAGATTTTAAGCTCTGTTTCTTTTATTTGTATTGGTAAATTTTCAAATAAAAAGTTTAGTTTTGGCATAATTTTCATCCTGCACAAATTTATCATCCCAAACCATGATATTTTCAATGATTTCCATTGATCCTTAATTCTTTTTATTTCCTCTTTTAACTTATTAAAGTTGATCTTATACAAATCCTTAACTTCATCTGACACCATTATTCCCAAATATCTCATTCTATCTCTTATTTTAAATTTATATTTCTCCTTTACTTTCTTCTTTTCCCCCTCCGATAAATTACAAGTAATAGCTTCTGTTTTATTCCAATTTATTTTTAATCCTGTAACTTGCTTGAATAACTTCAAATGATGTTGAATTTTATTAATATTTAGAAGAGGGTCCTTGACCACTAGCAAGGTATCATCTGCAAATAGACTAATTTTTTTGTTTTTAACACCTGTCAAACCTTCATCTTGTCGAATACTTCTTGCTAACAACTCCATTGCTAGAATGAAAAGTGATGGGGAGAGCGGGCAGCCTTGTCGGGTACCAGCCTTAATCTCAATTTCTCCACTTAACCTATTATTCATTTTTATTCTTGTCACTGAATCATTATATAATTGATCAATTGCATGTTTAAATTTAGAACCAAACTCTAATCTGCAACATATTTCTTTAATAGTAGACCACTGAATAGAGTCAAATGCTTTGTAGATATCTAGTGCCAAAATACAAACTTTTTCCTTACTCTTTTTAACCAAATCTATAATATTAACTAACCTACTTATCAATCCCTCCATCTGTCTGCCCTTCAAAAAACCAGCTTGATCCTCTCCTATATAAAAGCTTAAAAAGCTATTAAGTCTATTATTCAATAAAGAGGTGAATATCTTAGCATCCTGATTTAATAAGGAGATAGGGCGGTAGGCATCAATTTTTTCCCTATCTTTACCTGGTTTTGGGATCAATACCATAATTGAACGACTCCAGGATTTTGGCATATTTCCCCCCTCTAATATATAATTATACAATTTCTTTAATTTGGGAATCATTACTTCATGACATTGTTTATATATTTCCGATGGAAAACCATCTTCACCTGGTGCTTTGTCATTTTTTAAGTTTTTAATCACTATTTCAATTTCTTTATCTTGAATTTCTTGCTCCATATAATCTGAATGTTCTTTTTTTAATTTTATATTTAAATTTTGATCTAAAAAAGTTCCTAAATTTGTCACATTAACAGACTTTTCTTTGTATAAATCCGCAAAGAACTTTTCTGCAATATGGAGTTTCCCCTCTAGTTTATGTACTATGAGACCATCCTCATCTGACAGAGCTTCTATTTGTCTCTTGATCTTCTTATGTTTTGCTCTTTTTGCTAAAGTTTTCATATCCTTACTATTAAATTCAAAGTCATTTCTCTTTAGATATACCAAATCCTTTCTTGCTTTGTCAATTTCTAAACCTATTACCTCTTTTCTTAAAGACTGAAGTTTATTCCAATTCCTCTCATTACCATCCTCTGCATGTCTTCTTTCTAATTCTTTTAATTCTTGATCTCTTTTAACTATTTTCCTATTTAATTCTCTATCAATAATAATTTTTTCCTGAATGCAGTCTCCCCTTAATACCGCTTTCATGGCATCCCATAAAATATGTGGTGCCACTTCACCCGTATCATTGATCTCCCATTTTTCTACCCATTTGTCCATCAATCTTTTCTTTATCACTTCATTATTTAGGAGTTTTGTATCAAACCTCCATATATTACTTTTTGAAACATCCTTTCCTAAATTAATTTCCAAAGTGATTGGGGTATGATCTGACAACTTAAATGTGCCTATTTTAAATTCTTCCAAATTATGTGAAAGGTTCTCTGATACCATAAAATAATCTAATCTGGAATATGTTCTTGACACTGAGGAGAAGAAGGTAAATCCCTTTTCCTTTCCTTTCATATATCTCCAAGTATCTGTAAGATTTAGCTTCTTCATCCACTTGTCAAGTATATTGAATTGACCTTTCTGATAGTTGGAATAATTGGAAACATCAGTCACAGCTCTTGTTAAATTAAGTCTCCACCTATTATCAAATTTGGTGATCTTTCTTTTTTTATAATTGGTAAAATCTTATCTAAAAAGAAACCTTGATTTTTGTTTGGAGCATAAATGTTTACCAAGGTATATTGATCATCTTCGATCTTACCCTTAATTAGCTGAAACCTTCCCTCTTTATCACATATATTCTTGGACATTATAAACCCCAGTTTATTTGCTATTATGGTAGCTATACCTCTAGAATTTGAGGTTCCCAAACATTTTTCATATATATCGGTTCCCTTTACATAAAGATTATTTTTATTTACATTTTTTTGGTGAGTCTCTTGAAGAAATATAACATCTGCTTTCTCTCTGTTCAAAATTACCTCTAGTCTTTTTCTCTTAATTTGATTCCCCAGGCCCTTAACATTGTATGATATAATTTTTAATCTCCTTGACATGAGGGAGTATTGGTCTTATTTCCCTCACCGACAGTTCCCCAACATTGAAAGAAAAAAGCAAAATTGTGGGGAAAAATTAAAAAACTACAGAAAAAGTTCTCTTTCATCCATTTTAGTTTACTTCTATCAACCTTTGAATTCCATGTGCAAAGAAAAAAACTTAACAATAACAAAAATGAGAAAAAAATTCTCAACCCCCCCACTTTCCTAGTCGGAAAGCAACCTTTGACATCCAAAGTTGGGGGGGGGGAACGTTAAGCAAAAAAAATGACATTCTGACATACAACTGTTCAATATCTATTTTTACAAACTTAAAAATTAATATATTTTCAATAGACCATTTAATAAAATGAATGACCAAACCATTTAACTACCTCCCTCCGCCCCCAGCATTTCTTCGTCTTCCACCTCATCTTCCTGCTCCTTCATCTTTGGAGTTAGTAACTCCTTTAGAGATTGCCAGTCCTTTGAACCCTTCTCTATAATATTTGCACTTATAAGTATGTCCAACATTTGAGGAGTTTCCCTTAATGCAAAATTTTTCCCTTGATTCATGAATCTTAATTGTTTGGGTGGTCTCCAATTATATTTAATGCCCTTGTCTCTTAATATTTTAGTCACTGGTTTTAAACGTGACCTCCAGACCCGTTATTCCAATGATATGTCATTGTATACTTCTACTGTTACAGATTCCATTTTTAGGGCTTCTTGACCTAAAGATTTAATTCGATTCATCAATTTTTATTTTAAGCCCAAATTAACAAATTTCACCAGGACATTTCGCACTCCACCTCCATTGGTTTTTTTTTTGGGCCTAATCTATATATGCTCACTATTTCTTCCGGACCCACCTTCTCCCCTAAATTTAATCCATTCAGCCAATTTAAAAATCTCTGTTTTAAATCATCTGGATTATCCTCCGGGATATGTCTAATCAACACATTATTTTTTCTCAATTGATCTTCCAGATAACCCAACCTTTTTTCCTGATCTGACCACTTGTCCTCTGTGGAATTCACTCTCACCTTCATTTCTTTCATATCATGATGTAATTCCCACACTTCCTTACCAATGGCATTTACCCCTTCTTTCAAATCCTCTATTTCCTTAATCAAATTTGTACATTCAACTTTAGTTAATTTAATTACTTTTGAAATAGTGTCTTTAATCTCCATTTGAAATCTTTTATTATCTAACAATCTTTGTTCTTCCATATCTTGAAGCTTTGTTTGTAGTGCCTGCTCCAACTTATCAAATCTAGACTCTATGTTTCCCTTTAAATCTTTAATATTGGAAGTTGAGGTCTTATCCATCTCTGCCCCCTCCTCTGCATCTGAATCCTTATTTTGGACAGATGGTAAATCCATTAGAGTAACCTGTGTTTTTAAAGTTCCTGCCCTGCTCATTCCTTCTAACCCCCCACCCCCACCCTCCTGTTGATTTTCCTGAATCCCTTGTTGCAATCGTTTATTCCTTCTTTCTTCCACTTTCTTTTTTAATTGTTCCAAATCAAATATCTCATCAAGTTCTTCCCTCAATGATCTTCTTCTGCTTTCTTCTTGCTCCCTTCTTATTAATCTTTTATCTCTCACCCAAGATGGATCCTGATTTGGTGCCTTTACCCTCTTACTCATTAAACAATCTTCAACCACTCTTATATAGAAGGAAAAAGAGAGAGAAAATCAGCATAAATAGGTAACAATGTCAACACCAATAATGCTTAATGGTATATGCCAGAATACAGCAGATAAGGGGTTAAGAGAAGGGGGAGGGAATGCAAATATAACCCAGAGTGTAGGAAGACCATTAATATGGGTTGTCTAGAAAGTACACAAAATATATAAACAGGAGTTTATGCCCCTTTTTCAACTTATTTTCCTTTCCTTCTTTCACTTTAAGTGCTATATAGAAATGGGGGGGAAAATGTCAAAGTACAGTTTGTCATCTGCTCCAATAGCACTCAGTAACCTTGTAACTCCAAGCGAAGGAATGCAGGGGAGGGAGGCTGCTGTCCAGTCACCACTTTGATAACAGAGGCTGCCGAAGGCTGTTCAAAGTATAATGAAACAAACTTTCTCACTTGATGTTGCAGAGTCTTGTAGTTCCCTGTCTCTTCGCAGCTGCCAGCTCCAATTTTAAGATGAGTTTATAACAAAAATAACATCCAATATCACCATAGTAACCAAAGTTTTGCCCAAACTGTAACTTTGTTGTGATTTCAATGAATCGGAGGTTGCTGACTCAAACCAGGCAAGAACCGCCCCTGGAACTTTCCTCTCCCCTTTGAACACACATGTTCAATCTCACTCCTTTTCTGTCACGTTAGAACAAATTAGCTCCAAATAACTCAGTCCATTAACAGTTCTCCCTCGAATCCAGGCATGGGTCGCTCCTCAACTCTCACTCTGTCTCTTCAATCAATCCAGCCAGTTCCCCCGCTTGTCAGCACTTCTGTCAACCCAAACTATGCAGCCTTGTTTAAACAAAACTGGCTTAGAAACATTGCTGACTTGGTCCCTTATTTTTCTGTTCTCAGAGCCGTGACACCTCCAGGATGATATATATAAAAAAGGCTTCCTTCGGTCGGTCGATCCCTGCAGACCACCACTTCAATTAGTCTTCACCACCTCTATTCCCCCCGACAGATTGAATCTATCTGGACTTACCAGATCTCTTTGTGTCTGGGGGGATCCGAGGCTCCAAAGCTCTGTGCGAGCCAACTTCAACCTTGAGGATGGAGGGGGAGGAATCAGTCTCTCCTCTCTAATATCTTTGCAACTCCACCATATTCTGTCAGGATGCCGATGGCTCCTCAAGCACACTGTTTACAATCCTTCGGAGATCTAAGCAATCTTAAGCCTTTAGCCTCTCCAAGTTTGATCATTCAATAGTAAATTATTTAAAGAAAGGATATTAGATCTTATTTGGTCTGCATGCTCACATTCACCACTCCTTTTTCCGTTCTTCACGGCTCACCCTTCAGCAAGTAACAGGAAACCTGTCTTCCTACTCCACCATGATGCCACGCCCCTGAGAACTACTTTAGACTGTTAGGAGTAAAGTGGATGGCTTTCCTGAACTAGTCTGTCCTTAAATAAGGATACCGAGATAGGTGCGATTTTGTTGATAATGCCTGAAATCCTTTCACTTAGCATAGTAAGTCTCACTAGAGACTTATAATTTTAAAACAATAAAGAATACAATTTACAAAGAAAGTATAAACAAACCTGTTGATAGCAATAGCAGTTACACTTATATACCACTAGCAGAGGTTGCTGGGCTGTTTTAAATTGTGTTGGAAGGTTAAATTGTGTTCATGTTTGTTACAAATTGCTTAGTCTGTAATTTTTAAAATGTTTATTTATACAAAATTTTTTTGGCTTGGCTGGCTGTTTCATGTAATTGAATAATGTTTTAGTTTTTGGTTTTTTAAAAAATAGTTGTAGCGTAGTTAATAATTTTAATAATGTGAAAGTAAATGTTTTTTACATTTAATGTTTTTAAAATGTGTTTAGTTGTTTTGGGTTTTTATTTGAGTTAGAACTCAGCACAGGATTTTAATAATTTTTTTATTTTATTTTATTGACATATGTTTGTGATTTGTGTTAAATTGTGTTTTCGTGTAATTTTTTTGACTTGTTATTGTGACCTTTTGTGTAAAATTGTGATTTTGTGTTATTGTTTTGATTTGTTTTTACTGTTGTGACCTTTTGTTTGGGGCTGTTGTGTGTTTTTGAATTGTTTTAACTATTGTGGCCAGCAGGTAGTGCTGGTAGGGGTTTTCTTGTATTTTGACTGTTTTTTCTCTCCTGGCCTCTGGGTAGAGCTTCTTCTGGTATGTAGTCTCTTTCTTTATTCATTTCTTTTCTGGTCGTCGTGCAGGTAGGACATGTGCTGGTGAGTTGGCTTGTTTTCTTTATTTTGTGGGTTTTTTTTGGGGGGTTTGTATTTTTGTTTTGTTTTTGTTTTTGTTTACTTTGTATTGTTTTTTGGTGTTGTTTTTGTTTGTTTTTGTGTATTTTTGGATGTTTTTGATTGTGTTTTAAGGTATTTTTTGAAAATTATTTATTTATTTTTATTAAAAAAAATTGTTGTTGTGGCTTTGGGGGGGGGGGGCTGTTTTATTTCCATGGGCCGGCCTGGCTGGCCAGACTGTGGGAATTCCAATGCCGCTTTATGCTATGTTGGGGGGGTTATTTCCGCGGGCCAGATTCGCTGGCCAGATCGCGCGCATGGGGGGGGGGGGCTTTATTGTCTTATGGTGCTTTGATTGTGTGGAGTCGTGAAAGTAGATCAAGGTTTCCCCTTTAATATCAGTGGGTGGGGGTTGCAATCCCCCTCTCCGCTGGCTCCTAAAAAAACCCTCCGTTTTTAAAGAGAAGAGACCACTTGGTTTCTTCTCTTTAAAGACAGAGGGGGGTTTTTTTTGGGGGGGGTGGATTCAATCCCCTCTCCCTGGTCTACTGGGTCCAGAAGGGTTGGGGGGACAGATCTCTTTTGTCCCCATAAACCTCCCAACCCCAGGTGAGCCAGCGGAGAGGGGATTGCCACCCCCCACTTACTGATATTAAAGGGGAAACTCCAATTGGGACCTTCAGGCGCCGTTGGTGAGGGAAAGAAGGGCGGTTGGTGTCTGTGTGGCTGTGAGGCAGTGAGTTTTTTAAAAAAATTTTGGGCGCCGGCTTCCTCAGCGTTCTGCGTGCTCATGTCGCGCAGGACTCTGGGGTTTGTAGTTATGTATTTGTGATTTGTGGTTGTGGTGCGTTTTTTTCTGCGGCTTGATTTTGATTGGCCACGGCATGTTTCTCAATGTTCTTTGTGGTCGCGCCTCTACGAACTTCCAACGGTTAACCCTTGGTTTTATAGGTTAAGATTCTATAGGGCATAGTCACACTCTGGGCAGTTCACAAGTTAATTAACACCGCCCCCCCACTTACTCATTTTACTGACCTTAGAAACCCTCCCCCCACCAGTCAAATCAGCACCAAGGACCACTGTCCCAAGTGGCCATGAGTCAATCTTGATCCCCTTTGGGATTGAACTCACAATGTTTTGGCTGCAGTAGAGCAGTTTAACCACTAGGCCACCGGTGTTAATTTTATAAATCATAAAACTAACAACAATATCATCTACAATAAAGACAACATAAAGAACAAAAGAAAAGAAAAGAACACATTTCTAAGGTAAAGAGCATACTCTTTCTCACCATTGTGCCAAAACTCAGAGTTTTCCTTAGTTTTTTCCTTCCATGACCCACTTCTAATCATGACATGTGAATACCAAAGATGTATCAGGTGTCCTTGAGGGGTACAAAGAAAGAGCCTCCACAAAAATTGTGGTCTTTTTGAACAATTGGGTGACCGTGGTAATGGCAACCTTGTGTTACCAGTTAATCTTTCTCACACTAGGTCAAGCTGCCAAAAGCCTCATTGAAAAGAAAAGTTTTCAGTTGGTTCTTAAAGGACCCTAAAGAGTTAATCAAACACAGCTCCCCAGGTACAGCATTCCAGTTAGCTGGAGCTGCCACTGAGAAAGCCCTCCAATGGGTAACAGACTTTCTAGCAAACCTGGGAGTTGGTACTTGGAGTTGAAGTGTAAGGGAAAAGCGGGTGAAGTGGGCCTGATTTCTGAGGGGTAGATGCTCCACCAAGTAAGAAGGTCTCAAACCATTTAGGGCTTTGAAGGTTAGGACCATACATCAAGTTTTGGACATGAAAATAAGGGAAATTTTGGGCCATGCCCCTTCCTTCCCCAAAATCCAGGCCCATCTAAGAGCCTAGAAGAGGAGGAGCCACCAGAACCAGGGAGGAGTGTTGGGCTCCCCACCCCCTGGGTGGTGGAAGAACCACCCCCTAGGCACTCCTCCACACTCCCCTTAGCACCACTGCTGACCCTCATGGGGAATAAGGCAATAGGCCAGCCCCTACTGGCCAGCCTTACTATAATAATTCTATTTTTATTCTCTTTCTACATTCTCTTCTGCAACAGCATTTCATATTATGATGATTTTTCATGGAACTGTTTGATTTTTTACACTTTAATCACTTAATTGTCTACTGTCTTAGCTGTGTGTACCTCAATTTCATTTTTTAAAACTGTGTGTTTAAGGCAGGACCATCGAAATGTCCTCTTTATGTTGTATGCAAATATACTTGAAGCCAATTGGCTCATTGTCTCTCCCCTTTTGCACCCTCTTTCTCAGGAGAGAGAAGAGACAATGAGCCAATCGGCTTCAAGTATATTTGCATACAACATAAAGAGGATATATTTCTGTGGTCCTGCCTTAAACACAGAGTATTTAAAAATGAAATTGAGGTTCTGTTGTGTCCAAGCATTGCCTACACTGATTTACTTAAGTACGTTTGCCTTTAAGTCTTTGCGATATTCACGCCCTTTCTCTACAAGGCTTCAGATTCATATGTTTGCAATGATCCTGATTTGTGAACAGGTTTCCCGCGTTAAGTCCGGGCAAATGTATCACTTTAACTGCTGCCTGTCTGTGTGTATATATATAGAGTCCTACATCCTGTTTTCCAAGGAGATAAGGTTCCAGGTTCAGTTATGTTCGCAGGTCTGGGTCTCGGTCTGTAGCCCACTACCTCGACGATTTCTTGTTCGGGGGTGAACGGGGCTGGGACACATTTCAGATGCTAATGAAGGAACTTGGTGTCCCTTTAGCGCCCGAAAAGACCGAGGGCCCAACAACCAAGCTCAAATTGCTGGGTATTGAAATTGACATGGTTTCGCAGGCATCCAGGTTACCCATGGACAAGGTTTCCCGGATCACTGCATTGATTTTGGCCTTACTGGCCAAACGCAAGGTGTCACTTCGTGAGCTCCAAGTTCTACATGGTCACCTTAATTTCGCCTGTAGGGTGGTCGCACCTGGCAGAGCCTTTGCTCGACGCTTGTGCGACGCCATGGCTGGCCTATCCAGGCGCTACCACAGGGTCCGACTGAACAAGGGCATGAGGGCTGACATGTTAATTTGGCTTCAGTTCCTTAAGGACTTCAATGGGGTGTCATTTTGGAGGTCTGACCTTCTGGTGTCCCCTCGGTTCCAGGTTCAGTCGGATGCATTGGGGTCCCTGGGTTATGGGATTTACTTCGAGGGGAGGTGGGCCTACGGCCGATGGCCTCCAGCTTGGAGGGGCACGGATCATTTATGCGATCTTACGTTCCTCGAGTTCTTTCCGATACTGGGAGCTTTGATGCTATGGGGTGCTGAGTGGGCCAATTCAGTGGTTCATTTCTGGTGTGACAATGCTGCGGTAGTGCACATTGTCAATTCCCAGACATCTAAATCACCCAGGGTCATGGAGTTAGTGCGCCAGTTTGTTTTGCGCAGCCTACACCTCAATATCCTATTCAGGGCCAGACATGTACCAGGTATTAACAACGATATTGCTGATGCTTTATCCCGCCTGCAGATCTCCCGGTTCCGTGCCTTGGCTCCAGATGCAGAGGAATTTCCCTCGCCGCTCCTGGATGAGATTTGGACGTTTGGCAAGGAGAGGTGAACCGGGCGATCGGCATGTCGCTGGCGCCCCGCACTCGTAAAGCGTATCACCATGCATTCAGTCAATTTCAGGCCTTTTGTGCGCAATTCCGGTTGCCCGAGATTTGGCCCATTCCAGTGGCACATGTTCTTCAATTTATGGTTTACCTACACGGTCAGGGCCTAGCTCCCCGCACCATAGCATCCAGGCTGTCAGCACTGGCATTCATGGCCAAAGTGAGGGGTTATGCTGACAGCACAACTGACTTTCGTATACGACATGTTTTGGAGGGGTGGACATGGGAACGTGGACGCCGCCCGGACAATTGCCACCCAATTTCTCCAGGGGTCCTTACCCACCTTGCACGAGGCTGGCAGGACCTGTGTTTTGACAGGTATGAGGCAGCTCTGTTTAATGCGGCTACCACGGTGGCCTTTTTTGGAGCACTCCACATCAGTGAGCTGGTGCTACTGTCTAAGGCGGATGCGACTCATAGGGCACTGGAACTCGAAGATGTCTATGTCTCTAATGAGTGGGCTCAGTTGAGGATACGGTCCTCAAAAGTTGATCAGCATGGTGTAGGCAGTGGTGTTAGACTGCTACGATGCTCCATTGCAGACATCTGTCCGGTTGGTGCCCTACAAGAGTTCCTTGCACTGCGTGGCACGCACCCTGGCCCGTTTTTCTGCCACCAAGATGGGTCTCCCCTTACTAAATTTCAATTTTGGAAGGTGACCGGTAAGGCACTGTCCAGTGTTGGCCTCCCCGGGGCTCGTTACGGCACCCATTCTTTTAGAATAGGAGCTGCTTCTACTGCGGCTGCATTTGGGTACTCTGGGGCTGATATACGCCATATGGGGAGGTGGGGATCGAAGAGTTTTGAATTATATGTTCGCCCTCTTCAATTATGAGTACCAGTTAAGTCACTGTCCTGTTTCCTTTTTCCTTTACAGACCCTGTGTGTCGACGCACACCGGTGGCAGTATGGCTGGTGGGCCATAGCTACGTGCACTGGGCAGCGCAGTACGCTGCGGCGACAGAGTGGGGACCCCAACTGGGACTACGTGCATCCGCATGTCTCAGGTGGTACAGTAAGGGCGGAATGTTATGGCGGGAACTGTTGCCATTCCTTTTCTCCATCAGGGATGCTGAACCGCCTGATGTCCTGGTGCTGCACCTTGGGGGCAATGATTTAGGCCAGGTCACGGGCCTTTCGTTAAAACATACGATCTGCAGTGACCTGGCTTATTTGCATTATGTGTGGCCTGCCACAACCCTGATATGGTCGGACATCATACCGCGTCACGCTTACAGGGAAGGTATTAACCTCCAGGCCCTTGACCGCGCTCGCCGCTCAGTGAACAGGGCAGTAGCCCGGTTCTTTGCTGACAAGGGTTTGGGGCGGGTCATCCGACACCCCACCATTAGTCTCCAAAATTGTGATCTTTACACAGGGGATGGGGTCCATCTGTCGCCTAGAGGTATGCACCTCTTTTTGGAAGATTTGCAAGCAGGCCTGTGGACCGAGCTGACGGTCTGGGGGGGCAGCGAGTCTTTATTAGCCTCCCCGTGTGGCGGGTAGCACTGGTAAGGTAAATATTTATGACCCACAGGTATCCGGCAGGTCCGCAATTGACTGGCCAACACTAGATAGGCACAAGTTGGTTAACGTTGTCCGGTCAATGACGGACCAGGCAATGGGGTGATGGCACGAGCTATTCAGCATGCATCACCCCGTTATTTTACGGATACGCGTCAGAGGGTGCGGTCAGTAGTTAGTTTATTGACTACGGTCAACAATTTGTTTGTTGTAAACAAACAAATTGATACAAATGTATACATTGTAGCCAATTGCCATTGGCAATTTTGGGAGGAACCTTACCAGTGTTACTGCGGCCTGCTTGCCTTAAGAATTATAATTGGCTGAGTACCAATTGGAATTTATAATTCGGACTAGGGCATGAATCAATAAATGTGGCCCAATGCCGTTATCCACTTATACCGGTGTCTGAGTCCTTTTTTGGGGGGTGCGCCTGCAATGTCTCATGGGGGTTTCACTCCCAAAATATCTGAACAGGCCATGTCTTACAGAGAAACTTGATAGGTGGGAAAGTGGTATTATTCTGCTCTGAGAGCCTACTTTTTTGTTCTTTTTGATAGGAAAGAAACAACAAATAAAACAATGTGTTTTTCATTCCACTAACTTGCTATCTATGCTCCAGAACATTTCTCTGATAGTGTAAAATGCTGAAGCAAGTGAGAGAAACAAAGTGTTGACAGCCTCATTTGGCTAAGATTAAGTGCAGAGAAAGTCATTTCACATATCACTGGTCTTTCTCCAAACTAAACAGCTCCACCTCTGTTCTCCCTTCTCTATTTGTGCATGTTCATAAATCTTAGCACAGAGATACACCACCCTATTCCTCAAGAGGGTAGGGGTGGGAAGAAAGACCATCATTCAATCTCTCCCAGGCCCAACCACTGGTCCGAGTGGTACCCCATTTGTTAATCATTGCAGACAGTTCAACAAGTGAGCAGAGCAGTTCCTAGCAACCAAATTTTCCTCTTTAATCAAATATCAAGAAACTGCCACTGTCAACGTAAGTATTTTCTGTGTACGGGCATTTGCCTGGTTGTGTGAGGAATAAAATACTGCAGAATTCTACCTCTACAGGCCTCCATGAAATATGGCAGGGACAGAAAAACTAGCCTCAGTTAATAAATGGCTCAGTTAATTTGGTGTCTTGCAAGGAAGACAATAGAAGGAGCCGCAGAAGGGCTAAACACAACTTTATTGCATGATGGTTAGGGTGAACATGTGGTAATGGCGGACAAACAGCTCTATTTATAGTACACTGTACATTTGAATATCCCGGTGTGGTAGCTCATTGGCTACTGTCCGTGTGACATCATGGATCGTCACGCCCATCTTCTCCAGGTGCGGTGTGGCGGGAAGGTTTCCCGCTCTGCAGGTATTCGGAGAATCTGTACCATGTGAGCCGGATGCTCACTACTGCCACCTGTGGCCACTTAGCTTGCATCCTTATACAGCTTGTTACAATGTGTCTCTGATTAGATACAATTGGATACATTGACTGGATACATTCTGTTATTGGGGACCTTGCAACATTCATTCAATACATAACAGTTAACATAACAATTGCATAACAAAAGGAAATCCATAGAAAATAGTGGTTCAGTTTACAGAATTTTTTGGGGTACAAATAAATTGGTTTTCAATGCATTCCTAGAAGAAACTGCATTTCTGCTAATGCATTTTGAATTTCAATGCATTCCTATGGGAAATTACATTCAATGCATTCCAATGGGAAATTATATCCAATGCATTCCTATGGGAAATTCAGTTAAAGTAATTTCTGCTGTAAGAAATGTCCCGGAGAATGCATTAATTACATTAACCAAGGTTCCACTGTAGTTTGTATGTTTCCTGATTAGTTCCTCGTACTAACTTTAGTTTTGGTATTCAGGCAGTGTTGCTTAAAAGAGAGTTATTCCACAGATAATTAGCATTCAGGCAGCAGACTGAGTGCACTCAAGCCAGGCAGGTGTCAGTTATCTCCATTCCCTGATATGATGAATGTAATGAAAGAATTAATTTCTGTATAAATAATAACAATTATTTCTAAATCTGAGGTTATATTTGGAAATTAGCATATGTACACTTTATGGCAATCTGTATCTTCTATTTTTCTTCTCTGTTTTTGGTGCTGGGATCCTCTGTTCTGTGACAATCTGTAAATGGCTACCAAACAACTGAGGGCATGCTTTGCGGGGGGCAGGGGAGGGGGAGAGGAAAGGAGTGTATCTCAAGTTTTAGTCCAAAAAAAGATAAGGCCATGAAGTAACTTGTCTCTTCATTCTTAATGACTAGAAATTTGAGAAAAGTTTTAGAAAAAAATGATCTTCCCAAGATAGATCTAAAAATATCCAGCAAGAACAATCTTAGTCCAAACTGCAATGGGCAATTTTGCCAATCTTTAATTAAAATCCTTTTATTTACTTTTTAAAATCATAATGGATACTTGGAAACAGCTTTCCAGCACTTATGCTAAACATAATTACACATTCAATTTAATTTGTTTAATATATCAGTTAAAATAATAAAAGTCTGAGGCAATTAAGGGGCCCTTTGAAAAGACATAATGTTAATTTACCACTGGAACTCAATCACAGCTCTGGTTCTTATTTTTTTAAGTGAATGACTGGATTTTATTAGGCATTTTAATTAGAGTTTGTTAATAGATACATTACACAAATGAACTTCACAGAAAAACACCCCGGGATTGTTGGAGACGGAGGGAGCTATGTCATGACAGGAGCCTATATTTAACACAACCAAAAAGAGGAAAAGAAGAAGCACTTTCTTTTCCATTGTGTATATATTTAGAGGTCATAAGGTAAATCGTGACTGCAGCCAAGAAACCAGAAGAAGACTGAGACATGAAGGGTAACAATGAAGGAATTAGAAAATATCATTAAATTTGACGATGTATGTCTGGAGACTAAGACCAATATCACCCACACTATTGTATTTCCGGTTGCCATGTATGGTTGCGAAAGCTGGACAGTAAAGAAAGTTTATAGGAAAACAATTGATTTGTTTGAAATGTGATGCTGTAAGAGAACCTTGCAGATACCCTAGACTTCAGGAAAACAAATAAGTAGGTCCTAAAACCCTACTTTGGGCACATCATGAGAAGGCAAGACTTTTTTGAAAACACAATAATGTGGAGAAAGATGGAAATCAGTAGGAAACAAGGAAAGCCAAAAGCAAGATGGATTGATTCTGTAGGGCAGTGATGGTGAACCTTGGCATTCCAGGTGTTCTTGAACATCAATTCCCAGAAGCCCTGATCAGCAGGAGTGCTGACTTGGGCTTCTGGCAATTGAAGTTCAAGAACACCTGGAGTACCAAGGTTCATCATCACTGCTGTAGGGGAAACCACAAACTATAACTTGCTGGAGTTGGGCTGTTGAAGGTCTATCAAAGTCAGGACATTTTGGAGATCTCACATTCATATGGTCATCATAATTCGGAGACAACTTGACAGCATGTAACAACAACAAGACTAATAAAATATTTTGCATAGAGCACATCTGTCAACCAGAATATTAATTTCATGGCAATAAATAAAACACATATTTTATCATCCAACTTACCATAGAAGATAGAGTGAGAAGAATGGGTTGCTTCATCTTGAATTGGTCAGACCCATTTTCTCCCCTCTGATGTTGCTGTTCTTCAGTTGCACTATTAAGTCCAATTCTTCGCAACCTCATGGACCACAGCACAACACATCCTCCAGAGTCTGCCCAGATCCACATCCAACACATCAATGATATTGTAACCAATCTCATCCTCCACTGCCCCCTTCTTTTGCCTTTGCTCTTTCCTAGTGTCAGAGCCATCTCAAGTGAGATCTTTCTTCTTATTTGGTGGCCAAAGTATTTGAGCTTCAGTATTTGTCCTTCTAAGGAGTATTCAGGTTTGATTTCCTTTAGGATTGACTGATTTCATCTCCATGCAGTCCAGGGGACTCTCAAGAGTCTTCTATAGCACCACAGTTCAAAGGTATCTATTCTTCTGCACTCAGCCTTCCTTATGGCCCAGCTCTCACAGCCATACATTACTACTGGGAGACCATCATTTTATCAATGTGGACTTTTTTCAGCTGGGTGATGTCTTTTCATTTTATTATGCAGCCTAGGTTTGCATATCTTGCCTCCCAAGGAGTAAGTTTCTTTTCATTTCATGGCTGCATTCACAGTCTGCAGTGATCTTACATTCCAAGAAATAAGATTATTCAGAAAATAATAGGCTGAATTCTTCCCTACTCCACTTCAGAATTGCTACATTTGAGATATGGAGGTTTCCACACCCATAAGGAAGGATGATGGTTTCCAAGTAGATTAAATCCCACTTAAATCCATCTTGATGGAGGGAAGCAGCTTCATCAATACTGGCCTGAGGTTGAGGGGGACTTTGTGTATCAAATGAGCTCAGGACCAGAAAGTGACCTGCAGAACTGGATCAGTGGCACAGGTGTCATGTTGCAATGTGTAAGGTGAATGGAAAGCCACTGCATTATAGTCCCAGGATAATCTTCACGGCTGATTGCTATGATGGTAGCCAATATTCTGAATTGGATACTGCTCCTGAAGAAGAACACACCTGTGGCTGAAAACAAAGTTTTCTTTTAAATGCTGCATTCCAAAGTTGGAATACAAGGATATGTGGTGAATTTCCATTCCCACCCCCTACCTGCACTCAAATCTCTCAAAAATGTACCTGATTTGTCACCCATATTATCTCTCTGCAGATTTTGGGTTATCAATGCAGAATGTGCTTGCATCATGCTATAATATGAGCTATCACTATGGAGCTGAAATATAATTCATGTCTCTGCTTCTTTCATTCATTTTGGCATGTGAAATCCTTGGTAGAGAACAAGTGAGAAATGATAGTATAGTAAATGTTTTTTTAAAACCTTTGAAAATAAACATGTAACAATTATAGGTGAAAACTCTTCAGCATTTCTGTAGAGGTTTAACACTATAAACTGTTGTTTCTTGAATAGCAAACAGTAGATGTATGAATCTGCAATAGCTGCTCATTTTCCTCTTAAAATTCTGCTTAATTGAGTGAATTAAAGGCTACTGTTGAAACATTTATATCTTGTGTCCCTGCAGATGTAAGTATACTACATGTTTCATTATTCTACAAACTGAAGTTTTGACATTTCAACCCTATTTCCACTTATTCTATTCGATTTCTGCTTTACAAGACATTGTATGTCTATCTTATTGGTTTGTGGTAAAAAAAATGTGATGTCAAGTAGTTGTTTTTTTCTGAGAAAACAATGCTATCTATGCTTCATATTAAAAGACTGATGAAAAAACAAACATAGTTTAGCAGCCTCTAGATGGCATTACTGGACATTCTCAGATTTTTAGACTGGGGTGGACAAACTATGGCCCATGGACCGGCCCCGGCCAGTGGCACCACATCATCCGGCCTACACTTCCCTTGCCACTACCGGAAGTGGAAGTAAAATAGGCCCACACATGTGCAAACATAGCTGTAAATTCACCCACGGCTGTTGTGACAGCCTTGGATGCATTTTATAGTGGGAGGAACCATGTGACCAGCCCATAGCACAAAAAGTTTGGGAACCCCTGATTTAGACTCTTGTGATAGTTATGAACCACTACAAGGATTTGGTATCTATCAGAATCCCACCTATGGAGATTCTAATAAATCTCACATTAAAAGCCACCAAACTTTTGCCAGAGACTCAACGCTGAGTGTCATGTGGCTGTTAACTAACCTGACAACCCTGAGGACTAACGGCCTTGGGTGCAGAAGTCCACAGGAAAGGGTGATAGTCCCCAAGAAGATTAAATCCCACTTGGATCCATCTTGACGGAGGGCAGCAGCTTCACTATTACTGGCCTAGGACTGATAAGAACTTTGCATGCCAAAAAAGATCAGGACCAGAAAGTGACTCACCCGAACTGGATCAGTGCAGTGGGTGTCATGCTGCGATGCGAAAGGCAGATGAAAGGCCATTGCATTATATTCTCAGGACAGTCTTCATGGCTTATCTCCATGAGGATCACCTAGATTCAGATTTGGATATGGCAGAAGAAGAAAAAGACATATCAGGAGTAAACCAGTCATGCTTCCAGAACAGATGGATCAGTCGCCAGGTTTCTGTTGTTGCCCATGGAAGGCTCAAAGGGGTTCACAGTCCTTCAATAATTTGAGGAGGCTCCTGTCCTGTTCCTAATGCCAATATGACTCAAGATGTTGACAGAGTAACACCTGTACATCCTCCTTAGCTACTCTTAAACAAATAGTTCCCTTGATTTTTTGAGGAATTAAGACAGATAAAAATAAGATGAGAGCAAAGCGGGGGATTTGGGAGCCTTAGTCCAAAAAAGCTCTGAGATGGACAATAGCTGATGGAAAACTCAAGTCAAGTCTGAGCAATCAAAGGCCCAACTATGAGCTGATGTTACAGCATCAATGGTGGTGATGACAGAAAAGAAATTTTACTTCTTTGTCACCACTGCAATTGTGCAGTAGAATTTAGCAAGCCTTTTTTGACTATTGACAGACCTAATACAAAAAGGATAGGGTGAGATGTTTTGATTCTCAGGGTGATCTCTTTGTGCAATACATAGGTAAAATTGTCATAATCAGCTGCAACAGAATCAGTCTTGATAGACATTAGAACTCTAACAGATCAAACTTCCTTGGATACTTTCCAGGTTTGTACCTTAAGAGTTCCATTTCAACTGGATGTTCTCAAATTAATGCTGCCATTCTAGTGAATAATTGCAACTGCATAATATATAGCATTGTGTCCTTCATAAGTACATGAGAGCAAGCACTCTCACAGCTGGAGTTGATTATCTACTCAATCTGAAATATTAATTGTCTTGCTTGGATCCAAACTACAGCATCTGTGTTAGAGATCAGCTACTTTCTATCTATAAGCTACAGATAGTTCTGTGTGTTCTCTGTGTTTTAGAATTTATCTAGTGAAAAACAAGGTAAACAACATTGTTTAAAGATCCACTATTGTAATGATTAATTATATGAGCAGCAAGCTAAGACAGTTTTGATTCAACCTTACCTCAGCCATTATCGCATTAATTGTTGTTGTTATTGTTCAGTCGCACAGTCGATTCCGACCCTTTGCGACCCTATGGACCATTGCTCTCCAGGCGCCTCTGTCCTCCACCATCCCCCTCAGCCCTCCCAGCTCTGTGCCCATTGTGTCTACAATGCCATCTAGCCATCTCATCCTTGGCCTCCCCCTTCTTCTTTTGCCTTCCACCTTTCCCAACATCAATGCCTTCTCAAGTGAATCCTCCCTTCTCATTTGATGTCCAAAGTATTTTAGCTTCATCTTTACTATTTGACCTTCCAGTGAGCAATCCGGGTTAATTTCTTCTAAGATTGACCTATTTGTTCTCCTCGCTGTCCAGGGTACCCTCAAAACTCTCCTCCAACACCACATTTCAAAGGCATCTATTCTTCTGCGTTCAGCCTTCCTAATTGTCCAGCTCTCACATCCATACATTACTACTGGGAAAACCATTGCTTTGACTATTCTAATTTTTGTTTTCAGTGTGATGTCTCTGCTTTTCACTATGTTCCCCAGGTTTCTCATCGCTTGTCTCCCAAGAATCAGTCGCCTTTTTATTTCATGGCTACAATCCCCATCTGCAGTGATCTTTGATCCTAAGAAAGTAAAATCTGTCACTGCTTCTACTTCTTCCCCATCTATCTTCCAGGAACTGATTGGGCCTGTTGCCATTATCTTGGTTTTCTTGATATTTAGTCTCAAGCCAGCTTTTGCACTCTCCTCCTTCAGCCCAATCAAGAGATTCTTTAGGTCTTCCTCACTTTCTGCCATTAGTGTGGTATCGTCTGCATATCTCAGATTGTTGATGTTTCTCCCAGCGATTTTGATCCCATATTGTGATTCCTCCATCCCTGCACTGCGCATTATGTGCTCTGTGTATAGGTTGAATAGACATGGTGACAAAATGCAGCCTTGTCTTACTCCTTTTCCTATTCCAAACCACTCTGTCATTCCATGTTCTGTCCTAACTGTTGCTTCTTGGTTCATGTACAGATTTCTCAGGAGGCATATGAGGTGCTCTGGTATTCCCATCTCTTTAATTACTTGCCACATCTTGTTGTGGTCCACACAGTCAAATGCCTTAGTGTAGTCAATAAAACAAAAGTAAACTTGTTTCTGGTATTCCTTTGTTTTCTCCATGATCCAGCGTATGTTGGCAATGTGGTCTCTAGTCCCCCTGCCTCTTCTGAAACCTGCCTGCACCTCTGGTAATTCTCTTTCCACATGCTGCTGAAGTCTATCCTGTATTATCTTGAGCATCACTTTACTGGCGTGTGGGATGAGCGCGATTGTTCGATAATTTGAACATTCTTTGGCATTCCCCTTTTTTGGGATTGGGACATATACTGATATTTTCCAATCCTGTGGCCATTGTTTTGTTTTCCAAATCTGCTGGCATATTGAATGCAGTAATTTGACGCCGTCGTCTTTTAGCGCTTTGAAAAATTCAACTGGGATACCATCATCTCCACTAGCTTTGTTGTTTGCAGTGCTCTTTAGGGCCTTTATGACTTCGCTCTCCAGGATGTCTGGCTCAAGTTCTACTTCTTCATCATTGTGATTGTCAGGAGTGTTGAGGTCCTTTTTGTAGAGTTCCTCTGTGTACTCTTTCCATCTTTTCTTAATCTCTTCTGCATCAGCTAGCTCCTTTCCTTCTTTGTCCCTTATCATGGTCATTTTTGCTTTAAATGTTCCCTTAATTTCCCCGATTTTTTTGAAGAGATCTCTGGTTCTGCCTCTTTTGTTGTTTTCCTCCATTTCTTTGCACTGTTCTTTTAGGTAGTTTTCCTTATCTCTCCTTGCTTTTCTTTGAAATTCTGTGTTCAAATGGTTGTAGTTTTTCCTTTCTCCTTTGACTTTTGCGTTCCTTCTTTCCTCTGCTATTTTAAGAGCCTCATCAGACAACCACTTTGCTTTCTTACTCTTCCTTTCTTTTGGTATGGTTTTCTTTGCTGCTTCCTGCATGATGTCCCTCATCTCTGTCCATAATTCTTCTGGCACTCTATCTATTGAGTCTAAGCCATTGAATCTGTTCATCACCTCCACCGCGTATTCTTTAGGGATGCTGTCTAGGTGATATCTTTCTGGTCTCCGTGTTTTCCTTATTTTCTTTAGTCTAAGCCTGAATTTTGCGATCAATAGGTTGTGATCTGAGCCACAGTCTGCTCCAGGTCTTGTTTTTGCTGACTGTATGGAGGTTCTCCATCTTTGGCTGCAGAGTATGTAGTCAATCTGGTTTCGGTGTTGGCCATCTGGTGATGTCCATGTGTAGAGTCGCCTCTTGTGTTGCTGGAAGAGGGTGTTTGCTATGACCAGTGCGTTCTCTTGGCAGAACTCTATCAATCTTTGCCCTGCTTCATTCTGTGTTCCAAGACCAAATTTGCCTGTTATTCCCTCCACTTTTTGATTTCCTACTTTGGCATTCCAGTCTCCTAATATAATTTGGACATCATTTCTTGGTGTCTGTTCTATGAGGTGTTGTAAGTCCTCATAGAACTGGTCCATTGTGGCTTCATCTGCGCCAGTGGTTGGTGCGTATATTTGGATCACAGTGACATTGAAATGTTTTCCTTGAAATCTAACTGACATCATTCTGTCATTTTTGAGATTGTATCCCATTACTGCTCTTCTCACTCTCTTATTGACAATTATGGCTACTCCATTTCTTCTAAGGTTTTCTTGTCCACAATAGTAGATATGATGGTTTCCAGAGCTGAATTCACCCATCCCTGTCCATTTGAGCTCACTGATGCCCAAGATGTCAATGCTTATTCTTTCCATCTCATTTTCTACCACTTCCAGTTTACCTTGGTTCATTGATCTCACATTCCATGTCCCTATGCAGTATTGCTCCTTACAACATTGCATTTCCCCTCCCCCCTTCCTGTCCCTCCCCTTCCTCCCCTCTGTGGTGTTAAGCATCCTGTATCACCTAGCCTGCCCTTTTGTTTTGCCTTTTGTTTTGATCAATAGGGTTCTCTTGGCAAGATTTTTGGCGTGGTTGCCGGTGTCTGCGCCATTTTTCTCTCCTCATACATTTTATCACAGTTTTTTTAAAAGTTTAAAACATTTAAGACAACATATTATCATGCATATTATCACACTTTAAAACACAGTCTCTATGTCAGTTTCTATGTTTAGTCAGTATAAAGTCTCTATGTCAGTTGCTATATTAGGTCTTCTACATTTACATATCTGCTACTTATCCTTTGCCTGGATCTCTGGCTCTCCTCCTCCTCCTCACCCCCCCACCCCCCCCTGGGGGTGGCTGTCCGGCGGTGGTGGCGGCGCACGCCCCTTTGCCCCTCGCCCCGGCTCTCCTCCTCCTTCTCACCCCCGGCTGGGGTGGTTGCCCGGCGGCGGCGGCGGCAGGCCCCTTTGCCGCTCGCCCCGGCTCTCCTCCTCCTTCTCGCGCTCCAGCTGGGGTGGTTGCCCGGCGGCGGCGGCGGCAGGCCCCTTTGCCGCTCGCCCCGGCTCTCCTCCTCCTTCTCGCGCTCCGGCTGGGGTGGTTGCCCGGCGGCGGTGGCGGCAGGCCCCTTTGCCGCTCGCCCCAGCTCTCCTCCTCCTTCTCACCCCCGGCTGGGGTGGTTGCCCGGCGGCGGCGGCGGCAGGCCCCTTTGCCGCTCGCCCCGGCTCTCCTCCTCCTTCTCGCGCTCCAGCTGGGGTGGTTGCCCGGCGGCGGCGGCGGCAGGCCCCTTTGCCGCTCGCCCCGGCTCTCCTCCTCCTTCTCGCACTCCGGCTGGGGTGGTTGCTCGGCGGCGGCGGCGGCAGGCCCCTTTGCCGCTCGCCCCGGCTCTCCTCCTCCTTCTCACCCCCGGCTGGGGTGATTGCCCGGTGGCGGCAGGCCCCTTTGCCGCTCGCATTAATTAACATTAGGTAAACTCTTGAGGGACACTCAATATAACAGCACATGCCTTGTATGTGGAAGTCACCATATTTATTTTTTGATATCTACACGATATGGCCAGGAAAGATCAATGTTTGGTATTCTGAAAATCCATTTTCAGTTACAATATATAAATAATCCATTTTACTGTTCTCTTCCTGTTATGGTAGCATTACCTAAAGGAGCACTACAAACTCAAGAACCATTGAAAGGATTTCAGATCAAAGAATAGCAACAGTTATAAACTCAGCCCAAAATGGATATTACCAAGACAAAGCAAACAAAGCAAAACATAACAATGTCATGAGGTCCATCCACTTACAACTGGGGGCATTGCTGGAGTCACCTACAAAAAAATGAAGTCCCCCAAAATTTGTTTAATCCAAACATATCAGAAACCAACTCTTCAAACACTTACGTCTTTTAAAAAAACTTCTTATACAAAGTTCTAAAGCTTGGAAAAATATTTGAGGCTCTATTTTTTTAAAAAGGACATGGTCCTAAAAAAAGAGCAGTGAGAAGAGGAGGAGAAGGAGAGCTTGACTACGGGAACAACATCTCATTGTTTTTAAAATTAATTTTTTTCATCTGAAACCTGTATAAGTAAAGGTAAGGGTTGCCCTTGCTCAAAAGCCAGTCATATCCAACTCTGTGGTTCAGTACTCATCTCTGTTTATAGCCAAAGAGCCAGTGCTGTCTGCATCTGCAGATGTTTCTGTGGGCATGTGGATGGCACGACTAGACACCAGAGTGCATGGAACGCTGTTTGCCTTCCCACCAAAGTGGTACCTATTTATCTACTTGCAATTTCTTGCTTCAAAACTGCTAGGTTGGCAGGAGCTGGGATAATGCAAGCGCGGCGCCAAAATGGCCGCCGCGCTCTTTGCGGGCCCCCCCCACCGGACGAAGGCATCCGGGTAGCTAGGGGGCGTGGCCAGCTCCCTTATAAAAGGGGTGGCCACGAGGCAGCCGCGCTGCAATTTTGCAAAGCGACGGAGCGGAGAAGTTTTTCCCCTCTTGCCTCCGTCGCTTTTACCCTTCACCGGGAAGCCTCTTGGCTGCTGAATTTTCTCATTTTCGGCTTCCCATCGGTTGGCTGCGATGCCCTCGAAGAAGAAGGCGGCTGCGAGCGCGGCTCATGCGGTGCGGAGGCGCAATCCGGGTCGGAGGACCGCGGCTGCGCCTCCCCAGCAGCCGCCTTTGCCTGAACCCACCGGGACCGGTGGGATGGGGTTAATTCCCCCTTGGCCGGAGACCGGGGGCCCGCGCACGGGCCCAGTAGGGGCCGCAGCCCTCGGCCCGCAAGCGGTGGCCACCGCTTCTGGGGTTGCCCATTCCGCTGGGCCATCCTCCATAGGGGCGCAGCTTGCTCCAGGGGCTTCCAGCCTTGGGGGGTGGTGTGGTCCCCTTCCCTGGCAGGTTACTCCCTCGGCCCTACCGGGCCCGGGTTTGGGGTCGTGGCCCTATTCGGGCCCCTGGGTACAGGGACCTGTACCCATGCCTGTAGTAGGCGGGCCGGCTGGCCCTTTGCCCCCCCTCGGTTTAGGTGGCCATGTCAGCGTGGAGGCTCTACTGGCCCGCGTTGCGGCCCTTGAGGCATCCCTGGCCCGGGCTAGCCACCCTGGGGCCCCTTTTGGGGTGCAGTTCGACGCATCGTCTGCTGGGCAGCGGCAGGCGACGGGACGGGTCGAGCTGCTTGAGGCGCGTGGCACGACCTCGGCCACTGCCTCACAGCTCCCCAACCAACAGGCCGGTGCGAGTCAGGCCCCGTCGATGAGCTCTGCGGCGGTCGTGAGCTCCGACGCCCCCAGTGGGCTGGAACCCCCGGTGGGGGCGGCCCATGGGGGTGCAGCATGTGAGTATGCGGTCCAAACTAGTGCACCTACACACGTGGCCATGTTGGGGGGGGGCTTTTCAATGGCCTTGGCCTCGCGCGGGTGGCGCGGCGGTCCAGCCGCCGACGCCCCACCCGGCGACGTCGAATACCACCCAGGGCCCCATGGTGGGGGGTGTTTCTTACCCAGTTGGGAATGTTTTGGGGGTGGCCGGGTTAGTCCAGCCCCCTTTCCAGATGCCCGCAGTTCCTGCTGTACCTGTGTCGGCCTTGCCGACAGCGGGGTATTCCTTACCACTAGGAGACCATTTGGCCCAGACCACCAAAGAGAAGATCTGGCGGGGGGAGTATGTGGATATCTTCTCCCTCCTCAACAGAGAGCCCACCAAGGAGGAGAGGGAGGGGCAGGATGAGAAGGATAAGGAGCAGGCATGTCGTCACAAGCCACCACGCACGTGGGCCATTTGGTTGCCGGCCTACCTCATATACATGGCGGTATACCTTAGGGCCCGGCCGGATTTGGCGATTCCGATGGTCCAGTATTTGGACAACATCTATAGGGCGATGGTCGACTTCCCGGGCCCGTCGTGATTGGCTTATGATGAGGAATTCCGTATGCGGATTCCCCTGCACCCCGAGATGAGGTGGGATGAGCCCTGCCAGAGGCTTTGGCTTCTGTACATGACTCCCACGCGCCACGCGCCCGGGGAGAGATACCATTGTGGACATGCGGTCCAGCGAGCGGCCCCAGCACAGGTACCCCGCCAGGTGGCGGGGCAGGGGGTTCCAGCCCGCCTGCTGTGCTGGACTTTCTCGTCCAATGGTTCCTGCAATAGGAAGAATTGCAAATACAGACATGAGTGTCCCTCCTGTGCTGGCCCCCATGCGGCCTCTGCCTGTCCCAGGCCTGGAGGGATGCGGGGCAGAGGGAGGGGCGGACAGGGGGCTGGCAAGACTGCCGCAGATGGAGCTGGTTCACCGAAAGGCTCCCTCCCCAATTGATGTGGACATGTTGGAGCGTTGGCTCACATTGTACCCGAGGGGGGAGGATGCGGATTATCTCATTCAGGGTTTTAGGCAGGGGTTCCGCATACCTTTCATGGGTGATAGGTCCCCTCAGGATGCCCCCAACCTTTTGTCCCTTAGGGGGAGGGAGGAGGTGGCTGCTGCCAGCATTCATAAGGAGGTGGATGCGGGCAGGGTCGCTGGCCCTTTCCCTTCACCCCCGTTTCCCAATCTCAGGGTATCGCCCTTGGGCTTAGTGCCCAAAAAGTCACCGGGCGAGTTTCGCCTTATTCATCACTTGTCCTACCCAGCCGGCCGGTCGGTCAATGATGCTATCCCTGATGACCTTTGCTCAGTCAGGTATACATCTTTTGACCACGCGCTGCGCATGGTGCGCTCATGTGGCCCGGGTGCACTGCTGGCTAAGTGCGACATTAAGTCGGCTTTTCGCCTCTTGCCGGTCCACCCGGGCAACTTTGAATTGCTGGGTTTCAAGTTTCGGGGTGAATATTACTTTGATAAGGCCATGCCTTTTGGCTGTTCCATATCATGCTCAGCCTTCGAGCGTTTCAGCATCTTCCTAGAGTGGGCTTTCGTCCGCAGGTCAGGGTCCCGGTCTGTAGCCCATTACCTGGATGACTTTTTATTCGGGGGTGAACGGGGCTGGGACACGTGTACACGTCTCCTCAACACATTTCAGACGCTAATGGAGGAACTCGGTGTCCCTTTAGCGCCCGAAAAGACCGAGGGCCCATCTACCCAGCTAGTCTTCCTGGGGGTGGAGATTGACACGGTAGCGCAGGCTTCTAGGTTACCGCGGGATAAGGTGTCAAGAATAGTGGCCCTTATCTCGGACTTGCTGGCCAAGCGCAAGGCATCACTGAGGGAACTGCAGGTGCTACATGGTCACCTCAATTTCGCTTGCAGGGTGGTCGCACCGGGCAGGGCATTTGCTCGGCGCTTGTGCAACGCCATGGCAGGATTATCCAGGCCCCACCATAGGGTCAGGCTTACCCGGGGTATCAGGGCAGACATGCTTGTCTGGCTACAGTTCCTGAGGGAGTTCAATGGGGTCTCATTTTGGAGGTCTGACCTCCTGGCTTCCCCTCGCTTTCAGATTCAGTCCGATGCCTCGGGATCCCTGGGTTATGGGATGTACTTCAATGGGAAGTGGGCCTATGGTGGGTGGCCACCAGCCTGGGCAGGCACGGGTCGCCTACGTGATCTCACGTATCTGGAATTTTTCCCTATCCTGGGTGTTTTGATGCTATGGGGCGAGGAGTGGGCCAACTTGGTTGTGCATTTCTGGTGTGACAATGCGGCTGTTGTCCACATTGTCAATGCACAGACTTCTAAATCGCCCAGGGTTATGGACCTAGTGCGCCAGTTTGTGTTGCGCAGCCTCCGCCTCAACGTTCTTTTCAGGGCCAGGCATGTCCCGGGGATGAATAATGATATTGCTGACGCTTTGTCCCGCCTGCAGATCTCCCGGTTCCGTGCCTTGGCCCCGGATGCGGAGGAATTTCCCTCGCCACTCCCGGACGAGATATGGACCATTGGCAAGGAGAGGTGAACCGGGCGATTGGCCTGTCGCTAGCGCCACGCACGCGTAAGGCGTATCACCACGCATTTAATTCTTTCAGGGCATTCTGTACCCAATTTCGGCTGCCAGGAACCTGGCCGATCCCGGTAACCCATGTTCTGCGGTTCATGGTTTACCTGCATGCTCAGGGCCTTGCACCTCGCACCATAGCATCTAGGCTGTCAGCGTTGGCTTTTATGGCCAAGGTGGGAGGTCATGTGGACAGTACCACTGACTTCCGTGTGAGACATGTTTTGGAGGGGTGGGTGCGGGAGCGTGGGCGTTGCCCGGATGACCGCCACCCGATTTCCCCAGGGGTTCTTACCCAGTTGGCCCGGGGCTGGCCTGGCCTCTGTTTTGATAGATATGAGGCAGCCCTATTTCATGCAGCCACAACGGTGGCATTTTTTGGAGCGCTCTGCATCAGCGAGCTTGTGATGCTGTCTAAGGCGGATGCAAGTCGTAGGGCACTGGAACTCGAGGATGTCTATGTTGCCAAAGACTGGGCTCAGTTGAGGATACACTCCTCTAAGACGGATCAGCATGGCGTAGGCAGTGGTGTAAGACTGCTACGGTGTTCTTTGGCAGACATCTGTCCGGTTGGTGCCCTACAGGAGTTTCTTGCACTGCGTGGCACACACCATGGCCCGTTTTTCTGTCACCAGGATGGGTCTCCCCTTACTAAATTTCAATTTTGGAAGGTGACAGGCAAAGCGCTGGCCAGTGTTGGCCTCCCGGGCGCCCGTTATGGCACCCATTCATTCAGAATAGGGGCGGCCTCAACTGCAGCTGCTTTTGGGTACTCCGGGGCTGACATACGCAGCATGGGAAGGTGGGGTTCACAATGTTTTCAGTTTTATGTGCGCCCACTTCCGCCGTGAGTACCAGTTAAGTCACCGTACCTTTCTTTCCCTCGTTTTCTTTACAGACCCTGGGTGTCGTATTACACCGGTGACAGTATGGCTGGTGGGCCATAGCTACGTGCACAGGGCAGCGCGTTACGCTGCGGCGACAGAGTGGGGACCCCGACTGGGACTGGGTGCATACGCAAGTCTCACATGGCATGGTAAGCCCGGGATGTTATGGCGGGAGCTGTTGCCCTTCCTTTTTTCAGGCCAGAATGCTGACCCGCCTGACATTCTGATCATACACCTTGGGGGCAATGATTTGGGCCAGGTCACCGGCTTATCGCTGAAGCATGCGATTTGCGAGGACCTCGCCTACCTGCATTACGTCTGGCCCGCCACAACCCTTGTTTGGTCGGACATGGTTCCATGCCATGCGTACAGAGGAGGTTTCGACCTCCTGGCCCTTGACCGCGCTAGACGCATGGTAAATAGGGCAGTGGCGTGGTTCCTTGTCGACAGGGCTTGGGGGCGGGTCAGTCGTCACCCCGCCATTAGTCTACAAAATTATGACCTTTATGCAGGGGATGGGGTCCATCTGTCGCGAGGAGGTATGGACCTCCTGTTGGGTGATTGGCGAGCAGGCCTGTTGACCGAGCTGACGGTCTGGGGGGGGCGTCGGGCCTTCTTTGAAGCCCCTCCGTGTGGCGGGTAGCACTGGTAAGGTAAACATTTATGACCCACAGGTATCCGGCAGGTTCACAATTGACTGGACAACATTAGACAGGCATAAGTTGGTTAAACGTTGTCTGGTCAACGACGAACTAGGCGACGGGGTGATGGCTATAGCTAGACAGCATGCATCACCCCGTGATTTTACGGATACGCGTCAGAGGGTGGGGTCATTAGTTAGATATTGACTACGGTCCACAATTTGTTTGTTGTCAACAAACAAATTGATACAAATGGATACATTGTAACCAATTGCCGTTGGCAATTTTGGGTGGTACCTTACCAGTGTTACTTCGGCCTGCTTGCCTTAAGAATTATGATTGGTCAATTACCAATAGAAATTTATAATTCGGACTAGGGCATGAATCAATAAATGTGGCCCAATGCCGTTATCCACTTTCATTAGTATCTGAGTCCTTTATTGGGGGGTGCGCCTGCAAAGACGGAAGCTCACTTCATTGTGCTGACCTGCTGACCTTCCAGTTGTTAAGTTCAGCATCTTAAGCACTAAGCCACTGCAGTCCCTGGAGCCTGTATATATCCATATGAAACAGTTCATTTCTGTCTTGAAGCACATTCTAGTAATGGATTGGCTGTGTAAACAAACCTGTCTTTAACTATTTTTTGCAGAATAGTGGGCAGTCAATTGAGGGCAGGATCTTTTTGACAGGGATGAGCAGATACGGGGAACTGCAGAGCATATCCCTGTCTATTTGAGCAGGGAAGGCAGCACAGATGTCAGCCCTACTTTGGCCTCAACCAGCTGCTCAGATTCCTGTCTAGTACCATAGCGTGCAACTGCCAGTGGAGTTGGATAGGCAGTGACATTTTCAAAATTGTTGAAAGGTGGTAAAGATCCCTCTTCATATTTACCCATAGGGCTTAATGAGGCAGCCGGAATGGGAACAAACAGTTCTCATTTCCCACAACACAAGAAGCAAACAATGGGGAAAAGAACTGAGTGGGTGGGAAAATCATCTAAAATGTTGCTTCCACATGGAACAATGGTTGTGGGACATTTTATTGAGGCAGTGGCTTCAGGCACATTGGAGAGATTGAAGAATATCTATCCTCAGAAGTGTTCCAGGCACTAGACAAACCATGGCAAGCTGGGAGACCACTGCCTCATCCAGCTGGTGCTGAAATGAAATTGGCTCTTATTTATTTCTGTTCTTTTTCAATCTGTTTGAGAGCTGATTGGTAGAAACTTGGCCCACTCTATCTAAATTAGGAGTTTCAACTATTCCTGCCTAATTTCCCACTTGTCACATGTTGAAGTCAACTGAAGTACTACTTAGGTCTCCTTGCCATTTTGCATTACCTACACTCTTCTTTTTTGCTTTAAGACTCTCATCTTCCTTGTCTGAGAGGCCATGAAGAAAATGTAATATTTTGATGGCTCTTTCTTTGCTTCCCTTGTTCGATAACTTTCCCTGATTTGAGTTGGAATGTGGCATGCCACTGGCAACATGCCCCCATCAGTGGGAATACCATGTCCCTGGGCCCCAGATCTATTCCACTTAATTAGAATGTTTATGCAAATTGTCTGCCAGTGTTTGTGCTAATTGCCTGCTAATGCCAGTGGAGTGCAATAATTTGTCTGTTTCTTTCAGACTGTTCATTCCCACCTTTCTGTCACAATGATGACAGCAAATAAAAATATCAAAAAGTTTTTAAAAAGACAACAAACTAATTTTAACTAAGTTAAATACATTGAAACGATCCTCCAGAGCTGTTTTTTGCATCTCCTGGTCTCATACCCCAATAAACAAACAAACTAACAAATACATTTTTCTTCAGAGAAAATGGGTAAATTGTCACCCCTAGAAGTCTCCAAGAGTAGTTTTTCTCCATTTATTTAGGTGCCAGACTTATCCATGTTACAAGTTGTAACAGACCCATTACTCACAAGTAGAACCTTGGTCTACACAGACGTGGGAACCACACCTGAACTGATGCCCTCTAGCTAAGCAATCTAGAATTTTAGCTTGCCTTCTCAAGTGTCCTGACCTAAATCTAAGCTGTAAATAAGTAGTGCAGGGATTCTCAACCTGCTGCCCACGGGATGAATGTGACCCATGGCACCATTTAATGTGGCCCCACCACCACCTCCACCACACCAGGAAGTGCCATATGGTGGAGGAAGGGCAAAATGGCCATCCAGCCCCTGAAGATGTCTGAGGGAGCGTGACCTAAGCCCCGTCTTAAAAAGGTTGAGAGCTCCTAAGGTAGATAGAGCATAGGAAATTAAACAACTCCAGTCATCTTCTTGTCTTTTAAAAGCATATATATTATAGCAAAAGTAGGTTACAGACTAATTAAGCAAATAAAGCATATTTAAAATAATAAAAGCTTGACTAAGTGTGGAGAGTTGAAAGCACACCCATAAACTTACAACAGCATGAGCACTGGACCAAGACAACTACTGCCCCCTCCCTCTGGTTTTTATCTCCTCCAACAAGTTCAACCCTTTGGCCATTCCCCTAAAGGATTTCAGCCAATGACTATACAGTATGCAATATTCCTCCAAAATTAAGTTTCATTTCTTCCAGAACAAGAGGCTAGTATGTTTAGTCTAAAGCACAAAACTTGTCCAGTGATAACCCATGATGCACCATAACTCCTCCCCACACTCAGAAATCTTCATTAGAGATTCAAAAAACACACAGGCCCATTTCTATCCATGACACAAGTATTGTTTTTCAACACAGGAAATGAGCTACCAACCACTTTTAGTTTCTCTTCTTCTGCCCACCACCAATTTCCCCCACATTTTTCATAGCCTGTGCAGCTTTCAGGTGTCCCTGGAAGCAGAACTTAGTAATGTTGTTTTCACCCATATCTGTCAAGTTTTGGACTTGAAAATAAGGGAAATTTTGGGCCAAATCCCCATCCCACCAGGCCAGGCCCCCTCCTCTCCACAATCCAGGCACATACAAGAGCCTAGAAGAGGAGGAGTGTTGGGCTCCCCCAGGTGGAGGAGGAAGCACTCCCTAGGCACTCCCCTTAGCACCACTGTTGCCCCTCATGGGGAGCAATGCAGCAGGCCAGCCCCAACAGGCCAGCCTCAGCTGCAGTGGAAGAGATAAATACTGTAATAATTCTATTCTGAATCTCTTTCCCCATTATCTCCCACAACATTTCATAATATGGTGATTTTTCATGGAACTGTTTTTTACACTTATATCACTAAATTGTCTACTGTCTTAGTCTACTGTCTTGTCTCTCCTCTCTCCTGGGAAAGAGGGTGTTAAAGGAAAGAGACAATGAGCCAATCGGCTTCAAGTATATTTGCATACAACATAAAGAGGATATTTTGGTGGTCTTGTCTTAAACACAGATTTTTTAAAAAAATGAAATTGAGGTACACGATGCTAAGACAGTAGACAATTAAGTGATATAAGTGTAAAAAACAGTTCCATGAAAAAGCACCATATTATGAAATATTGTGGGAGATAATGGGGAAAGAGATTTAAAATAAAATTATTACAGTATTTATCTCTTCCACTGCAGCTGAGGCTGGCCTGCTGCATTGCTCCCTGTGAGGGGCAGCAGTGGTGCTAAGGTGAGTGCCTAGGGGGTGCTTCCTCCTCCACCCAAGAGAGCTGAACACTCCTTCTCCCTGACTCTGTTATGAGGAACATACCCCTCGACACCTTGGTTTTATAAAATAAAAAATAAAAATATAATATAATAAAAAATAAAAATAATAAGATGGGAGAGTGGTGGGAAAGAAGGATAAAATACAGTAATTTCCTGGCCAAAACAGGACACTTGACAGCTATGCTTTCACCTACTCAACACATCTTTTTATTTCTAAGATATTGTAAGTCATGTAAGTTAATCATGTGTGATCAAAATTACCATTTGCTCTTGATACATCTGAGTATCATTTAAACAGGAATACGTTCGTGTGAAGCATCTTGGTCAGCCAATCACTATGCCAGCACTACATCATTCCAGATCCATCATACAAACCAACTATAAATAAGACCTTATATTTTCTTGGCTTATATTATTTAGAACTTGGAAGATTCCATCTTCCTTTCTCCCCCTCGTCTGAATAAACACACCATTTGCTCAAAGTTCTCTAGGTGCTTCTGATTGGTTAACTCCATTTGATCAGTGATCACATCAATATTAATTCTCTGTGATGCAATGCCTAATTTGAACTATAATACAGATCATGCACCAATCTTCTGGCATCCTCTACCATTGGATATCTCTACATGAGGGAAGTTTCAGTTTGAATGTGTGTGCAATGTACACAGGTATACACTTAAACTTCTGTTTTTAAAAGCAAAAAAAAATCATTAAAATACCCTCTGGTTTATGAATCTGGGATATTGTGTTTCTGTATCCATGATTTAAAATTTCAGGAAAGGGCTCGAAATGGTGCACAATGTTGTGCCTCTGTTGCCAGCAGGAAAAAGGATGCCAAACATTACATAACAAAGGGCAGCCTGAATATTGACAAAAACCAATGGCAACAGTTAAGTTGGACAAAATTCAAATGTAGTACTATTTACATAGTGCCATTCACATAGAGACATCATGCAAGAGAAAATCCCAGTAACTGACTCCTTTCCCCCCTCAATTTACCACTGCTCATCCCATACCTGTCAAGTTTTGGATTTGAAAATAAGGGAAATTTCCCAGCCAAAATGGGAAACTTGACAGCTATGCATATCCTGTGCAGCCCTCCAGGGCATTAGGGCATTGCAGTCTAACTAATATGGGAAGACAGCAATAAAGAGGGTAAAATAAGGGAGTTTCCTGGCCAATACGGGATACTTGACAGCTATGTCATCCCAACACAATGCACCTATCATGTGTTTTTTTTTTAAAACAAATTTGAACAGTAGTGAGCACAAGACAGTTTCCTGTAGATAGATCTTGATGGGTGGTGGGGCTAGATCTCACAATGCATGGGGCTACCGCACACATTATCTTGGATACCTTGGCGTCATTATTCAGCAAGGAGTCCTCAAATGAGTAGACATCTCTGTGACAACATTCCATACAACTTATGTCCATAATGTTCTGTCCCTGGCAATTCTTGGTCCAACATTTTTCTTGAGAAAAGCTCTTGAGGTGGTCTTCCCCTAGGTCTTTTGTGATTGCTCAGATATCAATTAATTATTTTGTCACTCCATCTATTGTCACTTATGCATGCAACACGGCCAGCCCACCTTAATTTGTTCATCAGGTATTCTGTTGCTACATCTTTTAGCAGTGATCTCCTGATATCCTCATTTTTTTCTTTTATTGTGAAATGAGATTTCTAGCATTGATCTCTTCATTGCTCGTTGTGTTACTTGAAGCTGTTTTGCTTCTAAAGCTGTTAAAGCCCACCCCTGCTAGGTAAGAGCCTTGTTGGGGCACCGGGGCTTGAGCAGTCTAACTAGGTGGTGTTACCCATCTCTTGTCAATTATGTCAGGCTGGGACTAAAACTCACCAAAGCATCCTCTGTCAGATCCTTTGGGACAGGTGAAAGCAGAGGGCACACATCATGGTCCACGTAGCCAGTGAGTGATGTGATATCCAAATGGCTAAAAAACAACACACTTTAGTAAGGAATAAAAAAGCTTACCTCTCTTCACTTTGCTATTTATTTCATCGAGTGTTAGAACTTTTACCATTTAGAGCAGAGGTTCCCAACCTTTTCAAGCTGGAGTCTGGGTCACACACTCTCAATCAGCTTCAAGTGCTGGATGGCCATTTTGCCCTGCCTACATGAGGGGGTGGCCATTTTGTCCCAACAGCTTCAAAGAGCTAGCCATTTTGTTTCTTGAATGCTCTTGGAGTGGGGGGGGGCACATGAAATGGCATCATGGGCCAGATCTGACCAATGGGTCTTAGTTTGGGAATCCCTGATTTAGAGGATTTAAGATGAGAAATTAAAATACAGTGGTACCTCATACAATGATTTTAATCTGTTCCACGGGTCTCATTGTTGTACGAAACAATTGCTATACGATATATGCATCGTATAGCGATTATCCCTATGGGATGAATTGTACGATGATTTTTTTTGCTAAGTGGTTTTTCCCATTTTTAGTGTAGGGGACCAAAGACAACAGTGATACAGCTGAAGGTTATTATGTTGCATACAGAAAGGATACATTGTTATCACATGGCTAGCTACATTGTTAAAGGCACAGCTTTACAGAACACAACATCCCTCCCCCCTAGGATGAGACGAAGTCTCTCAGCCAAGATGGCTTACTGCACGTGCGTTTGGGCCGTGATGTGGGCTGACCTGCCCCGGGGGCGCTATCGCTTCTTTGTTCCCTGGTCCCTCGTCCTGTAAGGGGAGAGGGAGACTTGTTAGCGGCTTGCCGCGGTTTGGCGGTTTTAGGGGAAGGGAAAAACTCCATTGTGGGCAGACCGGGGGCGCTCGGGGCTAACGAAAAACCCCTCTTCTTGCTTGGACGGGTGGGGGACCACTCCGAAAAATTCCCCCGGTCCTGAAAATCAAATTCTAACTCAGTTGGGGTATCCGTATTTGTGGGGGACTTCCGCGAGATATGTATGGGGTTGGGATCCTCCTCCTCCGAAAGATCCCCCATGATATCTATGAGGACATCCTCCCTTTCCTCCTCCCCCCTTGGTGGGGACCCGCGGCCCCCCTCTCCTCCCCCTTGGGCTGAACGGGTGGGGGAGAACCCTAACGCTGATTCTTTCTCCTTTCGGTCTGTCCCCTGCTCATTGGGGACCCTGCGCCAGAGCTGGTCCGCGTGCCACCTCCACAGTAGCCCTGAGCTGGTCTCCACGCGGTACGACACGGGGCCGGTTTGCTCCACGATTACGCCCGGTACCCATGCTGGCCCCGTGCTGGCATAGTTCCTGCAATACACGGGGGCGCCTACACTGAAACTCTTTGTGGCCTCTAGCCCAATGTTCCTTCCCTTGTCTTCTACTCTCGTGGGGTCTAGCTTCGTGAGGATGGTGGTCAGTTTCCTGCGCATTAAGAGCTCTGCGGGGGAGTATCCTGACGCCAACGGGGTCACCCTGTATCCTAGCAGGAACTGACACAGTTGTAGGTTGAGGTCCCCGGGGCCCATGCACCGCAGCGCGTCCTTCGTGGTGCGGACGAGGCGCTCCACTTGACCATTGGTGGCTGGGTGAAACGGGGCGGAGGTGATATGCCGAACGGCGTTCATCTCCATGAATGCCCTGAACTCTGAGGACGTGAAACAACTAGCGTTGTCGCTAATTAAAGTGTCGGGTATGCCGAACGTGGAAAAGAGCCTCCGCAAATGCTTGATGGTCTGGGCCGAGGAGGTGCTTGTGACTGGAATAACCTCCAACCACTTGGAGAAAGCGTCCACAACAAGCATAAATAGAGTGCCTCGGAACGGCCCCGCGAAGTCTATGTACACCCGGGACCATGGCCCCTTAGCCGCGTCCCATTCCCTGTGGGGAAGGCGGGCCTCCTCCGGCCTGGAGCATTGGCAACTCTCGCAAGTGCCCACCATGTGCTCGATGTCGGCGTCTAACTGGGGCCACCAAAAATAGCTCCGTGCCAGGGCCTTGGAGCGTACAATCCCGGGGTGGCTGACGTGCAGCAGTTTGAGCACCCGCGGTCGGAGGGACGTGGGGATCACTACCCGCTGGCCCCACAGAATGCACCCCCTCTCCATGGACAACTCTAGTTTTTTTCGAAAAAATGGGTCGAATTCCGCTGCTGGGGAAGACGCCGGCCACCCTTTCTGTACCCATGAGCTAACTTTTGCCAGGGTGTTGTCCTTGCCGGTCGCTTTGGCGATGTCGGCGGGTAATATGGGGGGTGAGTCCAGGACCTCTATCATCAGTACCTGGTGGTCTGGCTCCTCTCCGCCCACGAGGCTGCTATCCCGGGGAAGGGGGGATCTCGACAGAGCGTCCGCATGGCTAATCTCCCTCCCGGGCCTGTACACCAACGCGTGCTGATACGCGTTGAGGAAAATGGCCCACCTAAGCATCCTCGGGGACAGGATCTGTGGCGTGGGCTTATCTGCGGTAAAGATACCTAGTAGGGGTTTGTGGTCCGTCACAATGGTGAAGGGGCGGCCATACAAAAAATTGTGAAACTTTTTTGTCCCCGCAATGATCGCTAGCGCTTCCCTGTCTGTCTGTGCGTAATTTCTCTCCGCTTGGGACAGGGACCTGGAGTAAAATGCTATCGGGGCCTCCCTTCCGTTTTCCAGCACGTGGCACAGCACCGCCCCCACCCCCACCGGGGATGCATCACAGATCAGGACCACGGGGCGTTTGGGGTTGAAATGGGTCAGTATAGCATCGGGCGCCAGGAGGTTTTTAAGCTCGCAGAATGCCCTCTCTTGGTCGTCGCCCCACTTCCATGCCTCGTCTTTTTTAAGCAGTTTGTGTAGTGGTTCGGCTACTGCTGCCTTCCGGGGGAGGAAGAAGTGGTAAAAATTGAGCAGCCCTAGGAATGACTGCAATTCGGGCTTGGAGGTGGGGCGAGGGGCCTTCTTAATGGCGGTCACCTTAGACTTGGATGGTTTTATCCCCTCAGGAGTCACACGGAAACCTAGGAACTCAACCTCAGTCGCGAAGAAGACGCATTTGTCTTTTCGCAGTCTCAACCCCGCCTTTTCGAATTTTTCCAAAAACTTTCCCAATCTCTTGGCCAACTCCGCCCGACTCCCCCCCCCCCGTTATCAACACGTCATCAAAATAAGGCAACACCCCCTCCAGCCCCTTCAGGAGGCGTTCCACGAGTGACTGGAAAATTCCAGGTGCCGAATTTACGCCGAATTGAAGGCGCGTCACCTGGAACGCCCCCTTATGGGTGACTATGGTCTGCGCAGCAGCTGCGGCAGGGGACACCGAAAGCTGCTGGTAGGCCTGTGCCAAGTCGAGCTTAGCGAAACACTTCCCCCCGTGCAACCTGGCTAGCAGATGGCTGACTACCGGCACCGGATACGCATTAGGGCGAATCGCCTTGTTGATGGTGCACTTGTAGTCGGCACATATGCGGACCTCCCCATTGGCTTTTAGTGCTGTTACAATTGGAGTTTCCCACTCCGCAGAATCAACAGGAACAAGGATCCCCTGGCCCACCAGTTTGTCCAGTTCCGCCTCTATTTTGTCCTTGAGTGCAAAAGGCACCCGGCGCGGTTTGAGTCGTATTGGGCGGACCACCGGGTCTAGGTCGAAAGTCATTGGGGGCCCCTTGAATTTTCCCAGTCCTTTTTTGAAGACTTCGGGGTGCGTGTCGCACACCTCCTGTATCGGGTCAGTCCCAACGGTCCCCACGGAGTGCACCCCCCCAATAAACAGGCCCAGGGGCTGAAACCATTGAGTCCCGAGGAGGCTGCAATTCCCCCCTTTGAGCACGACTAGGGTGAGGGTCGCGGCGTGCTCCTTAAACTTGACCTGAAACTCCCCCACCCCCAACACTGGAATGCTGTTCCCTTGCACGTCCCGTAACGTGGACCTCAACGCTTTGAGCTTGGGTCTCTTGTGGGGGGCAATTCGCAAAAACTCCCTCTGGGGAATAAGTGAATATGTGGAGCCCGAGTCAATTTCCATTCTAATGGGGACACCTTGTACTAGTACCTCAACAAAGTAACGGGGGTGTCCTGCAGACACGCTGAATACTGGGGCGTCGTCCTCGCTGCCATCGGAGATGCGGCCCACGCCATCCTGCTTCCTCGTGGGCCGCGCGCCGTCCTTTGGCCTCGTCGAGCGGTCCGGTTTCGCCGAGCGGTCTGGCGAGCTCTTCCGGTCCTCGCGCCGTCGTCTGCAGACTTTGGCGATGTGTCCACGGCGGCCGCAGTTGTGACACTCGGCCTTCCTGAACGGGCATTTGGCGCTCCACAGCCGTCGCACCGCCGGCCCTCTCTTCGGACCCTCCGGACGTCCTCGTCATCGCTGCTCTCGGTGGATGATTTCGAAGTTCGCCGGGCGGCGTGCACTGCAGTCTCTGCCTTGCTCGTCTTCGGCCGCCAGTCCTGGAGTTCTTGTACCCCGGCCTTTGTGGCTTCCGCGGCCTGTGCCGCTTTGATGACCTCCTGCAACATGGGAGGCGGCTCCTGGTTCATTAGTGTGCGCTGGGTCTCGGCGTCGCTCAGGCCGCATAGCACACAGTCCCTGAGGGTGACTTCGGTATTCTCCCATTTGCACGGCCCGGCAGCCAGTCGCAAGGCCGCCACGAAGGCGGCGACCATCTCCCCGGGCGCTTGGACTCGCCTCCAAAACGCGCTCCGAGCGGGAAACATCGCCGTCGAGGGCCGGAAATACTCACGCAGCATTTGCATGAGTTCTTTGACCTTGAATTCACTCACCCTCTTCGGTGCGATCAGGTCCACAAATGTTCTTTTGGTGTCTTGCCCCAGCATCCTGGTGAAGATGGCCCTTTTCTTTGCCTCGTCCGAGACCTCGGATTCGATCAGGGCTCCCTGGAAGTCCATTTCGAAGATCTCCCGGTTTCCTGATTTCGAAACCGGCGCAAGTCTTGGTCCCGTGGGCAGCCATCATCCCACCTTCGTCGCCAATTTAGTGTAGGGGACCAAAGACAACGCAACAGCCAAAGGGTTGGCTTAACACAGGTTTATTGCATGATGATCCGGAGGAACATGTGGTAATGGCGGATGGGTAGCTCAATATATACCGCTGACTATACATTTGAATGTGGCTCGTTGACAGTCTATTGGTTGCTGCCTGCGTGACGTCGTAGGAGGTCACGCCCTTCTTGTCCAGGTGAAGGTATGGCGGGAATCTTCCCACGCTGCTGCTCCAGGGTGAGAGTGAGCCATGAGAGCTGGCCGCTCGCTACTGCCCCCTAGTGGTCACTAGCTCGCGTCCATGTATTAGGGTTACAGTGATACAGCTGAAGGTTATTATGTTGCATACAGAAAGGATACATTGTTATCACATGGCTAGGTACATTGTTAAAGGCACAGCTTTACAGAACACAACACCATTGAAACATTGTTGTATGATTTTTTCCCATAGGGAAATTTGTTATGCAGCACACCATTTCCACCCAAAACCTAACTGTTATGTGATTTCGTTGCTATACAGGGTGATTGCTGTATGAGGATCCACTGTATATGCAAATGTTTGTGTTTGTAGTCCTGACCATGTTTGGAAATTGGAGGGGGGCAGACAAACTTCCTGTTATAAGATATGCAACTGACACACACAAAATATGGAGATAGAGAGAACTAAAGGTGTCAAAAAAGAGCAAATATACTAGACAACACTGATTGAAATCTAACCTTAAAAGCAAGGCAGCAATATGTCACTGTGGGTGTGGGTCTGGAGCAGTGATGGTGAACCTTGGCACTTCAGGTGTTCTGGAACTTCAATTCCCAGAAGCCATGATCAGTAAGTATTCTGACTTGGGCTTCTGGTAACTGAAGTCCAAGAACAACTGGAGTTCCAAGATTCGCCATCAATGGTCTAGAGGGATAGGAGCTGTTACATCATAATACTGCTGCTAAAATAACACTGAGGCTAAGACATAGATTCACTCAGATAAATGAGAGATATAAAATGTAAAGAAGGATAGAGCTTGATTGGGAGACGGATTGTGACAGGATTGAATGGATGAAGAAAGGGAAACATAAGCCACAATAAACACAAAAGTACCACCAAGCGCCAACAAAGCCATTTCAAAGACCTCCCTCCTGCTAGAGGAGAAGGAGCAAAACCATATTCATTGTCATCTCTCCCCTTCTGTCATGTTTTAGGCTTTCTAAACATGTCTATAAAATTGTGGAGTAGGCAAAAGAAACCATTATTCTGTAGAGCCTTCAGAATCTTGCTATGAAAGCACAGTTGTTATAGGTATGGTTTGAAACTGCCCACCAAGGGTACAAGGACACTCTCCGCTTTAACTTATATCTCTCAGCAGCTGATGTGAGCAAAATGACCGCCCTCCCTCTCAGCATTGGAAACACAATTGTGTGGAGGACCAGGCCTTCCATAACGCAATGTCACATGACTACCTTGGCCTGGGTAGCAGATTCAGGTTGTCATTAATGAGTGGCAAATAGCTCAGTATCCAGTGTGTCCCTATGTGTAGTTTTACTGCCAGTGAAAGGGAAGGATGCATGCTGAGTTCTCTGTTCCATAGGCCAAAGTAGCCTGGCTTTGGGCATTATGAAGATAATTTGCCCTCCCGATCCTTGCCAAGAAGAGGCATGGGAGATGGGAAGAGAGTTTCTCTACTGGAGTCAAAGAGGCAAAGGGGGTGGTGGCAACAATGTGCTGTGTTTCTGCCTGCTGGGTTGTGAGTGGGACTGTCAGGTTTTTGAAGCCTTATCCACCATCTGCCCATCCTATCTCTGCTTTTTTTCCAGATGGCCTGCCTGCCAACCCTGCTGGCTAGTGTGCTTGGAGGTCACTCTTGAGAGCTAAATAGGAATTTTGTGAATTGGTTTCCAGATCAGTAGAATTTAAGAAAGGATTCCAGATTGTTTTTCACCAATCTCACTCTGGCACTGTGGGACATTATGAGCTTCTTAAGTAAGTCATCTTTAAATAGGTTGCAATAGGGTATGGTGGGTAATTTGGATTTCGGGATGTAGAGGATAATTCCTTAGGCAGGGAATTATTGGAACAGGTGGAGACTGTATTCTTCTTCTTGTGCTGATTCCAATTATTGGCAATCATCATGGCAATCGGTTATGAAGACTGTCCTCAGAATATAACACAGTGGCCTTCCATTTGCCTTCTGCATCACAGCATGATACCCGTACCACTGATCCAGTTCCGTGAGTCACTTTCTGGTCCTGAGCTCTTTTGGCATGCAAAGTCCTCATCAGCCCCAGACCAGTATTGATGAAACTGCTGCCCTCAATCCAGATGGATTCAAGTCAGATTTAATCCACCATTTCTTGGGGGATCTGCGCATCACCCTTCCCTGTGGACTTCAGCACCTAAGGCCATTAGTCCTCATGGTTGTCAAATTAGTTAACCACCACCTGATGATTGGTGTTGAGTTGCTGGCAATTTGATCTAACCTATTAGGTAAAGGTTTCCCTTGCTCGAAAGCCAGTCGCATCCGACTCTAGGTTCAGTGCTTATCTCTGTTTCAAAGCCAAAGAGCCAACACTGTCTGCTTCTGCAGACGTTTTTGTGGTCATGTGGCAGGCATGACTAGACACCGGAGCACATGGAATGCTGTTACCTTCCCACCGAAGTGGTCCCTATTTATCTACTTGCAATTTTTTGCTTTTGAACTGCTAGGTTGGCAGGAACTGGGACAAAGACGGGAGTTCATTCCGTCCTGCAGTACTCGGGAATCGAACTGATGACCTTCCACCTCCCAGTCAGTGTCTTAGCCATTTGAGCCACTGCATAGATTACTATGGCAATCTATTACCATAGTAGAATAATCTGGCCAGACTGGGGGAGACTGCTTAACATGATTCAGGAAAATCAGTGTGGCATGAAGTGAACACCATGGGACAGTGCTGTGATATGACCAGTGTATGATCTTGGGAGCTGAACAATCACAGTGATGTCCCCTGACTAAGCTGGCCTTTGCAGTAGCTGGCAAGGATTAGCACTGCACAGGAGCAGGGGATTCACCAGTCAGGGCTAGAGAGGTAAGAAGGAGATACCTGCTCTGGCACCAATTTGCACATTAGGCCCCTCCACACAGGTCAGGGGTTATTCAAATTTTAATAAAGTTCTGGCCTGGGTTTTCATACCAAATCTATTGTGTGATGCCTCTTTATTTTGGGGTTGTGATGGGAACTCAACTGTTGGCTGGCAATGTGTTTCAGGCTACGGAGTGGTGCAGGGAAAATAATTTATTTCTTAATGTAAAAAAGCCCCAAAAGAGATCATTGTGGATTTCAGGAAATGCAAATTGAATATCCAGCCACTTATTATTGAAGGGAACTGTGTGGAACAGGTCTCGATGTTTTGATTTCTGGGAATAGAGTTGAAAGATGATCTTACATGGGGGGCAAATACCAAAGATCTTTTGAAGAGAGCACAGCAGAGGTTATACTTCCTGATAATTCTCGGGAAGAATAACCTTTCAAAAGACCTGTTGCTGGCATTTTAGCACTGTACCATGGAGAGTGTGTTAACGTGGTTTGGGAGTTGTACAGTTAGGGAAAGAACAATGCTGTCCAGGGTTGTAAAGACTTGTTGTTGTTCAGTCGCACAGTCGGTTCCGACCCTTTGCGACCCTATGGACCATTGTTCTCCAGGCACCTCTTCCTCCACCATCCCCCCCAGCCCTCCCAGCTCCGTGCCCATTGTGTCTACAATGCCATCTAGCCATCTCATCCTTGGCCTTCCCCTTCTTCTTTTGCCCTCCACCTTTCCCAACATCAATGCCTTCTCAAGTGCATCCTCCCTTCTCATTTGATGTCCAAAGTACTTTAGCTTCATCTTTACTATTTGACCTTCCAATGAGCAGTCAGGGTTAATTTCTTCTAAGATTGACCTATTTGTTCTCTTCGCTGTCCAGGGGACTCTCAAAACCCTCCTCCAACACCACATTTCAAAGGCATCTTCTGCGTTCAGCCTTCCTAATTGTCCAGCTCTCACATCCATACATTACTACTGTGAAAACTATTGCTTTGACTATTCTAATTTTTGTTTGCAATGTGATGTCTCTGCTTTTCACTATGTTCCCCAGGTTTCTCATTGCTTGTCTCCCAAGAATCAGTTGCCTTTTTATTTCATGGCTACAATCCCCATCTGCAGTGATCTTTGATCCTAAGAAAGTAAAATCTGTAATTGCTTCTACTTCTTCCCCGTCTATTTTCCAGGAACTAATTGGGCCTGTTGCCATTATTTTGGTTTTCTTGATATTGAGTCTCAAGCCAGCTTTTGCACTCTCCTCCTTCAGCCCAATCAAGAGATTCTTTAGGTCTTCCTCACTTTCTGCCATTAGAGTGGTATCGTCTGCATATCTCAGATTGTTGATGTTTCTACCAGCTATTTTAATCCCATATTGTGATTCCTCCATCCCTGCACTGCACATTATGTGCTCTGTGTTTAGGTTGAATAAGCATGGTGACAAAATGCAGCCTTACTTATTTTCCTATTCCAAACCACTCTGTCATTCCATGTTCTGTCCTAACTGTTGCTTCTTGGTTCATGTACAGATTTCTCAGGAGGCATATGAAGTGCTCTGGTATTCCCATCTCTTTAATTACTTGCCACATCTTGTTGTGGTCCACAAAGTCAAAAGCCTTGGTGTAGTCAATAAAACAAAAGTTAACTTGTTTCTGGTATTCCTTTGTTTTCTCCATGATCCAGCGTATGTTGGCAATGTGGTCTCTAGTCCCCCTGCCTCTTCTGAAACCAGCCTGCACCTCTGGTAATTCTCTCTCCACATGCTGCTGAAGTCTATCCTGTATTATCTTAAGCATCACCTTGCTGGCATGTGGGATGAGCACGATTGTTCGATAATTTGAACATTCTTTGGCATTGCCCTTTTTTGGGATTGGGACGTATACTGATCTTTTCCAATCCTGTGGCCACTGTTTTGTTTTCCAAATCTGCTGACATATTGAATGCAGTAATTTGACGCCGTCATCTTTTAGCGCTTTGAAAAATTCAACTAGGATACCATCATCTCCACTAGCTTTGTTGTTTGCAGTGCTCTTTAGGGCCTTTATGACTTCGCTCTCCAGGATGTCTGGCTCAAGTTCTACTTCTTCATCATTGTGATTGTCAGGAGTGTTGAGGTCCTTTTTGTAAAGTTCCTCTGTGTACTCTTTCCATCTTTTCTTAATTTCTTCTGCATCAGCTAGCTCCTTTCCGTCTTTGTCCCTTATCAAGACTGTAAAGACTGCAGAGGGAATAATTGGGTGTACTCGTCCTACTTTAGATCAAATCTATGCCTCCAGGTGTTATAAGAAAGCTGTAGAGATTGCGCAGGATTGCATGCACCTCGGAAATGATCTCTTTCAGCTTCTGCCTTCTAGGAAAAGGTATAGGGTCATAAAGACCATAAGAACATAAGAACATAAGAACAGCCTTGCTGGAACAGGCCACAGCCCATCCAGTCCAGCATTCTGTCTCACACAGTGGCTCATCATTTCCTTCAGGGTATTCCCAAGGAGATGCCTTCACCTGCTTAGGATTCCCTGGAAATGGCATTGAGAGATATCCTGCCTATCTCTCCAACCCAGAGGTTGTCCTTAAGTATCCATAATTATAGCCATTGATACCCTTGTCCTCCATGAACTTGTCTAATCCTTTCTTAAAGCTGTCAAGACTGACAGCTGTCACCACTTCTTCTGGCAGGGAGTTCCATAGACCAGTAATCCTCTGGGTGAAAAAGTACTTTCTCTTATTTGTTTGAGAACTAGTACCCAAAAGTTTCATGGAGTGTCCCCTAGTTCTAGTGTTGTGCGATAGGGAAAACAGTTTTTCCTTATCTACTTTGTCCACACCGTGCATGATTTTATAAACTTCAATCAGGTCACCTCTTTGATGCCGTCGTTCAAGAGTGAAGAGGCCCAACTGTTGCAGCCTCAGATGGTAAGGAAGGTGTTCCAGTCCCCTAATCATTTTGGTTGCCCTCCTCTGCACTTTTTCCAACTCCATAATATCCTTCTGGAGGTATGGCAACCAGAACTGTACACAGTATTCCAGATGGGGCCTCACCATAGATTTATAAAGAGGCAAAATGACACTTGCTGACTTATTTTCTATACCCTTCCTAATGATCCCTAGCATTGAGTTTGCTTTTTTCACTGCTGAGGCACACTGGGTTGACACCTTCATTGAGTTGTCCACCAGGACACCAAGGTCCCTTTCCTGGTTTGTCGCAGAGAGTTCAGACCCCATCAGTTTATAAATGTAAATTTTTTTTTTTGCCCCAACATGCATCACTCTGCACTTACTGATGTTGAAGCTCATTTGCCACTGTTTTGCCCACTCCCCCAGTGTCAAGAGACACCAGGACCAGCCATTTGAGAAATAGCTTCTACCCAAAAGCGGTCTTGGCTTTGAATGAAGTGAAATGCAGTTTATGAGGGAGCTCTGTTTTTTTAGTGGTTTTCAGGGGTTAAATGTCTATTTGCAGGGTAGGAGTGTGTGGATATATTTTCTGTATAATTGTAATTTGTTAGGTCTTGTTAGGTTTATAATTATATTTTTTTCCAATCTCATTGTTCTGTACAGGGCAGTGACAATAAAGATTTATTGTATGTATCGTACTAGTCCTGCCCCTCCGCTGTCTCTTCAAACTAAGAAAACATGACTGTCTGAAGAAGGAGGGGCTGCTGAACTCTCCATGTGAGCCAGAAGAATCTTTTTAGAGAGATGTTATTTGACTCATGGGGAGAGTCTAGCCAAGGAGAGCAGCATTTTCTTCTGTTCACTTGCATGAATAAAGAGACAGCATAGGGAGTGGGGCTAAGACATTCCCCTCAACATCGCTAGGCTCCCCATGCATTAAAGCAGCACCCAGCAGGGCTTCAGAAGAAACAAAAAGGGAAGAGGAAGTCTGAGTGATAGAACTCAATTCACATTTGAGTAGCCAAAGTTAGCCAGATAATATCCTCTCTTTATGTTGCACTCATCCACCAAAGTAGGTTCTTCTGAGTCCTGGGAAGGGATGTAGTCAGGTCCCCCTAATTTTTTTGTGGGGGGAGGGGAAGCATCCTTTCAGAGCAACATGTTCAAGCAACCCTTCTTTATTTATTTAGAATTGCAAATAAAAGTTTTGCCAAAGTAATGTTGCTACTAAAGATGATGACCACAGTTTTTCAGCAAAAAAATAAATCATAGTTCTGATGTTGTTGTTTTTGTTGTTGTTTGATGACTGAAAAAGAAACTGTGTTTGACTGTATGTTGCTTGTAGGGAAAATGAAGTATGCAAATGGCACTTTGAAGCAAATAGAAAGGAAACAGCTCCAGATATACAATCTTTAAAAACTTAGTACTTAGATCAGGGGTGCCCAAACTATGGCCCGGTGGCTGGATCTGGCCCCTAATGCCAATTCATCTGGCCCACAAAGCCCTTGTCGCTCTTGGAAGTGGAAGTAAAATATGCCCATACAAGGGCTTCATGGGCTGGATGAATTGGCATCAGGGGCTGGATCCAGCCCCCAGGCCATAGTGACCAGCTCCCTGAACCACAACCACGTGACCGGCCCGGGGGTCAAAATGTTTGGGCACTCATGACTTAGATCCTCCTATGCTATGTAGCATATTGGGCAGCAAGGGATTTGCAATAGTTTCGGAGTCTTGGGTGAGTACTTTGGCAGCCTCCCATGTTATTTTCAGGGTCTTTAACTTTGCCATGAAAGTTCATGGTCAAAAATTAGCAGTATACATCTTGACTGGGGCATTTCAAGCTCTCTTGCTCCCTTGGGTGAGAATAAAAGGTCTGTCCCCCACTGTACGCTGATGGTCCATTGTCACCAAATCCCCCTGGAACAATGAATGAAGGAAGATAAAACAGGCAGGAAGGAGAGGAGGAGGTAAAGAAGAGAAGGATCTGTCCTTCCTACCAGAAGGCCCTTGTGGCAATGTGTGGATCAGGCATTAATCTCAGTGCCTTTCTGTGCAATGTCATAGTTTAAGAATAAATTAACTCATTATTAGTAGAATAATTTGTGGATGATACAAAAAAAACAAAAAAGGCAACATGTTAATGACATCTATGTGTTCTTATATGTAAGTATTTCCTGTGATGTTTTCAACAGGCTTCTCCTACCATCACTGTGATAATCTTCAAGACATATTTTGATTCAATTGCATGTTTTATTACCGTAAAGCTTTTTTCATGCATGTGCAATTGGCATTCCAGAAGAATGCTTCTCTACTTTGTTACTCACTGGTTAAGTATTCCCAAATTCCTCCAGACAAAAAAATGAATTAAACTTAATTAGAATTTAGAGTACGGGCGGGGGGGGGGGGGGAATGGAATGCAGCATTGCTAGGTCACTGTGACATTAAAAAGATTTCTGAAAGGTTAAGTCAGTGCATGTACATGAAAATGGAGGAAAGATACTCTTGTGGAAAACAGATTATTAGTCTTCCAAATTTATTTTGTTGTTGTTCAGTCACACAGTCGATTCCGACCCTTTGCGACCCTATGGACCATTGTTCTCCAGGCACCTCTGTCCTCCACCATCCCCCTCAGCACTCCCAGTTCTGTGCCCATTGTGTCTACAATACCATCTAGCCATCTCATCTTTGGCCTCCGCCTTCTTCTTTTGCCCTCCACCTTTCCCAACATCAAGGCCTTCTCAAGTGAATCCTCCCTTCTCATTTGATGTCCAAAGTATGAGAAGTCTACATATTCTTCAGTAGTGAGGGCTTATGTAGTCAAATTATGTCATTAAATGACACAATAATATATCGTGGCCCAGGTGCATGAGCCTCGGATGCTAGCAAAAAGCCACTAAAGTGGGTAGGGTGCCTGTTATTCTCTTTTTAAAAATGATAAGTATAGCTTTGCTGAATCAGACCACACGTCCATCTAGACCAGGGGTCCTCAGATTTTCTCTCCAGGTGTTTTTGGACTACAATTACCTGATCAGGGCTTCTTGGAATTGAAGTCCGAGAACATCTGGAGAGCCAAGTTTGAGGAACCCTGATGCAGACCAACACTCCCTTCCCACTGCAACTAAAAAGATGCTGTTGGAGAGCTCATAGGAAGAATGTGGCTGCAACAACACTCTTGTGTCTGAAGATGACATCAAAATGGGAAGGGTAGTTAAGATATCCAAAAGCAGAAGCAGGATTCAAGATGGCCCTAAAAGTTTACAAAATAATGTAAAAAATAAATAAAATAAAAGCAAACTGAGGTGAGTTCCATGAGGGAAATTCCAGATTAACAAATGCCAGTGGTCTGATAGCTGGATTGACAGCACTACATGTGAAAAGGATCTAAGGGTCTTACTAGACTAGATGGAGAATTTGAGTCAACTGTGGGATCTTTCTTTTTCCCCCATGAATTTCTACCATCTTCTGACATTTCCCAACTTTGATATAAGAACACATGGTTTAAGTAATATTGATCCTGTATTGTTTTTAGAAATTGAATACTCTTAAAAAGTATCATCACAATGTTCCCCTTTTCAGAGGCAAAGTTCTAACTTAAATTCATAATTTAATAAATTTTAATAGGTTAACTCTCCTATTCCACATCCCACCTGGTCTGTGGTGTTTGGGGGAGGGGGGAATAGATTAACCATCCTACCATGTATTGCTTTTCCTCAACATATGGTCCAACATATGGCTGTTCAAAACTGGATGTAAATACATAGTAGGATGGAGTTGGAGACTGGAGCAGGAGAATCAATAGGCAAAGAAAAAGCTCATCGCCCTCCCACAATCCAGTGACTGTCAGCTACAACTGTTCTTTTTTTTAATATACTGTATTAGTGTTCAGAAATAGGATTAAAGGAATGACTACATTATTCTTCAGAAACATAAGAATATTCTTTGGTTGTTTAACTTATCCAGAAAGAGTAAATTCAAGGCATTTAATTTTCTCTGAACCAATGTGAAGAAAAGTGAAGAAGTCCTAGGTAAAGGTCACCCTTTCTCAAAAGCCAGTCATATCTGTTTCTAGGGTTCAGTGCTCATCTCTGTTTATAGCCAAAGAGCCAGTGCTGTCTGTGTCTGCAGACGTTTCCATGGTCATGTGGCAGGCATGACTAGACACCAGAGTGCACGGAGCATTGCTTACCTTCCCACCGAAGTGGTACCTATTTATGTACTTGCCATTTCTTGCTTTCAAACTGCTTGGTTGGCAGGAGCTGGGACAGAGACAGGCACTCATTCTGTCATGCAGTACTCAAACAGCTGATGTGCCAACCTTCCAGTCATCAAGTTCAATGTCTTAACCACTAAGCCACCACAGTCCTGAAGAAGCCCTAACCAGTGCACAAATAGAATGGGCCCGCTTCCACTTCCGGGAGCGACGAGGGCTTCACGGGCTGGATGAATTGGCATCAGGGGCTGGATCTGGCCTGCAGGCCATTGTGACTGGCCCCTTGAACCATGTGACCAGCCCGCGGCCCAAAAGGTTTGGGCATCCTTGGAATAAACTGGCTCCTCGTAGTGGAAGAGGCAAAGAAAAGGAACAGTAGGAACCACTTAGCAGCTTAATGTACACCCCAGAGGTCAAGCAGTATTTGATGGCACTGAGTTTCACTCCCTATCCCAGGTCAGAATCTTTTAGTTTCCCTATTTTCATGGCTGTTGGACAAAGAGAAATATGTACAAATACTTTAAAATGCTTGGGAGCTGGCTGAGTACAAATTTTCTTGAAGCAAACGGGATGCCATACAAATAATTTGGAACAAATTGAAGCAGATGGTGTTTACTCATCTCTTTTTGCAAGGCTTAATCTACAAGAACAATTGTAGACCTCTGAATAAATCACCCACCAAGTGTCCAGAAGTAATTTTAAAACCACAAACCCTTTAATGTCAATAAATCACAAGCCCTGTAACTATATCTGACAGTCATGTCAGCACAGCAGATAAGTCTTCGAAACTTGATGGTAGGATTATAGATAGCTCTGTTCTGAATTTTCCCAATGCATATTTTTGTAGCACCTGCATTATTGTAATTCCACCCTCCTTCATCCCATCCAGGGAGATGGAAACCACACCGATGGCCTCATCCATGATTGAAGATTGGTAAGTCTCATTGTCCCAATAGCAGTCGCATGAATGAGAATGGCAGTATTTGATGGCTATTTTTTTTAACAAAACAGCACAGAAATGAAAAGATCATATCTCTTGTGGAAAGCTGCTGAAGAATACAAAGGAGGATTGGCGAGAAATGGGATCAAATGGGCTGCAACGGAGCATGAAAATGACATGTTTCACCTCCATTTTCCAAGCCATTTAGCAAATGATTTTCTGAAGCTTGGTCCTGGTTAAAGGTAAGCTTTTGACCTGGCAAAGTTCCTAGATTATTCACCCAATGTAAGTAGCCCACTAGGCAGGATTTGATTCATTTTAATGCCAGGAGATAAAGGGGCAGATGCTCAAAGGACATGTTCCTGGGTACAAGTAACATTCATTTCATTTCCAAACTTGCATTGGAGAATTTCATGTTGTATGATCTCCAAAGAGTGATCTAGAGACATATTTGCTTATATTCAAGTAATTCCCTTTTGTTGTTGTTCAGTCACACAGTCGAGTCCAACCCTTTGCAACCCCATGGACCATTGCTCGCCAGGCACCCCATCCTCCACCATCCTCCTCAACCCTCCCAGTTTTGTGCCCATTGCATCAACAATACCATCTAGCCATCTCATCCTCTACCACCCCCTTCTTCTTTTACCCTTCACCTTTCCCAGCATCAAGGCTTTCTCAAGTGAATCCTCTCTTCCCATTTGATGTTCAAAGTCCTTTAGCTTCATCTTCAAAATCTGACCTTCCAAGGAGCAGTCAGGGTTTATTTCTTTTAAGATCGACCTATTCTTTCTCCTTGCTGTCCAGGGGACTCTCAAAATTCTCCTCCAACACCACATTTCAAAGGTGTCTATTCTTCTCTGCTCAGCTTTCTTTATGGTCCAGCTCTCACAGCCATACCTTACTACCGGGAATACCATTGCTTTGACTATGGGGACTTTTGTTTGCAAGTTGATGTCTCTACTTTTAACTATGTTCTCCAGATTTCTCATAGCTTGTCTCCCAAGAATCAGTCGCCTTTTTATTTCATGGCTGCAATCTCCATCTGCAGTGATCTTTGACCCTAAGAATGTAAAGTCTGTCACTGCTTCTACTTCTTCCCCATCTATTTTCCAGGGAGTGATAAGGCCTGTTGCCATTATCTTGGTTTTCTTGATATTGAGTCTCAAGCCAGCTTTTGTACTCTCTTCTTTCAACCTAAGCAGGAGCCTCTTTAGGTCTTCTCCACTTTCTGCCATTAGGGTGGTAGCGTCTGCATATCTCAAATTGTTGATGTTTTTCCCAGCATTTTTGATCCCATATTGTGATTCCTCCATCCCTGCATTGCACATTATGTGCTCTGTGTATAGATTGAATAAGCAGGGTGATAAAATGCAGCCTTGTTTTACTCCTTTTCCTATTCCAAACCACTCTGTCTTTCTGTGTTCTGTCCTATCTGTTGCTTCTTGGTTCGTGTACAGATTTCTCATGAGGCATATGAGGTGTTCTGGTATTCCCATCTCTTTAATTACTTGCCACTTTCTGCCATTAGGGTAGTATTATCTGCATATCTCAAATTGTTGATGTTTCTCCCAGCAATTTCAATTCCATAGGAAGCACCTTTTCTCCATCATAGCATGCCCTCTCATCTCTGTGGAAACTATTACATAAGAGAGTTACTGAGATGCTAATTAACTTGTGAACTGCACAGAGAGTGCACTAAGTGCTATGGGGCAGTATATGTGTGATTGCTATTCTTACTCAAGTGAGCATCAATGGTAAGAGCATTGGCAGACTGATAGTAGAGAGATGACCATGAGAGGGGAACTCTGAAAGAGACGTCCTGAACAAAGGACCTGCCCAAATACTTGTACCCACTGCAGGCGGCACATGACTTTGTCTTAAAAATAGTTAGGAATCTGTTATCTCTTTACAATAGAATTAGGAAAATAAGAAGAGTAGAAGATACATACTGAGCATTCTGGAGTGTTGGTAGAACAGAAACTGTGATAAAATGGGTCACAAGTTATTCAATATGAAGTCTCTTTGGTTTTTAAACAGTCTTAGAAAGTAGCTTTGCTTCTTTGCAAAGGCCTCATAATTCTTTCTGCTGTGGTGATCAAGCAGGTGTGCTTAGTAGAAGCTTCTCAGAGTTTCAGGCTTATGTTTTCTCTTTTCCTCCAGGCCTGGAATGTTTGCTTTCGTCAACATCCCGAGCCTGGTGTTGTGTATGAAGTTCCGTACATTTAAGAATGTAACTGTGAATGTTAACAATGTAACTCAATGTAGAACAGCTGATATGATACGTGGTTCAGCTGCCTCTAGAGGATGTCAGAGGCAGCTGCAAGTGCTCGGATCACATGATACAAAACAACCAACCATAGGAGCCCGCAGGAAAGATTTCCACCACAGGTAAACCCTTGTAAGGTACACTGTGTGTCTCAGTGATGTCACGAATACCTCAGCCAATGGTCAAACATGTAGCTAAATTCAAATGTACTGTAAGCATATATAAGGAGCTGCATCTCCGCCATTACCTCATGTTCAGATTGCATACCTTGCAATAAAGATGTGTTTGGCTCTGTGATGCTGTCTGTTGTGTAGCAATCTGCATACATCAAATTGGCGATGAAGGTGGGATAATGGCTTCCCACAGCATCAGGCTACCTCCGTTCGACGTGAAAGACCCAGAACAATGGGAGCTGTATGAGTGCCAGTCCAGGCACGTGATGGCCACCAAGTGCATCGAAGAAGAGGAACAGATGTGCTCATGCCTACTCTCCCAGATTGGTCTCCCCACATTGCGGCTACTGATTCATATGATGGCACCCTGGAAAATCGAGACAGTTCTACTCGAACACATCCTGGCGGCCATGCGAGGACATTTTCAGCCTACAGTGTCCATCTTCCCAGCAAGAATTGCCTTCCACAGGCAAGACCAGCTGCTGGGTGAGTCTGTGGCAGACTATGCAGCCACTCTCAGGTCGGCCGCTGCCTCGTGCCGGTGGGAGAATTTGGAGATATCCCTGAGGGACCCACCTATTATGCGGTTTATGGGACGAAGAAGTTCAGCGGAGGCTGATGACCCAAGATCAACTCACATTCCAGGCCGTCCTGCGAGAGGCCCAAGTGGCTGAGGTGGCGAGGTCCAGAGACAAAACACTCAAAGTAAGGCCTGCAGCACTTGAGGGGTCCCGGTCTGCTGTACAGGCCGCCTGGCACTCGCCCCGACCACCAACCAGCCCCCTCTCATCTTCAGAAGCCTTAGCACCAGCCGGGTCCGGTTCCAGTGATGACGATGACATCCAGAAGGTCCGAAGGAAGGTGGCTGAGAAGCACACCGGGGACAAGGGAGACCACTGATGCGATGGCTGCGGGGCATCCCATGACTGGAAAAGGTGCCCTTTCAGAAAAGCCGAGTGCCACAGCTGCGGACGCCGAGGCCACATCACCAAGGTTTGCAGGCAAAAGCACAGAGGGAACCAGGAGGCTGCGGAGCGTCCTCGGTGGAAGGCGGACGGCATAAGAAAAATCTCCGGAGACGAGGCCACCGTGAACCATGTGTCCGTTGCACACTGACGTTTTTTTCATTGAGGTACTGTTACAGGGGGTCCCCAGTTAGGATGGAAGTAGATTCGGGTTCGGCATACTCCATCATTTCCCAAAAAGAATTCTTATGCATCCCCCTCCATGCTCGGCCAAAGCTCAAGGCTCTAAAGACTAATTTGCAGGACGTGCAGGGCTATGGCTTCCCGGTTTTGGGGGTGGGTGATTTTAAGGTGAAATTCAAGAAGTTCATGGAAAAACTGCCCCTAGTGGTTCTCAAACAGGGGTCCAGTTGCCTCCTGGGGACTCAGTGGTTTGCCCTTCTGGGTATCGAACTGTCCGGCATTAATGCCATAGAGACTGACCCCGTGCGAGATGTGTGCGACGCACACCCAGTGGTTTTTGAAAAGGGGCTCGGGAAGTATAGAGGGCCCCCAGTCTCGTTTGACCTGGATCCAGCAATCCGACCCATCCGGCTCAAGCCACGACGAGTGCCCTTCGCCCTCAAGGACAAGATTGAGGCGGAACTGGACAAACTGGTGGGTCAGGGAATTTTTGTTCCAGTGGATTCTGCGGAGTGGGAAGCTCCAATTGTGACTGCCATGAAATCTAACAGGGAGGTTAGAATTTGTGTGGACTATAAATGTACCATTAACAAAACTATTTGCCCTAATGCATACCCGGTGCTGGTAGTTAGCCATTTACTAGCCACTTTACATGGGGGTAAATGTTTCGCTAAGTTAGATCTGGTGCAGGCCTATCAGCAGCTGACAGTCACGCCTGCTGCCGCAGCTGTGCAAACAATTGTAACACACAAGGGTGCCTTTAAAGTAATGTACCTACAGTTCGGTGTAAATTCGGCCCCCAGGATTTTCCAATATTTAGTAGAACACCTCCTCAAGGGTCTCCCCGGGGTTCTCCCGTATTTTGATGATGTTTTGATTACTGCGGGGAGTGAGTCGGAACTTGCCAAAAGACTGGACAAAGTTCTAACAGTATTCAAGAAAGTGGGGTTAAGATTGAGATGTGATAAATGTGTGTTTCTAGTGAGGGAGGTAGAATTTCTAGGGTTTAAAATAACCTGCAATGATGTTAAACCCTCCGACCCAAAGGTTGCAGCTGTTCAAAATGCCCCTCGCCCCACCGCAAAACCAGAGTTGCAGTCCTTCTTAGGGCTCCTAAATTTCTATCATTCCTTCTTGCCAAGGAAAGCTTCCGTAGTGGAGTCTCTGCATCGTCTTTTAAAGAAAGACACGGTTTGGTGGTGGGGGGACAGCCAGGAAAAGGTGTTCAAAGAGTTAAAGCAGCTCCTCTCCTCAGAGGCAATCTTAACCCATTTCGACCCCAGAAAGCCCGTGGTGCTAGTTTGTGATGCTTCACCAGTGGGGGTGGGAGCAGTGCTGTGCCATGTGTTAGAAAATGGGTGGGAAGCCCCGGTTGCCTTTTATTCCAGGTCACTTTCAAAGGCAGAGCGCAACTATGCGCAAACTGATAGAGAGGCTTTTGCGATAGTTGCAGGAACCAAGAAATTCCACAACTTCCTCTATGGTCGGGGGTTCACCATTGTGACTGGCCACAAGCCCCTGCTGGGCATTTTTACCATGTGCAAGTCCACACCCCAGATTCTGTCTCCAAGGATGCTTCAGTGGGCCATATTTCTAAATGCTTACCAGTACACGCTGGTTCATCAGCCGGGCAAAGAGATCAGCCATGCTGATGCACTTTCCCGGTCCCCCCTCCCAGAGCTAGGGGAACCCGAATGCGAGGTGGAGCAAGACCACCAGGTGTTGCTGATCGAGTCTCTCGATTCACCACCCATAGTACCCACAGATCTCACCAAGGCCACGGCAAAGGACAAGGTTCTGTCCCTAGTAAGTTCATGGGTAAAGAAGGGCTGGCCCACGACATCACCAGCTGAGGAGTTCAAAGCATTTTTCTGGAAAAGAGTTGAACTCTCGTTAGAAAGGGGTTGCCTCCTCTGGGGCCAATGGGTGGTCATTCCCGAGGCGTTACGTGCAAAAATGCTCAAATTGCTGCACATCAGCCACCCGGGGTCCGTGTGCTCCAAGGCTCTGGCCAGGAGCTATTTCTTGTGGCCCCAGATAGATGCGGACATTGAACACATGGTGGGCACTTGTGAAAGTTGCCAGGGTTCTCAACCCGAGTAGTCCCAACTTCCTCACAGGGAATGGGACACAGCCCGTGGCCCATGGTCGCGAGTTCACATCGACTTCGCTGGCCTGTTTCAAGGCTCCATGTTCCTCCTCATGGTCAACACTTTTTCAAAATGGTGGGAGGTCATCCCAATGTCCAACACCTCCTCTGCCGCAACCATTAAACACTTGCAGAAGCTATTTAGTTGTTTTGGGCTGCCCGATGTTCTTGTCTTCGACAACGGCAGTACCTTCACTTCCGTCGAATTCCAGGCATTCCTAGAGAGGAATGCAATTTGGCACATTACTTCAGCCCCATTCCACCCCGCAATGAATGGCCAGGTTGAGCACCAAGTGCAGATGACTAAGGAGGCACTTCAGAGAATGGGCCCCGGGGATTTAAATTTACAACTGTGCCAGTTCCTCATTTGCTACATAGCAACCCCCCTGGCATCCGGCGTCTCACCAGCAGAACTACTTTTGCGCAGGAGGCCCATAATGCTTTTTGACTGGCTAGATCCAACCAGGGTGGAGGATAAAGGGAAGAACGTAGAGATGGGAAGCACCAAAGTTTTTGCAGTAGGGGACGTGGTGCATTGCAGGAACTATGCAGCCATTGGCCCAACATGGGTCCCAGGGGTTATGATCGAACAGACGGGGCCAGTGTCCTATAAGGTGGAAACAAGTGTGGGCTTGCTCTGGAGGAGACACGCCAACCAACTCAGGCATTGTGTCTCATATGTCCAGGGAGAGGAGAGCCAGGATGAGTCAACGTTAGGGTCCTCCCCCACCCACATATCCCAAGGGGGAGACACAGAGGACCTCCCATGAGGGGACCACTACAGAGACACAGAGTACCCTCTACCATGGGAGGATCCTTATATCAATCCCTTCCCCAAAAATGTGAGGTCTAATCCCTGTCCTTTGTACCCTCCCAGGGGGGAAGAGGGAGATAACACAGACTCCGAAAGTTCAGTTTTTGGTTTACAGGCTCGGGGTGGGGGGGTTGCGGCGTGTTCCCCCACCCATCCAAGTGAGAAGCAGGGTTTTGATTTAGTCCCAGGTACCCCCGAGCCTTTGGCCCCCTACCCGTGCTTCCAGAGAAACGAGGCAACCTTCTGTTGAGTCACCCGCCACTCCGAGCACTAGGCGGGACGGTGTTTTAAGGTACTCCTCGTCATTTCCAAGTTTTGGGTTCGGGCGATTCCCTGTCCCTACAGGTACGAGATGGACATTTAAGCTACAATCCCCCTCACAGGTTCCCCCTCTGAATCGGAGCAGTGTTCCCAACACACAGCTAATGAGTTTCGTTCTCCCATTGCAGGGCGAGAATCTGCAGAGATCAGAAACCCTAATTCCCCTGAGCTCGACCAACCTGCCACATGGCCCAAACGAACTTGCGGGCCACCACAATCGTTAAGGGACTTCGTCCCATCCTAGGGGGGAGGGATGTTGTATATGGAGTTCTGTACCTTTAAGAATGTAACTGTGAATGTTAACAATGTAACTCAATGTAGAACAGCTGATACGATACGCGGTTCAGCTGCCTCTAGAGAATATCAGAGGCAGCTGCAAGCGCTCGGATCACATGATACAAAACAACCAACCATAGGATCCCACGGGAAAGATTCCCGCCACAGGTAAACCCTTGTAAGGTACAGCGTATGTCTCAGTGATGTCACGAATACCTCAGCCAATGGTCAACTGTGTAGCTAAATTCAAATGTACTGTAAGGAGCTGCGTCTCCGCCATTACTTCATGTTCAGATTGCATACCTTGCAATAAAGATTTGTTTGGCTCTGTGATGCTGTCTGTTGTGTATCAATCTGCATACATCAAACCTGGTAACACCAGACATTTGTTATGGGAACCAGGGTGTGTTTATACAATCCCTGGGCCCTAATTGGCTGTATGCTAATTAGGAGAGCCAAGCTCATGTTCTTTCTTTTAGACACATGGGTTTTGGGATGAGAATTGAGTTTGGAGTCTGAGAGTGACACCTCAGAAGGGAGAGATGGATTCTAACACCGAGTCCCAACTCCAACCGAAGCTTAGTCATGATTACCTAGATTAGTCAGGTTTTCCTTTTATTTCTGGGGGAAGGCCTGAGTGCGGATTTTCCTGCCTGCACTTTTTGATTAGTGTTTTTTCCTGCTGTATTCGTGTATCCTGAACCAATGAATGAACTGTTATTTCTACAATATGCTTTGAGGACAATAAACATCTTTAATTCATCAACAACGTCTGTTCTTTGGAAGAGGAGGTAAGACAAGAGTTAAGCCTTAAGCCTCACGCTACCACACATACCACATACTACTCTCCACAATACTTGCTGGACTCTGTTAATACAGGTAAGCCCCAGGTTGCTGCAGGGTTTTGCAGGACAACATTTAGGCCTCCTGTATTCTTGGGGAGTTCCACAGAGCTAGCTGGTCTTGGAAGCTCGGAAGGAACAGGGAGAGCCCCAGAGCCTGTCTGACACAGAAACATAGTCAGGGCATTAGAGATCAAGACATAGTAGAGCAGATCTGTGCTAGCACATGATCCTTTGGCCAGAAAAATACAATTATTATTATTACGTAGGTGCTGAAATCCAATAGTAATTAGTGAGGATCTGGCAAGTCAAAAGCAATGTAAATTGTATTCATCCTAAATTCTGACTAATTTTCAGCTAAATTCTTGTATTAAAGACTTTCTCACTTATGGAAGCAAGATCCCTCTGAAACTTATATTCCTATGGTAGTCCACTTTCAAAATAGTGTGTGCTGGAATGTTTCAAAGTCAATTGTAGCCATAAATTGTAGCTTCAGTGCCATTAGTTTGTCAGTTATGTGTAATTGGGTGTCAAAGTGGTCTTTTTAGGTGCAACAAATTCTTTCTCCATTCACACTGTAGTGAAGCTTAACAACCAAAATTAATATCTTCTTCCTATAAAGCATCATGTTCGGATGATCACGTTACTCACAGGAATTTAAGAGGGCTTTACTATGGGTTCTGAAGCAGGAGTCAGATTAGCTGAAGGGAAAATGCATACCAGCACTGAAGCAGTTTCACTTATCCAGACAGTCTAAGGAAAAGCTGACACATACAGGCCTAGAAATGCTATTCATGTGTGATTATGCTGATTGACAGCACAATGCTACACATGTCTACTCACATGGAGCACTATGTGGCTTATTCCCAGGTAAGAGGGATACTGATGAAGACTTAATACTAAGAATAGGACTAGACTACTTCACAGAAGGTAGATCAGTGTCTGGCAATTCCATTTCAGAAGCCAAGTGGGAGCTCATATATCTGTGTCCAACATACCACAAGAAAATCCCCTCATTCTCCTGCCAGACTCTCATGTATAATGAAACTGCATGTTAGATTAAGCAGATAGCCAAAGGGGATTTTCATACACAACTCTAGGGTTCAGTGCTCATCTCTGTTTACAGCCAAAGAGCCAGCACTGTCTTTGTCTGAAGACATTTCTGTGGACATGTGTCAGGCATGCCTCAACTCCAGAGTGCACGGAATGCTGTTTACCTTCCCACTGAAATGGTACCTATTTATCTACTTGCAATTTCTTTCTTTTGTACTGCTAGGTTGGCAGGAGCTAGGACAGAGATGGGAGCCCACTCCGTCATGTAATACTCACGTTTTGAACTGCTGACCTGCCAACCTTCCAGTTGTCAAGTTTAGTGTCTTAATCACTTGAGCCACCGCAGTCCCTATATTATCCCTACAAGCATGTAAATCTCTCTGTGCTACATCCACAAGACAGCAGAGATGTAAACAAAGTCATGCTATCCCAGCTTGCCAATTTCACACACCCGCACATAGCAGGTAAGGAGTTTAAGCCAAGCTCTTGTTGCAATAAATAAATAGGAAAAAGTAGCTGTGATTCATTAACATAAAAAGTTTGGGTTTTGGTAATAACTTTACTGAATCATAAAATGTTACAAATAAAGTGAGTTTTTAAAACTTCTTCAGAACTCTCCATCAGGCAAAGATGGTATAAAATATGAGGTTTTGGCAACTAGCTCAAAAATTGAGCCACATGTCTGAAAAATGTGTGATGTTCACCTTACGGCAATGAACAGTCTGAAGGAGATGATAGACTAGAGATTGATGCCTTTGACATTTCCATCTCTTGTTGAATACAAAAATTCTATCTGAGCTTTCTGACAGTTTGGAGTCAAGACAAGGGCATCATGGTTTAGACCAATTTTTGAACTATTTACCTTAACCCAAAATTCCATACCATCTTTATATGATAAAGAATTCCAGAGAACTTGAAGACATTGCATTAAGGTTATTACAAAACCAGAATTTAGAACAGGCATGCAATGTTTTCTTCTCAGTGCCATATTGCTCCCAGATATCAAACCAGGATCATATCTTGTGAGATTCTCTATTTGTTGTTTGCATCAGAGAGCAAGGCTGCAGTAGTATCTGCACTTTCAGATATTTTGATAACAAATGCCTGTATGTGGAAGATGTTCTCAGTCAGTCATATAATAATATGATTTTGACTTATGGCAACCCTTTCCAGGGTTTTCTAGGTAAACAATTCTCAGAAGTGGCTTAATAGTCCCTTCTTCTTGGGGCACCCTGGCACTGTACAGCTTGCCCATGACTACACAGGCTAGGTCTTCTCCCAGGAGGCACAGTGGAGAAGTGAACTCACAGCCTCTGGTTCTGACGCCAGATACATAAACTACTGAGCTATCCAGACAGACATAGACCTTGTAATAGCAGAATATTTCCTCTTTGGATTATAAATGTTTATATTTTCAAAGAACATCATGCATATCTGGAAAAAATTGGATTACAAGATTGTCTGTCACTCCAATGTCAGACATATTTGCTTGCAATTGAGGTATATTAAGACTTATTTTCAAGAAACAAGCTTAGAAGGCTGCTGTTCTAACATCTGGAGGTTTTTTTTATATATAAATGCAAATCCGCATGCTTTGAAGGAACAATGGTACCCCTAACTGGAAGGTTTCAGATAAGGGCATTTCTAGATGCTTTAGCAATGGCTACAAAAATCCTATTGGATTAGGGAGGAGAGGGAGGAAGAAGGTGGAAGAGAAGTGTTCTGCATCACTTGAAATGCAACCATAAGAAGCAGTGCCAAATGTGTCTACAGGGAGTAATCCAACAGTGCTGTTTTGAGTGGCCAGGTGTTACATTATGACAAAAAGGTGAAAATATGGACCACTCATATAGTCCACTCGGAAGAATATGCTCAATACTTTGCATATGAAATATATCAAATCTATTTGATTTGGAATCTGTGTAATTGACACAGATCTTGTGAATGTAGCTTTGACCTCTGCTTTTAGTGTGCTAATGGAGCTGTTCTACATTATGCAGCTAGAAGATGTAAACAGGATCCTTGGAGAGGTGAGAGTCACTGTGTGTGCAAAGGATGCTTGCCTTTCCTGGCTCATAAAATTAAACTATGGACCAAAACAAAAGGCAAAACAAAAGGGCAGGCTAGGTGATACAGGATGCTTAACACCACAGAGTGGAGGAAGGGGAGGGACAGGAAGGAGGGAGGAGGAATGCAATGTTGTAAGGAACAATACTGCATAGGGACATGGAATGTGAGATCAATGAACCAAGGTAAACTAGAAGTGGTAAAAAATGAGATGGAAAGAATAAGCATTGACATCTTGGGCATCAGTGAGCTCAAATGGACAGGGATGGGCGAATTCAGCTCTGGAAACCATCACATCTACTACTGTGGACAAGAAAACCTTAGAAGACATGGAGTAGCCATAATTGTCAATAAAAGAGTGAGAAGAGCAGTAATGGGATACAACCTCAAAAATGACAGAATGATGTCAGTAAGATTTCAGGGCAAACCCTTCAATGTTACTGTGATCCAAATATACGCACCAACCACGGGTGCAGATGAAGCCACAGTGGACCAGTTTTATGAGGACTTACAACACCTCATAGAACAAACACCAAGAAATGATGTCCAAATTATTTTAGGAGACTGGAATGCCAAAGTAGGCAATCAAAAAGTGGAGGGAATAACAGGCAAGCTCGGTCTTGGAACACAGAATGAAGCAGGGCAAAGATTGATAGAGTTCTGCCAAGAGAACGCACTGGTCATAGCAAACACCCTCTTCCAGCAACACAAGAGGCGACTTTACACATGGACATCACCAGATGGCCAACACCGAAACCAGATTGATTACATACTCTGCAGTCAAAGATGGAGAACCTCCATACAGTCAGCAAAAACAAGACCTGGAGCAGACTGTGGCTCAGATCACAACCTACTGATTGCAAAATTCAGGCTTAGACTAAAGAAAATAGGGAAAACAAAGAGACCAGACAGATATCACCTAGATAGCATCCCTAAAGAATACACGGTGGAGGTGATGAACAGATTCAATGGCTTAGACTCAATAGAGAGAGTGCCAGAAGAATTATGGACAGAGATGAGGGACATCATGCAGGAAGCAGCAAAGAAAACCATACCAAAAGAAAAGAAGAGCAAGAAAGCAAAGTGGTTGTCTGATGAGGCTCTTAAAATAGCAGAGGAAAGAAGGAATGCAAAAGTCAAAGGAGAAAGGAAAAAATACAATCTTTTGAACACAGAATTTCAAAGAAAAGCAAGGAGAGATAAGGAAAACTACCTAAAAGAACAGTGCAGAGAAATGGAGGAAAACAACAAAAGAGGCAGAACCAGAGACCTTTTCAAAAAAGTCCAGGAAATCAAGGGAACATTTAAAGCAAAAATGAACATGATAAGGGACAAAGACGGAAAGGAGCTAGCTGATGCAGAAGAGATTAAGAAAAGATGGAAAGAGTACACAGAGGAACTCTACAAAAAGGAACTCAACACTCCTGATAGTCACAATGATGAAGAATTTGAACCTGAGCCAGACATCCTGGAGAGTGAAGTCAGAAAGGCCCTAAAGAGCACTGCAAACAACAAAGCTAGTGGAGATGATGGTATCCCAGTTGAATTTTTCAAAGCTCTAAAAGATGATGGCATCAAATTACTGCATTCAATATGCCAGCAGATTTGGAAAACAAAACAGTGGCCACAGGACTGGAAAAGATCAGTATATGTTCCAATCCCAAAAAAGGGCAATGCCAAAGAATGCTCAAATTATCGAACAATTGCGCTCATCCCACACGCCAGCAAGGTGATGCTCAAGATAATACAGGATAGACTTCAGCAGCATGTGGAAAGAGAATTACCAGAGGTGCAGGCTGGTTTCAGAAGAGGCAGGGGGACTAGAGACCACATTGCCAACATACGTTGGATCATGGAGAAAACAAAGGAATACCAGAAACAAGTATACTTTTGCTTTATTGACTACACTAAGGCATTTGATTGTGTGGATCACAACAAGATGTGGCAAGTGATTAAAGAGATGGGAATACCAGAGCATCTCATATGCCTCCTGAGAAATCTGTACAGGAACCAAGAAGCAACAGTTAGGACAGAACACGGAATGACAGAGTGGTTTGGAATAGGAAAAGGAGTAAGACAAGGCTGCATTTTGTCACCCTGCTTATTCAACTTATACACAGAGCACATCATGCGCAACGCAGGGATGGAGGAATCACAATATGGGATCAAAATTGCTGGGAGAAACATCAACAATCTGAGATATGCAGACGACACCACCCTAATGGCAGAAAGTGAGGAAGACCTAAAGAATCTCTTGATCGGTTTGAAGGAAGAGAGTGCAAAAGCGGGCTTGAGACTCAATATCAAGAAAACCAAGATAATGGCAACAGGCCCGATCAGTTCCTGGAAAATAGACGGGGAAGAAGTAGAAGCAGTGACAGATTTTACGTTCTTAGGATCTAAGATCACTGCAGATGGGGATTGCAGCCATGAAATAAAAAGGCGACTGATTCTTGGGAGACAAGCCATGAGAAACCTGGTGAACATAGTGAAAAGCAGAGACATCACATTGCAAACAAAAATTAGAATAGTCAAAGCAATGGTTTTCCCAGTAGTAATGTATGGATGTGAGAGCTGGACAATTAGGAAAGCTGAACGCAGAAGAATAGACGCCTTTGAAATGTGGTGCTGGAGAAGAGTTTTGAGGGTACCCTGGACAGCGAGGAGAACAAATAGGTCAATCTTGGAGGAAATCAACACTGACTGCTCATTGGAAGGTCAAATAGTAAAGATGAGGCTAAAGTACTTTGGGCATCAAATGAGAAGGGAGGATTCACTTGAGAAGGCAGTGATGTTGGGAAAGGTGGAGGGCAAAAGAAGAAGGGGGAGGCCAAGGATGAGATGGATAGATGGTGTTGTAGACACAGTGGGCACAGAACTGGGAGGACTGAGGGGGATGGTGGAGGACAGAGGTGCCTGGAGAGCGATGGTCCATGGGGTCGCAAAGGGTCGGAATCGACTGTGCGACTGAACAACAACAACAAAATTAAACTGATGGGGAACTGGATAGTAGGTAAAGGGAGTGTTGATTGCCCCTCAGAACAATGTAGGGGTGCAGACTGCTTAACAGAGGCGGTGATATTCCTTTTTTTGTTTTTGAAATTGACACTGAACCTCCCTGCTATTCATAATTACATGTCAGTTTTAAACATTTAGTTTTTGAACAAGATTCTGGAGTTTATGGTAGTTTCTTGGTTCCAGTAATTGCTAGGTGGGATTGACTATCTCGATTTGTTTCAATTGATGTTAGGTCTGGTTATGAGATGGAGACATCCTTAGTCATCTTGACTGATGACTCACAACAAGAAATGAACAGAGGGGATATTTTCCTGTTGCTATGGCTAGACCAGGGATTCTCAACCTGTGGCCTGTGGGTCAGAAGCGGCCCACACCATCATTTCACGTGGACACCCACTGCCTCCACCACACCAGTAAGTGCCATGTGGCTAAGGAAGGGTAAAATGGCTGTGTGGCCCCCAAAGCTGTCTGAGGGAGCGTGACCCAGCCCCCAGCTTTAAAATGTTGAAAAACCCAGGGCTAGATCATTGGTTCACCAATGTAGGGCCCACACCACAGAGGCCTAAGTCAGTACATTGGCTGATCTGCTTTGGGGAATTGACTAAGCACTGATCAGCCAATGTACTGACTTAGGCTTCTGGGAATTGAAGTCCCTCTGTGGGGCCTGGGGCCCACTTTGGGAAGCACTGATCTAGAAGGCACAGGGTTGAAGAAGATATCTTTACCAAGTGTCCTCCTTTTAGGATTTCAGATAATAAAATGGGACAGGATGGGATACAGTATTCATAAATAAAAGTATTCCTGGATGAGAGTGTTTACTTTAAGCAAGAACTGAATAAGGAGTATACAACAAGCACTGTTTACCTGCCATATTCTTCTGTCATTCTTACGCTTCTGTTTCCAAATGATCTTTGCTTACAGATGAGTCGAAGATGTTATGCTTCTGTGACTTTTTTTTTTACACTTGTATTGGAGGTCACAGATATTGTCCTTTAGCTCAAGCAGAGACGGTGCCTGTTAATTAAAATGGAAGCTATAAATAAGAAGCCCATAGCAGGGCAGTAGTTTACTCTAATTATGCTGCATTAAAAATAACCATGTAGCACAAGAAAATTAATTTCCTATCCCTCTTTCTATCTCCATTTGATATATTTTTTAAAAAAATAAAATTCTGCAAGACTGTTCAGCTGCTGGGCCGTAGTCAGGATTTTAGATTTTTTTAGGGGGGGGGCAGGAGGGGCAAAAAATATTCAGGAGGGGCAACAATGTCACACTCACATATATAACATTGGCACCACGGCGTGGGTTGGGGGCGCTGTTAGCTCAGGAGGGTTTTTGGGCCCATTGGCTATGGCCAAGTTCAACTGTCATGGTTTCAAGCAAGGTATTTTAAACATGCATTATTTGTTGTTTTTATTTGATATATTATAATCTGGGCATGCAGCCTAACTTAACACAATTAATCATATGGTACTATTTCACTTCAAAGAAAGTGTGGTGTATCCAGTAGAGCAGTGATTCTCAACCTGTGGCCCGTGGGCTGGATGCAGCCCACCACACCGTTTCATGTGCCCACCCACTGCCTCCATCACACCAGGAAATGCCATGTTGTGGAGGAAGGGCAAAATGGTCGACCAGCCCCCGAAGCTGTCTGAGGTAGCATGACCTGTCTGAGGAAGCATGACCTGGCCCCCAGCTTTAAAAGGTTGAGAACTGCTGCAGTAGAGTGTTGGACTGGAATTTATGAAATCCAGTTTCAAGTCTCAGCTGAACTATTAAACCCATTGACTTACAATTAGGTCAGTTTCTCTTTGGCTCCATCCAGTTTCTCCATGAAGCCACATGCAGCCTGCAGTACACACTTTGCCTGCTGTTGGTGTGTTATATCAGATAGTGTAACATGATGGCAGAACTCTTTTTCTCTGACAACCTATTTAGAGAGGCCAGGACAAGCAAACACACAGTAGACTGATATCATGGCACGAGGGACAAAGAGAACCAAAGAGACATGACCCAATAAAAGCTCTGGATTTTATATATCTTCTTCTATTCTCAGCAGGCACAGATATTTCAACAAGTGGGTCTGATGAATGGGGGATGCATGCTGTCTATAATCAGTTTGGTCCATCACACTCAGCCTCTTGTCTGATACCTGTGTGTCTTAGATTGTCAAAGCATATAGATGAAATCTATTTCTTTAGTTATTTATTTAAATTATATACTGCCCCATAGTGTGAACACTCTCTGAGCGATTCACAGCAAATAAATTAAAATGAATAAAATAGAAATACAGTATGCAATTAATAGCAACAAATAAATATATTTATTATATTTATGTTAATGTGACTGATCCAATAGGGAACAGTGACCACAACTCAATTATGTTTAACTTGATCATAGACCGCAAGTCACTGATAAAATCTAACACAGAGACCTTAAATTTTCAAAAAGGAAATTTCCCAAAGATGAGGAAACTAGTGAGAAAGAAACTGAAAGGGAAAATTGAGAGAGTCCAAACACTCCAAGAGGCATGGAGGCTGTTTACAAAAACAATAACAGAGGCCCAATTGGAATGCATACCCAAAAGGAAAAAGGGCACTGCCAGGTCCAAGAGGACTCCAATGTGGCTTACAGGAGCTGTTCGGGAAGTGATCAAGAGCAAGAAAAGCTCATTTAGAAGATGGAAGGCTTGTCCAAATGAGGACAGCAGGCAGAAACATAAATTCTGGCAGAACAAATGCAAGGCAACAATCAGGAAAGCAAAGCAAGACTTTGAGGAGCGTATAGCTAAAAATACTCAGAGAAATAACAAAGACTTCTTTAAGTACATTAGAAGTAAGAACCCAACTAGGAAGGCCATTGGACCATTAGATGACAATGGAAGGCAAGGGGTTATTAAAGAGGAAACAGAGATTGCAGAGAGACTCAATGAATTCTTTGCTTCAGTATTCACTGAAGAAGACAGAGACCACATGCCCAAAACAGAGCCTATCTTCGTAGGGAGGGAAACCGAAGAATTAAGCAAGATAGAAATAACCAGGGAGGAGGTCCTTGCATGTCTTGTTAAGCTAAACACTAACAAATCCCCAGGACCAGATGGCATCCATCCACGAGTTCTCAGGGAACTTAAAGATGAAATTGCTGATATCCTAGCCAAAATATATAATCTTTCCCTCAAATCAGGCTTTGTGCCTGATGACTGGAAGGTAGCGAATGTAACACCAATTTTCAAAAAAGGATCCAGGGGTGATCCAGGAAATTACCGGCCTGTCAGTTTGACATGTGTCCCAGGTAAAGTGATGGAAACCATCCTAAAAAATAGAATTAATAGGCACATAGAAGAGAAGGCGCTGCTAAAGGAGAGCCAACATGGCTTTTGCAAGGGCAAATCATGCCTCACTAATCTGTTGGAATTTTTTGAGAGTGTCAACAAGCATGTTGATAAGGGGGATCCAGTTGACATTGTTTATCTGGACTTTCAGAAGGCTTTTGACAAGGTCCCACACCAAAGGCTCTTGAATAAACTTACCAGTCATGGAATAAAGGGACAGGTCTTGTCCTGGATCAGCAACTGGCTAAGGGACAGGAAACAGAGGGTAGCACTAAATGGACACTTCTCCAAGTGGAGGGAAGTAAAGAGTAGGGTCCCCCAAGGTTCAGTACTGGGACCCCTGCTTTTCAACCTCTTCATAAATGATCTAGAGGTAGGAGTAAAAAGCAAGGTAGCCAAATTTGCTGACGACACTAAATTATACAGGGTAGTGAAAACTGTGAGAGATTGTGAAGAGCTCCAGAGGGATCTCTTGACACTGGGGGAGTGGGCAAAACAGTGGCAAATGAGCTTCAACATCAGTAAGTGCAGAGTGATGCATGTTGGGGCAAAAAACCCCAATTACATTTATAAACTGATGGGGTCTGAACTCTCTGCGACAAACCAGGAAAGGGACCTTGGTGTCCTGGTGGACAGCTCAATGAAGGTGTCAACCCAGTGTGCCTCAGCAGTGAAAAAAAGCAAACTCAATGTTAGGGATCATTAGGAAGGGTATAGAAAATAAGTCAGCAAGTGTCATTTTGCTTCTTTATAAATCTATGGTGAGGCCCCATCTGGAATATTGTGTACAGTTCTGGTCGCCATACCTCCAGAAGGATATTATGGAGTTGGAGAAAGTACAGAGGAGGGCAACCAGAATGATTAGGGGACTGGAACACCTTCCTTACCATCTGAGGCTGCAACGGTTGGGCCTTTTCACTCTTGAACGACGGCGTCTAAGAGGTGACCTGATTGAAGTTTATAAAATCATGCACGGTGTGGACAAAGTAGATAAGGAAAAACTGTTTTCCCTATCGCACAACACTAGAACTCGGGGACACTCCATGAAACTTTTGGGTACTAGTTCTCAAACAAATAAGAGAAAGTACTTTTTCACCCAGAGGATTACTGGTCTATGGAACTCCCTGCCAGAAGAAGTGGTGACAGCTGTCAGTCTTGACAGCTTTAAGAAAGGATTAGACAAGTTCATGGAGGACAAGGCTATCAATGGCTATAATTATGGCTACCTAAGGACAACCTCCGGGTTGGAGAGATAGGCAGGATATCTCTCAATGCCATTTCCAGGGAATCCTAAGCAGGTGAAGGCATCTGCTTGGGAATACCATGAAGGAAATGGTGAGCCACTGTGTGAGACAGAATGCTGGACTGGATGGGCTGTGGCCTGTTCCAGCAAGGCTGTTCTTATGTTCTTATGTTCTTATTATTTATTGATTTGTAGGCCACTTTTCTCTCATAGGAAAGTGAGAGTGGCTAAGTCCATGGGAGATGCAAGGGATTAGACTCTGTAGGATGCCTTCCAAAAAAACTACCAGTCCCTAATCCAGGTGTGCCCAAACTAGGTCAGGAGGAAGTGACAAAACTGGTGCATTTTTATGCTGAAACACAGTGAAAATGCATCATTTTTTTAAAAAGGCACAAAAATGCTCCCCCAATGCACCCTCCTCCAAGGGAAGCATTGGAGGAGGGGAAAACACCTGGAAATGTGGAGCAATTTCACACATTTCCGCCATTGCCACTGGGACATACCTGTCAACCGCGGCTCTGGCCAATCCGGGACCTGCGCAGAACAGTTCTGCGCAGGTCGCCTTCTACACATGCGTAGAAGGGTTCTACGCAAGCGAAAAAACCCTTCTACATATGCTTAGAAGGCGACCTGCACGGAAGGGCTGTGCAGTACCTCCTTTCCCCCCCTGCCAAATTCCGGGGTTTCGGCAGCGCGGGGCGGGAAATGGTGCAAATCGGCGCCAAAGACCAGGAATTCCCGGCCAATCTGGGAAGGTTGACAGGTATGCACTGGGAGGAACCACGTGACCGGCCTGCACAGCTGACTGAGAGGTGTGGTCAGGCCCCGGTGGGAAATTTTGGGGCAACCCTGCCCTAACATGTACAGTTATATGCATGATGGTGACACTATCTCATATTTTGAAATTGCCACACTTCTCCAAAAGTTTGGTGGTTGTCAGTTTCATGCATCCTCTTTTAAATGGTAACCATATATTGTTATCGAGGCATAAGAATTTCTGTTGTTCTGGTCCTCTGGGAGCTACTAAATACACTATCATTCTTTTCTATGAGGTGAATCACCTTAACGCCTATCCAATGAAACACAGGGAGCCATGCTAGGAAGCATTTTGTTGAAATATTACTTATTGGTTCAAGGTCCTTATCTAGCTTTTGAACCCTGTGGAGTTCTCTTCAGAAGTTCTTCTGTTTGGTATCTCATTGCAGGCACACACCCCAAAGAAAGACTCAGACACCGGTATATGGATAAAGGCATTGGGCCACTTTTATTGAATAATGCCCTAGTCCGAATTATAACTTTCAATTGGTGTAATCATCCAATTGTAATTCTTTAAGGCAAGCAGGCCAAAGTAACACTGGTAAGGTTCCTCCCAAAATGCCAATGGCAATTGGCTACATGTAACTATTTGACCAAAGTCAACTTGCCCCTTTTCTCAAACACTAGCAACAGTGTGGGATGGGCAAAAAAAGCCAGAACCAAAGGGCCAATTGTAGGTTCAGGCCAAAAATTCCCACCCGGCCCCGAAGCGACCGAAAAATCACACTGTTCACTAGGGAGGGGGTGGAGGGGGAAAATTCTCCGCTCCGTCGCGAATCTAAAATGGCAGCTCGGCTGCCTCGTGGCCACCCCTTTTATAGAGGGGTGGCCACGCCCCCTAACTCACCCGGATGTTTGAGTCCGGGTGGGGGGGGCCGCAAAGAGCGCGGCAGCCATTTTGGTGCCACGCTTTCATTGCAGGCGCACCCCCCAAAGAAAGACTCAGACACCGGTATATGGATAAAGGCATCGGGCCACTTTTATTGAATAATGCCCTAGTCCGAATTATAACTTTCAATTGGTGTAATCATCCAATTGTAATTCTTTAAGGCAAGCAGGCCGAAGTAACACTGGTAAGGTTCCTCCCAAAATGCCAATGGCAATTGGCTACATGTAACTATTTGTATCAATTTGTTTGTTGACACAAACAAATTGTTGACCAGAGTCAACAAACTCTCTACTGACCCCACCCTATGACGTGTATCCGTTAAATATCAAGGTGATGCAGGCTGTAAAGCTCCTGCCATCACCCCTTGCCTGGTTCGCCCTTGACCGGCCAAAGCTATTACCCCTGTACCTGTCTAAGTGTTGGCCAGTCAATTGCGAACCTGCCGGATACCTATGGGTCATAAATCTTTACCTTACCAGTGCTACCCGCCACACGGGGAGGCGTCCATGATGACTCACCGCCACCCCCAGACCGTCAGCTCGGTCACCAGGCCTGCTTGCAAATCTTCCAGAAAGAGGTACATACCTCTAGCCGACAGGTGGACCCCATATCCTGCCTACCGGCAAAAGTTTTTGAAGCCTATTCGTAGATTTCGAATGGCTATCTCCAAGCCATGCTCAGCAAGGGACCGGGCAACAGCCCTGTCCACTGACCGCCGGAACGGTCCGAACCACAGAGATCCATGTCTCCTCTAAATCGGTGTCTCGGCACGATGTTAGACCATAGCGACCGTGTGTAAGCCATACATGATATAAAACGCCAGGTCACTGCACCTCGACAGTTTAAGGAAAGGTCAGTGATCCGTATAAGATCATTGCTGCCGAGGTGCAGAATAAGAACATCGGGCGGTCCAGCATCCCTGATGGACATCAGGAATGGCAACAGTTCCAGCCCCCTCATGCCGCGCATACCATACCATCGCATACGTGCGGATGCACGCAGCCCGAGCCGGGGACTACACTCTGTCGCCGCAGCATATACTGCTGCCCAGTGTTCATAGCTGCGGCCCACCAGCCCCACTACCACCGGTGTGCGGAGACACACAGGATCTGTAAAAGAGGAGAAGAGGTTAAGGACATAACTAGGTACTCATACAGTGAGGGGATGTACATATAGGAAAATTATGCGCACACCCACGTGTGCCCACATCTATCCGCCTCCGAGTACCCCAAACGTAGCCACGGTCAATGCGACGCCTATCCTAAATAAATGGGTGCCAAAACGGGCCCCACACTGTGAAGCGCGGTACCGGTCACCCTCCGTAACTTTACTTTGGTAAGGGTAGACCCATCCTGGTGGCAGAAAAACAGGCTGGGGCGAGCAGCAGACACTGCCAAAAACTCATGTAGGGCACCAACCGGACAGATGTCTTCAATGGAACCTCGTAGCAGTCTAACTCCACTGCCTATGCCGTGCTGAACAACCTTTGAGGACCGTATCCCCAATTGAGCCCACTCAGGCGTGACATAGACATTGTTGAGTTCCAGTGCCCTACGAGACACATCCGCCTTACACAATGGTACCAACTCTGGTACCAACTCACTGGTGCGGAGCGCTCCAAAAAAGGCTACCGTGGTAGCTGCGTGACCAAGAGCCACCTCATACCTATCATAACATAAGTTATGCCATCCTCGTGCAAGGTGGGCCAGAACCCCTGGTAAACCCGGGTGATGTTTGTCCGGGCGGCGGACACGTTCACGTGTCTGCCTCTCCAAAACACGACACATGCGGAAGTCATTCACGCAGTCATTGAAGCCCCTCACTTTGGCCATAAATGCCAGTGCCAAAAGCCTAGAGGCTATAGTACGGGGGGGGGGGGTGTGTGTGTCAAACCCTGACTGTGAAGATAAACCATGTATTGTAAAACCTGGTCCACTGGTATTAGCCACACTTCTGGCAACTGTAGTTGCTCACAAAAGGTTCTAAATTGTATGAAAGCATGTTGATACGCCTTACGCATGCAAGGTGCCAATGACATGCCGATCGCCCGGTTCACCTCTCCTCGCCAAACATCCAAATCTTGGCCGGGAGTGGCGAGGGGAATTCCTCTGCTTCCGGAGCCAAGGCACGGAACCGGGGGATCTGCAGGCGGGATAAAGCATCAGCAATATCATTATTAATACCTGGTACATGTCTGGCCCTGAACAGCACATTTAGGCGTAGGCTTCTCAAAACGAACTGACGAACCAATGCCATGACCCTGGGGGATTTGGACGTCTGGGCGTTGACAATGTGCACCACTGCCGCATTGTCACACCAAAAATGGACCACTGAGTTGGCCCACTCGTTGCCCCATAGCATCAGTGCTCCCAAAATGGGAAGAAACTCAAGGAAGTTAAGATCGCGGAGGCGATCCGTGCCAAGCCATGCGTGAGGCCATCGGCCGTAAGCCCACCTCCCCTCAAAATAAATCCCATAACCCAGGGAGTCGGAGGCATCCGACTGTACTTGAAATTTAGGACAGACCATAAGGTCTGATCTCCAGAAAGAGACCCCGTTAAAATCATGTAGGAATGTGAGCCAAACCGGAAGGTCTGCCCATATGCCCCTGGTAAGTCGGTCCCTGTGGTGGCATTTTAACAGGCCGGCCATGACATCACACAGACGCCTGGCAAATGCTCTGCCAGGTGTCACCACCCTGCAGGCAAAGTTAAGATGGCCATGAAGTACATGCAGCTCACGAAGGGACACTTTACGCTTGGCAATCAATGCCAAAATCGCCGCGGAGATCCGGGTTACCTTATCCATGGGTAACCTGGATGCCTGTGCGACAGTGTCAATTTCAATGCCCAGAAAGGTGAGCTTGGTAGCTGGGCCCTCGGTCTTTTCAGGCACTAAGGGGACACCCAGTTCCCGCATTAGCATCTGAAATGTAGTGAGGAGACACGTACACGTGTCCAAGCCCCGTTCACCCCCGAACAAAAAGTCATCGAGGTAATGGGCTACAGACCGGGACCCTGACCTGCGAACAAAGGCCCACTGGAGGAAAGTGCTAAATCGTTCGAATGCCGAACATGAAATAGAGCAGCCAAAAGGCATGGCCTTATGTACGTAAAACTTTCCTTGGAAACGAAAACCCAACAGCTCAAAAATCCCCTGGGTGCACTGGCAGTAATCGGAATGCTGAGTCAATATCTCACTTTGCCAGCAGGGCACCAGGACCACATGAGTGTACCATCTGTAGGGGCTGATCAAACGACGTGTACCTGACTGAGCCAAGGTCATCAGAAATAGGGTCATTGACTGAAGAACCCGCAGGGTAAGATAGATGGTGGATTAGACGAAATTCACCTGGGGTCTTTTTCGGTACTAGCCCCAGAGGGGAGACCTTCAAATTAGGGAATGGTGGTTCCGTAAAGGGGCCCGCTACTCTCATAGCCTCAACTTCCTTAGCTATGCTTCGTGCAGCAACCTCCTTATTAACTTTCAAAGAAAGTAAGTTCGGAGCATCCTGGGGTCCCCGAACACCCTTAAATGGAATACAAAAGCCCAAGTGGAAACCCTCCAGCAGGTACCTCACATCATCCCTTCTTGGATAAGCTGAGAGCCATCGCTCCAGCATGTGGACATTAATTGGGGAGGGGCCTTTTGCATGGCTAACTCCTTCAGAGGGAGCTCTGACCACCCCTTGTCCACCCCTACCTCTGCCTCGTGACCCACCAGCCCGCGGGCACGCAGAGGCGGCGTGGGGGCCAGAGCAAGAGGGACACTCATGTCGGAAACGACACTGACGCTTACTACACATGCCATTAGCTGAGAAGCTCCAACGCAGCAGGCGGGCTGGAACCCCCTGCCCCGCCGGTTGGCGGGGAGCCTGTGGTGCAGCAGCCCGCTGCACGGCATGGCCAGAATGGTACCCATCACCAGGCGCTGGACGCATGTGAGTCATATACAAGAGCCCCAATTGCTGACAGGGCTCATCCCACCTCATTTCAGGGTGTAGGGCCACCCTCATCCTAAATTCCTCATCGTAAGCCAACCACAATGGGCCAGGGTAATCAACCATCACCCTGTAAATATTGTCAAGGTATTGAACCATCGGAATGGCCACATCAGGCCGGGCCCTGAGGTATACCGCCATATATATATATGAGGTATGGCAGCAACCAGGTAGCCCAGGTGCGCGGTGGCTTACGACGATGGGACAGCTCTTTGTCTCTGTCATCCTGTCCCTCCCTCTCCTCCTTAGTGGGCTCACGGTTCAAGAGGGAGAAAATATCAACGTACTCCCCTCGCCAAATTTTTTCCCTCGTGACCTCTGACAAATGATCACCCAGGGGCAAGGAATAGCCAGCCGTTGGCAAAGCCCTCGACGGCACATTTTTGGATGGAAGGTATGCGCAGCGGGCCCTGAACAGCCCCTGCGATGCTCGGCATACCCTCGGGGAGGACACCCCTGCCCTGAACGAGGGACCATTTGGCAACCAGGGGTTAATGGGGCAGTGTGGAAGCAGCTGCCCACACGCATTAACTTGACGTGGCCAGGGCCACTGCCCCCCCCCAGTGTAAGTGGACAGTGTTGGTGTGCACTAAATTGAACCCGATACTCACTAGTCTCACCCCCGTGAGCCGCCCCCACCAGGGGTTCCGGCCCATGGTGGGCGTCGGAGCTCGCGACTGGCATCGAGCTCTGGGACCACACCTGACTGCTCCCAGCCGGTACATCCGGTCGAATGGGGAGCTGGAAGGCACCAGCCGGGGCTGGCCGGATATCCTCAAGCAGCTCGACCCTGTTGGCCGCCCGCTGGAGAGTCGCGGCCGATGAGTTGGCCGGGATCGACAAAGGGGCCGCAGTTGAAGTAGCGATTGCGCCCCATTGGAAGGTGGCTGGGCAATGCCCAATGATGCTTCCAGCACTGCTATACGTGCTATTAGCGCATCCACTGCCCCTGAGCCCCAGTGTAAGGTGGGCCGGGTGGGCCGGACGGCCCACTAGGCAGTTGGTGAAATGGAAACCAAAAGAGGATCCGGGGCCAGAATAGGGCCATGCCCAGAACTCTGGCCCATGGGGGGCCGGAGGAATGGTGGGGCGGAAACCCGCACCAGCCCCCCCTGGGCCACCTTGTCCTGGCCCCTGCAAAGGCCCGCCTAGGGCCGAAGCCCCCGAGGGGCCGGCCTGTGCCGGCCCAGCCAGGAAGCTGGTGCCCGGCTGCCAGGTGGGAGCCTGATCGGCCCCACTGGTAGCAGTGGGCAAGTTCCGCACACTGCCCTGCCGCGGGGGCACAGCCCTGGTCCTCCGACCCGCAGGCTGCCCCCCGTCTGATGAAGGGCCAGGAAAAGCCCTTCCCCTTGGCCGCGGCTTCATTGCCTGGGCCCTGCGCTTGGGAGCCATGTCTCCTCAAGATACAAGGTCTGATCACCGTAGGATCCCTGTCCAGGGATCGGATCCTGAGCCCGAAGTACCGCGGTAGCGAAGAGGTAATGCCAAAACCGTGCCGGGTACGAAGGGCGAGCTAAATAAGAGAACGCGACGGAGAAAACTTCTCCGCTCCGTCGTGAATCTAAAATGGCAGCTCGGCTGCCTCATGGCCACCCCTTTTATAGAGGGGTGTCCACGCCCCCTAACTCACCCGGATGTCTGAGTCCGGGTGGGGTGGGGCTCGCAAAGAGCGCGGTGGCCATTTTGGCGCCGCGCTATCATTCTCTACATTCAGAAGGTCAAAATGCTCCTTGACCCCCTCCTGAGCTGTGTTCCTTTTCATTTCTTTGAGACACTGGTGGAATCTAATACCATGATGAAATAAAAAGTATTTTTGTTTCTACTTTCTGTGACCTTGGAGAGTGTCTCCTCTGATTAGGGAGCAGCAGTGCCAAACAGCCTTTTACAAGCTGTTTTCATATGTCAAAAACATAAAGTTCAGACTGTCAGCAGGACAAGAAAAGGTAGCACTAGAGACAAAACACACAGCACAAACAAAACAGCCCTGGAGGCAACGAGACTTGGCCTCCAAAACTGGGAGATCAGAGGGCCATGGGAGGCATTTTTTAGCTATTTTTACCTGTTGTCTGTTCTGAAGAGGTAAAATGCATTACAATCCTATTTAGTTTGTACTGCAGTATGCAGAAGAAGGAGAAATCTTGCATGTACTGTACTTACATCATATTTGTAAGAGAAAAGTAGAGGTAATTTTTCATATACTGGGGTATATGGAGTTGAAGCTTGGACATTGACTAAAGCATCTGAAAAGAGAATCGAAGCTTTTGAAATGTGGATCTACAGATGGCTGTTAAGAATATCATTGGTTGACCAGATGACTAATGTAGAAGTATTGTGCCAGATGGATAAACAAAAATAAGTATTTAGAACATTAAGCAAAGAAAACTCCAATACTTTGGCCATATCATGAGGAACATCATAACGTACAGAATATTCCAATTCGCTCTCCAAGGAAAGATCCCTGGGAAGAGAAGTCCTGGACGTAGATGAACTTCATGGCTAAGAAACCTGAGAGACTCTTGTAGTATGACCTCAGATGAACTGTTCCGAGGAGTTAAGAACAGGAAGACTATTGCCATGATGATAGCCAATATCTGAAAAAGATAATGGCAGCTGAAGAAGAAGAAGAGGGCCTACCTGGTACATCACAGAAGCAATATCTGCTAGATGTGCAGATCATTTTCTCCTCCTCCTCATCCACCACCACCACCACCACCCTTTGGGTGTTGAGGGAGATACAAGGTTCTTGTACTGGCACTTCTAGTGGCCTCCACCAGCATTATTTGGTGTTCTTGCAATATTTCTTTGATGTTATCTCTACATCTTTCTTTGGGTCTGACTTGTGCTCTTTGTCTTTCTCCCCTTTTCACACATGCCTTGTGAAATATGTTCATCAATTGCTATTTAATTTTGTTATGGCTGGCTCTATCATTAGGTAGAATGAGAGAGTTAGGCCCTCTAGTATTGCTTTTCTTACATGAAGAGTAACAGGACGAAGGAACCACAACATTTGTCAAGATGTTGTAACTATGTTGTCTACAATTAAATTCAGTCCCCCAAATGGAGGTAGACCATTTCTAGATACAGAGGTATCAGATTACTAGTAGCAGTGGAACCTGGCATGAAAGTGAACTACCAAATTTTGTACCATTCCAGAATGACTAAAAGTTCTAGAAAACTCAGACAATTGGACAGTTTTGTAATATTTATGATTGTTTTGAATAAAAACAATTGCCAACTCTGTTTTTTTAAAACTTAGAATAAAGTCTAGCATCCTATTTGGGAAACACAGAGTGTATCATTCCACAGCTATGCATGCTCAATAGCTTCCCGTAGATATCAACAAGGATTCTGCTATGATGAAGTACCAGGGAACAACCATGCACACAGCAGACCATTGTATGTGTGGTGAAAATCAAGCTATGGAACATTGCAAATCCAGACTCACTTTTACTTTTTGGGCCTGGATGGATTGTACACAATGCCAGTCCAATAAAATGGAATTTAAAAAGAGAGAAAAAGCATGCTATTGTCTGCCATACAGTTGATGAAGCCCACTGGTCCAGGCTGCATTCCCTTACATTTACTGTATATATGTGGTCACTCACTTCATTTCAAAGCTTCAAAAATTGGACAGATATGCCACTCTCACCCATTCCCCAGTGCTGAACAGTGCAAATTTACAACAATTCACTTGATACTTGGTGTCATTCTCAACAGTAGCCTTCCATCAATAACAGCAAATGGCAATCTCATTGGTTCAGTGACCTAACAAATCTGTCACACTCACTACATTGATTCCACATATCACCCGCATGAGGCAAGTTGTCAGACCTGAATTACTGCAATCAAATATTTTTGATGGTGATCAGCATGATCAGGTGACAAAGCATGTCAGGACTAGTATTGCTTTGCAATTTGAGAAGCTAAGGATATTATGGCTGAGCACAAAGGGTGCTTATGGAAGCAGACATAGAGCCTACTACATCTTAAATTAATTCAGCCACTTATCAGATGCAATAGAAACACATAAATTAGTTAGGTACATGTGTTATGATGCTCCAAGTTTGCCATTTTGAAAGGGAATATTTGCTTTCTAGAAGTGTCCCCAGAATAGTCATTTTAGCGTATGACTATACTGGAAAGCAATTGCAATAGAATTTACACTTAGTACGCTCTCTGGGTGGTTCACAAGTTAGTTTGCCCCCAACATGCTGGGTACTTATTTTACTGACCTCGGAAGGATGGAAAGCTGAGTCAACTGTGATCCCCGGCAGGACTGAACTCATAGTGTCAGCAGTTTTGGCAGCAGTACAGCAGTTTTAATCACTGTGCTACAAGGACTTTTAAAAGCAATAGCAATTACACTTATATATGGCCCACAGCACTCAGTACATTCTCTGGGTGGTTCACAAGGAGAATCTGTTATTTTCCCTTTCTTCAACATTGAGGTTTTTAAAATCTCATGTTCTGCTCTTTGGATTCAAGGTGTGTGTGATTTTTAGAACATTTTATTTATAAAAACTCACCTGAAAGAATTCTACCACTCTCTATTGTATGTTTCTATGAATCAATTGAAGTAGTTTATACAACACGAGAAGACCTTTTTTTAATTTTAACAAATTTTATTACTTAAAACAAGAAACATACATATATAACAACCAACTATGAAAGAATACAATGCAACACACACACACACACACACACAAAAACACACAAACACACAAACACACACACACACACACACACACACACACACACACACACACACACACACTATTTATTATATAGGTAATGTCATTTATCAGAGACAAATTATGCGTTCCCTGAAGGAGTGTACACATTGCAGGCGCACCCCCCAAAGAAAGACTCAGACACCGGTATATGGATAAAGGCATCGGGCCACTTTTATTGAATAATGCCTTAGTCCGAATTATAACTTTCAATTGGTGTAATCATCCAATTGTAATTCTTTAAGACAAGCAGGCTGCAGTAACACTGGTAAGGTTCCTCCCAAAATGCCAATGGCAATTGGCTACATGTAACTATTTGTATCAATTTGTTTGTTGACACAAACAAATTGTTGAACGAAGTCAATAAACTATATACTGACCCCACCCTATGATGTGTATCCGTTAAATATCAAGGTGATGCAGGCTGTAAAGCTCCTGCCATCACCCCTTGCCTGGTTCGCCCTTGACCGGCCAAACCTCATTCCCCTGTACCTGTCTACGTGTTGGCCAGTCAATTGCGAACCTGCCGGATACCTATGGGCCATAAATCTTTACCTTACCAGTCCTACCCGCCACACAGGGAGGCATCCATGATGACTCACCGCCCCCCCCCCCCCGACCGTCAGCTCAGTCACCAGGCCTGCTTGCATATCCTCAAGAAAGAGGTTCATACCTCTGGCCGACAAGTGGACCCCATCTCCTGCATAGAGATCATAATCCTGCAAGCCTATCCTAGGGTGCCAGATGCCTGTCCCCAAGCCCTTGTCTGCCAGGAACCGGGCAACAGCCCTGTTCACCGAGCGGCGAGCGCGGTCAAGGGCACGGAGGTCAACACCTCCTATGTAAGTATGTCGCGGCACCATGTCTGACCATAGCAACCGCGTGGACGGCCATACGTAATGCAAATAGGCTAGGTCCCTGCAAATCGTGAACTTTAAAGAGAGGCCAGTGACCTGGGCAAGGTCATTGCCACCGAGATGCAGGATGAGGACATCAGGCGGTCCAGCATCCCTGATGGAAAACAGGAATGGCAACAGTTCCCGCCATTTCATACTGCGCTTACTGTACCATCGCAAACGTTGTCCCCACTCTGTCACCGCAGCATACTGCGCTGCCCAGTGCACATAACTGTGGCCCACCAGCCATACTGCCACCAGTGTGCGGGGACACACAGGGTCTGTAAAAGAAGGAAAAAAAGGAATAATGACATAACTGGTACTCACACATGGAGGGGGCGTGCGTAAAATGCAAAGCACATGGATCCCCACCTACCCATCCTGCGTATATCAGCTTCAGAGTACCCAAATGCAGCCGCAGTAGAAGTGGCGCCTATCCTAAATGAATGGGTGCCCTAACGAGCCCCAGGGAGACCCACACTGGTAAGTGCCATGCCGGTCACCCTCCAAAACTGGAATTTAGTAAGGGGAGACCCATCCTGGTGGCAGAAAAACGGGCCAGGGTGCGTACCACGCACTGCCAAAAACTCATGTAGGGCACCAACCGGACAGATGTCTTCAATGGAACATCGTAGCAGTCTGACTCCACTGCCTACACCATGCTGATCAAACTTTGAGGACCGTATCCTCAACTGAGCCCACTCTTGATTGACATAGACATCGTCGAGTTCCAGTGCCCTACGAGACGCATCCGCCTTAGCCAGTGGTACCAACTCACTGATGCAGAGCGCTCCAAAGAAGGCTACAGTGGTAGCTGCGTGAAAAAGAGCCACCTCATACCTATCATAGCATAAGTTATGCCAGCCTCGTGCAAGGTGGGTAAGAACCTCTGGTGAAATCGGGTGACGTGTGTCCTGGTGGCAGCCACGTTCACGTGTCCACCCTTCCAAAACATGACGTATGCGGAAATCATTCACGCAGTCAGCGAAGCCCCACACCTTGGCCATAAATGCCAGTGCCGAAAGCCTAGAGGCTATCGTACGGGGGGCCAGCCCATGACCATGAAGATAAACCATGTATTGCAAAATCTGGTCCACAGGTATTGGCCACACTTCGGGTAACCATAGTTGCCCACAAAAGGTGCTAAATTGTATGAAAGCATGTTGACACGCCTTACGCGTGAGAGGTGCCAAAGACATGCCGATCGCCCGGTTCACCTCTCCTCGCCAAATGTCCAAATCTCGGCCTGGAGTGGCGAGGGGAATTCCTCTGCTTCGGGAGCCAAGGCTCGGAACTGGGAGATCTGTAGGCGGGATAAAGTATCAGCAATATCATTATTAATGCCTGGTACATGTCTGGCCTTGAACAGCACATTAAGGCATAGGCTTCTCAAGACAAATTGACGGACCAATGCCATGACTCTAGGGGATTTGGATGTCTGAGCGTTGACAATGTGCACCACTGTAGCATTGTCACACTAAAAATGGACCACTGAGTTGACCCACTTATCGCCCCTTAGCATTAGTGCCCCCAAAATGGGGAAAAATTCCAGAAAAGTAAGATCGCGGAGACGATCTGTGCCCTGCCATGCGTGAGGCCATCGGGCATATGCCCACCTCCCTTCGAAATTGATCCCATAACCCAGAGAGCCGGAGGCATCCGACTGTGCTTGAAATTTAGGGCAGACCATAAGGTCCGATCTCCAAAAAGAGACCCCATAAAATTCCTGTAGGAATGTGAGCCAAACCTAAAGGTCTGCCCGTATACCCCTGGTGAGCCGGACCCTGTGGTGGCGTTTTAATAGGCCAGCCATGGCATCACACAGACGCCTGGCGAAAGCTCTGCCCGGTGTCACCACCCGGCAGGCAAAGTTGAGGTGGCCGTGCAGTACTTGTAGCTCACGAAGGGACACCTTATGTTTAGAAATCAGTGCCCGAATCGCCGCAGAGATCCGGGCCACCTTGTCCATGGGTAATCTGGATGCCTGTGCGACAGTGTCAATTTCGATGCCTAAAAAGGTGAGCTTGGTGGCTGGGCCCCCGGTCTTTTCAGGCACTAACGGGACACCCAGTTCCCGCATAAGGGCCTGAAATGTAGTAAGGAGACACGTACACGTGTCCGAGCCCCGTTCACCCCCGAACAAAAAGTCATTGAGGTAATGGGCTACAGACCGGGACCCTGACCTACGAACAAAGGCCCATTGAAGGAAAGTGCTAAATCGTTCGAATGCCGAACATGAAATAGAGCAGCCAAAGGCATGGCCTTATCTACATAGAAGTTTCCCCTAAAATGGAAACCCAACAGCTCAAAGTCCTCAGGGTGCACTGGCAGTAATCGGAATGCCGATTTAATATCATACTTTGCCAGGAGGGCCCCGGGACCACAGGCGCGTACCATCTGTAGGGCCTGATCAAACGACGTATACCTGACTGAGCAAAGGTCATCAGGAATAGCATCATTGACCGAGGAACCCGCAGGGTAGGAAAGATGGTGGATTAGGCGAAATTCACCTGGGGTCTTTTTAGGGACTAGCCCCAGAGGGGAGACCTTCAAGTTAGGGAATGGTGGTGCATTTAAGGGCCCTGCAACTCTCATAGCCTGCAACTCCTTAGCTATGCTTTGTGCAGCGACCTCCTCATTCCCCTTTAGAGAAAGTAAGTTCGGGGCATCCTGCGGTCCCCAAACACCCCTAAATGGTATATGAAAGCCAAACTGGAAGCCTTCAAGCAGGTACCTCGCATCATCCCGTCTAGGATAAGCAGAAAGCCATTGTCCTAACATGGGGATATTAATTGGGGAGGGGGCCTTTTGCTTGGCCAGCACCATCAGAGGGAGCTCTGACCGCCCCTGCCCACCCCTACCTCTGCCTCGTGACCCACCAGCCCGCGGTCACGCAGAGGCGGCGTGAGGGCCAGAGCAAGAGGGACACTCGTGCCGGAAACGACACTGACGCTTGTTGCACACGCCGCTAGCTGAGAAGCTCCAACACAGCAGGCGGGCTGGAACCCCCTGCCCCGCCAGCTGGTGGGGAACCTGCGTCACAGCCGCCCGCTGTACGGCATGGCCACAATGGTACCTGTCACCAGGCGTTGGACGCGTGGGAGTCATATACAAGAGCCACAATTGCTGGCAGGGCTCATCCCACCTCATCTCAGGATGTAGGGCCACCCTCACCCTAAATTCCTCATAGTAACCCAACCACGACGGGCCAGGAAAATCAACCATCGCCCTATAAATATTGTCGAGGTATTGGACCATCGGAATGGCCAAATCAGACCAGGCCCTGAGGTATACCGCCATATAAATAAGATATGCCGGTACCAATTGGCCCAGGTACGCGGTGGCTTACGACGACGGGACAATTCTTTGTCCCAGTCATCCTGTCCCTCCCTCTCCTCCTTAGTGGGCTCACGATTCAGGAGGGAGAGAATATCAATGTACTCCCCCCTCCAAATCTTATCCCTAGTAGCCTGTGAAAGATGATCACCCAGGGGGAGGGAATAACTAGCCGTCGGCAGAGCCGCCGTCGGCAGAGCCGCCGTCGGCACCTGTTGAATGAGGGGTATGCGCAGCGGGCCCTGAATAGCCCCTGTGATGGTTGGCATACCCCCGGGGGTGGACACCCCTGTCCTAACCGAGGGGCCATTTGGTAACCAGGAATTAACAGGGCAGTGAGGAAGCAACTGCCCACCCACAGTAACCTGACGTGACCATGGCCACTGTACCCCCCCAGTGTAACTGGACAGTGTCGGTGCACTAAATTGAACCGGATACTCACTAGTCGCACCCCTGTGAGCCACCCCCACCGGGGGTTCCGGCCCACAGCGGGCGTCGGAGCTCACGACAGGCATCGAGCTCTGGGGCCACACCTGACTGCTCCCCACCGGCAAATTCGAACGTGCAGGGAGCTGCGAGGCACCAGCTTGGGCTGGCCTGACAGCCTCAAGCAGCTCGACCCTGTTGGCGGCCCGCTGGAGAGTCACGGCCAAAGTGTCTGAGACCAACAGGAGGGCCCCGGCAGTCAAACCCCCTTCGGGAGGTGGTTGGGCAATGCCCAGTGAAGCCTCTAGCACCGAAATACGTGCAAGAAGGGCATCGACTGTCTCCGAGCCCCCAGTATAAGGTGGGCTGGGCAGGCCGGATGGGCCGGACGGCCCTGTGGCCAATTGCTGAGCGGGAAACCCAAATGGGGATCCAGGGCTTGAGTAGGGCCATGCCCAAAACTCCAGCCCATGGGGGGCCGGAGGAATGGTGGGGCAGAAACCGCCACCAAGTCCGAGTGGGCCACCCTATACTGAACCAATGAAATCCCGTCCAGGGGCAGGGATGCCCGAGGAGCCAGCCTGAGCCGGCCCAGCCTGGAGGCCTGTGCCCAGCTGACCAGTGGAAGCCTGTTCGGCCCCACTGGCAGTGGCGGGCAAGGCTGTCTCACTGCCAAGCTGAGGGGGTGCAGCCTGAGTCCTCCGGCCCGATGGCTGCCCCCTATTAGAGGGAGGGGGTGGAAAAGCCCTCCCCCTCGGCAGCGGCTTGACCGCCGGGGCCTTGCACTTGGGAGCCATGGCTCCTGAAAAGCCAATGACAGATCCCTGGCAAGGGATCGATTCCTGTGCCCTGAGTACCACCGGACCGAAGAGGAGCGAACTCCGTTCGAGATAAAGGTACGAAGGGGGAAAAAGCAAGAAACGTGGCAGAGAAAACTTCTCCGCTCCGTCGCATTTCTAAAATGGCAGATCGGCTGCCTCGTGTCCACCCCTTTTATAGAGGGGTGGCCACACCCCCTAACTCACCCGGATGTCTGAGTCCGGGTGGGGGGGCTGCGAAGCGCACGGTGGCCATTTTGGTGCCATGCTTTCACAATCATTAACTCTCTTTCCAAAAAGATAACTGTTCCATTGGAGGCTTGTTCCCTTTTCCTTTGATTATAGCGTGGTCAAGTTAAAGCTTCCAAATCTCATAAAATTTATTTTTACTCATAATGCCTTTTTTTGTATTTGTCTCACATGTAAGCTTGTCATTTAGTGTAGTTATCCAATTTTGAGCATACCAGTCTTCAATTTTTAGTTGTTCTCCTCCCTTCCACTTGGCAGCTATGCAAATTCTTGCAGTTGCTATCAAGATAGATAATAAGCCTGCTTTACAGTGATTTAAGTTCATATTACCAAATTCAAATACTAGCCACACTGGGTGCATCCAGTTTGATGCTGGTGCCCAACATTTTTGTTACCTTTCCCCCCACTATTATCCAAAATTCTTTTACTTTTACGCACTCCCACCACATGTGAAGATAAATCCCAATCTCTTTTTTACATCTCCAACATAGATTACATTTAGTTTGATCCATCAGATTTATTTTTACTGGGGTTAAGTACCATTTCCAAAGTACTTTGTAGTTATGTTCCTTTAATCTAATTTCTCATAACTCTTTTTTTTTTTCATTTTTGCTTCCAACTTTCTTCATTAATACTAATATTTAAGTCACTTTCCCAGGTCTCCCTCATAATTTCACCAGTATGATCCATATCCTTTGACGTTTTGTATAATTTACCAATTAATCCTTTTAATTCTGTTTTTCCAGACCTTACATTGCATACTAGTTTCTCAAAATCTGTTAGATTTCTATTTAGGTCTATTTCAATAACAATGTTAGAGTTCCAGTTATTAATTGCTGCAACTTGAATCAAGTTTAAATTCATTTTTGTAAACAAATTTGTTTTCTTTTCCTTGTTTTTGCAAAACTCTGTCCAATCTTTTAACAACTCTATTTTGTTATGTTGAAGTAACACTTTAATTTTACTAGTTAGTGATATTGGGAAGGACTTTATATCCCTTAATTCAATTATGGGTGAAATTCCTGGAGCAAGTTTATTTTTTACAGAGCTCGTATTTTGGGTATTGCGTTTTGTGGTTCTTTTACGATTTACAAGGTGTTGCCAGCATACAAGTTGATTTTGTTGTTTTTACTCCTTTTAAGTCTGTATCTTCTCTAATTACGTTTGCAAACATTTCAATTGCCATTATGAACAAAATTGAAGACAAAGGATCACCCTGTTTTGTTCCAGCACCTAACTTTATATGTGGTGTGAAAGCATCATTCACTTTTATCTGTGCATAGCTTTGTTGGTATAAATTATCAATTATTCTTATAAATTTGGGACCAAATCCATAATTTTTCACAGTTTCTTTGATGGGTAACCATTTGAGAGAATCAAACGCTTTGAATATATCTAAAGATATTAATCGGATTCCTTCTTTACTCTGCTCTGCACTGTGCATTAATGCCACAACTCTCCTTGTTATATCCTATAAATATCTTGCTTTCATAAATCCTACTGGATCAGTATTTATATATTCTCCCATGAATTTGTTCAATCTATTTGCGAGTATTGCCATGAAAATTTTTAAATCCTGATTTAATAGCGATATGGGTCTATAAGACTCCACTCTCTCTTCATCTTTCCCAGCCTTAGGAATTAATATTATTATCGATTTAAGTCATGAATCGGGTGATTTTCCTCCATCCTGCACATAGTTGAATATTCTAGTGATTTTTGGAACTACCATTTTTTAAAATTCTTTATAAAATTCTGATGCTAGTCGATCTTCCCCCGTTGTCTTTCCTAATTTTAGTTTATCTATAGTTGCTGAAACCTCATTTTTTGAGATAGGTGCTTCCATCATTAAATTGTGGGCATGACTCACCTTGGTTTTAGTCCAATTTTTAATATATTTCAATACCTCTTCTACATTTAGTTTTTTTCCCCTAAATAAAGATTTTGGTAAAGTTGCCGAGCTATTTCTACTTTTTCCTTTGTTTTATTACATCTATTTCCTTGGTTATCTATTTATACTCTTATTTCTCTTTTTCCCTTTTTTTCCTTAGCTGCTCTTGCCAACATTTTGGAATTTTTGTTACTGTTCTCAAAATAATTTCTTTTTTAAATAAATTAAATTCATTTTAACAGTTTCAATATCTTTTCCAATCAATTCTGTTTTTAATTGCTGCAATTTATCAAATGTATTTTTATCTTTGGTCCTTATATGCTCTTCCAGAAGTTGTTTAATTTCTTCTTCCATATGCTTTTGCTTTTCTTTATATTGTTTATTTTTAATACTTGCCAGTTTGATACTTTCGCCCCTAAAAACTGATTTCATTGTATCCCACAGAATACTATCAGATACATCGCCTGTATCATTGAAACCCCAAGATTCCTCCCACTTTTTAATTATTTTCTCCTTATCCTCTTGATTTTTAAATATTCTTGAATCATATCTCCATTTAATGTTGCTTTTTTCCTTTTTAGCAGATATTTTTAAATCTACTATCATTTTTGCATTGTCTGATTCCCTAAAAATCCCTACTACTGCATTTTCTAATGTGTTAACTAAGTTATGTGAACCATGACATAATCGATTCTTCAGTATGAGTTATGAACATGAGAATAGTACATATATGCACTTTCGTTACCTTTTATTTTGGACCATGCATCGTACAGTCCTAACTGTTGCATCCATGACTCTAATGACTTCTTAGTTCCTGTTCTATGTCTCAATGCATTTGATGAGACAGAATCTGATTTAATCAAATTGAAATCTCCTTCCACTATTATTTTATTTGTGCTTTATTTTAATATAATATAGTGTAGTGTATGTAAAAATTCTTCATGCTTTTGGTTTGGGGCATAAATATTGACCAGCAAGATTTCTTCTTCATCCACCAGACCCTTTATTATTATATACCTTCCCTCGGGATCAGTAATACTTTTCAATTTAACAAAACCTAACCTTTTTGATGTTAATATTGCCACTCCCCTTGCTTTGGATGTTCCAAAAGTTTTCTCATAATTATTTATCCAGGTCAAAGTTAAATTGTTAACTTTCTCATTTTTCTGGTGTGTTTCTTGGAGGAATATTATATCTGATTTATTCCTTCTAATTGCTGCTTTGATGCGTTTTCTTTTTATTAGGGATCCCAAGCCTTTCACATTCCATGTTAAGATTCTAACCATTATCAATATTGTCAATATTTACTCTTTGTTGTGTGAACCTTAAATTCAAGAGAACATTCACATCTGAATGAGATGAACATCTTTGTATGCATTTACTTCTTAATGGTGAGCAAACATATAAGTGATACCCCACACCCCACATAAATTTGTTAACATGAAAACTTACAAACATTTATGACTTATAATCAACCTCCCCACCTTTTCAAAAAAGGTGGACCCTTGTGTAACAAGGAGGGTAGGGGGGAACGCAACAAGATCACCAAGTGAGCATCTTAGTTGTCACAATTATCACTTTATACTACTTCACACCAATGTCTTATTTTAATGGGTCTCTAACCTATTTCAGAGATACATCTCTCATGAAATCCTGAGGTTATTAAAGCCTCTTTCAACTCATCCCATTCTTTCGATTTATATTCAACAATGTTAGCATCTACCAGGACATCAAAAGCAATTGGTGCTTCTTTAATTAAGCTGCTTTTTTCCAGAATACATGAATTTTAGTTGATGTGGTGGCTTCCAATTATATTTTATCCCTTTGTCTCTTATTTTTTTGGTGATTGGTTTGATCTGTTTGCACCAAATACGTTCTTCAATAGATAGGTCATGATAAATTTCAATATCATTACCTTCTAATTTCAGAGCATTTGAACCAACTTTTTTATATGTGATATCGTACTGAATTTCAGACCTTCATTTGCAAATCTTACTAGAACATTTCTATTTGTTTCCTTATTCCACCTGATTCCTAGTCTATATGCACCAATAATATCTTCAAGTGTAAATTTTTACCAGAAGAACTTTTTATATGGAGCAGACTATGTCAGTCATCTCAATTTCTTTATATTTAATTTAATTTTCATGCTTATGTGCCGCCCACTCAGGAAACCCAAATCAGGGCGGCTCACAAAATGCACAATAAATACATAGTCACAAACTAAACACAAACAGCTAAAAACATAAACAATATAAAAACAGATAAAAACTTTCCCTGTTAAAACTTTCCCTATTAAAACCCACCCACCCCATTCATAAAAGAGAGGGGGAACTTTGATTATTATACAAGCCAGCAGGCAGAGCCCATGTTTCTATCAGGGCCTCACAGGTTTTAAAACCTTAAAACCTGCCAGCCAGGTTTTAAGATCTTTTCTAAAGGGCAGCAATTCCATCTGTAACCATAGCTCTATTGGCAGGAGGTTCAATAGGGCTGGTGTGGACACAGAGAAGTCTCTCCTTCTTGTTCTAGAGAGGCGAGCCCCTCTAGCTGATGGTACAATTAGAGGTGTCATCAAGAGAATGGCTGGCATTAAGGAAAGATTTGTCTGGAGGGATAAAAAGAGATTATGGGGGAATGGAGCAGGAGGGGGCAGCTGGAGGGAGGGAGGAGGGATCGAAGGTAGAGAAAGGGGCTGGAGAAGGGTGAAGTATCTGGAGGAGAGAGGTCAGGATAGATGGGTAAGGAATATAAACGTCTTCAAAGTTTAAAAGAGTAGTTAAAATTTAAATCTATCATTGTAGAATATACCGCTGGAGCACTGTCTTCTTCTTTTTGTTTAGGTCACATCTTCCACATCCCCCCCCCTCTTTGGGTACAAAGGCGGCTTTTTTGGGTAAAAAGGTGGGGAGGGTAGAGAGGAATGTTTTATGTAGTAGGTTTAGTTTTAATTGTGGGGTTGAATGTTGCACGCCCAATGGAGAAATTGGAGATTGTAGAGGAGTGCATTTGCCAATATTATGAGAAATATAAAGGTTCTAACATGGAATGTGAAGGGTACAGGATCTCAAGTTAAGAGGAGAAGAATTGAATCATCCTTAAGAAGGGATAGGCCGGATGTGATCTTTCTTCAGGAAACTTATCAAAAGTCTCAGGATACAAAGAAGATATTTTTAAAATCGATGCAATACTACGAAAAATCATTTGGTACTTCAAAGGCAAGAGGGGTGGCTGTTTTGATTTCAACTCGGTTGGGTTTTGAAATGATAAGTAGTATTTCCGATCCGGAGGGTAGATATTTGATAGTAAAAGGAAAGATAGATGAGGAAGAAATAAAATTGGTGAATATATATGCTCCAAATGATCAGCAAGAGGCTTTTCTAGAGAAAATGTACAAAATATAAGAGAAAGAGAGAACGACTAAAATGATAGTGGCTGGAGACTTCAACTTAATAAGGTCAAATCTAGGTTGTACAAATCTACTAAGATGTGGGAAAAGAACTAAGAAGCCGATTTTGGACAATGGGGAGAGTTCAAGGGGTCGGAAAGGGTTTACACTTATTTTTCATATGTATACAATTCATATTCTAGAATAGACTACGTATTTGTAACAGAGAATACAATCAAAAGCATAGATGAGGTAGACGTAGGTATTTTCAAGGAATCAGATCATGCAAAAATGATGATAGAGTTGAGGGTAGAGGATTGGGAGGGAAAAAAAGGGTCTGGAGATATGATGCAAAATTATTTAAGGAACCTAAATTTAAAGAACAAATAATGGAGAATTGGAAGGAGAGTTGGTATTGGAATGACACGGATGAGGTAAACTTTAATGTGGTATGGGATGCCATGAAGTTGGTTTTTAGAGGGGAAAGTATTAAATTGGCTAGTATTAGGAATAAACAACGCAAAGTGGAACAGGATAAAATTGAGAATGAGATAAAACATTTACAAGAACAGCATGCAAGAACTAAGGATAAGAAGGTTTTTGATAATTTACAAAGATTAAAGACTGAATTGATAGGAAAAGATATAGATAAGGTAAAAAGAGACTTGGTATATTTAAAAAGAGAATTTTTTGAATACAGTAATAAGAATCCAAAATTATTAGCAAGAGCTGCAAAAGAAAAAAGAGAAAAAAGGGAAATTGGAGTTTTGATTAGAAAAGATGGGGTTAGATGTAATAGAACTGGAGACAAATGCAAAATTGTGAAGGATTTTTATCAGGAGTTAAATGCAAAAAAGAAGATAGATGAGATAAAATTAAAAAAAACAATTGGAGAAACTAATAATTAATAAGATAGATCAGGAACACAGGAATAGAATGGAAGATAGGATAACAGAAAAAGAAATAAAAGAGGTTATTGCTAGATTAAAAACAGATAAAGCGCCTGGAGAAGACGGACTATCGGCTGAATTTTATAAGGAGTTTAAAGATTTAGTGGTTCCAAAATTGACTAAACTTTATAACTATATATTGGAAGGGGGACAAATTCCGACTTCATGGTATAGGACCATAATAGTGTTATTGTTAAAACCCGGGAAGGATTTTGAAAAAGTTGAATCATACAGACCAATTTCATTGATAAACCAGGATGCTAAGATCTTCACAGCGATATTGGCTAATAGATTGAACAAGTTTATGGGCAGCTATATCAATGAGGATCAGGTGGGTTTCCTGAAAGGTAAACATATGTCAGACTTGACAAGAAGAGTTATATATTTAATAGACGTGGTTGGACAAACAAAAGAAAAAGCAGGACTATTATCATTAGATATTTCCAAAGCATTTGATTCTTTACAATGGGTAACAATTAATGAGATAATCAAACGCTATGGATTCGGAGATAAATTTAGGAAGACAATTGAACAACTATATCAGCAAGGTACCGCAATAGTTAGAGTAAACGATGAGGACACAGAAGAAGTGAAATTAGAAGCAGGTACTAGGCAGGGCTGCCCACTTTCGCCAATTTTATTTATCATGGCAATGGAAATGTTGGCAAAAGCTATAAGGGAAGATATGGAAATAGAAGGGGTTTTAGGTAATAAGATAAATCTTTATGCGGATGATACTCTCATAATAACTAAACATCCTGTAAGGGCATTGGATAGAATACAAGTGTTATTAAAGGACTTTGAAGATATTACGGGTTTGAGAATAAATTGGGATAAATCAGAAATGATTCTATATAATATGAGCAAAGAAGATCAACAAAAGATAAAAGGAAATGGTAATTTACAAATTAAGGATAATTTGAAATATTTAGGGATAAATATTTCAAACAAATTTGAAGATCTTAACAAACTGAATTATGTAAGACGGAAAAAAGAAATCAAGGATAGAATACAAGGGTTACAAAAATTGAAGTTGTCCTGGTTTGGAAGAATAGCAATAAGTAAAATGATGTTATTACCAAGAATTATTTTTTTATTTGATGCACTCCCAATTCAACTTAAGGATAAGGAAATCAATGAGTTTCAAATAATGATTAATAATTTTTGTAATGGGGGGAAAAGATCCAGATTGGCAAAAAAGTTTTGGTATTTACCTCAAAAAGATGGTGGGTTAGGAATAACATATTGTCAAGCTTTTCAAATTAAGAACATTGTGAAGATCTTAGCAAGGGAAAAGGCAATTTGGGAAGAAATTGAAATTAAAGAACTTAGTTATAGGGGGGAAATAGTCTTTCTAGGAGGCGACATCGGGAAAGTAAATACTAAAAATAAGATGATGAAGACATTATTAGGAACATGGAAAAAAGTGAAAAAAGTGTTGGCACCAGATATTTCTCCTATTATTGAATTGCAGGATATTGCAAATTTTCCAATAAGAATTAATAAAAGGATTAAAGAAGTATTGGATAAGAATGAAGTTTTCCTGTTGAAAGAGACAATGAGAGAAAAATAAATTTGTATGCACAATTGAAATTAAATCGGTCTGCTCTGGTTGGACAGACAGACATTCTTGGGGCAATGCGGTCTCTTAGGTATCCTGGCCCACTACCATGAAGGGCTTTAAAGGTCATAACCAGCACCTTGAATTGCACCCGGAGGCAAACTGGTAACCAGTGCAGTTCCCGAAGCAGTGGCGAGGCATGGGCATAATGTCTGCACCCCATCACCACCTGGGCAGCCACATTCTAGACCAGCTGCAACCTCCAAATGGTCATCAAGGGCAGCCCCATGTAGAGCGCATTACAATAATCTAGTCTGGAGGTGACCAGAACATGTGTGACCATGGGTAAGGAGTCCCGGTCCAGAATCAGATGCTCAGATCTCTGAACTTTCAGTGGTTCCTTTTATTTATTTATTTATTTATTTATTTATTTATTTATTTATTTATTTATTTATTTATTTATTTATTTATTTATTTATTTATTTATTTAATACCCCACCCTCTTGGTGAGAACACAGCGGCAAACAACAAGTACAAATACAGTGTAAAAACAACCTAAACATTTCCAATTAAAACAGCTAAACAACCTCCAATTAAAAACAAGATTAAAAACACATAAAAACTGACATTTTCCATAAAAAATTACCCTCGTCTTCCCTCGACCCACGTAAAACCAAAACTGAAAAGAAAAAAATTCACCACAGAAACTAAACAAGCCAGCGGGGTTGGGAGGTGGAGCTTGTAGGGGCCCACACCCGCTGGCAAAGCCAGGTCTTCAGAGTTTTTCTAAAGGTAGTGGGCCAGGTTATCTTAGAGACCACATCGTTCCAAGAGTGTCCGCCCGTCCAACCAGAGCGGACTGGAGGGGCTCCCTAATTGTTCCATCTACCAGAGGGGCTCGTCTCTCTGGTACACAAAGGAGGGCCTTTTCCGTGTCCACACCAGCCTTGTGGAACCTCCTACCAGTAGAGCTGCAGGAGCAGACGGAGCTGCTGCCTTTCAGAAAATACCTACAAACCTGGTTGGTGGGACAGGTGTGGGGTCCAGATGGAAGGATGGTTCCCCCCCTGTTGGCTTCTTAAATAAGTCCCCATTTCTTTTAATTCCAATGCAGGCAGTTTTAACTTGGGTAGTGTTTTAATGATAAATTGGATAGGTGGGTGGGTATGTTGGGTTTTAATGGCTCAACTTTTTTTCATGTATGTTTTAACTTGTTGTGAGCCACCCAGAGTCGGGTTTACCTGATTGGGCAGCATAAAAATCTGAATTTAAATAAAAAATAAAAAAGGGGAGAAGTTCCGTCTGGAGGCGCACCTCCTGATGTAAGAGGTTCCAAAGGGCTGGGGCAGATATGGAGATGGCTCTCTTCCTGGTCCCAGATAGATGTGCTTCTTTCGTTGATGGGACCAGTACTGGTAGGATGGCTTGATAGTCTTGGGGTAACACGGTCTCTTAGGTAACCTGGTCCGCTGCCATGAAGGGCTTCAAAGGTCAAAACCAGCACCTTGAATTGCACCCAGAGGCAGACTGGCAACCAGTGAAACTCCCGAAGCAGCATCGAGGCATGGGCATAATGCCCACGCCCCATCACTACTCGGGCAGCCACATTTTGGACCAGCTGCAGCCTCCGAATGGTCATCAAGGGAAGCGCCATGTAGAGCGCATTACAATAATCCAATCTGGAGGTGACCAGGGCATGAGTGACCATGAGAAGAGAGTCCCGGTCCAGGAGCAGACACAATTGGAGGATAACATGAAGTTGTGTGAAGGCCCTCCTGGCCACGGCTGCCAGCTGCTCCTTGAGCAGCAGCCACGAGTCCAGGAGGATGCCCACGTTGCGTACCAGATCTGTCTGAGGCAACAATGCCCCATCCAGAGCCAAAGATGGCAGCTCCCAGGATAACACGGGGCCCCAAACCCACAGCCACTCAGTCTTGCCGGGATTCAGCTGAGGCCAGTTGTCCCACATCCAGACCCACACAGCCTCCAGGCACCTGGATAGGACTTTGACTGCATCACCCGGGTCCCCATGGGCCGAGATGTGTAGCTGGGTATCATCAGTATACTGATGGTACCTCACCCCATAGGAATGAATGATCTCACCCAGCGGTTTCATGTAGATGTTAAACAGCAAAGGTGAGAGGACCGAGCCCTGAGGCACCCCACACAAGAGTGTCCTAGGACTGGACAACCCACTCTCTAAAGACACCGACTGTGTCCAGCCCCTCAGAAATGAGGAAAACCAGGACAACACAGGGCCCTGGGCCCCCAATCCTTGGATCTGGCCCAGAAGGATACCATGATCGATGGTATTGAAAGCTGCTGAGAGGTCAAGAAGAGCGAGAAGGATTACCTTTGTCTCGCTCTCGCCAGAGATCATCCATGAGTGTGACCAATGCAGTCTTGGTATCATAACTGGGCATTAATCCTGACTGAAATGGGTCCAGATAATCTGTATCATCCAGAACCCCCTGAAGCTGCCGTGCCACTGCTCTTTCCAACACCTTCCCCAAAAAGGGAAGGTTGGAGATTGGTCTAAAATTTGAAATAACTGTAGGGTCTAGTGAAGGCTTTCTTAGGAGGGGGCGTACCACCACATGTTTGAAAACCACTGGAAACACCCCCTCCCGCAAAGAGGAATTCACCATCACACCGACCCAGCTGCCCATGGTAGCCTTGGTTGCTTTAATTAGCAAGGCAGGGCAGCAATCAAATAAGCAAGTGGTATCACGCACAGCTCCAAGGAGCCTGTCTACTTCATCAGGGGTAACAGGATCAAACCGATCCCAGATAACATGGCTAGACTCTGCCCCGGCCCTCATCAGGCTATCCGATTCCACATTAGCATTGAATCCCGAGCGAATGCGAGTAATTTTCTCTGCAAGATGGTCTGCAAACTTGTCAGCAGAATCATATATGCAGTATATAGTTATTTATATACAGTAATAGTTATTTGTCCACACTTCTCTGGAAACAGGAGTCTGTAATATATTCATTGCACATCATTTAATTTCCCTAGTTCACTTTTCTATCCATTGCATGCTTAATTCTCCAAAACAGTTTATAATTTACTTTAAATAAAGGATCTTCAGTTAATTTGATTTAACACTCTTGTTGTTGTGTTCTTAGTTTTAAAAAGAAAGAAAAGATGAGAGGAAGCTATAAAAAGCTAGAAGCAGATATTTTGTCTATTTTATAGCTGTCTTATAGTCTTTCATTTTTCTGTCAAATTGTTATTTTCGATGAAATGGAAGCAACTATGGCTTCTCTTGCAAAGTCTGTCACAATTGAACTAATCAACAGGTCTCTCAGTTTCTAATTTTCTTGGTTCTTCAACTAGTATCCATTATATTGACAAATGGTTCTAGGTATTTATTGTGAAGCCTTAAAAACCACACATCTATACCTATAAATCCAAGCGTTAAATGTTGGAATGTGACAAAGGCTCCCGCACCCGGCCACACTAGCCTGTACTGAGCCTACTGCACTTGCCCGAACCCAGTCCGGAGGTCAACAAATGTTTGAGAAATACACCAGTGGGGCAGGAGCCCCACAAACACAAACAAAGAAAAAGGACTTCAATTCCCAACATTCTTTGCACTGCGCCGCACCACAGCCAATCAGGCTGAGAGGTGCGAGCAAAAAGAACATTGGGAAACACATCACGGCCAATTGAAATCGAGCCACATAAAAAAATCACCGTTCGAATGCAAGCCACAAACTCAAAACTACAAGTCCCAACGTACTGCACGCCGTGAGTGCGCAGAATGCTGAGAAAGCTGGCACACGAAAAATAAACTTACAAAAAGCAACGGGAGTGCAAGTCCCCAGCAAGCAGACTCAGCGCCTCACAGCCACACAAAATAAAAGGCACAAAACGCCACCATGAAACACCCACCGTTCTTCTTACCCAGAGCAACGGGGAGAAGAGGGACTCCCTCTCCTCCATGCTACCCTGCCAAAGACACTGCGAGACCACCACCAGCCTCAAGTAAAGTTGAGCCGGGGTGGAACACCCCCCCAAAAAAAACAAAAACAAAAAAACAAACAGGCAGCAGTCCATCAGGGGAAGCACCCTCCCTGGCGAATGACTGGCTGAGGCCTTTGTATTTCAGAATATAAAAACAACAGCCAGCAATTCACAAGGAAGAGCCCCACCCCTTACGGATTGCTGCCTGCCAATCTCTGGTTAGATAAGCCGGGAGAAAAAGGAGACAGAGAAGAGAGAACCATCGTTAGGCACAGAAAGCTCTTCTCTGCCTCCTCCCTCTCCCCCGACCTACCTAAGCAACCTTCCTGGGAGAAGAACGGCCTGACTGCTTCCAAAGAGAAACCCACAGGCAGCCCGTTCTCAACCTAAAGTAACTACCAAAAACAAACACCAAAATTATTTAAAAAATAATAAAACAAAATTGAATCAATAATTTAAAAAACCATTAATAAACAAAAAGAAACAAACCACAAAATACACAAACAAAAACCTCCACAAAACCACAAACAAAACACCTAACTACAACATGAAGAAAACCACAAATTACACAAACAAACAACTAATTGCAAAAATAAACAACAAAATAAGAAAAAATAAACAAAACCAGAAAAAACAAACTAATTACACAAACGTAAAACCCAACCAAGACAAAAAAGAACAAACTGAAACACCTCCCAGCCCACAACCCCAGGAAAAAAACCCAGACAACTCACCAGTACGTCCTCCCTCCACAATGATTGGAACAGATATGAAGAAACAAAGAGACTACTTACCGGAAGAAGCCCCACCCAGAGGCCAGTTGAGAAAAAACACATGAAATGAAAGCAAAACCCCTAGCAGCCCCACCTACAGGGCAGAATAGTAAAAACAACTCAAAAAGACTCAACAGCCCCACCTGGAGGCCATAAGAGTAAAAACAAGTCAAAAACATGTTGCGAGGTGGAAGGAAAATTGAAGGACAGTGCATTATACTCTTCCCACGATAATCCTCATGACTAATAGCCATGATGATAGCTAATGTTCAGAATTGAATATGGTATTAGAAGAAGAACAGTGCCTCACATTTTGCCTGTAGGGAGCTCAGAGATTTTTTTAATCAATGGTGGTCACTCACCCAAGTAATGTGCAGCTGCCATGTTTGATTAAGGCAAAAGTATTTGGGAGATCCAGTATTAGTCTATTTAGAATGTACCCATTTAAATCTGTTCCTATCCTATCTCAGAGTCCTTGTAAACTCCGGGCTTCTACACTTAATTGTTTGGTCTAGCAACAGCTTAGTGTCTCCGCGGATGTAAGATATTGTGAGCTGTTTACTAGTCATTGTGACATTTGGGTGACTTCTGTCCTACTCCTTTCAGTGCTCTCAGCCAAGGCAATATGGAGTCTCTACTGCTAACTATTACTGTTAGCGTTTACACAATTTCCTTTCCTGCATAGCCAGGATGGTCTCCAGCTCATGTTCTAGCCGGACAGACCAATTGGGAAAGGTTATGGCCAATTAATAATGCGGCCTATCCACATTATTACATACAACTTCCTAACTTCTCATTACATTCAGTGGGTCTGTTTCTAGGTAGGATCAATGTTGGCTTTTATCCAATGACTCTGGGACTGCAGAGCTGACAAAGAAGGGTACTCTACCCTTTCCCATCAGCCAAGAATTCCAGGGACACTGAGACAGCACTTACTACCTAGATAGAAGACATCACACCAGTATTCTCCCCTCCACTGACTAGACCTGGAGCAGCTTCAGGAAGCTTGTTTTTTTTTTATTCCCACCAGAAAGAATATTGGGTTTTAAAGATCTTGAGGGAAGTAGTCATCAGCAAAGGTCTAACAGCTGCTAGGTTTTGTGCATGTGGAAGGAGGTTGATGATACTGGTGCTATAAGATGTTGTTTATAAGAAGCCTTGGGAATCATTCATGCCCTGAGGAGGAAAGTTGCCTCAAATTACAACAGTTCTGTGATGAGACTGCATGGAAACTGAGCAGGCAACAATAATTTGTGGGTAAAGTCAGCAATCTAAGAGTCCACGGCAATTTTCTGAAAAAACATAGTTTCAAAGGGTTGTCTAATAAAGCTAGAGATGCAGCTAGGGATGTACATCAGGCCCTGGTTCATCCTTGTGCCTTGAATGAGAAATCAAATTCTTCTTGTGGAAGGCGGGCATCCCCCTCCCCTTGTTGGCCTTGGGGGGGATAAGCATTTGCAAAGCTGCCTCTTTCATGTGCTTTTTTTTGCCCCACTAAAGTTAATCCAAAAGTCCAATTCCTAGCATTACATAGGTTGTTTGTATCTTATGCTTGGCCTTTTCTGCTTGCAGTTTGTGTTATTTGTGCACACTCTGTGAGTAGGGGTGTGAGCTTATATATTCTTTTTGTGCACCTGGCTTTAGAAAGAAAAATTAAGTTTGCATCATTTATTCAACTCTGTCATTAAGGAAGAGTATAGAGTACAGTCTGGTCAGGTTATCTTTCTATGGTAATAGAGTAATACACCATCCTGACAGCGACTCAATGCCGATTGTGAGGCAGTGGTTAACCTACCTGACAACACTGAAATCTAATGGCCTTGGGTGCCTAAATCCACAGGGAATGGTGATAGTCCCCAAGTGGATTAAATCCCACTTGAATCTATCTTGATGGAGGGCAGCAGCTTAATCAATACTGACCTGGGGCTGAGGAGGACTTTGTGTGCCAAAAGGGCTCAGGAGCAGAAAGTGACTCACAGAACTGGGTCAGTGGTATGGGTGCCACACTGCGATGAAGAAGGCAATTGGAAGGCCGCTGCATTTCATTCTCAAGACAATCTCCATGGCTGATCGCTATCATGATTGCCAATATTTGGAATCGGATACAGCACAAAAAGGAGAAATAGAGTACACACATGGAAGAGCAAGCTGATCATGTCCCTTCTCTTATCCCGTTGAGCATAGAAATGTGATAGTTTAAGGAGGATAATATGTTCTATCCAGGTGGCCTCTTCATTTGAGCCAGAACAATTATGATAGAGATGAGAGGAGTCTGACTCACTCAGAGACATTACCCAGCCAGAACAACCTCCTTTTCATCACACTTTCTGTTGCTGTGCTCAAATTGATAAGGGGGTGAGGCTCAAGTGTTCCTTTCAATATGTGTAGGCTGCTATATGATTCCTTAATTACTGAACAGCAATTCTGAACAAGATGAACCTGGGCTGATTTACTGAAACTGGCTGGGTGGGAGTTTGATTCTCCATTGTGCCTCTGAGGAAAAAAGGAAGCCTGTCATGAGCAAGCAGAACTGCTACAGGATGCTCCCAGAAGAAGGGAATCAAAAACCACTTCTGTGTTCTGTATTCTCTACCTAGACAAGCCTGGAATAGATTTGATGGCAACAGTTAGATAGATAGATCGCTAGATGGATGGAGAGAGATTTTCTAAAAATTAAGGCTGTCTGGAGAAGCAAGAATATAGGTCTGCCCTGATTGGGAAACCTGCTTAATGGGAGAACTGACCCTCTGAGTTTATTCTACTAATCTATGGGAAGTCTTCCATGTCACAACTCACTAGAATTACTTAAAAGACAAAAATTCTTTGGCTAATCATCACTTTAATTTTGTTCATTAATTATCTTGATTAAAGTCACTGACAGGGCTTTGTAGTAATCCTTCCTTACTTGAAAAAAATTAGAAGTATAATTATCACTCAGCAAATATCATAGCAATCCAAATGCATGTATTCGTTCACCATTCTTTGAACAGTTTCTTCCCTATACACTAAATTATTTTAAACTTGTCTACATCAAGTGTTGGAAAGATGAGCAGTGGCTTTTTGAATTGTGAATTGTATAAATATAGCATGGACTGGAGTCAGCAATAACTCTAAGGTCTTTGGTTTCTTTGGTGGCAACTTACTGGTTTTAAGAGATGACACATATGATTTATGTTTATACAGAAATGTCTATTATATGGCCCTCAACCAGTGGCAGGCTCCAAAAAAATTTACTACCACACTGTGGGAGTGGTATAGTAGGTGTGGCCAGGGAGAAAGCCCTGTGTTGCACCCAAATTAGGACTACTTTATTTCAAAACTTGGATGGGTGGGGCCAGCCAGAATTTCTGCTACCAGTTCTGGTGAACTGGTGCGATCCTGCTGATGCCCACCACTGCCCTCAACCATGATTTAGTTGTCTCAGGCAGGTCTGGCCATAGCATGAGTCCCAATCCCGCCCTGAGTCGGGTTCGCCTGACTGGGTGGCATAGAAATTTGAACAACAAACAAACAAACAAACAAACAAATCTCTCTTTCATGTCCTGATAAGAACATGGACTGCATTTAAGGATTCCAACCCACATCCTATTCAGCATCCTCCAGGTGATGTAGGGGAAACTGAGATCTTCAGCTATATCCACCTTTAATGTTATTCCTTGCCCAGTGAGCTCCTTCCTCCAATTTCTAATTTGGTTTTGCTCTTGTATACCTTCAGGAATATTTGTTCTTGCCATAAAGCTCTTTCTAGATCTGAGCCGGCAGATTTGCGGCTCATATCCGTTCAAAGGGTGTCAAGGATCATTCTCTTGTCCAGTTCTCTCAGCATCTGCTGCTACTTCTCTCCTGATCTTAGGTGGAGCAAAACCAACAAGAGGGTATATCTTCTCAAGTAGTGTAGGTTTAAGGCATCCTGTCACTATCCCACATGGCTTCATTAATAGCAATGTCAATTTCCTTTTGTGTGTATGGATGCATTTCATACTGGAGCAGCATACTCTGCTGCAAAGATACTCAGGGCCAAAACTGATGTGTGCAGTATGGATGGTTGAGTTCCCCATTTATAGTTTGTGAGTTTTCTGATGATGTTGTTCCCTGTACTGACTATGGCTTTGGTATTCAGGCAGTGCTACTTAAAAGAGAGTGTCCGGTCAAGCGTCACATCGAGGTATTTTGTGTTGAACAGTGCTGTAATCGATTCCCTTGCCATGTAACATTCAACTTAACCCTTGCCTCTTGGTTTTAAAGGTGGAAAGCACATACTTGAGTCTTGTTTGGATTAGGCTTCAAATGGTTGATGTCCTAATTCTTCAAGTGCTCCAGTAAGTGTTCCAGCTATATATGTATATAGGTCAATGAAAGCCACTCCCATAATTTCCTTTCTTTCAAAGTCATCGTCAATTTGTTGTGTAAGGTTAAGAATTTGACCACAACATGATCTGCCCAGTCTGAGGCCTGCTTGCTCCTTTATGATCTTTTCATCCATAAATTGGGAGATGTGATTATGAATAATCCACTCCAGTACCTTTACACTATAAAGATGGCAAAGGAGTGACACTGGACAGTAGCTTTTTGGGTCATCTGGGTCTTTGCCAGGTTTCAATAAAGCAACAACTCTAGCCTGTCTCCACAATTTAGGAACCTTAAATTCATATGTATGGTTGTTCATTACCTACAGGAGCCATTCCAAAGTGTGGGGACCAAACTGCTTTATCTGCTCTGTTCTTACGCCATCAATACCTACTGCTTTATTCGGTTTCATGCTGTTTATAGCTATCTCCAATTCAGATGCCACAAAGGGGCTATTAAAGGTTGAGAACTCCTGCCATAGTGCTTAGTGCACTCTCTCGGCCATTCACAAGTAAATTAGCATTTTGCCTCCAACATGCTAGGTACTCATTTTAATGACCTCTGAAGGATGGAAGGCTGAGTCAAACTTAAGCCCTGGTGATGACTGAACTCATAACCTTTTGGTTGCATTACAGGAGTTTAACCACTATGCCACAAGGGCTCTTCTCTCCTCTTTCATCTGAATCTAGTCCAGCTTTCATTTTCATATGTTCATACAGAAGACCGCTCTAACCAAAAAATAATTTCATTCATTCATTCATTCACTTTATTCTTGTATACCGCTTCACTTTACCTAAGCAAACTCTAAGCGGTTAACATTGGTGCATGCTGACTGTAATGCAGCCAGCAGCAGAAAAGTGAAAGATACAATAAAATAGATAAATAACACTTAGGACAATAAGCTGACACAATCAAACGAAACAGTCCAATGAACCAACATCATCTGGCAATGTTGTGGGCCAGAGGGTCGAGGCAACACGTCCCGGTGTCTTCGGGGCTGCGGCCGGTCTTTTATCCCTCTCCGGGGGAAGCAGGACCCGGAGAAGGGAGGGCGGGAGCCGAACTCCACCGCCCGACTGCCACAGCTGATGCCTGTTCGTCCTCTGACGATGTCGGGGCCAGAGGGTCGAAGCAGCGCATCCCGGCGTCTTCGGGGCTGCAGCCGGTCTTTTATCCCTCTCCGGGGGAAGCAGGACCCGGAGAAGGGAGGGTGGGAGCCGAACTCCACCGCCCGACCGCCACAGCTGATGCCTGTTCGTCCTCTGGCGATGTCAGGGCCAGAGGGTCGAGGCAACGCATCCCGGCGTCTTCGGGGCTGCGGCTGGTCTTTTATCCCTCTCCGGGGGAAGCAGGACCCGGAGAAGGGAGGGCGGGAGCCGAACTCCACCGCCCGACTGCCACAGCTGATGCCTGTTCGTCCTCTGACGATGTCGGGGCCAGAGGGTCGAGGCAGCGCATTTAGGGTGAAATGCTTACTTGTTTGACACGTTTGTCTTTAAGTAACCATCTGATCACTATATATTCTGTTAAAATGCTAGCTTCTTGTCCACAATGCAGGTTATGCATTAGGACCTGCCGACCTTCCAGGCATCACAATGCAGGTTAAGCATTGAACACAACACACACAACACTTTGTCAGTCTAGTTGTTTTGACATAGAAACGACTCTCTGCCCCTCTATATGAACATATTTGTGATATTTCAAGCCATTCCTGAACAGCTATTTTCCAAAAAGGAAGAAGAGCATTTAGGGAATTTGAAAATATTCTCAAACATCAGAGCCTCCTTTTAGCTCACGTCTAAGGAAAGCCCTTCTTTTTCCATTTTCAAAAATTTAACATACATCAAGTATTAGTGTTTTTAGAGGTCAAAAGTACTTCTACTGGTTTCAGGAAACTTTTCATTGACATGAACTTTATAGCACTAAGATCTACTCATTGTACATCCCCCTCCTCCTTGAACTTGAGTTGTTAGCCTGTGTAGTTAAAACTGTACCATACATCTGAGATAAAATTAATTAGTTGTGTGCACGTAGGGAATTTCAGAGGCTTGTAATCTAGCTTATACCCAGGCAGAAAATGATGGCAATAGCAACATTCATGGCACTGCAGGCAAAGAAATAGTAGAGAAGAGGAAATGTTATATTGCTTGATTTTCTCCTTTATTACAGTCTGCAGTAATCTCCAATTCAAAAATAAAACAAAATTGCACTTATCAGCTTGATTTGTTAGAAAGCATTAATTTGATTTTCTTTTTTATACTATCTACTTTTATGGCAAGGGTTTATATTGTAATATATATTTACTAACAAAACATGCACTATTATGAAAGCACATTTCTTGGGAGATATTAATCCTACCATTCTTCCTCTCTCTCTTGCTCTCATTTTCTCATTCTCCCTTGTCCACTCATCCCATTATTGTAAGGCTGATGTTTTCTATCAGCCAGAGTGTTGCTATCCACACAGTTAGCGTGGTAGTTTTGTGTACAGATATTAAGATGTCTGATCATCAGGAGACAAGGAGATACTGTTCTGGTGATTAGGTAAAGAACCGTAGATTTGTTATGTATTACATAGCATCATGTACTTGCAGAAGAGCCCTGATGGATCTGACCCAAGGGTTGTTTATTCCAGCATTCTATCTGATGGAAAGCTGCATCAGTAGGGCATGAGATCAAGAGCTCCATTCATCTCATGTTGACATCCTTGGCCAGAATCTTGTTCAAAGAGCTGCAACAGCAGAAGCTATTGTGATGATCTGGTGATGTACAGGTTGTGTGCCTCGTTGCATGTGACTCACCAAATTAACATGGCACTTCTGTTGTTGAACTCATGTGTGTTGTTGAACTCATGTGTGCACACAAAGATTGAACAGGGTAAGGAGCCATGAATTTATCTAAATTGCTTTTCAAGTTCTCCAAGCTGGCAACTATCCTGTGGCAGTGAATTCCACAGTTTAACTGCATCTTGTGTAAAGATGTGCTATGTGCACTCTGGTGTCTAGTCATGCCTGCCACATGACCACGGAAATATCTGCAGAAGCAAACAGCTCTGGCTCTTTGGCTTTGAAACAGAGATGAGCACTGAACCCTAAAGTCGGATACGACTAGCTTTTGAGCATGGGAAACCTTTACCTTTATCTATGTAAAGTGCTTTCTCCTGTCTGTCCTGAATCTCCCATCATTCACTTTTAGTAGATGACATGAGCTCCATTTTTATGAAGAAGCGAGAAAAGCTTCTCATTATCCACACTTTCCTCTTCTCCACCATAACACCAGTCAGATGATCAATAGTAATTAATCTTAACCATTGAGTAGATAAAGCAGGCTAGCCCTTCCCTCCTCTTCCTTAGCTCTTAGTTTTTGCCTGTGGAAGCTCTCCATGCAACTACAAAACCTGAAAAATCAGGGTTGACAGGTACAAGGCCAAGTCTGGCCAGGTTATCCTGCTATGGTAAGAGTAAATCATATCTCCAATGACTCAACACTGATTGTCAGGTGATGGTTAACTAACCTGTCAACTCTGAGGAAGTTCACAGGAAAAGGTGATGGTCCTCAAGTAGATTAAATCCCATTTGATGCCATCTTGATGAAGACCAGCAGTTTCATTGATACTGGCCTGAAGTCAATTAAAACTTTGTGTCAAAAGGGCTCAGGACCAGAAAGTGACTCACAGAACTGGATCAGTGGTACAGGTATCACACTGTGATGCGGAAGACAAATGAAAGACCACTGCATTATATTCTTCCTAGGACAATCTTCATGGCTGATTGCCATGATGATAGCCAATTTTTAGAATTGAATATGGTACTTGAAGAAGCACATGGATATACTTGAGGTGTAGAAGCTGTTCACTTCTTCAAACTTAGCTCTCCACATGTGAAAGCTAGGATGGATGGGACAGGACGATCCTGCTCCCTATGTTTGCCCTTTTACCGAATGCCTATATGAGATTTATGTCCTTTATGGTTGCCTGAGGCTATGTTTTAGAAAGGCACCAGCATGCTTGGAACACTGTTTACCTTCCCACCAACGTGGTACCTATTTATATACTTGCAATTTATTGCTTTCGAAGTGCTAGTTTGGCAGGAGTTGAGACAGAGATGAGAGCTCACTCCATCATGCAGCACTTGGGTCTCGAACTGCTGTCCTGCCGACATTCCAGTCATCAAGTTCAGCATCTTAACTACTAAGCTCTTGCAGTCCCCATTTAGACCTCATATCATGTGCCTAATAGTTGAGTCTTCATCAGATGAAGATTACTGAAGTTTTCATCAGCACCACAAAGCAGTCTATCTTGGGTCCTACTAGCAACCAGTCTCCAGAACAAGCAAAATCCATATTGCTCAGTTACCCCTGTGGAGGGAAGTGAAACTGACAGTAGAAGGTCTTCTCCAAAAGCCCTCCATTGACAAACTGACTGGATGTCAGAAATCTGCTTCTGCACTCCTTCTCCCACACCCTAAGCTTTTGTCAATCCTCTTCACAGTTCTTATTCTTCGCCCTTTAGCATAATGAGAGCACTACTCTAACCTGGCTGATTAAAAATTATGCCTCCCTTTGCTCAGTGCACAGAGGGTGCCTGAGGAGACTACAGAACATCTTCACTGAGCAAGCATAGGAATGAACTGGGGAGCAAAGCAAGGAAGGAGAATAAGAGATGCAGCAGCAAGCCTGTTTGTTTTTTTTTAAATGCATAGGACAAGTTTTTTTTCTTAAAAGGGAGAAGCTAAGAAGTGAGGTGCATTCTCTTCTTCTGACAATGCTATGGGACTGTGTCACTTGCCCAAGGCCACGCAGATAGACACTTGTTCAAGGCAACATGGTGAAGAATTGAAGTTTTGACACTAGAAACTAGGTTGCTCCAACTCAGTGAGCTATTTAATGAGTTAATTATGTAACACCTACACCTATGGGCCGGGGGCCGGGTGTGGCCCACTGCACCATTTCATGTTCCCCTCCTCACCTCCTCCACTCCCGGAAGTGCCATGTGAGGCAGACAGGGCAAAATGTCTGTCTGGCCCCCAAAGCTGTTTGAGGGAGCAGGCCTCGGCTTGAAAAGGTTGAAAACCCCTGACCTATGCAGATGTCTTTCCAGTAGTCTATCGTATCCTTAAAGTTGTCTTCACTGCTAGATTTCAAAGAAATCTATTTTTCTTCTATGAACATTCATCACTATCTTGCTTTCATAATCATAATAAATGTTTAAGCTATAATTCTATTCAACCTTTTCTGAGAGCAAGTACTCTGAGTAAATATATAGCTTTAGTTTAGCTATCTGGCTGAAAAACCAGAGGGTGGGAGTTTGATTTCCCACTCTTCCTCTAGAAAAGAGCCAGCCTGTGTAGCCATGGTCAATCTGCATAGTCCTGGGGTACCCCCCCTCCAAGAAATGGTAAACTGTTTTTGTGTATTCTTGACCAAGAAAACCTTGAAAGGATTGCCCTAAATCAGCTTGACAGCATGCATTTCTTATTATTGGATGGAATACAGGCTAGAGACAACTAAAATCCTAATATTAACATGCCAATAAATATGGAAAATAACTCAATAATACAGTGGCGCACAGAGTGGAAACTTTGAATTAAATATACAGTACTTTCAATCCTAAAGAAAGCAGTGGCTAAATAGTGGGTTAACTATAGAATCAGTACAACAAGCAAAATACTTCTCAAGTTTTCATAGACTTTTTACCATATTTGCATTTTTTATAAAATGTTATCCTCCCCCCCCCCCCAGGCTAGATTTGTGGAGGAGTTTGACCAGGTTACCCTGCTATGGTAATAGAGTAGATCATACTGCCAGTGACTCAACACAGAGCATCAGGTGGTGGTTAACTAACCTGACAACCCTGAGGACTTGGCAAAGTCCACAGGGAAGGATGATGGTCCCCAAGTGATGGTCCCCACTTGAATCCATCTTGATGGAGGGCAGCAGCTTCATCAATATTGGCCTCGGGCTGAGGAGGACTTTGCATGCCAAAAGTGCTCACGATCAGAAAGTGGAGATGGACCAGTGGTATGGGTGTCACACTGTGTTGTGGAAGGGATATGAAAGGCCATGGCATTATATTTGCAGGATAGCCAATATTCAGAATCAGATATGGCACAAGAAGAAAAAGAAGATTTGTGGGCTATGGAAAGTTTTTATTTCTCAATCTTTCAAGCAAACATTACTAAATGCTGGAAACATGGTTAACTTTCACTAGTGAGGTTGTGGAAGATTAGGGAGCAAATGCAGGATTTCTTAAAGGACTAACCACTGTATTTTGTCTGGGATGCATTGATTTCCCACTAATCTCCTGTGTTTTGTGCCATCATTTTATTGTTACTACCCAATGTTTATGTACTATGACATGACTGAATTGTAAAATTACTTGCACTTGTGAATGGCATGATGTGATCTCTGGTCACATCTCTTACCCACTGGGGCACATATTAAAGTTCATTTTCAGCACTAACAATTGGATTTAGGCCATTTTATTTCTCTAGTGTTTCCAGTGTCTAACCATATCTCACATAGAATAACAGGAGAAATGCACCCTCATATAACATTAATCATTATAGCCTGGGTTGTGGGCAATAAACTGCTGGAAATAGATTTCATCTTCACTTCCTATGCACCATAGCCTCCACACTGTAATGCATATTTAAGCTTGTGGAGGCACAACAGGGAACCCCACCCTCCCCAAATTATTTTTGGGCTAGAGTGGTCTTCTGTGAGCTCCAGTAATATGCTTTCAAGATAAAAGTATGGAATCAATTTTGAATTTGCTATGCTTGAATAACAAATTCAATGTATTGCATTAGCACATCTTTGCAGATTCCATGATAAAGAATACAGCACAATACAAGAAGATATAAGAACATTTGAATTAAACTTCTGTTCAGATTTAAAAATTCTAAGATCCAAAATACATCATACATATCTGAATGTAAACATTGATACAGTTAGTAAACTTAAACATAAAATAATAAATCAGTGACAAAGGACTGACTAGCAATAATTTACTGGGTATTGATAATCTAGATGTCATCTTGGTTAGCAGCAGAGGGTGCACTAAACTTTGGCATTTGAAATGTGACAAATTTGTCCTAATCTGAAAGTTTGTGTTGGTTACATCTTCCAGGGAATTGTTCCAAAATAGACCTTAGCAGTCTTGCATGCTCTGCTGTGAACAAGAGACAGTAAGACATGACATGTACCAAATTTTCAATTGATTTTTGATCACAGGAACAACTCTTTCAGTATATGGAAATCCTTTGTACCAGCCTTCTAAGGCAGCAAGTGGCAGCCATAGTTAGACATGCCATAGTAAAGGCTTTTCTGTGATCAAAACCCATGTGACCAGGAAAAAAAAGATAGAAAGGCCAAGGGTAGTGAAGAGATCTTTTTGTAAAAGGATACAATTCTTCAGGTGCCTAATGAACATATATCTGTTTGAACACAGAGATCTAACAGTCTTTGCTTTACATCACTGAGATACCTCAGTGCTTCACATACCATTCTGAAAAATCAAGATTGGGTACACAGAAAGAGCCTCCTTAAAGATTGTGGTGTTTTTGATCCACAATTGGCCGTACCCTGGTAACAGCAACTTTGTGTTGCCAGTGAATCTTTCCCACACTAGGTCAGGTGAAGGAAACTGCAGAATGAACTCAGCAAAAGGTGCCTTCATTTTGGCAGTTTCACATCTGGCCTAGACACAGAAGAAGAAGAAGCAACAAGATTTATTTCAATGATTTTCCATTACCCCCGTGCCCATCAAATCATTTCATTTTCATGTCAGAGATTACTCTGGCTTGAAAGGATTTTTGCAGGGTATGCCCAAATGAGACTCCTTTCATGTCTCCCATTGTGCAGCTCTCAGGAATCAAACCATTCTTTCCAAACTCCTAGCCTAGCGCCTTAACCACTAAGCCACCGGGGATCTACCCATTAAATAAAGAGGCAAGATACAGTTACTTTGGTATTTAAACTTGAGCCACATTTATTAAAATGTATTGAAACCCCTGATACTGAGAGGTAGTGCATAAAACTGGTACCAGAGCAGGAGAACATCATCTTCCCCTCTCTAGCCCATATGGGTGAATCCCTTGTCTCTGTTCCGCTACTGCCCAGGCCAGCTGAGTCAGGGAGACACTTCCTTGGACATTTATGACTCTATTCACATGAACAGATGTTGGTGTCAGTGGACACAAGCTGTCTACAAGTCTGGTTGCAAGAATCAAATGCTTGTCTTAATGAGTCAAGTTTGCCCTAGACGAGAGTGCATTGCTGAAAGATATGGTTAACACTATCAACAATGAGGAAAGATTTCTCTGATATTAAGCCCAGCAAGCTTCCTTTCAGCAACCCTGATTAACTTCTGCATTCTAAAGGAGATTTCTGTCTGGAATATCTGGTGCCAATTTGGGACTTAAGGACTCAGTCAGTGACTGCAATTCTTTATTAGGAAGATAAATTTCATCTGTCATGCTTTGGTTTTCTAGCCATATGTCTAGGACTTTGTATCAATTTGAGCAAGTAAGTTCAGAGAGATTACTCACCAAGTTCTTCTGTGGTATCAGGTCATCAATTCTTAGTTGTTTAAGAAGCATTGATGGAGAATGTGAGTTGGATTTTGCTGTTGGTCTGTTTTTTTCTCTTCCATATGCTCTGTGGTTGCAGTTAGATTCTCTGAATAAATTTACTCACAGGAGTATTCCAGGAAAGTAAATTAGATGGAAGAAGAGAAAAGAAAATGCTCCAAGCAAATATGGCCCATTACAACAGACATTAAAACAAACCTAGTATAACGCCTAAATGCAACTGTTCATAAACCACCATCTTGGCTAATCCCTTGTTGCTTCACTCAAAATAACTGCCTCTTGTGAGAGTTTAGTGTTATCTGGCAAAGGTTATTCTTCCCCTGCTGCTTCTAGCAGAGAGAGGAATTTGAAATTAAAGTTATCACCAAGCTACAGTATAAGCACCTCAATCTAACCCATCTACACATTTTCCAACCTGGCTGGCACATGGTATCAGAGCTTGAGTCAAAGTGGTTGCACTTCAATTTTTTATGTTCCTGACTCCACTTAAGGTGTTATCCGATAGTGATTTATCTCACATTTCAGATCACCTTTGGCACAGCTGCTCTATCTTTTTCAGTGACTACATTATGTACAGTTTCAGTCTGTTGTGGATGGCAATGATTTCGCCAAGGAAAATGGCTGGCTGCAGGGCCCTGGAAGTAAGGCAGAGAGAAGACAGGCAGTGTGCCAGCAAAACAGGACCTTAGCAAGCTCAGAAGGTTCATGAAGAAAAGAGCTCTTCCAAAAGTGTGTGTGTGTGTGTGTGTGTGTGTGTGTGTTTCTGTGTTTGCATGTGCATGAAACAGCTGGATCTACTTTTCTTAACTAAGTGCAAAAATGGGAAACCAAGCATGCAGCACCAGTGGAGGCCCATGAAATATGTGGTGATGTGATTCTTCCAGGAGAAGAATTGACACTACAGGAAGCTCTACTTATTCTAGAGATTTCTCCTCTTTTTCCAGTAAGAGGAATGGGCTGAATAGGGTTGCTTTGAGATGTAAATGCAAGGTTTGATCTAAATAGCATATTGGACTTTGAAGCAACCCTATTTAGCCCAATCTAGCCTGGGATAATTTGACTAAGCCAGTGGTGGTGAACCTATGGCACATGTGTCAGAGGTGGCATGCAGAGACCTCCCTGTTGGCACCTGCACTGTCCAGGGGAAGCCCCACCCCATCCAGCTGGCTGGCACCAATGACAGCACTGCTTCCCCACCCCCTCTCCCTCCACCAATGGAGAGGAGAGAGTGGAGGTTGGAATTGTTCTTCTAAAGATTTCAGAAGGCAGCATTTTCCCATTATACTCTTTGCTTCTTTTAATCATTTTGTTATTGTTTTATGGCAAAAAGTGGGGAAAAATCTCAAGAGCCTCCTGAGAAGAGTGAAAGAGGAGAGTCAAAAGTTGGGTTCAAATGCAACATCATAAAAACATCATAAAAACATCATAAAAAAAACAAAAATAAAACACAAAAAACCAAGATCATAGCATCTGGCCCCATCACTTCCTGACAAAAAGAAGGGGAAGCAGTGGAAGAAGTAACAGACTTTACCATGGTGGTAAACCTTGGCACTACAGCTGTTTTTGGACTTCAATTACCAGAAGCTCAAGTCAGTATACCTGCTGGTCAGGGCTTCTGGGAATTGAAGTCCAAGAACAGCTGGAGTGTCAAAGTTCTCCACCATGGGTCCAAGGTCACACAAAAATTCAGCATAGTTAAGGGGGTGGGCTTCCCAGTAGTAATTTATGGCTGTGAGAGCTGGACCATAAGAAAGGCTGAGCAAAGAAGAATAAACGCCTTTGAACTGTGGTTCTGGAGAAGACTTTTGTGACCCTTGCACTGCAAGGAGATCACATCAGTCAATCCTAAAGGAAATTAACCCTGACTGCTCATAGGAAGGACAAATACTGAAGCTGAACCTTAAATACATTGGCCTACAAATGAGAAGAGAGGACTCACCCGAGAAGGTCCTGATGCTAGGGAAGATTGAAGTCAAAAGGAGAAAGTGGTAGCAGAGGATATAATAATAATTTCATGTCAGATATTATTCTGGGTTGAAAGGATTTTTGCGGGAGAAACTCCACTCAGGGGATGCCCAAATGTGGTTCCTTTCATGTCCCAAAGAGCTGGGACAGAAATGGGCACTCAACAAGGTGAGTTTCTTAACCACTAAGCCACCACAGCCCCTTGTAGCAGAGGATGAGATGGTTAGATAGCATCATTGACATGGTGGGCATAGATCTGGGTGGACTGCAGAGGATGGCAGATGACAGAGTATCCTGGTGTGCAGTGGTCCATGGGGTCATGAAGGGTCAGACCCGACCATGCAACTAAACAACAAAAACAATTGTTGTATATATGTACAGCACATGAACTTTTAAGAAAAATGAGTTATAAACGACAGCATTTAAGGGAATCTTTTAAAAAAAATAATCCTTAAATTTTGCCAATTGACTGAAGGCCAAATTGAAGATGAATTACTTTGTTTATCTTTAAAAATTGAGGAGCTAAGATCTAACACATCCCAAGATAAAGAAAATCTGTTCAGTCAAAATTTTGGAGTGAGTCAAGCTCACCTGCTCCCTGTAGCTTTTCCTTTGCCTGTTGATGGCTAAGCAACAATACATTGTTAGATTGCTATTTATTTATTTTTGTAGGGGTATCACCACTAGTGCTTGCAAAGGGCTATCTCCTATGATGCAGCCCTTCCAGAGCCCAATGAACAGTAAACCAGTTATGTAGGAAATGCTCTGTGGGCACATGTTGGTGAGAAATTCTGGGAATTTTGCTCCAAACACTTTCTGTTTTGGAGTAGGAATGATAATAAATTTCTTAACAAGTAAACCACGTAAAATCAATTTCACTATGGAAAACATAAATATTATCTGGTGTCTTGTAGTTTGTGCTCGGACTAAATGGATACCATTTTATGTCAATTGTGCAGACTTACATTATTTAAGATGGAGGAACTAATGTTTCTAACCTCCCAGTCTGTCTATGAAATCTAAAAAAGTCACAATCTTTTCTGCTGCCACTTCTCTTCTCCATTGTGTTCTGGAACAAATTGTGAAATGTTCTTGTTGTTACATGCCATCAAGTCACCTCTGACGTATGGTGAGAGATGTCACGTCCCAGTAGGGTGAGATTGGGGTCGGTGAGATGGTGTCAGCACCTGCCAAAATTCTTTTCCCTAGGATGAGAGCTATTTCGATGCCTACAGCTCCAAACTCCAGCGCTGTAACTAGTGTGTTACACCTGCCTGGGTCAGCCTCTCTCCATCCAGGTCACGATTCTCCAAAATGTTGAGCCATGTAAGGTTTGTGTGTGCAGAAGCATTGAAAATAGTTTGGTAAAATAGTGGGTAAGCAAATCCCCAAATTCCTTGGAAATAAGACCTAGGGTGGGCTTAACGTTTATTTGAATAATAAGAGCAATGTTCATCAGGCAATATATTGCTTCAATAAGCAAAACATAGCAAAATTTAAGAATAACATCTGGTTCAGCAAAACCAAAATGAAATATCCCATTCCTTTAGGTCTTCCTCACTTTCTGCCATTAGGGTAGTATCATCTGCATATCTCAAATTGTTGATCTTTTAATGATGTTTTAAATGTCCGTTTAATGTTGATGTTTTTAATGTATATCAGTGTCATCATTGTTTCTCTCCAGAGATAGTTTAGGCTTAGTTTGCTCTACGACTCATTTGTTCATCTTTCTGGCAATTCTGTTTCTTCTCTTCTCTTACTATTTATTTTGGACATTTCAAATGATGAAAGGAGAATATTTCTGAATGTTTTTAGTTTTTAAATATAATTCTGCACATTGCTTATGCCTTTCTGGTTAGCCTTTAAACATATAGACTTAATATGGAGTCTAGAATGTATTATCTGCCAATGTGCCTATTACTGCTTTTCCATCCAAAAGGAATATTGTCATCTAAAAATAATGGTGATAAAACAGTCATACACTTAAACATATTAATTCACTGAAATATGTGTAACTTGAAACTGAGAGGTCAGTGTATGAGAGAAGCCTATAGCAACTCTACTAGAAAATTATCCTCATTACTATCCAATATATTTGCTCAGATTTTCTTTCAGGATTATAGTTTGTCAGTTATGTTTACCTACTTCTAACACTATTTGCATGTTTACATGATGCAAAAATATGTACATATTTTAGTGAAGTTATGATTTATTTATTTATAGTTCAAATTTCTATGCTGCCCAATCAGGTGAACCCGACTCAGGGCAGCTTACAACAGGTCAAAAACATATTTTAAAAATTAAAACCTCTAACCTACCCCCTCACCAACCTCCCATTCATATTAAAAACTAACCACATTAAAACTGCCCACATTAAAAAGGTGGGAGGCTTTATTTTATAAGCCAACAGGCAGGGGCCATTCTTCCATCCGGGGCCCACACCTGCTCCGCCAACCAGGTTATTAGTTCTTTTCTGAAAGGCAGCAGCTCCATCTGCTCCCACAACTCTATTGGCAGGAGGTTCCACAAGGCCAGTGCGGACACTGAAAAGGCCCTCCTTCATGTGCCAGAGAGATGGACCCCTCTGGCAGATGGAACAATTAGAGAGCCCCTTCAGTCCACTCTGGTTGGACAGGCAGATACTCTTGGGATGATGCGGTCTCTTAGGTAACCTGGCCCACTACCATGAAGGACTTTAAAGGTCAATACCAGCACCTTGAATTGCACCACCTTCTCCAATACTTTCCCTAAAAAGGGGAGGTTGGAGACTGGCCTATAATTGGCTGGAACTGCTGGGTCGAGATATTGTTTTTTCAGGAGGGGGCACACCAGAGCATGTTTTAAAGGAGCAGGAAACAACCCCTCCCATAGTGAAGCATTTATTATAGCCCCGACCCAGCCTCCCATCACCCCCTTGGAGGCTTTCACCAACCAGGTGGGACATGGATCCAAAGGGCAGGAGGTGGTGCGAACAGCTGCAAGAAGCCTGTCCACTTCCTCAGGGACAACTGGATCGAACTGATCCCAGATAACACAGCCAGACTGAACCCTGGTCCCCTCCCAACCCTCCCTATCCACGCCGGGAATGAACCCTAAGCAAATCTGAGCAATTTTCTCCACCATATAGTCTGCAAAAACCTCAGCTGAACTCTGCCAACCAGGCACTGGCCCCTCCATGCAAAGGAGAGACCTGGTAACCCAAAATAGAATGGCTGGGTGATTATCCATGGAGGCAATGAGGACGGTGAAGTATTGCTGCTTCACCATCCCCATCGCCACCATGTAGATCTTTATTGCAGCCCTAGCCAGTGTCCAGATGGAATCACTCTGGGTCTTCACCCAGCGGCGCTCTCGGCATCTCTTTGCCCGCTTAAGCTCCCATAGTTCTTCTGTGAACCACGGGGAAGATCGAATCCCACAGGCTCGGGACTTATATTAATTTTTTATTTCCAAAAGTTTCAATGGATTTATTAATTACGAGGGCAAACAGGAGGGGCTCTATGGTGGTTCCATCAGTGAAAGAAGTACATCTTACTGGGACCAGGAAGAGAGCCTTCCCCATGTCTGCCCCAGCCCTGTGGAACCTCCTACCACCAGAATTGCCTCTCCAGTCGGAATTACTCCATTTCAGGAAGATGCTTAAAACCTGGCTATGCCAGCGGGTGTGGGGCACATCTGACTCCACTTCTCAATCCCGCTGGCTTGTCTAGCCTGCATGAGGGATCTTGCCTATCCTGGGTATCCTGTTTTATTGTGGGTGGAGGAAGGGTATGCGTAGTATTTTATGATAAGTGTTAGTTTTTATGTGTTTTAACTTTGATTTTAGTAATGTTTTTACTTGTAATGTTTTTAACTGTTGTGTGCATTGTGTTTCTCTTCTGTTGTTTGGCCACCCTGAGTGGTGTTTACACCAGGTGGGCTGGGTACAAATAAATAAAAAAATAAATTTTCATTTCCAAAATGTTCAATGGATTTATTAATAAATAAAGATAAAAATATATATGCAAATCTGGAATTCCTTTAACTATATTTGACATTTCATCAATTAACTGAAGAGTAGTGAATTTTAATTTATATTAAGAACAATAATAGCCATCTGTTTTAAGTTAGTCACAGATGCTTGCAGATGTTCCAGTCTATGGTTTGCTTAATATGGTGCCAACCTATGAATGAGAACCTTATCCCACACCAGTGATGAGCAGAGGCACTCTTGTGGAACTATAATAATTTTTATTTATTTATTTTGGCACAGGAATGAACACAGTTTGAGTACTTTCTTTTTACTATTGTTTGCTGTCAATATCCATACATTGACTGTGGTGGCTCAGTGGTTAAGAAGCTCACTTTGTTAACTGGAAGGTCGGCAAGTCAGCAGTTCAAGACCATGGTACTGCATGATGGAATGAGCGCCCATCTCTGACCCAGCTCCTGCCAACCTAGCAGATTGAAAGCAATAAATTGCAACTAGATAAATAGGGACCACTTTGGTGGGAAAAGAGCTTGGGGACATGAAAGGAGCCTCATTCAGGCATCCCCTGACCAGAGTTTCTCCAGCAAAAAAACATTTCGATCCAGAATAATTTATAACACAAAATTATTCTATTATCATAAATTTTATGTATATGCAATTTCTTTCTCTGTATTCTGTTCAGAAATAAAGTGTGGGGCTAATCAATGTAGGAATTAAGTAATGTAGGAATTAATTAATTCCCTTGGAGGGGTGGGAGGCCACATGAAATGGCACTGTGGGCTGGATCTGGCCCATGGGCCTTAGTTTGGGAACCTCTGCTTTAGCCAGTGGGTGAGTGGGTTGGTGGGTGGTCGAGTGAGGGTTTTAATCTGTTTGGTTATATTTTACTGTATTTTATCTATTTTTACTGTTGTGCGCCGCCCTGAGTCGGGTTTCCCCGAGGTGGCAGCATAAAAATCTAAGAATAAATAAATAAATAAAATAAAAAGTACACCATGAGAGTGGTTAGAATCCAATTACAAAAGTGCCTTCCAAAAAAGATCTCCTCCAAAGGAAAGCTGTAATAATAGTATCATTTGTACTTCACATGCAGCACTGAAAATTTTGTGCCACCTGTCACTGCTTGTGTTGTATGTGCATTTGTTACAACAGTCAATGTGTTTATGCTTCAGGAACCAGAAACAGTACACACCAGTGGCCATTTAAGAAAAGTGGCTTTTCACTGAGCAATTCACAAGTCAGCCTGAAAGGACAGTTCCTGAAAGAGAGTAATTCATCCATTTAAAAAAAAAAAATCCTAGAGCTACAGAAATCATGTCACTCAAGTGTATTAAATAAGACATGAGGTGTACCAGGGATGTGGGCAATGTAAGAAGCTTTGTTTTCACATGCAGGAAAGGGGAGCTTTTCCCTTCTGCTTATGGATATGAGGCCTGTCTCTCTTCTTGTTTCCACCAAGTCTCCAATTAGCTAGATGCAGAACTTGGACTGTTTTGGAATTTCAGAATCCAGCCAAGAAGCTGTAGTACAAAAAAGAAAAAAAAAAGAAAAAAATCCAATCTGTTGTGCTACAATACTGGGTATCATGGAAATTCTGCAGAATTTCTCTGTTTTCCTTTTGTTATTTTACTTATTAGCTATAGCAATTGCACTTATATACTGCCCCATAGTGCTTAGTACTTTCTCTAGGCCAGGGGTGCCCAAACTATGGCCCACGGGCTGGATCCAGCCCCCTGATGACAATTCATCCAGCCCACAAAGCCCTTGTCACTCCCAGAAGTGGAAGTAAAACACGCCCGAGTCAACCCTGAGTGTCAGGTGGCAGTTAACTAACCTGACTTCCTAAAGGGGCCAATGGCTATGGGCAGATGAGCCCCTTTGGTGGGGGTGATGGTCCCTCTCAGTGGAGGAAATGCCACTGGAAACCATCATATGGGGCCCAAAGGCAAAATGAGCGGAGGAGGAACTCTGATTCCCGATGGTCATGGAGTCGGAAGGCTGTGGCGGTAAATTGCAGTCCCGGTGTTAAATCCTGCATGTATCATTTCATATGTCCTGCAGGAGGTGGCTCCATGATCATAGTATGTGGGTCACTTCATTGCAAGCTGGGATCCACCTTAAACAAATTCATGTCAATGACATTTTTCCTGCTTCAGGAAAAAATGCATTCTTGGATACGAGTTGCAGTCGACGACGACAATCATTCTCATCAACAGAATGATAGAAACTCTATCAAGATATTAGTAAATGCCACACCATCATCACTGGTGAGAAGAAGAAGATTTAAATTCCTAATTATTGCATGCAATGACAAGATAAATGGTGATTTTGCTTTGTTTTGCATTGATGTCATCAGCCACAGGCTTTCCTATTCTATCCCCTTCCCCAAGACTCCCTTAGGATTCCTTTTGACCTAGGGAAGTCTTTAAGAGCCTCAGGTCAGGGGAGTTTTAATGCCTGAAAATATCCTCTCAATGTCCTGATCCCAGTAGAAGGATCATCAGTCATAATTTATAGGCATTAAAGGCTTCCCTCCATACTTGAGGTTTCCAAAGGCTTTCACATATCAAAAGGGCTCCAGAGGGTAGAATAGGAACCTTTTAAGGAGTGATAAAAACCTATGTCTGATGGTATCCTCTGTAAAGATTCCATGTGGGTGAAATCACTTTTATGTTATTTACCTGTTAGTTAAGTACGATTTTGCTTAGATATGCTAGCACTGCTTTTATTTTCTTTCTATGAGTTATGTCACTTAGCCTAACTGAAGCCATTTTAAAAGGCACACTGCACCATTTTCCTAAGACAATGGAAAATCACCTCTTGTTCTTTCCTCAAGGCCAAGGTCTGGGAAGCGACCCAAGAGGTGGACTTCTCTCAGGAGAAGAGATGCGATCTGTGATAACTAGCCATCTGGTATCTTTGATCTACGTATGAAACTGTCACTTTGACAAGTCAATTAGCACTTTCCCAGGCCAGTTTCTCATGGAGAAAGGTATAAAAACCTACCCAATTTCTAGGGGGGAAATTCTTGGAGGTTATTCTCCATTGCTAGGAGAACCCTTGTCGTTTGTCATCTTGATGGGCCTCGATCCATACCATCTCGTATGGGGCGGCCAAGACTGCCGCTGCTTACTTTAGGCAAGTGGTAGCTTATGCAAGCGCGGCGCCAAAATGGCCGCCGTGCTCTTTGCGGGCCCCCCCCCCACAGGACGAAGAATCCGGGTAGTTTAGGGCGTGGCCAGCTCCCTTATAAAAGGGGTGGCCACGAGGCAGCCGTGCTGCCATTTTAGCTAAAGCGACGGAGCGGAGAAGTTTTTCCCCTGTGTCTCCGTCGCTCCTTACCTTGCGGGAAGCCTTTTGGCGGCGAATCTTCTTTTCGGCTTCCCTCTCCTGCAATTGAGATGCCTTCGAAGAAGAAGGCAGCTTCGAGTGCGGCTCGAGCTGTGAGGAGGCGCAACCCGGGTCGGAGGACCACGGTGGCACCTCCCCAGCAGCCGCCTGTCCAGGCCCCCGCCGGGGCCGGCGGAATGGGGTCCATCGCCCCTTGGCCGGACGCGGGGGATCGAAATGCGGGCGCGGCAGGGGCTCTGGCCCGCGGCCCGCGAGCGGTGGACACCGCTACTCTCTCTGCCCATCCTGTTGGGCCTGCCTCTCTTCCTCCTGGGCCTTCTAGCCTGGGCGGGTGGTGTGGTCCCCTACCTTGGCAGGTTCCTACACCGACCCTACCGGGCTTCGGTGTTGGGCAATGGCCCTATTCGGGTCCTGGGGTACAGGGACCTGTACCCGCGCCTGGACTTGGCGGGCCGGCCGGCTCTTGGCCCCAGATCGACGTGCAGGCCTTACTGGCCCGCCTTGCAGCCCTCGAAGCGTCTTTAGCTCGGGCCAGCCAGGCTGGGGCTCCCTTTGGCGTCCCTTTCGCGGCGCCGTCGGCGGGAGGACAACAGGTGGCGGGCAGGGTTGAGCTGCCTCAGGCGGGTGGCGTGGCTTCGGCCACTGCCCCGCAGCTCCCCAGCCAGCAGACGAGTGCAGGTCAGGCCCCGATGATGAGCTCTACGTCGGTCGTGAGCTCCGACGCCCCCAGTGGGCCGGAACCCCCGGTGGGGGCGGCCCACGGGGGTGCAGCATGTGAGTATACGGTACAAGCCAGTACACCTGCACACATTGCTTCTATGGGGGGAGCTTTTCAATGGCCTTGGCCTCGCTCAGGTGGTGCGGTGGCACAGCAGCCGGCACCCCACTCGGCGACAGTAACTGCCACCCAGGGCAACGGGGTGGGTAGTTTTTCTTTCACTGCGGGGAATGTACTGGGGGTGGCTGGGTTAGCTCAGGCCCCTTTCCCGGTGTCTGTGGTGCCTTTTTCGGCCTTACCAACTGCGGGATACTCCTTGCCACTGGGTGACCACTTGGCACAGGCCACCAAGGAAAAGATTTGGCGGGGGGAGTATGTAGGTATCTTCTCACTCCTGAACAGAGAGCCCACCAAGGAGGAAAGGGAGGGACAGGATGAGAAGGATAAGGAGCAGGCACGTCGTCGTAAGCCGCCACGTACCTGGGCCAACTGGCTGCCGGCTTATTTAATTTACATGGCAGTGTATCTGAGGGCACGGCCGGAGTTGGCTATTCCGATGGTCCAATATTTGGACAACATATACAGGGCAATGGTTGATTTCCCGGGCCCTTCGTGGCTGGCTTATGACGAGGAATTCCGTATGCGGATTCCCCTCCACCCGGAGATGAGGTGGGACGAGCCGTGCCAGAGGCTTTCGCTTCTGTACATGATGCCCTCGTGCCCCGCGCCAGGGGACAGATACCATTGCGGACATGCGGTCCAGCGAGCTGTCCCAGCACAGGTTACCCGCCAAGTGGCGGGGCAGGGGGTTCCAGCCCGCCTGCTGTGCTGGACTTTCTCGTCCAATGGTTCCTGTAATAAGAAGAATTGCAAATACAGGCATGAGTGTCCCACCTGTTCGGGCCCCCACGCAGCCTCCGCCTGTCCCAGGCCTGGGGGGACACGGGGCAGAGGGAGGGGCGGACAGTGGGCTGGCAAGGCTGCCACAGATGGAGCTGGTTCACCAAAAGGCCCCCTCCCCAATTAAGGTGGACATGTTGGAGCGTTGGCTCACAGTGTACCCGAAGGGGGAGGATGGGGAGTATCTCCTTCAAGGCTTTAAGTACGGGTTCCGCATCCCTTTCATGGGTGATAGGTCCCCTCAGGATGCCCCCAATCTTTTGTCCCTCAAGGGGAGGGAGGAGGTAGCTGCTGCCAGTATTAGGAAGGAGTTAGATGCGGGCAGGGTCGCTGGCCCTTTCCCTTCACCCCCGTTTCCCAACCTTAAGGTGTCGCCCCTAGGCTTGGTTCCCAAAAAGTCTCAAGGCGAGTTTCGCCTTATTCATCATTTATCCTACCCAGCCGGCCGGTCGGTCAATGATGCTATCCCTGATGACCTTTGTTCAGTCAGGTATACGTCTTTTGACCACGCGCTGCGCATGGTGCGCTCGTGTGGCCCGGGTGCCCTGCTGGCCAAGTGCGACATTAAGTCGGCCTTTCGCCTCCTGCCGGTGCATCCGGGTGACTTTGAGTTGCTGGGTTTCAAATTCCGGGGCGAATATTATTTTGATAAGGCCATGCCTTTTGGCTGTTCCATATCATGCTCGGCCTTTGAGCGTTTTAGTACCTTCTTAGAGTGGGCTTTCGTCCGCAGGTCAGGGTCCCGGTCTGTAGCCCATTACCTGGATGACTTTTTATTCGGGGGTGAACGGGGCTGGGACACGTGCACACGTCTCCTCAACACATTTCAGACGCTAATGGAGGAACTCGGTGTCCCTTTAGCGCCCGAAAAGACCGAGGGCCCATCTACCAAGTTAGTATTCCTGGGGGTGGAGATTGACACGTTAGCGCAGGCTTCTAGGTTACCGGAGGATAAGGTGTCCAGGATAGTGGCCCTTATCTCGGAGTTGATGGCCAAGCGCAAGGCATCACTGAGGGAACTGCAGGTGCTACATGGTCACCTAAATTTCGCTTGCAGGGTGGTCGCTCCGGGCAGGGCTTTTGCTCGACGCTTATGCGACGCCATGGCAGGGTTATCCAGGCCTCACCACAGAGTTAGACTTACCCGGGGTATCAGGGCAGACATGTTTGTCTGGTTACAGTTCCTGAGGGGGTTCAATGGGGTCTCATTTTGGAGGTCTGACCTCCTGGCATCCCCCAATTTTCAGATCCAGTCTGATGCCTCAGGATCCCTGGGTTATGGGATGTACTTCAATGGGAAGTGGGCCTATGGTGGGTGGCCACCGGCCTGGGCAGGCACAGATCGCCTGCGTGATCTCACATACCTTGAATTTTTTCCTATACTAGGGGCTTTGATGCTATGGGGCGAGGAATGGGCCAACTCGGTCGTGCATTTCTGGTGTGACACCGCTGCTGTTGTCCACATTGTTAATGCACAGACTTCCAAATCGCCCAGGGTTATGGACCTAGTGCGCCATTTTGTGCTGCGCTGCCTGCGCCTCAACGTTTTGTTCAGAGCCAGGCATGTCCCAGGGATTAATAATGATATTGCTGACGCTTTGTCCCGCCTGCAGATCTCCCGGTTCCGTGCCTTGGCCCCGGATGCGGAGGAATTTCCCTCGCCACTCCCGGACGAGATATGGACCATTGGCAAGGAGAGGTGAACCGGGCGATTGGCCTGTCACTAGCGCCACGCACGCGTAAGGCGTATCAACAAGCATTTAATTCTTACCGGGCATTTGCTGCTCAATTTCACCTGCCAGAGACCTGGCCTATTCCGGTTGACCATGTTCTGCAGTTCATGGTCCACCTGCATGCTCTCGGCCTCGCACCTCGCACCATAGCATCCAAGCTCTCGGCGCTGGCTTTTATGGCCAAAGTAGAGGGTCATGTGGACAGCACCTCTGACTTCCATGTGAGACATGTTTTGGAGGGGTGGGTGCGCGAGCGCGGGCGTTGCCCGGACGACCGGCACCCTATTTCCCCAGGGGTTCTTACCCAGTTGGCCCGGGGCTGGCCAAGCCTCTGTTTTGATCATTATGAGGCAGCCCTTTTTCATGCAGCCACAACGGTGGCATTTTTTGGAGCGCTCCGCATCAGCGAACTTGTGATGCTGTCTAAGGCGGATGCAAGTTGTAGGGCACTGGAACTCGAGGATGTCTATGTTGCCAAAGACTGGGCCCAGTTGAGGATACGTTCCTCCAAGTCAGATCAGCATGGCGTAGGCAGTGGCGTAAGACTGCTACGGTGTTCTTTGGCAGACATCTGTCCGGTTGGTGCCCTACAGGAGTTCCTGGCAATGCGTGGCATGCACCATGGCCCGTTTTTCTGTCACCAAGATGGGTCTCCCCTTACTAAATTTCAGTTTTGGAAGGTGACAGGCAGAGCCCTCGCCAGGGTGGGCCTGCCAGGTGCCCGTTATGGCACACATTCATTTCGTATTGGGGCAGCCTCTACAGCAGCTGCTTTTGGGTACTCTGGGGCTGACATACGCAGCATGGGAAGGTGGGGCTCGCAATGTTTTCAGTTTTATGTGCGCCCACTTCCACCGTGAGTACCAATCCAATCACCTTACCTTCCTTTTTCTCAATTTTCTTACAGACCCTGGGTGTCGTGTTACACCGGTGACAGTATGGCTGGTGGGCCACAGCTATGTGCACAGGGCAGCGCGTTACGCTGCGGCGACAGAGTGGGGACCCCGACTGGGACTGGGTGAACACGCCAGTCTCACATGGCATGGTAAGCCTGGGATGTTATGGCGGGAGCTGCTGCCTTTCCTGTTTTCAAGCAGGAGTGCTGACCCGCCTGACATTCTCATCATACACCTTGGGGGCAATGATTTGGGTCAGGTCACCGGCTTATCGCTCAAGCATGCGATTTGCGAGGACCTTGCCTACTCGCACTACGTCTGGCCTGCCACAACCCTGGTTTGGTCGGACATGATCCCGCGCCATTCTTACAGAGGGGGCATTGACCTCCTGGCCCTTGACCGCGCTAGGCGAGCGGTCAATGGGGCGGTGGCGCGGTTCCTTGCTGACAAGGCTTGGGGACGGGTCAGTTGTCACCCCGCTATTAGCCTACGAAATTATGACTTGTATGCAGGGGATGGGGTCCATCTGTCGCGAGGAGGTATGGACCTCCTGTTGGGTGATTGGCGAGCAGGCCTGTTGACCGAGCTGACGGTCTGGGGGGGGGGCGTCAGGCCTTCTTTGAAGCCCCTCCGTGTGGCGGGTAGCACTGGTAAGGTAAACAGTATGACCCACAGGTATCCGGCAGGTTCGCAATTGACTGGACAACACTAGACAGGAACAAATTAGTTAAACGTTGTCCGGTCAACGACGAACCAGGCGACGGGGTGATGGCGATAGCTAGCCAGCATGCATCACCCCGTGATTTCACGGATACGAGTCAGAGGGTGGGGTCATGAGTTAGAAATTGACTACGGTCAACAATTTGTTTGTTGTCAACAAACAAATTGATACAAATTGTAACCAATTGCCGTTGGCAATTTTGGGGTGGTACCTTACCAGTGTTACTTCGGCCTGCTTGCCTTAAGAATTATGATTGGTCGTTTTACCAATACAAATTTATAATTCGGATTAGGGCATTGAATCAATAAATGTGGCCCGATGCTGTTATCCACTTTCAATGTTGTCTGAGTCCGTTATTGGGGGGGTGCGCCTGCAATGCAAGCGCGGCGCCAAAATGGCCGCCGCGCTCTTTGCGCCCCCCCCCACAGGACGAAGAATCCGGGTAGTTTAGGGCGTGGCCAGCTCCCTTATAAAAGGGGTGGCCACGAGGCAGCCGTGCTGCCATTTTAGCTAAAGCGACGGAGCGGAGAAGTTTTTCCCCTCCACCCCCTCCCTAGTTAACAGTGTGATATTTTGGTCGCTTCGGGGCCGGGTGGGAATTTTTGGTTGGGACCCACATTGGCTTTCGGGTCCTGGCTTTTTTGCCCATCCCACACTGTTGCTATGGTTTGATATAGGGGTTCCTTTCGTTTCTACTGTTGACTCCGGTCACATTGGCGGGTAGCACTGGTAAGGTAAACAGTATGACCCACAGGTATCCGGCAGGTTCGCAATTGACTGGACAACACTAGACAGGAACAAATTAGTTAAACGTTGTCCGGTCAACGACGAACCAGGCGACGGGGTGATGGCGATAGCTAGCCAGCATGCATCACCCCGTGATTTCACGGATACGAGTCAGAGGGTGGGGTCATGAGTTAGATATTGACTACGGTCAACAATTTGTTTGTTGTCAACAAACAAATTGATACAAATTGATACATTGTAACCAATTGTCGTTGGCAATTTTGGGGTGGTACCTTACCAGTGTTACTTCGGCCTGCTTGCCTTAAGAATTATGATTGGTCGTTTTACCAATACAAATTTATAATTCGGATTAGGGCATTGAATCAATAAATGTGGCCCGATGCTGTTATCCACTTTCAATGTTGTCTGAGTCCGTTATTGGGGGGGGGGGTGCGCCTGCAATGGCTTTCATTTCTTTCTTAGGACAAGTAATGTCTCCGTTTAGTTAGAATAAGTTTTTCTTCATATTCTGCATTTTCTGGACTTTTGCTATCTTTCCAATAAACTGACAAAATGGACTTTGTTTGTCAAGCTTACTCCTTTTTGCTCCCGCTGCCATCGGAGCAAACTGAGGAGGGGGAACTTTAACAATAAGCCTTTATTGTAAGAAGGTCTGAGTATTTTGACCAACTTCGTGGGGCCTGTTATCCTGGAAAAGAAACCTTGCTTCACACCCCAGGACCAGCAAGTTGCTGCTACAAAGGTAACAGAGGTTTACCCCCACGCACCTTCATACAGCAAGATAAGGGTGATTTTCATATGGGAAAGTGGTGCTTCTATCTCCAGGGGTCTTTGCAGCTCAATTTCCCCTGTGTAGTCCATCCTGGATTGCCATTTCTCTACAAACCCATGAGCCAGACTATCTGGACTGAGCCTTCCTTAGCCAAGCATTGAAGAATCCACCCTTATGGCCGGCTAGACAAATCAGGGCCTCCGCTTGTGCTGCGGCCTGCCAAACCTCTAGCGGAGGGGTAGCGTAGCCTGCCGGCAGGTGAGACATATCCCAATATAATCAGCTTAACTTTATGAAACAAAATTTTGACCATGAATCACAGAACTTCTTATTGGGAGTGGAGAGAAAAACCTCGATTTGCAGTCTTGACAAATGATTGAAATAACCATTTGATTGAAACAAGATGCTTGGCAGACAAAGAGTGCCATTTTAATTGGTCCATAGTTCCTAATGTCATGTTTCCATCTTCTTACACCATAAAATGCACCATTCTTTTCAAATAGTATCAGAGATCTTTTGCTACTTTTGTAAACTGCTGTATAAATCATGCTCTGAGGCTTTAATGCTTCCATGAGCTTACACTGACTGATATTCTTTCAAATAAGATTTCCCCCATTACATAAATCTCTCTCCCTCATCCCTCAAAAGGCTGAACTGAGTGGTTTTTCATGCTACAACACTTCTGTAACAATATGGTAAGCTCTATGCCTTGGGAGGCAGAGAATCTCAGCTGCAGTCCCTAGCTTCTCTCCAGTTGAAAAAAGAATCAGGTAATGGGGATATGAACTATCTTTTCTGGGTGATCATGGCCTGACCAAAGTCTGCCCTACCATTAAGGATGATGTGGCACCTACTTCCAGCAGCAGATGCTGGGTAACAATAGAGGGGGCTGGATCCTTGGCAGTTCCTCTTAGGCCTCCCAATCATCCCCCTAAACTCACTTGCTGCCTCCAGGCATCCTGGAAGATGCTAGCCATCATTTGTTGTTCAGTTGCACAGTTGAATCCAACCCTTTGCGACCCCATGGACTACTACATGCTAGGCTCCTCTGCCCTCTGTCATTCTCCACAGCTCACACAGATTTAGGCCCATTGCATCAACGATGCCACCTAGCCACCTCTTCCTCTGTCTCCCCCTTCTTTCTCCTTTTCTTTTTCCTTGCAATAATAATATTTTGTAATGTTGTATTTTTATGATGATATTTTGTAATGTTGTATTTATGACTTATATGATTTTGTGATGTTTACCTGGTCTGTGAGCTGCCCAGAGTTGAGCAATCGGGGGAATAATAATAATAATAATAATAATAATAATAATAATAATAATAATAATAATAATAATAATAATAATAATAATAATAATAATAATAATAATAATAATACCTTCAATCTTTCCCAGCATCAAGGCCTTCTCAAGTGAGCTTCATCTTCATCACTTGTCTTAATGAGCAGACAGGATTGATTTCCTTCTGGATATACTGATTTGATCTCCTTGCGGTCCAGGGAACTCTCAAGTACCCATCATTAGTACTGGGGTAAATTTGGAGTTTGGAAAGTTGGGGAAGTAACTGTTTGCAAGTAAGATGGCAAAGAATGCTTGCTAAATTCCACATTCTCATCAGTTGGCTATCTGAACATGAGGAGAGGTGCAGATTAGGAGTTTCAAAACCCCATGGAATTCCTGGTCTTCATCACAAGGCAAGGAGTGCTTTCTCCCATTAAGGATTGTGTAGTTTAGATAAAATACTTCTGGGGCTGTCTACATAAAATTATAGTGCCCTTTCCCATTAAGGAGCAAAGAATACAAGGCGACCTGTAAGTCCCTACCCCCAGGGCTGTAGCCAAGATTTTATATATATATATTTGGAGGGGTGGTTTAGGAGGGGCAACAATGTCACACACACATATATAACATTGGTATCCCAATGGTGGGGGTGGGGGTGGGCTGTTAGCTCAGGATGGTTTTCACCCCCCTGTCTACGGCCCTGCCTACCACTCCTCTCTGTGGTCATGTGCTGTGGTATCAGACGACACTCAAGGTGATTGTGGGGGTGGTAATACTGGGCACAACAGTGTGTTGTTTCATGCAATGTATCCCCTCACTGCTATCGAGATGTCCCCCATGGAGGGAACCCCGAAACATCATCCCCCCCACACCAGCTGATGCCCCTCCTACGCAGGGCCGTCTGTCAGGTCCACAACAAATAAAGGGGGAGTGTGGTATCCGCGAGCACAATTGGCATAACTGTCCCTGACAGAGGTTACACCGGTCGAGGAAGGCTCCTGGTCACTGGCCTCAGCGGGAACAGAAATTGGGGAGCAGATTTATAGTCATAAGATTGATTCACCCATATCTGACCTGGTAGGCAGTTCGGCAGGAGGAAGTTGAATATCTAACTCGAGTTAGGAATTAGGTAATTCCGCACTTGCAGATTAGCCCAAGCCCTAGCGCAAATAGTGGCCATATTTACTCTTGTGCAAGCCATGAACAATGGATTTCCCCTGTCAGTATTTGCCTTAGTTAATTAACTTCCCCAGAGAGATTCCCAATTAAACCGGGTAAATGGGTGATGTGATTTCTGTCAGATGACGATTCTATCACACGCTGCCTTGAATTCCTATATATGATAATGATTTTCCCTCAATAAACCACTGGTCTTCGCTCCATCTTGTCTCGTGTCGTTCCTTGACCCGTCTCCTCCGGGACCCCAAGGGCCGCTTCATGGCCCCAATCCAACATCGTGCGCTGTCTCCCCAGGATTCATCCCGCCGCTCTGCCCAGCAGTCCAATAGGAGCACTTCCTCCCTCCTCCCAGCACAGAGTTTGCTCCATTCCTGTTCCTGCAGCCCAATGGGAGCACTTCCTCGTGACCCCAGCAAAGCCCTACACTCTACAGCTCAGATAGGGATTTACAGCCCACCCTGTAGTGTATATGCTTATGGCAAGCCCTAAAGGAGTAGCTTTTAAAACGAATCATTTTAAAAGACGCAGATAACTTATCCAATGCCTTGGATTTTTAGAACTGCATGAAACAAAGTAGCAGCTATCACTGTTTTACAAGTTACACCACTTGTACAAAACCATTGAGTTAATAGCACCAAAATATATCACCCCTCTCTCACAGAGTAAGGAGAGAGAGAAATGTAATTCTTTGTTCCTGCTAGCCACTGTAAGACAAGAAATGATTTATGCCCCTAGTTAAAAATAATCAGTTATTTATAAATATCCAAAAATGGTCATGTGATCCATCCATTTCAACACACTTCAAATCTGGGCAATACCTTCTTTGAATCACTGAAAAGTTTCACCCAGGGCAAGATATTTAGTTCTGCAGAACTCCAGGAAAGATGGTGCAAAATCTTGGATAAAAGCAGTTTTAAAAATGAACCAAATACAAAGCTCTTAACTTATGAAACCAGACTAGTAACAAAGCAAACTGGACAAGAGAGAAGTAGCCATGAAGTAAGTAATATATGTCATCTTGACCTATTTGGGTATATCAACTCACAGCGTAATCATTATACTTCATACGAATTGTTGGAAGTGGACTGTAATCTGCAAACTTTCTCAGTGAAATAAATCTCTTGGCTTTTAAGGAGCTGTAATATTTCGGCTTTTGATTTCTGCACCAACTCACTAGGCTGTTATGACCATGGCCACAGTGATATTTGTAAAACATTAGAGCACTCTGAAATTTCAAAAATGCTACTTTTTTAATCAAGAGACAGACAGATCAAAACACGTCTCTTGATTCTAATACATTTATATAAACAGTACTCCAGCTGAAATTGCTCAAAATATTGCCTGTCTTCTAGGATTTAAGCATTTATTTTTACAGTGTTTTCCAAAGCCATTATAACAGTAGAAAAAAGGTTAATTATAATTAAAACTGTTGCCACACTTTGGGGAAGTACAGGTTAGGTTGTGATTTATGGGGGGAAATCTGGATTACATCTTTCCTACATTTACTACAGGTATATAATGTTTAGCTGAAAAGTATCTCCATGCTTGAGTAGTTTCTACATTAAAGCAATGGCAGGGAAATATAGAAAATACATTTACTTTTTGGTTTCATGCACTGGTTATAGAAAGACCTTTTACTTTATGCACTGGAACTTTTCACAACAGTGCTGTTCTGCAGAGAGTGCATAACAGCAAAATGAAGATTGATACCATAATGTAAGGATCTAAGCCAACTCCCTGCTTTGAGAAAACAAAGCTTTATTAAGCATATCCTTAGAAGCAACAATGAGAAACATTAAACAAGAGCATAATCAAGCTAGGATCAAGGATATTCTTCCACCTCTTCAGCTACCTGGGAGCTTGGCTAGGTAGCAGAGGGTCCCATTACCCATCCTTCAGAGTTTTCTGGTAGCTGAAGAGGTGGAAGAAGATCCTAGAATCAGTGATGGCAAACCTTGGCACATGATGTGTTCTTGGACTTCAATTACCAGAAGCCCAAGTCAGCTCACCTGCTGATCAGGGGCTTCTGGGAATTGAAGTCCATGAACATCTGGAGTGCCAAGGTTTGCCATCACTGTCCTAGATCTAGCTTGGGTAAGCATTGATTAATAAAGCTTTGTTTTCTCAACTGCTAACAGCTTATTGCTTTCAGAATCCAGAAGAACCTTGGTACCACACATACCCATCCATGGAAATCACACTATTGGACCTGTTCAGCATGAATAAACACTGAGAGTTTTTTTCTACTCATGTTGTTCCACATGTTGGAGGGATCACTCAGAGAGATCAGAAGGATTTAGCTTTGGAGGTTTCACTGAATTTTGTAGATGGGGCACTTAATACCAATTCTTACATATTGCTCCTGTTCAAGCTAATTTCAAATTAGACCATGCCATTCACAGAATTTGGACGTAATGAATTACAAGCAACATGATAATGATGTTGTATGGTGTGAGAAACTCACATTTCAAATGTAATGCAATAAATAGGAAAAATGTTACTTTTTTGCTTGACAAGTAACATTTTCTATTTACTTTTTCATGTTGATTTTAGAAATGTTATGAGGTTGTTGTCAACTGGAAAGTACTTAAGGCAATGCAAACTAATGAATAACATAAGCTTTATTAGCTTCTCACACGTCTAAATGCAAACCTAGATCAGGCTGGAGGACTATGGTGGCTTAGTGGTTAAGATGCTGAACTTGATGACTGGAAGGTCAGCAGGTCAGCAGTTTGAGACCTGAGTGCTGCATGAATGTAGTGAGCTCCCATCTCTGTTCCAGCTCCTGCCAACCTTGCAAGAAATTGCAAGTAGATAAATAGGTACCACTTTGGTGTGAAGGTAACAGTGTTCCATACACTCCAGTGTCTAATCATGCCTGCCACATACGCAGGCTGCACTGGCTCTTTGGCTATAAACAGAGATGAGCACTAAACCCTAGAGTTGGATATAACTGGCTTTAGAGCATGGGTGACCTTTAACTAAGATATCTGATTTGGCTTGGGTGACAATTCCATTTATTACATCCCATCAGGATTACTACAACATGCTCTATGCCTTTAAAGAGTGTTCAGAAACCTACAATGGTTTTAAATATTACAGCCAAACTGCTGGCTGGAGCTGGTTAGAGGGAACATGTACATCCTTTATTACAACAGCTTCACTGGCTGCCAGTCTTTTTCTGAGTAAAATTCAGTGCTGGTGTTACCTATAAAACCCTATATTGCTTGGGTCCAGGCTATTTGAAGGATTTATCAGACCACATGAGCCTACTCAGCTTTTACAGTCTTCTGGAGAGATGCTTCTCTGAACTCTGCCACCTTCCCAAGCTACTTTGGTGAGGACATGAGAGACAACTGTAAAACTCAAGCAGGTTAATATGTGGTGGCTACTTATAGGTTTTGAAATGTAATTGCCCAGAGAAGCTGCTCTTCTCTTCCATTGTCATGCAAAGACCTTCCTTTACAGGCAGGCTATAATACAGTAAGTGCATGTGTGTGCGTGTGTATCTCTAGGGAACCACTCCATATAGGAAATTTAGTTACTTGAAATGTGTTTTGATATGTTTTTGAAATGTTTTAAATCTGGATCAATACTTTACTTCAGTATATAGTTTGCATAATATTTTAAGTTGTTATTAGTGGACTGTTTTAATTGTTATGAGTCACTAGTGAACTGCTTATGGAAAGAAAAGCAACAGACAGACAGACATTAGGAAAGCCAGACATTAGGAAAGCCAGTAAATAACTAAGTTCTGATTTTTTCTTTAGTGTGGGACATACAGACCAAGCAAACATTGGGGAAATTAGAAATCAGATTTTGGTAAAACATCATTTGCTGAGTGATTCTGCAAAATGATTATTTTGATAATGCAATAAATGGATGAAAATCTGTTATTTTGTTGAAAGAAAAGTGCAGGCAGATGATTTGCTGAATCAGAAAATTTGCTGATTTGACTTAAATAGTGGATGAATTCCCAGGGTCCTGTGGGGAAAAGGAGAAATGTTATACTCACAAGTGTTTATATGAGGGGAAATGAAAATTTGTTGTGGTCCATAGTTCACTTTCAATTTCAGGAAATCTTATAGGAAGAAAACTCAAAAGCATGGGTGGGGGAGTATTTTTCTTCCGTGTCTAGGCCAGCTGTGAAACTGCCAAAATGAAGCCACCTTTTGGTGATTCCATTCTGCAGTTTCTTTGGCCTGAGCTAGTGTGAAAAAGATTAGCTGACAACACAAGGTTATGCCCAATTGTGGTTCAAAAATAACACAATCTTCAAGGAGGCTCTTTCTGTGGACCCGTAACATGAAGACTGTCCTGAGAATATAATGCAGTGGCCTTTCATCTGCCTCCCGCCTTGCACCCACACCACTGATCCAGTTCCACAAGTCATTTTTTGGTCCTGAGCCATTTTGGCACACTACGTCCCCTCAACCCCAGGCCAGCATGGATAAAGCTGTTGCCCTCCATCAAGATGGATTCAAGTGGGATTTAATCCACTTGGGGACCCTCACCCTTTCCTGTGGACATTGGCACCCAAGGCAACATCAGGGTTGTCAGGTTAGTTGACCACCACCTGACACTTGGCATTGAGTCACTGGCAGTATGGTCTACTCTTTTACCATAGCAGAATGACCTGGCCAGACAGGAGGGGGGGGGGTTAAAAACATGCAAGAGGCATTCAGGAGACACAAAATCAGCCATGGGGCAGCAAAGGCTTCACTTTGTTCCCCGCAGATCTTAGTGATATATGTCAATAGTGAATGGCAGTAGCCCTGAAAGATCTTATTCCAAGTCTTATGGAAGGCATCAAGGAACAGACCAGAGCTTTGTTTGTGTGCTAAAAATGCAATCTAATAGTTAGCTACAGCCCTGAAAAGCCAAGCTAAAAATGGTTCCCAAGCTTCAACACTCAACCTCAAAAGGAACAGACCAGTGAATCTATACCTATAAATCCAAGCGTTAACCGTTGGAATGTGACAAAGGCTCCCACACCCGTCCACACTATCCCGTACCGAGCCTCCTGCACTCGTCCCAACCCAATACGGAGGTAACTGTAGAGTTGAGAAATGCACCAGTGGGGCAAGAGCCCCACGAACGTGAACAAAAGGAAACAACTTAAATTCCCAACATTCTCTGTGCCGCCCCATGCCACAGCCAATCAGGCTGAGAGGCGCGAGCAAAAATAACATTGGGAAACGCAGCATGGCCAATTGAAATCGAGCCGCAGAAAAAAACCGCCGCATGAAAGCAAACCACAAACACAAAACTACAAGTTCCAGCATCATGTGTGCCATGAGCGTGCAGAACACTGAGAAAGCCGGCGTGTGAAAAATAACATTACAAAACGCAACGGGAGCACAACTCCCTAGCAGGCAGACTCAGTGCCTCACAGCCACACAAAATAAAAAGCCACAAAACACCACCATGAAACACCCACCGTCCTTCTTTGCCAGAGCAATGGGGAGAAGAAGGACTCCTTCTCTCCTCCACGCTACCCTGCCGAAGACATGGTGAGACCACCACCAGCCTCAAGGAAAGTTGAGCCGGGGTGGAACCCCCCCCCAAAAAAAAACACAAACCAGGCAGCAGTTAGTCAGGGGAAGCACCCTCCCTGACGGATGACTGGCTGATGACTTTGTACTTCCAAATACAAAAGCAACACCCAGCAATCTGGAAGGAAGAGCACCACCCCTGCAGATCTCTGATTAGGTAAGCCAGGAGAAAAAGGAGACAGAGAGGAGAGAACCATTGTTAGGCACAGATAGTTCTTCTCTGCCTCCTCCTTCTCCCCCGACCTACCTAACAACCCTTCCCAGGAGAAGAACGGGCTGACTGCCTCCTCCTCCTTTCCCCCATTGCTGCATCTAAACCAAAATTCAAAGCAGCAATGGGGAAAAGAGAAACCCACAGGCAGCCCGTTCTTCAAGCTAAAGCAACAACCAGAAACAAACACCAAAATTAATAATAAATAATAAAACAAAAATAAATCAATAATTAAAAAACCATTAATAAACAAAAAATAAACCACAAAGTGCACAAACAAAAACATCCACAATAACACAAAACCACATACAAATCCACATACAAATAACTACAACATGAAAATACCACAAATTACACAAACAAACAACAACTAATTACACAAATAAAAAACAATGAAATAAGAAAAATTAAACAAAATCAGAAATAACCAAACCAATTAAACAAACCTAAAACTCAACCAAAACAAAAAAGAACAGACAGAAAAACCTCCCAGCCCACCACCACAAAAGCAAAACAAAGAAAAACCCTAGAAGAAAGAAAACCAGACAACTCACCAGCACGTCCTCCCTCCACGACGACCGGATCAGAAATGAAAAAACAAAGAGACTACTTACCGAAAAAAGCCCCACCCAGAGGCCAGGAGAGAAAAAACAGTGAAACTAAAACAACACCACTAGCAGCCCCACCTGCAGGGCAGAATAGTAAAAACAACTCAAAAAGACACAACAGCTCCACCTAGAGGCCACAAGAGTAAAAACAAGTGAAAAACCTAACAATAAATCAAAATTTTACACAAATCACAAACATATGTCAAAAAAAATAAAATAAAAAGATTTATAAGATTCGCTTTTTCACATTTTTTAAAATATTACCTACGGTACAATTATTAACAAAAAAACCCCCACAAACTAAAACATTTTTTGGTTAAATAAAACAATATGAAACAATTATATCATCCTTTGTTCTTTTTTTAAGCCACAAAAAAACCCCCCAAAAGCTGATCACAGTTTATAACATCCCGGCAACGCTGGGCAACCTCTGCTAGTTACCTATATTTGAAGAATTGCCAAATAAAAAACAGATCATAATACAGTTTGTACAAGGTGGCAGCTTGATAAACACCTAGTCAATGCACTGGACTGGGCTCACTTTCATCAGGCTTTCATTGAAATCCTGTAATTCCCTGTAGTTTTGGTATATTCTGGGATGTTTTCTGATTTGTCTGCAGTTAGTGAAACCTTGTCATCTTCATCTGAAGCTGACTTGTCACAACTTTTACACTTTGAGGTGGAGTCTATTTTTTTTTGCTAGACATGTCTTTTGAAAGCACTTTCCCTCATTGAAAGTGGAATTCTGTAATGGATTTCGTTAAGGCAGAACACTGTTCTCTTAAGACACTTCAAACGCTTCCTTATTTCCAAGAGCTGCATATTTCAGAATTTGTCCAATGCATGTGTCCTTATTTCAAAGGATGATCTGTGGAGACAGAAAAACTGTACAGTCAAAGTTCTGTGTATATGTAAGAATTCTGGCTCTTAATTTACCTTTGACTGAGGGCTTCTTACTTTTCCAATTTTGCATTCAGAGCAGAGCTTGGAAATCATTTTTTTTGCTATGATGAGCTCTGACTGGAGTGACAACAAAAATACCCCAATGTCTAACACTTACCGGGGGGGGGGGGGGGAGGCCACAACTACCCCCTCTGATTCCAGAGTCTTAAGGCAAAAACTGTTAAGTAGTGAGCAGGAGCAACAAACTAAAGAGGTAAAGTGTTGAGTATGGCATCAAGGCTTCTCTGGATAAAGAAACAAGCACCGGAGATATAGGGAAGTAAATGTATATAAAAATATATGTGAATAGGAAGGGAAAAATATATACACTTAAGAGACCGCATCACCCCAAGGATATTTGCTCATCCCACTAGGGTGGACTCTCATAGTGCTCACTAGGGCACTCTCATAGTGCCACTGGCTAGAGAGGCTCGCCTCTCTAGCACAAGAAAGAGGGCCTTCTCTGTGTCTGCTCTGGACCTGTGGAACCTCCTGCCAACTGAACTTTGTCTCCAGGCAGAGCTTTTACCCTTTCACAGGGGCGTGAAGACCTGGCTTGCACAGCGGGTGTGTGGGGTGGCCGGGAGCTAGCCACCTTGGGCTGGCTTGTCTGAGCGGTTGGCTTCTTGAAATCCAGGATTTGACATTAGTGGGATTTTTAAATGAGTTGCATTTTTAATGTTTTTAAAATGTTTTTGTGTTTTTGCTGTTTTACTTGTAAGCCGCCCGGAGTTGCCTGGTGAGGGGGCGGAATTAGAAATACGATTAAATAAATAAATAAATAAATAAATACACAGAATCATAGTCCTATTTGGGAATATTGCACAGGCAGAAAACAGAGAAAGCTAAACTTATCCCTTCATGAACATTCCAATGGACCGCACCTGATATTGTTTGACCGTTTCCTATTTTTTTAAAACAAACAAACAAACAGCCTAGCTGTTATTATAAATGGGAGGAAATACAAACAATTATGACCTAAGGGTTGGTGAAGGGTCATTTAATTTTGAGATATGGTATATTTAATATCCCCACTAGACATTTTCAAGTTACAGTATTAGAATGGGTAGTAGAGAACATTTCCTATTGTTTTCCTAGGACAGTGATGATAAACCTTTTAGAGACTGAGTGTTCAAACTCAACAGACTGCTGCCTGTGCCACAGAGGGGTGGGATGAATGCTGTGTTGGGGGGAGGGAGGAAGTGCTCCTATTGGGCTTCTGGGCATAGGGGTGAGGCAAACTCTGTGCTGTGGCAACAATGTGTGTGCCCACAGAGAGGGCTCTGAGTGGCCCCTCTGGCATGTGTGCCATAGGTTCACCACCACTGTCCTAGGAGGTTGACAATAATTAGGGATGTACTATACCATTTGACTGTTTTGGACTCCAAAGTCCAGAATTCTCTAAGAATTCCCAGGCAGAATTTGAGGTTTCAGCCCACCTGCAGGCACCTTCATTTCAATGACCTGGACAAAGCCAATGCCTTCATCAATAGTTAACCCATTCCCTGCTAAAATGCTTCCTTAAGTTGTGGTTCTTCAAGAAATACCTTCTAAAGAGCATTTAAAAATCCAATAATACCCCCTCCCATGCAAGGAATCTTGGTGCAGCTTCTTCCTAAGAATATAGATAGAACAGGTGTCCATATTACTACATGAACTCTGGCTTTCACAAATTGAATATGTCAGGACCACAGAGGATGAGCACCCCTAACCACCAACATACAAAATAAACATGCCCAGCTTGCCATTCAAAAAATGCTAGTTGTTTATATTCTCTGCCTTCTTAGGTTTCCATTTTGTTCTATTATCAGCTTATCATTGACAGAGAAGGTAACTGTCTGAACAGTAGTCCACCTGCAAATTAGATCTTACCTTTATACATGGAGCACATTAATTTGTTCCAGTATTTATATTTTAAATAATCTGAACTAATTGTATTATGTTTTATTGTAATTAAATGATTAATGATGGATTAATTTCAATAAATAAATAATGAGTGTCATTTATATTTTTGACTAGCTTTAATAAATTAGTGGGCGGAAGAAGGCTTGAGTATTATCTTGTAGTTTGTTCCTATTAGCTTCTACTACTTATTAACTAAGAAAAGGGTCCTGTTCTTCATAAGCAGTTCATTTAATTTACATGCTTTGCCCCAACCAGCTTTCACTAGTCTCTGCTGTTTATGCTATTCATCAAAGCTTGCTTGTGTTGGTTCCTGTTGTGCATTAATTTAGGCTATCTCTTCTAAACCTGCTTATTAGTTTATATTGTGTACCAAAAGAGGCTTTTTACATAAATCTGCCCTCTATTCCATTATCCAATCCTGTTACTGTGAGATGACTTCCAGCTCTTCAATAGAAATATCATCATCAGTAGTATTGAAAGCTGCTGAGAGGGCCAGCAGAAATGCACTGCACTCATTAGCCTTCTGGATCAAATTATTTAGTAGGGCAGTGGTGGTGAACCTATGGCACATGTGCCAGAAGTGGCACTCGGAGACCTCTCTGTGGGCACCCGTGCAGTCACCCCAGCACAAAGTTCACCCTGCCCCTCTGCCCAGCAGCCCAATGGGAGTGTTTCCTTCGTCCCCTGTTGGTGTGTTGGCACTTTGAGATAAATAAGTGGGTTTTGGGTTGCAATTTGGGCACTCAGTCTCTAAAAGGTTCGGCATCACTGTAATAGGGTGACCAATGCTGTCTCAGTCCCATAGCATGGCATGAACCCTGATTGAAATAGATCCAGACTATCAGTCTCTTCCAAGGATGCCTACAATTGATCCTCAACCAGTCTCTCCATCAACTTGCCCATAAATAGAATTTTAGATCTTTTTCTTCTGCTGTATCTGAATCTGAATATTGGTGATCATCAAGGTGATCAGCCATGAAGACTGTTCTGAGAATATAAGGTAGTGGTCCTTTATTGCAGCATGACCTCCGTACCACTGATCCAGCGCTGTGAGTCACTTTCTGCTTCCTGAGACCTTTTGGCATGCAAAGTCCAAATCAGCCTCAGGCCAGGATTGATGGAGCTGGTGCCTTCCATCAAGATGGATTCAAATGGGATTTAATCCACTTGAGGACCATCACCCTTCCATGTAGACTTCAGCACCCAAGGTCATTAGTCTTCAGGGTGTCAGGGAGGCCATTAGTCCTCGGCAGGGGTCAGAATTTTAGATTGGGACATAAAATTACAATGATACCTCATACAATGTCCAAACTTGGTTCCACAAGTTTGGACTTTATACAGATTTGGACTTTATATGAGGCATGCAAAATCCTAGCCACAATGCCTCTTACAACATCCAAATCTTTGCCGTGATGCTTCATACAACGTCATTTCCATAGAGATACATTGTACTGTAACAGCACAGACTTCAGGGCAAAGTCAAGGAAACAGACAGGAAACTGACAGAACTTTAAGAAATCATTGTCTAAAGGCTAAATACATTACAAAAACACGTCAAACAACCCTGATTGTCCAAGAACCTGAAGAATGCTGCAAAAATCCCAGGAATGCTTCTAAAAATTCTGATGAAAAAATTCAAAATCATGCTCAAAACCACTCCTAAACACTCTTTGCCTCGTGCAAAACCCACAAGAGCAATGCACGCATATGTCCTGCCTTTTTTTTACTGCCCAGGCACAATGCAAACTGGGGAAAAAACCAATGCCTCATGCAAAGTTGCAGCAACTTTGTATGAGGCAACTTTTTTCAAGGAATTAGGCGATGTTGTATTAATTTGATTTTGTACGAAGCGGACTTTGTACGAGGTATTACTGTATTAGGATTGCAATTTTTCTTTTCATAGATGATACGTCACTTTTGTTCTCATCCAGGATTGGTCTCAAATAATCTTTAAGGGCATTTTTTCTACATATTGTAAGATTAAGAAACTAAATATCAATTATCAAATGGAAGGTTTTTATTTTATTTTAGAACAAATGCATATATATTCTTGTTGGCAACATGAACAGGCAAAGCACTTTTCCTACTTAGGAACGTTATTTTCTTCAAATTTATCTTGGCAACATTAATAAGACAGTATTTTGTGCAAAAGATCAAGTTGTGACACAAGCATTTGTTAAATTCTATAACATGAAAGGAGATAATTATATTCCAAGAACATTATTAGCATTCAGTGCAGAAGTAATTCTGTTGATTTTATGTGATATTAGCATTTTTTTGCCCGGCCTTGCCGAGCAGGTATATTTTGTGGTGGTGGTGGTGGTTTTTCTTGGGTGGCATGCACGCGAGCGCGCACACACACACACACAGAGAGAGAGAGAGAGAGAGAGAGGGAGGGAGGGAGGGAGAGGGGAGTGGAGCTCTGCATTCGTCTCTCTCCCCGCCAAAGCCGTGTGGGGAGAGGAGGGGCTCCCCCTCCCCCCTGAAGCCACAGTGAGGCCAATGCTGGCCTTCATGGTGATGGAGAAATGATGGGCTCTCCCCGCTACCCCACTGAAATTGCGCGGGAAGAGGAGGGGCTCCCCCCGAAGCCACTGTGAGGCCGGTGCTGGCCTTCAGGGGGGCAGGGAGATGATGGGCTCTTCCCGCTACCCTGCCAAAGGCGAACAAGGTGAGGAGGGGCTCCCCTCCTCCCAGCTGAAGCAAGGCCGGCCCCGGCCTTCATCACTGAGGCCACGGGGAGATGAGGAGCTCACCCTCCTCCTCACTACCCCACTGAAGCCATGGTGAGACCGCTGCCAGCCTTCGTCCCCAGGGCCATGGGGATGGATTCCCTCTGGGAGACAAAGGCCGAGAACGGTGCTCCGTTCTCGGTCTTCATCTCCCAGAAGGAAGCCATCGCATTCCACCGATTGTGGGGGCCGAAGCTTTTGGCCTCTGCCATCCATGGAAAATGATGGCTTCCCTCCGGGAGTCGAAGGCCGAGAATGAAGCACCATTCTTGGCCTTTGTCTTCCAGATGCATCGGTCTATTTTTTTATGTGTGCACCGCTTGCCCCGCCTCCTCCGCACTCGCATCCTTCAGTCTGATTGGCTGAGGGGTGGTGTGGCACAGAGGATGCTGGGAGGTGTAGTTTTTTTGTTCTGGTTTGTGGGGTGGTTGCCCCACTCTCGGCTGTCAGACCCTTGCAGTGATGCTCACAGGGTCTTAAGGTAAGTGTGGCCAGCTCAGTACAGGATGGTTGGGCCGGGTGTGGCCTTGCATGCTGGACACGCATGGCCCAACCCTCTTCTTATAGGTATAGATTGCATGGTGCAAGATTGTGGTATCAGAGTAATTTGATTACCCTTCCTCTTCCTTTTAAAGAGGAGACTGTGGTGGTTCAAGTGGTTAAAACACTGAACTTGATGACTGGAATGTCAGCAGTTCAGCAGTTCAAGACCTGAGTGCTGCATGATGGAGTGAGATTCCATCTCTGTCCCAGCTCCTGCCAACCCAGCAGTTCAAAAGCAAGAAATTGCAAGTAGATAAATAGGTACCACTTTGGTGGGAAGGTGAACAGCATTTTGTGCACTTTGCTGTCCAGTCATGCCTGCCATATGTGCATGGAAATGTCTGCAGATGCAGACAGTACTGGCTCTTTTACTGTAAACAGAGATGAGCACTGAACTATAAAGTCAGATATAGCTGGCTTTCGAGCAAGGGCAACCATTACCTTTACCTCCATTTAAAAGAAAGCAATGGTGGGTGGCAAATGTTGTTTATGGGCTGTGTTTATCCAGTGAGAGCACAAAAAAGCCTTTTCAGGAAGGGCTGACGTTCCTCTTTTCTGAGGACCCCTTTCTGGCTCTATCACATGTTTCTTTTTGTTCCTCCTAGCTCAGGGGTTCTCGATGTTTTTCCCCCAATAGGATGGTCCTGCCCTGGACATGCAGCTGTGGGGGCTGGAGGTGGGTTGCTCTCCGTATCTACATTGCTATTGACATTGGCATCTTCCAACATCAGTGTTGGCAGCAGTGATCACGGCATTTTTGCTTGGCAACGGGAGACTGTGAGGAGCATATCCGCTCTGTTTCAGTGTTTGTCTGAGGTCTCTTGGTGGTGCTGCAACTGGGAAAGCATGCCATTCTGGATCTTCCGAATGTCATGTTGGTGGCGCAGGCAGTGTCACGCTGGTGATGCAGGCAGTCACCAGTGCTTGCGTCACCAGCACAACACTAGAAAGTTCAGAATGGTGTACTTTTACTGCCACAGCGCCACCAAGGGACCTCAGACAAACACCGGAAGAGAGTAGATATGCTCCCCACAGTCACTCACCGCCAGTATAAGCAGGGGAAACTGTGGAAACACCTGCAAAAACACTGTGACTGCTGCTGCCGCCGCCACCACCACCACATGATAAGTGACATATTGCAATTTCTAGTGGTAGGGTGGGTTGCATGTCTAGAGGTGCCCGGGTTCTCCCCATAGGCCGGATTAATGATATGCATGGGCCCAATTAGGCCCACAGGTTGTGAATGCCTATCCTAGCTGAAATGAGTAGATGGCAATATGGAAGTTGGATATATAGATATATCTTTACCTATAAAAAGACCCTAATGTGGTTCGTGTCCGGCAATAGTGGCCACAACACCACCCAACTATCCCAAAAAAGTCACCCACACTTACCTTCCCATCCTGTGAGGGTTGCCATAAGGTTCATGTCTCAGACAGTGGAGCAACCGCCCAACAAACTGGACCAAAAAAACCCTACATGTCCCAGTGTCCTCCACGCTGTGCCATCCCTCAGCCAATCAGGCTGAAGGGCGCGAGTGCGTAGAATGCTGGGAAGCCACCGCACACATAAAAAATAACAGCTGATGCATGTGCTGTTCTAAGATAGCTTCCCTCAGTGGGGTGAAGAAGGCAGAGTGCCATTGCACCTTCTTTGCCTCATGGAGGGTAGCTATAGCTTCCATCGGTTGGGGGTGGGAGAGAATTATTTTGCCCCCACCCCAAACAAGTAAAGTGAGCCACTTCACTCCGTGGGTCGAAAAAGGCGGAATGGCGCTTCACCTTCTTTACCTCACTGAGGGAAGATATTGCTATCATCAGTTGACAGTTGGGGGGAGATTTCCCCCTCCACAACTGAGGAAAGCAAGACAATTCACTCTATGGAAGGCATCGCATTCCACAGAGGGGGTTATCTTCTCTCTTGGTTGGTTGGGGATGAAGCTTCCATCCCCAGACAACAAAGTGAGAAGCGAATCCCCTATCTCCGTAAGACCCGCACCTCCGGTGTGTGTGTGTGTGTGTGTGTGTGTGTGTGTGTGTGTGTGTGTGTGTGTGTGTGTGTGTGTGTGTGTGTGTGTGTGTGTGTGTGTGTGTGTGTGTGTGTGTGTGTGTGTGATACCTGTCAACCCGCAGCTCCGGAAAAAATGGGACCTGTGCAGATTGCTTGTGCACAGGTCGCTTTCCACGCATGCGTAGAAGGGTTTTACACTTGTGTAGAACCCTTCCATGCATGTGTGGAAAGCGTTCCCCCACTGCCAAATCATGGGGTTTTGGCAGCGCGGGGCGGGTTATGACGTCAATCGGTGTCAAATTCTGTGGTAATCCCAGCCAAATCGGGATGGTTGACAGGTATGGTGTGTGTGTCTTTGTCTGTGTGCATGCACCCCAAAACCACCCCTCCCACCAACCCTCCAAAAAACCTGCCCAGCTTGCTGTGCAAAAAATGCTAGTAGGTATATATATTCTGTGTTCTTTCTCAGCCTTGTTCTATGCAAGATTGAATATTGTTCCATCAAAGGAGATGCAAGAAATGTTGTCAGAAAAAATATAACCTGAAAGAATTTGTCCGTGTGATAACACTAGGCTGGATACTTTTTCACATACTCTGTGATTTGCCCTTTTTACGGTACTGTGACAGAAGATTTTATTAGACCTTTATTTGATTTACTGGAAATGCTATTCTCTGAAGAACTTGTTCCTACACTATTAGAAGATAAAAATCCGTATTTCTCTGTAGCAGTTGCTAAATTTGTTTGCAGATATTCTATCCTCCAAAAATACTGAATCTGCTTATCATATCTAAGTCTTTAAAGAGCCACAACATGTTTGATTTTTATATGTTTTAAACATTTTGTGTGGTTTTTTCCCCTTGCCCAAGAGTTTCTTTTGGTCCACTTCTAAGGAAGGAAAGGAAAAGGAAGGATATTCAGGGATTGTCCTAAACAAATATTGAAGACCCAATGAGCATGTGATTGTAGAGGTATTTGTGTAGAGCAGGGATTCTCAACCAGTGGTATGTGGGTCGAATGCAGCCCGTGGTGCCATTTCATGTGGTCCCCACTGCTTCCACCACACCAGGAAGTGCCATGTGGTAGAGGAATGACAAAATGGCCATCCTAGCCCCCAAAGCTGTCTGAGGGAATTTCGTGTTCAGGGAATGAAGAAGCAGATGAGTGAAGTAGTGAAATTCAGCTCTTTATTAGTGGGGTTTGAACACAGTTTGGATGGGGCAAAACTCGGACTTATATACACTATAAACAGTAACAGTAACAATAATACAACAAGCCCATTGGCTAAGAGAGTGTGCACATTTTCGATCCACTTATTTGCATAAGAATAGATACATGAGAAAAGATACATTCCGCTCCTGTCAGAAAACACAGTTAACATACATAACAGGGAGCATGACCCAGCCCTCGTCTTTAAAAGGTTGAGAACTCCTGGTGTAGATCCTACTCATGTCAGGAAAATCTTTGTTATAGTTGTACCATTTCCATACCTATCTTTAACTATATCATGCCTAATGCACAGAGAGATGTAATTCAACTGTCTCCATGAAGTCATTGAATCTCAAGGACAAAATTCAACTCTCATTTGTTTTGACTGAAATCTTGAGGAATTTGACTAATATAGCCTCAGTCATTGACTGAAACAAAAGAGAACATAAGATATAGATTGCATCAGCAAACCATTTATATATTTGTCTCATAATGAGATTTTGGCATAATATGAAATCTATTTCTTTCAAACAATTTAAGCATTAAACATTATGGGATATAATGGTCACCTAGATGACAATTAAACAATTAATTTATTTCTGTCTCTAAGAAATAGTTGTTTAGTAGGTTTTTACTGTTAGCCTTTAGTGCCGGCCTTCAGTGTTTGGTATTATCTGTGTCTTTTCCTTGCTAGTTAGGAGACAGACTATTCAAAATATTTCACTGGTTTAGATGAGAACAAGGGGTGGACAGACTACTCCTGTAAATTTTGGATCTGACAATTCGTCTGGTTTCATTAAAATTTTGAGAATAGATTGTGTATCGTGGAATAGATTCAATGCAAGCAAATATCGTTCTTGTCCCTGTAGCATAGCTAGAGTTCAGCAATCTCATACTGTCCTTGTTGCATGACATAGACACCTGTGGTCCAAGGAAGGCATACATCTCAGCCTCCAGCCCCTTCTCAGCCCATGAGCTGTGTTTGTAGAATTGCCAAGCCAGAAGCAACCTGTCAAGGTCTCAGGGGTGGGCACATGGCAGGAAACACAATGCCAGGACCCAGGACAACCAGTAACTGAATCTTAGTCCAGAGTCCAAGTCCAAGAGAAACCTGAGATGCAGGATTAGTCCAGGTATAGTCCAAACAAGCCATAACTCAGGTGACCAGGGGAACAGATGTGGCAGAGAAACTGCAGCGACTTGAGGAAGGCAAGAATGGAATTCCAGGAACAAGGATCTAAGCAAGGCAAAACAACAGTCCTCAGAAACAGGCCAGGAAATCTTCTGGAGCAGGAATCAGGAGCAAGGTAGAAATCAAGGCAGAGATCTTTCAACAGCAGAAACAAAAAACATGGCAAGTAATCCATGAGCCAAGCAAGAGCATTTCATAGGAACCAGGGACTGGGCAGAGGTCTTTGGAAGTGGGAATAAGGAACAAGGCATTGAGAGCAAGGCAAACAACAATGCAGTAGTAGCCACTGAATCTATTGAATATACTTGTCCACTTGACCAGCTAGCAAAAAACATTGTATTTTTCCTTTGTGTTGGATGACATATTAACTGATGAGGAGTTTTACCTGGATTCCACAATCAGGTGGCTGAAAAACACCCCCCCCCACACACACACACTCTAAACATTGACTTCTACAGCTCTAGAAATATTGCTAGGACTCACTGCTGTAATATCACACAACTCCAAACTATGACCATAGGTTTTGACCACAAAATCTCAGGGAATGAGGTGTTGCTGACCCAGCTAGAGGCAAGAGTTCTTGTTGTGGTATCCCACCTTTCCCCCTAATATTATTGGTCCTTATTTCTTCTAAATTAGGTTTATATTACCACACCAAACAATTTTCTTTTCTAATGTAAAGAAGACTTGAAGTCTTCCTGCCACAAGTGGACAACATGTCACAATGGGTCTTATCATATTTCATTGAATCAACCCAGAATTGGTGGTGGCGGGGGGGGGGGGGGAACCATTAATAGGGATCAGGTCACTTGCAGTTTACAGAGCAAAACTCACACATGGTGATACTTAGCTTCTCATATGCACCTGAAAGGTACATTCATCTGAGGCCGAACAAATAGATTTCCCCATTTTTATTCAGCTAGAATGAATGCACATTATACATTCAATTAGACTGCAAAGCAAAGAGTGCAATATGCTGCTTGCCTATTTTGTTCTTTTTTTTTTACAGAGAGTTCATTTCAATTGCGATGGAGCACATACACTCCTTCAGCGTTTTGCTGTCTGTAGACATCAGAGAGCAAATTTTAAGGCATAATTCTGAACCACATGCATAGAATAAATTTGCAGATGCCTAGCTAAAAATCCACAGTTGTCAGTGTTCATATTGTAAGTGCTCAGTCTGTTGTAAACAGAAATATCATCATTTGACTTAACTGAACCAATTAAGCTCACAGAGTTAGATATCTGGCTACAGAGCTAGAGGTCATGGGTTTGATTCCCTGCTCTGTCTCACATGGGGGGGGGGGGTAACTGGGTTCTGGTCCATTTTTGTTGTTGTTCAGTCGCACAGTCGATTCCGACCCTTTGCGACCCCATGGACCATTTTCCTCTAGGCACCTCTATCCTCCACCATTCTCCTCAGCCCGCCAAGCTCTGTGCCCATTGTGTCCACAATACCATCTATCCATCTCATCTTTAGATGCCCCCTTCTTCTCTTGCCCTCCACCTTTCCCAGCATCAAGGCCTTCTCAAGTGAGTCCTCCCTTCTCATTTGATGTCCACTATTTGTCCCTCCAATGCACAGTCAGGATTGATTTCCTCCAGAATTGACCTATTTGTTCTCTTGCTGTCCAAGGGACTCTCAGGACTCTCCTCCAACACCACATCTCAAATGCATCTATTCTTCTGCGCTCAGCCTTTCTAATGGTCCAGCTATCACACCCATACATTACCACTGGGAATACCAAGAGAGCAAGAGAGCAGAGCTAGGCCTGTGTCTTCCTTCCTTTTACTTCTCTCTGGCCCTTGGTCTTTGGATGGGGGGGAGGGGCAGTATCTTTCACTCACCTCCCCTGGGCCTCTCTGGATGGCAAATGGGCAGGAGAGCAGAGCTATGCCTGTGTCTTCCTTCTGGTGCCTTTTCCTTCTCTCTGGCTTTAGTGTCTTGCACGGAAGACAAAGAAGGAGTCGCAGTAAGGACTAACACAGGTTTATTCATTGATGATCAGGATGAACATGTCATAATGTGTTGAGTAGGGTGGGATATAAATTGAATAAATTGAATTGAATTGAATAATGGTGGAGATACATCACATTATATTCAGTAGCACAATGCATTTGAATCTTGCTGCACGGTAGCTCGTTGGCTGCTACCGGCGTGACGTCATCCCAAGTCACTCCCCTCTTCTGTAGTTGTTTGATCGTGCGGGAGAGTTCCCGCGGCTGCCGGTGATTTGAGGAATGAGAACCATGTGAGTTGAACGCTCGCAGCTGCCCTCTATGGGCAGCTAACTCGCGTTCCTTTAACAGCTGGGCTACATTGTAATTGTGGTCAGGTTACATTCATACATTTCTTAAAGCAACATTGTACATACATAACATCCCTCCCCCCTAGGATGGGACGAAGTCCCTCAACCATTGTGGCTTGCCGCACGTGCGCCTGGGGCGTGCGGCCGCCTGACTTAACACAGGGGAGCCGGAGGCTTCTGGTTCCGCAGAGTCCTGTCCTGCAACGGAAAGGGGGGATTCATTAGTGACTCGGCGTGGACTCTGCGGTAACCTCGCATTGGGGGACGGGAATGGAATGAACAGTTGGGAAGTGAACCCTTGCCTACTGTTTGAGGAGCTTGGGGTCCCCCCCAATAGGAATCTCGGGACTGACGAAGAGGCCCTCGTGGCCTTGCCACCCCCCGTTACCTGCCCGGGAGTTCTAGAGACTGTGGTGGGCGGACTCCCCCCTGTTGCCTGTCTTGGGGGTGTCTGTCTCCGGGGAGCTGGAGCTATGGTATATTCTAAAACAAAAGGGCTGGGGGGACCGGAAGTACCAGGGGCTGAACTGAAACCCCTCTTCTCGCTAGGACGGGTGGGGGACCACTCCGCGACACCCCCCTGGTACTGCAAATCATAATCAAATTCATCCCTCTCTTCCATGGTATCCTCCTCTGCGGCTGAGAACCGAGGATATGCATTTGTATCCGCGAGTGCCGCCGTGTCTCCGCCTTGGGTAACGCGGGTGGGGGAGGACCCTAACGCTGATTCCCCCTCACAGGTGACTCGCCTTCTGAGCTGGTCGGCGTGCCTTCTCCAGAGTAGACCTGAGCTCATCTCGACCCTGTAGGATACCGGCCCCGTTTGCTCAATAATCGTCCCTGGTACCCACGCTGGCCCCGAGGCCGCGTAGTTCCTGCAGTGAACCGGGTCCCCTACCGAAAAACCTTTGGAGCTTTCCCGACCTATGCTTATATTTCTCCCTTCATCCTCCACCCTGGACGGATCCATCCGGTCAAAAAGTGTTACCGGACGCCTCCTCATGAGGAGTTCGGCTGGGGAAAATCCTGAGGCTAGGGGGGTTGTCCTATAACAGATGAGGAACTGACACAGGTGGAGGTTCAACTCACCGGGACCCATGCGCCGCAGTGCATCTTTCGTAGTGCGCACTTGGCGCTCTACCTGACCGTTTGTGGCGGGGTGAAACGGGGCAGCGGTAATGTGCCTGATGGCGTTTCTCTCAATAAAAGTCTTGAACTCTGCAGACATGAAGGTACTAGCGTTATCGCTAACGAGGATGTCTGGCAGGCCGAAACAGGCAAAAAGCTTGCGCAACTGTTTAATGGTTGCCGCAGAGGAAGTGCTGTTCATGGGGATTACCTCCAACCACTTGGAGTAGGAGTCGACTACCAGCAGAAACATGGACCCGCGGAAGGGGCCAGTGAAGTCAACATGAATCCGGGACCATGGCCCGCGGGCCGTGTCCCATTCCTTATGGGGCAACCGGGACTCCTCGGGCCGAGAGCTCTGGCAGCTCTCACAGTGCCCACCAAACGTTCTATATCCCCGTCTATCTGGGGCCACCAAAAGAAACTCCTGGCCAGAGCCTTGGAGCGCACGATCCCGGGGTGACTGGTATGCAGTAGCTTCAGTACCTTAGCCCTCAGCTTCTCTGGGATGACTACCCGTTGGCCCCAGAGTAGACAGCCCCTTTCCAGGGAAAGTTCCACTCTGCGCCTGAAAAATGGCTTGAAATGCTCCTCGGGGGGAGTAGTGGGCCACCCTTTCCTAACCCAGGAACTAACTAGGGCCAGTATCTTGTCGGCCGCCGTGGCCTTGGCGAGGTCGGCCGGGACGATGGGGGGTGAGTCGAGAGACTCGATCAGCAGGACTTGGTGGTCCTGCTCTACCTCGCATGTGGGGTCCCCTAAACTAGGGAGAGGGGATCGGGACAGCGCGTCCGCATGGGAGATCTCCTTCCCTGGGCGGTAGACCAGCTCATACTGGTAGGCATTGAGGAAAATGGCCCAACGCAGCATCCTGGGGGATAGAATTTGCGGGGTGGGTTTGCCGGTAGTGAAGATCCCCAGAAGCGGCTTGTGATCCGTCACTACCATAAACTCGCGGCCGTATAGGAAATCGTGGAACTTCTTCGTTCCCGCGATTATGGCCAGTGCCTCCCTATCTGTTTGCGCGTAATTGCGCTCGGACTTCGAGAGGGACCTTGAGTAGTACGCCACCGGGGCTTCCCTCCCGCTCTCCAACACATGGCACAGAACCGCCCCCACCCCCACTGGGGACGCATCACAGACTAAAACCACTGGTTTTTTCGGATCGAAGTGGGTCAGGACAGCATCCGAGGATAGGAGTGACTTAAGCTCCTTGAACGCTTTCTCCTGCCTGTCCCCCCACCGCCAAGCCACATCCTTTTTAAGTAACGCGTGCAGTGGCTCCGCAACCGATGCCTTCCGAGGCAGGAAGGAATGATAGAAATTTAGGAGCCCTAGAAATGACTGCAGCTCCGGTTTCGCGGTGGGGCGAGGGGCGTTTCTCACGGCTGCAACCTTGGACTCAGAGGGTTTGATTCCGTCCAGGGTTACCTTAAAACCTAGAAACTCAACCTCCCTCACAAAGAATACACATTTGTCCCTCCTCAATCGAAGTCCTGCCCTTTCGAACACTGAGAGGACCCCATCTAGCCTCTTTGCTAACTCTAATTCGCTCCCCGCTGTTATCAACACGTCGTCGAAGTATGGGAGGACGCCTGGAAGCCCCTTTAAAAGGCGTTCCACGAGGGACTGGAAAATTCGGGGGGCCGAATTCACGCCAAACTGAAGGCGCGTTACCTTAAACGCCCCCTTGTGCGTCACGATCGTTTGCGCAGCGGCAGCAGCCGGGGTTACAGAGAGCTGCTGGTATGCCTGGGCCAGATCTAGCTTGGCAAAACACCTCCCCCCATGTAACGTGGCCAGCAAATGGGTGACCACGGGCACCGGATATGCATTTGGCCGAATGGCCTTATTTATTGTACATTTATAGTCCGCACAAATCCTGACCTCCCCGTTTGACTTGAGGGCTGTGACAATCGGCGTTTCCCACTCCGCCGAGTCAACTGGAACCAAAATCCCCTGCCCCACCAATTTGTCCAGTTCTGCCTCGATCTTGTCCTTGAGGGCGAAGGGCACTCTCCTTGGCTTGAGGCGGATGGGCCGGATTTCTGGGTCCAGCTCAAAGGAAACCAGGGGCCCCTTGTATTTCCCGAGCCCCTTCTTGAAAACGTCCGGGTGTGCATTGCACACGTCCCGCATTGGGTCAGTCTCGATGGCGTTAATGCCGGACAGTTCGATTCCCAGGGGAGCAAACCACTGCGTTCCCAAGAGGCAGCACCTCCCCCCCTTGAGGACCACTAGGGGCAGTTTCTCGGAGTAGTTCTTGAACTTCACCTTGAAGTTCCCCACCCCCAACACTGGGATCCCATTTCCCTGCACGTCCCGTAGGTGTGACTTCATGGCCCGCAGTTTGGGCCGCTTATCTGGGGGAATACGCATAAACTCTTTTTGGGACAGGATGGAATAAGATGACCCCGAGTCTATCTCCATCCTCACTGTGAACCCCTGCAACAGTAGCTCTACGAAAAACCGCCGGTGCTCCAGGCTGTAGTTGGCTGAGACCTTCCTGGTGCCGGCCGCCTTCCGTTGGTGCGTCTAGGGATGGCTGGAACTGCCCTTGTCCTTGACTCGCCCGCGCCTGCATACTCGGGTGATGTGTCCTTTTCGGCCGCAGTTGTGACACTCGGCCTTTCAGAACGGACACCTCGTGCGGTCGTGGGACGCCCCACGACCGTCGCAGCGACGGTCCTGCCGTTCGCGGGTCTGCCGGTTCTCTCCTCGCTTCTTGATCCTCTGGACGTCGTCGTCCTCGCTGGAGCAGGGGTCCGCCGTCGTGGATGACTCCTCGGACGACGTGGGTGTGCCGGCGGGCGGCTTGGGGGCCCGCCAGGCCATCTTCGCTGATGTCCGCCGGGCCACCTGTACTGGTGACTTGGCCCTTTCGGACGTGGCCCCTCGGGACTTGAACACTCTGACCCCGCTCCTGGCCGCCTCGGCCGCTTGGGCCTCCCGCAGTACCTCGTTGAACGTGAGGTGGTAGTCGCGGGTCATCAGTTTCCTCTGGAGCTCCTCGTCCCTCAGACCACACAACATGCGGTCTCGGAGGGCCTGGTCCAGGTCATCCCACTGGCAGTGCACCGCTGCAAGCCTGAGGGCCGCCGCGTAGGCGGACACGGATTCGCCCGGTCGCTGGTCTCGCCTGTGGAACGCGACCCGGGCTGGGAAGATCGAGACGGGCGGCTGGAAATGCTCGCCCAACCTCTCCAGGATGCGGTCGATGGGCACCTCGTCCACCTTCCGGGGGGCCACCAGGTTCATCAGGGTACGCAGCGTGGCCAGTCCCACCTGGGCCAGGAAGTGGGAGCGCATTTTCACGTCGTCGTCGTCGACGCCCGCGGCTTCCATCGCGTGCTGAAACTGGCACTCGTAGAGCTCCCATTGTTCAGGCTCGCTGACATCGAACTGGTACGGCTTGACCTTGGGATTCGCCATCGATCCCATCCTCGTCGCCAATTTAGTGTCTTGCACGGAAGGCAAAGAAGGAGTCGCAGTAAGGACTAACACAGGTTTATTCATTGATGATCAGGATGAACATGTCGTAATGGCGGAGATACATCACATTATATACAGTAGCACAATGCATTTGAATCTTGCTGCACGGTAGCTCATTGGCTGCTACCGGCATGACGTCGTCCCAAGTCATGCCCCTCTTCTGTAGTTGTTTGATCGTGCGGGAGAGTTCCCGCGGCTGCCGGTGATTTGAGGAATGAGAACCATGTGAGTTGAACGCTCGCAGCTGCCCTCTATGGGCAGCTAACTCGCGTTCCTTTAACAGCTGGGCTACATTGTAATTGTGGTCAGGTTACATTCATACATTTCTTAAAGCAACATTGTACATACATAACACTGGCCCTTGGTCTCTGGATGGGGGGGAGAGGGGCAGTATCTTCCACTCACATCCTCTGGTCCTCTCTGGACGGCAAATGGGCGGGAGAGCAGAGCTAGTCCATACCCTCATCGATTCCAGTGCCTCCCGCTCTTATATAAACTTGTTCTTTGTGGAACAAAAGCAGATTCCATTGCAAGGCAAGGAGCAGTCTTTAACTTTGCAAGCCCACCCTGGCAGGATAGCCGCCAAATGGTGCTGCACAGAGAGATGGGGAGAGAGAGAGTATTATGAAAGTCTTTCGAGGGTAGTCTGAATAGCAAAGTCAGGGAAGCCAAAATTTGTTTACTAGTCAAGCAGTTTTCCAGTCCGAAGGGAAGTCCAAAGGTATAGTCAAGTTCAGAAATTTGTCCAAGGTCCGGCAGGAAAATCAGTCAATCAGAGGTTTGTTCAAGGCAAGCGAGGAAGCCAGCAGAGTGTCAGGCAACAATGAAGTTGATCTGACAAGCTAAAGGCTCCAGCGTTTACTCTTTAAGAGCACCCATGGCTAAGGACTCTCAGCTGTTACTCATCTCTGTAATCAATCACTTGCTGACTTCCAACGCAGTTGCAGTTCCTTGCAAAGCTGGAGCTTGCAATGCCATTAGGTCGAAGGTTCAGAGTCATTACTGTCAGATGCTGACTCAGCAATCACTAGCTCAGCAACTGTCAAATCTGACAGTTCTCGATTAGGCAAGAGTAATTCAAGGACTAAAGCATGCTCCCGAGCTCGTTCCACATCAGATTCATTGGCGCCCGAATATGGGGCCATGACACATAGTGCTTTGTGCACTCTCTGGGTGTTTCACAAGTTAATTAGCATTCCCCCCCCCCTCCCCAGCATGCTGGGGCCTCATTTTACGGACCTCAGAAGGATGGAGGGCTGAATCACTGCAAATCCAGTCAAGATTGAATTCACAAAGTTTTGACTGCGGTACAGCAGCTTAACCCCTGTACCACCAGTGTGCCTTGGGCAAGTACCAGACAGATAAACCACTGCTAAGTACAGTACAGTATGTTTAAGCAATTCTGGCAAGGGTTGCTGTATGTTGAAACTAGCTTGACAGCACATCACTATCACCGTTGTTGCTGTTAATGCCACGTTACAGATTCAGTGTATTAAAAATTTAAAAAGAAATGTTATTGAACAAATGCATTTGGAGAAAATAACAATCCCCTCATGAATATTTAGTTCACGGAAATAGCCAAAGAAAGGTCCTCTTACTTATCTAGCTTATTTTCATTCAGCTTCAGTTGCATATTTTGTGTAACAAACTCTTTCCAGCAATGAGGGCAATAATGTCTAATGTGCAACATTGACCTCAGGTAAAACTTGCTGATTAGAATAAGGAGGGATAGTATGAAAAACAGGGGAATATTAGAATAAGGAGGGATAGTATGAAAAACAGGGGAATATTCAAATTTTGTTTAATTGGTTAGATGCATATCCCTTCTTTCCCCCATTAAGGGCATGAGTAGGGTTGTGAATCCAGATGCTTTTAGGTTGTACAGATTTTATTTTACCCTCCCCAGAATTCCCTCATCAGTAAACTGTGTTTAGTTTATTCTGCAAAATCCTGGGCAGGATTTCTTGAATCCTATGCAGGAATCAGGGCCATCTTCTGTAGGGTCACTGCAGTAAGATTATGAGGAAAACTTTTTGTTTTTAATAATTCTCTAAGAAACATTGTGCAGAAAGATTCCCTTTCTGAATTTTTAGATTATTATTATGTGAGAATAATAATAATAATGTTTTATTTATATCCTGCTTCCCTCAGTCCAATGGATGACTTGAAGCGGCTTACAAGACATATAAAGATACACATTGTAATAGAAATACAGGCACAAAGACATTATACAATTAAGTTACATTATACAATCAAGTTACATAATCAATTTAATTCCTTACGGTCCTGACAGAGCCAATGATCGATGTCCTTGGTGGGCCGAAGGAAGAAATCAGCGTCTCGACACCAGCGAAGCCGCAACAGATCTTTGGTCCACAGAGACTCGGAAAGCCGGCGCACGTGCTTCCAATCTCCCAGCAATCAAAGCCGGGGAAGGAGCTCTGCGTCTCGGCTTTTTTTCAGCCAAAGGTGTACCCAAATGTCGCTCACCTCCTCTGTGTGGCCACAGAGTCCAGGTGCTCCCAACTTCCCTGTCACACACTTCATTTCATGTGCCTGGCATGGAAAAGTCCTGCTTTAACACTCTAACACAGTGATAGTGAATCTTGGCACTCCAGGTGTTCTGGAATTTCAATTCCCAGAAGCCCTGATCAGCAGCTGTGCTGAATTGGGCTTCTGGTAATTCCAAGAACACCTAGAGTGCCAAGCATTGCCTTTATCCAGCACCACTAATGGAGGCAATGAAGAGTTCAATCTGCAGGACGCATGGAGAGGAGAATGGTTGGAAAAAGTGCCATACCAGTACTAGAATTTTCAATGTGTAACTGAAACACCACCTAGTTTTGATCAACCTCACAAGACATAGGCTAGCCTTAATAGAATACATACAGAGCATGGTAGATCCTGGTGCAATTGAATATATAAATAGTTTAGATGTTTGTTTATAAATTAATGTTTAAAGGTAAAGGTAAAGTTTCCCTTGCTTGAAAACCAGTCATATCCGACTCTAGGGTGCAGTGCATATATATATTCTTTTTGTTATATGTTGACTCAATGCGTACAGGTGCAATATGCTAAATAAAATAAATAAATACTTCATTGGGGAAAGTGGATCTAAAGCAACTTTGTGATTGGTGTGTGACACAAATATTGTCATGAGCAGCTACTTATTATCTCCTGCTCTCCTTTATACTGCTGTTGAGCATAGGATGCTAACTGATCTGAGCTATAAAGTAGTGTCAGATATCCTAAAATTCACCATTCCATTGTTCTGCTTAAATTACAGAAACATAATCCATTGGGTCAGTCTTATTCTTCCATTGGTATTTCCAATTACAATGTCTCATTAACCCTCTTTCCCATAATTCAAGAGTTTTTCTGTGTAAATCTAGTTCCTTTGGAGATTCATAAGCAATTTACAGGCTAGTATTTAATGCTATAGGGACTGCAGTGGCTCAAGTGGCTAAGAAGGCAGGAGGTCAGCAGTTTGATACCCGAGTACTGCAGGACGGAATGAGCTCCCGTATTAGTCCCAGCTCCTGCCAACCTACCAGTTTGAAAGCAAAAAATTGTAAGTAGATAAATAGGGACCACTTTGATTGGAAGGTAAACAGTGTTCCATGTGTCTAATCATGGCTGCCACATGACCACGGAAATGTCTGCAGAAGCAGACAGCGCTGGCTCTTTAGCTATGAAACAGAGATGAGCACTGAACCCTAGAGTCAGATACAATGGGCTTTTGAACAAGGGTGACCTTTATCTTTACTATTTAATGCTATGTTAACAGATCAGTCCAGTAATCTTAATTTCTGCTGCTTGTTCTCTGACACACACACACACACACACACACACACACACACACACACACACACACACACACACACACACACACACACACACACACACAGAGTCCCTGGAAAATAGATGGGGAAGAAGTAGAAGCAGTGACAGACTTTACTTTTTTAGGATCTAAGATCACTGCAGATGGTGATTGCAGCCATGAAATAAAAAGGCAACTGATTCTTGGGAAGCAAGCTATAAGAAATTTGGGCAACATAGTTAAAACTAGAGACATCACCGTGCAAACAAAAATTTGCATAGTCAAAGCAATGGTATTCCCAGTGGTAATGTATGGTTGTGAGAGCTGGACCATTAGGAAAGCTGAGCGCAGAAGAATAGATCCCTTTGAAATGTGGCGTTGGAGGAGAGTTTTGAGAGTACCCTGGACAGCAAGGAGAACAAATAGGTCAATCTTAGAAGAAATCAATCCTGACTGCTCCTTAGAAGGTCAAATAGTAAAGATGAAGATGAAGTACTTTGGACATCAAATGAGAAGAGAGGATTCACCTGAGAAAACCTTGATGATGGGAAAGATGGAGGGCAAAAGAAGAAGGGGGCGGCCAAAAATGAGATGACTAGATGGTATTGTAGATGCAATGGGCACAAAACTGGGTGGGCTGAGGAGGATGGTGGAGGACAGGTGCCTGGCGGGCAATGGTCCATAGGGTTGCAAAGGGTCGGAATCGACTGTGCGACTGAATAACAACAACTACTTAAAATGTCCATTAACAATTTTAAAATGCATTTAAATAGATAAAAGGACAATTTGCCCCCTAAAATCCCTTCCTTAGCAGCAGTGCACATATCAAAGGCTGCCTTAAAAAGAAAGATCCTCAACTGTTGATGAAAAGGTGTCCTCTCTTAAGTCCACAGAAAGCTTGTCTTTAAGGATGGTGGGACTGATAGAAAAGTCTTTGATATGGACAAATATGACTCCTCAAATAGCTTTCTACAATCGCTCTTCTACTACAGCACTTTCAATTAGGCCACCTCACTTGGAATCGGAATAACTGGATTTGCAGAACCGTGATAAAGTTTTCACTAAAATTTGGTTTTCCATAATTAAATATTCTCTCTTCTCTCCTGTGCATTGCCAGGCTTTTGAAACAATCTGTTTCTTTGTGTGGGAGCTTCAGCAAGGAAGGAGGAAATTGTTTATTACCAATAACCTTCCCTTGCCAGTAATTTCATCCAAATGTAGTGACTTTCAGTAATGAAAGACTTCAACTTTCCATCCCATAAATCCCACAGCTTCCACTTGATGAAAGGGGTTGTTTCCAAGTTCAACAAGCCATGGGAGAGAAGAGGGAGTCTTAAATAAAAATTTTCCCCACTGATGACATTTTCACTCTTCTGCAAGCACAGTTATTCCCACAGAACTTTAGCCAATGTATTTTTACTGTTTCTGAATCCTCTCCCTTAGGAACAACTTTCTGGTACTAACATATTGAAGTGCCTGTGCAAACATGTTTAGTATGAAGAGGTGAGGGTCTCCTCATGGGTTGGCAAATTAAAAGATTTTCTCTGCAAGGGTGCCCTTTGTGCTCGGTTACACAATGAAAGCGCAGCGCCAAAATGGCCACCGCGCTCTTTGCGGGCCCCCCCACCTGGACGCAGACATCTGGGTGAGTTAGGTGGCGTGGCCACCCCTCTATAAAAGGGGTGGCCACGAGGCAGATGAGCTGCCATTTTTAGAAGAAGCGATGGAGAGGAGAAGTTTTCTCCATCGCTCTTTGTTTCTTCAGTCTTCGGCTGTTTAGCCATTTCGGCGCTTGCGACCCCCGGAAAGGGATCGTCTTCTCAGCGATGCCTCCCAAGAGGAAGGCCACAGCGACCAAGCCGCGGCCAAGAGGGAGGAACTTGCCTGGCCCTGCGCTTGCAAGGGGACAGCATTCGGGTCGGAGGACCGCGACTGCGCCCCCGCAACAGGGCCCCGCATCGATTGCACCCACCATTACCGGTGGAATGGGGCAGATTAGGGCATGGCCCTCGGCTCTCCAGTCTCAGGATGGCCCTACAGGGGCTTCGGCCCCCGGCCCGCAATTGCCAGCCATGGGGCCAGACAACGGGGGAGGGCCTGGTGCGGTCACCCAGCAGGGCTTGCCTCCGGCCCCTCATGGGCCAGAGTTTTGGGCATGGCCCTATTCAGGACCTGGCTCCCAAATGGGGGTCCCCAGTGTATCACCCAGTGGGCCGTGTGGCCCACCTTGCCCGCCTTATACCGGGGGTTCTGCGACTGTTGATGCATTGTTGGCACGTTTAGCCATGCTGGAAGCATCTTTGGGGGTCACAAACAACCCCTCGGGGGGGGGGCTTCACTGCCGACTGGGGCCCCCTTTTGCCTGCCTGCCACCTCGACGGCCGCCACTCTGCAGCAGGCGGCCAGTAGGGTTGAGCTGCTGGAGACGCTCCGGCCTGCACCGGCCGCGATCTCGCAGCTCCCCGTTCGTCCTGAACTACAGCTGGGGAGTGGCCAGATGTGGCCCGAGAGCTCGATTGCGGTCGCGAGCTCCGACACCCGCCGTGGGCCGGAACCCCAAGTGGGGGCGGCTCACGGGGGTGCACCCAGTGAGTATCAGGTTCAAACTAATGTCCCCACATCACAGTCCACTTCAGGTGTTAGTTTTCAGTGGCCATGGCCTCGTCACGTCAAGGCGGGTGGGTATCAGTTCCCAGCTTACCCTGGTGCCACTGGGTCCCATACTAGCACAACATTGGGTGGGGGGGTTTCCGCCCCCAGGGCTGTACCGGGCATCACAGGGACTGTACAGGCACTGCTGCCGATGCCCCATGTGAATACCGTGCCGGTGTCAGCATTGCCGACAGCAGGGTATTCCTTGCCCCTCGGGGATCATTTGTCCCAGGCCACGAGGGAAAAGATTTGGCGGGGGGAGTATGTCGATATTTTCTCCCTATTGAACCGTGAGCCCACCAAGGAAGAGAAAGAGGGGCAGGATGACAGAGACAAAGAGCTGTCTCGTCGTCGCAAGCCACCGCGCACTTGGGCCAACTGGTTACCCGCATATCTCATTTATATGGCGGTGTACCTCAGGGCCCAGCCCAATTTGGCCATCCTTATGGTCCAATATTTGGACAATATTTACAGGGCGATGGTGGATTTTCCTGGCCCATCGTGGTTGACTTACGATGAGGAATTCAGGATGAGGGTGCCCTTACACCCGGAGATGAGATGGGATGAGCCATGCCAGAAGTTGTGGCTTTTATACATGACCCCCACGCGCCCGGCGCCTGGGGAGAGGTACCATTGCGGCCATGTTGTCCAGCGAGCTACTCCAACGCAGGCTCCCCGCCAGTTGGCGGGGCAGGGGGTTCCAGCTCGCTTGCTGTGTTGGAGTTTCTTGGCCAATGGCGCATGCAATAGAAGACAGTGCCGATACAAACACGAGTGTCCCTCTTGCGCTGGCCCCCACGCCGCCGCTGCGTGTCCGCGAGCCGGTGGGTCACGGGGCAGAGGTAGAGGTGGACAGGGAACGGGCAGAACTGCCGCTGAAGGAGCTGGTCAGTCAAAAGGCCCCCTCCCCGGTTAACATAATTATGTTAGAGAGGTGGCTCTCGACTTACCCGAGGAGGGACGAGGCGAGGTACCTACTCGAGGGTTTCCAGTGCGGTTTTCGTATCCCATTCAAGGGGGTGCGGGGACTCCAAGATGCTCCTAATTTGCTTTCCCTGAAGGGTAGGGAGGAGGTGGCCGCCCTAAGTATTGCCAAGGAGGTAAATGCAGGGAGGGTAGCTGGCCCCTTTTCTAGGCCTCCCTTTCCCAATCTTAAGGTTTCCCCTTTAGGTTTGGTTCCCAAAAAGGCCCCTGGTGAATTTCGTCTAATTCACCATTTATCATACCCGGCGGGTCATTCGGTCAATGACACCATTCCTGATGACCTTTGTTCGGTCAGGTATACGTCATTTGACCAGGCCCTGTGCATGGTGCGCGCTTGTGGCCCGGGTGCACTTCTGGCAAAATGTGACATTAAATCGGCATTCCGGTTGTTGCCAGTGCACCCGGGTGACTTTGAGTTATTGGGTTTTAAATTCCAGGGAAAATATTATGTAGATAAAGCCATGCCCTTTGGCTGCTCTATTTCCTGTTCAGCATTTGAATGCTTTAGCACTTTTCTCCAGTGGGCCTTTGTTCGCAGGTCTGGGTCCCGGTCTGTAGCCCATTACCTCGATGATTTTTTGTTCGGGAGTGAACGGGGCTTGGACACGTGCACGCGTCTCCTCACTACATTTCAGACGCTAATGCAGGAACTTGGTGTCCCTTTAGCGCCCGAAAAGACTGAGGGCCCATCAACTATGCTCACATTTCTGGGTATTGAAATTGACACGGCCGCGCAGACATCCAGGTTACCTATGGACAAGGTCACACGGATCTCTGCGATGATTTTGGCCTTGCTGGCCAAACGTAAAGTGTCACTTCGTGAGCTGCAATTTCTACATGGTCATCTTAATTTTGCCTGCAGGGTGGTCACGCCTGGCAGAGCTTTTGCTCGATGCCTATGTGACGCCATGATTGGGCTATCGAGGCGCCACCACAGGGTCCGATTGACCAGGGGCATGAGGGCTGACCTGTTGGTTTGGCTTAAGTTCCTGTGGGAATTCAATGGGGTATCATTTTGGAGGTCTGACCTCTTGGTCTCCCCTAGGTTTCAGGTTCAGTCGGATGCCTCTGGGTCCCTCGGATACGGGATTTATTTTGAGGGGAGGTGGGCCTACGGCCAATGGCCTCCAGCATGGCGGGGCACGGATCGTCTATGCGATCTCACATTCCTCGAGTTCTTCCCGATACTGGCAGCTTTGATGCTATGGGGTGAGGAGTGGGCCAATTCAGTAGTTCATTTTTGGTGTGACAATGCTGCGGTAGTCCACATTGTCAATTCTCAGACATCTAAATTGCCCGGGGTCATGGGGTTAGTTTGCCAGTTTGTGTAACGCAGCCTGCGACTCAATGTGCTCTTTAGGGCCAGACATGTACCAGGCATTAATAATGATATTGCTGATGCTTTATCCCGCCTGCAGATCCCCCGGTTCCGTGCCTTGGCTCCGGACGTGGAGGAATTCCCCTCGCCACTCCCGGACGAGATTTGGACATTTGGCAAGGAGAGGTGAACCGGGCGATCAGCATGTCACTCACGCCCCGCACGTGTAAGGCGTATCAACACGCATTTAATCAATTTAAACAATTTTGTGTGCAACTCCGGTTGCCCGAAGTGTGGCCCATTCCAGTTGAACACGTTCTTCAATTTATGGTTTACCTACACAGTCTGGGCCTAGCTCCCCGCACCATAGCATCCAGGCTGTCAGCACTGGCATTCATGGCCAAGGTGAGGGGTTTTGCTGACAACATAACTGATTTCCGTATACGACATGTTTTGGAGGGGTGGACACGGGAACGTGGACGCCGCCCAGACACTCGCCACCCAATTTCTCCAGGGGTTCTTACCCACCTTGCACGAGGCTGGCATGACCTGTGTTTTGACAGGTATGAGGCAGCTCTTTTTCATGCGGCTACCACAGTGGCCTTTTTTGGAGCGCTCCGCATCAGTGAGTTGGTACTACTGTCTAAGGCAGATTCGGCTCGTAGGGCACTGGAACTCGAAGATGTCTATGTCTCTAATGAGTGGGCTCAGTTGAGGATACGGTCCTCAAAAGTTGATCAGCACGGTGTAGGCAGTGGTGTTAGACTGCTACGATGTTCCATTGCAGACATCTGTCCGGTTGGTGCCCTACAGGAGTTCATTGCAGTGCGTGGCACGCACCCTGGCCCGTTTTTCTGCCACCAAGATGGGTCTCCCCTGACTAAATTTCAATTTTGGAAGGTGACCGGTAAGGCACTGTCTAGTTTTGGCCTCCCCGGGGCTCGCTACGGCACCCATTCTTTTAGAATAGGGGCTGCTTCTACTGTGGCTGCTTTTGGGTACTCTGAGGCTGATATACGCCGTATGGGGAGATGGGGATCTAAGTGTTTTGCATTATATGTTCGCCCTATTCAGGTATGAGTACCAGATAAGTCACCGTTCTCTGTTTTATCTTACAGACCCTGTGTGTCCCCGCACACCGGTGGCAGTATGGCTGGTGGGCCATAGCTATGTGCACTGGGCAGCGCAGTACGCTGCGGCAACAGAGTGGGGACCCCAGCTTGGACTGCGTGCCTCCGCATGTATCAGGTGGTATGGTAAGCGTGGAATGTTATGGCAGGAACTGTTGCCATTCCTTTTCTCCATCAGGGATGCTGAACCGCCTGATGTCCTGGTGCTACACCTCGGGGGCAATGACCTAGGCCAGGTCACTGGCCTTTCTTTAAAATATGCGATTTGCAGCAACCTAGCTTATTTGCATTATGTGTGGCCTTCCACAACACTGCTATGGTCGGACATCATACCGCGTCACGCTTACAGAGGGGGTATTAACCTCCATGCCCTTGACCGTGCTCGCCGCTCGGTGAACAGGGCAGTTGCCCGGTTCTTTGCAGACAAGGGTTTGGGGCGGGTCATCCGACACCCCACCATTAGTTTACAAAATTATGATCTTTATACAGGGGATGGGGTCCATCTGTCGGCTAGAGGTATGAACCTCTTTTTGGAAGATTTGCAAGCAAGCCTGTTGACTGAGCTGATGGTCTGGGGGGCGGGGGCGGTGAGTCTTTATTGAAGCCTCCCCGTGTGGCGGGTAGCACTGGTAAGGTAAATATTTATGACCCATAGGTATCCGGCAGGTTCGCAATTGACTGGCCAACACTTAGACAGGTACAAGTTTAATAACGTTGACCGGTCAACGATGAACCAGGCAATGGGGTGATGGCAGGAGCTCTTCAGCATGCATCACCCCGTGATTTGACGGATACACGTCAGAGGGTGGGGTCAGTAGATAGTTTACTGACTACGGTCAACAATTTGTTTGTCGTAACAAACAAATTGATACAAATGGATACATTGTAGCCAATTGCCGTTGGCAATTTTGGGAGGAACCTTACCAGTGTTACTGCGGCCTGCTTGCCTTAAGAATTATAATTGGCTGAGTACCAATTGAAATTTATAATTTGGACTAGGGCATTATTTAATAAATGTGGCCCAATGCCTTTATCCATATACCGGTGTCTGAGTCTTTCTTTGGGGGGTGCGCCTGCAAAGCCTATTATCACTTTTCTCACACACTCAGAATCTGTGGCTCTTTGAAAAGCAGTGCTAATGAGATGAACATAGCAAATAATGACCTCCTCTACGTTTAATATCATTCATAAGTGGAAGGAGAGTTAGCTGTACTTATGGCACACTTCCTTTCAACCATAGGGGACGCAACTCACTTTCCTGTCTAAGAGAGGCTTAGACAGGTTTCATGCCTTGGCAGGCTAATGGATAGTCTGAGAATATAATATTGGGTTATCATACTTGAGGCATCTGTCTTCCTCTCGGTGTCAATTACTATATTACTCAATTAGCTGGGAGGTTAACTGGCTCCTTGCTTGTCTTGCCTATAAGACAACAGTGAAGCTCAGGTTTCAGCTCTGAAACCTGAAGCATGGGTGTTACAGACCCTAGTCACAACAGGTATGTATCAGTTTCAGTATCATAAGCAATGAGCCTGTGTAATCAGTAGCTGCAGAACACAAACACAGGTCCCCCTCTCCCATATCCGTGGGTTGAGTTATCCAAGAGTCCAAAAATGTTCAGTGAAAAATCCCTGAAATCCATTATATTTCCAAGGTGCCTTACCAGGGTTGGCCACTAGAGGCCACTGTGTACAATGTAAAGTTGAGGAGGAATGGATTGTTCTTGAAGAATCATTTTCTGAGAATACCTGAAAGATTGACAGAGGCACTTGCAACACCCCTCCAATTGTATGACAGGTATGTTAGCTATAATACTGCATTAACTGCATTCTGCTTTTTCAGGTATCTATGAAAGATCTTTGAATGTATTGCCCACAGATATCGGAGGTAACCTGTAAAAGTTTACAGAAACTGAAATGAATAGAAAGGCATACAGAGACTGATGAAACCAAACCAATCCTTCTCTTCATCTTCCCATAAATGGTTCCCTTTTCTCTACAAACTCATGTCACTCCGCTTCTCATTATCTCTTTCTCAGAGCCCAGAAAAGTACTGGTCAGGACTAAAACATCTGACAGCCAGCATGTGCAATGGCTAGTGGGACATCTTCGATCTGGACAAGAGAGCAAGAACACCCTACCACTTGGGTTCAATAGTAACAATCTCCAGAAGCACAATGGCTTTACAAGAAGGTGGCAACTCATCTCTCCTCAACCCTTTAATACTACATATAGGTCTGTAGTTTCAAAAACTTGGAGTACTAGATTTAAAGAAATAGATTCCAAAAGTCCTTGCTCTTTTCTTTCTCTAAGCTTGGAAATGTTACATTTTTGACCTACAGCTCTACAAATCTCTAAATTATCAAGGCCACTTTTCCTGCTGACTGGAATAAATAGGACTATGTGTATGCATAATCCCAGGGGTCCTCAAACTTTTCAAGCTGGGGAATGGTTCATGCCCCCTTAGACTGATGAGGGGCTGGACTGGTGGTTTGCTATGGCATGCTGTTAGGGACACACCAAATCAAACAGAATGGACAAGAATTGAGGAGGTGGTGGTGGAGAAAGTGGCAGCTGGAGCAAGGGCATGGGCTGGATGATTTGGTGCTGCAGGCAGGATCCATCCCACAGACCATAGGTTGAGGATCCTTGCATTAACCCCTTGAAAGTAACCTTTTCAAGGTCTGTCCTTTCTGCCTTCTCACTACTTCTTAGATTTCACTCCCTTGCCCTTTATACATCAAATGCCTCCCCTCTTTGTTGCCACCCCCGCCATTATTACTATGCTTTAAAAAAGCTTCCATTATTCCTTAAAACATTGAATGGCTTCACTCAGCTAAGCTTGTTGTAATGTATTATTGTCCTTCAGCTTTGGGGCAACAAGGTGAACAAGAAAGCAAACAATGGATGCAATATGTATAAACCAGCTCTATTCTCTGATTCAAACCAATACTGGTTTCTGTATATATATTTATATAATTCAAGTAAAGTGATATGTTTAGAAATAATACCTGCACTACGTATATATTTATTGTCATTTATAACAACCTTGACTACTGGCTACAAAAACCCTTCATCCTGGCATTGGCTTTATCTTAAGTTTAGCATGTATTCCATTGAAACATAATGAAAGTATGAACTCTAGCCATTAGATGAAAGGTGAACTCTAGCCATTAGAATTCATATAACGGTACTTCAGTTACTCTATAATTCAGGCTGAGGTACTCTTCTATATGAATTTTTTAGCAGCATACTTTTTCTTCACAGAAAACTTTTCATGAATGCTGAAAATGTATATTGAATACAAATATATATCATACCTCATTCTCTCAAGTCAATTTCAGAGGAGGAAGACTTCATGGAGACTTTAATATTCCAAAGGTCACTGCTGTTCCAGATGTTTCTGGCAGCAGTACAATCACAACAAGAAGTATTAGGTGATCAAGAAAGTGTGGTAATTAGGAAGCCTATTTGTTCCAGGTAGTGGCACAAGTTGAAGAGCAAATGTAGAGCCAGCATTTCAAGGCTCTCTGAGTGCGAAATGGAAACAGCTGGACACCAAAGAGAGATGGCTGGGAGCTATACATTCTAATGGTCGCTACCAATGGAGCATTGTCGAGTAGGGATGTATCATTCAGATTTATTATTATTTTTGGATGCCAACTCCCAGAATTGTCCCAAAACTTTGCAGAATTCTGGGAATTCCAGCCCATAGACTCACACTTCCAGATACCTTTATGGCCTAGCCCCAGCCTATCTTCCTGTTAAAGAAACCTGAGATGGACAATTGAGTTGTCCTGGTAGGTCCAAGCAAGGAACATATAATAGGAACATATTTTCCTTCTCTCTGGACCTCAGAAGCAGATATTGATTTTCAAACTATAGCTCCCAGAATCTCTAAGCCAACATGGGAGAATTCTCAGAATGATAGTAAAACAAAAACACCCCATAATAAAATTACTCCCATCTATGGCTCAAGATATATTACCACGTAAGAATTCTGCTGATTCCAGCAGCCAGTTGTTTGCCACAGTGGCTAATCAGATGCTTATGGGAAGGCCACAATTAAGACCAGAGTGTAAATGATTCCTTCTGCTTGTGGTTTCTAGTAATGATATTGTGATGCATGAGATACCTAGTGTGGGCTAGTGGATAGAGCAAGAGCTCTCAACCTTTTTAAGCTGGGGGCCAGGTCATGCTCCCTCAGATAGCTTTGGGGGCTGGATGGCCATTTTGCCCTTTTTCCACCACATGGCACTTCCTGGTGTGGTGGAGGAGGTGGGGGGCACATTAAATGCTGCCATGGGCCGCAGGTTGAGAATCCCAGAAATAGAGTGATGGGCTAGGACACTGTGGACATGGGTGTAAATCCCTGCTCAACCATGGAAACTCACAGAATGGGTGAGCACTCATTCAATACAGTATGTTACTTACATTGAAAGCCCTATTATGATTTCTATACATCAGTTCTGAATTGACAGCACATAACAGAACATAGAAATGTATACTGCCCTTGATACTGTAAAATTAGTATTCAGAAGAGTACTAGCCCAAACCTCAGAGGTTCCAGCCAGATGTGACTGTTAATATATATATCGTTAGCTCTGTTGTCATCGGGTTTGTCTAATTGTCTTTTAAACATTTTAAATCCAATGTCATCCATATAGCAGTTCCAGAAAAAGCCCCTATAGAATCTAGGAGGGAGGAGGATACACCCCGAAAAGGAAACAAAAGCTGCAAAAATTGATAAATTTAATAGGGTAATAATAACACAAGAATGAGTCAGCCAGAAAGAGACAGCGATACACTATAGAATCTAAGAGAATATACAATTAAAGTGAACAATATCACTAACAGTGAAGCCTCAAAATAGAATTCGTACAAAGGTGGACAAAATCTGTAGGGCAAGTTCCAAAAGCACATATACAATGCGTATCAAAAGTCCGTAAAAGGTCAATGTAGACAGTCATAAACAATTCATAAAAAGATGTGTTGTAAAATTGAGACAGCCAGGAGGGCTAAATACGCGTTGAGAAGAGGAACGTGGTGATGACAGCAACCAATCCAAAGTATCGTATCACATATCATGGAAAAGAGGTATGATATACAGTACAGGCAGCCGAAGGCTATGCAAACGTCACAAAGGAGAAATACAGTACGAGCAGCCGGGAGGGCAATGCAAGCGTCGTAGAGGTGGCAGAAACAGGTCGATATTCTTCCGGTACAGAATATTTCGTACTCTTTATCAAGGTCTGCGAAAAAAACAATACCTCAAATGACAATAATTATGCAATGGTAGCAAGCGACGTACAAGCAAAATATAATACGAGGCACAAAACACCAATACTCAAGGGTTTAAAACTTGGTAAAAATACCTGTAAGAGCGCGCTGCAAATCACCTCAAGAGGAAAATTCATAAAGGGTGAAAGCGTTAGAAAAGTAAAGCATGTGACAGCTATATATAATACCCAGGAAGAGTCATGTGCGATTAATGACTGTAATCAGGGAAAATATCATAGTAAGAAGAAACATCTGTTAAAGGGGTAGGAGACAGTAACAGCTAGAACTTAAAGAAAAGCAGAATAATCTTGTTCTGTATTTAAACCCGTGGGATGTAAAGTAGAAAAACGGTGGATGTAAAATGCTTCATGTTGTAACAGGAAGCGTTCTTTATTGATGGACTGAAATCGACGAGGGGAAAACGATTCAAGTACCGCTGCTTTAAGATCAGTGGGAGTGTGCTTCTTGTCGAGATAATGCGAAACCAGGGGTGCTGTAAGGACATTATTTCGAATGCGCGAAATGTGTTCCCCAAGTCTAGTTTTAAGTGGTCTGGAAGATTGTCCCACATAGGGCAAACCACAAGGACAGATTAAAATGTACACGATGTCGCGTGAGTTGCAGTTCGAGAACCGGGAAAGTTGCAATCTGAAATTACTACTTGGAATGAAAATAACATCCGTTTTCCACATATAACAACAAAACTTACAGTGTCCACAAGGATGGTGCCCGACAGGAAATGTAGAAGGAGTTGTTGAGGTGAGTAGGCAATCGGTTTTGGATAAGATACCAGCAATCGTCCTGGTTTTACGGAACCCGATCATGGGTTTTTCATTGCACCCAGAGACAGAATCTAATATGTGCCAGTGCCGATGTACAATCTTCTTAATTTGTTGTGCAAGGGGAGTAAAGTCAACAGACCAGAAAATATTGTTCTGTGTTTTCTTAGGTATGCGCTGGAACATGGAACACCTGGATCTATTGGTCACCTTCTCGTATGCATTGTTAATTACATGGATGGGATACCCCCTGATGAGTAATGATTGTTGAATGTTGGTAGCTGCTGATTGAAAATCAGAATCAAGTGTCGAGTTTCTTTTGGCCCGAAGGAATAAACTGTAGGGTATATTATTTTTCAAAGATGATGGATGGTAAGAGTGAAACTGTAAATAGGCATGCCTATCTGTGGGTTTATTAAAGAGGCACATATTAAGTTGTTTATTGACAACAAAAATTTCTAAATCTAAGAAAGACACAGAAACGGAGCTAACAGTGTGAGTAAAAGATAAATGATCATGTAGAGAGTTAATCCAGGTAAAGAAGCCAGAAAGAGAAGCCGGATTGGAAAAAATGAAGAACAAATCATCAATGTAACGTTTATAAATTAAAATGTCTGCAAAGAAAGGGTTAACGGAAGAATTCAGAATGAAAGTATGATCAAAATTATTCATAAAAATATTGGCAACTGAAGGGGCGAAATTTGAACCCATGGCTACACCTTGTATCTGTAAATAAAATGTGTCCATGAAGCGGAAAAAATTGTGCTCAAAAGCTATATCAAGAAGGTCTAAAAGAAAATGTGTAGGAGGATCGGGATTGGTGCGAGATAATAAGAGATGTTCAATAAGAGTCCGAGCTTCTTGGAGGGGTATATTGGTGTAGAGGGAAGCGACATCCATGGTAACAAGAATACAGTCATCGGGAACAGAAAAATGTTCTAAAAGTTGAGTAAAATGGGAGGAATCCTTTACGTAAGAAGGAGTGTCAGAAGCGAAGGGACGTAAGAAATGATCAATAAAAATGGCAATAGGTTCCAAAAGGGCATCATTGGCAGCTATAATGGGTCTGCAAGGTACAAGAGTGGAGCCAGGTTGAAGTTTATGAATTTTTGGCAATAAATGAAAGATGGGAACTCGCGGGTGTGTGTTAAAGAGGAAACGGAAAGTGGATTCAGAAATCAATCCCAAAGAAAGTCCTTCCTGTAATACTATTCTGATGATATTGGACACATGTGCAGTAGGATCCCTGTCAAGTGTTCTATAGAAAAGGGAGTTAGACAATTGTTGGTGGGCTTCCTCAATATAGTTAATCCTATCCATAACAACCGCCCCACCACCTTTATCAGCTGCCTTGATAATGATGTCTGGATCGTTACCCAAGCCTTCGAGAAGGTGGATGTCATCTCGAGTTAAGTTATGAGAAGAGTGAAAGCGATCTTCTAAGATGGAGATGTCTTGTAAAACAACCCTGCGAAACACTTCAATGGCAGGGTTGTCGACAGCTGGAGTAAAGGTAGAGCGGGGAGTGAAAGGGTTGAAACTGCTAGGGGAATCTTTAAAGAAAGTACGTAATTTAAGTAAGCGAATTAACTTGAAGAGATCAATCCGTGTCTTGAAGGAGGAATACTTAGGGGTAGGGACAAAACCTAAGCCAAGATCTAAAAGTTGGTTTTCCCTTACCGTAAGGACTCTTCGGGATAGATTGAAGACCAAAGAAGGTCTTATTTTTTCTTGTTCTTGTGAATGCTGCGCTGTCCTAAAAAATCATTGCTGGAATTGTGTTTGTTGGTAAGCTGTTTATTGCGATGGTATCTGGTGTTGTAAGGATCGCAAGTCCTTTCATCAGCAGATGAATCTGCAATGTCCGAATCCGTAGTTTCAAAGTCGGTATCTTCGAGGGGCCAACGCCAAGTAACCTGTTTATAATTAATCAGGCGGGCAAACTGCCATTTATAAATCTGGGAGTTCTTATAATCATTGCGGTCACGGTTGAGCTTTTTGTTTTTAAAGGCCAATAACCCATCTTTGAATTCCTTAATCTTATTCTCCAATGTGCTCATTTTGCTGGCAGAAGAGGAGACATTAGAAGAGGTGATAGAATCTTTCATCTTGAGTATCTCCGTGTTCAAATTCTCTACTTCTTGATTGCATTGATCGATGATGAGGAGAATGAGATCGAAAGAACATCTGTCCAAAATGAGGGTCCACTTGTCCAAAAATAGTTTATTATGTGAAAAAAAGAGTGGGGCCCTTGGGCATGCGTAAACCACGGGGTATGATGAAAGACTTGTGTTATTCTTGTGTTATTATTACCCTATTAAATTTATCAATTTTCGCAGCTTTTGTTTCCTTTTCGGGGTGTATCCTCCTCCCTCCTCGTGTATATCTTACACCTCTGCCGCTTTTCCTCCCCCTTTAGAATCTAGAGCAGGCAGATTGGAGAGCTGTAGATGTCATGGCCCCAGTCAGTTTCAAAGAATTAGGGAAAATTGGAGTTGCAATCCTCAAATGCTAAAAGGCAAGATGGGAGAAGTCCAAATGTATATACAGTATGCCATTATGCATATAGCAATTTTGTGTGTGTGTGTGTATCTATATCTATCTATCTATCTATCTATCTATCGATCGATCGATCGATCGATCGATCGATCGATAGATAGATAGATAGATAGATAGATATACTGTATATAGATAGAGATATACTTAGGCAGAAGCATTGGCTAAATCCTGAAAGTCTTCTAATTTTGGTTTTTCTCACAGGTGAGCCACATTCAGGTACCTGCAAAATGCCTGTAAGGTAGATAGAACTTCGAGATGGAGAATTATGGTCAGAAAACTTGAAAACCTCATTCCTAATGGATACCTTAAAAAGAAAGATTGTTACCTGAAACCTCTTGAAACAAAGAAAGGATTGTGCTTCCTTTTTTAAAAAAAGGACATATGGCTACCCTGGTGTGGTGTCCGCGGGCGCAATTGGCATAAACTGTCCCTGACAGAGGTTACACCGGTCGAGGAAGGCTCCTGGTCACTGGCCTCTGCAGGAACAGAAATTGGGGAGCGGATTAATAGTCATAAGATTGATTCACCCATATCTGACCTGGCAGGCAGTTCGGCAGGAGGAAGTTGAATATCTAACTCAAGTTAGGAATTAGGTAATTCCACACTTGCAGATTAGCCCAAGCCCTAGCGCAAATAGTGGCCATGTTTACTCTTGTGCAAGCCATGAACAATGGATTTCCCCTGTCAGTATTTGCCTTAGTTAATTAACTTTCCCAAGAAAGGTTCCCAATTAACCCGGGTAAATGGGTGATGTGATTTTCTGTCAGATGACGATTCTATCACACGCTGCCTTGAATTCCTATATATGATGATGATTTTCCCTCAATAAACCACTGGTCTTCGCTCCATCTTGTCTCGTGTCGTTCCTTGACCAGTCTCCTCCGGGACCCCAAGGGCCGCTTCACGGCCCCAATCCAACATCTGGTGACCCCGACGTGATCCTACTCATGAGTAAGCGATCAACGCGGTCCGGTTCTACGCTAGAACCGTGTCCGATCACCCCGGAGGACAGCGCAGCAGCCCGGTCAGAAAGCCAGCCGATCAGGAAGACAGCTCCGTGGCGAGGCATCTCAGAGAGGCTTCCTACAGCTTGCTCCGGCTATCGCGGCAGCTTGCAGCACGGAAAAACGCATTCCGCTCAGGGTCGGCTGTGAATACCTGACAGCGCAGAGGCCACCGAGGGCCCGTGGCAGCAGTCCATGCTCCGAGCTCTACCCAGAGATTCGTGACGCAAAACATATTGCCGGAACTTCAGATGCATCGACTCATCCCAAGAAGGAGACTTCAAAGGACCGGCAGGTAATATGGGGACTTGTCCTCAGCAGCAACATCCGTCCGCTAGTCAAAGAATTCATGAGGAAGAATTCAAGACCCTGGCCAGGGTATATCAGATAAGCTTTCACAGCGGAGAACTAGCACGGCTTTTGGTGTTCTTGAGGGAACACTGCCTGCTTTACCCAGAAGTAGGTATGTTATCCCTTCAGCTCTGGGATCAGATAGGAGTCTGCGTTCAGCAACCCCCGAAAGCTCCAGATGGCGTAATTCGCACATGGAGCAAATGTAGGAAACTCTTAGCAGAGGTGGACCCAGTCCGGGTAGAGGCCAAAGAACCCCCAGCGTCAGCAGAGCCATCGGCGCCCACGACGCTCTATCCGTCATTTCAGTTTAAGCAGAGTAGTGTAGGGAGCTTTCCCTCGGTGTCAGCTGCAGACGTCACCGGTGGAATGCATGGAATGGGGAGCGCTGGCACTTCTCTGATAGCTACAGGTTCCCGAACTACCAAGAGTGCCCTTCAGCGCACAGTTGAGGAAGAGATCAGGAAGGGGGAATTGCCAGCAGAAGAACTAGCTGAGCTTAGTCAGATTTGTCCAATTCGCTTGGAGGTAGATGCCCTCACAGGGCAGCAGCAGATAGTTCATTCACCAGTCCTGTATAAGCTCCTCATGGCTATACAGAAGGCCATTTCAGAGACAGGACTACAGAGTCGCTTCACTAGGGGCACGCTTCAGCAAGTGTGCAAGAACATGATGTTTATCCCGCACGACTGGAAAGCCGTCATGCAGATGATGCTCAACCCCAGCCAGTATTTGTTATGGGACAGCGAGTATCGCCTCGAGGCTCAGGCAAGGGCTGCCAGGATGGGTGGGGCAATAATTCCTGACCAATTATATGGTTCAGGTGCCTTCGAATCCATCGATGCGCAGACCGCCTTGCCGCTTGCCACCCTTCAGTTGTCAGCTGAGACAGCCTTCAGGGCTTTTCTCCAGGTCCCAGCAACTGGCAAAGTGGCCAAAAATTACACCGCAGTCAAACAGGGCGCCCAGGAGTCCTACATGGACTTTATCAATCGCTTAGAGGAAGCGATCAGTAGACAGATCGATAATGAGCAAGCCCAACAAGAGCTCATGATGAAATTGGCAAAAGACAACGCCAATCTCGACTGCTGTAAGATCTTGCAGTCACTGGGCAATCGTCCCGACTTGACTCTCACGGACATGATCAGGGCTTGCGCCGACGTTGGCATGGACTCCTACAAAATGGGTCTGCTGGCAGCGGCAGTGCAAGGGGGTAGGAAACCCAAGAACAAAAACCTAGGGGCATGTCACAATTGTGGCAAGGTTGGTCACTTCGTTAGGGAGTGCCGATCCAAGGGCGGCGGACTACATTCCGGCCGTTTCAAGGCTCCAACTACCCCATGTCCGAAGTGTAACAAAGGCTTCCATTGGTCCAGATTCTGTCCGAATTCGGGAAACCGGAACGCGGGCACGTCTCTGGCCCCAGTCCAAACAGAGGCTTCCCTCGCTCTGGGCGAGCCAGAGCTGGATTAGATTCCAATCACATTCCAGACATTGCGAAGGCGTAGGCCAGCCCCAAGGGTAGTATTGGGGCTTGCCAGGCAGACGTCACATTGCCAGGCAGACGTCACATGCGACTTGCCAGGCACAGTCTATCTGGTGGATTCCCAGTACATGGGACCCCTGCCCAAAGGCTTCATAGGCTTAGTTTTGCCTCGTAATGTAGCAGGAGCAAGCGGAATTCTTGTAATTCCGGGAGTCATTGACTCCAATTTTTCGGGTGTTCTCCAAGTTCAACTCTGGATGCACCTACCCCAGACGATTCACAAGGGAGACACGCTAGCGCAACTGATTATGGTTCCTTGTAACTCGCCAGCAGATAGCCAGGGAAGGCTCAGGGACAGCTCAGAGTCCGGGTCGGAAGACCACTCGAGCGCAAGTGAGGCAGTGCAAGGATACCAGGTCTTAGCGACAGTGGAGACCAACATAGAATGGAAACGGCGGCCAGTTTTTGAGGTATTTTTGAATAAAAAATCGTTCTCAGGGCTGCTAGATACCGGAGCTGACGTCAGCGTGGTCAGCCGAAGTCAGTGGCCGCAGGAGTGGGCCATTGAGCCGGTCTCTGATGTGTGGGGGGTAGGCGGCATCCAAGAAGCGTTTAGGAGCCGGGAGTGGGTGGAAGTCACGATTCCTAGGGCTGACGGCACAGCGGTCATTCGGCCGCACATTCTGGACGTGCACGTCAACCTTTGGGGGCGAGACATTTTGCAGCAATACCGTGCCACTCTTACCTTCGGGTAATGGCTCTGCCACTTAAATGGCTTACCAACACGCCAGTCTGGGAAGAGCAATGGCCGGTAGTGGGGGAGAAATTAGTCGCCCTAAAGCAACTGGTTAAAGAAAAGCTAGATGCAGGACATATAGAGCAGTCCACCAGTCTTTGGAATTCGCCCATTTTTGTCATTAAGAAAAAGTCGGGGAGGTGGCGACTCCTCCACGATCTCAGAGAGATCAATAAATGTATTCAGCCAATGGGTCTGCTTCAATGCGGCATTCCGAATCCAAATATGATCCCCGTGGGTTGGGAGATCCTGGTCGTAGACCTTAAGGATTGTTTTTACACCATTCCCCTAGATCCGAGGGATCGGGAAAGGTTCGCCTTTACGGTGCCGGTTGTGAACCACAGCGAGCCCACGCAGCGTTAAGCGTGGAAGTATTTGCCACAGGGGATGCTCAATTCGCCCACCCTGTGCCAAATTTATGTTCACAACGCACTGGCAAAGTTTCGAAAACTTCACCCCACAGCTTTAGTATGCCATTTCATGGACGACATCTTGGTCGCAGCGCCGCAACTCGGCAGCGAAATGTTTAAGGACCTCCAGGCCACCCTGGGGGAAAAAGGGTTACTCATTGCCCCAGAGAAAGTACAGAGAACCGAGCCATTCTCATACTTGGGTCATCGGCTTCTCCGTTCTTTCGCAGCACCAGTTTTGCCCCAGATCAACTTAAAAGACTCAGTCACCCTGGTGGAATTGCAGCAGGTTTTAGGTAACATTAATTGGGCCAGACCGTATTTCAGATTGGATACGGATCTTCTAAAGCCACTCTTCTCGCTGCTAACGTTAGGTAAGCAGCCGGCAGACCGGATACAAATTCCTCGAGAGGCACGCTTGACTCTCGAGAAGGTCAACCAAATTCTCAGCCAAAGGTGGGTGGACATGATTGCTCAGGGGCCATATGCCCCGATCCTGAACTTGTACATCGTTCGGGCCGGATCCATGTTCACCAGAGCCCTAGGAGTGGACTCCGAGCGAGGAGCGAGTATCGTGGAGTGGGTGTATTTACCGAACACCTCTTCCCGAAATATCGTTCCCCCCCAAGAGTTGGTCTCCGCGGTGGTCTACCGTGGAAGGCTGAGAGCTAGGGACATTTCAGGGCACGACTTAGCAAAAATCATGATCCCATTCACCAAGGAGCAAGTTCAGCAGCTGATGCAGCTCAGTGACTCGCTTCCAATTGCCTTGGAAGGATTCACTTGCCAAAGGACCCCAGGCTCGTCTCGCTTCAAACGCAGACAGTCAGCTTGTATGAATTGATCTCGCTGGTCCCACTTCAGGGGGCCAGGACAGTCTTCACTGATGGGGGTCACACATACGGTGTTTTAACTTGGCAGGAGGGCCAGGCTTGGTGCACGGTTCTAACTCTTCCACAGAAGTCCGCGCAGCGGGCAGAGTTGGCAGCGGTGAACCATGCTCTGCGCACCTTAGCCAAAGAGCACCTCAACATTATTACTGACAGTCAGTACGTTAGGAATTTGCTCCACAGTCTACCGGGAGCATACATCACTCTCACGATAGACAAAAATTTGCTGAGTTTGTTCCTCACAGCTCAATTTCACTTGCGGAACCACACAGAAGCGCTCTATATCGCTCACATCCGAAGTCAACAGGACCTACCTGGTCCAATTTCCACGTGCAATGGCAGAGCAGATGCGGCCGCAAAGGAAATTCAGCAACGGTCAGTTTTGGGTGTTTTCACTACTCCAATTCAGAGCCATGCATTCTTTCATCAGAATGCCAAAGCGCTCGCCAGACAGTTTAACCTGCCACTTTCTCAATCCCAAGGCATAGTTCGCTCTTGCCAGCATTGTGCAGGGGCACCGGGGGGGGGGGGCTAATCAGGTGTGGCAAATGGACGTCACACATGTCCCGCAATTTGGCAGATGGCAGTACATGCACGTTTGCATTGATACTTTTTCACAATTCGTTTGGGCAACGGCACAAAAAGGGGAGACAGCTTCCCACGTGGAGCAGCATCTGCTTTCCTGCTTTGCGGCGATGGGCAAACCACGGCATGTGAAAACCGATAACGGCCCGGCCTACAGCTCCAGGCAGCTGGCCGACTTCATGGCCACCTGGGATATCAAACATACCTTTGGCGTTCCATACAATCCGCAGGGGCAAGCAATTGTGGAACGAGTCAATCGGACACTCAAGTCCTACATTGACAAACAAACAGAAAGGGGGGAGCCACCAGCCCTCCCCAAATCTCAGGGTCAGGCACAGCATTGTCTGAACAAGGTGTTGTTCACGTACAATCACCTTAATGTTTTTTCGGATTGCATGCCGCAGGAGAAACACTTCCGCCACTCGGAAGTTCTCCCGCGGCCGCTGGTTCGTTACCGAGTGCCACCGGATCCTTCTTGGAGGGGCCCGGCGCCACTCGTAACCTGGGGAAGAGGGTATGCTGCAGTTATGTCTCCTACAGGTGTCATCTGGATTCCAGCCCAGTGCATTAAGCCTCACTTGGAGCCACATGGCATGGACCCAGACCGACCTGAGTCCGATCCCGGAGATGGAGGACCTCACCCTGACCGAGGGGACCCGGCGGAAGAAGCGGCGACAACAGACAGAGCCGAAGGTCACCTGGGGGATGGTCAAGACCCTTTGCCGTGAGGCCGAGGACGTCGTCCAACGCGAGGACTGGGAACCGACGCCAGAGAACATCATGTCTGCAGTCTTTGCCCTGATTACCGCCAACACCATGGCAGTCACCATCATCCTGACCCTCTCCCTACTTGCAGGGAGAGGCATTCAGGCAGCTTCACTGAAGGCCAGCGATCTGATGCCAGGCGGAGATCTCTCTGACCGGATGCACTACAACCTATGGGAAAGGTTGGCAAATCTCGTCAACCAGTCCGATTTTTGCCTAAGGCAGAACGCCGGTTCTGCCTCAATCTTGAGCACCTGTCTCATCCCGGTGTGCCATACTCCAGAGGCGCACACCAGGAACGGTGACTGGTTGGTGAAGCGGATTTTCGGCCCACTTTACCCAATGGGTTTCTCAACGTACGCTCGCTGGGGAGCCCAGCTGACCATGACCTTGCCGGCTGACGCAGCCACTCTCTACACCCCTCGAGTGGCGGTCAGCCCGAACGCTACATGTGCTCGAATGACCGGCTGCTCTGCAGTCGGCCAGACTCAGCGTCGCTGCCTCGACACTGGTAGCAGCAACTGGACTTGTGATAACCCAGAGACAATTGGTTCAATGTATGCTCATGTTACCCTGCCCTCAGGTTGGTTCTTTACATGCAATCAATACACTTGGAATTACATTCCCGCTAATGTATCAGATTCCACATGTTGTATCAGTCGCTTGACATTGTTACTCCCCACTAGGGATATGATTGTTCCAAGCACGAATGTTTACTCACCCATACGGCGTGCTCGCGCCACCCAGTTAGACAGCTCATGTGATAGCAACATTAGGGTTCTGAGTCAAGCTGAGTACATCTCGTTGGCAGTCAGCATACTTGGCGTGCCAGGCTTAGCCGTTGGCAACGCTCGGAGAATTGGTCAATTGGCTTGCGGGCTAGCAAAAGCCATTAACCACACCTCCTTGGCGATAGCGCTGCTCAACCAGGAGCAGGCAGAGCTTCGCCATGCCATACTAGACAATCGAGCAGCTATCGATTACCTTCTGTTGTTACATCATTTGGACTGCGAGTCTGTCCACGACATGTGTTGCTTTAATCTCACTGACAACACACGCAAAGTACAGAGCCAGCTCACGGACCTCCACACCCTAGTCAAGAACATTAAGGAGGATACTTCATGGGGGTGGTGGGATTCGTTGTGGTCGTGGTTCCCATGGGGTTGGCTTCAGACGACACTCAAGGTGATTGTGGGGGTGGTAATACTGGGCACAACAGTGTGTTGTTTTGTGCAATGTATTCCCTCACTGCTATCGAGATGTCCCCCATGGAGGGAACCCCGAAACGTCATCCCCCCACACCAGCTGATGCCCCTCCTGCGCAGGGCCGTCTGTCAGGTCCAATGTAACAAGTAAAGGGGGAGTGTGGTGTCCGGGGCACAATTGGCATAAACTGTCCCTGACAGAGGTTACACCGGTCGAGGAAGGCTCCTGGTCGCTGGCCTCTGCAGGAACAGAAATTGGGGAGCGGATTAATAGTCATAAGATTGATTCACCCATATCTGACCTGGCAGGCAGTTCGGCAGGAGGAAGTTGAATATCTAAATCAAGTTAGGAATTAGGTAATTCCACACTTGCAGATTAGCCCAAGCCCTAGCGCAAATAGTGGCCATGTTTACTCTTGTGCAAGCCATGAACAATGGATTTCCCCTGTCAGTATTTGCCTTAGTTAATTAACTTTCCCAAGAGAGGTTCCCAATTAACCCGGGTAAATGGGTGATGTGATTTTCTGTCAGATGACAATTCTATCACACGCTGCCTTGAATTCCTATATATGATGATGATTTTCCCTCAATAAACCACTGGTCTTCGCTCCATCTTGTCTCGTGTCGTTCCTTGACCAGTCTCCTCCAGGACCCCAAGGGCCGCTTCACGGCCCCGATCCAACACCCTGGTGATTACTTATGGCTATTCTGTATGAGGGGACTGCAGTGGCTCAAGTGGCTAAGTCACAGATTCGAAGGAGGAAGGTCAGCAGTTCCATACCCAAATACTGCAGGATGGAATGTGCTCCTGTCCTTTGTCCCAGAGCTCCTGCCAACTTAGCAGTTCAAAAGCAAGAAATTGCAAGTAGATAAATAAGGGCCACTTCAGTGGGAAGGTAAACAGCACTCCGTGTGTCTAGACATGCCTGCCACATGACAACGGAAACGTATGCAGAAGCAGACAGCGCTGGATCTTTGGCTATGAAACAGAGATGAGTACTGAACCCTAGAGTTGGACATGACTGGCTTTCGAACAAGGATGACCTTTACCTTTACCTATTCTGTATGAATTATGACCATAAACATTTTGGTAAATCAGCTTAATCAGAGTTACATTAATAAAGACAGCACAGCTTTTCTCTTCAGTACAGGTAGGTTGAGATGAAGAGATGAGTATTTGTTGAACACAATTCACTAAAATGGTGAACCATGTATGCTCCTGATATCTTATTCCTACCTATCATTGTTGACATGTAGCAGTTGACTGATCATCACATCTCCTCCAGGGTAAATTAAGAATTGACAGCATATCACACGTATTTCCATTTAACAATTTACTTCAGGAACATCAGGTGTACAGTTCTACAGCAATCCTGTGAAACCCAGATATTTCAGCTGCTGTAATTAGAAAAGAAAAAACCCTCTGCAAACAAACAAAAACAAACAAACAAACAAACATATACTTGGATAATTTTATGAGCATAATTAATTTGCTATATATAAAAAGAGGGGAAACAATTTAAAATATTTTGTTTTATTACCTCTAGAGATTTTCCTTTCTGGGCAAAGAGATGGATATGAACAAGAAAAAAGAGATGGGAAGGATGAGTTGGCAAAAGTTTTGTTTCTAATGGGCATATTGCTGGAGGGAAACACAAGAAGTCTTTCGCTATTTGTTTCTCCAGAAAATATGCATTCTGATGCAAACTCCGATGTGGTCTCATAAATGTGTAGAGCATTAAAGGCCCATTATGTTTCTCAATTCTATAATTGGCATATTAGATTAATTTCAATATTAATGGAGCTTAAAAAATTCCATTTTGGGACCAAAACTCACAAAATGCCCCAGCAATCATTGTCTAAACCAGCTTTTTTTTTTCAAGCTGAGAATGTGTAACATTCTGTATTCAAAACTTTACGATAGGTGTGTCTGCACTCCATAATGATAGCAGTTTGATACCATCTTAGGCTTCATCCTAAGGAATTCTGGGATTTATAGTTTGGTGAAGTACTTAGAATTCTGTCCTAGAGTATTCTTATGGTCCTTTGCTAAAGCAGATAATTCTCAGCAATTCACCCTACTACAAATCCCATGGAAAGACATGGAGTTGAAAGATAGTTTAAAATCCCTGTCTTTTCCTCCCAGGTTAGGTTGTCTCAACACCTTGATGAAGAATTTTAAGCAAAATTCTTTGCCACTAGCAAAGATTGGAACAGAGACTCCCTATATCCCCAAAAATATGTCTGTAAGATGCATTAAAAATTCTCAATGGTGGATTGGAAGTGAGGATCAGCTAATTGTTCAGAAAATGCAAATAACCTAACTAGTAGTGGTCATTCTAAGCGTTAAACAAATGTCATACAATTATGCAAATTCCAAGAATTATACAATTTCACAAATAAAAAGTCAGCTAAAATTGCAAAACAATCTAATGAATATGAGAACTCTGTCAAGAGCACAATGAAATTTCTTACCATTCACATGACCAATAAGGAGATTGCTTTAATTCCTTACTTCGTTCTCTAAGGATAAGATAACCCAGGAATTACATTCCTAAAACGAAGTCTTAACAGTTAAAGTGAGATGAAAGTGATGTAGGTGTAGAATGTAGATTCACCTAATATTTTCTGAATGGAAAGCAGAAGAGAGCTGGAGACATTTCACTTTAATGAGTGATGTGTTCTACCACATAAACTTATTTTCATTCAAAGTCCAAGCAGTGTCTTACTCAGATTTGGGCCTGGGTAAGATGAATGGAAAGACTGTTGTGACTTACTGGTTAAGATGCTGAACTTGACAACTGGAAGGTCAGCAGTTCAAGATACGAGTGCTGCATAACAGAGTGAGCTTTTGTCTCTGTCCCAACTCCTGCCAACATAGCAGTTCAAAAGCAAGAAATTGCAAGTGGATAAATAGGTTCTGTTTTGGCAGAAAAGGCAACACCATTCCATGCACTCTGGTGTCTAGTCATGCCTGCCACATGTCTATGGAAACATCTGCAGATGCAGATAGTGCTGGCTCTTGGGCTATAAATGGAGATGAGCACCAAACCCAAGAGTCCGATATGACCGTCTTTCAAGCAAGGGTGACATTTACCTTTACCTAAGAGGGATGGGAGCAGTTATGCACTGCAGCAGATGATTTATTTTTTATTTTTCACAATGACTCCATTATAGACAATTTCTGCATTTGGATGAACAGCCTTCACAACAACATCAAATTTACGTATACGCTGAATCGAACATCTGTAGCCTTCTTGGATCTTACCGTCTATATTGAGAAGAATCAGATTAGAACTAGGCTGTATCATAAACCAACAGATCGTTCCGCGTATCTGCAATATAGATCTTACCACCCACACCACCTGAAGAGTAACATACCTTACAGCCTACTCATTAGAGCTAAAAGGAACTCCTCGAAAGAACAAGACTACAGGATTGCAGCCAAAGACATTTCATGTGCATTAAGTAACAGGGGATATCCGAAACACATATTAGTCAACGCACAAGCAAAAGCGGACTCACGGACTAGAAGCTCTCTTCTCGAAAGACGACAGGAACTAACAGTATCCCAACAAAGATTGTTCTGGTCTATAGATTACACTCCGCTGGCTAATCAAATCAAGCGTATTATCAATAGGCACTGGCATATTTTGGACATGATACCGGGGTGCGAACAGAAACCATTAGTAGGATTCAGAAGAACCAATACACTAGCCAACCTCCTCTCGCGAACAGACATCTCCACTTCGGGCAAGAAGCGATCCTCTCTCCCTGCAGGACACCACATTTGTGGACATTGCAAATATTGTGCACATATGATAAGCTCAAAAACTGTTAAATTACCCTCGAGCAACTTCACATTGGAACTTACTTCATTTTCTAATTGCAATTCAAAAAATATCATATATATGGCAAATATGTCCTTGCCAGCTAGGCTATGTGGGACAATCCAGTCGGGCTCTTAAAATTCGCTTAGGGGAACATCTGTCCCGAATTAGAAACAGGACCACCACGGCTCCTCTTGTTAACCACTTTCTCAACAAACAACACAAACTAGGAGATCTAAAAATTATTGTTTTGGAAACTATCACTGAAAACAAATATCATATTTTAAACTTAGAAAAGGTTCTATTACAAAGAGAAGCCTTTTATATTCATCGATTCAACACGTTAACACCACACGGCTTGAATACAGAATGGGAACCATCATCATTTTTATGAACATTTAATCAATATATATGAATAGGCTCAATATGGCTCTCTGAGAACAACAGGTCCCTTTAAGAATTTTTAAAATTAGCATGAGGACTTCCAACTAGGCACCTGCTTCTAGGAACCCGCATTGACATTCCTTTCACATGGCGTTAGAATTTTGTCTGACTGATTACACATGAGGGAGTAAAAATAAGATTACTTAAAGAGTACATGATTATAGTCAGTCAACGCGAGCACACGATACAAGACTACAGGAGGTGCGGACGCGCGGATTACATACATAAAGAGATATATATAGACGTCTAGGTATGTGTTTCCTTCAGTTTACAAATGGTTCCCCATAAGATTGCCCACTCTGTCGTGGACCCAGTTGTTTTATATACTGTTAGCAATGAATATTGAATATTGGTTTTTCATACAATAAGAGATTCGTTACATGCATAGATATACAGAATTTACCTATGAGTTTTCTGCCTGGTCCCGAACTTGTATACAGCTTTTACGAAATTAAGAAATTAGCCTCAGTCTTTATTAATATTTTAATATTGTTAAATTGAACATAGACTTTCTAAAAACCCTTCGACATATTTTATTATATTGTATACATTTTGTGTTGTAGACGCTTGATAAAGTGCAACGAAATGTCCAGTTACCGGAAGGACATCACCATTTCACAGTCTACATTTCCTTAAAGACACAGCTTATAATTCATTTAAAGCCGCAAGATACTCTTTCGGACCATATAATTTGATATCTAACCTCATTACAGTTGAATTATTTAGTGTACTGCTTATGAATCGAATAAGAGACACAAATATCTTCTTATGATTACATTGTTTTCTACATGCTACTTCCGGATTAAACGGAACTAACATTACTACGACCTTCACTTGGGAGTGTTTTTTTCCTTTTCTACCAATACTACTACACCCCAGCCGCTTTACCACATCTCTGCAGCAGGTTCTGTCAGGTTCTGCAGAACCAGTAGTGGAAATTTCCCCAGGCCATGCCCACTTGGTTGGCCACACCCACCTCCATAGCCCATAATGGAGGATGCTTGGCCATGCCCACAGATTTAGCCCCGCCCACAGATTTGCCAGCCCACAGAGTAGGTAGTAAAAAAAATTGCAGTGCATCACTGGATGGGAAGAGGCTAGTTCAAACTGACCTGTTAGGTCAATCAAATTATAAATGGTAGATATCTTTTATTTGTTTTAAGCTAAGGTTTAAAATTTGATTTTTTTAAAAAGTGTCCTTGCTATAATTTATTTTATAGATAGCTCGATAGCTAGTACTCATTACAAGTTCTCATTTCAAGTGTTAATTTACTTACCATAAAGCACTATTTTGCACATATTCTATTGCTAACAGGAATGTGACAAGACACCACTTTAAAAACAAAGATCTCATTTGACTTTTAGAAACTATGACTATATTTGGGACAGTTACCCTCAGCTAGAAATGTGCTGTTTTCACTCCTTAGTCACCAAATCATAGGCCTGTGTTTGGCTTTTGTTCCCAGTTCAATTTGTGTTTTGCAGTTGGTGCGATGTAGAAAAGCTGCACCTTCATTGGATTGTACAGTAATACCTCATACAAAGTCCGCTTCATACAACACTGCGACTTTGTATGAGGCATTGGGGTTTTTCCCAGGTTGCATTGTGCCTGGGCAGTATAAAAGGCAGGACACATGCGTGCATTGCTTCTGTAGGTTTTGCATGAGGCGAAGAGTATTTAGGAGTGGTTTTGAGCGTGATTCTGGATTTTTTAAAAAAAAATCATCAGAATTTTTAGAAGCATTCCTGGGATTTTTGCAGCATTCTTCAGGTTCTTGGACAATCAGGGTTGTTTGACATGTTTTTGTAATGTTTTTAGCCTTTAGACAATGATTTCTTAAAGTTCTGTCAGTTTCCTGTGTTTCCTTGACTTTGCCCTGAAGTTTGTGCTGTTACAGTACAATGTATCTCTATGGAAACGACGTTGTATGAGGCATCGCGGCAGGGATTTGGACGTTGTATGAGGCATCTCAGCTAGGATTTTGCATGCCTCATACAAAGTCCAAATCCGTATAAAGTCCAAAATTGTGGAACCAAGTTTGGACGTTGTATGAGGTATCACTGTACATTCATTTTGCAGAGTTTGAGACAGGGCATTGGTGGCAACAAGTCTGAAGAAATGTCAGAGCCTTCGAAATTTTACTTTTCTTTTTACTACAGTTCCTAAGATTCCCAGCCATCATAGCCTATGCTAGCTGAATTTGCGGAGCTGTAGGGGGAAAATGTGATGTTTTCTGTTTCTATGAAACGTTGACAGTTTTTATTTGAGATGAACAGTTCTCCGAAGATTTTCAATTAGCACAGACATCCATCCTAAATTGGTACCCCAGCATGCTCATGTGATCCAAAGAACACAGAAATATCCTTCTCTTTTCAGTTTTCAATTGCTTGGAATGAATGTTGGCATAATGGAATGATAGAGGGTTTTAGAGAAGCATATTCCCCTAGTATTGTTCAGCATCATGAAACTTTCATAGATTATTCTAATACATCAAACATGACTACCTTGCTAAAAATGTTCAAGAAAATTAGTAAGTATGCTATGATTTTATGCAGCTGCCACCTTTGTGCTTGCCCCTTGAAAGAAAAGGATTTTTTTGTTCTCTATGTTAATTTAGAAAAAGCACTAAGAAATAGAAAGAACATCCTGCATTTGATATGAATGAAGGATTGGAATGACTGTTTCTTAAAAAGAGGCTTAACTTGGAAAATGACAATTATCTATTAGAAGCCTAAGTAAAATGGAATTCTCATTTCGGGGAAAGCTGTATCTCTTGAATATCTACATTACTAGCAGCTATTAAAGATAGAGAAACTCTATGAAAAGAAAAGATATTAAATCATAAGCAGGGACAGAGAGAGGTGTATGAAGCCCAGCACTGCATGTGATGAATCGAAGAAAACCCAAACTTCTGTTTCCTATTTGTAAAGTGACTCTGAAGGTAATGGTTCTGAGTGAGAGCTTAAACACATTGCATATATGGATGCTGTTTAACCATTTCATCAGCCTATACCTGATTTGCATCATAAGCAAATATTTAGCATAATAGGCAGTTCTGGCTGTCTAGAATTAATACATATCATAGCCAAACAGTCGTCTAGTGGTACTTCTGGAAGTATATGTGCTCATCATGTCAATCTCCATAGACAGCCCCTTCACAAGGAAAGTTCAAAAATGCAGGCCATTGGCTCACTCCTTATCAACAAAAAAGAAGCAGATCTAATGAAACATTAATGGTCCTTATTTGTACATTTAAGATCAAGTCATCTTCATTACGCTGTAATGTGACAAAATAGCTAGTAATTCTATACTGTTGCTGGGAAAACTCATTTTATTTCCAGCTAGTGTAAGATTAGAGGGAAGAAGGAAGCCTTAGGATGGCGGCAGATGATATCACTATCTCTGCCACTTAGACATCCCAGGATTTTGACCTTGAAGGCCCCAACTATTATAGCACTCATCCTAAAACAGAGAGATCCTATCATGTGGGAATGGTTGGGAAGAGAGTTGGGAGGAGGAAACAGAGGAACCAAGGGGTTTCTACTCTAGGCAAAGCTGTTGCATCTTTGAGTGAGTCCTGGAGTGGAGGAAGAGAAAGGCCATTATGAAAGAACAAGAGTTGGCATGGAAGGCAAAAAGAGGGAGCAGTGGTGTGTGGCTTCTAGCTAGTTTCTAATCCAGGCTTAGCTGAAGGTATTTGCTAGTTGACAATAAGTGTTGGATCTAAAGGCAATAAAATCAATGGTTCCCAGCCTTGAGTCCCCATATATTCTTGAACTGCAACTCTAAGAACCCTTCACATTAGCTGTGCTAGCCAACATTTCTGGGAGCTGTAATCCAAGAACATCTGGGGACCGAAGGTTGGGATCAATGTAACAAGTAGAAGGTGAATGAGAAATGGCCATGTTGGCTTAGGTATCTTACTCCAGATTGACCTCTTCAAGTTTGGTCTTTCTATGTGCATTGGTCAACAACATCTTCCTTCTTCAGTGAAGGCAGGTGGAATATGTTGTTTCCATTGAATAGTTGTGCATTTCCACATGCATAGAAAGCAGATTTAGGGAATTCTGTCACTATGTCTTCCTGGTTTTCCTCTCTGCACTATTTTTGAATGGATTACGGAATATATGTTTTCTAGGTTTACCTAACAATGAGTTTCTAGCATAATTATTCCTGCCTTATAGCCATATGCTCTTAGAACCAGCCTGCTGTACTCTGTAACCACCAAATATTACTACAACAAGTAACTTGTCTTTAAAGAAGGCCATGGTGTGAGCAAAGGGGGGGAGAAGGGGAGGAAGGGCTTTGAGTATGTCAATCAAGGCTTTTGAACACAGCTTTGCTTCAAATTCAGTAGCAATAGCTGATTTGCAACAGAGCTGTGTTTAAAAAATAATCGGTCTCTTTTTAAAAAATCAGTGACTGTCACCAACTTACAGGAGACCGAAGTGGGGAGCAGTTGGGTTGCTGAGCAACAAAATATTCAGCAAATGGCTAAGCACCTAAGCTATGAATATAACACAAACACAAACAGGAATAAATCAGCAGCTCTATTAGCACATGATGTTCTTGTGCATGACCTATGGAGAGAGAGAAAAACAACATTGCCAGTCACAATGTTGGGTGATGCACACTTATGGGATGTACACCTAAATTAACAGTGTCCACAGATGAGACCTGCAGTTAATAATTAAGTAGGAAAGCTACCATGCTGTTGGGATGAATGTCAAAAAGCATTGCTTTCTCCCTGGTGGAAAGTGGGCTTTTTTACAGGGAGAAATATAGAGTTCCCTGTTCTGGCAATCTGGCTGAAGATGGCTGCAGAAAGACAGCTTTGGTACTGCAAAAAACCCCAAAAAATTGTGCACTTTAGTTGAAGAGCCAAAATACTAAATAATGGGGTACCTGCTACCTCACAGGGGCAAAGAGGTGGCCACTGTGGCTAGTGGAGTGTTGTGTCCAAGCATTGTATTGCTTGGTGTTTTAGCTTCACCGGAAGTCTAAGGTGAAGCTGTGTGCCATTTTCCAAAGGCGCAGATTTCAAACAAGCCACTTTGGTTTCTGATTCTCTGTAATGAATGTTCCTACTTCTTCAGAAGCCCGCACAAATGTATCCTCTTGTGTACCGGCCATTCTGACTGTAGGGCACCTTGCCCATTGTGTCAGTCCAATTTCCTGATCTGTAAATAAACCAATTGTTGTTTGACCCTATCTTGCAGGTCAGAGTACTTCTTAGCGCCGGACTCAACATTGGCGACGAAGGTGGGATGGCTGCCGCCCATACCTGTCACGTTTTGGGAAATTTCTGTCAAATAAGAGAAATTTCCCGGCCAAAACAGGAAACTAGACAGCTACGCTTATCCTGTGCTGGCCTCCAGTCTAACTCCAGTCTAAATGCAGTCTAACTAATATGGGATGATGGCGGGAAAGAGTGTAAAATACGGGTTTTTTACAGAAATTTCCCAAAACTTGACAGGTATGTCGCTGCCACTTCGTCTTTCGGACCGTTTGACATCTCCAAGTCATGGCCCATTTATCAAGATCAATTCAAAAATTTCATCATCGCGAGGGATATCCAGGACGAGAAGCAGAAGGCTACATTCCTGGCCCACTGTGGGTTGTCCATGCTCGAGCTGGTCACTCATTTGCTGCTGCCACAAGCCCTGAAGGACACCCCCCTGGCTGACATCCTGGCCACTCTTCAGAACCATTTCCAGCCAAAGACTTCCATTTTTCCAGCACAGGTAGCCTTCTACCAGCAGGATCAAAAGGCCGGCGAGTCTAACGAATATGTTGCTGCCCTTCGGCAAGCTGTGGTGCCATGCCAATGGCAGAATTTGAATGAGGCCCTTCATGACCGACTTCTAGTTGGCCTTAGGAATGAGGCAACTCAGCATTGCCTGATGAAGAGGGACGCGTTGACATTTAAGCAAGTCTACAAAGAGGCCCATGGCAGCAGAAGGAAGGAAGCAGAAGGAAGCAGCCATCTACCAGCAGCGCTGTGCCAGTCCTTCATCACCGTCGTCATCTTCAGATGACACAGAAAGTGGGGACAACATTCGGAAGGTCCACCGAAGACACGCCGAGTTGTCCAAGAGCTTCTTCGCTCCATGCCAGGGCTGCAGGGGCAGACACCTCCATGCCCATTGCCCGTTTAAGTCTGCTGAGTGCCACAGGTATGGTCAGAAAGGGCACATTGCCAAGGTGTGCCACCAGTGCTCCGAGGGTCGTCCGAGGGAGGGGAGGTCTTTTGCAGACAGAACACCTGATTTCCAAGGTCTACACAAGGCACAGTTCATCATCCAGGATCCAGGCGGTCACCGACAGGTTCTTCATAGACGTCTGTCTGCAGGGCTGCCCAGTTTCGAAGGAGATCGACTCGGGAACGTCCTACTCAATCATCACACAACAGGAGTTCCTTTGTCTTCCTCCAGCCACCCGCCCGAAGCTGTGGGCCTTTTGAGTCAGTCTGTGTTCCCCACTGAGTGGGGAGAGATGTTGTGTCCAAGCATTGTTTTGCTTGGTGTTTTAGTTTCACCGGAAGTCTAAGGCAAACCTGTGTGCCATTTTCCAAAGGTGCAGATTTCAAGCAAGCCACCTCAGTTTCTGATTCGCTGTAATGAATGTTCCCGCTTCTTCGGAAGCCTGCACAAATGTATCCTCTTGTGTAACAGCCGTTCTGACTGTACAAAAGCAGGACACCTTGCCCATTGTGTCAGTCCTATTTCCTGAGCTGTAAATAAACCAATTGTTGTTTGACGCTATCTTGCAGGTCAGAGTACTTCTTAGTGCCGGACTCAACATTCATGATGAAGATGGGATAGCCACCGCCACTTCATCTTTTGGACCATTTGACGTCTCCAAGTCATGGCCCATTTATGAAGTTCAATTCAAAAATTTCCTTGTCGCGAAGGATATCCAGGACGAGAAGGCTACATTCCTGGCTCACTGTGGGTTGTCCACGAATGACCTGGTCACTCATTTGCTGCTGCCATGGGCCTTGAAGGACACCCCCCCTGGCTGACATCCTGGCCACTCTTCAGAACCATTTCCAGCCAAAGACTTCCATTTTTCCGGCACAGGTAACCTTCTACCATCAGGATCAAAAGGCTGGCAAGTTGGTTGCTGAATATGTTGCTACCCTTCGGCAAGCTGCGGTGCCATGCCAATGGCAGAATTTGGATGAAGCCCTTTGTGACCAACTTCTAGTTGGCCTCAGAGACGAGGCAACTCAGCATCGCCTGATGAAGAGGGACGTGTTGACATTTAAGCAAGTCTACAAAGAGGCCCAGACTGCTGAAGTCGCAAGTGCCGGGGTAAAGTTCCTACAAAAGAAGCCTGCTGCTCTGGTCCAGAAGAAAACAGCCATCAACCAGCAGCGTTGTGCCAGTCCTTAATTGCTGTCATCATCTTCAGATGAGACAGAAAGTGGGGACGACATCTGAAGGTCCACCGAAGACACGCCGAGTCATCCAAGAGCTCCGTTGCTCCATGCCAGGGCTGCAGGGGCAGACACCTCCACGCCCATTGCTCATTTAAGTCTGCTGAGTGCCACAGGTATGGTCAGAAAGGGCAGATTGCCAAGATGTACCGCAAGTGCTCCGAGGGTCATCCGGCGGGGAGGTCTTTGCTGGACAGAACACCTGATTTCCAATGTCTATACAAGGCACAGTTCATCATCCAGGATCCAGGCGGTCACCGACAGGTTCTTCATAGATGTCTGTCTGCAGGGCTGCCCAGTTTCGATGGAGATCGACTCGTGAATTTCCTACTCAATCATCACACAGGAGTTCCTTTGTCTTCCTCCAGCCAACTGCCCAAAGCTGTGGGCCTTTTGAGTCAGTCTGTGTTCCCCGCTGAGGGGGGAGAGATGTTGTGTCCAAGCATTGTATTGCTTGGTGTTTTAGCTTCGCTGGAAGTCTAAGGCAAAGCTGTGTGCCATTTTCCAAAGGCGCAGATTTCAAGCAAGCCACCTCAGTTTCTGATTCGCTGTAATGAATGTTCCTGCTTCTTCGGAAGCTTGCACAAATGTATCCTCTTGTGTAACAGCCGTTCTGACTGTACAAAAGCAGGGCACCTTGCCCATTGTGTCAGTCCTATTTCCTGAGCTGTAAATAAACCAATTGTTGTTTGACCTTATCTTGCTGGTCAGAGTACTTCTTAGCACCGGACTCAACATGGAGGCTGCAGGCAGGGCAGCCAATAGTGAGTAAAATCAATAAAAGCAGAACAATCTGGGTTTTCTCTTTTCTTCTGTCTCTTTTTCTTTGGGACAGCAAAAAAAGGCGGCCGGGGTGTGAAAATAGCAAAATAGTTGTGATAAACACTCCCGAAGCTACCAATAATTATATCCAAATTAACAAATTTTAATATTACTAACACTGGTTATGAGACACAAACAGTGGTTCGCTGGACTACTGCTAGAGGGGTCTGAAACAATGTATATATACACACATATATAAAGAAGGCACATCAAGTGTAAAACGTAGATATTTGTATCAGCATCAAATCCCCTTCCTTTCCTTTTTCAATATGAACTGGGTGAGTCGAAAAACTACAAGATAAGTGCAAAGCGAATTCCAGAGCCGTACAAGGTCAGTTCGTCTTCAATGGTCAATGTCCGTGCGTTCAAGGTTTCTGTTGTTAGAGACAGCCGTCCAGGACGGTAAAGCTACAAACGGTGGATATAGAGTCTGTTGTACACTACTGTGCAGCACGGAACGAAGACCTCAAACAAGCAGTCAAAACGGCTCGACCCAGATTGAGGGAATGCAAAGTCCACTAAGTGCTGATGTCCCTCCGGTATGGTGACATTTTGGACACTTCCTCAGAGTCTACAGCAAGTAACAAAAAGAACACACATACAAAATTCACAACCAATGCCCTCTATCATGTGATCAAGGCAATCATTCTACCACGTACATAACATGTAAAACTATCATGCAAGTACAATGCGAAACATATAAGCGACTACAAGGACTGCAAAACTACAAAACTACAAAAAGCTACAAAACAAGACAGACAGGGACGTACCTGTAGAAATTTAAATCTTTCGCGTGTGAACCTCTTTGGTTTATTCTTATTGTGTTCTCGCGTTGAACACAGGTCCTAGAGCGCTAGTTTAAATAGTTAGAATGGAAGGTGTGCTACATAATGCCCTACAGCTGCAACCATATTCGTATTCTACTTAAAGGTAAAGAGCTAAATAACCATCGGTCGATCATTAGAAGTGAGAAACAAGGTAAGTCTGAATGGTGACATGATGTTAGAGGATACCTGGTGACTCACAAGAAAGCTGATAGATCCCAATCCGTGTTGAGTCCGAAAGGAAATAACGTATTGAAGTGGTGGATGTAGAACGCCTCCCTTTAGAGGAGGAACCGTTCCACATCCACCACCTCATGTTTCGTTGGTCTATACGTTTCTAGTATGACCAGTTTTAGATCTTTGTGACTATGTTTATTTTCTAGGAAGTGGCTGACCATGGGGGCGTTTTGGGTACAATTCTTAATCCGTGATAAATGTTCCCCCAGCCGAATCCTGATCGGCCTCCTAGACTGTCCAATATAGGCTAACTGGCAGGTACATTTAATCATATATATGGATTCCTTCGTACTGCAACTGGAAAATGTTTTTAAATCCAACGTGAAATTGCTCGATGGTATCTGTACGTAATTAGTCCGCCACATGTAAGTACAGTACTTACAGTGCCCGCATGCAAAGTGGCCTATGGGGGAGCTGACAGTATTGAGGCGAGAAGAAATATCAGCTCGAGAAACATAATTCCCGATAGCATTGGTTTTACGAAAGCCTATCATGGGAGGTAATTGGCAGCCTGGTGTGGTGTCCAAGACATGCCAATGTCTTAATATTATGCTCTTGATCTTATTAGCAAGCGGTGTATAGTCGAGCGACCAGAATAATCTGGAGTTATCCTGTGGTGCTCTGACGTTTCCTTTAAGTAAGGAATGTCTTGGACGACTGTTAGCCCTGTTGCGTGCTTCCTTAATAATGTTGATGGGATATCCCCTGTGTCTTAAGGTTTCAGAGATTTTATCAGCTGCTACGTCATAATCCCGTGGGTTGGTTGAATTTCGTTTCGCCCTAATGAACAGGCTGTATGGGATATTATCCTTAAGATGTTTAGGATGGAAGGACCTAAATTGGAGATACGGGAACCTATCCGTGGGTTTGTGAAACAACTTAGTTTGAATTTTCCCGTCAGAAATGAAAACTGTAAGATCCAAATATGACACGGTGGTGGGTTGCATGTTATAAGTAAAACTTAACTGAGGATGTTGGCGATTGATCCATTGACAAAAATCTGTAACTGAAACCTGATTACTGAAAATAAAAAATAAATCATCAATATATCTTTTATAACATAAAATGTCTGTGAAGTATGGATTAACTGCAGGATCACAAATAAAGGTTAAATCAAAATTACACATAAAAATGTTTGCAACAGAAGGGGCAAAATTGGATCCCATAGATACTCCTTGAATTTGTAAATAATAACAATTATCAAATCTGAAAAAATTGTGCTCAAAGCAAATGTCTAATAAATCCAAAAGAAAATCAGTTGGTGGAAAACAGTTTTGTCTCAAATCTAAATGGTGAGCAATAAGTGTTCTGGCTTCAGATAACGGTATGTTTGTGTATAAGGAACTGACATCCATAGTAAGTAGAACTGCGTCCATCGGGACTGCAAAGTTCTCTACAGATTGAATGAAATGTGTACTGTCTTTGACATAAGAAGGCGTTTTTATCGAAAACGGGAAAATGTGATGGTTGATAAATTTCGCGATAGGTTCCAATAAGGAATTATTTGCGCTGATGATAGGTCTACATGGAAAAATTTCCAAGTCCTGAGAATATTTATGAACCTTAGGTAATAGATAAAAGATGGGCACTCTGGGGAACTTATTGTAAAGGAAACGGAAGGTACTCTCGTCGATGTAATCCATCGCCAGGCCGCCCTGTAGTACTACTGAGATAATGTTGGAAATGTGTGTGGTCGGGTTTCTATCTAATTCCATATAATAATTAGTATCCGACAATTGATGTTTTGCAGCTTTGAGGTAATCCTTTTTATCCAGTAGTACAATGCCCCCTCCCTTGTCGGCTGACTTTATTACTATGTCGGGATCTTGACCCAAACTGTTAAGGAGGGTCATATCCTCTTGAGTTAAATTATAGGATTTTTTAGATGTATTTTCCAATTTGCAAATGTCACGAGTGATCAGCCTCCTAAAAACGTCAATGGACGGGTTGTCTGAGCTGGGAGTGAAGGTGGATCGAGGTGTGAACAACCTCGGTTGTGTGATGTTGTCTTTAAAGAAGTTTTTTAGTTTAATGAGTCTAATGAGCTTGAAAATATCAATTTTTGTCTTGAATGGAGAGTATCTTGGCGTGGGGACAAAACCCAGTCCAAGATTAAGTAATTCGGTTTCTCTTACCGTCAAGACACGGCTGGAAAAATTGAAAACCAGGGAGGGCATGGTGGCACTACGACCTCCGGTCATTTTTTCCTGATCTTCTTTGGCGGTCTTTTGCCTAAAAAATCCGTCCTATTTTGTTGTCTTGAGGTGACCGAAGTAGAAGCCCCTCCCCTATATCTATTTGATCTAAAGTTATATGGATCTCGGGTTCTTTCGTCTGCGGACGAATCCGCCAAGTCCGAGTCCGTAGTTTCATATTCAGATGTTTCAACGGGACGTCTCCAAGAGACCTGTTTTTGAGTGTGCTTTCTGGTGGATTGCCATCTATAAATTTGCTCATTATGGTAATCACTCCTATCTCTGTTTAATTTTTTATTTTTAAAGGCCAGCAACTCGTCTTTAAAGCTCTTAAGTCGGTTGTCTAAATCTGCCATACCCCCGAGTAGGTTCCTGTCTGATGTCCCGGTGAGTTGTTCTTTAACGGCATCGATGTCTTCGTTCCGTGCTGCACAGTAGTGTACAACAGACTCTATATCCACCGTTTGTAGCTTTACCGTCCTGGACGGATGTCTCTAACAACAGAAACCTTGAACGCACGGACATTGACCATTGAAGACGAACTGACCTTGTACGGCTCTGGAATTCGCTTTGCACTTATCTTGTAGTTTTTCGACTCACCCAGTTCATATTGAAAAAGGAAAGGAAGGGGATTTGATGCTGATACAAATATCTACGTTTTACACTTGATGTGCCTTCTTTATATATGTGTGTATATATACATTGTTTCAGACCCCTCTAGCAGTAGTCCAGCGAACCACTGTTTGTGTCTCATAACCAGTGTTAGTAATATTAAAATTTGTTAATTTGGATATAATTATTGGTAGCTTCGGGAGTCTTTTTCTTTGGGATGCACATACAGTACTTACAAAAGGCAGGGATTCAGGCATATTCATAGGTAAGGTAAAGGTCATCCTTGCTCAAAAGCCAGTCGTATCTGACTCTAGGGTGTGCTGCTCATCTTTGTTTATAGCCAAGGAGCCAACACTGTGTCTGCAGATGTTTCCGTGGTCATGTGGCAGGTGCATGGAGCACTTGGAATGCTGTTACCTTTTCCCCCAAAGCAGTACCTATTTATCTACTTGGAATTTCTTGCTTTTGGAATGCTAGGTTGGCAGGAGCTGGGACAGAGGTGGGACCTCACTCCGTTGTTCAGCACTCAGGTCTTGAAATGCTGCCCTGCCGACCTTCTAGTAATCATTTACTCTCTTTTCTGGACATACATGTACTTCTGGACATACATGTACCCAGAATCAAAGGACCAGCAGTTCATACATTGTGTGTTGTTTACATACTGCTTCCTATTCTTTTTTAATTTCAAAGTAAGACATCATTGATCAGTAAGGTTAAACAATTGCTAGGCTCTAGATCTGATGGAGCTCTCTGGTAGTCCCCTGCAATTCCCACAGTAACAACCAGTGTCATGAAGTAATGTACCATCCCATCTGATCCTAGGAAGTTCTACTCTTTTTGAGATGGCACCAACTTCATGTCTCTACTTCATCTTTCAATCTTCTTCTTCCATGTCTAGATCAGACATGAAACTGTCAAAATGAAGGCACCTTTAGTTGAGTCCATTCAGCAGCTCCTTTTGCCTGACCTAGTGTGAGAAAGATTAGCTGGCAGTACAAGGTTGCCATTACCAGAGTATACCTGATTGTGGTTCAAAAATACCACAATCTTTGTGGAGGCTCTTTCTGTGTACCATAGATGAATGGATTACCACCATAGATGAATAGATCTGTTCACTATCTCCTGTCCAGATATGCAATACAGTTGAACTGACTGTAAACCAACAGCAGATCTGATTCAGTACAAAAGGAGCAGTCTGGCCTTTCACTGTGAATGTTTGGTATTCACAGTGCAATCCTACACATTTCTACACAGAAGTAAGTCCAAACATGTTCACGGAGACTTAGTCCTAGGAAGGAACTTTAACTTTAAAGACATGTTATTTCTAAATGTGGAATTTCCCCTTAGCTAGAGACAAAAAATTCCTTCTTTACTACTGTCTCAGAAACTCCCATCTTGCTTTCATATACCACTTCCCATACTAGATGGGAAACTATGGGATTTTTTGGGGAGTTTAAAAAACGTTTTAATAAACTTTGCTAGACATCTTGGCAAATGATAGCTGAGAGAGATAATCTGTGTAAATTTCTCATCCCTTTTGAAGGCCATCTAAGTTTACAGAGTCGCACAGCTGTTCCTTGAATCTCACCCACTCATGATAAACATGTTATGTGAAGAACTAATTTCTCTTGTCCATAGTGAATCTGTTGTCATGAGTATGTTGGATTATGATGAATGTTACTGCTGCTTATTTCAGCTCTGTACATTCATATCTCATTCTTCCAGATGTATTGTGTGGCTGGATGCATCTGACAAGTATACCAAGATATGAAAAATGTATATCTTGGAAATGGGTATAATCTATCACAGGATTGGATATTGATGCTTTATATGTTGGTTCATAGTCAAGCAATATTTTAGACTAACATTCTGGATATCCAGTGTGGTGTATTTGATAGAGCAATGAACTAGGACTCAGCAGGCCTGAGTTCAAATCCCTCCTCAGCCATGGAAGATTACTGGGAGTATCACCACCATATATATCACCTTATGAGTAAGTCTACAACAGGAGCACTCCATATACCTGGTCATCCAAACTAATTGACTGAATTGTTATGACTTACCACCCCATTAGTGCAAGCACTGTTCTGGGTGGTTTATATTATAGATTAAAACATAAAAACCCCACATAACAGGATATTGCTGATGTGTTATGAAATAATGTCATGTTTATAAAGAGTATCAGGAACATATACATATGAGACAAGACTGAACATATGCATTGTAATGGTATAATATTGCTAAGGAGAAGAAATATGTGAGAAATGAGCTTCTTCATCCAGGCATAATCTGTTCAATGGATTCCTTGTCACATTCTTTTTCTACCTGATTTATCCTTTTGTTTACCTGTTATTTATCTGAACAATCAGTCTCTGCCTCTCCTCCATTTTCCCGGCAAAAATGACAAGGTCCTTAAGGCAATATTGTGATTGATTAATTTGGGATGGCTAACTGATATCTGAAACCTAGTTACAGGATTTGCCAGCATATAAAACACAAAGTACACCAGAAAGTACACACACACACACACACACACACACACGGTGTAGTTTGGTGGCTAGAGAGAATCAGTGGCTGGAGACAGGAAAGGGTTATTTTTAAAGCTCTCTCTCTCACACACACACACAGACACACAGAGAGAGAAGTACGTTTCGGTGGCTGCCGCTGACTGCTAGGAGCTGGGTGAAGAGCGGCTTCCAAACGAGTTCTCTTGCTTGGCCGATCCCACACTCCCCGGCTCCTGACAGTCAGTGGTGGTGGGATGGGGTGGAAATGGGCTTTATGGGTGGGTTTTAATGGGTTTTTCTGGCTCCTGATGGCCAGTGGTGGTGTGATGGGGTGGAAATGGGCTTTAAATGCTCCTTTTACACCCCATTCCACTCTTGCTGGCTCCTGATGGCCAGCAGTGGTGGGATGGGGTGGGAATGGGCTTTAAAGGATCTTTCTTTTCCACCCCATCCCACTCTTCTCGGCTCCCGGAGTTAATTTTGGAAATTCATGAAAAAACGTAGAAAATTCCCCCTTTAAAATGTGTATAAAAATGTGGTGCATATTATACTGCAATGTGACTTATATGCTGGCAAATACAGTATAGTAATACCTCATACAAAGTCTGCTTTGTACAACATTGAATTCATACAGCTTCACCTAATTCCTTGAAAAAAGTTGCCTCATACAAAGTCGCAGTGACTTTGTATGAGGCATTGGGGTTTTTCCCAGGTTGCATTGTACCTGGGCAGTATAAAAGGCAGGACGCATGCGTGCATTGCTCTTGTGGGTTTTGCATGAGGTGAAGAGTGGAGAGGTGGAGGGGGGAGGGCAATGTTTTGGTGGGGTGGGCAATTGTTAGGTGTTTGCTGCTGTTTGGATGATTAACACTGTGCTGCATGATGGGACATGTTGGCATCCATTTTGTCCTTGCTTCCATCCAGTAATTGTTTACAGTAGCTTGTACATAATGGATGATCGGCTGCATGGCTGCAGATTAACACTTTTAAACCTGTACCTCATAAAGTTTTCAAAAGTTAAAAACTTGTTGTACGGTTTGTCCTCTAAAATCAGGGTTGTTTGACATGTTTTTGTAATGTATTTGGCCTTTAGACAATGATTTCTTAAAGTTCTGTCAGTTTCCTGCCTGTTTCCTTGACTTTGCCCTGAAGTCTGTTCTCTTACAATGCAATGTATCTCAATGGAAACAACATTGTACGAGGCATTGCAGCAAGGATTTGGATGTTGTATGAGGCATCGCGGCTAGGATTTTGCATGCCTCATACAAAGTCCAAATCTGTATAAAGTCCAAACTTGTGGAACCAAGTTTGGACGTTGTATGAGGTATCATTGTACTTCACCTGGGTCTGAGAAGTAATCTCCTTAACTACTTCAACATTTGAAAAAGAAGATGACCAGCATGATTTGATTTTAGGTCCTTAGATTGCCTTTCATGAAGAGATACAATCTGCTCTTGAGCCCTATAAGACATGTTGTGGTTTGGGTCCAAATACCTATCATTTGGTCCCATTCTAGTATTAAAGTCCCCACCCATGATTTCATATACTGTGGGATAAGAAATTAAGAGATCACTTAAATATGACTCTAGTTCTTTCCAATCAGTTGTTTTCTGAACTTTAGTTTGACCTGGTTAACTAACAGAATAAGATTTTGATGGTATCTTAAAATAATAGCCATGCTTTCTGAGCTCAACAGTGCCCAGTAAACACTAAGTTTTCGGAGTCAAAACATGTTACTGTGATCAGGGTGTATATAGATCAATGCAAAACATTACGAAGTATATAATAGAATCTTTTCTCTCAAGATCTCATAATTCTAACCTATTATTATATAACATTGGAGTGTATGAATTCTTTTCTCCAACTTGTATGGAATCTAGAATGGATGCTTCATCAGGTTCTTACTGTGTCTGGCCTCTGGCTGTACTAATAAAGATTTGAAACTACTCCAACAGTAAACATGGTATTCAAATTACCTGACTACATTTCAATTTGCTTGTTCAGACATAGTTGCCTTGGCTCTTTTTTAAAAAAAACCATTATGCTTCCATCCAATTCCTAGTCCCTGATACAGTAGGACTACTGGATTAGTTGCAGGGCCATAGCCAGAATGCTAGATGAGGGTGGACAAATAGTTTTTCAGGGTGGGCAACAAAGCCTCTTTTCAATGCATTCCTATGGGAAATGGCTCTTTATCAGAGTGGGCAACTGCTAACTCAGGGTGGTCCAAGCCCACCCTCTTCTGGCTACAGCCCTGATTAGTTGTCAACATTTACATAATTCCCTTTTGTGCAGTTTCTCAGAAAGTGTAACTTTTGAAAGTGTGTTGCCATAAATTAAGAAATATATGTAGGCATTACCATCCTAATACATGCTAAGTTACAAGAATTGCTATGTAACAGATATTGCTTGTGGGAATTTTGTAACATATTAAAATTCATCTCTAAAAGTTTCTGTAACAGCACAACCAGGTTTCAACCATTGATTTAATAGGTCTGTAAAGAAACTAAGAAACTGGGGAACACGGAATCCATCTAGAAGCTTTGGGCTATTTTGTGTGCAATGAGAAACACATGGGAGGACCTAACAGAACAAAACAATTCTTAGAAGAGGCTCATAACAAATGAAAATGTTGACTGTTAAAATGAGCTTCAAATTTGCACCAAACAAGGCACAGAGCTAACAGATAGTCTCCTCTTGCTCTATGCCAGGGATTCTCACCCTGTGGCCCATGAGCCAGATGCAACCCACGGCACCATTTCATGTGGCCCACCACCACCACACCAGGAAGTGCCATGTGGTGAAGGAAGGACAAAATGGCCATCCTGCCCCCAAAGCAGTCTGAGGGAGTGTGACCTGGCTTCTGGCTTAAAAAGGTTGAAAACTCCTGCTCTGTGCCAATTTGGGAGTGTTTGCTCATGTAGTTTAAAAGTTTGGCTTTTAAAAATGTAGAAGTGATCTAAAAATGGGACACCACAAACAAAAAATTGTAACTTTGAAACTGGGCTTCAGATCAGTGCTGAGACTGACACAGTGAATGTAAACAGTCAGATACTGCTGTGCCAAGTTTATTTATTTATTTGGATTTATATCCCACCCTCTTGCCCTAAGGCAACTCAGGGCAGTGCACAATCACATAAATATTATACACACCCCTTAAAAATTATTATTATTATTATTATTATTATTATTATTATTATTATTATTATTATTATTATTATTATTATTATTATTATTATTATTATTATTATTATTATTATTATTATTATTATTATTATTATTAACAACAACAACAACAACAACAACAATAACAATAATAACAATAATAACAATAATAATAATAATAATAACTATTAAAAACTATTAAAAACTATCCCAAATTTAAAATGACCCTCCCTTCCCCACCCATCAGTAAAAAGCCAATGAGCAGGAGTCATCACCCCATCAGCCCCCCATACTTGCCCTGCCAGCCAGGTTTCAGCCCTTTCCTAAAGGGCAGCAATTCTGTCTGCAACCCCCACATGGGTGGGGCAAACACAGAGAAGGCCCTTCTCCTTGTTCTAGATAAGCAGGCCCTCTAGCTGATGGAACACTGAGAGAGCCCCTCTGGTCCGCCGGGCAGATTCTCTTGGGACGAGTTCAGTGATGTTGAGTTAATATTTTAATTATCTAAAATTGTAGACTTGATTTACTAATATGCATACACCGGAAACCTTATCAGCAGAAAAGAAACTGCTAAATCAATTTCAAAACACCTAATGTTTTCATCTTTATATTCACAGCAAATGCATTCAATGTTTGAATAAATATCTAGATGTTAAAAACTGTTTATAACACAGAATCTGCCATTTTTATAAGTTCCCAAAAAACTGTTCTGCTTGTTAAATGACCAGATGATGTTTACCAATGTCTACTCTCTCTCCACTTTGAATGGGTAGCAATTCAATAAGTGTGGCTCTTGCTTTACCCACCAGGAAAGCTGGCTTTTCCTCATATCTCCTCTGGTTAGCTTTTCAATTAAAACTACTTTCTGTTGAACATGTTCTCATTTCTGCTTTTTGTCTTCCTACTCTCATCCCCTGATGATTACATTCAGAATCAAATAGTTTTGGACTGTATGAGTTCAAATAATGATTCCATATCTGTGGATGGGCTTTCCCAAGTGTAACCAAAAAGCAAAGAATACAGCATATGGGGGAGAAGAAGTTTAAGGAAAGCCCTCTAGCACAAGCTATGAAATTAAATCAGGAGTTCTCAATCTTTTTAAGCTGGGGGCTAGGTCACACTCCCTCAGACAGCTTCGAGGACTGGACAGCCATTTTGCCCTTCCTCTACCACATGGCATTTTTTTGTTGTGGTGGCGGCAGTGCCAAATGAAATTGCACCATACGCCACATCTACCCCATGGACCACAGGTTAAGAATCCCTGGATTAAATGGAGATCTAATAAATAAATAAATAAATAAATGAAAGAAAGAAAGAAAACAAGCTTCTGCCAAATAGCCTCTAATTTGTATGTAATACAAAAACACAAATTATTCATCTGGTTACTGGGATGGAGAGATACAGGACAAAGGGGTGAAATGCTGGCCACCCTACATGCTGGTGATGGACTGTATTGACCAAATTACCTTATGACCTAGTGGTTGGAGCGGTGGTCTATGGAGTCATTTGGATGAGGCAGAAGGGTGTCATGAGTGAGGGTTTCAGTTTGCATCTGTAGTCTGAGACATGTAACATAGAGCAAGGGGGAGAGGAACCCTCTTTTCAACAGAGGTGGCATCATGCCTGTGCCACTGATCCACCATTTGGCTTTGGCCATAGTATTTCTTTTCTTGGTCCTATGAAAACCACAAGCTGACTTTAGCCCCAAACATCTTAATTGGAGATCTCTTCTATGAAGAGTACTAGATGACCTTGCCCCTAAAGATGTAAATAGGAAATCCCGTCTTCCATCACCCTCTTCTATGAGTAACCTGCCTTTGCCCCTTTCTCTCTGAAAGAGAATTGATAGTTGTGTGCACAATGCATGTGATTAATTTTCCAGTATACAGGTTTATTTTTTCCTGGGGGGAAATCTTAAAACATCCTTGTGTTCTGTCCCAGAAGCAGATATTGCAGATATGGCCAGACTATTTGATTCATCACCTATAAGATGAGATAGAATGTTTTTTCTCACTTTAAATAACCTAGTTCTTTGGGAAAACTTTTATGCCAAAGAAAGGCATTGAACTTCATTATTTTTGTTAGTGTATTTTATATTTTACCCTCATTTTATATAGCGGTTCGTCAACACTATATAGTTTGTCTCTTTTGCTTTCAGACAATATTATTTTTACACTACAAACTGAAAAAGCTCTAATGAGAAGCAAATTATAAAATTGTCTACAGAAAAAGACACAACCAACAGCAAAAGAAAAATTAATACAACAAGGTTCAAATAATAACTGATCAGCTATAAAAAAAAGTTTTCTAGATTCATTTACTAGTGCCATCACCACAGTTCACAGAAGATTTTCGAGAGTCCCCTCAACAACAAGGAGATCAAATCATTCAATCCTAAAGAAAGTCAACCCTGACTGCTCCTTGGAAGGAAAAATACTGAAGCTGAAGCTCAAATACTTTGGCCACCAAATGAGAAGAGAGGACTCACTGGAGAAGGCCCTGATGCTAGAAAAGGTCAAAGGCAAAAGGTGGATGGAATGGCACATGCATTGAGATGGTTAGATAGCATTGTTGATGCAGTGGGTATGGATCTGAGCAGACTCTGGAGGATGGTGTATGGCCTGGTGTGTGGTTGTGAAGGGTCAGACTCGACTGTGAAACTGTACAACTGGTAGTACAGACTTATATGGTTTTAATTCTCATTGAGCAGTCATAGTTCCCAAAAAATCACTATGTACACATCGCAAATTCTGGAAACTTGCATATCAATATAATAAATCATTACTTTTACTTTCTGTGTATCTTCTATACTTCCATATGGGATTGTTGTTCAATGAAAGAGAAAGTAAAACACCACGTGGGAAATAATGTGAATAAATTGTGTGTCACATATCTTCTCAGGACCCATTCCTATGCATACAGAAAGTAAAAGTAATGATTTATTATATTGATATGCAAGTTTCCAGAATTTGCGATCTGTGTTAGGCAGAAATAAATAAAAGTAGCAACATCTCTGGTGTAATGTAACCAAGAAGGGGAAAAGTGAAAGGACATGAGAAAAGGAGAGAGACATGGCTTCTAAATAAATAATATGATTTATTTATTTATTTATTTATTTGAATTTGAATTTGTATGGCTGCCCACTCACTGAAGCGACTCCGGGTGGCTCACAATGCAATTGCATTTCACCTTACATACCTGTAAAAGACCTGACATACCATTGAAAACCTTACATAAAGCATATTATAAAATCTTCGCAGTAAATAGAAAAATAGACAGATAAAACCTAAAAACCCAGGTGGCAATTAGCATGTTTATATCAGCCAGTGGGGGGGGGGGGTGTTGAGGCTGTTCCTCTATCAACTCCCCACACCTGTTGGGCCAGCCATGTCTTCAGCCCTTTCCTAAAAGCTAGCAGCTGAAGACGAAGGTCCATCAGCAGAAGGTTTCAAAGGGCCGGAGCTGATACCAAGATGGCCCTCTTTCTCGTAATGGAGAGGTGAATCTCTCTGATGGATGGTACCTTTAGAGAGCCCTCATGGGATGGGCAGATAACCGCAGGGTGATGCGGTCTCTTAGGTAACCTGGTCCACTACCATGTAGGGATTTAAAGGTGATAACCAGCACCTTGAATTGCACCTGGAGGTATACTGGTAACCAGTGCAGCTCCCGCGACAAGGGTGAGGCACAGGCATACCGTCCACACAACATCACCGTGCAGGTGGCTGTATTCTGGACCAGCTGCAGCCTCCGGATGGTCATCAAGGGCAGCCCCATGTAAAATAAAGTAAAGCAAGTTCTTATACACACTTGATAGCTAGTATTAACAAGAGATGAGAAAACAAAATGCTTCTTCATCCAATCTCAAGAGTAAGAAATCAAATTTAATGAGTTCCTATTATGTATTACATATTTAAAATATTAGAATATAAAAATTAAACAACATATTTTTAAAACTAGAAACACATCCACAACAGAAATAATAAAATCAGAAGTGAATGGACTATGTAGTCATGGCAAGATCAAGGTATTCAAGACATTTTCCATTTTAACAGATTCCACAATATTATCATCATGTGCTCATTTTAAGGATCTTCTAGTACTGGGTAATTCTATATGAGTGAAGTTTTTGTTGGAATTTGTGTGTAGTGGATATATACTGTACTTACATTTATATTCTAAAAAGCCAGAAAGTTCAATGCATCAAAATAAATCCTCACTTCTCTGGTTATGTGTGTGGGTATTGCACTTCTGCATCCAAAATGCCAAGAAATGGCCCGATATTGTTATACAATATCATCACCCACGTTGCCAGCAGGGAAAACGATGGCTAGCATTACATAGGCAAAAGCAGCCTGAATGTTGATAACACCAATAGCAGCAGTCAGGATAGAATACTGTCTTGTGCTTTTTAAAAATATGAATTTAATTTAAAACATAAGGCCTTCTGTCGCAACACCCATGTTCATTATACACTGTGAGGAAATTATGTGAGCTGAAAAAAATTAAATGTGTTATTAGGTTTTATCTTTAAATTGGAATGGCAAATGATTGGACTAAGGACTGAAGAAGGTTATAACAGTTAATGATGCTGCTGGCAGACTAATAAGTATCTCTTAAATCATTATAACAGTTGTTTATGTTAAAGCTGATCAGAGATGAGAAATTGTGTTAGTCTTTGGATTACAACTCCAGAGTCTCACACTGTTCTTATCAAGAAATTCTGGAATTTTAATCAGAAAAATGGATTTGTTTTTACTTCTGACACCAGCTACAGTACATCCCTATTCAGGCATTATTTATTGTAATGATATACTGTATAGGCTCCACCACTGCCACTCCTGACCTCATGTTATCGGTGAAATTCTGAAAAGAAACTGTGTATGTATGTATCATTTGACTGGAAACTGTGGTAAGAATGCTTCCAATTGTGTAGAGCTCAGCAATTATATTCATTTAAAGAATTACAACTCCTTGTCAGAACTTCCTTGGCAACATGGAAAGATTGGAAATGAATGGTTGGAGCATGTTCCACCACCACCACCACCACCTCTCCTTCTGAACACCTAGGGTCAATAACACTTGAGAAATGCATTGTAAAGTGAACATTAGTTAGTTAGTCCTTGACCCTTTGTTTCAAAAATTGAGGGGTGGTAGAATTCAGCTGCCTAAGAATCTGACTGGCTCAAGATTTCTGGTTAAAACATCTATTAGGTGACCAAGTTAAGCAGATGGAAGCAATGGATAAAGAGAGTATAGGTAGTGCCAGATGGACAATAATACCCCCAAATCTGGGGGAAATCTTAATGTGTGCTAAACATAGTAGGATTTTCTTCAGGTTAAATTTGTGTGGGTGAGCTATTAACTGAATTAGGTTCCACCAGATGTTAAACAGGTTTGAAATTATCCCCTTTTACGAACAGAGGAAAACAGAAATGAGGCATTTTTATAGCACTCATTGGGAGTCATACCACAGTAAATCTGTTTGAGTTGCTACATGTTGAAAGTGACTTCATGGTGTGCCTAACAACAACAAAGTATGCTGGGTATAGAATTGCAGTCCGATATATTGCTCTTGTCTAATGATTAATGGAGAGTTTCATGACATCTTTAGAGTTTATGCCAATATATTAGGAAATAGCATTCATTCATTCATTCATTCATTTATTCAATTTATATCCAGCCCTACTTAGCCAGGGCCAACTCAGGGCAGCTTACAACAAGTAAATTAAATACAATATAACAAGAGAAAACAATATAAACACACAAAACACAATAGTATACAATTACAAATCAACAACTGCAGAATTAAATATACAATCAATGCAAAAAGAATAGTCTTTAAACAACAGCATCCTAAAATATACCACAAAAATTCCAACTAACAAAGTAGCACAGCACAGAATCAATATGCATTACAAAATTCAATATACAAATAATCAAAAAATTCATCACAATTATCACAATCCCATAAAGGTTGTGTCCTTACGGTTCCCACAGAGCCCAAAGTTCCATGCTCTAAACAGACTGGGGAAAAAGCTCTGCTCTCTGTGCCCCAACGCCAGGTGTTAGTGAGCACAAAACAGGTCCCCTCCTTGCTGTGAGGAGATGGTGCAGATGCTACCACTCCCTCCAGAATGAGGCAAGCGTCCGGTGTCCTCAGAGGCAGCAGAGGCAAAGTTCTTTTAAAGTTGCCTGCCTCCCTCTCACAGGTGTTTCTGCCCTTCTCCAGCCAGGCTGACTGGGAAGGGACGAGGCAAGCATCCGGTGGCCTCAGAGGCAAAATTCTTTTAAAGTTGCCTGCCTCCCTCTCATAGGTGTTTCTGCCCTTCTCCAGCCAGGCTGACTGGGAAGGGATGAGGCAGGCATCCGGTGGCCTCAGAGGCAGAAGAGGCAAAGTTCTTTTAAAGTTGCCTGCCTCCCTCTCACAGGTGTTTCTGCCCTTCTCCAGCCAGGCTGACTGGGAAGGGACGAGGCAAGCATTACACTATATCATCCAGAAGCCAGGAAATCCTCCTGGAAAATAAACCCTCGGCTGAACCTGCAAGAAATGATGCAAGAAATGCATCTACTTAAAGATCCCAAAAGAAATCTGTGGATTCAAGTGAATGTATGTCTTTGTTCAGTCTCTAGATACATTAAAAACAAAACCCAACAGTACAAACCATTCTGCAAAGATGATGATACTTTAGTAAGTACCTGCTGTGTAATGATCCATGCTGAACTCAGCTTTTGCACTTGAGTCTTCTGAATAAATGCTATAAATATCACAGAGTGCTGTACTAAGAATTCTGAACATTACGCTGGCTGGTAATGATACCGCACTGTTTTGAGATCTTTCTCTGATTATTACAGCATTATCAAATCTGTCTGTTCAAGGTACAGCTGGCATGTCTGCAGTGCTGCTTTTTCATCTGAACACAGTTAGAAACATTATTTAGTGCTTTTCAACACCAAGGAGGCAAGGTGGGAAATAACAGATCAATATAGAAGAAAGGTGGGCAGGATGTGGCCCCTCAGCAAACCTGAGACTCCACCTATCAAAAAAATTGTTAAACAAATGGCTTGTAAAGTCTCCTTGAGCTGTCTAGAGCAGGAGTTCTCAACCTTTTAAAGATGGAGGCTGGATCAAGCTCACTCAGACAGCTTCAGGGGCTGGATGGCCATTTTGCCCTTCCTCCACCACATGGCACTTCCTGGTGTGGTGGAAGCAGTTGGGGGCGGGGGACATGAAATGGTGCAATGGGCTGCATCCGGCCCATGGGCTGCAGGTTGAGAATCACAGGTTCAGGGATTTGGTGGGACTTGATAACTTGGGTTGGAGCTGGTGGGAAGTTTTCTTTGTATTTAATTGCTCAGCATAGTGGCTTGCTACTAAATTGGATGGTAAAAAAAACCCTCTACACCAGTTTAAAAGTAATGCAGAAGAGGAACAAGATGATTTTCTGTTTTCATTTTTAAAGCATTCATAAATATTTATCTCTTCTGGAATAGCATAATCCCTGGTCTAGAGAATGTGAGGGCATGTAGTATCAGTACACCTGCAGACATACCCACTCCATTTTCAACTTTGGCCATGGAAAGATACCAGGGAGCTTTTTCAAGTTTTAAAAAAGAAAACAGATAAATCATTTCTGAAAGAAAATAAATGAGGGTTTGGGTTGCAAAAGTGAATATAACTCTGAAAACTCTTAACTGCTAGAGCAGTACAACAGTGGAACCAATTACCTTGGGAGGTGGTGAGTGCTCCAGCGGTGGAGGCATTCAAGAGGGAAATTGGACAGCCATCTGTCAGATCTGCTTTGATTTGGAAACCTGCATTGAAGAGGGGGTTTGACTTGTTTGCCCCTTGGGACCCCTCTAACTCAGTTATTTTATGATTCCATGAACCCTTGTTGTTCCAAGGATGACTGCAGGATCACAGTAAGCCATGCACTTTTACAGTTTGATTAGACTTTTGATAGAGATGCTGGGTCTCTGTTTGGAGCATCTGTACTGTGCTAAGTAGAAACTACCTTTAGGAAGCTTTCTCATGCGCCCAGTTACCAAACAGTGCAGAAGTGTAGTGGACACACACACACACACACACACACACACACACACACACACACACACACACACGTGTCACTTGCATGAATCTTCCATTTCACTGGAAATAGTGAAACTTTGCTGGCTAAATCATATTGTGGAAACTGAAAGTTATTTTAGAAACACCAACTTTTCTTTTGTTTTGATTTGCCTAATCAGTCATGAAAATCTGTTTGTGACATGATGTATTTCATAGTGGGCCCAGTAGAAATATGAAGTTAAGTTATCATAGGGGTGCACAGAAAGAGCCTCCTCGAAGCTTGTGGTATGCTTAAACCTCAGTAGGGCATACCCTAGTAATGGCAACCTTGTGTTGCCGGTTAATCTTTGTCCCTCCCATCTCAAACAAAGAGATAGTCACCAAGTTGGACATTAACGAAGGGCCACTTTATTAATGTTTAACTTTATTAACTAAGCACCCCTCTTCCTGCACGTTGTGTGGGCTCCATAAATGGACCAAGGGGACTAATCCTTACCCTTTGACTTACTATCATCTTGGTGAGTCCCAACACACTGAGACTTGGCTGCCCTTGAACAGCCCTAGTTCCGGTCAACAGATCAGCTTCATCCTAATGGAAAAGCCAGTTAGGGAGGGGAGCAGCCAACTTTAAAGTTGCTGGCTGGACTCCTCCCCTTCCCACCTGCATGCGCAACATGACAGAAGTCTGTGTCTTGTCTGGGGGTAGGGTGACAAGGCCTCTCCCTCAGGCATATACCGTCATGAGAGGTCCCTTCCCATACTAGGTCAGGCGAAGAGAACTGCAGAATGAACTCTGAAAAAGGTGCCTTCAATTTTGGCAGTTTCATGTCAGGCCTAGACATGGAAGAAGAATAATTTATCATAAATAAGAGCTGACACAAAATGGTAATGGGATTTCAGAATCATTTCAGACATATTTCAATGTACAGTTTGGATTCATCTTTGTATGTAGGCACAAAGAGAATTGCTTTAGAGGGCATGAAAGATCAACCCCCTATGCATTGATGGCTACTATTTTGTACTGAGATGTATGCAGGGGAAAATCACAATGGCAATCATAATAAAAGAACTGCTTCTTTGACACACATTCCAGGATGCCATTATAAGTAGGCAACCATTAAATTTCCAGAATAAAACTGACAAACATACCCACTTTTATAGAAATGAATGTATTGTTTCTCTGCACGCTAATTTGATTTCAAATGTGCATGTAGGGTTAAATATATTTCAAAAGAAAGGACAGTAATTTAAACAGGCTTGTTAAAAATATAAGGTGAATAGACAGCCAGATGGTGAATGGCAGGGAATGAGAAAGCCGTCTGAGGCAAAAGCAGTCTGTACAATTAATGTTGAAATAAAAGAGGATACTTCTCTATAAAAAAAATCTTGCAAGTATTTAATAAATGGTTCAAAAAATTGACTCAAGAAAATTAATTCACTTCTAAATTTCCATAGTCTCTTTTTATTCCCCCTGATTCTATTAAAGCTTTCCTTAATCAAAGCCATTCTTGTGAAGCTGCCTTAACCAAACCAATTAAACACAAATATTCCAAAGCATCCATCCCTGCATCAATTGTATGCATTTTCTTATCATAAAAAAATCTCAATTGCTGTGGAAATCTCCAATTATATTTTATCCCATGTTACATCAAAATTTTTGTTGCTGGTTTCATCTTATATCACCAACCACGTTTTTCCACTGATATATCATTGTAAACCTCAACATCATTCCCATCAATTTTTAAAACGCCAGACCCACCTTGTTTTATAAAGGCCATCACCTTTAATTTATCCCCCCAATTTGCAAACTTAACCAAAACATTTATTTGAACGCTTTTCCCTTTCCTCGCCCTCAATCTATAAACATTTGCAATATCTTCATTCTCAAAATCTTTCCCTATTTTCAAACTTTTTAGCCAATTAACTATTTTTTCCTTCAGCTGGTCTGGTGTTTTTTTCATAAGATTATGAATTACTATGTTCTGTTTTCTCATCATCTCTTCCATCATGTCTATCCTTTTCTCCTGCGCTTCTACTTTCATTTTAGTATCCTTTTCTTCCTCATGTAACCCTTTCATGTCATCCTGCATCAATTTCATATCTTTTTGCATTGACTTAACACTTGTATCTATCTCTGAAAATTAAAATCAACCTTCTTAGAAAAATCAGTAAACATTGCAACCAGCTTATCCTGTTTTTCCATAATTTCATCTTTGTCTTTTACCCTTGTTTCCTTAATTTCATGAAAACCCTTCTCATTTGCCTCCTCCATCCTCTCAAATTTCTTAAACAATTTACCCAACTCAACCATAATTTGCATTTGGTCCATTGGTGCAGGTTCTGGTGCTGCTGTTGTTTGGGGTGCTTCTTCAGTTGCTGATTTATCTTTCTTATCATCCTTCTTCGCATCCATCTTCTTAGGCTTCACCACCTCTTCATCCTTTCTCTTTCCTTTTCCAAGTTTTTCCATTGTAACTTCAAATAATAGTCTCAATGTGGCTACCCCTTTATTTCCTCCAAATCCATCTTCCTGGTCAAATTCCAGATTCAATTAAATGTAGAAAACTTATAGAGTTGTGACTTCTATTAATTCTTCAAGATCCAAAGCAAAAATTTAGCTGAACGCAGCTGCACACTTTCAATAATTATAATCCACGTGTTATTATCCAATCAAGTAAGAAAGCTTCTTTTTTATCCTTATTATAATCCAATTGTAATATTGCTTCAAAATTTCCTCAACTCAGTTAAATGTTCCCAGCAACTATATATGCAGAATCTCATTTTTTTTTAAAAAAACTCCCCTTCCAAACCAAAAAAATCAAACTATTTGATCCAAATGTGATGTATGTAAAGGGGGAAGGGAAAAAAAGGAAAAAAAGTTATTCCACAATTATAATCCAAGCTGCAGCATCAGTTTCAGAATATAAATTTATAATCTATCCAAATATCCGATTCCCAAAATACCAGGTTCAAATGTCTCTTTTAAAATGAGCAAAATCCAAAAGCTGCAATGATTGGGAACTGTGAAAATGCAGGAGACAGTGGAAAGGCGAAGACAAAACTAAACTTTAAAATGACGAATCAGTGTTCCAACCAATTTCAGGGAGAATAACAACAAAAAAATTAAAGTAATAATAAAAAAATCTTTTCCGTTATGGAGATCAAACTATTCAGTTCCAAAATATATATAAAAAAGAAAAGAAAAATCTTAATCCAAACCTTGGCAGTTTCCAAGCAAGGTCCACCTCCATTCAATGAGCCCGGTGCACTTCAGCAACCCTCTTTCTCCTTATTTCTTTCACCTCCTTCCTTTCTTTTAATCCTTCCTTTTCCACTTCTTTTTTAAAAAAAATTAAAGTTTTTGTTAAGGAAATACACAGACAAAATTTTTATGAAAATAAAAAATACAATGACATAAACATATAAAAGGGGAAAATAGCATTATTACAAAAATATATAGATATTCATTAGGTAATATATACATTAGGTAATATATACTTCTTGGTTATTTGTTATCAATGTAATAATAAATTGTATTAAATAGACTGGAGCTTGTATGTTTCTCTTACTTGTCTTTTTTCCCCACTCTAAATTACAAGACCAGTCATATCTTTAAACCAATGTTACTGTTCATAAAAATACCATTTTCTGATTTCTTAAATGCATACAAACATACAAAAAAAATAAAAAATCGTTAATTCACCACGTGTGACTATACAATGCCCTGGAGGATGCGGTGGACACTTCTTTTCATTCTTTCCAAAATTTATAAAATTCCGGTACTGAACTGTTTCCATCTCCTCTACTACCTGCAAATTCAATAAATGGTTGCCAAATCTGCCAAAATCTATTTTCTTTTATAATACCTTTTTTCTTATTCAACTCCCATGTCAATTTGTCATTTAAAGCAAGATCCCACATTTCCTTATACCATTCTTCCAGCTTTAAAGTCTGATCATTTTTCCAATTTCTTGCAATGCATTGTCTTGCTGTTGTCATAATATAGAAAGTAACTCATTTTTATCCTTATCCAAATTCATATTCCCTGTCAACATTGCTAAACTTGACCCTAGCTTAAAATTTCCCCCTACAAATTTAGATATTTCTTTCTCTATTTTTGTCCAAAATTCTTTTACTACCTGACAACTCCACCACATATGTTCATAAATACCCAACTTATCTTTACATCTCCAACACATTTGACATCTATTTTTATCCATCTGATGTAACCGCACCGGGGTCAGATACCACCTCCAAAGCATTTTAAAATTGTGTTCTTTTACTCTGACCAACATTGTTCTCATAATCCTTTTTTTCCATTTATCTTTCCACTCTGTCTCTGTAATACTAAGTTTAAGATCTTGCTCCCAAATTTTTCTCAGTGTTTCTTGTGGTGTACCCTCTCTATTTAATATTATATAAATTTTGCTCACCAATCCTTTTATGGCCACTTCGCCATTTCTTACTTTCCATATTAATGCCTCAAACTCTTTTCTATCTCTATTCAAACTAGCCAGGGTCATGTATCTGGCATTCCATTTATCAACTAAAATAATCTGAAACCAATTTAGTTTTAACTCTGTGTGTGTGTGTGTGTGTGTGTGTGTGTGTGTGTGTGTGTGTGTGTGTGTGTGTGTGTGTGTGTGTGTGTGTGTGTGTGTGTGTGTGTGTGTATATATATATATATATATATATATATATATATATATATATATATATATATATATATATATATATATATATATATATATATATATATATATATATATATATATATATTTCTCTATATTACTACACACATCAATCCAGTCTTTCAACAGAAAAATCTCATTTTTAATCAAAATTTCCTTCGATTTACTATCTAATTTTATTGGAAATTGTTTCCACTTCTGTTCTCCTTCCATCCAAATGCCACCACTCCTTCACTCCAACTCCAGAACCACCACTCCAATCTTGGAGGAACAGATGTAGATTCTAAAGCATTGATGCTGGGCGACGAAGGGTGAATCAGGATTTAGTAGATGGAGAAGATAATGGAGTGATGCAGGGGAGAGAAATAACTTTTATAAATGTTTGTATGTTTTCAAAAATAAGATTATGCACTGGAGCGATAGATAGTAGGCACATCTTGCACGTTCCCCCTCCTCTGTTTGGTAGTCAAGGGCTCCTTTTTGTAGAAAGAAGTGAGGAGGGTAGGTATGAATGTTTATTGTTTTAGCTGTTGTTATTGTTTATGTGTGGTGGAGGGAAACACGCCCGTAGGAAACACACCCGTAGGAGGAAGCAGAGGTCATAGAAGATGTTTTTTTTAATTAAGATATGAGAAATATTAAGGTGTTGTCATGGAATGTGAAAGGTACTGGCACTCAAGTGAAGAGGAGAAGAATAGAATTAGCCCTGAGGAAAGATAAGCCAGATATAGTATTTTTACAGAAACTCATAAAAAATCGGGGGACACAAACAAGATTTTTTTAGGATGGATGCACATTTATGCAAAGTCCTACGGTACTTCAAATGCAGGGTCGTGGTTCTGATCTCGAGTAGACTAGGTTTTGAGATGATAAATAGTATTTCCGACCCGGAAGGTAGATATTTAATAATGAAAGGGAAGATTGATGATGAGGAAATAATCTTAGTGAATATATATGCACCAAATGATCATCAAGGGGAGTTCTTAGATAAAATGTATGGTATGCTGGAGAAAGAAAAAGCAACAAAAATGATTGTAGCTGGAGATTTTAATTTAATAAGGTCGAACTTAGATTGTACATATATAGCAAGGAGTGGAAGAGGATTTAAAATGCAGATTCTTGATAAATGGATGAAATCTCTAGGCTTGAAAGATACATGGAGGGAATTTAAAGGGTCAGAAAGGGCTTATACATTTTTTCCACAGGTGCATAATACATACTCCAGAATAGATTATATATTTGTAACAGAGAGTATGATCAGGAATATAGATGAGGTGGAAGTGGGAATTTTTAAAGAATCAGATCATGCAAAAGTGTTGGTGGAATTAAGGATAGAGGGAGTAAAGAAAATTAGAAGGAATTGGAGATATGATGCTAAAGTTTTTAAACAGCATAAATGTAAAGAGCAAATAATTGAAAAATGGAAGGAATGTTGGTATTGGAATGATACGGAGGAGGTGAGTTTTAATATGGTATGGGATGCCATGAAGCCGGTTTTTAGAGGGGAGAGTATTAAGTTGGCCAGTATTAGAAATAAACAATTTAAGGAAACACAAGACAAAGTTGAAAAAGAGATAAAGCGGTTACAAGAAGAGCATGTAAAGACAAATGATAAGAAGGTTTTTGACAGGATGCAAAGATTAAAGATGGAATTGGTAGGAAAGGACATTGAAAAGGTAAAAAGGGACTTGGTATATTTAAAAAGGGAATATTTTGAATACAGTAAGAATTCAAAATTATTAGCAAGAGCTGCTAAGAAAAGAGAAATAAAAGGGAAATTGGAATTTTGATTAATAAAGAGGGAATAAGATGTAATAGGATTAGGGATAAATGTAAGATTGTCAAAGATTTCTATCAGGATTTATATGCTAAAAAGAATATAGATTTGGAGAAATTAAAGGATCAATTGGGGAAACAAATAAAAAAATAAGATAAAACAGGAACATAGAAATAGAATGGAAGAGCGAATAATGGAGAAATAAATAAAAGAAGTAATAGCCAACTTGAAGTCAGATAAAGCCCCGGGGGAAGATGCGTTATCAGCGGAATTTTATAAGGAATTTAAAGACATTGTGTTTCCAAAATTGATGAAATTGTATATATTGTGAAAAATTTAGTGAAAAGGCAATATGGGAAGAAATTGAGATGAGGAATCTAAATCAAATGGGGGGGAGGGTGATCCACAGGAGGATTTGAAATTGAAGTGGGAGCAGGATTTGAATATAAAGATAGAAAAAGATGTATGGAGAAATAAATGGAAAAAGAGGATAATGAGAACTATGTCAGTTAGAATTAAAGAACACAAATATAAAATGCTGTGGAGATGGTATCTGACACCAGTGAGGTTACACCAGATTGATAATAAAAAGGACAATTTATGTTGGAGATGTAAAGATACTATAGGAACATATGAACATATGTGGTGGGGTTGTAAATTGATAAAGGATTTTTGGGCCAGAATAGAAAAAGAGATTAATGAAATATTGGGCAAAAAGATCAAACTGGTGTCTGGTACCATTATGGGATGAATTTAAACAAGGAAGAAAAAGAGTTATTAGAAATAATGTTAACAACGGGTAGACAATGTATTGCCAGACATTGGAAAAACGAGGTAACTATACAAATGGAGGAATGGTATAAAGAAATGTGGAATTTATCTTTGAACGATAAATTGACATGGGAGATAAAAGAAAAAAGAGATAAGCTGAAAGAGAACAGATTTTGGAATATTTGGAAACCTTTCGTGGATCACTCCATTGCGGGCCCAGAAAGAAACAGATCTGTACCGGAACAAAGTAGCTTTTGGAGGTGAATAATGAGATATTCTGAGCTTTCCAGGACAATGTAAATAAATCGCAGGGTGTATTTTATGTGTATTTTGGATTTTGATTATTGTACTTATACTAAACTATTATTGAATGGTATATTACAAATAGATTTAGTGGTAGCAATAGATAAAGATATTTGAGAACAATTCTGGAAGTAGGATAGATGTTAACTACTAAACCAGTTTTCAATATGGGATGTTTTATTATAAAGATGAGTATAAAAATGTATGGGATCAACTATCAAATATGCTAGTTTTTTTGTTAAAAGTATGTATTTTTATGATGTATTGTTATTGTATGTTTATATATTTTTGAAAAATTCAATAAAAATATTTAAAAAATAAATCAAATGGGGAAAATGGTCTTTTTAGATAGTAATATGGGGGAAATTGTTACAAAAAATAAAATGATGAAGACATTATTAGGAGTGTGGAAAAAGTTGAAGATGGAATTGGCTCCAGATACATTGGCTCCAGATATAGAAATAGAGGGTGTCAAAAATTTTCCAATACAAATTGACAAAAGGGTGAAATAAGTTTTTTTTTTAGAAATGATGTTTTCCTGTTGAGAGACTTGATATGGGTTTGTAAAGATGGAGAGAGAAAAGTAGATATGCTTGCACAACTGAGGTTGAACTGGCTCCAGATAGTGTTGGTAAATAAGTGGAATAGCAAATATTTGATGGAAGTCAGTTTGGAAAGAGGTATGACCGAGTTTGAAGAATTGATATCAAAGATAAGAAAGGGAGAAAGGGGTATTAAGGGCTTAGTAAGTAATATATATAATGTTAAATAAAAATGGTAATCCACAAGAAGTGTGGAAAATAAATTGGGAACAAGAATTGAAAATAAAGATTGTAGATGAGGTTTGGAAAAATAAATGGAAGAAAAGGATTATGAGAACAATGTCTGTTAGAGTGAAAGAACATAATTATAAAATGTTGTGGAAATGGTACTTGACCCCAGTGAGGTTACATCAAATTGATAAAAATAAGGATAAAATGAGTTGGAGATGTAAGGACACACTGGGAACATATGAACACATGTGGTGGGGTTGTAATGTGGTAAAGGATTTTTGGGGGGAAATTGAGAAAGAGATTTGTGCTGTTATGGGTATGAGACTCAAATTGGGGCCAAGTACTGTTTTGTTGACAGGTGGAAACTATGGATTTAAATAAGGATAAAAAAGAACTATTGTCGATAATGTTGACAACGGGCAGACAGTGCATTGCCAGGAATTGGAAAAATGAAGCAATTTTGAAAATAGAAGAATGGTATAAGGAGATGTGGGATCTTGCGTTGAATGATAAGCTAACATGGGAAATGAATAAGAAAAAGGGTATACTAAAAGAAAATAGATTTTGGAAAATATGGCAATTATTTGTGGATTACTCATTGAAGGGGGATAAAGGGAATAGACCAGTACCTGATCAAATGAGTTTTTTGGGTTAGAAAATGACGGTGATACTCCGTTTTCTCCAGGGCATTATAAATAACACTGGGTGTATTATGTGAAAAGTGTTTAGTGAATTTTAATTATTGTATTTTTACTTTGACTTAGTATTTGTATTAAACTGATGAGTTTAAGAACAGAGTTTGAATATGTATATTAGGATAACTGCAAAAGTATTATAATGTATTAAAAATTTTGGAAATATAATTAAAGATGTATGGAAGAAAGGGGAAGGTAGTATATTACTAAGTCGTAGTTTAATTGTATTCCCATGTTTTTTTCTTTTCTTATTTTTTGTCATATATATTGTATTTGTAAGAATGATGCCTGTATTTTTATTCATAGTCATTTTTTTAAAGTTGTATTATTGTTAAATTTTTTAATAAAAAATTTAAAAAAATTAATTCACTACATCTTCAAGGTACAGTCTCTATTTTTCAGTGGTTTCAGATATATTTCAAATAATTCAGATATATTTCAAATAATTTCAAATAATTCTGATGTCAGAGCACAAAAAGAAATCCATTGAGGCTATTGATACACAGAAAAGATTTATAATTTCTTGAAGAAGATTTTCTATATGAAAAGCTGTATATATCCAGGAAACATCTTTGGAATAATCTTGAGAGACAATATCTCATCCTTTTGATTTACTTGAATTATTTGAAATATATCTGAAACCATTGAAAAATAGAGCCTGTACCTTGAATATGTAGTGAACTGATTTTTTTCAGTCAATTTTTTGAAGCATTTATTAAATACTTGTAAGATTTTTTATGGTGAAGTATCCTCTTTTATTTCAACATTAATTGTACAGACTGTTTTTGCCTCAGACGGCTTTCTTATTCCTTGTTAAAAATATAGTCATGATATGTTATTCCATTTAAGAAGAAGGAAATTAAAATAATAAATCTGCCCACACTTTCATCCTGGCACAATGCTTAGGAAAAGTGTTTCTGTTGGTGCTGATCGCACAATCACAAAATATGTCAGAAAGACTACATAACAACAATTAATTAACAAACATTTTCCTGACATTTCATGACAAATGGGAGGTTTCAGCTTGCCTATTGGTAAGTCTCTCTCACTGGAATGACTTCAAGGTTGCCCCAGAACAATTGGCACGTGGTCTCCAGACTGAATCAGTAAAGACCTATATGTTGATATTTTCCACTGTAGTGAGATGTTTATATTTCTACTTAAAATAAAGCAATTATTTCTAAATTTACATCCATGCATCAACAGATGGGCATCTTCTGCAAAACCTGTATCCACTTGTGCCAAAACATTTGGTAGGGCATTTACAGTTTTTGTCTGTCATTTCTCCACTTGTTCATTTCTTTCACTTTGAGTAGCTCCAGAATATTATGTTGCAAACACTACATTATCTAACTAATCTATCATTGACTGTAAGTTCTGTACATTAACTGGGTCTTTATTTCATTGCTGTTTAATGTGGTTACATAATGAAACCAGCTGTCCCTACTAAATGGTCAACAACTAATTATATCAAGACAAACTGACACTAGAATTGTTTTCAGCTGCTAGGTTTGAGAATTGATTGTCTACGTGAGACGACTGTTAATATTTTAGGAAGAGAGACCATTAAAAGATAAAAGAATACTATTTTTCAGTGACCAGGTTTTATTTTGTAAAAAGCAAAGTTGTTATAATTATTTTTGAATGTAAAATAGGCCTTCAATTAATACTCTTTAACATTTTATCGGGACTGTGGTGGCTTAGTGGTTAAAATGCTGAAATTGATGACTGGAAGGTCGGCAGGTCAGCAGTTTGAGACCTGAGTACTGCACAACAGAATGAGCTCTCATCTCTGTCCTAGCTCCTGCCAGTCTAGCAGTTCGAAAGCAAGAAATTGCAAGTAGATAAATAGGTACCACTTCAGTGGGAAGGTAAACAGCATTCTGTGTACTCCGTGTTTAGTCATTCCTGCCACACGTTCACTGAAATGGGTCTTGGGTCTGGTCAGTGGATCGGGATCGTGGCTATGGCTCTCTGCCATGGGCTTCTGCTGCTCTGCCTCTGGTGTTCAGGATCACGGCTCTCCCCTGGCTTTGGAATGCATCCGTTCCAATATGTGGTGTCTGCCAGGCTTACAGTTGTGTTGGATTCCTTGCTTCAGGATTGTCGCAGCCTCCGCTAGGGACTGCATTGGCCTAGCCTTGAGATCGCATCGGGTTCTGATCGGGGTTCGTTCCGATCAGAATCATGTCGGGGTCACCAGATGTTGCGATGGCTCCCAGGTGTGTGAATGGCTGGCTGCAAGGAAGACACGCAAGACAATCGTGCGGTGAAGTCCAGCCCCGATCTCGGTCGGGTGGTACGTATTTATTACCCTGCCTTGGGGTGATTGTGCACGTAAGATGGCTTGCATATGTGGCATTTCCCAGTGGTCAAGACAATACATGCTCTTGGACATTGTCCTGTGGTTAATAGACAACCCACAACTAATTAAGGTCTGGGCTGTCGAAACCCATTGTTCCTGCCCTATCTCGGAGCCTATGTGTATTGACTCTGGGTACCTAGCTTGTTCTGCTGTCTGGCGCGGCTTATTTGCCCAACTTAATCTGCAGCCAGAAGCGGAGGATTGTGTATTTCCATTAAAGTCATCATCTTTGGTTTTTGCCCTGTTTCTATCGTAGCCATCAGCCAAGGCTTTATGATTTGCCCCCCAAATTAACTAACTAGCCATTACCCCAATTGCCTTTCCTGCAAAGCCCGGTTGGTCCCTGGATCTATTGAAGGCCGGGTGAATCCCTGGGGAAAGATTTGTCCAATTATTCCCGTGGGCAACCCACAAAGTCCTAGAATACTAAAGCTAACATGGTCAGTAGCAACAATGGCCAGCTAATTCAAATGCTTGAAGTGTTATAAGTAATTTCTTATGTGTGATTTGTTACTCTTTGGGTAAGTATACATGTTTTTAACATTTCTTCAGTGCAGGATTGAAATATGTGGGAATCCAGCAGTTATCTCTTAGCATTTGTGCAAGTACTAGGAGGCATTTTACAGGTTGCCCCATCCATCCCTTCTCTAGTTATGCAAGTCAGATTGATTGGACAACTGACAACTGAAAACTAATTTCATTATTGTCCTGGTACACATGATTTGATGTTGTGCAAAGTCACTTCGCGACTAGATTATTGTAATGCTCTCTACATGGGGCTGCCCTTGACGACCATTCAGAGGCTGCAGCTGGTCCAGAATGCGGCAGCCCGGGTGGTGATGGGATGCGGACGATATGCCCGTGCCTCACCACTACTTCGGGAGCTGCACTGGTTAGCAGTTTGTCTCCGGGTGCAATTCAAGGTGCTGGTTTTGACCTTTAAAGCCCTATATGGCAGTGGGCCAGGATACCTTAGAGACCGCATCATCCCAAGAGTGTCTGCCCGTCCAATCAGAGCGGACCGGAGAGCCTCTCTAACAGTGCCATCAGCTAGGGGTGCACATCTATCCAGCACCCGAAGGAGGGCCTTCTCTGTGTCCGCACCAACCCTCTGGAACCTCCTGCCAACAGATCTAAGACTTCAAAGAGAATTGCTGCCGTTCAGGAAAGGATTGAAGACCTGGCTGGCAGGGCAGGTTTGGGGCCCGAATGGGAACACTGTCCCCGCCTGCTGGCTTATGTAAACAATTAAGAACTCTCTCTTCTTCTTTTTATAGTGGGTGGGATGGGTGGGTGGGATATGGGTCTTTTAAAGTGGGTGGGATATGGGCCTTTTAAAGTGTTTTTATGTGTTTTTAGAACTTGTTGTAATGCCGCCCTGAGTCGGGTTCTACCTGAGTGGGCGGCATATATATAAATATGACTATTAAATTAAAACTTAAATTAAAATTGTTTTGGGGGCAAAGCAGAAATGGATCAGAAGAACAGCAGTTCAAGAGGCAGAATCTTCCTTTCTCCTGCAAGCTGTAACCCCCTACTCTTCTACTTAAGAGAGGATGCAGATTAGAGAACAATAACAGCTGCTCTGTGCTCTGCTGAAAGGGCAATAAGGACAGCTAAAGGGACATGGCGGCAAAGAACAGTCTTGCTGAATTTACCACTGGAGTTGTAAGGAGAGGTACAAATGCATGAGTTGAGGAACTCATACATCCCTAAGAAGCAATATTTCACTCCCCTTCTTTAATCACAATCTCCAAATGACATCCAAGGAGTATATGTTTTGTGGAATGAAAATGCTGCTGAAAGCTGGCCACCACAACAGCCTGGTAAGGTAAAGGTAAAGGTCACCCTTGCTTGAAAGCCAGTCATATCTGACTCTAGGCTTCAGTGCTCATCTCTGTTTATAGCCAAAGAGCCAGGGCTGTCTGTGTCTGCATATGTTTCTGTGGTCATGTGGCAGGTATGCCTCAACACTGGAGTGCATGGAATGCTATTTATCTTCCCACCAAAGTGATACCTATTTATCTCTCTGCAGTTTCTTACTTTCGAACTGTTAGGTTGGCAGGAGCTGAGACAGAGACAGCAGCTCACTCCATTGTGCAGGACTTGGTTGAACTGCTGACCTGCTGACCTTCCAGTCATCAAGTTCAGCATCTTAACCACTAAGCCACTGCAGTCCCTGGACAGCCTGGACAGACAGCATTATTACTGTGCAGTGCTGGGAGCCTGGAAAACTCTCATAGTCTAGAACACAGTGACTAAGAATCTCCCAAAATTTTGCTCAAAAAGGTGTGAGGAATCTACTCTGCTATCATTCCTCTTCCCACCCAGGCTGTCCCTCATCAATTTAGGTGGGGCGAGGATGCTCTCCCAACCACACCACCAGCCAGCATTTCTTGGGCCCTGCTATGCCCCCCCTCGCCCTCGGACTTCAAAAGGCGAGGAGGCGTCAGGCCAGCCACAGCCACACCGCACTTTCCGGCCTCGGTGGAGGTGAAAAGGCTCTTCTGGTCACACCACCAGCCAGCATTCTTGGGCCCCACCCTCCTTCTCCAGACTCAAAAGACTCTAGAGGCCGGGGATTTCTTGGGTGATCTTGTCTAATTTTGTTATTCATTATTACTGGGTGTATTTCTAATGTGATATTTTGTGTTGTAATGTGACTTTGTTAAATTGCTTTTGAATTATACTGAATTTACTTTTTTGCTTCTTTACTACTGTATTATTGTTTTGTATGGTATATATTTGTTGTAATGGCTGCCCTCATAAGAGAGCTTCCAAAATAAGTGGGGTATTTATGGTGTGACTTTACCAGTTTCACCCTTCCCCAGTGAGTTTCCATGGCCAAATGAGAATGGCACCCTACATAAGAACAGCCTTGCTGGAACAGGCCACAGCCCATCTAGTCCAGCATTCTGCCCCACACAGTGGCTCACCATTTGCTTCAGGGTATTCCCAACCTATGCCTTCACCTGGAAATGGCATTGAGAGATGTCCTGCCAATCTCCAACCCGGAGGTTGTCCTTAGGTATCCATAATGATTGCCATTGATACCCTTGTCCTCCATGAACTTGTCTAATCCTTTCTTAAAGCTGTCAAGACTGACAGCTGTCACCACTTCTTGGGGCTATATACTACTATATTTCACTAGTAACCCCTCCAACCTCTAAAAATATAATTGGGTGGTTTCAGGTTAACCAGCTAAAAACTCTATAGCTTGCTGTAGCTGAAGATTTTTCAAAACTGATAGAGAGATGGAGGAAAAGACAGACAGAGAAACGAGTAAATAGCATGGTACACTTTATTATAGGAACACCAAACAGCAATCTGGCAGCTTTTGATATCAGCTTCACACCTTCAAATCTGCAGGACATAAGAAATCTGTGCTTTGATGGCCTGAGCTCCCTGCCAGCAAGTGCCATCACATTGTGCCTACAATCTAAATCACTGCCTTTTCCAGGAGGGTGTTCAGCTTGACAGGGAGCCGCGCAGGGCAGGAGGCTGAAAGTCAGACTGATTGAAACTTGTCCCTGAAAGGAATAGCTTGTTTTCCACACAGCAAGCTGTTAAGAGAAGTAACTCATTTTTTTTGTTTTAATTAACAAATCTGAGATGCTCTGCATCAGCACATTCCAGGAGACAAATGCTGGCATGAGATAATTCCACTGGAACAGCAATAAAAGTATCCCTAGTTCACTCTGCAATAGCAATAGCAATTACATGTATATCATGCCCCATAGTGGTTAATTCACTTTCTGGGTGGTTCACACGGCAATTAGCATTTTTGACCCCAACATGCTAGGTACTTGTGTTACCGACCTTGGAAGGATGGAAGGCTGAGTCCAACTTTCAGACCATTCAGGATCGAACCTACAATGTCAGCAATTTTGGCTACAATACCGCAGTTTAACCACTGCACCTCCAGGGCTCTTTGTGAGTAGACTAACAAGCAGTGCAAGCTGAAGGATTTAGTAGCAACTCTCTAACTGGCAAGGGATGACCTATGGAATAGACCAAAGAGGCTGAACCTACAAGAAGGTCTAATATTGCCCTCTAAATAGGTGATATCAGTGACCTGCACAGGATTATCTACAGCAGAGGTTAGGATGTGTCCATTTGTCCTCTTTTGAAAATGTCATTCTGCCATTTGAACAGCTACCAGAGTTATACCAGTGCTGTGCCCAAATAGATGTCAATAATATCCATATAGTGAGGCAAAGTGCAAAGATAGTAAGGTCAGGCTAAGGTCAGTTAACAAGGAACTGGTGCAAGCAATCATCTAGCTCAGCTCTGCTGTGATTGACAGTTAATAAGATACATTGTAACCTTAAGTGTTTTGCTTCCTGTAGAAATAGAAGTTGTTTGCAGAGCTTGCAGTGCAGAGCAGAAGCACAGAAGCTACAGAACAGAGCAGAGCTGAATGCTGAATGTAATGTTTATTTACTTGGACAGTAAATGTTAATATACCAGTTTGATTTGAGCTAAATCTGGTCTATAGTCTTCTTTCTTTGACTCATCACAACTCAGACTGCTACAACACTCACTCAAAAACTAACAATAGAAGCCAAGATGTTAAAGTCCTAAAACAGAACTTTATTTTTCCAAGTTATAATCCATAAGGCAAAGCATTAGACCTGTAAAGGAAAAACTGTCCTTTAGAGAATAAAACCCAAATACCCAAAGTCCATCAGTCCATGAAATGGCAAAGTATCAGCAATGTCCATAAAATGGCATAGCCCAGGAAAATTCAGCTGTAGGAATCGGGGCCACTGGGGGCCGGAAGGTCCCGGAGGAGGACTGATCAAGTAACGACACGAGACAAGCTGCTGGATCGATCAGACACTTTATTGGTCAAAGGCAGAATCATTTATAGGGAAAAAGTGCAACGGTGGCAAACTGTCCTCTGGCAAGGCATTACCTCATGCGTTGACACATGTTAATGGGAAAACCTTCAAAGGGGAAGTTAATTAACTCGGGCAAACAGGGAACAAGATTGACCATTGTCTTGGGACTTAGGCAGGGGTAAACATGGCTTATTTGCACCAGGGATTTCCCCAAACCGGGAGATGAGTCATTATGGTTAATAGAATGCATGAATCAGCTATCTGCTTACTCGGCAGAGTCGCGGGTCAGGTCACCTTAATTGGGTGAATCAAGCCCTATACTTTTATTCACCCCCCTTAATTTGACGACCGGTGAGCCCACTGGTCGGGAGCCTGTCTCACCGCAGTGGTCTCTGGTCTATTCCGTGCCCTGTGGGGCACGGGGAATCCATATCTCCCCTTTATTTTCTATTTAAGAACCTGACCGGCGACCTTACGCAAGATAGGCATCAGCTGTTGAGCTGGGATGACGTCACGGGATTTCCCTCTGGGGCGGCACTTGGGGATCAGCGAGGGAATACACTGAGCAAAGCAACAGAGCGTAATGCCTAGTATGGCTATTCCCACCACTATCTGAAGCACCGTCTGTAGCCACCCCCAGGGGATCCACGACCACATCCAATTCCATAGGGAACCCCACCAGGCTCCCCACGCGGAGCCTTCCGTAATGCCTGCAACAATGGAATGCAGGTTCTTGATCTGGTTTTGTATTTTCCGGGAGTTGTCAGTAAGGTTAAAACAGCACATCCCATGGACAGATTCGCACCCCAGGTGGTGCAATAGGAGGAGGTAGTCGATAGCCGCTCAATTATCAAGAACAGCTTGGCGGAGTTCCACTTGCTCTTGATTAAGGAGCGCTATCGCTGAGGAGGTATGATTGATGGTTTTTGCTAAACCGCAGGCCAAATGACCAATTCTCCGTGCGTTGCCGGTGGCCAACCCCGGCACGCCGATCAAACTGACGGATAGGGAAACATACTCAGCGGGACTCATTACTCTGATGCTGCTGTCACAAGAGCTGTCTAACTGGGTTGTGCGTGTGTGCCGAATGAGCGGGGAAACATTCACATGGGATACATTTGTGTCACTAGAACGTGGGGCAATCATGTCCCTGGTAGGGAGTACAAGTGTCAGGCGACTAATGCAACACATTGAGTCCGACAGATTGGCAGGGATGTAGTTCCAGGTGTGCTGGTTGCAGGTAAAGAACCACCCTGAGGGCAGGGTGACATGAGCGTACAATGAGATGAGGGTCTCCGGTTTATTGCAAGTCCAGTTGCCAACGCCAGGGTCAATACAGCGGCGCCGTGCCTGACCGTCTGCGGTGCAACCGGTCATGCGGGTACAGGCGGCGCCCGGGCTGACCGCCACCCGAGGGGTATGGAGGGTGGCTGCATCAGCCGGCAAGGTTGGGGTAAGTTGCTGTCCCCCCCAGCGTGCATATGCCGAGAAGGCGGTAGGAGAGTGAGGGGCAAAGGATGCTTTTCGCAACCAGGCACTGTCCTCGGTGTGCTCGTCCGGAGTATGGCACACCGGGATGAGACAGGTGCTGAGCATGGATGCAGAACCAACGTCCTGCTGTAAGCAAAAATCGGACTGGTTGACGAGACCCGCCAACCTTTCCCACAAGTTGTACTGCATTCGTGTAGACAGGTCTTCACCAGGCGACAAACCGTCGGCCTGGATTGAGGCTGCCTGGGCGCCTCCCCCCAAAAGCAGGGAGAGGGCCAGGACTATGGAGATCGCCACGGTGTTGGCGTGAATCTGGGCCAAGACTGCAGCTGTGAGGTTCTCCGGCGTCGGTTCCTTCCCCTCGCGCTGGACGGCGTCCTGAGCGTCATGGCAAAGAACCTTGACCATCCCCCAGGTGACTTTGGGGATCGGCTGTCGCCTCCTCCGACGGATCCTCTCGTGCAGGGTGAGGTCCTTCATCTCCGGTATCGGACTCGGGTCGGTCTGGTTCCACGCCATGCGGTTCCGTGTGGGGTTTGACACACCGAGCTGGGATCCAGATGACACCTGTAGGAGACATAACTGCAGCATACCCTCTCCCCCAGGTGACGAGCGGCACCGGCCCCCTCCAAGTGGGGTCCGGTGGCACCCGGTACCGGACCATTGGTCGCGGGAGAGCTTCCGAACGGCGGAAATGCCTCTCCTGCGGCGTGCAATCCGAAAAAACATTAAGGTGATTGTATGTGAACAAAACCTTGTTTAAGCAAAACTGTGCTGCTCCTTGTGACTTGGGGAGGGCAGGAGGTTCCCCCCTTTCTATTTGTTTGTCAAGGTAGGACTTTAGCGTCCGATTGACACGCTCTACAATCGCCTGCCCTTGCGGATTGTAGGGAATTCCAAAAGTGTGCTCGATGTCCCAAGTCGCCATGAAGGCGGCCAACTGCCTAGAGCAGTAGGACGGTGCGTTATCCGTTTTCACGTGCCGTGGCTTGCCCATCGCCGCGATGCAGGAAAGGAGGTGCTGCTCCACGTGGGTAGCCGTCTCTCCTTTCTGCGCCGTGGCCCAAACGAACTGGGAAAAGGTATCAATGCAGACGTGCATGTATTGCCATCTGCCAAACTGCGGCACATGCGTGACGTCCATCTGCCATACCTGGTTGGCCTCAGTCCCCCGTGGGTTGACCCCCCACGAGGGCCCCCCCGGCGCCCCTGCGCAATGCTGGCAAGAGCGGACTATACCCTGGGCTTGAGAAAGCGGCAGATTGAACTGTCTGGCGAGTGCCTTGGCATTTTGGTGGAAAAATGCATGGCTTTGGATTGGAGTAGTGAAAACTCCCAAAACTGAACGTTGCTGAATGTCCTTTGCGGCCGCGTCCGCTCTGCTATTGCCCGCGGAAATCGGACCCGGTAGGTCTTGGTGACTTCGGATGTGGGCAATATAGAGCGGCTCCGTGCGGTTTCGCAAATGAAATTGAGCGGTGAGAAACAGACTTAGTAAATTCTTGTCTATCGCGGGAGTGATGTAAGCTCCCGGTAGACTGTGCAACAAATTCCTTACGTACAGGCTGTCAGTAATAATATTCAAACGCTCCTGGGCGAAGGTGCGCAAGGCAAGGTTCACGGCTGCCAACTCTGCCCGCTGAGCGGACTTCTGTGGAAGAGTTAGCAGCGTGTGCCAAGCTTCGCCCTCCTGCCAGGTCAAAACACCATAGGTGCGACCTCCGTCTGTGAAAACTGTCCTGGCCCCCTGAAGCGGGACCAGCGAGAGCAATTCGAACAAGCTGACTGTTCCTGTCTGCAGGGAAACGAGTCTAGGGTCCTTGGGCAAGTGGTACGCTAAACTCCCAGTGAAACCTTCCAAGGCTATCGGAAGCGAGTCACCTAGTTGCACTAATTGGTGAATTTGTTCCTTGGTGAAAGGAACCACAATTTTGGCCAAATCATTTCCTGAAATGTCCCTAGCTCTCAGCCTGCCGCGGTAAATCACCGCGGAAACCAGCTCTTGGGGCGGAACGATGTTCCGTGGTGATGTGTTAGGCAAATAAACCCACTCCACAATTTTCGCTCCCTTCTCTGAGTCTACGCCTAGCGCCCCAGTGAACATGGATCCTGACCGTACGATGTACAAATTCAGGATCGGGGCATAAGGCCCCTGGGCGATCCTATCCACCCACCTCTGGCTGAGAACTAGGTTCACTTTCTCGAGCGCCAAGCGCGCGTCTCGAGAGATTTTTATCCGGTCTGCCGGCTGCTTGCCTAGGGTTAGCAGCGAGAAGAGCGGTTTCAAAAGATCCGTATCCAATCGGAAATACGGTCTGGCCCAATTAATATTCCCTAAAATCTGCTGTAACTCTACCAGGGTGACTGAGTCCTGTAAAGCTATCTGGGGTAAAACTGGTGCGGCAAAAGAACGGAGAAGCCGATGACCCAAGTATGAAAAGGGCTCGGTTTTCTGCACCTTCTCTGGGGCTATGAGTAGACCCTTGTCCCCCAGGCTGGCCTGGAGGTCAGAAAACACTGCGCTGCCGAGTTGCGGCAACGCCACTAAGATATCATCCATGAAATGACACACAATAGCTTTAGGGTAAAGGCTTCGAAACTTTGCCAGCGCGTTGTGAACATAAATTTGGCACAGGGTGGGCGAATTGAGCATGCCCTGTGGCAAAAATTTCCACGCGTAACAGAGCGTGGGCTCACTGTGGTTCACAACCGGCACTGTAAAGGCGAACCTTTCCCGGTCCCGGGGGTCTAAGGGGATTGTATAGAAGCAATCCTTGAGATCTACAACTAGAATCTCCCACCCCTCGGGAATCATATTTGGATTCGGGATGCCGCATTGAAGCGGACCCATGGGCTGAATACACTTATTGATCTCCCTGAGATCGTGGAGGAGTCGCCACTTCCCCGACTTTTTCTTAATCACAAAAATTGGCGAGTTCCAGGGACTGGTGGACTGTTCTATATGCCCTGCGTCTAGCTGTTCCTTCACTAGCTGCTTTAGGGCAACCAGTTTCTCTCCCACAACCGGCCATTGTTCTACCCAGACCGGAGTGTCGGTGAGCCATTTAAGTGGCAACGCCATTACCCGAAGGTAAGGGTGGCACCGTACTGCTGGAGAATGTCTCGCCCCCAAAGGTTGACGTGCACGTCAAGAATGTGCGGCCGAATTACCGCCGTGCCGTCAGCCCCTGGGATCGTGACTTCTACCCACTCTCTGCTCCTAAACGCTTCCTGAACGCCACCTACCCCCCACACATCGGAGACCGGCTCAATGGCCCACTCCCTCGGCCACTGGCTCCTGCTTATCACGGATACATCAGCTCCGGTATCGAGTAGGCCTGAGAACACCCTTCTGTTCAAAAATACCTCGATAACGGGGCGCTGCTTCCACTCAATGTTGGTCTCCACTGTCGCTAAGACCTGGTATCCTTGCACTGCCTCAACCGCGCTCAAGCGGTCCGCTGAGCCGGGCTCTGAGCTGTCACTGAGCCTCCCCTGGCTGCCTGCTGGCGAGTGACAAGGAACCATGATCAGTTGCGCTAAGGAATCTCCCTTGTGAATGGTCTGGGGCAGGTGTGTCCAGAGTTGGACCTGGAGAACGCCTGAAAAATTCGAGTCAATGACTCCTGGAATTATGAAAATTCCGCGTGCTCCAGCTACACTACGGGGCAAAACTAAACCTAAAAAGCCTCTGGGCAGGGGACCCATGTACTGGGAATCGACCAGATAGACTGTGCCTGGCAGGTCGCATGTAACGTCTACCTGACAAGTCAATTCTAGCCCTGTGCTACCCTTGGGGCTGGCCTGTGCCCTCGTAGTGCCTGGAATATGCCTGGAACCTAGTCCAGCTCTGGGAAGTCCGGATTCTGGGGAATGAGAGAAGTCTCTGTTTGGACTGGGGCCAGAGACATGCCCGCGTTCCGGTTTCCCGAACTCGGACAAAACTTGGCCCAATGATAGCCTTTCCTGCACTTTGGACATGGGGTTTTCGGGGCTGTGGACTGGCTGGACCTTTGTCCGCCTCCCTTTGATCGGCATTCTTTAGCGAAGTGCCCGACCTTGCCACAAGTGTAACAAGTTCCCCTGGTCTTCCCCTTGGGGTGAGATCTTTTTCCCCCCTGCACTGCTGCCGCTAGCAGACCCATTTTGTAGGAGTCCGTGCCGACGTCAGAACAGGCCCTAATCATGTCCGACAGTGTCAGGTCAGGACGATTGCCTAGGGACTGCAAAATCTTACGACAGTCCAAGTTGGCATTGTCCTTGGCTAACTTGATCATGAGCTCTTGCTGGGCTTGCTCATTGTCAATCTGCCTGGTGATGGCTTCTTCCAGGCGATTGATGAAGTCCATGTAGGGTTCCTGGGCTCCCTGCTTGATAGCGGTATAATTCTTAGCCGCTTTGCCAGATGCTGGGATCTTGAAGTACGCCCTATAGGCGGCTTCAGCGGACATTTCGAGAGTGGCGAGAGGCAAGTTGATTTGGGCGTTAATGGCCTCAAAGGCACCTGAGCCATATAGCTGCTCAGCGATTACCGCGCCTCCCATTCTCGCGGCTCTGGCCTGTGCCTCGAGCCGGTACTCGCTGTCCCAGATCATGTACTGGCTAGGGGTTAGCATCATCCTCATGACGGCTTTCCAGTCGTGAGGAATCCACATGGTGGCTTCACACGCTTGCTGAAGCGTGCCCCTAGTAAAACGACTTTGGAGCCCTGTCTCTGAGATTGCTTTCCGTAAAGCCATGAGAAGCTTGTACGGGACTGGGGAATGCACTACCTGTTGCGCGCCTGTGAGCGCGTCCATCTCTAAGCGGATGGGACAAATCTGTCTAAGCTCAGCTAGCTGTTCTGCTGACAATTCCCCCTTCTTGAGCTCTATCTCTGCTGTGCGCTGAAGGGCACTCTTTACAACTAGGGAAGCTGGCGCTGTCAGAGGAACGCCTGCGCTCCTCATTCCTTGCGTTCCTTCGGTGACGTCTGCAGCTGTCACCGGGGGAAGGCCTCCCTCGCTGCTATGCTGATAGCTGAATGACGGACAGAGCGCCGTGGGCGCAGCCGGGTGGACTGGCTGGCCTGAGGGCTCTTCTAACGGGGGTTCTAGGGCCTCTGTCCGGGCTGGCTCGATCTGCTCTAAGAGCCTTCTACACTTTTTCCATGTGCTGACTACCCTGCCGGGCGCTTTGGGGGGCTGCTGGATGCAGTCTCCTATCTGATCCCAGAGCTTCAAGGTTAACGTACCTACTTCTGGGTAAAGTAGGCAGTGTCCCCTGAGGTACGCCAAAAGTCTCGCTAGCTCTCCGCTGTGAAATCGCAACTTAAAAACCCTGGCCAGGATTCTGAACTCTTCCTCACGAGTTCTTTGGCTAGCGGACGGACTTGGTCTATGAGAGCAAGTCCCCATATTACCTGTGATGGGTCCTCCGAAGTTTCCTTCTCGGGCCGAGAGTCGACGCGTCCTTTTACAGGTAACAGTTCTGGCGACGAGTGTCTGGGGTAGCTGTCGGAGCGCGGACCTTCCTGTCCCGGGCCCTCGGCGGCCACTGCAATGTCAGGGGCTCACAGCCTGCCCTGACCGGAACGCGTTTTTCCCTTCGCAAACCTCCCCAAAACCGGGAAAAAGGTAGGTAGGAAAGTCTCTTGGGAATGCCTCGCCGCGGCCACTCCTCTGTCCGGCTGGCTGCCGACCAGAGTGCCGCGCAGTCCTCCGGGACAACGGGTCGCGGTTCAGGCGTTGAACCGGACCGCGTGGATCGTTACTCACGAGGAGACCTCTCCGGGGTCCTCTTACTCACGAGTAGCATCACGTCGGGGTCACCAGATGTAGGAATCGGGGCCACTGGGGGCCGGAAGGTCCCGGAGGAGGACTGATCAAGTAACGACACGAGACAAGCTGCTGGATCGATCAGACACTTTATTGGTCAAAGGCAGAATCATTTATAGGGAAAAAGTGCAACGGTGGCAAACTGTCCTCTGGCAAGGCATTACCTCATGCGTTGACACATGTTAATGGGAAAACCTTCAAAGGGGAAGTTAATTAACTCGGGCAAACAGGGAACAAGATTGACCATTGTCTTGGGACTTAGGCAGGGGTAAACATGGCTTATTTGCACCAGGGATTTCCCCAAACCGGGAGATGAGTCATTATGGTTAATAGAATGCATGAATCAGCTATCTGCTTACTCGGCAGAGTCGCGGGTCAGGTCACCTTAATTGGGTGAATCAAGCCCTATACTTTTATTCACCCCCCTTAATTTGACGACCGGTGAGCCCACTGGTCGGGAGCCTGTCTCACCGCAGTGGTCTCTGGTCTATTCCGTGCCCTGTGGGGCACGGGGAATCCATATTCAGCAAAGTCCAGACAAGTCCAGGCAAGACATTGCCAATAATCCATCAGCATCCGGGCAGGGAAATCAATGTCCAATTAGCCCCAATAGGGCTCATCCTGCCAATTCCTCCTTTTCAGGATTTGATTCAGCAAACGAGATAGCCTTTCAGCAGTCTGTTAGAGAATTAATTTTAGGTGCAAAAACCCACAGTTTATAAAGGGAAACGAGTGCCTTCTCCCCTAGAAATGCATTAGGTAATGGAAAAGCACCAGGTCTCCCTCCCGTGAGGAATGTTTTTACATCATTGGACAGTCCCTGGTCCCTACAGGTGTCTCCCTCCTGTTAGGAATTTGTTGGGTAATGGAACATTTTAGATAATGAAGAAGCACCTGGTCTCTCACAGGTGGGGGCCCCATCATCCCCTTCTCCCTACCTCTGCTCTCTCCCCTTCCACCTTGGACCTGTGATGTAACGGGTCAAGGGCCAGAAATGAAAAGGTTGAGAAAGGGTTGAAAAGTTCCCTTCCTCCTTCATCATTTCTGGTTGAAAAACACCTGCTGGTTACTTTTTCTCTCAGGAATACAAAGTATGAACACAGAGACAGAAAGGAATGCATTCAGAGCGGCTGTGCTTTAACTAAACAGCAAGCCAGTTTCTCAACCTTTTTAAACATATGAAAGCAACTAAGTGATTAACTATCAACTTATCTAAACATTTTACTTTACTCCTAAGCAAGAAACACACAATTCTACCTTCTAACTCTAAGGCAAGTTAAACTTACTTATAATTACTTTATTAACATTCTATCTTATCTCATCCTAAGATACTACACATTTTTAACTGAACTTCTTAACAGTTTGTTTAATGCATACACACTGTAATGTATGATAACTTGTGTTGGTAACATTTTGAAATTCAAATGCCAAATAAACCGCACAAACTATTGTCAAACAGCCACACTGTTTGACAGACGCGAGATCTCGGCAGCTTGCGTAGTATCACGAGACTTTGAGCGCACAAATTTCAAATGCCGAGAAGCATGCTCCAGAACTATACTATACTTTGTAACATGTATTCAAATCACTCAAATATGTTTGTTCCCGCTCAATTGTATCCAGTTTATTGTGTATATAAGTCCCCGTTGTTCCCCTGCAAGTTGTGTTCAGACCCCAGAAATAAAAGAGCTGTATTTCACTTTGCTGGTTGTCGTCTCCAGTTTCTGAACATCAAACACACACAGAGGAAGAAGTGTAGCATAAGCACTGGATTAGCATCCCAGGATGACCCAACACACCTGAAGAACCCTCTCGTGGCTATTACTTCTGCCTGGCCACAATTTATTCAACCACTTCCACAGCTTCATTTGCACACATAGCTGTGCAATAGGATTAGAATCAATCAACCATTTTTCTTCATTCTGGTTTCCTCCAAATGTGATAGCTGACCATTCTACAAATCATGGAGCCAACTACACTGTCTGTGGGATTACATAATTTATAGTTCACTAGCATATTTTGCCCGGCCCTGCCGGGCATTTTTAATGTGTGGTGGTTTTGGGTGGTTTTGGTTTTGAACAACCATCACTCCTACGTAAAAAACCACTCCAACCACCAACTCACACATTATTTTTTAATTATGGCAGGAGTGTTGTGTGTGTGTGTGTGTGGGTTTGTGTATGTGTGTATGTCTGTGTCTGTGGTGGACTACATTCACTAACGTTCAGTGCAAGGAGGCATTCGAGGAGGTAGGATGTCTGTGTCTGTTGTTCCCTGAAGGTGAGTTCTAGGGGTTTTTTGTTGTTGTGGGTGGGAAGGTTTTCTGTGTGTGTGTGTGTGATGGGTGGGTGGGTGGGTGAGGAGGGTTTAACATGGCCTTGCCTTGCTGGCCAGGCCAAATTAAATCCTGGCGTTGTAGGGGGATTTATTATTTATTTATTTTTACAGGGGGCCGGCTGGTGCCTTGCCATAGCCTGGGTTGGGTGGGAAGAGGGGGGTATCCCCTCCCCCCAAGCTATGGGCCGGCTTGTGCAGGCCTCCGAGGCTGTGGGGGAAAACATAGTTTTCCCCCACTGCCTCGCTGAAGCATGGGTCAGGGGAAAAAAAGAGAGGGGTGTCCTCTTTCCCCACCCCCCATGCTACGGTGGAGGCTTGTGCCGGCCTCTGAGGCTGTGGGGAGAAAATGTTTTCCCTGCTGCCTTTGAGGAGCCTGGGGAGGAGGAGGGGGGCATCCTCCCCCCTCCTCTAAGCTATGGGGCGTTTGTGGGAGATGGAGGCCAAGTACGGCGCTCCGTGCTTGGCCTTCATCTCCTGTTTGTAAGGTGTTTGTCTTCCTTGGAAGACGGGGGCCCGAATCTTTTGGCCTCCATCTTCCTAGGAAGATGAACCGCTTCCCTCAGGGAGAAGCACCGGCCTGTCCTTCGTCCATGCAGGCGTCGAGGTCACATTGCCCGCAGAGTTGAAGGAGAGGCCGGTGCTTTTCCCTACATAGAAGGCTGCGCCATGAGGGAGACTTTGAAAGACCCAGCCAGAGCCGGCAAAAGGTAAGTGCGGTCGGTGAGGGTTAGGGGGGGCTAGGTGGTGGGGCAGGGGGGCATGGTCTCTCCCAGTGTGGTTTGTCTTTTAAAACTGCCGCTCTGCGCTTTCACAGCCTCCTCTGCGCTCACGTACCTCAGCCTGATTGGCTGAGGGATTGCGCAGTGCAGAGGACTCTGGGACTCGTAGTTTTATTTTTTTGGTTGCGGTCATGGGGCGGCTGCCCCACTGGCAACCTCCAGATCCCCGCAGCGTTGGTGAGGTGGGGGTTAAGGTAAGTGCAGAGGGCTCGGTCAGGGATGGTTGGGCCGGGTGCGGGCCTTGGAATGAACCTAATGGTCAAGGGGCCTTTTTGTAGGTATAGATTAAATCTGAAGGAGAATGAATTGGGAAAAGTTACAGTATACTTCCAGCTGGGACTGGATGCCCAGGCTTTTTGGATGGTTGTATTGTATGTTTTACATGTTGTAAGCCCGGGGCGGCCAACCTTGGTGCCCCAGGTGACCTTGGACTTCAATTCCCAGAAGACCTGACCAGCAGATGTGCTTATTTGGAATTCTGGTAATGGAAGTCCAAGAACACATAGGGCACCAAGGTTGGCCACCCCTGTTGTAAGGTGCTCTGAGTGGTGTTTGCATCAAAAGGGAGGGGTATAATTATAAAATAAATATAGTCATAAAACAAAAACAAATAAAAATTACCTTATTCTGTGATTTGTTTCCCTGCTGGAAACCCTGGGAAGCACAGAAGTTTCATGAGATAGCAGATGGTGCCCTAGCACCTATTATTTCTAGGAACTGCCTTTTGCAAGTTCCTTAAAGTGTGGACTACCTATTAAACTAAAGCACTGATGCAATAGGGAAGCTAAGGGATAGAAGATCTCCAGTTCTTTGTTATATAATTCTTTTAGCTTCCTGAGGAAAATGATTCAGCTTTCCAAACAAGCAAGCACCTCACAGTCTCTCCTTCACATACATTTTTATTTTCCATTTTAGGAGAGGTTTTGAAGATAAAGATACTGTGCAAGATTGACTGGAATCCCATCAAACATTTATAACTTTGCTTTAATGTTTCTAACTTTTATATGATACTGGAAATGATACAATGGATTTTTCTTCTTCTTTTAATATTAGATCCTCAGTTGGGCACATAGGACTCAAAAAGTTCTTTACTTCTATTCTGGTAATTCAACAGTTCAAAACAAAAAGCAAAAGGGCATATTTCTTTCCTCATTTTCTCATTCCATCACAACCAAAATTGTTCATTGTTGCAAAATTTATTGTAGTGGCTATATAAGGCCAAAGAATGAAAGAGAGCAGATAATAGGTGAAAAACAGCAAAGAGTTTTATTTACTGCTTGCATGCATAACCAGCAGGACTCAGTCTGGAAATGGTTTCCAAAAAGAACTGAGTAAAGATCACATTCTGCTTTGGCTTTTTATATCCTTTTTCTAGGAACACAGCTGGGTGCCTTGACCATCAAGCAAGCCCATTGGATAGGAATGACATCAAGCAAAATCCATTGGATAGCAATGACATCAAGCTAGCTCATTTTGATACCAAGTGTAATTACAGAAGCCAGACACAGCATTATTCTGTAACTATAACTTCTAAAGCACAAATATTATTATTATTATTATTATTATTATTATTATTATTATTATTATTATTATTATTATTATTATTATTATTATTATTATTATTATTATTATTATTATTATTATTAAATTTATAATTCAATAAAATACTTTCCATGGCATGAGCACTTCCACAGTTTTAAAAACTGAACTTTAACCTAATTAACTTGCCTATGACTCATGACCTAATTAACTTACAGCTGTTCCAGATGCTTCACTAGGCTGTAGCTATATCTAATTTTTCTAAAAGGTTGAATGGAGCAAGAGCTCAGGTTTGCAGTCTGAGAATGAAGGTGCTCGAGCCCTGTGAATTTTAATTTAATTTAATTTAATTCTCACACTTGTATGCCACCCAATCAGGAAACCTGACTCAGTGCGGCTCACACAATATTATGCAGTAAATACAATAATACAATATACAATATAGATAATAATTATACCATATTCATCCTACAAATAATATTCATCCTATCATAATATTATATAAAACAATACAATAGTACAGTGGCCTCTCCACTCTGGCCACAGGCAAGTCCGAGGACGGTGGCGGCAATGTCCTGCCATGCACCATCATAGCAGCCTTTTGTGCCCTGGCCCAGGGTGGGGCCCAGATACTGACAGTGTAGGAGGTTCCAGTCACCTATCGCCGCAGCGGCCTCTTCACCCCTGCCACAAGAAAGTCTGCCGGCGGTGGCTGAGTCCTGCCACCATAGTGGCCTTATGTGCCCTGGCCCAGGGTGGGACCCAGGATGCTGGTGGTGGTGGAGGGTCCCGGCACCAGGCGCTAGCAGTGGCCTCTTCGTCATGGCCACAAGGAAGTCCAGGGGTGGCGGAGTCCTGCCACCATAGTGGCCTTTTGTGTCCTGGCCCGGGGGGGGGGCAGAATGCCAGCGGTGGTGGAGGGTCCCGGCATCTCGCACCGCAGTGGCCTCTTCTCCCTGGCCGCAAGAAAGTCAGGTGGAGGGGGACTTGTGTATTACAAACTGGGAGAGTATTGGTTTTCTAAAATCTGTGATCAGTGAGACAAGTGGGTAAAATTTACATATGACATTATCCACTGTCCTTTAACTTCCAAATTTGGTCCATTGCTGGAATGTTCCCACACATCACTTGTCAAATTGGAATTTGGCCTCTAGGTTGGAATGTATTCCCCACATGCAATCTTTAGGACAGGGTTTACTTTTAAGTCTAATCCAGCATTACGGATGGACACCCTCATGTGATCAAGAATAATTTCTGCACAAAATGTGTGAAATGAATAAACTACAGAATTTACAGAATCTGTGAAAATGCAGAAAACTATGAGCACTGATTTGGCTGGTCTTGTAAAAATTGGGCACACAGCATGGATTGTTTGTGTCGCCCACTTTTGAGCTTGCTCTGTAGGTCCATGCTTTGCTGCACAATAGGAAAGGATGTGTTTTGTGCTGATTGCCAGTATCTTTCATTAATTGGAGAATTAAGTTGATGGGTGGAAGGAGCTTCTTTCCTTGCTCTTGTGCTACTAATTGGTCTAGTAGGCAAGGACTCTCATGAAGCTTGGTGGTTCTTTGCTGAGACATCTTGTTATGTTGAAGTAGCATGAATCAATTAGCATAAGAAATCTAGCAAGTGGTGTTCTCATCCCTATAGAGCATTTTATGTTTGTTGTGGCTGATGATTGGTTGATTAGCTTCTGCTTTGGGGTTTGTTTTCCCCAGAAAGCAATGAAATGCAATAAAATAAAGAACTTCCTCATCAGAGGAAGTTGTCACTGTCACTGTGATTGTGGTGCCACAAATATGATTACCTCTAAGGAAGATTGTAGGTTTGATGAGAACAATGTTGGGATGGACAATGTTGGGATGGTCTATTTGTGTTATATATAGATTATAGATTCCTGATCAACCAGATTGCAAGCCACTGTTGATCCTGTGCCAAAACAGCTGTGAGAATTGTCCTTGAACATTCCTCCGATTAAAGTCCAAATGTATATGAATTGAGTCAAAGTGTTCCATTCCCACCCAAAATAGAACTATTTTTTAAAAAAAGTTCTAAGTTAATAGTGGGATGAATTCCATTTCCTTGCTCTGTTTGCCTCAAGGACCTGACAGCTCTCATTGGCTTTTCATTATTGCACATGAATAACTCTTGAAATATCTCTTGAATAACTATTCTTCAGAGCTGAAATAAGTGCAGGCACTCTTTCCTTGGCAAAGCTGTTGTTGATCAGATAATATATTGTGGCAAAGATAATATATTGTTTTGCATACTCTGGTCAATTAGAAGAAGGCCATCCAGGCAAGTCACCAAGACTGAGTATACAGGGAGAGTGGAATACTACTGAGTTCTACATTTTGAACATCAAATATGGCAAAAAAAAATATTAGACTTTGAGTCCCTGTGTTTTGATGCCAAAATGGAGGGTAAAGCACAGCCTTAACAGTAGGGACAAGAGATAGGCTGTTTCACAAGAAGACATAAGCTTGGAGCAATGGGACCCCAAGCTGTGTACTCATAATTCACATGGTTGGGATGTAGAGGAGCATTTCTGCTTCATAAGACATTGTTTGCTCATTTCTTAATGCCTGGCTGGAATTAATTCTGAGCAAAACAGCTGGCCTAGGGATGGAAAAGTTTTGCATAAACAGTGCCAGCTGCACTATGCAATCCCTTTGGCAATGTGTTGGATCTGGGCCGCAAAGCGGGTTGCACAAGCTGGATCGGGGCCGCGAAGCAGCCGGTAGGTCCCGGAGGAGACTGTTCAAGCAAAGACACACGAGGCAAGATGGCGCAAAGACCAATGTTTAATGATGACAAATCAAAAGCATTTATGCCATTCTGGCTGCGTGCATATGCATAGCGATACAGTGTGAATCCTGACTTCACACATCATGTTTACACAAGTTAATTGAGGAAGTCTACACCAGGGGAAGTTCATTATCTAACTTAATTAACTACCGGGGACATACATTGTTCCTCGTTAGCAAGAGTAAACAAGTGGCCAACATTGACTCTAGGGCTTTGAGGAATCCGCAGATGCGAGATTACCTATTACATGCCTAGCGAGTTAGTCATTAGCTCTCCATTGTCTTAGCTGCCTGTCAGATCAACTATTGATGAATTAAACTCTATCTAATATTCTGCTCCCCCAATTTCTGTCCCCTCGGGAACCTGTGGTGACGAGGTGATCTTCATCACCGGGGTTCTGTCAGGGACAGTATACCAATTGCGCTCGCGGAACCCACAGCAATGGATTTCTCCCACTGAAAGGAGATTCCATAACTCCCTGCCAGAGCACACAAATGAGTACACCACACTTCCTACAGCACAGGAAGACCCAAAACTGGAACCCTAGATATACAAGATTGAGCAAGAAGCAGCTTTTCTACAGCTGCATTGGAAATGGCTCTAGTTTTCTCTGGTTTCAGTATACTATGCAATCTGGTTCTGATATATAGATCTGCTGTTGGTAACTATTTTACATTTGGGAAGCAAAGAATTACTTTTGGGATATTGGAGTTATAAAAAAAAGTGTGTTGTCCTTAGACAATACAAAAACAAGGGTAGGTGATCTTTTGTGGAGGAGCCATATAAAAAGACACCTATGGGCTCTGTGATGAGTGTACACAGTCCATGGCCACACAGTTCCCACCACTGTAGGGTGCAGCTATATAAATGTGGGTCTAGAGCAGTGCTTTCTAATGTGGGGCCCAAGCCCCACAGGGGGACTTCAATTCCCAGAAGCCTAAATCAATACATTAGCTGATCAGTGCTTTGGGGAATTGACTTAGGCTTCTGGGAATTGAAGTTCAAAAACCAAAGGTTGGGAAACACTGGTCTAGAAGTATTGTAGTTATACAGATTTTATGGGTGTACACAAAATCCCCAGTGAGATTTGGAAGCCAGTTTAGAGCTTTAGAATGTGCAATCCAGAACATAATGACTGAAATCTAGCAGTATGTTGCAAGTAGAGTAGGCCCATTGAATCAGTCTGGTTTTGGTGAGTCAGCTCCTTTTCTGCAGTTGACTGATTACTTGGTGGGCAAAATAAAGGATTGAAGAATACATTGAAGACAACTTTGAAGGAATTTAATATTGACCATATCAACTGGGAAGTTCTCGCTCAAGTCCAAAATGTCTGGTGGCAGGCAGTCAAACAAGAGGTTGACATTTTTTGAAAACAAATAATCAAGGGTGCACAAAAGAAGAAAGAAACAAGAGAGAAAGGATGTAATGCCCTAACAGTTCAACAAGACAGAACCAGCTAACCTGCCCCCACTGTTTGCATATCTTCTAGGCCAGGGGTTCCCAAACTATGGACCATGGGCCAGCCCCATGCCATGGCACCATTTCATATGTCCCATGCCTCCTCTGCTGCACCCAGGGGTGGAAGCAGACATGTTTACGTCATCTGTAAAACATGCCCACACATGCTTAAATGTGCCTGTGACTGTCATAAATGCAGAAGTGGCCACATTTATGACAGCCATAAATGTGCCTGCTTCTGCTTCTGGGGGCATGGTCAGGCATGTGGTGTAAAAAGTTTGAGAACCCCATGGAGAGCTAGTTAGTTATGGCCACATTTATCAGCATGCTACCTTTCAACCTTAACCTCTGAACTCTTTCCCTCCCTAAATAATTAATCTGATGGAAATAGTCTTTTTCAAAAAGGTAGGAACTCTCATTCTCAATCTGTTTCTCTGCTTGTGTAGGTATCCATGTAAAAGCACTGTGGGATGGGGGAGAATTTAAAAAAATGTTGAATTTTGTTGCTACAAGACAGTGAGGAGAATAGTGAGGCAAAATGATGACTGTGATGCAGGATGGAAGAAAATCCAATGTCTCATCCCATCCTTTCTCCTAGCTGAGAAAGTGGAATGATAGTGGCAACTGCCAGATCCCCAGATAAGGGTCTGAACTTACTTTGTACCTGCAAGGACACTGCACCTTGGAGCATATGCATGTTACATCTGTGTCTGCTTTGATACGCCACCACCGGCTGTTTGGCACATGGTACCTGGAGACTCAAGTCAGAGGAACTGACTGCTGTTTCCCCTCAGCAATCTGTCAGAAGCAAACTTTCTCATCACTTACATCCTTGTACTGTTGCCTGAAGAGCCACCTGCTTTGCCTTGTCTTCTGGAAAGTAAGGTTTCACTGCTTGCTTTCTCCCCTTCATTAACTGTTCATCTGCTTTCAAACCACATCCTGGAAATACAAGAGTTTCCCCTCTTCTTTATCTACACTTTCTATTTTTTCCCATGCTGTTAATAACTACAGCTCCATTTGCAGGGAAGAAACTAATCTAAATGCCATGTGTTTAGATAAATATACTTGTCCCTCAGTACACGTCTATCTGAAAGCAAAGCAAACAACATGTTGTTTTGGATCCTAAGATAAGTTTAGATGATTCATGGAAGGAAAGCTTTCTAAAGTCAGTGCAGAATGTTGAAAAGGTCTTATTGATTTAGTTGGAATGGGAAGGGGCTGTGGTGGCACAATGGTTAAGAAGCTTGCCTTTTTAGCTAGAAGGTCAACAAGTCAGCAGTTTGAGACCTGGGTAATGCATGATGGTTTGAGCACCTGTCCTTGTCCCAGTTCCTGCCAACCAAGCAATTTGAAAGCAAGAAATTTCAAGGGGATAAATAGGGACCACTTCAGCGGGAAAAGATTTGGGGACATGAAAGGAGCCTCATTTGGGTGTCCCTTGAGTGAAGTTGCTCAAGCAAAAAACCTTTCAACCCAGAATAATTTCTTTTTTAAATAATACATTTTTAATATAAAGATAAATGGACATTACAGAAAAATGAACAATGAGACAATAAACAACCAAATAAACAACAAAAACACTATACAATATACAAAAAAACTATGTGCTCTCTTCACCCTGCAGAACAATACTTATAATTCTTTCATTTTCTTTATTCTATCATCTCTAAAATTTATTATTGTTCCCTCTTTCAGAAATGACATTTGTTCTTGGCTTGGTTTCTTTCCTTTTCCTTTTGTCAATACATAGTCAAGAAACTCTCCCCATATTTCCTTAAAATTTGATTTTTTTAAATTCCTGTTTTACTTTTAATTCTAGAATCATTTTTTGCCATATTCCATATTTTATTGTACCATTCTTCTAATACTATGTTACTATCTGATTTCCATCTCCTAGCTATGATTAATCTCAATGCAGTTACCAAATTACAAATCATATCTTTCTTTTCTCTCTTTATTTTTATATTTCCAAAAACCCATCAATAGAGCTACCCTAGGACAACATTGCAACGGTATTGAACGGGTATGTCCAATTTCTATGAATATTCTTCCCCAAATTTCCTTTATTAAGGTACAATCCCACCATAAATGTAGATAAGTTCCCATTTCTTTCTTGCACCTCCAACATGTTGTGTCTCAGTTTGAGTTATAATATCTTAATTGTATTGGGGTCAAATACCACTTCCATATTATTTTATAGGAATTCTCTTTAATCCTAACTGATATATTTGTTCCAAATACAATTCCATTCTTCTTATTTAATTTTTGTCTTTAATTCTTCTTCCCACATTGACCTTAAATTATTTTGTGGTTGGTAATGTTGTAGTATATTATATATTTTACTAACTAACCCTTTTGGTGTCATTTTCTTCTTCTCCAAATCTATAACTAACTAGCCGATTACGCAGCCTTGCCCAGGTTGTTTCTTTCCCTCTTGGACACCTCCTCCATCTCTCTCTCCCCCCTCACTTACCGCCCTTATCCATACATGTGTCCAGCCACCTCGCCTCACCCCTCCACCCTGGTGGGGGTGTCTCCTTTGTGTCCCTACCTGGGATTATGGCATTAGCCAGCTCATCATCACGATGATGTCACCTATCTAGGACTATGACATAGCACCACTATGACATCACTGGAGCACACACAGACCCTCCTGTCAGGTATACTCCCCTTTGTGGATCAATTTAGGGGGCATACCCCATCCCATGTGGCTCGTGACCCCAACAGTGATAATCTCCCTAGCCCAAGGAAGGTGTGTGCCATGGTTCAGTGCAATCGCTGCAGGGGTGTGGATTTCTATTCAGCACACACAAGAGGACACCTCTGTTTTATATTTATATAGATTCTTCAAATCTCATTAGATCCCTGCATTCTCCATGTTGATTTACCCAATATTTTGTCCAAAAATCCCTTCAACCCAGAATAATTTCTGACACAAAAATATTATTAGTTGGGATGGGTTTGCAGAAGATGAAAATCATCCCAAATTGAGAAGACCACTACGCAACTCAGGTTGGTTAGGTAAAGAGTAAAAGTCGCCCTTGCTTGAAAGCCAGTCATATCCAACTCTAGGGTTCAGTGCTTATCTCTGTTTACAGCCAAAGAACCAGTGCTGTCTGCATCTGCAGACATTTCCATGGACACGAGGCAGGCATGCCTCAACACCGAAGTGCACGGAATGCTGTTTACCTTGCCACCAAAGCGGTACCTATTTATCTACTTGCAATTTCTTGCTTTTGAACTGCTAGGTTGGCAGGAGCTGGGATAGAGATGGGAGCTCACTCTGTTATCCGGTACTTGGGAATCAAACTCTGACCTTCCAGTCTTCGACTTCAGCATCTTAACCACTTGAGCCACTGCAGTCCCATTCAGGTTGATTACTTCCTCTCTAAGTAACCCTATCCCATCCCATATCAGAAAGAACAAACAAGACAGGTGGTTATGACAGGAAGAAGGGGCAGGGATTTTTTCCACTGTGAACATCATTAAATGAGGATTAAAGCTGTCATCTTTTTAGTATTTGTATTCTTACTTGTCTCTTTATGTTACACACTCTCTTTGATATTTCATAATGGTAATGATATTTTACAGCATGTTTCTATAATATGAACCAGATTGGTTGCCAAACTAAACTAAATTGGTGGCTGAGCTAAACTAGTTAGCACATATTTGGTTGTGACATTTCCTTAAAAGATAAAAGACATCTACAGGGTGTCCCAAATATCACCATACATACAGTGACAGCAGATATCTTGGAATGTGTTCACCATGAGTGGGGAAGAAAAATGTGAGCTACAATTTCCCATTTTCCCTATGAATGGTGGATTTGGGACACCCTTTATTTGTCTTAACACAAGCTTGTGTAACTCAATGTGTTGCCGGTTAGCTTTCTTCTATTTTATCATTGATAACTAGAAGGTAATGATAATAATTTCATGTCAGAAATTATTCTGGGGGGGCGTGGCTAAAATGGCCGACGAGTAACATCTTGATCCGGACGCTCGCGCCTATTAAAGTGGTAATCAATGTGATTGAGCGAAATGGGAAAACTTTAAAGTGGTAATTTCTGTTGATAAGACTCCTGCTTGCCTTTCTGGAAAATTTTGGGAAGTTTTGAGGTCGGACGGTCGAAGTTCGGGAGGCTTTCCTGGGCGGACGAGGCTCGCGACGGCAGTCGAGGCTTTTCCTGCCGAGGAGCCGAGAACGGGACCAGCGAGACGGCGGAGATTTGTGGCAGCAGTGGAACTGGCAAGAAATTGTTTGGCAAGAACACAATCGCATGTAAGTGCATGAAAGGATATACGGAAAGTTAAAGTTTAAAGTTAGCTGGGGACTTTGCTTAGAAGAGCCTGGACTTGGAAATGGAAATGGGTGGAGATGAAACCAAGCGGTTGTTCCGTTAATGGCGGCAGTTCTGGAAAACGAACGTGATCGTGTTTGGGTCTATGGTTTCCTTGCGCCCCAGGTGAACCGCGGCGTGTTTTGGCGATAACAAAGTGGTTCAAGAAGTTCTTGTTTGGGCTCTAGTATTGGAAGCCTGCAGTGTGTCTTCCAGTTTAAAGAGTGTGGGAAAAGTTTGCCGTTCCACAGAGGAAGAAGGGGGGTTTCCACCCCGAAGTTAATGCAACCGCTGGAAAATGGCGCTTTGATTTGTCCGCCTCAAGAGAAGGATTAATTGGTTTTCTTTTTGTTCCTTCACCGTGTGGATTACAAATATCATCTTTTTTTTTGAACACATTGCTTCTCACGTCTTTTTTTCTTCCTGCTTGGATTTTGGGCTTTTTTTCCTTTCATTTCCCCCTCCCTTTTTTGGCGGCTTGAACTCAAACGAGAAGTTCTGGGTGACTGTTTCCTTGGAGCCTTTACTTTCGTGGTTTAGAAGATGATCAGTTGGACTGCTTGCCTTGGGGAAACGGATCTGATGTGGATTATTATTTTCTTTTTCTTCTTTCCTTTTCTGCTGTTTGCTGGGAGTACACTTCGGTTCCTTCTGTTTTTCTTTTGTGGATTATAGTATCTAACTCTTTGTTGGATTTCTTCCTTCCTACAAGTTTTGTCCGTCTTGGATTCGTGGTACCAGTGGTTGCAGTGTCACAGGTTCTGTCTGACCGACTAATTTCTACAACGTTCTGCAACATTGGACTCTTTTATTGTGTATTAATATGGATAAAGGCACAAGAGGGAAAGCAAAAGAGGAAGAGCCAGTCGTGAAGTCTAAGAGGAAGGAAAAAGCACCAATGGAAGAAGCCCCTCAGTCTTCATCTCTGCCCCCAGAGCCCTATGATCAAACCCAAATTATGATGGAAATTGGCAAGCTGTTTCAGAAATTGGAGAAGAATGAGGAATCAAGGGTGAAAGATAGAAATGAAATGATGAAAAAGCAAGATAAGGTGGTATCATCTGTTGCAGACTTTTCAAAAAAGGTGGATTTAAGTCTGAAAAAATAGAGGGAAATGTGAAATTGGTTCAAACTGAGGTAATTGCCATAAAAAAGGAAATAAAAGGGACTCAGGAGGTGGTGCGGGAGAATAAGCTGAAATTGGATGAGCAAGAGAGAAGGATTGATGCTGTGGAAGATATGATGAGAAAGCAGAATATTGTGATCCGTCAGGTGGTGGAACGGACACCGGATTTGTTAAGAGAAAGAGTGGTTCAGTGGTTAAATGGTTTGAATATGGGAAAAGAATTTGTTCAGGAAGATTTTGTAAGTGTATTTCAGGTGGGCCCAAGAAGAGGGAGGGTGGTTCAAAGAAATGTTTTGGTAAAATTTGCAAATTGGGCCGATAAGCTAAGAGTAATGGCCCATTTGAAACGAGCTGGTCCTGATGCTTTGAAATTTGATGGTACTGATGTAGAAGTTTACAATGATATTTCACTGAAAGAAAGAACATGGAGATATAAGATGAGGCCTGTAACTAAATTGTTGATGAGTAAAAATATAAGGTATAATTGGAGATTCCCACAGCAACTGTGCTTTTATTATGACAAAAGAATGCAAGTAATTGATGAAGGGGCCAATCCATTGGAGTATTTGAGCTTGTTGGAGCTGGTAAAAATAGACTCAGAAGAATGGATAAATCTCAAGAAGGAATTGATGGAATCGGGAGCCTTGGGGAGGGAGTATGAGAGGGCGGAGGCCGGTGGGGCAACAGGTGGAACACCGCAGCGAAGGGAAGAGGAGGAGGAGCTGTCGCTGATCATGGTGGAGGAGGAGACAAGTAAGGAGCAATGAGAATTAGATTATTACAATTTAAAGCATTTAATTGATATAGAAGGGTGAGTAGCACGTAGCACTGGTAGGAAGGCACATCTTACATGTCCCCCCTCTCCCCTCTTTGGTTGTCAAAGGCAGCTTTTTTTTTTGAAGAAGGTGGGGAGAGAGATAGTGTGTGTTATATGTAGTTTTGTGTGGTATGGGGGTAAGGGGTTGGTGGTGGCACGCCCGATGGAGAGTTCAGAGCTTAGAAAGGAGATAGGTTATGGGAAATATTAAAATCTTATCATGGAATGTGAAGGGTACAAGTTCTGTTCTTAAGAGACGGAGGTTGGAACTGGCGTTGAAGAAAGATAGACCCGATATATTGTTTTTACAGGAAACGCATCAGAAGTCAAAAGACACGAATAAACTTTTTTTGGGATGGATTCAACATTATGAGATGGCGTTTGGAACTTCAAAAGCGAGAGGGGTGGCAATCATGATTTCTAAAAAATTAGGATTTGAGATTACAAAAAGTGTTGCTGATCAAGAGGGTAGATATTTGATTTTAAGAGGAAAAATAGAGGATGAGGAAATCATGTTGGTAAATATTTATGCTCCAAACGATCATCAAGCGGATTTTCTAGAAAAAGTTCGGAAAATAGTGGAATTAGAGAATGTTGCAAAAACTATTGTAGCGGGAGATTTTAACTTGATACGGTCGGGGTTAGATTGTACGAACATAGCAAGAAGTGGAACTGGCTTGAAAGGGAAGGTTTTGGATAAATGGATGGATGCTATGGGTCTGAATGATTCTTGGAGAGAGTTTAAGGGCTCTGAAAGGGCATATTCCTTTTTTTCACATGTCCATGGGACCTACTCGAGAATAGACTATGTCTTTCTTACAGAGAACTTGATTAAAGATATAGAAGGAATGGAAATTGGAATCATTAAGGAATCAGATCATGCCAAAGTACTTTTGGAATTGAAATTACAAAAAGATACCCGAAGAGGAAGAAGTTGGAGGTATGATCCTAATTTATTTAAAGATCAAAAATGTAAAGAGCAGATTATGCAAAGGTGGAAAGAAAATTGGCAGTGGAACGATAATAACGAGGTTAATTTCAATGTTGTATGGGATACCATGAAGTTGGTTTTCAGAGGGGAAAGCATAAAGTTGGAGAGTTTTAAATATAAAAGACATAAAGCAGAACAGATGGAAAAAGAAAGAGAAATAAAACAGTTACAGGAGGATCACGCGAAAAGTAAAGATAAAATAATCCTCACGAAATTGCAAAAACTTAAAGCAGAATTAATGGGTAAAGATATTGACAAAGTTAAATGAGACTTGATCTATTTAAACAGAGAATACTTTGAATTTAGCAATAGAAGTTCAAAACTATTAGCAAGAGCAGCTAAGGCCAAAAGGGAAAAAAGAGAAATTGGGGTACTGGTTAATAAACAAGGTTTAAGATGCAATAAGAACTGAGATAAATGTAAAATTGTGAGGGAATTTTATCAAGCATTACATGCAAAAAAGGAGGTAGATTTGGAGAGGCTCAAAAAGATACTGGAGAGACAGTTAGGGAATGGAATAAAACAAGAACATAGAGAGAAAATGGAGGAAAGGATCAATGATAAAGAGGTAAATGAGGTAATTAGTGGGTTGAAGGTGGGGAATGCTCCGGGGGATGATGGATTATCGACAGAGTTTTATAAAGAATTTAAAGAAGTGGTGGTTCCAAAATTAGTGAAGCTATATAATTATATTTTAGATGGAGGACCAATCCCGACTTCATGGTATAACACTACAATCGTTCTACTGCCAAAGCCTGGTAAGAACTTGGAAAGAGTGGAATCGTACAGACCAATTTCTCTTATAAATCAGGATGCCAAAATCTTCACAGCAATATTGGCCAATCATCTAAACGGTTTTATGGGGGAATATATAAATGTCGATCAAGTTGGGTTTTTAAAAGGTCGGCACATGGCGGATTTGACTAGAAGGGTATTAGACTTAATTGATAATGTTAATCAAACGAAGGAAAAGGTGGGCTTATTATCATTAGATATTTTTAAGGCATTTGATTCATTACAATGGTCTTCAATCAAGGAAATAGTTAAAAATTACGGGTTTGGGGACAGATTTAGAAGGGTAATTGATTTATTATATCAAAAAGGGAATGCTAGGATTAGAGTAAACGAAGAGGTTACTGATGTGGTAAAGCTTGAGGCTGGTACCAGGCAAGGATGCCCACTATCTCATATCCTGTTTATTATGGCAATGGAGATACTAGCTAAAAATATAAGGGATGATTTAAATATAGAAGGGATAATGGGTAATAAAGTGAGCATGTACGCGGATGATACACTGCTTATGGTGAAACATCAGGAGTTGGTAATGGATAGGATTAAAGATCACCTACAGGTATTTGAAGCTATAACCGGATTAATGATAAATTGGGATAAATCAGAACTGATGCTGTGTAATTTGGGGGTAGGCGAGATGGGAAGGATAGTGGGGACACTTAATATACAAATTAAAGATAAGCTGAAATATCTGGGGATAATTATTTCAAATAAATTGGAAGAACTTAAACGATTGAACTATGACAGTCTGAAAGCCGAATTTAAGAGTAAAATCAGAAGTTGAAGCTGTCATGGTTCGGAAGGATTGCAATTTGCAAAATGATATTGCTCCCAAAGATTAATTTTTTATTTGATGCACTAGCGATCCATTTGAAGGAGAAGGAAATTAATGAGTTTCAAAAGATGTTTAATAGTTTCTGTAATGGAGGTAAAAAATCTAGACTTTCAAAGAAGCTCTGGTACTTATCTCAGAAAGAAGGGGGTTTGGGCATGCCAAATTTGTTAGCATACTATCGAGCATTCCAAATTAAGAATGTTGTGAAGATCTTGGCAAGACAAAAGGCAATTTGGGAGGAATTGGAGATGAAAGAGTATAGAAATATTGGTAATATGATCTTCTTGGGAATAAAGGACAAGCCGAAAAAGTCAAATAATACTATGATGAGAGGGCTCATGGAGGTGTGGAAAAAGGTAAAGAAAGACATGGTCCCAAATCTCTCTCCAATTTTGGAATTGACTGATATGGTGTGTTTTCCAATAAAATTAGATAAGGGAAAAAAAGGAAATATTGGATAAAAATGAGATGCTCTTACTGAAGGACTGGTTAAAAGCTTGCGATGATGATACCAAGAGAAAAAAAATATTTGAAAAGTTAAAATTGGACTGGTTTCAGAAATTAAAGGTGGATAACTGGAATAAAAAATATAGAAGAGAAGTAGCGATAGATAGAACAAAGACTGAATTTGAAGAATTGGTAATAAAGATCAGAAAAGGGGAAAAGAGCATTAAGGGTCTAGTAAGCAAACTTTACACTATACTGAATAAGGGTAAAGATCCACAGGAAGATTTGAAACGGAAGTGGGAACAAAATTTGAATATAAAAATAGGGGAGGTTGAATGGAGAAATAAATGGAGAAAGAGGATTATGAGAACAATGTCTGTAAGAATTAAGGAACACAATTTTAAAATGTTGTGGCAATGGTACTTGACACCACTAAGACTTTATCAGATGGATAATAAAAGGGATAAGTTATGTTGGAGATGTAAAGAAACGGATGGAACATATGAACACATGTGGTGGAGTTGTAAAAAAATAAGGGATTTTTGGGGAAGAATAGAAGGGGAGTTTGGTGAAATAATGGGCAAAAGTGTTAAGTTGGTGTCAGGTACCATTCTTTTAACAAATGTGGAAGGTTTGGGTCTAAATAAGGAGGAAAAAGAATTATTGGAAATTGCATTAACTACAGGTAGACAATGCATAGCTAGAAATTGGAAAAACGATGTAGATATACAGATTGGAGAGTGGTATAAAGAAATGTGGAGTTTAGCATTGAATGACAAATTGACATGGGAGATCAAAGTAAAAAGAGATAAATTAAAAGAGAACAGGTTTTGGAGTATTTGGAAACCGTTTGTGGATCATTCTCTTATGGTAAACGATAGCTCAGGACCTGTAACATCTCAAAGAGGTTTTTGGAGTTGAAGCAGAAACTAAACTCTCCGGGCATTGTACATACTCACAGGGTGATGTGTAATTATTAAAAAATAATAATAGTGGTAGCACAGAAAGCTTTTATTGTTATGATTATAGTAATAATTTACAATGTGGTATTTAATATTGGGGGTTATATGGTAAATAATTAGTTTAAATACTACTATGTGCTAGCTCTTATGAATTTGAGCCAACATTGTATTGATGTTGTTTTTGTTTTATTATTATATTGTACTGTTATTGTCTTTCTTTTTTTGTACGTTTGTCAAAAATTTAATAAAAAGATTAAATTATTCTGGGTAGAAAGGATTTTTGCTGGAGAAACTCCATTCTGGGGACACCCGAATGAGGCTCCTTTCCATACCTGTCAAGTTGCTGTTGTCCAAATATGGGAAGGTTTCCGGGCACCGGCGTTGGCATATGTGCACCTCTGCCTCTGATGCCAAAGGCAGTGATGCACATGCACAGTAACCCCTGCATGCATGTGCAGTAACCCCCTGCATGCATGTGCAGAAATACCTTTGGCTAGGAAAGGGGTTTCTGTGCATGCATGCCCATCAGAGGCAGCGGCGTGCATACACAGTAATCCCTTTCCTGGCCATTCAAATACAGGATAGTGGCAAGAAGTAGCGTGATGGAGTGGTAAATTACGGGAAATCCCGACCAAAATGGGATACTTGACAGGTATGCTCCTTTCATGTCCACAAGAGCTGGGACAGAGACAGGCACTCAATCCATCATGCAGTACCCAGGTACCGAACTGCCATCTTGCTGGCCTTCCAGCTAACAAGGAGAGTTTCTTAACCACTGAGCCACCACAGTCCCTAACTAGAAGGCAAGCACAAGCTGACTTTGTAAGCCTGATTACTCAAGCACAGAGTTTTGAAGGAACTGCAACCCTGGAAAGAAAATCCAGGATCATCAAATGATCAATTTTGTAACGGTGTTCACAAAATAGTTAATTTCCCAAATCCTTAGCCTCCAAGCAGAGGGCAAAACTGGGCATCATTTTTGCTCAATCCTACTTATAACTGCCACAGTATAATTACAGGTTTCTTGCTTTGTTATTGCTTACATTTTCTCCTTTCCACAATAGACTTTTTATTGCTTGAATTTTCCTTTACATAAATATGTAAGAGGTTGTTTTGACATCCTGATCTTTAAAAACAACAGTATTAATATAGCATCCCGCCCCCCTCCTCACCATGCTCTGGTGCTCAAAATGGATAAATCTCATTAGACAATTTCCTGGACTAACAGACTTTATCACTGTGACACTGGGGAAGATGAATGAAGAGCTTCTCCTGTGTGCTAGAGCAGTTCGAGTTATCATTTTTAGAGAATCATTTAACACTGACAAGACAAGTGGGAACCACCAACAAAATATCCCAGGATGATAGAGATTGGCACTAACATATTACAATCAATAAAATGATCAATTAAAATTTTAAGTTGAAAAATTTGTCAATTTGTGTTTAACTTAATTTGGAGGGGTTTTTTTCATCAACATTTCTCCAGTGAAATTTAGATGAGGTTTGAAAATCTAACTGTTCAACCTGGAGTCGAACTGTAAGTCACAGTTGTAGGGAGAGGTGAGTGACCAGGGTATTTTTATTTTAACATTTTAACTGGTTTTTTAGTAGCTGTTTTAACTCTTCTTGGGTCACTGTTGATTCCAAAGAGTTTTATGTTAATTAGCAACATTGTATTAATGTTTTTAAATGTTGTTTATCCATGGTTGCATGTTTACTGATTTAACTGGAATGAATTTTGTGTAGATTTAGTGTTCAAAGAATGAAGAAGCAGACAAATGAAGTAGTGAAATTCAGCTCTTTATTAGTGGGGTTTGAACACAGTTTGGATGGGGCAAAACTCGGACTTATATACACTATAAACAGTAACAGTAACAATAATACAACAAGCCCATTGGCTAACAGAGTGTGCACATTTTAGATCCACTTATTTGCATAAGAATAGATACATGAGAAAAGATACATTCTGCTCCTGTCAGAAAACACAGTTGACATACATAACAATAGAGTGTGATGATGATGATGATAATGATTGATGATGATGATGATTGATACATTAGTACTATGCAGGGAGTGAAAGCTATTGCCAGTTGATAGGATAAGCAATGAAATGAATTATAAAAGCCCAGTTTACCCACCTATTGGGAAAGGTATTAAGCTGATTCATGAAGCTACTTAAGGACATTTGAGTTTGGCTGTCTGAATGGAAGACTCTAATCCTATCTAGGGTACAAGGAAAGGTTTCTGAAGTATAAAAAAAGACAATCCTCTCTCTCGCTCTCCCCCCTGCCCTGGAATCTGTTTCCACTTTGTGTGACAGGACAGATTGTTTTAAAAACCTCAAGCATCTCCCCTCTTGCCTATAAAGCTTTTCAGCATCATGCCCCTTTTTAATTTTTGGAAAATCTCATGGCTCCTCATCTCTCCTTTATTGTTGTCCACCGCCTTCTTACAGAGAAAATTAAATGTTTTATTTGAAATTAAGAAAAAACAAAAACACTCATTTTAAAAATATTTTAAGTTAATGATTACCACAAATAGTTTTTATTTTCTCACATAAAATTAGTAAGCATAGAGTTTACCTTCAGAAAAAGCAGAAAGAAAATTAATTTAATGTGAAAGATGAAGAAAATCTCAGAAGCTGTTCAGGTTGCTTGCACTTCCCGACATTGGAATTCTTTAACATCCACAGGGATGTCCCCTGGTTTGAGCACCAAAAGATTTTCAATAGCAATGTACATAGACTAGAATCAGTTTTGATCCAGATTTTGGCCCCAAATGTAAGATCAACATGCTCAAGTGGCTCTTCCGGTGGCCTAGTGATTAAGGTGCTGAGGTTGGAGACCAGAAAGTCGGGTTTTGATACCTGAGGTCTGCACTTGGGGACATGAAAGGAGCCTCATTCAGGCGTCCCCTGAGTGAATTTTCTCCAGCAAAGATCCTTTCAACCCAAAGTAATCTCTGACACAAAATTATTATTATAACATGCTCAAGTTGCAGCTACTGGCAGATAACAACATGCTGTGTCACAGTGGAGAGATATAGAATCCAGATCATCTGCTGGTCTGCTGGTTACTACCTGAAACATGTACCAATGAGGACATAAGTATGGACAATGAAAAAGCCGAAAAGGTGGATTCGTTTTAGCAGTTTAAAGTCTGACCTAGATTCTAAAGAAGAAGATGAAATTTTAATCCTTGTTGAAGGCTTCAGCAAATAGGCTGCTTGTAATAAGACACTGAACTTGACAACTGGAAGGTTGGCAGGTCAGGAGTTCGAGACCTGAGTACTGCACAACAGAGTGAGCTGTCCCAGCTCCTTCTAACCTAGCAGTTTTAAAGAAAGAAAATACAAGTAGATAAATAGGTACCACTTCAGTGGGAAGGTAAACAGCATTCCATGCACTTCGATGTCTAGGCATGCCTGCCACATGTCCATGGAAATGTCTGCAGATTCCCTCATACCCGTCAATAATACCCTTGAGTTCCTCTCTAGCAATGATACAGCCAGGCACACACATGATGCTGACCTGTCTCCTCCAGACAGCAGAACAAAGGTCTTTTCACGGATTCTATATTTTGCTTGCAGCATACATATAAACCAGCTACCAGAATTGTGATGTAAAACGGAGCCAAGGGAATACACACTCATACTACTGATGTCATGATCTGGAACTAAGAAGGAATGTTCCACTATGCTTTAGTGAAAATGAAGCAATATGTGAACTGGTTAACCAGGTGACCCTTTGGCTTTTATGGGCAACACACTGTTCTTAAACTGAGACTAATAATCATTAACTCTCTGGAAGGTTGAGACGACTAACAAAGGGCTTAAACTTGACTGTAATGAGAGGATTTGGATCATTATTCCAGGCAAGCATTTTATATCCTGCCATAAGAGTCATGTAGGGAGGGATACTGCAGGTCACCAAGACATCATGCTTAGTGACTTTATCAAACACAGACTGAGATGGAGAGCAGTATGCCAGTAGAACCAACAGCCGCAAGAGGTGGAACACACTCTAACACTGGAAGCATTCAAGAGAGAATTGGGCAACCATCTGTCATATCTGCTTTGATTCAGATTCCTACATTAAGCAGGGGGTTGGACTCAATGCTCAAAAAGTCCCCTTTTAACTCAGTTATTCTATGATTCTATGAAAGTTCTCTTATTCCAGCTTTGACTGTGTAAATGAAAAACATGCTATGCATCTTATTATTCATTTTGTGTACAAATCTCTCAGAATTCAGAAGACAAGCCTTTTTTTTCTAGTACCCTGTTCCCCTCCCCTCCCATTCCCCCCAAAAAAGCTTGTGTGCTTTTATGTGTGTGTGCACCTGTGTGCATGTGTGTGCACATTCGTGCATGTGTGCATACGTAAAACAAAACAGACAATTTCACTTCATCTTCCCTAATTCATTTCCGCCTGAATTCCTTTCATATTTACTGTTGTTTCCTGGCTGCTCAGCTATTTAGGAAGTGCCCCTTTGGCATCCGTTCCCAATCCTGGATACCAATATCTTCTCAAAATGTCTTTTGTTCTTGCAGATTCCGTTACTCAGAAATTGTTTTTGCAATCATTAAAAAACAGTGCAAGTAATCATCTGCTGCATGAGCATGTAGATGTGCAAATAGTTCTTCAAAAACTCTCCGAATACACAGAGAGAAGGCACTTTTTACTCATGTCTCCTTTGGCTTTCATGCCTCTGCCTGTCCTGTGCCCATCCATCTCGCTTTCTCTCAGCTGTTTAATCATTCTCTTTTTATGAAAGCTCTTAGCAGAGCTTAAAAGGGCACAGCCTCTCTGAGGCTGCATTTCACAAAGTTGGTGAGGCATTATGGGATTGCTTATCAGAAATAGTGGCAGACCACTAAGAGCCCAATTACTGTCTCCATAAAGCAAGAGGAACACATGGGGGTAGGGGATACATTTTATGAATGGTATGTAATTTGCACAAATACTAACTTATCAAAACAGGCCATATGTCCAGGTAATGTAGAGTGAGATGAGAAGGCCCACAGCCTCATCTCACTACAGCAATTTCTGTGAGAAGGAAAAACTGAAAATACAAGAATTCTTGATCATGGGAATTCATGTGGACTTTTCCGGGAGAATAATATCCTCCATTTCTTTTGACTCAGTTGTATAGTCCATCAAACATCCAGTCTAATGCTTTCCCATTATTTAGATTCATAGATTTGTAAGACAGGTCACAATCAGCAAAATACACCATTCAAAAGAGTCTTTAACAAAAGAAGTGTACTGCCATGAAAATAACATTGTAAATACAGAGTAGAAGCTTATCTAACAGTCAACAGTAGTAAAAACAGCATCTATGTAATTCATCCAAATTCCCATAAAACACAACTAGTTTTAGCCCATATTCTGATGGCCATATCAGAAGGAGCTTGATGACATTAGCAACTGGCTGTATTAAAAGGCCCTGCTTTTACAGCAGTCTCACCAATCATCCTGAGAACTGCTATAGGATGCCACCTCAATAGACTGCTCCAATTACTGTGATGCTTTTTGCAAGACCAATAATACAAAAGCATTACTCCTTTGGGTTCCGTGAGACTATCTTTTAAAAGGAATATAGCAAACTTAATCAATTCAATGAGGATTTGCATTTTTTAAAACATGTAACAAAAAAGTAACAACAGAAGGACATCACAAGCAGGATAGTACATGTGATGATGACCCCTGAATTCAACACTTTAAAATGTACCAGTGCATTGGTTTCAGTCTATTTATTTCCAAAGTCAAAGTTGTAGTCCAAAGCTGTGACGTAGAAGCAAGTAGTTCCATCAGATGTGTTAAGCCCTAAAGAGTTGTTACTTATTCAGTTGTTATCAACACACTTTGTTGTTGCTACATGCCATCAAGTCACCTATGAATGATAGATCTCCAGTAATGCTTAAGCTTATCTTCAACAGCCCTGCTCATCTCTTGTGAATGCAACCCTGTGCGTTCCTTTAGGGCAGTGATGGTGAACCTTTTAGAGTCCGAGTGCCCAAACTGCAACTCCAAACCCACTTATTTATCTCAAAATGCCAACATGGCAACAGGGGAGGGAGGAAGCACTCCCATTGGGCTGCTGGCCAGAGGGACAGAACAAACTCTGTGCTGAAGTGACATGCATGGGTGCCCACAGAGAGGGCTCTGAGTGCCACCTCTGGCACATGTGCCAAAGGTTTGCCACCACTGCTTTAGGGAGCCAATCCACCTTGTATTTAGTCGGACTTCCCTACTACCTTCCACTTTCCCCTGTATATACTGTCTTTCCTAGAGAATCTTGCCTTCTCACGCTGTGCCCCATACAAGATGAGCCTTAGTTTCATTACATTTGCCTCCAGAGATAGTTCAGGATTGATTTGCTCCAGAACCAACTTGCTCATCTTTCTAGTAGTCCAGTGTACATGCAAAACCCTCCTGTGGCACCATATTTCAAATGAATCATTTCCCCCATGTCCACCTTTCAACATTGCTTTGCCCATGTGGTGTGCAATGTCTCTGGAGAGAAGAAACATCTGCTCATATACAGACCCTACGTATGAGTAAGGATCCTTAAAATGTGTGTTCTTGCTTAGGTGTCTCTTAAGATTCCATCAGACCCACGTCTTCTCCTGAGACAGGCATTTTTGAGCATATAAAAAGTGATAACATAGGGGAAAGGCTAGTCCCCCCACCCCAAATCAAAATGTGTTATCCAGATAGTTAATAACCATACAGGACTACAGTGAATTAAGTTTAGATGTTGATGAATCTTGCTGATCTCATGTCTGGAACTGCCAGAAGGCTTCCATTTAACCCTTAGTCATCAACTCTAATAAAGATATAATTGTTATTTGTTTAATTCATTTTAATTGCCTTATTGTGCACTCTACTGCTGTTTTACTACTTCAATTTGCATTGGAAATTGTCTCAGGATTGTTAGCAAGAGCTGCTAATTGAGTGAATCCAAGACTGAGGGGCTTGCAAAACAAAATGCTTGGTTATGAAGAAACCAAACATGCAGAGCAGATGCTGAACAAACCAGAACACTTTTTATTTTTATTTTTAGAAACTAATAACAAAGAACCCTCATGGCCCAGTGGTCATGCTGCAGTACTGCAACAGAAAAACTGTTAACAATGTGAGTTTGATCACAATAGGTAAAAGGATCAGTAAAATGAATATCCAGCATGTTGGGGGCAAAAATGCTAATTAGATTGTGAAAAGTACTGTAATATATTTTGCTATAAAACAAGAGATGCAAGCTAGGGAGAATGTCTGGGCTCCATCTAGTTGATGGGCAGCTTCCTTATCCTTTCCCTTACTACCTGGGTCTATGAAGCTGTTAAACCCTTGGTGACACCTGGGAAATGGGCTAACCTCCTCTGATGTTCGAAGATTGATACTCAGTAGGCAGCATTCAGGGAGCCAAACACATCTTTATTGCAAGGTATGCAATCTGAACATGAGTTAATGGTGGAGACGCAGCTCCTTATATATGCTTACAGTACATTTGAATTTTGCCCCCTGGGCGCCCATTGGTTGTGGTATCAGTGACGTCATTGGAAACGTACTGGATACTTTACAGGGTTTACCTGTGGCGGGAATGTTTCCCGCACTACTCAGTGATTGGGTGATCTGAACCATGTGGGCTGAGCTCTGCAGCTGCCTCTAGTGGCAGCTGAATCGCTAGCAAGGACAGCTGAGTTACATTGTAATCACTGGGACTCATTCACAGTTCATTTGGATACAAGGTTACTTAGAAGACAAGGTTACATTTCTTAAAGGCACAAGTTCCATACACAACATCTCCAAAACCTTAAGAATAAATTAACCTTAAGTATGCATAGGGATGCTATGTGACCTACTGTTTATGCTAGTCTAGCAGAGATAAATATTTGTGAATGCTTTAACAAATAAAAACAGAAAATCATCTTGATCCTCTCCTGAATAACTGGTTAAACTGGTTGAGAGGTGTTTTTTTAACCATCCAGTTTAGTAGCAAGCCACTAAGCTGAGCAATCAAATACAAACAATACTTCTCATCAGCTCCAACCCAAGTCATCAAGTGCCACCAAATCCCTTAACATATAAACAATAAACAAATTCCTAAAACAGACAGTGATTGATAGCATACATAAACACCATCAGAGGGGAGAGTGTTCTTAAAGGACTCCTTGAAAATTAGTCTTTTCATAGTTTTTTGAAGCCCCTGTAGGCTTATTTGCCAGCAGAGTAACGTAGGGCCATGGCTGTAGTTGTCCATGTTTGTGCTTCTATGTCCCAGCTATTTACTGATAGATTTCAAAGAATATTGTTCCTTCGTACAGATCTTTTGTTTTGTGTTTTGACAGTGTATCATATAGGTCAGAGTACAATGCAAAGCAACACCCAGGTGTTTTGGGCAAAACAGTGATTGGACCTACTTCAGTGATGGGATTCAAAAAATTTACTACCTACTCTGTGGGTATAGTATGGTGGACGTGGCCAAGGGGAAAGCTGCCACTGTTGTACCTATTGTATTGTATTTTGTGCTTAGTTTTTGATACACTGTAGATACTATATTGTGCTTTCTGCTGTGTTCTGTAATACTGTATTTTTATATTTTGTTATATTGTATATTGAAATGCATGTGAACCGCCTTGAGTCACCCATTGGGTCGATTAAGGCAGTATACAAATAAAAACCTATCTATCTATCTATAATATGTGCCAATTAGGAGAGGTTCTACCTCTTGGAAACTGTCTGATTGAGCAGAAGAGTAGGATCATCAGCATTACGAAACTTTTTGGTACCTTGGTGAAGTGGCTTATTGTTGGTATAGGTCTATGGTTACTAGTCCTGACCCAATTTGGGTAAACCCATATCATACAGGGTGTAATGTAGAAAAACAAATACATGAAGAGGTTAAGAAAATGCTTCAAATGGGGTTTATTGAGGAAACTAAATCTCCTTGGTCAGCTCCTATAGTGCTAGCTAAAAAGAAAAATATTTTTGGAGGAATACTTCTGGAGGTGAGATTTTGTGTTGATTATAGAAGGTTGAATCAAATCTCAGTTCTGGATCAATATAGAATTCCTAGAATGGATGATCTGATCCAAAAACTGGCAAAAGCTAAATATGTGTCCACACTGAAACTAACAAAAGGGTTACCTCAAAAGTGTAAATAATGGATTGAGTTAATCTATGTATGTATAACTGTACTAAATATGGTTCAATACTTGTTGGTGTAGGGCAGCAATCTTGGTGGAAGAGGGGCAAATAATACCTCAGTTAAGAATGCCAGTGGAATGCCACCGATAGGTCACTTTGTCAATTGCTCATAACAGAGCTGAGCGGGCTGCAGAGGATGGTGGAGGATAGAGGTGCCTGGTGTGCAGTGGTCCATGGGGTTGCAAAGAGCTGGATTCGACTATGCAATTGAACAACAAATTATTTTCCTAGTTTCAAACCCATCTTCAATGAAGCCCTGCTATCACAGTGGTTGAACTGCTGTCATGCAACAAAAAGGTTGTGAGTTTAATCCTGACCAGGCTCAAAGTTGACTCAGTGTTCCATCCTTCAGAGGTCAGTAAAATGAGTACCCAGCATGTTTCAGGGCAAAATGCTAATTAACTTGTGAACCACCTAGAGAGTGCACCAAGGGCTATGTGTGATTGCTTTGCTTTATATGCAGGAACTGTTTTGTACAATTCTTTCCATGCCAATTCTTCTGCTATGGGATAAAGAGTGGTTTCACTACCATAATTAAATTTTTTTATTTATTTATTTAAATTCAAAATTTTATGCCGCCCAATCAGGTAAACCCGACTCTGGATCATTCTTTCCAAGACTTTATTAGGAAGATAAAGTAATGAAATTGGTGTGACTCTTTTTGTGTCTCTGTGTGTGTGTTTGTTGGGGGGACTCCAGGTTTCAAAATAGCAATTATTTGTGACTTTCTTTAATTGTGCTAAAATGTTCTACTCAGAAGTCATCCACTATCTTGTCATTTTGACAGCTGCATATATCTTTTTCTAGTTTGCTTAAGCTAAATGGTCTTGTAAAGTCATTGATCAATTGCTTGTTTCTTTCAAGTTTAATTTCTGATTTGCTATGGAGATGTTCAGATCTAACATTAATGAGGAATTGATGGGCAATTTGGTTTAGAGAAATGTTAGCATGATTAGGACCTTTAGTCAACTGTCATTAAACTGCTTTAATAATCTCTAGACCTTTTGATTATTCATTGCCCAGCCAAAACAGTTTCTTCACTGAAAGGATTTAGTTCATATAATTAAAAATAATTGTTCATTTGGGTGACTATTTCTGATGTTAAACCTTGGGGTTAGTTGGCCTCCCATTCTCAGGTAAGGATAGTCAGAATGACTTTTCACCCCCTCAGCAGACTTCTTGTAGGCCTCTGGGGCCAGGCAAATATTCAATATAATTACATTAAATGTTGTACTAAATGTTTGTCAATTGGCTTTTTAAAAATTACATCTCTTGCAGAAAGGTACTTTATGGGCCAGTGCTGCATATTCAGAATTGGGGCAATATCTGACTTCACACACTGTTGCATGTCTTGACATTGTTTATCTGGACTTTCAGAAGGCTTTTGACAAGGACCCACACCAAAGGCTCTTGAATAAACTTACCAGTCATGGAATAAAGGGACAGCTCTTGTCCTGGATCAGCAACTGGCTAAGGGACAGGAAACAGAGGGTAGCACTAAATGGACACTTCTCCAAGTGGAGGGAAGTAAAGAGTGGGGTCCCCCAAGGTTCAGTACTGGGACCCCTGCTTTTCAACCTCTTCATAAATGATCTAGAAGTAGGAGTAAATAGCAAGGTAGCCAAATTTGCTGATGACACTAAATTTTTGATTCTGCATGTGTTCTTAACAGCAGCTGCTGCTGCTGAGAGCCAAACAAAGGAAGTGAGCACTGATAGTTTTGGGTGTGCTTGCAGTTAGAGTAGAGCTGCTTTAGAGGCCTCCACTAATTTAAATTGATAATTTAAACTGCTGAGAGCCACCTCTGTTCAAATAGGAAGCAGTTAGAAGCTTCCTGAAACAGGAAGCAGGGGGCAGAGCCACACCAGGCCCTTCCCTGAACTGTGACTCAGAGGGGCAGAGCCATACTAGCCTTTAAAAGCTCTGAGCTCTTTCAGGGTCAGCCCTTTTGATTCTGCTGCTAAATTATACAGGGTAGTGAAAACTGTGAGAGATTGTGAGGAGCTCCAGTGGGATCTATTGACACTGGGGGAGTGGGCAAAACAGTGGCAAATGAGCTTCAACATTAGTAAGTGCAGAGTAATGTATGTTGGGGCAAAAAAACCCAATTACATTTATAAACTGATGGGTTCTGAACTCTCTGCAACAAACCAGGAAAGGGACCTTGGTGTCCTGGTGGACAACTCAATGAAGGTGTCAACCCAGTGTGCCTCAGCAGTGAAAAAAGCAAACTCAATGCTAGGGATCATTAGGAAGGGCATAGAAAATAAGTCAGCAAGTGTCATTTTGCCTCTTTATAAATCTATGGTGAGGCCCCATCTGGAATACTGCGTACAGCTCTGGTCGCCATACCTCCAGAAGGATATTATGGAGCTGGAAAAAGTGCAGAGGAGGGCAACCAGAATGATTAGGGGACTGGAACACCTTCCTTACCATCTGAGGCTGCAACGGTTGGGCCTCTTCAGTCTTGAACGACAGCATCTAAGTGGTGACCTGATTGAAGTTTATAAAATCATGGATGGTGTGGACAAAGTAGATAAGGAAAATCTGTTTTCCCTATCGCATAACACTAGAACTAGGGGGCACTCCATGAAACTTTTGGGTACTAGTTCTCAAACAAATAAAAGAATGCAAGCGCGGCGCCAATATGGCCGCCGCGCTCTTTGCGGGCCCTTCCCCACCGGACTTGGACATCCGGGTAGTTAGGGGGCATGGCCAGCCCTCTTTAAAAGGGGTGGCCACGAGGCAGCCGAGCTGCCATTTTGCGAAAGCGACGGAGCGGAGAAGTTTTTCTCCGTCGCTCTGTGGGACCGCAGTGGCTCAAGGGATTAAGATGCCGAACTCGCTGCCTGGAGGGTCGGAGTTCGATTCCTGAGCATTGCAAAAGGCTCTCGGTCTTCGGCTTTCCAGTCAGCGGGTGCTGATCCCTGGATAGGGATGGTGCTTTTCTATGCTCCTTGAGTTAGCTGGCCAGTTTAGAAAAGCGACGGAGAGGAGAAGTTTTCTCCGTTGCTTTATCCTCTTTCGCCTCTTGGCAAGAGGCTTGAGTTTGCTAGCCTCTATTCGAGGCTTCCTTTTGGCTTTCTAGCCTATTGGCTTCAGAATGCGAAGGAGCGGAGAAGTTTGCTCCATCGCTCACTCCTTTTCCTAACTCAGGGGTGCCCAAACTTTAAGTAGGACTGCAGTGGCTCAAGTGCCTCAGACGTTGACTGGGTTGTTTAAGGTCAGTGGTTCAATTTCTGCGTACCGCAGGACGGAATGAGCTCCCGTTTTCACCCTCAGGCCGGCCCTTCAGAGGATGCGGCCCTCGGCCCACGGTTGCTGGCCATGGGCCGGAACAATTGGGGGGAGGGCCTGGTGCTGGCTCACAGCATGTTTTTTCCCATTAGGGGCTGGAATTTAGGGGCATGGCTTATTCTGGCACAGGCTCTCAATTTAGGGCCTCTGGCACAATTCCTATCGGGCCGTCCGGCCCACCTGGCCCACCTACTGGGGGTTTACTGTGGCAGGGGATGCCTGGTTAGCACGTTTGGCTGTACTGGAGGCATCCTTAGCAATCCAGTGGGTGGGGGTCCTTTTCCTATCTACCGGGCCCCCTTTGTGTCCGCCGGCTACTTCGACCGCTGCCACTCTGCAACAGGCGGCCAGCTCGGTCGAGCTCATTGAGACAGTCCGGCCTGTGCCTGCCGCTGTCTCGCAGCTCCCTGTTTGTCCGGAACAGCGACTGGAGTGCGTTGGATGTCGTCCCAGAGCTCGATTTCGGTTGCGAGCTCCGACGCCCACCGTGTGCCGGAACCCCCAGTGGGGGCGGCTCACGGGGGTGCAACTAGTGAGTATTGGGTCAAGTTGAATACACCCAAATCACAGTCCACTTTCAGCGGTGTGGTTCAGTGCTCATGGCCTTGCCAATTAGAGGCTAGTGGGTATCACTTGCCATCCTATCCCAGTGCCCCTTGGTTGCATTCTGGCACGACCTTGGGGGTGGGGGTTTCTGCCCCCGGGGCAGTACGTGGCATCACATGGGCTGTCCAGGTCCCGCTGCGTATGCCCTGTGTACATCATGTACCGGCAACGGCCTTGCCGATGATTGGTTATTCATTGCCCCCTGGTGATCATCTGGCCCAGATCAGGAAGGGACAGATTTGGTGGGGGGGGATGCGTGGATATATTCTCCCTATGAACTGAGACCCAAATAAGGATAGGAGGTACGGACAGGAGGACAGAGACATTGTGTGGTCCCGCCGTAGTAAGCCACCACGCACTGGGGTGTCCGCCCCCGGGACAGTGCTGGGCATCGCAGGGGCTATCTAGATTCTGCTGCGTAGCCCCCCTTTATTCAGAACGTGTCATCAAGGGCTTTGCCAATGGACGGCTATTACTTGCCCCGGTTGATTATTGGCCGCAGGCCATGAGGGGTAAGGGCCGAAGGGGGACATGTGGATATTCTCCCTATTGAACTGCGAGCCCACTGGGAGGGGAGAGAAGGACAGGACGGCTGAGACAAAGAGATGTCCCATCGTCATTAGCCACCGCGCACCTTAGGGCCAACTGGTTGTCAGCATACCTTGTACGTATTGTGGTATGCCGCAGGGCTTGACCTGTTTGGGCCATCCTGATGTCGATCGGATGGGCCCATGACGGTTGGCTCATGGTGAGGAATGTGGACGAGGGTGGCTCTATATCCTGAGGGGAGGTGGGGTGAGTCCTGTCAGCAAGTGTGCTCGTGTACATCATTCCCACAGGACTGGTGCCTGGTGATGGGTACCATGGTGGTCATGCTGAGCAGCGGGCTGTTCAGACATTGGCTCCACGCAAACTGGTCGGGTGGGGGGTTCCGGCCCGCCTACTGTGTTCGGCCTGCTCAGCTGACGATGTGTGTACTAAGCACCACGGTCGTTACCGACTTAGTGCCCCCTTTTTGCGCTGGCCCTCACGCCGCCTCCGCGAGCCGCCGGGTTGGTGGGTTGCGGGGCAGAGGTGGGGGTGCACAGGGGCGAACAGAGCTCCGTCTGAAGCAACTAACTTTGTCATGAGCCCCCCCCCCCGCCTCAATTATAGTCAGCCTGGAGGAATGTCACTCAGTTCATCCAAGAAGGGATGGGGCGGGAGACCTGCTGGAGGGTTTTCAATGGGGCTTTTGTATCCATTCGGGGGTGTTGGGGGCCCCAGGATGCTACTAATCTGGTTCCCTTCCAGGGTAACGGAGAGGGGGCTCCACTGTCCACAGTTATGGAAGTTGGGGGCTATGAGAGTAGCGGGGGCCCTCCTTGGAACCACCTTTCCTTAGTCGAAGGTATCCCCCATGAAGCTCATACTGAGCTAGAAAAAGGGTGAATGTAATATAATCCTCCATTCAGCTTACCCTGTGGGTGCTCCGTTCAGGGATGACTTTCCTGATGACCTTGTTCGGTCAGGTACTCGTAGTTGCCTCGGCTTCTATGGGTGGCGTGCTCATGCAATTCTGGTGCTGTTTGGCACAGTGTGATATGCACTCGGCTTCCAGCTTTTTGCCAGTGCACCCCAGGATTTAGACCTATCGGGTTTTTAGGTTTTGAGGGGAATTTTAATTAGATAAGGCCAATCCCTTTCTGAATGCATTAATTCAGGTTCAGCACCCAACCGATGTGGGACTTTCATTCAGTGGGCATTTGCTCACGGGTTGGGGTCTCGGTCTCCAGCCCATCACCTCGACGACTTTTGGGTCCGGGGTTAAACGGGGCTTGGACATGTGTACGCGTCTCCTCATCACGATTCAGACACTCAGGTGGGAACTGGGTGTCCCCTTGGCGCCTGAATAGACCAAGGTCCCATGTTCTAACATCACATTTCTGCCTCGATGCTGTCACGCGGGCATCCAGGTTAACCATTGATATGGTGGCTTGGATGTCCATGGCGATTTTGGCATTGATTGCCAAACATCGAGTGTGCCCTTGGGAATTGTAGTTAATTCATTGCCCCCCTTAATTCGTTTGCTCTGGCTCAAATTACTCCTGGGTTTAGAGGGGTCTCTTATGGGAGATCAGACCTAGTGGTCTGCCCTGATATCTAGTACGGTCAGATAGCTCCAGCTCCCGGACTTATGGGGTTTACTCCGAGGGTGGGTGCATGGATCGCCCCGCGATCTTACCTTCCTTGCGTTTTTTCCCCATTTGGAGAGCACTGATGCTATGGTGCAAGGGGTGGGCCTACTCAGTGGTCCAATTTCGGTGTGACAATGCGGCAGTGGTGAACATTGTCAGCACCCAGACGTGCAAATCCCCCAAGGTCATGACATTAGTCCGTCTATTCTCTTGAGAAGCCTACGCCTAAATGTGCTGTTCTAGGCCAGACATGTTATGGGTATTTATAATGACATTCTGCCGCTCTCCACCACCGCAGATCACCTGGTTCCCTGCCATACTATGGAAGCAGAGGGATTCCACTCGCCACTTTTGGCTGAGGGTTGGACGTTTGGCGAGGAGAGGGGAACCGGACATGTCGTTGGCACCTCGCACGCGTAAGGCGTATCACTCTGCATTCAGGCGTCGTGTTTGGGAGGGGTGGACACGGGAACGTGTCCGCCGCCCTTACGCGCGTCACCCCTGTTCCCAGAGTTTCTACCCACCTTGCACGAGGCTGGCATTGCTTATGTACAGATAGGTGTGAGGTGGCTCTTGGCCACGCAGCTACCACGGTAGCCTTTTTGGAGCGCTCCGCATCAGTGAGTGGGTGTCAGAGTTGGCGCCACCGGTGTAAGGTGGATGTGTCTCGTAGGGCACTGGAACTCGAAGATGTCTCTTTCACACATGAGTGGGCTCGAGTGGGGATGCGGTCCTCACGGGTTATTCAGCACGGTGCAGGCAGTGGTGTATACTGCTATGAAATTTTTGAGACATCTGTCGGGTTGGTGCCCTACCTGAATTTTCGACAGTGCCTGCTGCGCGCCCCAGCCTGTTTTCTGCCACCGGGATGGGTCTACCCTTACCTTAGTACAGTCCTTGAGGGTGACCGGTGCCGCGTTTCGCGGTGTGGTGCCCGTTTTGGCACCATTTGCTTAAGATAGGCGTCGCGTTGATCGCGGCTACGTTTGGGGTACTCGGAGGTGGATATGAGTCTACGCGCAATTTCAGATATATACATCCCCTCACTGTACGAGTACCTAGTTATGTCCTTCACCTTTTTCTCCTCTTTTACATATCCTAGGGGTCTCAGCACACCGGTGGCATGGGGCTGGTGGGCCGCAGCTATGTACACTGGGCAGCAGTATATTCTGTAGCGACAGAGAGTGGACCCCGGCTGGGCTGTGTGCATCCGCACGTATGCTATGGTATGGTATGCGCGGCACATGGGGGCGGGAACTGTGGCCATTCCTGCTGTCTGACAGGGATGCTGGACCGCCCAATGTTTTACAGGCGCCTCGGCGGCAGCGGTCTTATACGGATCATTGCTGTTATTAAACTGTCGAGGGGCTGTGACCTGGCATTTTGTATCATGTATGGCTTACATACGGTCGCTATGGTCTGACATCGTGCCGAGACACCAATTTAGGGGAGATGCGGATCTCCCTAGTTCGGACTGTTCCAGCAGTCAGTGGACGGGGCTGTGGCTACGTCCCGTTCTGAGCATGGCTGTGAGACGGCCATTGGAGTCCAGATGATAGGCTTACAAAAATTTTTGCTGGTAGGCAGGAGAAGGGGTCCACCTGTCGGTCAGAGGTATGTACCTAGTTCTGGGTGCAATGCAAGCAGGCCTGGTGACCGAGCTGACGGTCTGGGGGGGGGGCGGTGAGTCTTTATTGAAGCCTCCCCGTGTGGCGGGTAGCACTAGTAAGGTAAATATTTATGGCCCACAGGTATCCGGCAGGTTCGCAATTGACTGGCCAACACTAGATAGGCACAAGTTGGTTAACGTTGTCAGGTCAACGACGAACCAGGCAATGGGGTGATGGCACGAGCTAGGCAGCATGCATCACCCCGTTATTTTACGGATACGCGTCAGAGGGTGGGGTCAGTAGTTAGTTTATTGACTACGGTCAACAATTTGTTTGTTGTAAACAAACAAATTGATACAAATGGATACATTGTAGCCAATTGCCGTTGGCAATTTTGGGAGGAACCTTACCAGTGTTACTGCGGCCTGCTTGCCTTAAGAATTATAATTGGTTGAGTACCAATCGAAATTTATAATTCGGACTAGGGCATGAATCAATAAATGTGGCCCAATGCTGTTATCCACTTATACTGGTGTCCGAGTCCTTTTTTGGGGGGTGGGCCTGCAAAGTACTTTCTCACCCAGAGGATCACTGGTCCCTGCCAGATGAAGTGGTGACAGCTGTCAGTCTTGGCAGCTTCAAGAAAGGATTAGACAAGTTCATGGAGGACAAGGGTATCAATGGCTATAATTATGGATACCTAAGGACAACCTCTGGGTTGGAGAGATAGGCATATGCTTGGGAATACCCTGAAGAAAATGATGAGCCACTGTGTGTGACAGAATGCTGGAGTGGATGGGCTGGGCCTGTTCCAGCAAGGCTGTTCTTATGTTCTGTTTATGTTCTTAATTAACTGTCTAGCAAATATTAAGCCAGGTTTCAACCATATTACTATCTTCCACTCTTGAAAATGAGGGCAGGTTATTCTTGTGAATAAGGGCTAATTGGGAGGTTTTCAACCAGTTAGAACAGCTTCTCCATTATTATCATCAGGTACACCTGGACACTACTGTGGCTGTTGCAGTCTGCAATAGTAAAATTTATTTTTTCCTTACGAAAATTTCCTAGAGTGTTAATGGAAACAATTGCATTTGACAGCTTATAAATAGGGGGCACTGTACAATTACTCAGCTCATCATTATCTCTATATCATCCTGTTGTGTAGCCCCAGTAGAGATACTTGAAGTTTGCTTGACTAAAATAGCACTTGTGTACTGTCTATGTCAAGATTCCTCAAACCTGGTTCTCCAGGTGTTCTTGGACTTCAATTACCAAAAGCCCAAGTCAGCACACCTGCTAATCAGGGTTTCTGAGAATTGAAGTCCAAGAACATCTGGAGAGCCAGATTTGAAGAACTCTGGTCTATGAGATCTCTCAGTTGAAAGGTTTATGCCCGATATTTTGAGGTGTTGCTGATGGCTGTCTTTACACATTTCTTGATGATTCAAAGTATATCATAATCATGGGTCTGGCAGAGCTGATGTATTAGCTCATGTTTATGTATTAACAGAACCTCTGCGCTAATAGAGATTATTATTAATGTTGGTCCTAACATAGGCACTTTCAGCTTTGATGGCCACTTTCAGCCATTGTCAAAATCATATGCTCACTCATCGAAGAGTGTTTTTACCATCAGTCACCTTGCACTGGTATTTCTGGAGTGGAACGATCAGCTTGTTGACATTGCATAAGAGATGCTCATGTGTATCCTTCATATTCTTTGGGAAGTCTTCTTCTATGTTTCCATTTGTGGTGGTGATGATGATGATGATAAAGAAGAAGAAGAAGAAGAAGAAGAAGAAGAAGAAGAAGAAGAAGAAGAAGAAGAAGAAGAAGATTTCTATAATGAGAACACCAGGAGAAATTACTTGCACTTACGTCCCTATGGTGCCCTTCACATAAATCCATGAAGCATTTTAACACATAGATGATATTTCTTACATATGCTTAGACATGCTGGAAGCATTTATAATTGCATATGTCATTGGACAGAGAATTGCATATGTCATTGGACATATGTCATCAGACAGAGAATGAGATGGTTAGATGGTATTGTTGACGCAATGGGCACAGAGCTGAGTGGGTTGAGGAGAATGGTGGAAGATAGGGGTGCCTAGTATGCAGTGGCCCATGGGGTCACAAAGGGTCAGACTCGACTATGTGACTGAACAACATTTTTCACTACTGAAGAATTTGGTCTGACAAACTGCTCAAGCATTTGAGAGTGCTATTTTACAACATAGAATTAACTGGTCCTCGATGTACAAGACCTGTATGATCTGGAGGTATACATAGTCTTATGAAAACACATATCACACAATTTTCAGAGAACATTTTACAGGATTAAAAATAATAAAGCAGCTTCAGCATAACACATATTCTTGTCACCAACTTACTTCTAATGGAGCTGGCTTCCTCAAGAGGGGGTACCAGTCAGATAACCAATGTGGCATAATGCCCAATGTGGTATAGTGATTGACTAGGACCTCAAGAGGTCTAGGTTCAAAACCCCATTCAAGTCATAAGAACATAGGAACATAAGAACAGCCTTGCTGGAACAGGCCACAGCCCATCCAATCCAGCATTCTGTCTCACACAGAATTCCCAAGCAGAATTCCAAAGCAGATGCCTTCACCTGCTTAGGATTCCCTGGAAATGATATTGAGAGATATCCTGCCTATCTCTCCAACCCGGAGGTTGTCCTTAAGTATCCATAATTATAGCCATTGATACTCTTGTCCTCCATGAACTTGTCTAATCCTTTCTTAAAGCTGTCAAGACTGACAGCTGTCACCACTTCTTCTGGCAGGGAGTTCCATAGACCAGTAATCCTCTGGGTGAAAAAGTACTTTCTCTTATTTGTTTGAGAACTAGTACCCAAAGATTTAATGGAGTGTCCCCTAGTTCTAGTGTTGTGTGATAGGGAAAACAGTTTTTCCTTATCTACTTTGTCCACACCGTGCATGATTTTATAAACTTCAATCAGGTCACCTCTTAGACGTCGTCGTTCAAGAGTGAAGAGGCCCAACCGTTGCAGCCTCAGATGGTAAGGAAGGTGTTCCAGTCCCCTAATCATTCTGGTTGCCCTCCTCTGCACTTTTTCCAGCTCCATAATATCCTTCTGGAGTTATGGCGACCAGAACTGTACACAGTATTCCAGATGGGGCCTCACCATAGATTTATAAAGAAGAAAAATGACACTTGCTGACTTATTTTCTATACCCTTCCTAATGATCCCTAGCATTGAGTTTGCTTTTTTCACTGCTGAGGCACACTGGGTTGACACCTTCATTGAGTTGTCCACCAGGACACCAAGGTCCCTTTCCTGGTTTGTCGCAGAGAGTTCAGACCCCATCAGTTTATAAATGTAATTGGGGTTCTTTGCCCCAACATGCATCACTCTGCACTTACTAATGTTGAAACTCATTTGCCACTGTTTTGCCCACTCCCCCAGTGTCGAGAGATCCCTCTGGAGCTCCTCACAATCTCTCACAGTTTTCACTACCCTGTATAATTTAGTGTCGTCAGCAAATTTGGCTACCTTGCTTTTTACTCCTACCTCTAGATCATTTATGAAGAGGTTGAAAAGCAGGGGTCCCAGTACTGAACCTTGGGGGACCCCACTCTTTACTTCCCTCCACTTGGAGAAATGTCCATTTAGTGCTACCCTCTGTTTCCTGTCCCTTAGCCAGTTGCTGATCCAGGACAAGACCTGTCCCTTTATTCCATGACTGGTAAGTTTATTCAAGAGCCTTTGGTGTGGGACCTTGTCAAAAGCCTTCTGAAAGTCCAGATAAACAATGTGAACTGGATCCCCCTTATCCACATGCTTGTTGACACTCTCAAAAAATTCCAACAGATTAGTGAGACATGATTTGCCCTTGCAAAAGCCATGTTGGCTCTCCTTTAGCAGCGCCTTCTCTTCTATGTGCCTATTAATTCTATCTTTTAGGATGGTTTCCATCACTTTACCTGGGACACATGTCAAACTGACAGGTCGGTAATTTCCTGGATCACCCCTGGATCCTTTTTTGAAAATTGGTGTTACATTCACTACCTTCCAGTCATCAGGCACAAAGCCTGATTTGAGGGAAAGATTATATATTTTGGCTAGGAGATCAGCAATTTCATCTTTAAGTTCCCTGAGAACTCGTGGATGGATGCCATCTGGTCTTGGTGATTTGTTAGTGTTTAGTTTAACAAGATATGCAAGGACCTCCTCCCTGGTTATTTCTATCTGGCTTAATTCTTCGGTTTCCCTCCCTACGAAGATAGGCTCTGTTTTGGGCATGTGGCCTCTGTCTTCTTCAGTGAATACTGAAGCAAAGAATTCATTGAGTCTCTCTGCAATCTCTGTTTCCTCTTTAATAACCCCTTGCCTTCCATTGTCATCTAATAGTCCAATGGCCTTCCTAGTTGGGTTCTTACTTCTAATGTACTTAAAGAAGTCTTTGTTATTTCTCTGAGTATTTTTAGCTATACGCTCCTCAAAGTCTTGCTTTGCTTTCCTGATTGTTGCCTTGCATTTGTTCTGCCAGAATTTATGTTTCTGCCTGCTGTCCTCATTCGGACAAGCCTTCCATCTTCTAAATGAGCTTTTCTTGCTCTTGATCACTTCCCGAACAGCTCCTGTAAGCCACATTGGAGTCCTCTTGGACCTGGCAGTGCGCTTTTTCCTTTTGGGTATGCATTCCAATTGAGCCTCTGTTATTGTTTTTGTAAACAGCCTCCATGCCTCTTGGAGTGTTTGGACTCTCTCAATTTTCCCTTTCAGCTTCTTTTTTACTAGTTTCCTCAACTTTGGGAAATTTCCTTTTAGGAAATTTAAGGTCTCTGTGTTAGATTTTATCAGTGACTTGCGGTCTATGATCAAGTTAAACATAATTGAATTGTGGTCACTGTTCCCTATTGGATCAGTCACATTAACATCTTGCACCAGATCCTGAGTATTACTCAGGATCAAGTCAAGGATTCTTGTACCTCTAGTTGGGTCTTCAACCATCTGTCCCAGGGAACAATCATTTAGCATATCTAGGAACTTTATCTCTTTATCATGTGCTGAACAACAGTTCACCCAGTCTATGTGAGGGTAATTGAAGTCCCCCATTATAACCAGGCTTCCCTTCTTGGATGCCTCCTTTACAACATTCTCCAACTGCCAGTCTCCCTCAAAAGTTTGGGTCGGAGGCCGATAGTAAATGCCTACTGTTAGACCATCCTTGTGGCCTGGTACTCTTACCCACAGAGCTTCTAATGGTGACTCCAAATCACCTAGATATTCCAATTCATACGATTTTATCACTTCTTTGACATACAAGGCTACACCACCTCCCATTAGCCCCTTCCTATCCTTCCTGTACAGTTTGTAGCCTGGGATAACTGTATCCCATTGGTTATCATCCGTCCACCAGGTTTCAGTGATACCAATAATATCAATATTCTTATCTATTGCTAAGTATTCCAGCTCCCCTATTTTGTTCTGGAGGCTTCTGGCATTTGTATACAAGCATTTATATATGCTTTTCTGACACAGTCTTTTGTGTCCAGTTGCATTGTTAGACTGCCTCTTGCATCCTTCTGCTAGAATGCTAGTGACTAGCTCCTCGCTCTGCTCAGTAATTTTTGCATCCTCCTCACTACTCAAGTACACACTTTCCCGAACCGGATGCTGCCCAGCTCCTGTCGGCTTTCCCCCAGTTATCAGTTTAAAAGCTGCTCTGCAGCCTTTTTGATGTTGAGTGCCAGCAATCTGGTCCCATCATGGTTCAAATGCAACCCATCCCTCCTGAACAGATTTTGCTTGTCCCAAAATGTTCTCCAGTTCCTGACAAATCTGAAACCCTCCTCTCGACACCACCGCCTCATCCACGCATTGAGGCTTCTGAGCTCTGCCTGCCTGGTAGGTCCTGCGCGAGGGACAGGCAGCACTTCTGAAAATGCTACCTTGGAAATCTGGGACTTCAATCTTCTTTCTAACAACCTGAATTTGGCTTCCAGGACAGACCGCTTGGCCTTCCCAACATCATTGGTACCAACGTGTACCATGACAACTGGCTCGTTCCCAGTTCTCTCTAACAATCTATCTAGATTTCTTGTGATGTCTGCAACTTTTGCACCTGGCAGGCAAGTCACCATACTGTTATCATGTGCATCACAAATCCATTTCTCTGTATTTCTAATTATTGAATCGCCTAGGACAAGGAGCCTCTCTCCTGCAATCTGTTCATCTACATGCACCTGATCAACCATATTAAGGGAGAGAAACTCAGTTTGTTCCTGTTGTTTATCTTCCTGGATCTCATCAAGTGTGATGAAGGAGAGATCATCAGGCGGAACCAGTTGTTCCTCTGTGTGTTCCTCATCAGGTGTGATGAGGGAAAGAGCCTCAAATTTATTCTGTAATTTCAGACTCTCAGAGTGATCCCCTACTCTTCTCCTCCTTTGAGTCACATTCCTCCAAACATCTCCCTCCTGAGTTAGTGAAGGGCCTTCTCCTTCAGAACTGTGCCCTGTCTCTTCTTTGTCCAGCATAGTCTGTTCCGCTCTGTCCAAGAACAGCTCATGCTCCTTAATTTGTTGATGGTTAGATATGCGGGCCTCTAGCTGCTGGACCTTCTCTTCTAGTAGTGCAACCAGCTTGCACTTGCTGCAAGTGTAGTTCTCCATATGCTTTGGCAAGAACACAAACATGGCACAAGTATTGCAGGTAACTACAACTGTTCCCTCAGAATCCATTTTAACAAGTGCAGTATTCTGGGCCTCAAAAATGTACACGTTTATTACCTTTCTACCTAGTAAGACTATATTCTTCCTTTGTTCTTAGTTTGAAATCTCGCGCACCCTCTAAAGCAGCTCTACTGCAAAACTTACTAGTGCTCACTTCCTTTGTTTGGCTCTCCTCAGCAGCAGCTCTGCTTAAGAGCACATGCAGAGTCAAAAGGGCTGACCCTGAAAGAGCTCAGAGCTTTTAAAGTCATGAAAACTCACTTGGGGCATTGAAATGGTAAAACCACTCCTTAAATATCTGACTTATCTTATAAACCATATTAGTGTTACTATAAGTCAGCTGCAACTTGAACCCACCACCACCACCAGAAGAAGAAGAAGAAGTAGTAGTAGTAGTAGTAGTAGTAGTAGTAGTAGTAGTAGTAGTAGTAGTAGTAGTAGTAGTCTGGTCTCATGGATTGCATTTAGTCAGAAGGAAGCCCTACTAATCATTGGGATTTTAGCCTGTGGCATTTGAGATTTTTTTCTTTTTGGGTACACATCCAAATATACTTCATGGCTGGGGGATTCTGAAAATTGTCATCCCCAAAAGTAATATTCTCAAACACTGGCACACACAGAATTGCAATTTATGTAACCGTGCAATAGTTAAATAATAGCAGGCTTTTTTTGTGTCTGTCTGGAGTTGAGGGAGATTTTAGTCTGTTGGGTTTAGAATTCCATCTGCCTGTGCATACATATCTTAAATATTTTTTCATCAGTATCATTTTCTATAATTCACCATTCCAGGCAAGAATGAACAGCCTCAATTTATAACTGTAAGTGGGCATCAGCACGATCAAATTTTCTTCTGTAATTAATCACATTGTAGGTGTTACTTGGGGATTATCACAGGAAGAGAAGTCTCTCAAACAAAACTGATTTTGAAACTCCACCCTATTTATGCTCAGAACTACTTTTAAAATGAATTAATAATATTTTTAATTCAGCAGCTTCAAATAAGTTTTAAACATATATAGGTTTGCTTCATAACATGAATATTTAAAGAAAACAAGACTTTTGAGAAAAATGCTAAATTACTTAAATGCTCATTTGTATTACAAATCAAGTCTTGGAAACACTATATTTTAAAACAATAATTCGAACAATTCGCCAGTTAGCACAACCTTTGATACAACTCCTAAAATTCTGGTTTGTGACCATAATAGCTGAGACATTCTTGAACCTGTAGTCCAATATCTAGTAGTTTAACACTCTTCCATAGTGAATTCTTAAAATGTATATTCAGTTCTATCTTTTTACAGCAATGAAAACATTTGCTAATTTTCATACATTCTCCAAAACCAAAACCAAAACAAATACTGTTCTCCAACAGATGAGCTTTGGTGTGCAATGGTTAAACTGCTGTACTGTAGCCAAAATGTTGTGAGTTCAGTCCTGACTGGTTCAAAGGTTGACTCAGTCTTCCATCCTTTTAAAAGGTAAAGGTAAAGGTTTCCCTTGCTTGAAAGCCAGTCGTATCTGACTCTAGAGTTCAGTGCTCATCTCTGTTTCAAAGCCAAAGAGCCAGCGCTGTCTGCTTTTGCAGACATTTCCATGGGCATGACTAGACACCGAAGTGCACAGAATGCTGTTTATCTTCCCACCGAAGTGGTCCTTATTTATCTACTTGCAATTTCTTGCTTTCGAACTGCTAGGTTGGCAGGAGCTGGGACAAAGACGGGAGCTCATTTCATCCTGAAGTACTTGGGAATTGAACTGCCGACCTCTCGCCTTCCAGTCAGTGTCTTAGCCACGTGAGCCACTGCAGTCCCTTGTTTTGAGGTCAGTAAATGAGTACCCAACATGTTGGGGGCATAATGCTAGTTACCTTGTGAACTTCCCAGAGAGTTCACTAAGTGCTATGGAGTGGTATATAAGTGTAATTGCTGATGCTAAAGAACCTCTCACCATGACAGTAATATTAAGATCAATTATACTTTATACTGCCCCATAGTGCTTATAGCAGACTCTGGGCAGTATACAAGGTAATTAGCATTTTGCCCCCCCCCACAAGCTGGGTACTCATTTTACTGACTTGGGAAGGATGAAAGGCTGAGTCAGCCTTGAACCTATCGGCATCAAACTCAGATCATGAGCAGAATTTTTGGCTTCAGGACTGCTGCTTAACCACTGCAACATGGGGGAATGTCAGTGTTTTGGATGCATATCCAAGATACTTCATGGCTGGAGAATTCGGAATATGCTGAGATGCATGAATCAATGTACAAACTGAAACTTTGGGTGAGTGAAAGCCCTCAGGTCCCAAATCAGCCACTGGTGATAGCTAACAATCCTCAAATATATTATATAGTAGTTTTGAATCATTCCAAATTGCATGTGTGTTTTTGCATTTCTGTTTTTCTCTTCTCCAAATTTATTCTCACATCAGCCTCTTGAGGTAGGTCAGGCTAAGAGAGTATGACTGGCCCGGGGTCAATTTATTAGTTTCATGGCTATGTGGGGAGATGTTGCCCAGTGCTGCATGGGTTATGGCTATGGCTGCAATGATTTTTTTTGTTGTTGTGAAAACATATTATTCTGCCTTGAGAGAAAGCTGAATTTTCATTTATGAGATTTACATCACGGTGATGATTGAATCTTAGGCACACATTCAAATCCCTATTCACCCATGAGCTAGCTATCAACTCATTATCGTTCAGGTTAACCTACATAATAGGGTTGTTATGAGTATACAGGGGCATTATGAATCATTTGAAACAGGGCAAACTATGAAGGGAACACACAGGTAAATAAAACATGTCAGCAGGTCTATTTTAAATGTCAATTCTTAGACAAGCCAATTAGTTTTCCTCTAAAAATATAAGGCAGTCTAAAACTGAGAGGATATTATGTTTTTGTTGTTGTTCAGTCGCACAGTCGAGTCTGACCTTTTGCAACCCTATGGACCATTGCCCACCAGGCTCTATCTTCCACCATCCTCTGCAGCCTGCCCAGCTTTGTGCATGTATATATTTAGAAATATATGTCCCATCTTTCTACATGGTACTAAACACATCTCAAAATTCTGCTGGCAGAATTTTGCATCTAAATCAAAATGAATAAAAGCACAGCTCAATAAATACTAGCTTAGGCCAGTAAAACCAATAACACTAACCAAAAATATTCTGAGAAACTGTTTTAAAAGGGATCTGGCTGATCCTATTAGCCACACTGGTTTAATATACGAGCTATAATTTAAAAACATACTCTGGCCAGGTTATCCTGCTATGGTAATAGAGTAAACCATACTGCCAGTGACTTACTGCCGAGTGTCAGGCTGTGGTTAACTAACCTGACAACCCTGAGGACAAATGGCCATGGGTGCCAAAGTCCACAGCGGTGTTGATCCCCAAGTGGATTAAATCCTGATGGAGGGCAGCAGCTTCATCAATATTGGCCTGGGGCTGAGAAGGACTTTGCGTGCCAAAAGGGCTCAGGACCAGGAAGTGACTCGTAGAACTGGATCAGTGGTACGGGTGTCATGCTGACATTTAGAAGGCAGAGGAAAGGCCACTACATTATATTCTCAGGACATTCTTCATGACTAATTTCCATGATGATCCCCAATATTTGGAATCAGATATGGCAGAACAACTAGAAGAATTAAAAAAAAACTCTTATTAAATCCATCTTCCAAATATACTGGCTTGAGAATCGATGAAATAAAAGTTTCTCCAGAATATCTTATTTTACTACCCTAACTGATAGGATTTTTGCCACTGTATTCTACTGTTTTGTGAATCCATTTGAGCACAGTACCCTGTGAAAAATGCAGTGTGCAAATAAATATGATGGTGTTGATGGTGGTGGTGATGATGGCAGCAGTGGCGGCAGCAATGATGATGATGATGTGTATTCACTGAGAAAAATGCAGATTCCATGTTAGGCACAATTAGAAAGAGAAATAAACATAAAACTTCTAGTGTCATATTTTGAAGCAAAAAATGAATAATAAAGACAAGGCAGATTTTTATGACTCCTGGTTCACATTTGTTTTACATGGGAACTAGAACAATAACTCTTTGTCTTCTCCACAGATTCATAGGAACATGTGGATGGATGTGTAGGGCTGGATTAAATGTATGGACAGTGTCATTGTGAAATTTGATCTAAATACATGCAGTTTGATTCTATATATGAATACACTCAGCATGTTAAACCTTATTTTACTAAGTCTTCATATGTATGCTTTTTATATTGTCACAGTTTTCTTTTTTCAAAACCACATTGCCCTTACAGAAGCCTTTGACATATCCATGTTTACAATATTTTGTATAGTTTGAACAGATGACAGGTCAGATTCTGCCAACCTAGCAGTTCTAAAGCAAGAAATTGCAAGTAGATAAATAAGTACTGTTTCGGTGGGAAAGATAACAGTGTTCCATGTGCTCTGGTGTCTAGTCATGCTTGCCATGTGACCATGGAAATGTCTGCAAACACAGCCAGCACTGGTTCTTTGTGTGTAAATGGAGATGAGCATCATCATCTATGCCTGCTTTCAAGCAAGGGAGACCTATCCTGGAGCTGGAAAAGGGGCACAAAAAGGCAAAAATAGTTATCAAAGGGCAGGAGCAATTTTCCCATGATGAAGAGTTTTGGCATTTAGATTGTTTAATGTGGGTGGGTGTGACTAATATTCCCATGATAAAGATACATATAAGCACTTTATGTCATGAAGCAATTGGAGAGGAAGACAGAATTCTGCATGAGACAGACCTTTTTCTTTTTTTACGCATAAAGAGAAGTGAAGCCCATGCTTTTGCTTTAGATTTAATCATAATTCCCCCTGATCAAGCTCATGGAACAGAGGTTTCCTCTAATTGTGCTTAATGAATAACTATGTCTTCATCCTGGTTTGTTTTAACCAACCGATACAAAAGAGGCACGTTGTGACGAAGTCATCTGTACTTTTACATTTGCCAAGGTGACAGCTTTCAAATTTCAAAGTCTCCAAAGGCTACAAGCCGAAGCTAAAGCATTGCTTTCAAACACCATTTGAAGTGGGTGAATGCAGAATGCAGTATTAGGTTTCAACAGCAGTTCAGCTCCTTCTGCAGTGCATTCCATTAACCTGCAATGAAGTTCTGCATCTGAAAGAGGCAAATATAGGCTTAGAGGCAAAGACTTTTATTTTCACACGTTTGAAGAAAGAGATGAGAAAGACCTTTTATCAAGAGGATGCTTTTTCTCATCGCTGAGACTGGGGTGACAGTTCTCTAGAGTCTTTTAGTTCTTTTCAGAAACTAAGTTAAACTATGGGTAACTGTCTCCTAGGGACCATCTCAGGAACAGAGGTTGAATAATGACACCCTGCAGGAGCTCTAAGAGATCTCTGTACCCTAGGAAAATCTACAGCTGCTTCTCTAGAGTGGCATCTCAGCCACTTATCACAGAACAAAGGGGCTAAGGGACTGTGCTAATTCTCACAATCAAGTGAAGTGGTGGACTTGTGACTGTGCTATGTAACTGTAGAGTTTGGACTGCAGGTTGTTTGTTGTTCAGGTAACCCTAACCAATTGAATTCTCCTCTGTACAAACAAATATGTCAATCTTAAAAGAAATCACCCCCAACTGCTCCTTGGAAGGTAAAAAATTGAACATAAAGCTAAGGTACTTTGGGCATCAAATGAGAAGAGAGGATTCACTTGATGCTGGGAAAGGTCAAGGGCAAAAGAAGGAGGGGTGGCAGAGAATGAGATGGTTAAATAGTATTGTCGATGCAATGGGCACAGAGCTTTGCTGGCTGAGGAGGATGGTGGAGGATAGGGGTGCCTGGCGTGTGATGGTCCATGGGGTCGCAAAGGGTTGGACTCGACTATGTGACTGAACACAACAAATAAACTAATACCACACAAAATAAATAAGTAAACTCTAATCTAAAAAAGGGGGCTGCAATAGCTTACTGGTTAAGATGCTGAACTTGACAACTGGAAGGTTGGTAGGTCAGCAGTTTGAGACCTGAGTGCTGCATGATGGAGTGAGTTTCTTTCTCTTCCCCAGCTCCTGCCAACCTAGCAGTTCAAAAGCAAAAAATTGCAAGTAGATAAATAGGTACCACTTCATTGGGAAGGTAAATAGCATTCCACGTACTCCATTGCCTAGTCATGCCTGCCACATGTCCATGGAAACATATGCAGATAGTGCTGGCTCTTTGGCTATAAACAGAGATGAGCACTGAACCCTAGAGTTGGATATGACTGGCTTTAGAGCAAGGGTGACCTTTACATTTACCTTTACCATTACCTTTACTTAATCTGAAAAACTAAAAATTACATGTCATTGAAGCATCTCCAACCCTACAAATAAGAGATCTCCAAAATGTCCCATTCTTGGCAACCCTGCTCAGCAATTGTAAATTCAAGTCTGTTGCTTCCCTCACAGTCTGTCCATCTCATGTTTAGTCTTCTTCTTGCTGCTTTCCCTCTTTCCCAGTTGATTGTCTTTTCCAGAGAGTCTTGTCTTCTCATGGTGTGCCCAAAGCAGGACTTTGTCCATTCCATCATTTTTGCCTCCAAAAATAGTTCAGGCTTGATTTGCTCTAGGATTCACTTGTTTGTCTTTCTGGGTATCCATATTTCAAATGCATCTCTTTTTCTTTCTGGTCAGCTTTCTCGACTGTCCAGCTTTCACATTCATATGGGGTGAACGGCAATACAACAGTGATAATTATCTTGGTCTTGGTCTCCAGTGACATATCGTACACTTAATGATCTCTTCTTATTTCTTCATTGCTGCTCTTTCTAGTATCAGTTTTCTCCTGATTTCTTGCCTGGAATCTCCATTTGGATTGATGATTGAACAAAGATAAACACAATCTTTCACTATCTCAGTCAACTTCAAAATTGTATAGTTTTTCTGTAGTGATGTTTTCTCTCTCTTAATGTTCAGCTGCGATACTGCTTTGGCATTTCCCCTCACACACACTTTCTTTAAAAGTCATTTCAAACTATTGTTGTTTTCTGCCAGTAAGATGGTGTTATCTTCATATCTTGCACCAGAAAAGGGCCTTCTCAGTGTCTGCTCTGGCCCTATGGAACCTCCTGCCAATTGAGCTGCATCTCCGGACATAGTTGCTGCCCCTCAGGAAAGGGCTAAAAACCTGGCTGGCAGGTCAGGTGTGGGGCACTATCAACATGGTGACCCCAGCCTGCTGGCTAATTTAGTAAGAACACACTCTTTCTCTTTTAATCTTTTTAAAACATTTGTCAGTAGTTTAATGGGTTTTATTGCTTTTTAAACTGTGATTGGTTTTATTTTCTGTGAGCTGCCCAGAGTCTTTGGAGTTGGGTGGCAATACTAATAAATAAATAAATAAATAAATAAATAAATAAATAAATAAATAAATAAATAACTTAGATTATTGCCATTTCCCCACCAATTTCACTCCTTCTTCATCTGAATCTAATCCAGCTTTCCATATCATATGTTCTACATACAGATTGAACAGATACGGAGATTAAATGTGTCCTTGTTTGACATCTTTGCTTATAGGAAACCATTCAGTCTCTTATATTCTGTCCTAATACTAGCCTCTTGTCCACTAGACAGGTTATGAATCAGTACAATAATTTCTTGGCTTATTCTTGTTAGTTTTCATTTCACTTTCTAGAACTTCAGGTTCTTCATCATAGGTTTTCTCTTCAAAGGAGCTTGTCTGCTTTTTATCTCTCCTTTATAGGTCTTCAGTATATTGTTTTTACCTTCTGTTTATTTTCTCCTGGTATGCTTCCATGTTGGTCATTCAGTAGTCCTAGTCAAGGCTTTGATTCCTTAGTTCTTCTGGAAGGGATTTCCCCCTTCTTTTCTGTTTTCTGGCTTTTGCAGTATTCTCTTCGTCTCTATGTGTAAGTCACTGTAAAGCTATATTCAGAGTTCTGAAAGTATTTCTGATTTTTTTTTTTACTTTTGCTTCTCACTGTTGTTTCACAATTTTAAGTCTTTCATCCATTATCTCCTTGCTGCCCAATATGCTACATAGCATGGGAGGATCTAAGTCTAAGTAAGTCATCCATTATCCATCTCTTTTTTACAACAGAAATTCTCTTTTTACTTTCTTCCATAATAAAATCTCTACTTTTAATCCACACTTATTCTGACTTGTAGTCAATTGATTTTAGTAATGCAAATCTGTTTCTTATATAGACTTTAAATTAATCAGGAATGTTGTTTAAATTGTATTTTGACACTACCATTCTTTTAGTGTTCTTTTCCAGCTTTATTCTGTTGTTAGATATTAAAAGTTAGTGATCAGTACCACAATCTGCTCCTGGTCTTGTTTTGGAAGAGAGAATTCAGCTTCTTCATCTTCTGTTTCCAATTACGTACTCTGTTTGATGTCTATATTGGCCATCTGGTGATGTCCACATGTACAGCCATCTGTTTGGTTGTTTGAAGCATGTATTTTCAATAAAAAGATTTTTAGCTTCACAGAACTTTATGAGTAATTCTCCTGTATTATTTCTGTCCCCAGGACAATTTTTTAAACAATATTTGGTTCTGCTTTGTGTCCTACTTTTGCATTCCTGTCAAGTATGAATATAAGCATGTCTTATTTTAGGGTGTGGTCAGTTTTCTCTTTCATGTTTGTATAAAGTGTTCAATTTCCTCTTCTTCAGCATCAGTAGTTGGAGTACAGATTTGGATGATGGCTATGAGCAGTACTAACAACAGTTAGTTTCAGTGTCACTATCATTGCCTCCTCTGCCAGTGTCACCCAGCACCTGTCATCACCATCACCACTGGAACTATCTAATCCCAGGGGGCCTGACTCCAAGGCTGCCCAAACAATTTAACTTTGAGGAGATCATGGGGGCACCCAACATCCTCTTGGCATTCTTTCTTATACATATAAGGTTGTAGCTGCTGTCCTCTAACATATCTCCCTCTGCCTCAAATAGTTCTAATTATTGCTTCCTTACTCCCTTCCTTACTTATGTACCAGCTCTGACAAACTAACCTTCCTTCATCCTACACTGATATTCTTAGATTTCTCCAAATAAACTCACCTAGATCACTATGTGATATCAGAAGATATTTTGGTTTATTTGCAATGGCAATAATGTCTGCAAAATCAGCTACCTATATTTTTGGAGAAAGACATAGGACCACACTTCAACTGTGAAGTGATCTGAGAGGTGAACTATGGTATCTGGGCACAAGTCACCTCTCATCATAATCCAATCCATAATGCCTTGTAATGACAGTCTAGCACAGGGGTAGGTAACCTATGGCCCATGGGCTGTATCCAGCCCATGGTGCCAAATCAACCAGCCCATGCCCTCGTTCCAGCCACCACTGCCGGAATCAGCCATGGACTAGTTTACAGCAGCCGTAACACATTTATGACAACCATGGATGTGTTTATGGAAGCCACAAATAGCAGGGGACCACAAGTCTGTCCCCCTCAACTGTCTGAGGGAGCATGACTCAGCCCCCAATTTAAAAAGGTTGGCAACAACATAACCTTGTATCATATCCATAGCTACAGCCACTGCTCTTTGTGAACTACAGTTCTTTCTTCTTCTGGACAAAGATAAAGAATAGAAGCCAGAGTAAAAGGTTTGGAGATGATATAGCTTGGATCCTTCTCATGGTGGGAAGTGTAGAGTAATACATTATTCTTGGTGTTGCAAAGCCTCAAAGTCCTAGCCACATGTTCCAAGTTAAGCTAACAACTATACCATATATACTAGCGTATAAGCCGATTTTTTCAGCACCAAAAATGTGCTGATAAAGCAGACTCGGCTTATACTCAAGTCATATGCTTCTACAGTGGGTGAAACATCCTCTTCCTCTGCTCAGGAGCGCGTGGCGCCCGTGGCTGCATTTTCCACCCTAGGCTTATACTCGAATCGATCAGTTTTCCTGGTTTCTCAGGTAACGTTAGGTATCTCAGCTTATATTCAGCTCAGCTTATACTTGAGTGTATACGGCAATTAAAATGGTCAACACTACAATTTTTTTGCACCCTGTGGCATCAAATCAATCCTTGAAGATTTATCTAAATATCTCAGAATCTCTGTCGGTATGTTTGCAATGTATATGTGTCCTTGTAGCACTGAACTAAACAGCCTAAGCAATCAAACTAAGCCATAAGAATCTATGTGCTTCCTTCATGATGCTCTGTACTGCACCTCTGAAAAGCTCTGATGCTAAATGATGCCAAGGCAGATAGGACGATCTATCTATCTATCTATCTATCTATCTATCTATCTATCTATCTATCTATCTATCTATATCTATCTATCTATCTATCTATCTATCTATCTATCTATATCTATATCTATCTATCTATCTATCTATCTCTCTCTCTCTCTCTCTCTCTCTCTCTCTCTCTCTCTCTCTCTCTATCTATCTATCTATCTATCTATCTATCTATCTATCTATCTATCTATCTATCTATCTATCTATCTATCTATATATATATATATATATATATATATATATATATATATATATATATATATATATATATATATATATATATATATATATATATATATATATATATATATATATATATATATATATATATATATATATATGTGGATTGGATTATGATATATATATATGGGGGGGGGGGCTGAACAATGGATCTGGTAAACAGAAATATTTATGTCCTGTAGATAGTGTTGGGCTGTACTGGATGGAGGACATGCAGTATTTAATACTTGCCAGCTTTTTATAATGAATTGCTGTCTCTCCTCTGCCACTACTACTTCTGAAAACTGCACTTGCTATGTCACTCTAGCAAAAACACAATGAGGAGTGGCTGGTCACTGATGGAATGAAAGTCAGTAAGACAGGTGCAAAAGCCAGCAGACTATCTGCTCTTACAGTTCTTTCTCCTTTTAGGAATAGATAGAGAATAGAAGCCAAGGTAAAGGGTTTGGAGATGAAGTAGCTTGGAGAAAAAAGATCTAGGATATTGCAACAGACTAAGCTTGCCTTGACATGGTGGAGGTAGTGAAGGGGTGGGAGTTGAGTCTGCACACTGAGAAGTACAATTGATCAATCTTTATTATGGCCCAAGACCAGCATAGTACAACAAAATGAACAGATGTAAAAGAAGGGTGCTTAAAATATATAAAGAGACAGAAGTTAATAGGAGGGTACATAAAATATGTTTTAAAAGGGAGCATTTCTACTCAGAGCTAAGGAGTAGTAAAATTAGTACATAAGATTAATAATGTTACAACTATTGCTAAGCCTATGAAGTAGTGCTAGCTAGTAGTTTATTTAGCTGAAGGACGTGCCAGAATTGTTCTTCTGATCTTACATGCTGTGGCACAGATCCTGGCAGTGTTGTGGGTGAAGATGAGGCTTTAATCAGATAGCAGCCAGTAGTGTTTTTTTTATTAAGTAGTAGCCATGTTGTTCTGTGTTTCAAACATATCAGAGAGTAAACAAAACAAAGTTGTATGTGCTCTTTGGTCGGCCAGGATACTTGCAGAACAGCGGAGATATGAACTTGTTCCGGATGTTTATAAAAGGGGCAGATGCCAGGACCGTGTTCTATGGTTTCAATTTCTCCAGTGTCACAGGGGCACTGTCTCTCCTTTGTCTCTGTCCTTTGGAGCTTTCCCTTGAGAATCCCACCCAGCCCCAGGTCACAGCCTTTCATTTATTTTCAATTCCATTTATTATAAATATTTGTACAATTACAAACACATTAAAATATGTGATAGAAAATGAACTGGATGGGCTACACATCTGCTCAAAAGCAAATTGGTTATAATTCGTACAATAAATGCAAAAAGAGAGCTGAGCATACTGTGTGCATTTAATTACCTGTGAATATATGTGGAAGATACAGTGAAACTCCTGATAACATCCGATCTTGATAACGTCAAATCCGCATAATGTTGCATTCGTTATGCACCATGTGATGCTCTGGATAATGACACAAAAAGGCTAAAAACTGATGTTATGTGGAGCATCTCCATAGGAGATTCCGGATAATGACAGTTTTTGGACATTTTTGTGACTTTATCTGGAGCGTCTCCCATAGGGACCGCATAACATCCAAATCCGGTTAACGATCAGACTTGTGGAACCAAGTTTGGACATTATCAGGAGTTCTACTGTATATAATTTTCCTTTCAGAACTAGAATTACTCTTTCCCCACTTTTCTCTGCTTAATTGTTCATAAGATGGGTGTAGAGCAGGAGTTCTCAACCTTTTTAAGCCAGGGGCCAGGTCACACTCCCTTGGATAGCTTCAGGGGCTGGACGGCCATTTTGGCCTTCCTACACATGGCGCTTTCTGGTGCGGTGGAGGCAGTGAGGGTCACATGAAATGGTGTTGTGGGCCACATTCGGCCCATGGGCTGCAGGTTGAGAATCCCTCAACCTGGTGTAGAAGAAGCCTTTGGGCTTGTGAATTATACCATTGAAGAGTGAGACCTGGCAATTAATTCAACTTCCCCTCCTATCTCAGTATCTCCTTTCAAGAGTGCTAGGAGGAAGCTCTGAAAGCATCTTGGGGCTTTTGATCAATTATTACATTAAACTAGGTTTTCATTGGATTCTAACCTTCATCCTCTCAAAAAGAAAAAAAAGAACGAATTAGCTATGGAAAACTCAAAAGCATTTTGGATTTGAATACAAGTTCTGGAGTGTTTGCCTTTGTTCCTCTCATGTTACAAGTGAGAAAAGAATCCCATTTCACTTTTGATGTGGCCTCTTATGTACGTTCAAACTGATTCAAATGCTACTATGGTATGTTTAAGGTGCCCCAAGATGGCAAATCCTTCCATGCTTTTTGATTTCATACCAAACATCTCTAAAAACTGCTAGCATAACATTAGGAAACATCAGCACTTGCAATAGAAGCTACTGGAACTGACTGAGTCTTTATTATTTTCTAACTAGATATGTTTATATTTTCCCAGTAACTGTATTTTTCTTTTTCCTGATGAGGAAGAAAGCTTTCCAACCATTCCCTCTTTCAATCTGCTCTCAAACACCTGTGTGCATAAAAAGAGGCTCCACACAAGAGACTGAGTAGGAATTAAGAAGATAGTGTTAATTCTTGCTCAGGCATTAGGGTTTTAGAGGAGGCATGAGACTATGTTGTCATTGGCTGCTAATCATATCCAATTATACATTTTTCTCCTGGAAATCATTTTCATCCTTGACAGGAAAAATGTCATTGGTGTGAACTTATTTAAGGTGGATTCCTGCTTGCCATGAAGTGACCCACACACTGGGATCACAGAACCATCTCCTGTGGCATGTATGAAATAAGACATGCAGGATTTAACACTGGGACTGCAATGGACTGCCACAGCCCTGAGGACTAGATTATTATCTGTTTCCTGATGAACTAGTTTGTTGTTTACAGGATATGTATGTTTATGTGAGTGTGTGAATAAATATTTATATACCAAAATGTATTAGAGTACACTAAAACCCCTACTTATGAAAAAAAGCCCGTTCCATAGGCTTTTGCTTAAATCGAATTATTTTGTAACTCAAAACAAACCCATAGGAAAAATATTTTTTACATAACTCGAAGCAAACCCATAGGAAAAATGATTTTTAATGTCAATCGAAGCATTACGTGATGGGGGGATAAGGGGGGAGGCCTTCTGCCTGCACTTCCACCATGCCTTCCTTCCAAAGAGCCTCCCACTCTCTCTCTGCATGCACAGGCAAGCAAGCAGCAGCCTGAGATGTGTCCAAGAGGCTCCGAGGATTGCTGTTCAGTCAAAAGTGCTGAAAACCTCACAGGCAGAGCGTGAGCTTCATTGAGCAAATAAAGTCAAGTCCAAATTCAAAGTCTAAGGTAGACTTTATTTTATTTTTCTATAAAATAGAAAAGCATAAATGTACAGAAGAAAATCAGCAAAGTCCCATCTCCAGAAAAATGGCTAAGTGTTGAGATGTTTCAATCAAGATATTTTCTAAGTCCCTTCCATGGTGAAATACTTTCTATTTCCCATCTGTGCTCTCCAAAGGCCTATCAGATGTTCAGGATCAACTCCATCTTCCCAAAGGATTCCAAAAAGCTCCATAAGAGCCCCAACAGCTTACTGAAATTGAATTACAGCCTCTCAAAAAGAACCACTTGTCTCCACCCCCCAGGGGCCTGGGAGTGTCCTATCAGGGTGTACTACTCTTTACCCTTCCCTTAGAGTAAAGGGTGGAGAATAACCTGATTGGTTAGAAGTGTGTTCAGTTTAGGGGCTTTCCAAATGTCTGCCCCTTAGCCACAATGATACAGCATGAAGCCTCTGGCAATTTTCCCATGGGAAAGTAATGTTCCCCCCCTTATGTGAGAAAGACTAAACATGGATAGTATATGTACTGCAAGAGACCAACATGCCTTCAGCCTGGGGAACATACAAGTGGGAGACATGTCTTCTTGGCAGCAAGATTACACAACATTCCTGTGGTTTAGCAAGCTTACACAGAGAAGAGCCCTGCCTGATTTCCCAGGGCAGGTTTATCAGAGTTTAGACTGTACCGCTCTGGCCCCTCCAGAGTATTGGCAGGGAAAGACAGGCCACAGAAAGGCCTGTATGAAAAGAGCAGAAAAGTGAGAATCTGACAGATACAATCCACGACAAAGCACACCCATAGGGAAATGAATTTTTATGTAACTTGAAGCAAACCCATAAGAAATCATGTAAATCAGGACATGGTTTTAGCATAAAATCATTATGTAAGTAGAATTTTATGTAACTCGAGGCATATGTAAGTCGGGGTTTTACTGTATATACACTGGATATACATGTATATGTATGTTCTTGGACACAAACAGGTATAGTTATATGCTTTATTACATTTCTATTGTATTAAATATAATATATGTGAGTAGAGGATTCAAAATGTTACCTTTCACCTGTGCTCTCAAGTGGTACAATTTATTTTAGCATCTCATGATTCTATTGGCTCCTTCTGGTGCCTGTAAACTGGCATTAAATGCCAGTGGGAAAATTTATGGGAACAGAAGAATGTTGAAGAAAAATTGCAAATAGAAAAGGATCAGTTTTCTTGAAACTGTCAAGAAAAAGATCCATATATCTTTCTGACATGTTGCACATCTTTTTATTTTATTTTAGGTATCCCTTCCTTTGTAGATAATTGCAGGCATGTTCTTCTGCTTAACTTTATACTCCAAACTATTCTTGCTAGACAAGTGTTAGAACATAAGAACATAAGAACAGCCTTGCTGGAACAGGCCACAGCCCATCCAGTCCAGCATTCTGTCTCACACAGTGGCTCACCATTTCCTTCAGGGTATTCCCAAGGAGATGCCTTCACCTGCTTAGGATTCCCTGGAAATGGCATTGAGAGATATCCTGCCTATCTCTCCAACCCGGAGGTTGTCCTTAGCTAGCCATAATTATAGCCATTGATAGCCTTGTCCTCCATGAACTTGTCTAATCCTTTCTTAAAGCTGTGAAGACTGACAGCTGTCACCACTTCTTCTGGCAGGGAGTTCCATAGACCAGTAATCCTCTGGGTGAAAAAGTACTTTCTCTTATTTGTTTGAGAACTAGTACCCAAAAGTTTCATGGAGTGTCCCCTAGTTCTAGGGTTGTGCGATAGGGAAAACAGTTTTTCCTTATCTAATCTACCTTGTCCACACCGTGCATGATTTTATAAACTTCAATCAGGTCACCTCTTAGACGCCGTCGTTCAAGAGTGAAAAGGCCCAACCGTTGCAGCCTCAGATGGTAAGGAAGGTGTTCCAGTCCCCTAATCATTCTGGTTGCCCTCCTCTGTACTTTCTCCAACTCCATAATATCCTTCTGGAGGTATGGCGACCAGAACTGTACACAATATTCCAGATGGGGCCTCACCATAGATTTATAAAGAGGCAAAATGACACTTGCTGACTTATTTTCTATACCCTTCCTAATGATCCCTAACATTGAGTTTGCTTTTTTCACTGCTGAGGCACACTGGGTTGACACCTTCATTGAGCTGTCCACCAGGACACCAAGGTCCCTTTCCTGGTTTGTCGCAGAGAGTTCAGACCCCATCAGTTTATAAATGTAATTGGGGTTTTTTGCCCCAACATGCATCACTCTGCACTTACTGATGTTGAAGCTCATTTGCCACTGTTTTGCCCACTCCCCCAGTGTCAAGAGATCCCTCTGGAGCTCTTCACAATCTCTCACAGTTTTCACTACCCTGTATAATTTAGTGTCATCAGCAAATTTGGCTACCTTGCTTTTTACTCCTACCTCTAGATCATTTATGAAGAGGTTGAAAAGCAGGGGTCCCAGTACTGAACCTTGGGGGACCCCACTCTTTACTTCCCTCCACTTGGAGAAATGTCCATTTAGTGCTACCCTCTGTTTCCTGTCCCTTAGCCAGTTGCTGATCCAGGACAAGACCTGTCCCTTTATTCCATGACTGGTAAGTTTATTCAAGAGCCTTTGGTGTGGGACCTTGTCAAAAGCCTTCTGAAAGTCCAGATAAACAATGTCAACTGGATCCCCCTTATCCACATGCTTGTTGACACTCTCAAAAAATTCCAACAGATTAGTGAGGCATGATTTGTCCTTGCAAAAGCCATGTTGGCTCTCCTTTAGCAGTGCCTTCTCTTCTATGTGCCTATTAATTCTATCTTTTAGGATGGTTTCCATCACTTTACCTGGGACACATGTCAAACTGACAGGCCGGTAATTCCCTGGATCACCCCTGGATCCTTTTTTGAAAATTGGTGTTACATTCGCTACCTTCCAGTCATCAGGCACAAAGCCTGATTTGAGGGAAAGATTATATATTTTGGCTAGGATATCAGCAATTTCATCTTTAAGTTCCCTGAGAACTCGTGGATGGATGCCATCTGGTCCTGGGGATTTGTTAGTGTTTAGCTTAACAAGACATGCAAGGACCTCCTCCCTGGTTATTTCTATCTTGCTTAATTCTTCGGTTTCCCTCCCTACGAAGATAGGCTCTGTTTTGGGCATGTGGTCTCTGTCTTCTTCAGTGAATACTGAAGCAAAGAATTCATTGAGTCTCTCTGCAATCTCTGTTTCCTCTTTAATAACCCCTTGCCTTCCATTGTCATCTAATAGTCCAATGGCCTTCCTAGTTGGGTTCTTACTTCTAATGTACTTAAAGAAGTCTTTGTTATTTCTCTGAGTATTTTTAGCTATACGCTCCTCAAAGTCTTGCTTTGCTTTCCTGATTGTTGCCTTGCATTTGTTCTGCCAGAATTTATGTTTCTGCCTGCTGTCCTCATTTGGACAAGCCTTCCATCTTCTAAATGAGCTTTTCTTGCTCTTGATCACTTCCCGAACAGCTCCTGTAAGCCACATCGGAGTCCTCTTGGACCTGGCAGTGCCCTTTTTCCTTTTGGGTATGCATTCCAATTGAGCCTCTGTTATTGTTTTTGTAAACAGCCTCCATGCCTCTTGGAGTGTTTGGACTCTCTCAATTTTCCCTTTCAGTTTCTTTTTTACTAGTTTCCTCATCTTTGGGAAATTTCCTTTTTGAAAATTTAAGGTCTCTGTGTTAGATTTTATCAGTGACTTGCGGTCTATGATCAAGTTAAACATAATTGAGTTGTGGTCACTGTTCCCTATTGGATCAGTCACATTAACATCTTGCACCAGATCCTGAGTATTACTCAGAATCAAGTCAAGGATTCTTGTACCTCTAGTTGGGTCTTCAACCATCTGTCCCAGGGAACAATCATTGAGCATATCTAGGAACTTTATCTCTTTATCATGTGCTGAACAACAGTTCACCCAGTCTATGTGAGGGTAATTGAAGTCCCCCATTATAACCAGGCTTCCCTTCCTGGATGCCTCCTTTACAACATTCTCCAACTGCCAGTCTCCCTCAAGAGTTTGGGTCAGAGGCCGATAGTATATGCCTACTGTTAGACCATCCTTGTGGCCTGGTACCCTTACCCACAGAGCTTCTAATGGTGACTCCAAATCACCTAGATATTCCAATTCATACGATTTTATCACTTCTTTGACATACAAGGCTACACCACCTCCTGTTTGCCCCTTCCTATCCTTCCTGTACAGTTTGTAGCCTGGGATAACTGTATCCCATTGGTTATCATCCGTCCACCAGGTTTCAGTGATACCAATAATATCAATATTTTTATCTATTGCTAAGTATTCCAGCTCCCCTATTTTGTTCCGGAGGCTTCTGGCATTTGTATACAAGCATTTATATATGCTTTCCTGATACAGTGTTGAGGTTAAATTATACTTAAAAAATATGAAGATATAATTGGGTTCTAGATAAACTAGCACACATGAGAAATGATGTATTTAATCGTCATAAATGGAAGACCTAAAGAAGCTCCTGATTAGGTTGAAAGAAGAGAGTGCAAAAGCTGGCCTGAGACTCAATATCAAGAAAACCAAGATAATGGCAACAGGCGCTATAAGTCCCTGGAAAATAGATGGGGAAGAAGTAGAAGCAGTAACAGATTTTACTTTCTTAGGATCCAAGATCTCTGCAGATGGGGATTGCAGCCATGAAATAAAAAGGCGACTGATTCTTGGGAGACAAGCTATGAAAAACCTGGGGAACATAGTGAAAAGTAGAGATATCTCACTGCAAACAAAGGTCCGCATAGTCAAAGCAATGGTATTCCCGGTGGTAATGTATGGCTGTGAGAGCTGGACCATTAGAAAGGCTGAGCGAAGAAAAATAGATGCCTTTGAGATGTGGTGCTGGAGGAGAGTTTTGAGAGTCCCCTGGACAGCGAGGAGAACAAATAGGTCAATATTAGAAGAGATTAGCCCTGAGTGCTCCTTAGAAGGACAAATAACAAAGATGAAGTTGAAGTATTTTGGACATCAAATGAGAAGAGAGGATTCACTTGAGAAGGCCTTGATGCTGGGGAAGGTGGAGGGCAGAAGAAGAAGGGGACGGCCAAAGATGAGATGGCTAGATGGTATTGTAGACACAATGGGCACGGGGCTGTGTGGACTAAGGAGGATGGTGGAGGACAGAGGTGCCTGGAGAGCGATGGTCCATAGGGTCGCAAAGGGTCGGAATCGACTGTGCGACTGAACAACAACAAATCGTAACAAAGAGGTAAAGTTGAAATGAAATGACACAGAGTTTGAGAATTGTGGTAAAGGTTTCCCTTGCTCGAAAGCCAGTCGTATCCGACTCTAGGGTGCAGTGCTCATCTCTGTTTCTAAGCCGAAGAGCCAGCGCTGTCTGCTTCTGCAGACGTTTCCGTGGTCATGTAGCAGGCATGACTAGACACCGGAGCGCACGGAACGCTGTTACCTTCCCACCAAAGTGGTCCCTATTTATCTACTTGCAATTTCTTGCTTTCGAACTGCTAGGTTGGCAGGAGCTGGGATGAAGACGGGAGCTCATTTCTGTCCTGCAGTACTCGGGAATCGAACTGCTGACCTTCCGCTTCCCAGTGAGCGTCTTAGCGACTTGAGCCACTGCAGTTCCCTGAGAATTGTGGTGGTCGTGATGATATTGCTTAATATTAATAATTATTATTAATAATATTATTAATAATATTGATTAATATTATTTGTTTATGATGCTACCAGTTAAAGAGCTGGCAAATATGATTAGTAAATTCTGTAATGGAAATAGTGATACCTGAGTTTCTGGGGTGCCCCTGGCTGGTGTACCCCTTTACTTGATGTACCTGAAAACCCAAAGTTTGTAGCATCCACAGTGATTGAGTGCAATGCCTATAAACCAAGGTCTGAAATACCCATGATGGAAGGGTGCCATTACCCTGGTATTGAAAGAAAACATTTCAGTATCAAATAAATCTAGTTAAGTTCAAAACCCTCTGGCTGAGATGGAATAAAGACCAGTAAACCAAAGAACTGTGGAAAATTAAATGTTTTTTATTGCAAAGGGCAGTGATGGTGAACCTATGGCACACGTGCCAGAAGTGGCACTCAGAGCCTTCTCTGCGGGCACCTATTCAATTACCCCAGTACAGTGTTTGCCCCACCCCTCTGCCTAGCAGCCCAATGGGTCCACTTCCTCCCTCCCCCAGCACAGTGTTCACCCTACTCCTCTGCCCAGCAGCCCAATGGGAGGGCTTCCTCCCTCCCCCCAGCACAGAGCTCACCCCATCCCTATGTTCAGTAGCCCAATGGGAGTGTTTCTTTTCCCCCTGTTGCTGTGTTGGCACTTTGCGATAAGTACAGTAATACCTCATACAAAGTCCACTTCGTACAACATTGAATTTATACAACATCACCTAATTCCTTGAAAAAAGTTGCCTCATACAAAGTCACTGTGACTTTGTATAAGGCATTGGGGTTTTTCCCAGGTTGCATTGTGCCTGGGCAGTACAAAAGGGAAGACACATGCGTGCATTGCTCTTGTGGGTTTTGCATGAGGCAAAGAGTGTTTAGGAGTGGTTTTGAGCGCGATTTTGGATTTTTTTGAATTTTTTCATCAGAATTTTTAGAAGCATTCCTGGGATTTTTGCAGCATTCTTCAGGTTCTTGGACAATCAGGGTTGTTTGACATGTTTTTGTAATGTATTTAGTTTTTAGACAATGATTTCTTAAAGTTCTGTCAGTTTCCTGTCTGTTTCCTTGACTTTGCCCTGAAGTCTGTGCTGTTACAGTACAATGTATCTCTATGGAAATGACATTGTACGAGGCACCGCAGCAAGGATTTGGACGTTGTATGAGGCATCGTGGCTAGGATTTTGCATGCCTCATACAACGTCCAAATCCATATAAAGTCCAAACTTGTGGAACCAAGTTTGGACGTTGTATGAGGTATCATTGTAAGTGGGTTATGGGTTGCAGTTTTGGCACTCGGTCTCTAAAAGGTTCACCATCACTGGCATAGGGCCCTAAATGCAAAAAAACAATAAAAAACCAAACTAGCCACAGTGGCTGCTCAAAAAGGGGCTAGCCCAGAACAATTCAAATACCAGGCTTATATATACACAAGTATACAGGGGGAACAAAAGGGGGCTTGTGCAAGCATCACATTGGTCCAGGGGGTCACATGGACCAAGTACGGGGGAGAATCTCATTGGTCCAATGGGAGGAAGAGTTTAATTGGTCCAAGGAGCATCGCATAGGTTTAGGCGGTATCACTTAAGCTAGCATTGTCACCAGTGAATGAAGCTATACCATTTATGGTTTAAGCAGTTGATTACCCTAAAACTCCCTGCTGGTTCAAAGTGTGATGCCAACCAAAGAAACCAGGCCCTCCCCCACCCCCATGTGTCTTTTATTGGTGCAATCTTGAGGAAGAAGAAAATCCCTGAGGCAGATAGTAATTTCCTTAACAAAAGAAATCTTTCCAGGGTGATGGGATTAGCTGAAGATCTCTGCTCACTTGATGGCTCCTATTGTTTCTTCTGACCCCCTCCAGCCTCAGGTGGCCTCCTTGGAATGTCAGCAGCATTGCTGGTTTTTGTTTTTGTTGTTCAGTCACACAGTCGATTCCGACCCTTTGCAACCCCATGGACCATTGCCCTCCAGGCAACCAGTCCTCCACCATCCTCCTCAACCCGCCCAGCTCCGTGCCCATTGCGTCTACAGTTCATCACACCTTTCTCAGACAGGAAGCAAGCCCCAAACATGTTATTCTTCATGAGATATTACATACTCAGAGCAGATCCTGCAATCTTAGCTGGAAAATAAAATTCCCTTTTTATTAGCAATTTATAAGGAAACCCCATAGACAACTCAAGATATATCTACACATAATGTTTTGTTCTAGAATTACCTTAGGTGAACTCCCCTTGGTTCACTGAACACACTGACTCCTTTTCCAAGGGGGGGGGGGGCGGTAACTGGGCTTGTGTGTTGCCTGTGGAAGCTGGGACATGTAGTATTTGTGTGAAACGTGATGGGGCAAGGAAAACTAATTAATACCAAAACATAAATGGAATTCTTCATTTTCAAGTATCAATAGGAAGCCAAAGATTAATAATAGAAAGTGGTATGAATCTCAAACAGTAGAGGTGTAGCACTTTTTAATTTAAGGTTATACTAACTGTCAGTCAATTAAGATACTGTACAGTATAAGCAGACTTGCTCCAGAGGTTTGGTGTCTTGCACGGAAGACAAAGAAGGAGCCGCAGTGGGGGCTAAAACACAGGTTTATTTCATGATGGTCAGGATGAACATGTGGTAATGGCGGAGGTACAGCTCATTTTATACAGCAGTAATACATTTGAATAATGTTGCACGGTAGCTCATTGGCTGCTACCGGCATGACATCATTCTGAGTCACGCCCATCTTCTCCGCAGCTGCCTGTGATTGGGGAATTTAATTTAATTTAATTTAATTTAATTGTCACATTTATATACCGCTCACTCGGTATATAAATGTGGAATGTGAACCATGTGAGCTGAATGCTTGCAGCTGCCCTCTATGGGCAGCTTACTCGCGTTCCTTAAACAGCTGGGTTACATTGTGATCATTGTCAGGTTACATTCATACATTCTTAAAGTAATACTGTTTCATACACAACACTCCTCCCCCCTAGGATGGGACGAAGTCCCTCAACCATTGTGGCTTCCCACATGTGCGCTTGGGGCGTGCGGCTGCTTGGCTTAGCTCAGGGGAACTAGGGGCTCCGAATTCCGCAGAGTCTCATCCTGCAATGGAAAGGGGGGACTCATTAGTCATTTGGCGGGGACTCTGCGACAACCTTGCATTGGGAGAAGGGAACGGAACATACAGCTGAGATGTAAACCCCTGCCTGTTGCCCGTGGCACCTGGGGACCACCCCCCAGCACGAATATTGGAACCGACGAGGAGACCCTTGTTGTCTCGCCCCAGTCCCTTGCGCCTGCAACCGGCATACTTGCACCACCCGCTGCTGCCTGGAGTTCTGGGGGATGGGGAGAGTGCATTTCCCCCTGCTGCCTGGCTCGGGGGGCTTGGTGATATGGTATACTCTAAAGCAAAAGGGCTGGGGGGACTGGAGGTACCAGGGGCTGAACTGAAACCCCTCTTCTCGCTCGGACGGGTGGGGGACCACTCCGCGACACCCCCCTGGTACAGTAACATAAAGTCAAACTCATTCCACTCTTTCAAAGTATCCTCCTCCAGGGCTGAGAATCCAGGGTATGCATTTGTACACGAGGATGCCCCCGTGTCTCCCCCTTGGGTTACGTGGGTGGGGGAAGGACCCTAACGCTGATTCCCTTTCACTAGTGACTCACCTTCTGAGTTGGTCAGCGTGCCTTCTCCAGAGTAGACCTGTGCTAGTCTCGACCCTATAGGATACTGGCCCCGTTTGTTCAATGATCGTCCCTGGGACCTACGTTGGTCCCGAGGCCGCATAGTTTCTGCAGTGAACCGGGTCCCCTACCGAAAAGCTTTTGGAACTCTCTACCACTATATTTCTCCCTTCATCCTCCACCCTGGTAGGATCCAACCGATCATAAAGGGTTACCGGCCGCCTCCTCATGAGGAGTTCGGCCGGCGAAAGTCCTGAAGCTAGGGGAGTTGCCCTATAACAGATGAGGAACTGACACAGTTGGAGGTTCAACTCACCGGGACCCATGCGCTGCAGTGCGTCTTTCATAGTGCGCACTTGGCACTCTACCTGACCGTTTGTGGCGGGGTGAAACGGGGCAGCGGTAATGTGTCTGATGGCATTCCTCTCGATAAACGCCTTGAATTCCACAGAAGTGAAGGTACTGGTGTTATCGCTAACAAGGATGTCCAGCAGGCCGAAGCAACTGAACACCCTACGCAAGTGTTTAATGGTTGTGGCAGATGAGGTGCTAGTCATGGGGATTACTTCCAGCCATTTGGAATATGAGTCGACTATCAGCAGGAACATGGACCCGCGGAAGGGGCCAGCGAAGTTGACGTGTATTCGGGACCATGGCCCGCGGGCCGTGTCCCATTTCCTATGGGGTAGCCAGGACTCCTCAGGCCGAGAGCTCTGGCAGCTCTCACACGTGCCCACAAAGTGTTCTATATCTGCGTCTATTTGGGGCCACCAGAAGTTACTACTGGCCAGTGCCTTGGAGTGCACTATTCCCGGGTGGCTGGTATGCAGTAGCCTCAGCACCTTTGCCCGCAACTTTTCTGAGATCACAACCCTCTGGCCCCAGAGCAAGCAGCCCCTTTCAAGGGAAAGCTCCACTCTACGCCTGAAAAATGACTTGAAATGCTCCTCGGGGGGAGTTGTGGGCCACCCTTTCCTTACCCAGGAACTAACTTGGGCCAGAATCTTATCGGCCGCCGTGGCTTTGGCGAGGTCTGCCGGAACTATGGGGGGGCGAGTCGAGAGACTCGATCAGCAGGACTTGATGGTCCTGCTCTACCTCGCATGCGGGATCTCCTAAACTAGGGAGAGGAGACCAGGACAGCGCATCCGCATGGGAGATCTCCTTCCCTGGGCGATAGACCAGCTCATACTGGTAGGCGTTAAGGAAAATCGCCCAACGTAGCATTCTGGGGGACAGAATTTGTGGGGTGGGCTTGCCTGTAGTAAAGATCCCCAGAAGGGGCTTGTGATCAGTCACAACCGTAAACTCGCGGCCGTATAGGAAATCGTGGAACTTCTTTGTTCCCGCGATTATGGCCAGGGCCTCCCTATCTGTTTGCACGTAGTTGCGCTCCGCCTTTGAAAGGGACCTGGAATAGTACACAACCGGGGCTTCCCGCCCCCTCTCCAACACGTGGCACAGCACCCCCCCACCCCCACTGGGGATGCATCGCAGACTAAAACTACTGGTCTCCTCGGGTCAAAATGGGTCAGGACAGCATCCGAGGATAAAAGCGCTTTGAGCTCCTTGAAAGCTTTCTCTTGCCTATCTCCCCACCGCCAAACCGCCTCTTTCTTTAGTAGCGTGTGCAGTGGCTCTGCAACGGATGCCTTCCTTGGCAAGAAGGAATGGTAAAAATTTAGGAGCCCTAGGAATGACTGCAGCTCCGGTTTCGCAGTGGGGCGAGGGTCGTTTTGCACAGCCGCAACCTTGGACTCGGAAGGCTTGATGCCCTCCGGAGTTATCTTGAACCCGAGAAACTCAACCTCCCTCGCAAAAAATACACATTTGTCCCTTCTCAGTCTAAGTCCCGCTTTCTCGAATACTGAAAGGACCCTGTCTAGCCTCCTCGCTAGTTCTGATTTGCTCCCCGCTGTTATCAAGACATTGTCAAAATATGGGAGCATGCCTGGAAGCCCCTTTAAAAGGCATTCCACAAGGGACTGGAAGATCCCAGGGGCTGAATTTACGCCGAACTGTAGGCACGTTACCTTAAATGCTCCCTTGTGTGTAACGATGGTTTGCGCAGCGGCAGCAGCTGGGGTTACTGTGAGCTGCTGATACGCCTGTGCCAGGTCTAGCTTGGCGAAACACCTCCCCCCATGCAACGTGGCCAGGAAGTGGCTAACCACTGGCACCGGATATGCATTTGGCCGAATGGCCTTGTTAATTGTACATTTGTAGTCAGCGCAAATCCTGACCTCCCCGTTTGATTTTAAGGCTGTAACAATTGGAGTCTCCCACTCCGCTGAATCAACTGGAACCAAAATCCCCTGCCCCACCAATTTGTCCAGTTCCGCCTCAATCTTGTCCTTGAGGGCGAAAGGCACTCTTCTTGGCTTGAGACGTATGGGCCGGATTTCTGGGTCCAACTCAAAAGAAACTGGGGGCCCCTTGTAAGTCCTGAGCCCCTTCTTGAAAACGTCCAGGTGCGCATCGCACACGTCCCGCATTGGGTCAGTCTCTATGGCGTTAATGCCAGACAGTTCAATTCCCAGGGGAGCAAACCACTGGGTTCCCAAAAGGCAACATCTTCCCCCCTTGAGAATCACTAAGGGCAATTTTTGAACTTCACCATGAAGTTCCCCACCCCCAACACTGGGATCCCATAGCCCTGCACATCCCATAAAAGTGTGACTTCATGGCCCGCAGCTTGGGCCGCACATTTGGGGGAATGTGCATGAACTCCTTCTGGGACAGGATGGAGTAGGACGACCCCGAGTCTATTTCCATCCTCACTGGAACCCCTTGTAACAGTACCTCTACAAAGAAGCGCCGGTACTCCAGGCCCACTCGATTCACGCCTTCCACGCCATCGTTGGCTGAGACCTTTCCAATGCCGGCCGCCTTTCGTTGATGTGCTTGAGGGTGTCTTGATGCGCCTTTGTCCTCGGTTCGCCCGCGCCTGCAGACTCTGGCAATGTGGCCCTTCCGGCCGCAGTTGTGGCACTCGGCCTTCCGGAATGGGCATCTCGTCCGGTCGTGAGATGCCCCACAGCCATCACAATGGTGGCCTCTTCGCTCGCCTGTCTGGCGCCTCTCCCCGCGTTTCTTTACCTTCTGTATGTTGTCGTCCTCACTGGAGCAGGAGTCTGCCATCGTGGATGACTCCTCGGAGGTTGCTGGGGTGCCTGCGGGCGACTGGGGTGCCCGCCAGGCTGTTTTCGCCGACGTCCGCTAGGCCACTTGCATGGGTGACTTGGCCCTCTCAGGTGTGGCCCCTCGGGTCTTGAACACTCTGACCCCGCTCCTGGCTGCCTCGGCTGCTTGGGCCTCCCACAATACCTCATTGAACGTGAGGCGATGGTCGCGGGTCATCAACTTCCTCTGGACCTCCTCGTCCCTCAGGCCACACAGCATGTGGCCTCGGAGGGCCATGTCCAGGTCCTCCCATTGGCAATTGACCGCCGCGAGCCTGAGGGCCGCCGTGTAGGTGGACACGGACTCCCCTGGGCGCTGGTCCCGCCTGTGGAACGCGACCCAGGCCGGGAAGATTGAAACGGGAGGCTGGAAGTGCTCCCTCAGTAGCGCCAGGATGCGGTCGATGGGCACCACGTCTACCTTCCGGGGAGCCACCAGGTTCATCAGGATACGCAGCGTGGCTGGCTCCACCTGGGCTAGGAAGTGCGAGCGCATCTTCCCGTCATCGTCGATGCCTGCAGCATCCATCGTGTGCCGAAACTGGCACTCGTACAGCTCCCATTGTTCTGGATCGCTGATATCAAACTGGTGAGGTTTGACCTTGGGACTCGCCATGTATCCCACCTTCGTCGCCAATTTGGTGACTTGCATGGAAGACAAAGAAGGAGCCGCAGTGGGGGCTAAAACACAGGTTTATTTCATGATGGTCAGGATGAACATGTGGTAATGGCGGAGGTACAGCTCATTTTATACAGCAGTAATACATTTGAATAATGTTGCATGGTAGCTCATTGGCTGCTACCGGCGTGACGTCATTCTGAGTCACGCCCATCTTCTCCAGGTGATCCTAGCGTGGGAAAGGTTCCCGTGGCTGCCGGTGATTGGGGAATGTGAACCATGTGAGCTGAACGCTCGCAGCTGCCCTCTATGGGCAGCTTACTCACGTTCCTTAAACAGCCCAGGAAAAGCCTTTGATGGAGGGGGAAATGCAGCCAGCCCCCTCCAAAGCCTCTTTACTACCGGTACACTCATACTGGTGCAAACCTGCTGATGCCCACCACTGAGTTAAACAATTTTAATAGCTTTAAACGAAGTATATATTATTTAAGTTGAAAATAATTTTAAAATATTTTCTTTAAAAGGAATAGAAAATAAACTATAGTCCATTAAAATCTTTCTCTCGATAGACAGCTGCCTCAGTGCTTTTTATAGATTTGGTCTTTCATCCAGCATGAAATTCTTTTCAGAAATATAATATATTTCAGGACATTCAAGGGAGAAATATTTCTGATTTTTTTCCTTGAAGCTCCTGAGACTCCCATGTAATGACTTTTATTGCCAAGAAGTCATTGGGGTACACAGGACATGAGAGGGAGGCCTTTAATTATCAAAAATGATGACCTTGCCAGTAACAACAATTTGTGATAATTTAAGAGCACCATCTCCATCATCCATCCCCATCATTTGACTTGAGAGGTGATGAGTGTTCCAACACTGGAAGCATTCAGGAGAAAATTTGACAGCCATTGGTTATATCTGCTTTGATTCAGATTCTTTCCTTCTTTCTACCCAGTTATTCTATGATTCAATGATTCTATTTTACAACAACTTCCCGATAGTGAAATTGATTACCCAAGTATCTTCAAAGGAGAAACTGGAAATATTTAATTTCAAAACACACACACACACACACACACACACACACACACCAAAACCATCACAGCTGTTGATGTCATGTGATATAACGGGACCAAGATTTCATACAAAAAGCTTTTGATTATACAAACAAAACTTTTATGCTACATAGAAGTATAAAATGCTTGAGAAACTCAGCATCAGAACTTGTGTCCTTGATGAATGAAGACACAGGTCAGATGTCAGTTGCCAACTCAAATGACCTTGTAAAATGCACATAAAAATATTTTTTTAGGATTAAAATATATTTTGAAATATCCATTTGGAAAGACAATATGTTTGGAAATGCCTACTTTCTGAAAATAATGTGATCAAAATATGATTTAATGATGAATTTTCAAACACAGTTTAGAATGCAAGCGCGGCGCCAAAATGGCAGCCGCGCTCTTTGCGCCCCCCCCCACCGGACGAAGACATCCGGGTAGTCAGGGGGCGTGGCCAGCACCCTTATGAAAGGGGCGGCCACGAGGCAGCCGAGCTGCCATTTTGCGAAGCGACGGAGAGGAGAAGTTTTTCCCCAATTGCTCCGTCGCTCTCTCTCCTTCCTAGAGGCAAGACCTTTAGTAGCGTCGGAGCAGAGGGATTCGCTCCGTTGCTTCCTCCTTGCAAGATTTGCTTTAGAAGTGATGGGGCAGAGGAATTTGCTCCGTCGCATCCTCCTTTGTTAGCCTCTGTTGAGGCTCCCTTTCTGCAAGCTGCTGGATAGCTCAGTGGTTTAAGTCTTTGTCTTTGGAGACAAAGGTTGGGAGTTCGATTCCCCACTTTTCCTTTGCATCTTTGCGAGGGGATTAATTAGGTCAGCAGTCTGATACCTAGGCTGCAGCCAGAAAGGTAGGTCTTTGGCCTCTCATTTATGTCTTCTTGAAAGAAGGCTTAGGCGGGCAGTGGTCGGGTCGGAGGACCGCGACTGCACCCCCTCGATAGGACCTCCAACCGGAGGCTCCCACCGGGATTGGTGGGGCAGGGCAGCTCAGGCTGTGGCCCGCGGCCCTCCGCCCTCAGACCGGCCCTACAGGGGCTTCGGCCCTTGGCCCTCCATCCCTGGCCACGGGTGTGGGGCAGGGGGGTGGGCCTGGCGCGGTTGCACAGCAGGGCTTCCCCGGCCCTTCATGGGCCGGAGTTTGGGCATGGCCGTTTTAGGGCCTGGCTCTCAAGTAGGGACCCTGGACTATTGCCAGGTGGGCCGTCCGGCCCACCTGGCCCCGCTTATGCAGGGGGTTGGCATGCATTACTGGCCCACGTGGTGGTGCTAGAGGCACCCCTAGGGATTGGCCATTCAGAGGATTCGGCACATGCCTGCCGGCTACGGGCCGGAACAATTGGGAGGGGGGCCTGGCGCTGGCTCACAGCGCGTTTTGCCGGTTAGGGGCCGGGTTTCGGACAGGGCCCTATTCTGGCCCAGGTTCTCAAACTGGGGGCCTCTGGCGCTATACCGGGCAGGCCGTCCGGCCCACCTGGCCCACCTACTAGGGGTTTTTTCGTGGCAGGCCCCTTTCCGAATGTCGGAGCCCCTTTGCGTCTGCCGGCTACTTTGATTGCGGCCACTGCTTCTCATGACACGACGGCCTGTGTCCGCCGCTGTCTCGCGGCTCCCCGTTTGTCTGGATCTGCGGCGGGAGCGTATTGAGGTCGCCCCAGAGCTCGAATTCGGTCATGAGCTCCGACGCCCACCGTGGGCCGGAACCCCCGGTGGGGGCGGCTCACGGGGGTGCAACTTGTGAGTATTACGTTCAAGTTGAATGCACACACATCACGGTCCATTTCCGGTGGGGGCAGTGCTCTTGGCCTTGCCAATTTGAGGCTGGGTGGCATCACTCGCCATCCTATACCAGTGCCCCTTGGTTGCATTCTGGCACGACGTTTGGGGGTGGGGGTTTACGCTCCCGGGGCGGCATGTGGCATCACAGGGGCTGTCCAGGTCCCACTGTGCATGCCCGCTGTACATCATGCTCCAGCATGGGCACTGCCGTCAACTGGTTATTCATGCCCCCCCCCAGTGATCATCTGCTCCAGATCGTGAGGGAAAAGATTTGGTGGGGGGGGGGGAGTACGTGGATATATATTATCCCTATGAACTGAGACCCGAATGGGGATAGGGGGTGCGGGCAGGACGATAGAGACAGCGTGTGGTCCCCCGTAGTAAGCCACCATGCACTGAGGCGTCCGCCCTCGGAACAGTGTTGGGCATCGTGGGGGCTGTCTGGATCCTGCTGCGTAGGCCCCGTTACACAGGACGTCCCGTCGAGGGCCTGGCTGATGATCGGCTACTACTGGCCCCGGTTGATTACTGGCCGCAGGCCATCAGGGGCAAGGGCCGTAGGGGGACATGTGGATGTTCTCCCTATTGAACCGCGAGCCCACTGGCAGGAGAGAGACGGATGGGACGGCTGAGGCAAAGAGATGTCCCACTGTCGTTAGCCACCGAGCACCTTGGGGCCCACTATCCTGGTTGATCGGATGGGCCCATTACAGTTGGCTCATCATGGGGGATGTGGACGAGGGTTGCTATAGATTTCCCGAGAGAGGAGGGATGAGTTCTGTCACCAAGGGTGCTCGTGTACATCAGTACCACGGAACGGTGCCTGGTGATGGGCACCATGGTGGTCATGCTGAGCAGCGGGCTGTTCAGACACTGGCCCCAAGCAAACTGGTTGGGCGGGGGGTTGCGGCCCGCCTACTGTGTTCGGCCTGCTCAGCTGACAATGTGTGTACTAAGCATCACGGTCGTGACCGACTTGTGCGCAGGGGCAATCAGAGCTCCCTCTGAACCACATATTCTTGTTGTTAGCCCCCCCCCCGCCCCTATTATAGTCAGCCTGGGGGGATGTCACTCTGTCTCCCAAGAAGCGAGGGGGCGGGAAACCTGCTGGGGGGTTTTCAATGGGGTTTTTTGTATCCATTCGGGGTACTGGGGGCCCCAGGGTGTTACTGACCTGATTCCCTTCCAGGGTTACGGGGAGGGGTCTCCACTGTCCACAACTAGGAAGCTGGGGGCTACGAGAGTGGCGGGGGCACGTCTTGGAACCACCTTTCCTTAGTCCCCATGAAGCTCATACTGAGCTGGTCAAAGGGTGCATGTCATTATCCTCCATTCAGCTTACCCTGGGGGTGCTCCGTGCTGGGATGCCCTTCCTGATGGCCTTGTTCAGTCAGGTACTCGTGGTGGCCTCTGCTGCTATGGGTGGGCGTGCCCACGCAATTCTGGTGCTGTTTTGGCACAGTGTGATATTCACTCAGCCTTCAGCTTTTGCCAGTGCATCCCACGATTTAGCCTTATTGGGTTTTAGGTGCGAGCGGAAATTTGATTAGATAAGCCTTACCCCCCTTCTGCCAGCGTTCATTCAGGTTCAGTACCCGTCCGATATGGGACTTTCGTTCAGTGGGCATCTGCTCACGGGTTGGGGTCTCGGTCTCCAGCCCACCGCCTCGACTACTTGGGGTACGGGGTAAAACGGGGCTTGGACACGTGTGCGCGTCTCCTCATCATAATTCAGACACTCAGGTGGGACCTGGGTGTCCCCTTGGCGCCTGAATAGACCGAGGCCCCATCTTCTAACCTCACATTTCTGCCTTTGGCATTGATTGCCAAACATATAGTATGCCCTTCGGGATTGTAGTTCATTTATTGCCTTCTTATTCGGGGGTCACTTGGTGGGATCGGACCTAGCGGGCTGCCTTAAGATATCTGGCGCGGTCGGATGCCGCCGGCCTCTCACTTATGGGGTTTACTCTAATGGTGGGTGCCCGGATTGCCCCCGTGATCACAGTGATAGTGTTTTTCCCCTGTTTTGGGGAGCACTGCGCCTATGGTGCAAGGAGTGGGCCTACTCAGTGGTCCAGTTGCTGCGTGGCAATGCGGCAGTGGTGCGCATTGTCAACGCCCTGAAATGCTAATCCTGGGGCCCTGACTGTAGTTTGTCTATTCGTTTGCGAAGCCTACGCCGAAATGTGCTGTTCCAGGCCAGACATGTCCTGTGTGTGAATATTGACCTTACTGTGGCTTTTCCCCACCAGCGGATCACCCGTTCCCGTGCTTTTATCCAGGAGTGGTGGAATTCCACTTGCCACTTTGGCCAATAGCTGGAAGTTAGGCAAGCTGAAGGGGACCGGACATGTCATTGGCACATCGCACGCGTAAGGCGTATCACTATGAGTTCATGTGTCATGTCAGGGACGGGTGGACGCGAGAACGTGCCCGCTGCCCCTGCATGCGTCACTTTTCTGCCCAGCATTTCGACCCACCTCGCACAAGGTGGCATACTCATGTACAGATAGGTAGGAGGTGGCTCTTAGCCACGCGGCTACTGTGGTAGCCTTGGGGAGCGCTCCACATCATTGAGAGGGTCCCAGAGTTGGTACCACATGTGAAAGGCGGAGGTGTCTCGTAGGGCACTGGAACTCGACGATGTCTCTGGCACATGAGTGGGCTCGAGTGGGGATGCGGTCCTCACGGGTTTTTCAGCACGGTAGGCAGTGGTGTATACTGCTACAAGACATTTGAGACATCTGTCCGGTTGGTGCCCTACAGGAGTTTCTTGCACTGCGTGGCACGCACCATGGCCCGTTTTTCTGTCACCAAGATGGGTCTCCCCTTACTAAATTTCAATTTTGGAAGGTGACCGGTAAAGCACTAGCCAGTGTTGGCCTCACTGGGGCTCGTTACGGCACCCATTCCTTCAGGATAGGGGCGGCTTCTACTGCAGCTGCTCTTGGGTACTCTGTGGCGGGAATACGCCGCATGGGAAGGTGGGGATCACAATGTTTTCAGTTTTATGTTCGCCCTCTTCAACCGTGAGTACCAGTTTAGTCATTGCACTGTTTATTCCCCCCTTTTTTCCTTGACAGACCCTGGGTGTCGTATTACACCGGTGACAGTATGGCTGGTGGGCCACAGCTGCGTGCATAGGGCAGCGTCGTACGCTGCGGCGACAGAGTGGGGACCCCGACTGGGACTGGGTGCATCTGCAAGTCTCAGATGGTATGGTAAGCGGCATGTTATGGCGGGAACTGTTGCCATTCCTTTTATCCAGCAGGAATGCTGACCCGCCTGATGTTCTGATCGTACACCTTGGGGGCAATGATTTGGGGCAGGTCACTGGCTTATCACTGAAGCATGCGATTTGCGGTGACCTGGCTTACTTACATTATGTGTGGCCTGCCACAACCCTCATCTGGTCGGACATGGTACCGCAGCACGCTTACAGGGGAGGGTTTACCCTCCAGGCCCTCGATCGGGCTTGCCGCTTGGTGAACAGGGCTTTTGCCCGGTTCTTTCCGGACACGGTTGGGGGCGCATCATGCGACACCCCACCATCAGTCTCCAAAATTATGACCTTTACACAGGGGATGGGGCCCATCTGTCGCAGGGAGGTATGGACCTCTTGTTGTGAGATTGACGAGCAGGCCTGTTGACCGAGCTGACGGTCTGGGGGGGGGGTGAGCCTTTTGTTGAAGCCTCCCCGTGTGGCGGGTAGCACTGGTAAGGTAAACATGTATGACCCACAGGTATCTGGCAGGTTCGCAATTGACTGGACAACACTAGACAGGCACAAGTTGATTAACGTTGTCCGGTCAACGACGAACCAGGCGATGGGGTGATGGCAAGAGCTAGGCAGCATGCATCACCCCATTATTTTACGGATACCCGTCAGAGGGTGGGGTCAGTAGTTAGATATTGACTACGGTCAACAATTTGTTTGTTGTCAACAAACAAATTGATACAAATGGATACATTGTAACCAATTGCCGTTTGCAATTTTGGGTGGTACCTTACCAGTGTTACTTCGGCCTGCTTGCCTTAAGAATTATAATTGGTTGAATACCAATAGAAATTTATAATTCGGACTAGGGCATGAATCAATAAATGTGGCCCAATGCCGTTATCCACTTTCATCAGTGTCTGAGTCCTTTATTGGGGGGTGCGCCTGCAATGCAAGCGCGGCGCAAAAATGGCAGCCGCGCTCTTTGCGGGTCCCCCCCCCACCGGACGAAGACATCCGGGTAGTTAGGGGGCGTGGCCAGCACCCTTATAAAAGGGGCGGCCACGAGGCAGCCGAGCTGCCATTTTGCGAAGCGACGGAGAGGATAAGTTTTTCCCCTCCACCCCCTCCCTAGTTAACAGTGTGATATTTTGGTCGCTTCGGGGCCGGGTGGGAATTTTTGGCTGGGACCTACAATTGGCTCTCAGGTCCTGGCTTTTTTGCCCATCCCACACTGTTGCTATGGTTTGATATAGGGGTTTCTTTCTGCTGCTGCTGACTTTGGTCACATGGGCGGATAGCACTGGTAAGGTAAACATTTATGACCCACAGGTATCCGGCAGGTTCGCAATTGACTGGACAACACTAGACAGGCACAAGTTGATTAACGTTGTCCGGTCAACGACGAACCAGGCGATGGGGTGATGGCAAGAGCTAGGCAGCATGCATCACCCCGTTATTTTACGGATACCCGTTAGAGGGTGGGGTCAGTAGTTAGATATTGACTACGGTCAACAATTTGTTTGTTTTTCAACAAACAAATTGATACAAATGGATACATTGTAACCAATTGCCGTTTGCAATTTTGGGTGGTACCTTACCAGTGTTACTTCGGCCTGCTTGCCTTAAGAATTATAATTGGTTGAATACCAATAGAAATTTATAATTCGGACTAGGGCATGAATCAATAAATGTGGCCCAATGCCGTTATCCACTTTCATCAGTGTCTGAGTCCTTTATTGGGGGGTGCGCCTGCAAAAGTCCTTGTTGATGCAGAAATGGAATACAGTGGACTTATAAAAGAATACCTTCAGAACTGAAACGGGAGTAGCTGATCACAAAAACACAAACTAGGAAGGAAAAATATGACATACCGTGATACTTGTAGATACAGTCTATTCATCCCTTAAAGGTTTCCCTTGCTCGAAAGCCAGTTGTATCTGACTCTATGGTTCAGTGCTCATCTCTGTTTCAAAGCTGAAGAGCCAGCGCTGTCTGCTTCTGCAGACGTTTCTGTGGTCATGTGGCAGGCATGACTAAACACCAGAGCACACGGAATGCTGTTACCTTCCCATCGAAGTGATCCCTATTTATCTACTTGCAATGTCTTGCTTTCGAACAGCTAGGTTGGCAGGAGCTGGGACAAAGATGGGAGCTCATTCCGTCCTGCAGTACTCAGGAATTGAACTGCTGACCTTCCGCCTCGCAGTCAGCATCTTAGAGAACATTTACCTTGTGATATCGCTAAATGCTTTAAGCAAAATCTATTTTGCCATTACTCTCATCACGATGAGGGGGGAATTGGTTGGATTTTGCTCACTTCTCAATCTTGCTGTTAACAGATAATTTGAGGAACTCTGGGTGATGTCTTTTGTTGGATTCTATAAGAAGAGTATCCTCATTGGTTGTAGGCCACAATTAGTTATTTTAGGGTTGCAAGTCAATGTGAACAGCAACAAAAAATTCATGTGACTGGAACATCTGGATGGGTGACAAGACCCATTGTCATTGTTCCAAAGTACACTTTTGGAACCTTTGTTATCCTCCCTGTGAGGAAGAATAGTATGAAACCTCTTACTAGGACTGGCTTCAAACCATTCTTGTTTTACTTTAGTCATATCCATCTATAGCAAGCAATTGCTTTCCAAAGGGACTTAGACATTCTGAGCAGAGGTATTTTACTATACTGTTCGGCAATTTGGCCAAGATTGTCAAACCTTTTTCAGTCTTCTTCTTCTTCTTTTGTGTCCTGATCAAACCCTGGACTGCCAAAATGAAGCCACTTTCTTCGCTTTGTCATTGCCCAAACGGTGCATATCTCTGTCAGCAATAGGCAGACAAGCAAATGGGCCCGACTCCATGTCTCTCTACATTCACACCATGTGTTGTTGTCCGCCAGCAGTCCCCACTTGAGCATGTTGGCCTTGCATTTAGGGACTTCAACCCTCAGCCTATTCAGGGTCCTCCAGGTGACATAGGAGATATTGAGATCTTCAGCTATATCCACCTTTAATGTTGCTCCTTGCCCAGTGAGTTTCTTCTTCCATCTTCTAATTTGGTTTTGCTGTTGTGTGCCCTCAAAAATGCTTGTTCTTGACATAAAACTCTTTCTGGATCTGAGCCAGTGGACTTGGGGCTCATATCCATTCAGAGGGTGTCAGGGATATTCTCTTGCTTAGTTCTTTCGGCATCTGCTGCTACTTCTCTCCTGATCTTAGGTGGAGCAATACCAACAGGAGAGTATTTTTTTTCATTTTTTTTAAAAAAAACACTCTTATCAGAATGGGGGAAAGATATAACCCAGGGGAAGAGTGTGGTAACTTCTACTGCATACCCTCTTCTCTTTCAAATGCCAGAATTAGCTAAAAAATATAAACAGGTGAGATTGTCCCTTCTTGTCCTTTATATACCTGTACTAATTTTATTGTCATACTTCCCTTGGGAGTCAGACTATCATTCCTGACAAAATGTGCTACTTTGTTCACCTGCCAGCCTCTCCAGATGAAAATCAGTGGGAGCATCTGAAGCAGCAAATTTGTTGGGCTTATGGACATCATTTATTATAATGTACAATCTTTACCTGAAAAGTTCAGATTGTCAAAGCTCTGCAGGGCTCTTCAGCAGCTGTTAAAAGGAAAATCTGCATTGTCTGTAGCAAGCTGTTTCTCTCTTATTAATCTTGCTCCACAGCATGATGGGAAAGAGAGATGTCTGCTGACTAGATGGAAATATATTTTGAATCTACATTTTTTTAAAAAGTGTCCTAATTGTGGGTAGTGGTATTACTACCACCACCACCACCACTGACAAGATGAACAGCAGCAGCAGCAGCAATACTACTATGCATAATGGTAGTATTATTTTAGTATAGTGTACAGAGAATTCTCAGAATACTGGGATTATCCTTGAAACTTTGTGAACTAAACACTTGTCCCATCAAAGAAGGCAGATTGCTGGTAGAAGTGTGACCTGCCTTGTGGTCTCTTCTGTGTCTTGGTGGCACAGTATTCATGATCTTCCTCAACTGAAAAATACATTTAGTGTAACAGCCTGAGACACTCACCTGTTTCTGCTGAATAGTGGGTGCTCTTTCTGAATCATGTCTATAACTTCTAACCACTCCTAGAACAGAAGTAATGCAGTGGTCTCATTTCCAGATGGGAAGTTGCCCAAAAGATTAATTTGAACATCCCACTAGTTAGGAAAATGTTTACAAATATTCAATTTCCCTTCCCAAAAATACAGCTTATGGTTGTGATGCATAATGCCCCATTCAGCTTTGTCCCAAACTACAAGTTATGCTGGCTTTTGAGATCCCTCAGGAAACAATCTTCTTTCAATCCTGCCAATCTCAGAGACACACTTGATCGTTCAGGAGGACTTCCTGGGTGGAAGCTCCAAGGCTGTGGGTCTCCCTTTGTCATTTTGTGCTTCGACACATTTATAGAGTGATAAATTAATTACTTGGGGTGTAGTGAAAGTGTTGATTGGATAGCTTGGTGGTTTAATTATCTGGCTGTGGAGCCAGAGTTTGGGAGTTCAATTCCCCACTGTGCCATCCCCAAGAAGGGTCAGCCTGACATCTCCAGAGGGCAACAATATAAACATTGTAGCTTCAAGATGGTTTAGCTAGGTAAACATTCAGACTATTTTTTCTCTGTGTAATTAAGGTTTAAGATTATTTAAAGTTATAATGCTTTTTACTTGTAAGATCTTCAATATTTTCAGAAAAGCTTGTTACTTTTTAAAGCTTAGATATTTTAGAGATTTATTTCCTCCTTTACCAATTTGCTTTTCTAAGCTACACATTTCTGTATTTTTAGAATGTAAGCTAAACATCCTTTTTAGTATTTTATTAAACTTTTATGCACTTAGTTTATAGTCTTGATGTTGAGGGCCAGTATCCTTTCACAAGCTGTGTGAATGTATTTATGTTTTAAGATTTCCTTTCCCCCTTCATGCTTCTGTACTGTGGATTAAATTCTGACTTAAACATTTGCCTGCAAATTGAGTTTAGTTTTCATTTATTTTTAAGTATTTGTGCCTGTAGCTATTAATAGATAGACTTTGGGATGTTTCACAGCTTTGAAGTAATTTGATGCTTATGGAATATAGAAGCGAGGTTGATAAATACAGCTGGTAGAATTAGACAAGTTGATGTTTTCTGGAATTATTGCAACAATGAATACATTTTTACCTTAGCACCCAGATGTATTTTGGTATGATTGCAAATGGTTGTGGGATAAATATTAGTTGTGACAAACACAGTCTTCTGACACACACCCCCCTCCCTCCTCCAAGGTCTATCAAATTCTGCAGGGCTCTTCAGGCAATTTCCAGTCATCAGGCTCTCTGACCTGACACTTTTCCGTGTGTGTGTGTGTGTGTGTGTGTGTGTGTGTGTGTGTGTGTGTGTGTGTGTGTGTGTGTGTGTGTGTGTGTGTGTGTGTGTGTGTGTGTGTGTGTGTGTGTGTGTGTGTGTGTGTGTGTGTGTGTGTGTGTGTGTTCAGCTTTGAGGGCTGGACGGCCATTTTGCCCTGACTACATGATGGGGTGGCCATTTTGTCCCACTAGATTCAAATGGGTGGGTATTTTGTTTCTTGAATGCCCTTGGAGGGGGGGTGTCACATGAAATGGTGCCATAGGCTGGATCTGGCCTGCAGGCCTTAGGTTGGGAACCCCTGTTTTAGTGACTGTTTAAGGGCAATCACACAAACAATGAAAGCCAATCTGCTGACTGTCCATTGCATGCCTGGTCATTTTCTGGTTCTACAGTTGACTATGTACTGGGTTGAAGAAGCAGGTGGACAACCAATAACTGACAGAACATGAAAATCATTTGCATTATTGCCCATATGCCCACTGCTTGGTGCAGTATGATATTAGCAACTGTACTTTAGTATTGCAATTTGTTTTGTTGTGTTTTAATTTGTATGTGTGTGTGTTTTCTTCCATATCTTTTAATTTTGTTCCAAGCAAGATATAAGCTGGATCAGGAGTTCTCAGCCTTTTTAAAGCCAGGGGCCGGGTCATGCTCCGCCAGCCAGCTTCAGGGGCCTGACAGCCATTTTGCCCTTTCATCACCACACGGCACTTCTTGGTGTGGTGGAGGCAGTGGGGGGGGGGCACATGAAATTGCACTGCGGGCCAGGCCACAGGTTGAGAATCCCTGAGTTAGATGAAAGAAAGATAGACAAACAGACTTTGGATGCTTTAGAAATCTAGTGGTTTTGCATATTGTAAATAAATCGGTGGTGGTGATGTGTGAAACATTAATTCTGCATGCAGCTTCATAGAGTCTTGATCATATTCACACTTCTCAAACACAAACCAGAACACAGTTTCCCCTCAAAATCTATGAATTTTGGTGTGCAATGTGATTTGCAAAAAAAACTGCCCCCAAATGGGTACCTTTCAAAAAGAAAAATATGTATTAAAATAAATAATGGTGTGTACCAGAATGCTTTATTAATTGGACATTTCCTTTTAACATGCATACATTTTAAATGTAAACAGGAAAAAAATTCACATTTTTAAGAACTGCAGATAAAACTATCTATAAAAATCTGCATGAATTCATGTGCAGACTGAAAATATTTGGAGATGTACAACTCACCTGCTGTTTAAAACAGATTATTTTTTGTATTGTGAGCAGACACATAAAGCCAAACTTTGAAGGACATTTTGCTATACATTATGTTTCTATTTTCTGCATAACTCAAGACAACTTTAATTTTGTTTTCACCCTAAGAATCCTAGTAGCTTACAGTGAATCCATGCTGTACCTGTAATTATGTTATTATTAAAAAATAACCACCAACAGCTAGCTGAAAGCCGCATGTCACTTTAGCTCCTCATATCTTTAGATCAGAGAGAGGTAGGAGAGGAAAAACTTCATCAATTTGTTGTTTTATTTCCCTTTTTAAAAATAAACAATTGCACATCTATCTACTTAATAATGAAATTTCTCTTCAATTGTGAATATCCGACTCAAAATATAATATAATCTAGTACTCAAAATATAGAATGTGGGAGTAGGACAGATATGTGGGGTAGATATGTGGCAATGTGCTCAAGTGGATGCTGCTGGCAGACAACAACAACATGCTGTGTGAATGTGGAGAGATATAGAATCTGGCTCGTTTGCTGGTTTACCAATTATTACTGGAAACACATACCGATGAGGATTTATGTTTGGCCAACGACAAAGCCAAGAAGGTGAAAAACCACTGATTGGCTGATGGAGAACACTCTACAAGTCTCAGAAGCAGTATAAAGGTAAAGGTCACCCTTGCTCAAAAGCCAGTCATATCCAACTCTAGGGTTTGGTGCTCATCTGTTTCATAGCCAAAGAGCCAGTGCTATCTGCTTCTGCAGCGTTTCCATGGTGATGTGGCAGGCATGACTAGACAATGGAGCACATAGAACACTATTTATATTTATCTTCCCACCAAAGTGGTCCCTATTTATCTACTTGCAATTTTTTGGTTTTGGACTGCTAGGTTGGCATGAGCAGAAGCATTATAGAACATGGGAAAACTCCTGGCATGATATACTTATTGTAAGTAATGCTCCACAGTACTCAGCATGGTATAACAGACTCAGGAATCTGAGTTTAAATCCCTGCTGGCAACAAAAACCTGGAGGAGGTAGTATGGGTAAAAATCACTCCTTAAACATCTCATCTATCTAGAAAGCCCTATTAAATATCCATTAAATAGTTCGTCATCCTTCGTTGCTCAAGTATACATTTTCTTTCCTGGAAATCATTTTCGTGGTTGATGGTTGTAATGACAAACAGGAAAAATGCCATTGGCATGAATTTGTCTAAAGTGGATCTCAGCTTGCCATGAAGTGACCTACACACTGTGATCATGGAGTCATTTCCTGCAACACACATTAAATGAGATATGCAGGATTTAACACTGGGACTGCTGCAGCTAATCAGTTCTAACTTGACAATACATAATACAATCCTGAACAGGATGGGAGTTTTATTAGGAGTTGTAGAAACTGTTATAACTGCTGGACACATTATTCTGCCTTTACAGCTATCAAAACATAAAAACATTTAAATAGCTCTAGACTGAAATGTTTCTTGGTTCACTGGGTTTACCTGTCATGTCTCTGTCATATTTAAGGACCCACCCATGTGCAACAAAAGAGCTCATCCTGCGTGATCAGAAGGACTGGCTCAGACATCATGGATGACCTATTCCGTAGTTTCAGGTTTTGGCTCTGATATTTCAGGAAACAGCATATTTCTGACCTGGCAGCCTTAGGTTCCTGTTAATTAGATGAAGGCCTACTTATCCGTTGTTGTGAACAGCAACCAGATAACAGGTTGAAGAATGCGTGAAATAGTGGGTGACCCCAATATTCTATCTCATCAATCATGCTAAGGTCCATATAACTTTAGCAGCCATCTTATAACTCCCAAAAATTGAATTGGGTTGCCATATTTCCATATGACTATGTGTTTGCTAAAAGAGTTGTACCCACATTCAGTTTCATGATTTTCTCTTGTCAACAGTCACCCACTCCCAAAAATTGTTGCTTGAGGTCATTATCCACGAGACCTCATAACAGGACCTTATACGGTATTCAAATCTCCAGACAGTTGCATCCACACTCTTCTGTTTTGGTACATCATCCAGTAGCACAATAGCAATACAGAAAAAGTGCATGAGAATAGAATCAACCATTAGTTTTTCTGAACTTTTGTCCACTACCCTACACCTTAACAGCAAGAGAAGAAAAACACCACATAGCTCTTCTCTTCTCTCCTCTTCTCTCCTCTTCTCTTTCTCAGGCACCTTGAATTACCCTTATACCCTACACAAACAGTCCTAAAGTAATTTTCATTATATCAACTGCTTTCCATTAAAAAAATGGAAAGCAGGACCTCTGTTTAATGCACAATGGGCAAAGCCATTCTGAAAACCCAAAGACCCATGTAGGAACAAAAACAGCAGAGAAAAGGTTTTGGACATTCCAGTGCCCAGACAGTTCTACAGGTAACATTGGAGGAACTCCTTGGTTGATTATTGATTATTATTATTTTTTAAATAAATTTTTATTAACTTTTTCAAAAATATACAGACATACATAAAAAAGAAGAAAAAACATATATTTCATAAAAAATAATCTCATACATAATAATTGAACTTTCCCTTGAATTCCACCCAGTGTTTATTTACATTGCCCTGGAAAGCTCGGTCCTAATATTTACCTCCAGAAACTACTTTGAGTTGGTACAGGTCTACTACTTTCAGCACCCGTGAGGGAATAATATACAAAAGGCTTCCAAATACTCCAAAATCTATTTTCTTTCATTCCACATTTCTTTATACCATTCTCTCGTCTGTATAATTACATCATTTTTCCAATGTCTAGCAATACATTGTCTACCTGTTGTTAACATTATTTCTAGTAATTCTTTTTCCTCCTTGTTTAAACTCATACCAGCCACATCTGTTAACATAATGGTCCTTGACTCCAGGTTAATTTTTTTACCCATTATTTCCCCAGCCTCTTTTTCTATTCTTCTCCAAAAATCATTTATCATTTTACAGCTCCACCACATATGTTCATAAGTTCCAATAGTGTCTTTACATCTCCAACATAGATTATCCTTTTTATTGTCAATCTGATGTAACCTCAGTGGTGTCAGGTACCATTGCCACAGCATTTTGTAATTGTGCTCCTTAATTCTTACTGACATAGTTCTCATTATCCTCTTTTACCACTTATTTCTCAATTCATCTTTTCCTATCTTTATATTCAACTCGTGTTCCCACTTCGATTTCAAAACTTCCTGTGGTTCGCCCCCCCTGTTTAGTATGACATAAAGTTTGCTTACTAGACCCTTAATACTTCTGTCTCCTTTTCGAATCTTTGAAATCAATTCTTCAAATTCCGTCTTTTCTCTATCTATATCTAATTCTCTCCTATATTTGTTATTCCAATTATTAACCTTCATTATCTGAAACAAATCCAATTTTAACTGTTCAAACAACTTTTTCTTCTTAACTTCATCCCTACAGATCCACAACCAATCTTTCACCAAGGAAACTTCATTTCTATCCAATATTTCCTTTGTTTCTTTATCTATTTTTATTGGAAAGGATGCCATATCTGCTAATTCCAAAATTAGAGAGACACCTGGAGCCAGGTCCTTCTTTATTATTTTCCACACGTTCACGAGTCCCTTCATCATTGTGTTACTAGTAACCATTTTAACATTAGCTCCCAAAAAAATCATTTTGCCTATATTCCTATAATCTTTCATCTCAATCTCCTCCCAAATTACTTTTTCTCTTGCCAAAATCTTCACAACATTCTTAATTTGAAAAGCACGATAGTAAGCTAATAAATTTGGCATTCCTAAGCCCCCATCTTTCTGAGGCAGATACCATAATTTTTTTAGTAGTCTAGGTTTTTTACCTCCATTACAAAAATTATTAAACATCTTTTGAAACTCATTAATTTCCTTTTCATTCATTTGAATTGCAAGTGCATCGAATAAAAAATTAATTCTCGGTAACAACATCATTTTGCAAATTGCAATCCACCTGAACCATGACAACTTCAACTTTAGAATACTTTGTATTCTAGCCTTAAATTCCATTTTCAAGCTATCATAATTTAGTCTTTTAAATTCTTCCAATCTATTTGAAATAATTATCCCCAAATATTTCAACTTATCTTTGATTTGTATATTGGTTAATCCCGCAATCTTTTCCCTCTCCCCTTCTCCCATGTTACACAGCATCATTTCCGATTTATCCCAATTTATCATCAAACCCGTGATATCCTCAAAATCGTCAAGTTGCATTTTAATCCTATCCATAACCCTGTCAGGATGTTTAGCCATTATCAATGTATCATCTGCATACATACTTATCTTATTACCCAATATCCCTTCTATTTTTACATCTTCTCTTATACTTTTTGCCAAAATTTCCATTGCCATAATAAACAAAATAGGGGACAAAGGACAGCCCTGCCTGGTACCTGCCTCAAGCTTTACCTCATCTGTGACTTCATCATTTACTCTGATCTTTGCAATCCCTTTCTGATATAACAAATCGATTACCCTTCTAAATCTGTCCCCAAATCCGTAGTTTTTAACTATTTCCTTAATCAAAGACCATTGTAAAGAGTCAAATGCCTTAAAAATGTCCAAAGAAATTAAGCCCATCTTTTCATTCGTTTGGTTTACATTATCAATTAAATCTAACAATCTCCTAGTCAAATCAGCCATGTGTCTCCCTTTTAAAAATCCTACTTGATCTGCATTTATATATTCACCCATAAATTTATTTAAACGATTAGCCAATATTGCTGTGAAGATCTTAGCATCTTGATTTATAAGAGAAATTGGTCTATAAGATTCCACTTTTTCCAAATTCTTTCCCAATTTTGGCAGCAGAACGATTGTGGTCCTATACCATGAAGTCGGAATTTTTCCACCGTCTAATATATAGTTATATAACTTTACCAACTTTGGTACCACAACATCTTTGAATTCCTTATAAAAATCAGTTGGTAATCCATCCTCTCCCAGGGCTTTCCCCAACTTCAAATCAGTAATTACCTCCTTTACCTCCTTTTCCGAAACTTGTTCTTCCATTTTATCCCTGTGTTCCTGTTTTATTCCACTCGTTATTTGCCTCTCCAGGATCATTTTAAGCTTCCCCGCATCTATCTCTTTTTTTGCATATAAGGCTTGATAAAATTCCTTCACAATTTTACATTTGTCACTAATTTTATTGCACCTTACCCCTTGATTGTTAACCAAAACTCCAATTTCCCTTTTTTCCCTTTTAGCTTTTGCAGCTCTTGCCAATAATTTTGAGTTTTTATTGCTGAATTCAAAATATTCTCTATTTAAATATATCAAGTCTCTTTTTACTTTTTCTATATCCTTACCCATCAGTTCTGCCTTCAATCTTTGTAGTTTAGTGAATTTTTTTAACCTTCTTTTTTGAATGTTCTTCCTGTAGTTGTTATTTCCTTTTCTTTTTCATCATGTACTAACTTATACTTTTTATACCTGTTACTTGCCAACTTTATACTTTCACCTTTATACTTTCACCTTTATACTTTCACCTTTGGGATACCGACTTCATGGTATCCCAAACCACATTAAAATTTACCTCCTTGTTATCGTTCCAATGCCAACTTTCCATCCAACTTCCTATAATTTGTTCTTTACATTTTTGATCCTTAAATAAATTAGGATCATATCTCCAATTTCTTCCTCTTCTATTATCATTTTGTAGCCTCAATTCCAAAATTACTTTAGCGTGATCTGATTCCTTAAAAATTCCTATTTCAATCTCCTCAATATTTTTAACCATATTTTCCGTTAAAAACACATAATCTATTCTAGAATAGGATCCGTGAACGTGTGAAAAATAAGAATACGCCCTTTCCGATCCCTTAATCTCTCTCCAAGAGTCTTTCAAACCTAGTGGCACCACCTGCATCTGCCCCCTCATAATCTCTTCTTATGGCGCCCGATTCCAACAAATCTTTTCTGAGAGTTACCCACTCCTCAGAACCCGCCTTAACCAAATCAAGCAAACTCAAATACTCAAATACTCCAGTGGAGTACCCTTCATCAATAACCTGCATTTTTTTCATAAAAAAATCTTAACTGCTGTGGGAATCTCCAATTATACCTTACACCTTTTTTCATCAACATTTTAGTTACCGGCTTCTTCCTGTATCTCCAAGCTCTTTCCTTAATAGAAATATCATTATATACTTCCACATCAGAGCCATCGATTTTCAGAGCGCCAGAACCAGCTTGTTTTTAAAAAGCCATTACTCTAAGTTTGTCTCCCCAATTTGCAAATTTAACCAAAACATTTCTTTGAACCACTTTTCCTCTTCTTGGGCCCACCTTATATGCACTTACAATATCTTCCTGTGCAAAATCCTTTCCCATTTTCAAATTGTTTAACCACTGGACAATTCTATCGCTTAGCTGGTCCGGCGTCCTTTCAATTACACGACGTATCACAATATTCTGCTTTCTCATCATTTCTTCCATAGCATCAATCCTTTTTTCATGATCATTAATTTTCACCTTATTTTCCCTCACCCCTTCCTGTGTCCCTTTTATTTCGCATTTCATAGCCTTCACCTCATTTTGGACCAATTTCACATTTCCTTCTATTTTTTGCAAACTTAGTTCTACTTTTTTAGAGAAATCCACAACAGTAGAAACCACCTTGTCCTGTTTCTTCAACATTTCATTTTTGTCCTTCACTCTTGCCTCTTCCATCTTCTCAATCTTCTGAAACAGTTTGCCAAGTTCAACCATAATTTGAGTTTGGTCATAAGGTTCGGGTGGTGGTGATGATGATGGAGGGACCTCCTCCATTGGTGCTTTTTCCTTTCTCTTAGATTTCACCACTGGCTCCTCCTCTTTTGCTTTTCCTCTTGTGCCCTTATCCATGGTAATATCACCTAAAAGCTTTAATGCAGCAATCTTCTTGACTCTTGTTGAGCCTTCCCCTTGAGCCTGTTCCACTGCTGCCAATATTACATCCTATAGTAACTATAAACCTTTAAGCTTGATGACAATTGATTGAAGAAAAAAAGGGGAAAAAAGGATTAATTGTTGTAATCCATGGGCAGCAGGAATCCAGGAACAACAAAAAAATATTGTAATCCACGAGCAACCAACATCGAAGAAAAAAAAGCCAATAGATCCCAATAAGGAAGAGCTCCTAGAATTTCCCAGATTTTAAAAATTTGCCTTTAAGAGAAAAAAAATCAGAACTTTTTCAGTAATCCCACTTTAAAAAATCCAGAACAATAGTTGTATTTTGAAACTCGAGCCAATAACAAAAGAGGAAAGAAGAGGAGGATTAAATCCAAAAATAAAAGAGAAGAAAAAAAAAGGAAAAAAATCCAGGCTTCAATAATGGTGTAACCGAGTAGCCATATAACTATATCTCCAATGAGCCAAATTATATCCAAATATATCCAATTGTATCCAAAACCACAGAGGAGGGTAAGGGAAAATCCACAGTATCCAAGTGTTTCAAAAAAAGCAGGGATGAGAGCTGTAATCCACCAAGCAAGGAGTATAAAAGAGAGTTCCCAATTATAAAGCGCACACTTTCACTTTTCTTTTTTTCCTCTGCCACGGCCGTGGCTTCAGGGGGGGAGCCCCTCCTTCTTCCCCAAACCACAAACTTTTAAACCACTCTCTTCTTTCCTTCTGATTCCTTCCGATTCTCCAACTCACAAGCCAAACAATGCTTTTTAATTCACCTCTTCCCTTCTTATGTCTGCTTTCAAGGCTCCCAAAAGCACTTCAAAGCCCCTGGAGGTTACTCAAGAACCATTATCCGATGGTGGACACAGCTTTCGAATTCCACCATCGCCGCCATTATCATCCCGTCCGCAACCCTTCCGTTCCTCTTTCACTTGCTCTTGCTTAATCTTCAGTCTTTTCAAAAGAATCAACTGCCCCCTCCCACCACCGCCGCAGCATCAATTACTTATCTCGTTTTCTCGCTGATTTCTCCCACTTTTTTCACTTCGCCTCCGCTCGTCCCGCTGGTCCCGTTCTCAGCACCTCAACCAGAGAAGCCGCGGCTTCTGTCGCGCGCCTCTCCAGCCGAGAATACCTCCCGAACTTTGACCGCCCTATGGCAACTTTTCCAGGCAAACGAGAGAGAATCTTCTCACAGCAAGAATTTTCTAAACTTTGTTCAGTTTAAATCAGGTTTCTCATTGATTACCGCTTTGTAAAGCACGAGCACACAAATCTGCGTGTTACTTGCCGGCCATCTTAGCCACGCCCCAGGTTGATTATTTTTAACCTTGTGCCTGCATATGTGTTCGTGATAGGGTCTGCAGCTAAGCTGCTGGAAGGAATGTGATAATGATAAGTGCCATAACTACAGTGAGTTTACAATTTTTGCAAGCAGAGGGAAGAAGGGAGGGGGGGAAAGACTGAGTGAAAATCAGAGGACCAGCCTGGTATCTGTTCATTTTGAACCAAACCAATTGTATTCTCTAATTGTCCTATAAAGTGATAGGTCTTATGAATGCCATTTTGGGCATTAAGGTGGTTTTAAGGTAACTGTGTTTTCTGACAGGAGCGGAATGTATCTTTTCTCATGTATCTATTTTTATGCAAATAAGTGAATTGAAAATGTGCACATTCTGTTATCCAATGGGCTTGTTGTTTTATTGTTATTGTTACTGTTTATAGGAGCAGAATGTATCTTTTCTCATGTATCTATTCTTATGCAAATAAGTGGATCGAAAAATGTGCACACTCTGTTAGCCAATGGGCTTGCTGTATTATTGTTACTGTTACTGTTTATAGTTTATATGAGTCCGAGTTTTGCCCCATCCAAACTGTGTTCAAACCCCACTAATAAAGAGCTGAATTTCACTACTTCATTCGTCTGCTTCTTTATTCCTTAAACACTAAACTGGCGACGAAGGTGGGATGATGGAAAAGGTAGTACCTGAATCCGCCTCCATCTTGAAGGGGACGTCCTGCAGGCTCAGGTCTGTGAAGAAACGCTCTCTGACGATGCCCACTTGGCATGGCTCAGGCTCGGGTGACACTTTGGTGATGGACGTGTTGTGGTGATGACTCTTCTTGGGCACAGGCACTGGAGGTCTTTGCTTTCGCTGTCAGCATACTTTAGCAATGTGCCCTCTTCGCCTGCAGTTGTGGCATTCTGCGGTGTGGAAGGGGCACTTCTTGCAGTCATGCCGGGCTCTGCAGCCATCACACTTGCAAAGAAATTTCTTCTCCCGATCGTCACAGTGCTCTTGGTGATTTTGTCAGACCACTCGGACTTTTCCCTCTGCGTCGCTGTACTCCGATGAAGAGGTGGAACCAGGGGATGCTGAGGAGGATGAAAGTGAACTTTGTTGAGCTTGCACAGCTGAGTCGGTGGCACTGGTGGTGGAGTCGTGATGCCGAAAAAGCTTTATCCCAGAATGTGTGGCCTCAGACGCTACTGCCTCTTCTAGGACATCCATGAAGGTTAGCATCTTTCTGATCATAAGGTGACATTGAGCATCTTCATCCCTCATGCCGGCCAGTAGATGGTCCCGGAGTGCTTCTTCAATGTTGTTCCACTTGCATGTGGCAGCAGCAATGCGCAGCACGGTGGCATAGTCTGCAATGGATTCACCGGGTCGCTGCTCTCTTCTGTGGAAGGCCACCCTGGCCAGGAAGGACGAGACCTCTGGCTGCAGGTGTTTCCTCAGTGCGGACATGATTTCTGCGAGCAGCACCACATCCACATCCCTTGGGAGAATGAGGTGGGTTGCCAGCTCAAGTGTCTCAGAACCGCACTGAGCGAGGAAGCAGGAGCGCTTCTGATCTTCGTCAGTGATCTTCTGCGAGGCCATTGCATGGCGGAACCGGCTTTCATATGTTGCCCATTTCTCTGGATGTGCTGGGTCGAATGGGCCGATGTTGCTGTCATGTGGGGACGCCATCCCATCCTCATCGCCAGTTTTGTATTCAAGCATTTGGAATTGTCAGTGGAATGAGGTTGCCTTCTATGGGGCCATTGGGTGGTCATTCCTGTCACTCTCAGGAAAAAGGTTTTACATTTACTTCACACAAGTCATCTGGGAATTGTACGTTCCAAAGCCCTTGCCCGTAGCTACTTTTGGTGGCCTCAACTTGACCAAGACATAGAGCAGAGGGTCGGCACTCGTGCCAACTGTCAATCCTCTCACCCAGAGCAATCCCACCTTCCCTCTCGGGAATGGGATTCTGCTAGGGGCCCGTGGTCCAGGTTGCACATAGATTTTGCAGGACCATTTAGAGGTGTCCTATTTTTGTTGGTTGTAGACTCATTCTCTAAGTGGCTGGAAGTGATTAGAGTGCCTAATACTACTTCAGCCACCACGATAATGCACCTGAGAGGGCTGTTCACAGCATTTGGACTTCCAGATGTGCTGGTGTCCGACAACGCATCCACGTTCACATCTGCAGAATTCCAATCCTTCATGAAAAGGAATGCAATTAGGCACATCACTGCCACCCCAATCCACCCAGCCACCAATGGCCAGGTGGAGCGGCAGGTGTGCACAACTAAAGACGCGCTTCGTCGTATGGGTGAAGAAGATTTGGAACTCCAGCTATGCCAGTTTCTTTTCACATATAGGCTCACCCCCCTTGCCTCAGGGCTGTCCCTTGCTGAATTGCTCCAGCGAAAGAAACTGTCATCCTTGCTAGACAGATTACATCCCTCTAGGGTGGAGGACAAAGGCACAAATATAGTGATCCAACACCAGAAGGGGTTTTCTCCAGGAGACCCTGTACATTGTCGCAATTATGCAGCTGGTGATCCTACGTGGGTGCCTGGATTTGTGATCGATCAGACTGATCCTGTTTCTTACAGAAGTGAAACATCCACTTGTCTGATCTGGAGGAGGCACGCGGATCAATTGAGACCCAGAATACTGGACCCACAGGACGAATATAGACACTCAATGTTAGGGTTGGCCCCCCACCTGTTTAAACCCAGGGGGCAGAGGCAATAGTCAGCAGCAAGCTAACTTAGACCCAGAGGTGTGTTCTAGAGACCGATTTCAAGGGGAAATTGTGGAATGCTCCCCTACTCTGGCCATGTGTACCCCTACACTGTCCCAGCCTAGCACTCTGGATTCCTTTATTGATGATGACCAATTTTGTTCGGAGTCACCCTCCACTATTAGTACACACAGGAGGGACCCTGAGTTGTCTTATTCATCCACAGAATTAGATTTTGGTTTTGAGAGATCCCCTGCTCCTCCATCTGACAAATGGGGCTTTAATTTGGGTTTACAATCCTCTAGTCAATCCCTCACTCCAGTCGGGTCACCCATCCTACAAGCCCCTGAGCCGGCTCAGCCAAGCGTCCGACCCAGAAGGGAAACTAGACCACCATCCTGGTTAAAGGATTTTGTTTTTACCTAGGGGGAAGAATGTTATGTATGTTAACTGTGTTTTGTGACAGGAGCGGAATGTAACTTTTCTCATGTATGTATTCTTATGCAAATAAATGGATCGAAAATGTGCACACTCTGTTAGCCAATGGGCTTGTTGTATTATTGTTACTGTTACTGTTTATAGGAGCAGAATGTATCTTTTCTCATGTATCTATTCTTATGCAAATAAATGGATCGAAAAATGTGCACACTCTGTTAGCCAATGGGCTTGTTGTATTATTGGTACTGTTACTGTTTATAGTGTATATACGTCTGAGTTTTGCCCCATCCAAACTGTGTTCAAACCCCAGTAATAAAAAGCTGAATTTCACTACTTCATTCGTCTGCTTCTTCATTCCTTGAACACTAAAGGTGGGTTATAAATTAAATAAGTAATGGGCAGAAAATTCAGGAATAGTAAAGATTGCTGGGGGGGGGGGAATAGAAATATTTAGAGGGGAAAGAATCTAACAGTTGTTGATGTTGTGTTGAAACAACAACATTAAAGCAGCTTGGTAAAGATTCAGTATTTTTCATGGCTACAGAATGCTGACTGACCACTTTGGCACGTGAAGAGGATACAACTAGCAGGAGATAAAATTGGGTTTTGAAAGAAGGCACTGCTGGCCAGCAGGAACCATGAACAAGAACATTTCACGCTGAAATCAACTAGCCTTATCATTTGTTAGCAGATTGTACTTATTTTTTTCCCTACATTAGAGGGGAATGCTATAACCCTGCCCATGTTGCTTGCAGTTCTCTTGCTCTCCTTCAACTGTGGAGCAATAAGTCTGAAGAGGAGAGTCCACTGTATAGAGAGATTCTCTATGGGAGTCCAAAAGCTGAATTTTCTAGGATATTGACTCATGTAGACTGATCTCCAGACTTACTCCTCCCCATAAATTAAAAAAAGCAAAGGAACTGGAAATGGGGAGGGTGGGGTTGCAGTGCAGGAACAGGCCATTTCATTCCCTTCATTCTGTAAGTGTATGTGATTTACTAATGACATTTGTGGCAGGTCCTAATTTTATTCCCTAAGAGGATGATGTAAATGACAGTTTTCCTTACAGGGAAGATACTGGGAATGAGGGATTTCTACTTTTATCAGAAGTTTCTTCTCCCTCAATGCTGATATCCTGATTACTTTTTTAGGGGTGGGGTAAGGGCTGTGGTGGCTTAGTGGTTAAGATGCTGAGCAGGTCAGCAGTTTGAGACCCAAATGGTGCATGACAGATTGAGCTCCTGTCATCTGCCCCAACTCCTGCCAACCTAGCAATTTGAAAGCAAGAAACTGTAGTTAGATAAATAGGCACTGCTTCGGCAGGAAAGGTAACAGCATTCTGTGCACTCCAGTGTCTAGTCATGCATGCCACATGGCCATGGAAGCATCTACAGATGCAGATAGCACTGTAAACTATCGCCACCCCCTAGAACTGGACATAACTGGCTTTCAAGCAAGGTAGACTATTGCCTTTAAGGATCAGAATCAGGATATTAATTAAATTTGTTTTTTAAAGAACAAGCAAATAGCTGAAGTCATGATTTTTTTATACAATATATCACTAAGTTGGGCCATAAGGGAATCCTCCTCCATTTCTCCCTGTGGAAGCCTACCACTTCCGTTATCAGTTTGCCTCCCCATCTATCAGTCCTTCTGCATGCTTTCTGTTAGCCTCCACACAAAAAGGACAGAAACTGAATGACAGAGAGAATATCCACTCTTCCCTGCACTCAGAAATAAATGATTTACTTCTCAGGCAACACATAAACCAGAGTTCAACTTTTTTGTGGCTGTGTTGGTAGAAATTTTGCACATTGAGTAATACCAGCTAACAACACCCAAGGAAAGACTCCTGCAGTCATTCTCCTCCTAGCAGATAGCTACACATGACCCTCATTTTTCTGCATTAAGAGACAGAACTAATGTGTGGCAACAGAACAGCTTGTGCCTGTCAGTTGCCATATTGGAGATGATGCCATACTGGAGGTTACACTTTCCAGAGAGGAATCTAGCTTCTGGTTAATGGCACCTCTTTGAGAGACTTCTTCCAGCAAATTCCCACCTAAAATGTGAAACTGATATCCATGCTAAACCAAGATAGTTATGAAATGTCTGCCACTCAAGCCCTGTTCAGGCATTGTTATCTCTGTGGAAACCTCTAGCTTTACTTTCTCCCATTATCAATGTGTTTGTTGTCTTTGGAGGGACCGCACATGAGGCAAAACCATGGGAAACTGGCTTGTGACTCATGTAGACAGTGTCTATGGATAATGAAAGAGCTCTACTGGCATCTCCACACATTAGAGGATGTTGACACCAGGGACAGAGTGTATAGAACTAGACTCCTCCATGAATTCTATTGAAGAAGGATAGAATGAAATGTGTTTACTCAATTCTGCCAATTATCATCTGCTGTTCTGGACATTTGCAAGCAACTCCTGCAGATGGCCTGGTAAAGAGGTGCAATAAATCAAGAGGAATCTGCCAGAATTGTCATGTTTCCTCTGTCTTCTACCAACGTCCACTGGTAATAGCCAAGTGTAAACTTAATAATAATAATAATAATAATAATAATAATAATAATAATAATAATAATAATAATAATAATAATAATAATAATAATAATAATAATAATAATAATAATAATAATAATAATAATAATAATAATAATAATAATAATAAAGTTTAATGTATATACCATTTTTTTCAGCCCAGTGGGTGACTCAAAGTGGTTTTACATCCAATAAGTACACAATATAGTCCAAAAATACACAGCTAGTAAGGTATACAAAATAAAACACAATACAGAGTTCAAAATACACAATAAAGCAGTATACAAAAAACAAAATAGACAATAATACACTTTATAAATTAAAATTACCACAAAGCATCAAACAGAGCAGCAAAGTCATTTCCCAGGCAGAGGGGCCCAGAACAAGGCAGGCAAGAGTCTCCAAGTGGCCCCACCTGGCTCGGACCATCTCCCCCTCCTCCTGGCAGTGGCAAGGTGCAAAGGTGTCTATAAAGAACAGAGTGCCCTTGAGATTATTCATTTCCAATACCAGGGCTATACTTGCTACAACCTAAGTGGGGGTTAAAGTCACTCCTTTTGTAATACTATAGGAGTTCTAAGTTACTGTTATAATGTCAGTAGGTGTGTGGCCACTCTATTTTGTTGCATTTCATATGTTGGTTTAGTGCAAAAGTTGCCAACCCTTTTCAGTTGGGAACTGGGTCACACTCCCTCAGACAGTAGAGGGAGCTGTGCTGGTGGTCCCCCCACCTTTTACGGCTGCTGTAAATGAGTCCGTTGCTGTTGCAAATGCCTTTATGAATACCACAGACTCACTTACGGCTGTCATGAACACATATGCAACAGCTGCAGACTCATTTATGGCTGTCGTAAACACATTTGTGACAGACGTGGACTCATTTATGGGTGTCATAAATTCGTTTGTGACAGCCATAAATGAGTCCATGGCTGGTTCTGTCAGCAGCGGCAGCTGGAGTGAGGGCAGGTCCACCCTTGAGGTATCAGTGAATCAACTGCCCTACTGCTACCCAAGGATTGTGAGTTCAATTCTTGTCCAGAGGTCGGGTTTATTCAACCTGCCTTCCTTCCTAGGCTGAGTACATTGGTTAAACTGCTGTCCTGCACCTGTTGGGTTGTGAGTTCCCTCCATCCTGGATTCAGGTTGACTCAGCCTTCCATCCTTTTGTAGGGGTAATCTGAGTACCCAGAATATAGGGACATGGTGTTAATTAACTTGTTAATTGCCCTCAGAGTGCACTAGTGTTATGGGGAAACACATAAGTGTGATTGTGTTTCATTGAGTTATATCTATTAGCACGTCGAATCAGCTTTCTCCGGTGTTTTCACACAGATATGGTCTCTGGCATCCCAGGGGTCTCAATGGCCCTATGGTGCAGCCCCGACCTAGGCTCGGCATGTGTCTGGGATTTAGGGTCTCCCTCCCTCCCAGTCTCTGGGTTGGCTTTGCTTCTCAGCCTCAGGGTGGTTGACATGAGTGCACACTATCAATCTCCGCTGCTCCGCTCACTGCTTCCCCTGAACCCTGACTCCATGAGCCTGTATAATCCTGTGGGTTTTTTTAATGGTGTGTACCTCCTCCCCCCCCCCCCCAATGTGTAGGCCGTTACTGTTGGTACCTTCTCTTTCAGGTCCGCAGGCTCTAAAGACACAGTTCCTATCAATGCCACAGCCTGCTGTGTCTCAGTTTCATCCTGCAGTGCTTGTGCTGGGGGCGTGCATCTTGGCTGTGAGAGGGCACAGTTTTCCTCCTGTTTCCACTTGCTTCTGGGCATCTCACCACAAAGATGTGCAGCTCTTTCCTGCCTATCTTCATATTGAACATTTTACTGTGCAGTGCGTCCACTGGTGGTGTGCATCTCATAGTTGGAATTGCACATTTTTGAATTCAAGAAGGCAAGGCCTGCACTGGTGGACCTCCTTCCATGTGATGGATTGAGGTGCCCCTGCCTCCATTCTGTTTTCCTTGTGGTGAATCCACTGGTGGTGTGCATCTCATAGGTGGGATGACACATTTTGTTTTGAAAACACAAAGGCGAGGCCTCCACTAGTGGACCTCCTTCCATGCGATGGACTGAGGTGCCCTTGCCTCTGTTCTTCTGTTTTCCTTGCAGTGCAATCACAGGTGGTGTTCATCTCATAGGTGGGATGGCACATTTCCAAAGTCATGAAGGCGAAGCCTGCACTGGTGGACCTCCTTCCATGCGATGGAAAGAGGTGCCTCCCTTGCCTCCATTCTTTTCCTCGCATACCTGATGATCATGGCCTGGTCTTCTTTTGCTATGCTATATGCCGAATTCTACCGTTCCAGAGGCTAGGGCCTCAAGCCACTCCATGGGTTCATTGCCTTTTTGCCTCAATTTGCTTCTTTCATTGCACTGTGGCCTCCAGCCTGGTAGGTCAGTCTGGGGTGTGTCGGGGTTCAGCTGTTAGCTGTACCCCATGTGGTGGGTAGTGCAGGTGATTTTAATCAGAATAGCCGGTTTAGTTATTCAGTTGGGGTCTTGGGTAATTTGGGACCTTGGACAGCAGTATCACTTGGGGTGTCTCATGGCTGTCGAATAGCCGCAGACCTGGGACAGCTGATCAGAAAGCTTTGCTAGCTTCCTGGTCGCATAGCTTTGTCCCACTGTTAGGCACAGTGCTGGCCTGCCTGCAGAGCTTTTCTGCTGTCCCTATTATTTGGGATATAAATTCTCTGGTATTGATCTAAGTTATTATCATGCACCCACACTACTTAGTCCCCAGTGCAACAGTTTGCAGCAATGTATTTTGGCTTAATAAAGTGGCCCTTGTTTGAACCCATGACATGTGTCCATCTCTTCACTTGGGGGTGGCGGGCAATGAGGCTTTGGCTAAAGAGACTGGCTGTAATTAAATGCTATCAAATTATTTAGATGGTAACTAAAGGTCAAATCAGGCAGAGGGCCAAATATCCCCCAACACAGATGTAGTTTGCTGCCAGACCAGGCAATAAAGAAGGAAGCCACAGAGATGGAATTGAAATAAGGTCACTTTTATTAAATATAACTCTTTGATTTTAGTTCACTGAACTAAGTGGGACTCACCTCTGGGTAGACATATATATTATTGTGCTACCCTTTCACCATTTAATTTAAAATTAAATGGGCAGAGGCAAGGGATGCATTGGATCCTTTCCTCTAAAATTTTTAAATAGAACTGCATATTTAAAATAATGAATCATGAGGCAGCATCTTATTCTGTTGCAAATAGTTGGAAAGGTTTTTAATACTCTAAAATGTAAAATTAATAAAACCCCATACTGAGCATGTTCAGGAAATAAATATCAGTTGTTTTCAGCATGACAATTAATGCCAAAGAAAAGAAGAAGAACCAGCAATACAAGGAATATCATTTCAGATGCATAGCATGCGGGTATATCCTGTGTCATATCCATTATTTTTAGTCCTGGATGCTGGGGTACACAGAAAAATCCTCCTCAAAGACTGTGGTATTTTAAAATCACAATCAGGTGTACTCTGGTAATGGCACCCTTGTGTTGCCAACTAATCTATATGCTGATTTGAGGATTCCGCGTGCCCGGTTGGGCATGGATGGCCTCTGGCAGAGGTTAAACCAGCGGGCAGGCTCCTGGCCTCTGGCCCCTGTCAGAGAGCAAGGGGGGTGAATTAGTAATAAGGATTAATTCGGCCGCTTATTGCCTGACCAGCGATTCTGCGGGAAGAGCATTTCACTGACCCCAGTTACCCATTAGAGTAATGGCTTATCTCCTTCCCAAGGTTATGCCCGGTGCAAATAAGGGCCATGTTTGCCCCTGCCTAATCCCTGAACAATGGGACTCCTAAGTCCATGTTTGCCCCAGTTAATTAACTTCCCTTTGAGGTGTTCCCCATTAACACGGGTACGTGGGTGAGGTAATTTTCCTGTCAGATGACAGCTTGCCACCGTTGCTCTTTTTTCCCTATAAATGATGTTGCCTTTTCTCAATAAAGTACTGATCTGATCCTGTTTCCTTGCCTCGTGTCGTTACTTGATCAGTCCTCCTCCGGGCTCCCCGGCCCTCAGTGGCCCTGATTCCTTCACTGATTTATATAATTTTTCACTTGTGGATTGCAGTGTGCCCAGCCCCCAACAGCTGAACCACCCACATCCATTGTAACACAACATACCTGTACACACAAACACAGAGCAGAAGGCATATCTAATGATTAACAACGAATGAAAAACCTCATTCACATTGGTCTGAGATCACTAAAATAGCTTAATTTGTTAAGTGATTGACATTCTATCCTACTAAACAGTAGAAATAACAAATTAAAAGTAATAAATTTGCAAGCTCTCAAACAGGTTTCTCATCTTGGCTGCCTTTGATATGTTTTAATGTAAAAAGGGAATTATAAATATAGGATTTTTTTAAAAAAAAACCAACACCCACACCAACTTGAAATGGTTGTATTGAAGGAGAGATTCCATCAAGACACGTTTCCCTATCACAGTCTTTGCCTTGATGATAAAAGCAATGCCTGAGGAAATTCTTCCTTCTGTGTGCCTAGCATTGGGGCAAAGACAAGACAACATAAGCCTAGTCTGTTTTTCACAAGTTTTCTAGTTTTCCCACTTTAAATTATGTTCTGTGTGGCCTTTTCTTTAAGGAAAAATATTTGCTTACTTATTATTTTCTCTCTCTGAGGGACACATTAAGGCAGGGGTTCCCAACCTACAGCCGATGGGCCGACCCCAGCCCATAGTGCCAATTAATCTGGCCAATGGTGAGGATCCCACTGCCACCACCGGAAGCTCCAAAAATGTGATGGCAATGTGAAATGTGAAAACAGCAAAGATGCAGTAAAAACACACCACTCTTGCTCCCGCTGCCACCGGAAGTGGTGAAAGTGGCAGGAGGAGCCACACCTCAACCCACACATCTGTCCGAGGGAGCAGGGTCTCGCCCACAGCATGAAACGGTTGGCCATCCCTGCATTAAGGGATGCAATTCTCATTGACTAATGATTGAGTAAGCAACTTCTGAAGTAATGGGGCCACACTCTCCCCTGCTCCTTGAACAGCAGTACCTTTTCTCCAATACTTGCCTGTTTCTCCCCAGTTTACTTTTTCTAAACAAATCTTTGGCCTCAAATGGTCGTTCTCAAGAGTGTACAGTTGGTCATTTTCGGTTCTTTTATTATTCATTCATTTATTTATGTACTGCCTTTCTCCCAGTAAAAGGGTCTCAAGGTAGCTTACAACATAACAAATATACAGCACAAACTGCAATAAATTATAGTATTGAAAGCTATTTAAATCACTTAAAAGCCAACAGTTAATCCCAGCAAGAGCTGACCCATTGACCTATGTACAGTGATACCTCATACAACATTCAAACTTGGTTCCACAAGTTTGGACTTTATACGGATTTGGACTTTGTATGAGGCATGCAAAATCCTAGCCACGATGCCTCATACAACGTCCAAATCCTTGCCGTGATGCCTCGTACAACATCATTTCCATAGAGATACATTGTACTGTAACAGCACAGACTTCAGGGCAAAGTCAAGGAAACAGACAGGAAACTGACAGAACTTTAAGAAATCATTGTCTAAAGGCTAAATACATTACAAAAACATGTCAAACAACCCTGATTGTCCAAGAACCTGAAGAATGCTGCAAAAATCCCAGGAATGCTTCTAAAAATTCTGATCAAAAATTAAAAAAATAATAATCCAAAATCACGCTCCAAACCACTCCTAAACACTCTTCATCTTGTGCAAACCCCCCAAAAGCAATGCACGCATGTGTCCTGTCTTTTATACTGCCCAGGCACAATGCAACCTGAGGAAAAATGAATGCCTCATACAAAGTCGAGCGACTTTGTATGAGGTAGCATTTTTCAAGAAATTAGGCGATGTTGTATGAATTCGATGTTGTATGAAGTGGATTTTGTATGAGGTATTACTGTACTGAACAGTAAGGGAACAGTTACTATGCTAAATGGCTAGAATCCTGTTCAAACACAGTGAAAAGGCAATTTTATGAGCTTTTCTTGCTCTTTGACAGGCTTTTTCTCTGATTATGAAATTATTGTCTGACCAGCTGTATAACTGATCCTGTGAAGCAGAGGTGACAGAGAAGAGAAGAAACCATTGTGTGATTGCCCTTAAATACTCAAAAAAGGGGACAGAAGGGCTACCAACCTGATTAATCATTATCACATTAAAATCAATGAAGAAAAAAATTGGAATATTCTAAGAGCATCCTAAGAAAGGTTCGATGTTACAGAATCCCTATATCAAAGCTCTTTCCCCAACAGTCATTGCATGCCAAATGCTCCCTAAACTGAAAGATGGTTGCCTGTCAATAGAACCAGCTACTTCTGGTTTTGAAAAAAGGTGCCTATGAGTCTAGGTATGTATTAGGTGATGGTGATAGAAATAGTTCCATATGGTCAATTATGCACCATATAATCCTGGCGTGTGATGGTCCATGGGGTCACAAAAGGTCAGACTCGACTGTACGGCTGAGCAACAACAAATAATCATTGAATTGTAGAAAGGGGCCATGAGGCCATTAAATCCAATGCTCTGCTCAATATTGGAAACTTAGAAGTTGTGACGAGATTTTAGGTCTCTCCCCCATGTTTCATAAAATGAGGGAGTCGGACCATATGTATGGTTGGGGGATCTTGGGAACGCTATACAACTTGCATTTCATACTTTGTTCACACTTATTGTAAAGTGTTTTGTATCCATTCTTGTGCAGATAAATTCATTTCTAAAGGTTTATGGGATAAAATTTCTCTACTATTCCTATCCTTGAGAAATAAATAAAATTACTGATGTTTCCATTGCTCCTTATCTTTAAATAAATATTATCCAAGTTTCTGATGCAGATAAACAGCATCTGTTGAACAAGTTAACCATGAAAGAAAACAAGAAGCTGAGAGAAGATGCCAAACTCAGTTTCATTTATTAATTTATTTGGTAATTGGTCCTTCTCAAAGACTGATTTAGAAAAGAAATCAGATATTGGATCTATAGAGTTTTTTTCTGCACTGATTCTTCCTGAACAAATATAAAACCTTTGGATTTGTAGTTTAGGTTTCAGGCAAGTATGCATCTTGAATTTAGTAAGCTCAATTGTTTGGATATCTTATCATGGTGCCAGAGGTTGGGAGTTTGATTCCCCTCTGTTTCTCCAAGGAAAAGAGCCAGCCTGTGTATCCATGGTAAAGCTGCACAGTCCCAGGGTGCCCCTGAAGAAAGGAATAGTAAACTACTTCTGCATATTCTCCACCTGAAAAAAAATCACCATAAGTCAGATCAACTTGATGGCACTGTTATTATTACTGTAGAGTTAGCATGTTCAAGTCCAATAAATCCAAAATTCCCAAATATCTAGGAAGTCGATTACGTATTGCTCCAAGAGTTCCAATCACTATGGGTACAAAAGAGATTTCTTCCTCCTTAGACACTCAACTTCAATTTGCAAATTCCGATATTTTGTGATTTTTTCCAAGTTGTTTGTCCTCAATTTATGCATCTCCTGGTATAGTAATGTCAATAAACCAGGCATTTTTCTTTTCCACAACAGTTATTTAAATGTATTATGCGTTTGAATTTTAAAATCACAGAGGATCTCAATGCTCTCATTTTCCAAAACCTTCTCTACCTGACATTCACAATAATTTAAACTGCATTCAAAACCAAACTTCTGGCAAATTTTCCAATGAATAATTTTTGCAACCTTGTCACGGCATTGCAAATCAGTCTGTGAGATTTTGCTGCATTTGCTGATCAGATGATCTTTTATTTCATCCTTTTCATTACAAAAGCCAGCATTTACTATTGCTGGATACATGCTGTATTTTAATCTTCATGAATTTTTTTGGAAAAACATGTTCCTTAGCTGTAAAGATAAATCCTTCCGTTTCCTTCTTCAAAACTCTTACTCTTAACCATCCCCATGTCAGCTTTTGATCAGCCTTTCTTTCTATGTTTTGCAATTATTGACCACGCATAGGCTTCTTTTTCCAGTTTGCAGTTGGCTAGAGCAATACAACAGTGGAACCAATTGTCTTGAGAGGTGGTGAATGCTCCATCTGTCATATCTGCTTTGATCCAGAGTCCTGCATTGAACAGGGAGTAGTACCTTATGGCTTAAAAGGCCTCTTCCAACTCAGTGATTCTATAATAAATAGTAGTTCATCTTCTGACAGCCCACAAAACATAGTTCTAGGCTCCATGCTGTTTGTACCTGGTGTGGTATAGTGGATGGAGTGATGGAGTGCTGGACTAGGACTCAGAAGGCCTGGATTCAAATCCCCACTGAGTCAGAACAACTCAGTTTGAGGCGGGGAATGAGAATGGGGAAATCATTCCTTTGAAAACCTCATTAGAATCACTGTAAGTCAGATGCAACTTTATGACACATAATTCACATAGTTTCTGTAAAGTAGAAATTGTGATAGGGTAAAGGTTTCATGAATTTCACCAGCCCCTCTACTTTGAACATGGCAGAAATAAAATGAAAGATTGCTGATGGTTACATTTCACGGACTTTTAGAAGGTATTTAGGAATGGTGTTCAATGGAATTTTCCTCATGTCTCTATTTAAAATCATGAGAGACAAACTCCACTGAAATATAGTAGGCTTAGTGCTTCAAATAAATAGGGTTGCTCTTTCACAGCACATTATTGCAATTTTAACAGTTCTCTATTTAGCACCCTCACAATGCTACTTCCTATGAAAAAGCGATATAAGAGCTCATGCTATAAATGACAACAGGAACAGATGGACACACCTGGAGGAGAGGGGATCCTATTGGCACGTAACCATCGGCTAAGAACAAATATGAGAAAGAGAGTGGAATTAAAGTTTGAAAATGATGGTAAATAATAATATATGACCAGGCTTCAGAGAATCCATTTGGAAACAGATTTTCAGAGACTCCATTGAGATTTAATGCCTGTTCATATTTATTTTTACTTTATTTTAAATCAGATTTTTTTTCTTTTATATTGCCTAAGGAAATTAAAATAAGAGAGAGAAGGAAAACACATTTGTGACTCTAAGGTGATAGGCATTCAGATGTTACCATTTGGTGTCACCACATCAAACTCCAGGGAAGAACTTCCTCCATCTATATAAATGTTAATAAACATATGTTTATATTAGAGATGTAAAATTCCCAGGAATTTTGAAAGGAGGGGGGAAACCCAGAAATAGGGAGGGGGAGGGACCTGGAAAATTAGGGAAAATACTATTTCTTTGTAATTTCTGCAAGTTACAGTCAGATTTTTTATTTATATGTGTATTAATCACCTACTGTTTGATACTAATCAATTTGATGCCACAGGGCGGATCCGGCCCATGGGCCGTAGGTTGACTACCTTTGGTATAGAAGGTGGTAATCCCTACTTAACTTTTTTTACATGAAAATTCTGTGATGAGACAGCTGGATAGTTAAAAAAAGGAGAGAAAGCAGATTTTTGGGAAATGTCGTTATTGCAGCTGCTCCCATTCCTAGGTTACAGCAAGCAGCACAGCCACTGGCAATTTTGAGCAGAGGATTCTGAGTCAAAAGATTCTGAGTATTATAAACCAAAAAGCTAATAGCAATAACAATTCCAATTCTAAGCATCCCCATAGCATTTAGTGCAATCTCTGGGCAGTTCACAAGTTAATTAGCATTTTGCCCTCAACATGCTGGCTACTCATTTTACCGACCTTGGAAGGATGGAAGGCTGAGTCAACCTTGATCCCCATCACAATGTTTTGGCTACTGCAGCTTAACAACTGGGCCACCAGGGCTCAAACATTTCAAACCTAGGGCAGAGCCTTTGAAAGAAGATGACCCTGCTTTCTGAAACAGGATTTTAATTTAAATTTTATTTTTGCTGAAATAAGAGGGGGCTGTTTCTATCTGCCGCCACTGAACTTCATTTCTCCCTTCACCCTGCATTCATCATAATACTAATAATGTACAATTTAAAAAAACCAAGGAATACTCAGGTTTAAATTAATTACAAATTCAAACTGAAGCTTTCACAAATGGGAAAGAATTAATGCAACAGGCGGTATTCTTGATTGATCAAACATAATCTTTAGTGTGTGTGTGTGTGTGTGTGTGTGTGTGTGTGATATAGTATGGTGTGTAAGGGTATCATTTTCTCTGAGAAGCAACAAATACAGAAGGCAGCATGATCAAAGTATTTATACAACAGTGGCTAGGGAATGGGTACAGCTGGTGATGGTACATTATCTGTGTCAACGTGGGAGTCCAGAAACCTTAATCTAATCATATGCAAATTAGGAGCAAATGGGAAACACCAGATTGCAAGGAGGTAGCAGGCATATGGAATACATCATGTTTGTGAGGCTTAGAGTGTAAAGGAGCTTCTGAGGTGCCAAGCTCACTGTAAAAATAAGACACAGAGAGGGGGAAGTAAGAGAAATTCTATTGCCATACAAGACTTTAGAGATCTCATTAAATGCCAGACCGTGATTCCATGGGGCTGTATGCCAGTAGCACAGCAAAGAGCTCATCACATCATCCTGCTTTGAAAGCATCGACCCCCCTACTGCACCGAGTGACTGGAAAATTCTTATTAGCAGCACAGTAAAGTATTAGCATGATCAGCAGGGTTTGTGATTCAAGCTGAGCAATCTGGATTCCACCCAGGAGTCTCCCAACTTTTCCGTACAAAGGTAGGCAATCTGAACTGTGAAATAAAAGACTTCCCAACCACAGCCGCTTCTCATTACACATAAGTGTTAATTCTTTTTCTCTCTCCCTTAAATCAACAGTGATTTAGAAATAAAGTCTAATACCTCTTACGTAAGGAAGAGTGGTTTCTTTACGTGAGAAAGAAAAAGAGAGTCCAGATCCCAGTCTTGTTGGTAAAGCCAGGTTTGTTTGTTTTTTACAGCGATGTAAAGATCACTAATCTTGTGTTGCCTTTAATATTCAGTGGAGGGGCAACAGGTGAACCGTTAATAGGGAAGAAACAGAAGGCAAGATTTGTTTCAAATCTCTTTTAAAAGACCATTGTAGTCTATTAGTTTGGGAGCAGTAGTTGTCAGAAGAGTAACAAATAAATACTGTTAATAAATAAATAAACAGCTCCACAAGCCTTCTGCTTGGCTGCTCCCAGCCATTTTGTAAAAATAACTTTTCCAGGCAAGTTTGCAAAAACAACCAAAGGGAGGCCTTCCAAAAAAGAAATATCACCTGAAGAAATTATTAAACACCCTGTCTTGCCTTCTATAAGAAAGGGAGACTTCTCTGGATTGAGTATAATGCACTAGAAATAAAAGCAAACATCTAGAACTACTAGAGGATATCAATGTGGTGTAGTGGGTAAACTAAGGAGATCTGGATTCAAACTGCTGTTTGGCCTTGGAAACTCTCTTGTGGTTAGTAAAAGTACTACTTAAACACTTTACTTACTTTGAAGCCCTACTAGGACACTTCATGTTGGTTCTGTCTTGATGGCACATAATACAGATATAAGAGTGTAAACCAAGATAAAACCAATAGAAAGAATAAAAACAGAACATTTCAAACCAAAATAAGCTTCAAGCAAGAGAAGTCTGCAATGATGTAAAAGCATCATAAAAACTCAGGAAAAAATGTCCTCCACCTGGTTCCAAGAAGATCCTAGTATAGGTGTTAGGCAAGCCCCTGTCCATCTCTCCAATAAATGGAGTGGTGTGACTCAAATGGCACTCTCTTCCAGATGCCCTTTGGTTTACTTTATCTGGCGAAGGCATCTAGAAGATGTCCTTGGAAGATGATCTTAGTGGCTGGGTAGGCAAATGGAGGAGAAAGCATTTCAGGAAACCTGACTTAAAGCCATTTAGGGGTTCAACAACAAAATGTGGAAACATCAAGTTTTAGAATGCAATGTCCAGAATCCCTTAGCTAGCATGACCATAGGCCCTGCTATCTGGGGATTTTGAAAGCTACAGGACAGAAATTAATGTTTCCAAGCTCTGTTCTATGAGGAAGTAAATCTTTACTTATTTCATTTTTACATGTCAAAAGAAAAAGTCTCAGAAGTATTCCCATCATCTGGCAATAAACAGCACCACAGCGCCTTAATCTGTACTATAATGTAGGTGAAAGCACTGATACAAAACAGTAGATGTTGCCTCTAAAGTGGGAGGGGGGATTAGAAAGGATTTGATACTGAGGAAAAAGTAGAAGCAAAATTTGGGAGATTATTGTTAATGTGTGTGTGGAGTGGTCACTCCTATGGCAATGGCTTGACACTGATTTTGAAGTATGTTTATTTCATACACAAAGAAAGACACATCTTTCAAAGGGTTCTTTTTTGTGGGAGATTGGTAGCTGTGTTAGTCTGCTGCAGCTAAAACATCAGTCTTCGGTTACCTTAAAGATGGCCAGTTTTCTTTATCACAGACTTTCCAGGACTGTACCCCACTTTCATCAGATGTAAACAGCATTTCCTTGTTTATTCTATATATGTTCTGTTGGAAGGATGTAGCAAATAGAGTAACAGTACATGGAAATGCGAAAGATGTATGACCTTAAATGCAACCATTAACAAATAGTTGTGGATTAGTAGTTAGGTGATAGCTCAGATATCCTATCATTCATGATGAGATTAACACTTCTATTATTAAAAAGACAATAGGGCAGACAAACTGGAACCCTCCCCTCAAAAGGTAAACTAGGATGTTTCATTATTATAATAAAATATTTAATCTGTGTATTTGAAGGAAATCACATTTTATTTTTTGTGCGTGATTTCTGCTGTTTGTCCTCACTTTCCCCAAAATAATTCCCTGCAAATAAGATGCCAATGGGTCAATTGTAGCATATATTTGTGGTATTCTTCTGGATCTGTAGGAATCTGTCCTCAAAATAAAATTATTAAAAGAATAACAATGATCCAATGAGAATATGATGAGACAAAAATGTCATATATTATTTGTTCATTGACACCAACAATATATATGGCAACTTTACATGGCCCATTTCTCCTCATTTATTCTCACAACTCTGTACCAGTTTGGGCTAAAAGATATCAACTGGCTCAAGGGAACTAAGTAAATTTTGTGAACAAGCAGAGATTTGAACTTGACTCTCATTCCAAATCCAGTACTCTAGCTTTGGTACCATAGTCACTGTCAGATCAGTGCTAACTATATAGATAATGCACAGTTTTTAAAGGATGTGCTTAAGTGAAGCAAAAATGAGAAAACTACAGGCTGAACTCATCAACACTACCATTCTGCTTGCTTTATTATACAGCAGTGAAACATGGACACCTACAAAAGCTGACACCAAAAAAAAATCAATGTAGCACAAAGAGCAATTTGGTGAAGGATGCTACACATATGATGGGTTGATCGAGTATCAAATGAAGAACTGTGTATAAGATCAGGTGCAAAACAAGCATCAATGTTGATTGAGTTGTCAAGGCATGGGTGGGCTGGGCATGTGTACTGCTTCAAAGATGGCAGGTGGACAAAAGCTATCACAGAGTGGATACCACTTGACATAAAGCGACCACAAGAAAGTCCAGCAACCAGATTGGAAGACTAGTTCAGAGAAAATCTCCCGAGTCCTGTTTCATGCAACATCCAATGTCAGCATTTTCAATGGCAAACTGAACTTTAATTTCATGCCATATAGGGGGAAAAACATTCTTGGATGAATTTTTGAACCTAAAACAATATATATATATATATATATATATATATATATATATATATATATATATATATATATATATATATATATATATATATATATATATATATATATATATATATATATATATATATATATATATATATATATATATATATATATATATATACAAGCATAGTTTGCCAGGCGGTGCCGGGCTTTTTAAAATTGTGTTGGATACTAAAGGGTTTTGTTTTTTTCTTGAACTAATGGTGATGGGCTGTTTTAAATGGTGGTGTAAGGTTTTTTTGATTTTGTGGCTTCGAGGCGCTTCGTCCGCCTGCGGCGGACTTGCGCTCCCAGTGGTTTTTTTTGTTTTGTTTTGTTTTGTTTTGTTTTTTTGCGTGCTGACTTCCTCAGTTCTGGGCTCCTTAATTTGGTTTTTGAACTTGTTATTTATGTTTATGCAATTTTTTTAAAATTTAATTTAATTTAATTTAATTTAATATTATTCAGTTTAAAATTTAATTTTGTTTTTTAAAATGTTTTTTAACTCATTTTTTTTGTTTTGGTTTTTTGGAGTGAAAAGTGTTTTCTTTTTTTGGTAATTTTTGAGATTAGTGTGTTTATTTTTGAATGTTTGTATAACTTATTTGATTAAATTTGGAATTATTCTTATTATTTTTAATTTTTTTGAATGTTTTTTCTCTTTTGGCCACTGGGTGGGGGTGGTGAGCTTTTGTGCCTCTCGTTACATTTGTTCTCTTCTGTCCTTTGGGTGTCGCTTCTGGTAAGTTTCCTCTTTCTCATTTGTGTTCCGGTTCTCATAGAAGGAAGACGTCTTTTGGTAAGTTCTCTGGGGGTTTTGGGGGGGGGGTTTGGGGGGTGTATGTGTGTTTTTTTCTTGTTTATTTTTGGCTGTATTTGTGTGTAATTTTTGGATTTTGGTGTGTTTTTGAATGTTTTTCGTTTGTGTTTTTGTGTGTTTTTTTCAGTGGGGGGGTGGCTTTCTTTCTTGCGGGCCATGCTGGCTGGCCCATGGGAAGGAAGGCCAATTGCGGGGAGGCTTTCTTTCCCACAGGCCATGCTGGATGGCCCGTGGGAAGGAAGGGCATTTGCGGGGAGGCTTTCTTTCCCACGGGCCATGCTGGATGGCCCGTGGGAAGGAAGGGCATTTGCGGGGTGGTGGTGCTTTCTTTCCCATGGGCCATACTGGCTGGCCCGTGGGAAGGAAGGGCAGCGGCGGTGGGGTGTTTCATTTATTTCCCCACGGGCCATACTGGCTGGCCCGTTGGGAAGAAGGGCAGTTGCGGGTTTGCTTTTATTTTTGGCTCGCCGGCTGGCCCTTCGAATGGAAGGACAGCGGCGGCCGGGGGTTTACTTCTTTATACTTGTGTTTTTCGCGCGCCAGCTGGCCCTTCGAACGGAAGGGCAGCGGCGGGGGGGGGGGTTTGTTATTTTTCCCCCCACGGGCCATGCTGGCTCGCCCGTGGGGAAGAATGGCAGTGGCGTCGGGCTTTTTTTTAACTTTTATTTTTCGCGTGCCGGCTGCCTCAGCGTTCTGCACGCTCATGGCACGCAGGACGCTGGGGCTTGTAGTTTTGGCTCCACGTGCTTTCTTTCTGCGGCAGTTTTCTTTTGCGGCTTTTCTTTGATTGGCTGCGGCACGTTTCCGAACATTCCTTTCGCCGTGCCGCTCAGCCTGATTGGCTCTGGCGCGGCGCGGTGAAAGGAACTTTGGGAATTGAAGTTCCCTTTTTTTGTTTGCGACTGGGGGGCTCCTGCCCCCGGGTCGAAAATTTCAACCCGACAGTTACCTGCGAACCCCATTTGGGCGAGTGAACGGAGGCTCGGACGGGGCTAGTGGGGCCTGGTGCAACATCCTTTGTCACATTCCAACGTATAGCTAGGAAAAAATGCAAATATTAACATGCCTAATTTTGTCAGTGGCGGCGACAGCAGCTTCTCGTGTTTGAGCACTGGCTCTTCGTCTTAGAAACAGAGATGAGCACTGCACCCTAGAGTCGGATACGACTGGCTTTTGAGCAAGGGAAACCTTTACCTTTAACATCTGTTTTAAAATTTGTTTAATGTTTTAATGTTTTAATCCTGTTTTTAATATTTTAATGTATTTTCATTACTGTAGTTTAGTTGGTTTTTTAAAATGTATAATCTATTGTGTTTTAATTTGATCTTTTAAACTTTGTGAGCCACCTTGAGTATCCCTTTAGAAGAAGGTAAAAGGTAAAAATTGCCCTTGCTCAAAAGTCAGTCATATCCAACTCTAGGGTTCAGTGCTCATCTCTGTTTATAGCCAAAGAGCCAGCGCTGTCTGCATTTGCAGACCTATAAATAAAAAAGTACACGTATCACTGATTATTATTATTATTATTATTATTATTATTATTATTATTATTATTATTATTATTATTATTATTATTATTATTATTATTATTATTAATAATAATAATAATAATAATAATAATAATAATAATAATAATAATAATAATAATAATAATAATAATAATAATAATAATAATAATAATAATAATAATAATAATAATAATAATAATAATAAATTTAAATTTTCATTTATACCCCACCCTACTCAAGCACAGGCCGACTCAGGGTGGCTTCCAACAAAATGAAAAATACAATATAATCACACAAAATACGATAGAAAAAAATACACAGTACAATGCATAGTACAATAAAAAAACAATATATAATACAATACAGTTACTAATAAGAAGGGAGAGTTAACAAAACAAAATGAAATACCAAAAATATATGGTTTGTCACATTACCAAAGTTACAATGTGAGGACCCTCTGCAGCAGCGGCTCCGACGTCCTTTTCAAACCCCTCTGGCAGGCGGGGCCAGGAGGGGCGAGGAGGGGCGAATCAGGCAGCCACAGGTGAGCTGAGTCTCCCATCCCGGACCGGTAGCGGGGGCCTGGGAGAGACGCAGCGAGGACCTGCGTCTATTGTGTAAGCTTGCCCTGTATTGCAAGTAAAGGGTCCTGTTTCATGCAACATCCAATGTCAGCCTTTTCAATGGCAAGCTGAACTTTAATTTCATGCCATATAGGGGGGAAAACATTCTTGGATGAATTTTTGAACCTAAAACAAAACAGCATCTGGAAGTATAATTTTCAAAAGCATAATAGTTTGCAAATGAGCAATCACTCATTCAGCCAGGGACTGAGAGCCTTATATATGCTTCATCTCAGGGGTAGGATGGATTGTCATGGAATAAACGAGAATGTTTTTCCTTTCCCATCTCCCCCATTATCTCTTGGCAGAAAATTCAATTGACTCTGTGTATGTGTGATAGCAAATGCAGATTGAATAAGCAGACATGACCCGTCCTGTCTCCACTGCTATATGTTGACTGGAACAAACACAGATCTAATTTGCAAGAACACTTAAATGATGTTTGGCTGTTTTGCTAATGTATGTAGCAATATTTGTTTAGGCAACCTGCGTTGGCCAGAAACACAAATGGATGAATTTTAAATGGTTATTAGTTAAGCTGTATTAAATAGCTTCTTGATATTGCCTGCATATGGTGAAAATGTATCTGTGAAGGTTCATTAATTCCTATCAACCCCTATTAAGAAAGGTCCAGGTAGCTTTGCATTTCTCTTGAAAACCCCTTAGGTCTTGATGCATTTAATGCTGTTGAAGAAAATGATATAGCGTTGCAATGAATTCATATAATTGCAATTCTGATCACAAAGTCCCAAAATCACAAAGAAAACAGATCATTTTTGGAAATACTAATCAGCCATCTGGAAATATGTGTGGCAGACACTGGGTAACATGGTCAGTGCTCATTAACTAAAGGATGTGGAGGGGGGGGGGGGGGAAACTGCTATATCCTAAGGTGCCAATCTAACAATATTTGCAGTTGAAAAAACAAGTTCTATCAAAAAAAGAGAATCCAAAGCAGCTTTGAGAGAGGAATTTTTAATTCCTCTACCACCCCCAAAGATTCCAAGGCCAAGATGATTTTATCGCTTATCAGCATTTTCAGAAATTAAAGATTTCTCCCAATCTTGCAGCCTCTAACAGCTTTCCTCATAAAAAAAGGGATTCCAAAGGAGCCAAGGGAATTTCAGGAGTGGAAATGTTTAATTTCCAAAAAAAGTGCCCTGGTTGATAACATTATTGGTGGTTATGCGGTGTAACTTCTAGCTCAGGATTTCAGCCACTGTTTCTGAAGTCCCATCTTAGACGTAAGGCTGATACTTTGAAAGAGAGGGGACATGTTTATTTGAATTTTGCTCAAAATATCTTAATGATAGCAACAGACATATCTCTCATAGCAGCTGCTAGCAAGTAGCAAAGTGTGTGGTCTTGCAGAATTATTAACATTAAACTAACATGAATTCTCATTTCCTATGATGTAATCGCGATCCTCCGCCGCCGCGAGGAGGCTACCCGTGGCCAGGAGCAGCCGCGAGACCACCCCAGCCGGGGGTGAGGACGACCAGGCAGACGGCGGGAAAAGTCACCATCCACCACCGCCGCCAGAGGCAGAGGAAGAGGAACAGCTGACCCACGGGGGAAAACATCCACTGCTCGCCACTGCGATGTCCCTGGAGCAAGGGGCCCAGAGACAACAACCCCACCTGGGGAGTGAGGACACAAGGATAAGTAGCTGATGTGAAAAATGTAGCTGAATTAATATAGCAACTGACATAGAGACTTTACACTGACTTAATATAGCAATTAACATAGAGACTGTGTTTTAGAGTGTGATAATTATGCATGATAACATGTTGTTTAAACTGTTTTAAACTTTTAAAACTGTGATATGATGTATGATGCGAGGAAAAAAAATGGCGTAGAAACCGGCAAACCACGCCACAAAGCTTGCCAAGAGAACCCTATTGACCAAAACAAAAGGCAAAACAAAGGAGCAGGCTAGATGATACAGGATGCTTAACACCACAGAGTGGAGGAAGGGGAGGGACAGGAAGGAGGGAGGAGGAATGCAATGTTGTAAGGAGCAATACTGCATAGGGACATGGAATGTGAGATCAATGAACCAAGGTAAACTAGAAGTGGTAAAAAATGAGATGGAAAGAATAAGCATTGACATCTTAGGAATCAGTGAGCTAAAATGGACAGGGATGGGGGAATTCAGATCTGGAAACCATCACATCTACTATTGTGGACAAGAAAACCTTAGAAGACATGGAGTAGCCATAATTGTCAATAAAAGAGTGAGAAGAGCAGTAATGGGATACAACCTCAAAAATGACAGAATGATGTCAGTAAGATTTCAGGGCAAACCCTTCAATGTTACTGTGATCCAAATATACGCACCAACCACGGGTGCAGATGAAGCCACAGTGGACCAGTTCTATGAGGACTTACAACACCTCATAGAACAAACACCAAGAAATGATGTCCAAATTATTTTAGGAGACTGGAATGCCAAAGTAGGCAATCAAAAAGTGGAGGGAATAACAGGCAAGTTCGGTCTTGGAACACAGAATGAAGCAGGGCAAAGATTGATAGAGTTCTGCCAAGAGAACGCACTGGTCATAGCAAACACCCTCTTCCAGCAACACAAGAGGCGACTTTACACATGGACATCACCAGATGGCCAACACCGAAACCAGATTGACTACATACTCTGCAGTCAAAGATGGAGAACCTCCATACAGTCAGCAAAAACAAGACCTGGAGCAGACTGTGGCTCAGATCACAACCTACTGATCGCAAAATTCAGGCTTAGACTAAAGAAAATAGGGAAAACAAAGAGACCAGACAGATATCACCTAGACAGCATCCCTAAAGAATACACGGTGGAGGTGATGAACAGATTCAATGGCTTAGACTCAATAGATAGAGTGCCAGAAGAATTATGGACAGAGATGAGGGACATCATGCAGGAAGCAGCAAAGAAAATCATACCAAAAGAAAAGAAGAGTAAGAAAGCAAAGTGGTTGTCTGATGAGGCTCTTAAAATAGCAGAGGAAAGAAGGAACGCAAAAGTCAAAGGAGAAAGGAATAAATACAATCTTTTGAACACAGAATTTCAAAGAAAAGCAAGGAGAGATAAGGAAAACTACCTAAAAAACAGTGCAAAGAAATGGAGGAAAACAACAAAAGAGGCAGAACCAGAGACCTTTTCAAAAAAAAATCCAGGAAATCAAGGGAACATTTAAAGCAAAAATGAACATGATAAGGGACAAAGATGGAAAGGAGCTAGCTGATGCAGAAGAAATTAAGAAAAGATGGAAAGAGTACACAGAGGAACTCTACAAAAAGGAACTCAACACTCCTGATAGTCACAATGATGAAGAATTTGAACCTGAGCCAGACATCCTGGAGAGTGAAGTCAGAAAGGCCCTAAAGAGCACTGCAAACAACAAAGCTAGTGGAGATGATGGTATCCCAGTTGAATTTTTCAAAGCTCTAAAAGATGATGGCATCAAATTACTGCATTCAATATGCCAGCAGATTTGGAAAACAAAACAGTGGCCACAGGACTGGAAAAGATCAGTATATGTTCCAATCCCAAAAAAGGGCAATGCCAAAGAATGCTCAAATTATCGAACAATTGCGCTCATCCCACACGCCAGCAAGGTGATGCTCAAGATAATACAGGATAGACTTCAGCAGCATGTGGAAAGAGAACTACCAGAGGTGCAGGCAGGTTTCAGAAGAGGCAGGGGGACTAGAGACCACATTGCCAACATACGCTGGATCATGGAGAAAACAAAGGAATACCAGAAACAAGTTTACTTTTGTTTTATTGACTATACTAAGGCATTTGACTGTGTGGACCACAACAAGATGTGGCAAGTAATTAAAGAGATGGGAATACCAGAGCACCTCATATGCCTCCTGAGAAATCTGTACATGAACCAAGAAGCAACAGTTAGGACAGAACATGGAATGACAGAGTGGTTTGGAATAGGAAAAGGAGTAAGACAAGGCTGCATTTTGTCACCATGTCTATTCAACCTATACACAGAGCACATAATGCGCAGTGCAGGGATGGAGGAATCACAATATGGGATTAAAATCGCTGGGAGAAACATCAACAATCTGAGATATGCAGACGATACCACCCTAATGGCAGAAAGTGAGGAAGACCTAAAGAATCTCTTGATTGGGCTGAAGGAGGAGAGTGCAAAAGCTGGCTTGAGACTAAATATCAAGAAAACCAAGATAATGGCAACAGGCCCAATCAGTTCATGGAAGATAGATGGGGAAGAAGTAGAAGCAGTGACAGATTTTACTTTCTTAGGATCAAAGATCACTGCAGATGGGGATTGTAGCCATGAAATAAAAGGCGACTGATTCTTGGGAGACAAGCAATGAGAAACCTGGGGAACATAGTGAAAAGCAGAGACATCACACTGAAAACAAAAATTAGAATAGTCAAAGCAATGGTATTCCCAGTGGTAATGTACGGATGTGAGAGCTGGACAATTAGGAAAGCTGAACGCAGAAGAATAGATGCCTTTGAAATGTGGTGTTGGAGGAGAGTTTTGAGGGTACCCTGGACAGCGAGGAGAACAAATAGGTCAATCGTAGAAGAAATCAACACTGACTGCTCATTGGAAGGTCAAATAGTAAAGATGAGGCTAAAGTACTTTGGGCATCAAATGAGAAGAGAGGATTCACTTGAGAAGGCCGTGATGTTGGGAAAGGTGGAGGGCAAAAGAAGAAGGGGGAGGCCAAGGATGAGATGGATAGATGGTATTGTAGACACAATGGGCACAGAACTGGGAGGACTGAGGGGGATGGTGGAGGACAGAGGCGCCTGGAGAACGATGGTCCATAGGGTCGCAAAGGGTCGGAATCGACTGTGCGACTGAATAACAACAACAATGATGTAATATGCTGTCTAATGGGAACCTAGCACTAACATGGTTAAGAAAGGCAGCTCTAATTTGATTTCATTGACAGAACTGGAAGCTCCTATAAAGGCAGTTATTATCTGTTATGACATCTGGTCTGCTTTTTCAGGTTCATCACTCCATCTCTCACTCAATTGTTGAAGTGTATGTGAATGATATGCCTCAATAGTTCGATATCTATGTTGAGCAACATGGAATAAGATGGAAACTTTCAGGACTCCTAAACGAAGAAGTAGAGTAGAAATATTTTAAAATTCAACACTGTGAATTAGAATAGAGTTGAGTGAAAATTCCTCAGCACCATTTTCTAAAAATGGCTGTCTGTGGTCAGAGAAGAACCACAACAAATCAATGGTGCCCACAATCCCATTGAACAACCTTGCTAGAATAGTATAATGCTGAATAGTAATGAAAGCCCTTGAGAGGTGGAGGAGAATCAACAGGGTTGCACATACCTTTCTCGCTCCTGGCAGGCATAATTCCTTTGGTGTCTGAAGGTGTTCCACCTCCTTAGCCCATACCTGTCAACCATCCCGTTTTACCCAGGAAAACCCCTTATTTTTACCCCTCTTCCTGCCCCCTCCCGTTTTATTATTTTCCCCGTATTTTCCCTTATTTTTAAAACAAATATCCTGACCCGAGCCCTCACAGGCGAAGCTGCAGTTTTTTTTCCAGCCACAGAGGTCGCTGTGGCTGTGTGGCAGGCTTTTCGCTTGTGGAAGGGGAGAGAGAGAAGGTGTGTGTGGGTGTGGGTGTTCTGTAGGTATCTCTTTCATTTTCCTCCTGCCACGTGGCCAAGATGGACGCTGGTCGGAGCCACCATGCTGGGAGGGACTGGAGTTAGAGGTGAGTGATATTTCATATATGCAGGGGCAAATCAGCTCTTAGTCTGGGGGCAGAGACTTCTCTCTCACTCTCATGCTTTTTTGAGTTGTTTCTGCCCTGCCTTCCGTTTCTGTTCTAGAGTTAACTTGGGAGGGGTGGGGAGAGGTGGGGGGAGTGCTTGATCACTATATGCTAAAGGTAAAAGTTTCCCTTGCTCAAAAGACAGTCGTTTCTAGAGTGCCAAGGTTCGCCATCACAGTCAGAGATTCCCACACTATATGAGAGAGAGAGTGTGTGTGTGTTCCATTTTTGTTCTAGAGTTAACATGGGAGGGGGTCAGGGGTGTGCTTGCATGGTTGTGTAAGGGGATTTGAGTTAGGTAAAGATAAAGGGTCGCCCTTGCTTAAAAGCCAATCATATCCGACTCTAGGGTTCAGTGCTCATCTCTGTTTCAAAGCCGAAGAGCCAGCATTGTCTGCATCTGCAGACATTTCCGTGGTCATGTGGCAGGCATGACTAGACACCAGAGCGCACGGAACGCTGTTACCTTCCCACCAAAGTGGTCCCTATTTATCTACTTGCAATTTCTTGCTTTCGAACTGCTAGGATGGCAGGAGCTGGGACAAAGACGGGAGCTCATTCCGTCCTGCAGTACTCGGGAATCGAACTGCTGACCTTCTGCCTCCCAGTCAGCATCTTAGTCACTTAAGCCACTGAACAAACAAGAAAGAAAACAAAACAAAGGCCCCCAAGAAAATGGGGAAAGGGTTCTTTGGCCCACACAGCTTTGTGCCCATTGCATCTACAATACCATCTAGCCATCTTATTTTTGGCCACCCCCTTCTTTTGTCCTCCACCTTTCCCAGCATCAAGGCTTTCTCAAGTGAATCCTCTCTTCTCATTTGATGTCCAAAGTACTTTAGCGTCATTTTTACTATTTGACCTTTAATGAGCAGTCAGGGTTGATTTCTTCTAGGATCGACCTATTTCTAACACTATATTTCAAAGGCATCTATTTTTCTGCTCTCAGCTTTCCTAATGGTCCAGCTCTCACACCCATACATTACCACCAAGAATACCATTGCTTTGACTATGCAATTTTTTGTTTGCAAGGTGATGCCTCTACTTTTCACTATGTTCACCAGGTTTCTCATAGCTTGTTTCCCAAGCATCAGATCTTTGATCCTAAGAAAGTAAAATTTGCCAGTCGTATCCAACTCTAGGGTGCAGTGCTCATCTCCATTTACAGCCAGAGAGCCAGTGCTGTCTGTGTTTGCAGACATTTTCATGGCCATGTGGCAGGCATGACTTGAGCCCAGCAAGTCACATGGCTATATTTTGCCACGCCCATGGATTTGGCCACACGCACAGAGGGGTGTGGCCAAAATTTCCCTTATTTTCAAATCCAAAAGTTGACAGGCATGCCTTAGCCAGGCCTAAAAGCCCAAATGAAACAGTCAGAAAATTGGTTTTATTAAGAGCACCTCATTCTAGTCAGCCACCTCACATTTAAAGTTCTTTCCTCCCTTCTCCATGTTCTGCTTTCCAAAGAGAGATGCGTGAAGATGTAGCTTCATACTGTGTGTATAAAACAAAACTAAATCAAGAACCATAAGTGAAAGTGTTTTTATTTTCTTTAACCAAGAACCATCCAGAGTGATTTTTTTTCCTTTCCCAAGGGTGGAGATGAAACTGAGTAGATCTCCCAACACTTTCCTCTGTGTCAGGGAAAAACGACAACCAAAATCCTGCCTACAGATTGTCCCTCAAATTGGCTGAAATTCTGTTGCTTAGCATAGCAAGCCCCAACTGAGGTAGGCCCACTGAATCAGTGGATATTTGGTGAGTAAGTTGCTCTGTAGGTTCTATTGATTCAGTCAACCTACTGTAAATGTGACTATGTTAAGCAACAGGATTTCAGCCACTGAGTCCAAACATTTCTTGCAATGCTAGCTAGCAGGGAGTTCTAATTCCTCCCCCTTGCCTATTTTGCTTTTATTAGAGTTTTAATGGGCTGTACCAAAATATGAGAGATTGAATTCACAACAGGCCTATTACAACTTCCATTAAAATTTATTTTCCTCTCGGTTCATGCCTCATGGGATATCTGGAACAACAGCCAGAAATATGAAGACACAGTGTCCAGAGAGAGGATTAAACAGTAGATACTAAATTTATCTCGTGTCCCAAAAGCTTCTGGTCTCCTCCCTTTTGGTATTACAATCAGGGAGATGTTATTCATTATGCCATTATTTGTCTTATCTCTCTGGTGACAATCTAAGCAGGGACAATAAATAGTTATAGGCCCTCCAGTGTACAATTAGTATTCAAAACATGAAATTAATTTGTCTTCCAAATATTGGAACCTTGTAACTTGTTTCACTTTTATTTCATTGTCAGAAAGGATTCATTTTCAGCATGATTTTATGGTTGAGTAGGATTCATTAGAAACTTTCTCCAAACTACTTCTATAACAACCTTATTTGAGTCTTTTTGTTACATATGTTTGGCCATATTTTCCTTCTGAAATTGAAGCTAAAGAAAATTAAACTTTCATTCTCTTTGCACACAAATGCAAGCTTTAGTAGCCTTTTTAATAGTAACATTTTAATTCCAAAATTTAAAAAGGAGCTTTCTCCACCTTCTGACAAATTTTTAAATAAGGATATATCTTTATAGATAGCTCACAATAGTGCCGTAAATTATAGAGTGGACCGCATCGTACAAATCAGAAACAAAGTCTTATATTTCCTGGATTGGGGTTTAGCTTGGTTTATAATTACAATGTTTCTGAATCACAACAGGGAGCCTATTTTTATTTCATAAGTCACTGGCTAAGAAGTATAATTCTGGGGAGAACTAAAAATCAAATTCTTCTAGAATCTGGGATAAACTATGCAGAAGTCACTGCTACAAAAAGCAAGGGCAAAAGCTGCATACCAAGTATATAGACAAGCTGGCTCGGGATTATTGGAGCTGAAGATGAAAAAGTAGCTTTCCAAATTTCTTGGAGCAATATTTACAGCAAAACTGTAAATGAAAACCACACCTAGATTTTTATAGAGTAGAGGGGATGTCTGGCCGGATATACCACTACAGTAATGGGGTAGACTGTACAGCTGAGTGTTGGGGGGTGGTAAATAACCTGACTCCCTAAAGGGGCCAATGGCTACAGGTGGATGAGTCCCTTTGGGAGAGGTGATGGTCCTCTCAGTGGAGGAAATGCCACTGGAAACCATCATATTAGGTAAAATGAGTGGAGGAGGAACTCAGATTCCCATCTGCTATAGGGGCTCATCTCTCTAGCACCAGGTTGGCCTTCTCTGTGTCCGCACCGGCCCTATGGAGCCTCCTGCCAACAGAGTTACAGTTGCAGACAGAATTGCTGCCCTTTAAGAAAGAACTGAAAACCTGACTGGCAGGGCAGGTGTGGGGCCCGCCTGCTGGCTCATATAAAGATTTCTCTCTCTCTCTTTTTATGGATGGGGTGAGTGGGTAAATTATTTAGTATTTTAATGGGGTTTTAAAGGGTTTTTTAATTAGTTTGATATTGCTTTTAATTGTTATTAGCCGCCCAGAGTTGTTGCCAAGTTGGGTGGCAATAGAAATTTGAAGAATAAATAAATAATGGTAATGGAGGCAGAAGAGGCCATGCCAGATGGACTGGCTGTGAAGGTGCACCTTGATAATATCCTAAAAGCTGTGGCAGTCCATTGCTGTACTGGTATTAAATCATGTATGTCTCATTTCATATGTGTTGCAGGAGATGGCTCCATGATCATAGTGTGTGAGTCACTTCATGGCAAGCTGGGATCCACCTTAAACAAATTCACACCAGTGGCATTCTTCCTGCTTCAAGAAAAAAAATGCATTCTCGGATGCGAATTGCAGCCAACAACAAGAGGGCATGATATTGGACCACAGAGAAAAATGAACAACAATGGGAGACTGGAACTGATTGTCCATTCATTTGATGTTTATTCAGTTGTTTCATTCTGCAGGATTATCAACATAGCTAAAGACAGAAGATACTTGTGGACCCTTCTTTGCCACTTTGGTCATTTGTAAAGTGACAAATCTGAAGAAGGATGGTTCCTGTTACCAGATAAATTCTATACACCAATAAGAAACCTGGAGAAAAACACAGGGTTCTTTTGTTCAGAGAGCTTGATCATGTTTGGGTCACTTTTGCAAGGGGGAGAGACTAAATAAATTGCAAGTGGGTAGAGAGAGGGGACAATCTATCTCTATCTCTATTCGCAGCTCTGCTGAGGGGATGCGCTCGCATACACAGGTACAACAAAACACTTTACTTGCTGCTCTGCAGAGAGGCAGGAAAAGTGTAATTATTTCCACTGCTACTAGCAAATCTTTGTATCACTGGGTTGTTTAGGAGAGTAAAGAAACTTCTCCCCCTCCATTATTCCCTTTTAGTACCAATCAAAAAACTGCTCACAGCTATGGCAATAAAAGAGAAAAGCAATTATTTTAGCCCTCTTAAAGTACAACTATCTGTTGGGGGGAGGGAAAATAATTATACTTCTTCTGGCCCTCTGCAGAGGAGCATGTGAAGTGTTTCTTTCAAACTTCTAATATACTGAAGGGGCTTGTTAGTTCATTCAGCCTACTGGACATATACCATGGAAGCAACCTTTAATGGCTGCAAGCCTCCCTTATATGCTATTCTCAGTGCCTGCAGATACCAGTAACAACATATTAAGGGGGGCACTGTAAAAAAGTAGACCATTCCAAGGGAGGTTAAAAAAAAGTACTCAAGGGAAGGTTGTGGTGCTCCAATATCCATGAATTGAGGACAAATGGAGCCTGGAGTGACCCCAGATAACTCAAAAAAGTGGACTGAATGTCTATCTGGACATGCTGTTAGAATATTTATTTATTTATTTTAGGTTATTTATATCCTGCCCTTCTGGCCCAAGCGCCACCCAGAGCGGAAAAATTAAAGCAAAAGCAAATCAATCACACTTATATACCACCCTATAGTGCTTAGTCACTGTCTGGGAGGGGCTCACAAGTTAATTAGCATTTTGACCCCATCATTTTACCAACCTCAGAAGGATGGAAAAACTGAGTCAACCTTGAGCCCTGGTCAGGATCAAATTCACAACCTTTTGGTTGCAGTACAGTAGCTTAACCACTGCACCGCCAGGGCTCCTTAGTCATTTAAGACATCAGTTTTCAGTGTGGATGCCTTGGACTCAGAGCCCACAAAATTCCATTCTAAAAGGAGCCTGTTGCATTCCTTATTTCTTAGCCTTATTATTTCTTAGCAGGTTGACATTAGTTTTAATATTGTTTTAACTATGCAAGTCATTTATTGCATTCTGTTTTGCATTGATTTTGCCACTTGGCTAGAAATATAAAGAAATACACTTCTCTCTAGTGGCCAAATCTGATACTGTACAGCAAATTGGACATAAAGAAATGCAAAAGGAAAAACCAAAGAATTGTTCCTTTGCTCCGCAAACCCCGAGTAAAGAAAGACACAGACACAGTGTTGGCTTTAAACTCAGGGCCACTTTATTAACTGATAACTTTGTTAACTGTAATTCTGCTTTACCTGCAGAGGGGACCAGGTAGATCTGTGTCATTTGTAGTAGAAATGTATACTGTTTTGGACAAATATGTCTTTGTACATTTTCAAGGTAACCAGAAGGAAAAGTGAAGTACTTAAAGGGACACTTCTCACAAATCCCTCATGTTAAATCTGGTGTTCATGGTTTTAAAACTTAATAATAAGAGACCTTGTGGTTCAGTGAACAAACTACTGTACTGCAGCAAAAATACTCTGCTGGCATTGTAAGTTCAGTCCTGACCAAGGCTCAAGGTTGACTCATCCTTCCATTTTCCGTGGTCGGTAAATTGAGTACCCAGCATGTTGGGAGAAAAATGCTATCTGGTCAACCACCCAGAGAGTGCGCTAAGCCCTATTGGGCAGTATATAGGTGTAATTGCTATTGCTAATATAAAACAGATGCCATGCAATTAAAAGTGAGGGAAAGGGAATTAAAAAGTATTGATCTTTACCTATAAGGAGGGATGTTAACCGTTGGTCTCCGGCATACACGCCCGCACCCGTCCATACTATCCCATACTGAGCCACCCGCACTTACCTTTACCCGGCCCGACCATCACCGGAAGGGTCCGGTCAGCAAGAGTGGGGCAGCCGCCCCACAAAGTGAAAAAAAAATAAAACTATGTTTCTCAGCCTCCTTCGCACCGCACCACCCCTCAGCCAATGAAGCTGAAGGGTGTGAGCATGGAGGAGGCTGGGCAGCTGGCACAGCAGTTTTTAAAAAAACACGCCGGGGAAAGGCCCAACCCAACCCACTGACAACAAAAGTAAGTGGGTGGGAGAGAGGGACTAGGGGAAGGAATGGCCCTGTGAACCCCGCCTCCCACCCCACCACCACCTTGCCCCACTCCCTGCCCCCCTTACCTTTTGCTGGCTGTCCCGTCCCCCCCCCCAGAGTGGCCTTCTCTGCTGGAATGAGCATTAGACTGTCCTCCATCCCTGCTGGCATCGAAGCCTCAATGCCCGCAGGGACAAAGGCCATGCCGGTGTGCATACCAATGCAGAAGGCTGCACCTGGGGGAACGGGCCAGCCACCAAAAGGTAAGGGAACTGGCCTGGGAACCATGACGCCCCCCCCACCTCACCCCCCGGTCCCTGTCCACCCCTTACCTTTTGGTGGCTGCTACTTTCCCCAGCACAGCCACCTACTTGGTTTCAATGGGGGGTGGGGGGCAAAGTCCCCTGCCCCCGCTGAAAGCAAAAACAATGAACAGAGTTCCGGTCGCTGTCTTTACTTCCCAAGGAAGTGTTTTGCTTTCAATGGGGGGAGGGTGGGGAGCGAAGGCACTGGTGCCTTCACCACCCACCCCTCCCCAGTTGAAAGTAAACCAATTCCCCAGGAAGCAAAGACAGCGACCAGAGCCCCATTCACTGTCTTTGCTTACCAGGGAATTCCTCCACTGCCACCGCTGGGGTCCCCACGGCCTGGCCAGCGAAGAAAGGCCACGGGACCCCCCACCACCACCATCGCCACTCCCGCAGCCAGGCCAGTAAGGTATTTTATGTGGGGGTGGGTGGGTGGTTGTGCACACCTAAAACCACCCCTAACCCCCAACACACACATTAAAAATGCCCGGCAAGGCTGGACAAACTATGCTAGTACCTTAGACACTGAGTTGTTACCAGAGAAGGAAAATGACAGCTTCTCCCTTAGTGAAGCCAAAGGCCTCTCTTGTACAATTTAACTAGCAAGAGCCTCTGAGTGAGGTTATTAGCAATTTCTAAGCCAGGGGTTCTCAACCTTTTTAAGCCGCAGGCTGGGCCTCACCCCCTCAGACAGCTGAGCAGTCTGGACTGGTGGTTTCCTCTACCATAAATGCTGCTGTAAAACATGTCCATGGCTGTCATAAACGCATCTGCTTCCACTTCCAGTGGTGGCAGCAACAGTGACCCGGGGCACATGAAATGGTGTCATGGGCTGGGTCTGGCCTGTGGGCCATAGGTTGAGAACCCCTGTTTTAAGTCATACTGCAAAATTAGTGTATCATGCTACCTTCTTCCCCACACCTTTTTTAAAATGTAGAGGTGTGTGTGTGTGTGTTTGTGTGAGAGAGAGAGAGAGAGAGAGAAACAGACTGAAGACAAATGAATGACTGTATTCCTGAATGAATTTTGTGTTGTTCACTTTTGGGTGAGGTACATACCTGTCAAGTTTTGGATTTAGAAATAAGGGAAATTTCCCGGCAAATACGGGATACTTGATAGTTATGCTTATCCTGTGCTGCCCTCCAATGGTGGCAATAGGGCATTGCAGTCTAATTAATATGGGATGACAGTGGGAAAGAGGGTAAAATAAGGGGTTTTCCCAGCCAATACGGGATACTTGACAGCTATGGTGAGGTAATAATATCCTCTTACTTCTCTCACTCTTATCTTCTGTAACTTGGAGTAGGGCAAACGATTATACTAGAAGTCATTCAGTTGGTGCTGTGTAATTGCACCCCACCCCATCTCATGGCGATTTTCAATTCCCCATTTGTAGATATGTTTCTTTGCCCTCAGAGATCCAGAAATGCAGACTATAAAAAGAGACTCAAGCACAGATAGGATTGGAGCGTCTTCAAAAAGAGACTGTAGCACAGATACTGTAGGATTGGAGTGTCTTCAAAAGAGCACTGGGAGGGTCATAGGAACCAATTTTTTAACTCACTTCATTGGACACAGACCAAATCAATGAGCCCTTTGTAAGAGCTATCCTTAATTTGTAGTTTTGAAGCCTTTGGGAAGTATCAGGTTGGAAACAGCAATTTAAGATATAAATAGAGCAAATTGAAAGGAGCAAACCACAGAATGCCACAGGGACACAATATCAACCATTGTAACATATGCTGTTTTCTTTTAGTTTCCTTTAAAATTAATAACTTAATGCACAATCCTCTACTTCCTTTCAAATGTTGTTCACAAATGCTAATCTAACCTAACACATTTTTGGGATCTCTCGCTGAAGTTTTAATTAATGAGATACCTGGTACTCTATTTCTAAACTCCTGTCAGAACCTGTCCAAAAGGGATGCGGCTGACTCTCATTTGTTGAACCTTTCTAAACAGAAGGTGGTTGGCCATCTGTCAGGGATTCCTTAGCTGTGGATATTTTCCGTGCCTGCCAGTTAGTCTAGAAGATAACCCTTGCTGTGACTTCCATCTGTCCAGTTTTATAATGCTACCTTCTATACAGTACCTTTGTCACATTAACAGGCTTGATGTGAACTCACAAAATGTGTTGAAAGAATAACAATTGCAGAACCACAAGGTATGGCCATACCATGCCCAACTGTTTGCAAGAGCCATGCCCCTAGCTTTCATTAGCCACAGCAGGAATACTTCCCTGCCTTCTATATATTTAGACAATGTGGTCAAGAAGCAATGAAGAACTGCGTACAAGATCAGGTGCAAAACAAGTGTCAATGTTGCAAGACATGTGTTGCCAGACATGTGTTTGTTGTTGTTCAGTCACACAGTTCATTCTGAACCTTTGCGACACTACGGACCATTGTCCTCCAGGCGCCTCTGTCCTCCACCATCCTCCTCAGCCTTCCCAGTTCTGTGCCCATTGTGTCTACAATACCATCTAGCCATCTCACTTCAAAAATGGCAGGTGAATGAAAGCTATCACAGAATAGATACCATTTGACATAAAGTGACCACTAGGAAGGCCAGCAACCAGATGGGAAAACCAGCTCAAGGCAAAGTTCCCGAGGCCGTGGAGACTGGCTTCGGATCGGAAACAGTGGAAGACAATGCTTCGATCCACCACATCAACCTGACATGTGAAACACAGATCAACCAAGGAACCAAGTATATAAGTAAGAAGTTTCTATGCGTCCTGAGGTATGCACATAAATTCTCTCTGAATGAGGAGGAGCCATGACTTGTCATGATTCTCTCTCCATGCAAAGGTTCACAAGTTGTGTATCATCGCCATCTGCTACTTGTATCCAAGCATGCATTTTCTCAGCTGGTGGATGTGTCTCTGATGACTCCACAAACTGATACTGATGACTCCACAAAACATACTGATATACAAGTTGTGTATATCAGTATGTTTTCTCACTCCTGTTTTAAGCAATTGCCTCCAAGCCTAGCAAAGTAAATTGCCCAGAACTGTGGACACTCAAACAACACTGGCAAGCAAAACAGAAAGTTTGTGGCTGTCCTTGCAGTCCAGTTTCTCAGGTTAGAACAAAAGCAATAAACATGATGTGCCTTGCTGTGACTGAAGGTCACAAAAAGGTAGAAAACCAAATTACATGGAACCCTTACATGCTGAAATACAATACAAATTAAAAAGGAATTTTACAACATAATTACATTTGCATTAGTATGTCAATCTCTCATATACAGACAGAGGGAAGCAGATACTTTACATTAAATAATTAACATGATGGTGAGGTTTCATTGCCAGAAAAAGAGATTTCTCTGTGACACAATGTTTAATGTTTTAATTAAACTCTTTTTGAAAGATGTTTACTGTGGTTTCTGTTCCTGCTGTAAGCAAAGCTGGGATGAGCAGACTACAAATACTAGGCAATGCTCTTACTTTTTTTTAAAAAAAATGTGTCCCAAGGAAGTTGAGAGGGTAAGGGTGTGGGTGTGAGCTTGAGCGTGTATTTGAAAGTTTTCAATACTTCTTTAAAGCTTCCTTTTTTGTTGTTCAGTCACACAGTCAATTCCGACCCTTTGTAACCCTATGGACCATTGCACACCAAGCCCCTCTGTCCTCAACCATCCTTTACACGCCCAGCTCTGTGCTCATTGCGTCTACAATACCATCTGGTCATCTCATTTTCGGCCACCTCCTTCTTCTTTTGCCTTCGACCTTTCCCAGCATAAATGCCTTCTTAAGTGAATCCTCTCTTCTCATTTGATGTCCAAAGTACTTTAGCTTCATCTTTACTATATGACCTTCTAAGGAGCAATCAGGGTTGATTTCTTCTAAGAATGACCTATTTGTTCTCCTTGCTGTCCAGGGACTCTCAAAACTCTCCTCCAACACCACATTTCAAAGGCATCTATTCTTCTGTGCTCATCTTTCCTAATGGTCCATCTCTCACACCCATACATTACAACCGGGAATACCATTGTTTTCAAGGGGATTTTTGTTTTCAAGGGGATATCTCTACTTTTAACTATGTTCCCCAGGTTTCTCATAGCTTGCCTCCCAAGAATCAGTCAACTTTTTTATTTCATGGCTGCAATTGTTGTGATAATCCCAAGGGACATTCACACATTTTAATTTCTTTACATTTATTCAGTATTAAAGTTCATATATCATATTCTCTGTAAGGTTGAGAAAGGCTAACTCGATAGGGAAGGCACTCTAATGTCAGCAGCATTCCAATACACATGCCATTCAAATTCCACACATCAAGACGTCATCAAGCATCTGGGTTGCTAAGCAGCATTTAAACACATGTGAGGGAGCCCACGTTTGTGCATTAGCACTTGAATGGAGATAAACACAAGGTAACAATGGGTCAGTCAACTCAAAGGAGGGAAGAGGAACTCCACCCAAGCCTTAACAGGAAGAAGAACACTTTCCCCTGTCATTTCACACTTTGGCATTCACAATTTCAACTATCACCTTAGAAAGGGGGAAAGGTGACATTCTCATAGAGGTGGACTGTAGGATACCCAACACCTGTGATAGGGGTTACATCATTAGTTACATCATTGTCTGGGAAAACACCGGGATAAACACCTGTTACTCAAAACAATCAGATACTTCACATTCTGGAAGAAGGTGTGAGTGGTCAAAATAGAATAAAACAATCAGATACTTCACATTCTGGAAGAAGGTGTGAGTGGTCAAATAGAATAAAATCAACCAGATACTTCACATTCTGGGGGGAGGTGTGAGTGGTCAAAATAAGATATAAAAACCCCAAGATTTAAGGATTCAGAAGCACCAATTTGAAGTGGGGGCAAGCCTACGTCACTTCGAACCCAGACCATGGAAATCTAAAGAAATCCTATGGGGCGAAAGTCCGATGCAGCAGTCCATCAGTCTCTGAGTCTTTGCCGAAACCATCTGGGGCAAAGTACTTAGAATCTGACAGAAGAAATGCCATCTTAGAATAGTTAATTATTTCTTATTTTATTTAGCTTGTTTAAGTTAGGATTTATATATGGATCCAATCTATGGACATGACAGACTATTTAGGGATTCAAAGTAGAGTTAGATTGATTGCTTTGATCTATGTTTTGATATACAATATTTTTGGATGAGAAGACTTATTCAATAAAACATCTCAAAGACACAAGCCTCGTCTTTGACCATCTGAAGGAGGGAATATTTGAAGATCAGAGAGGAGCCAAGATAAGGGCTGTGGCCAAGCTAAAGGCTATATCTTTGCAAGGGCTTAACCTTGAGATGCAACTTTTGGAGTGATAAGGTTTCTACAGTGATCCTGAGGAGGACACCTACATCCTTTGCCAGGCCTGGGAATATTATGTGCCGGGGAATCCCAGTCTTTGAAGGTAAAAGACTATCTTCAAGCGGGTCAGCTTCCCAGGTCCGGGTCCATTCTGTGTGCGTGAGTGCGTGTGTGTGTGTGTGTGCATTTGTGTGTGTGTGAAGGAGAGTGGAAAAGGGTGTATTTTAAAAAGGACAGTGTTTCTTTCTCCCCTCCCCCCTCCATCCCACCAAGTGGCTTTACAACAGCAATCACAATCTGCAGTGGTCTTTGACCCTAAGAAAGTAAAGTCTTTCACTGCTTCTATTTCCTCCCCATCTATTTTCCAGGGACTGATAGGGCCTGTAGCCATTATCTTGGTTTTCTTGATGATGATTCTCAAGCCAGCTTTTGCACTCTCTTCTTTCAACCTAAGCAGCAGCTTCTTTAGGTCTTCCTCACTTTCTGCCATTAGTGTAGTATCATCTGCATATCTCAAATTGTTGATGTTTTTCCCAGCAATTTTGATCCCAACTTGTGATTCATCCAGCCCTGCATTGCACTTTATGTACTCTGTATATAAGTTGAATAAGCAGGGTGACAAAATGCAGCTTTGCCTTACTCCTTTTCCTATTCCAAACCACTTTGTCATTTCGTCTTCTGTCCTAACTGTTGCTTCTTGATTCATGTACAGATTTCTCATGAGGAATATAAGGTGTTCCGGTATTCCCATCTCTTTAATTACTTGCCACATTTTGTTGTCATCTACCCAGTCAAAGGCCTTGGTGTAGTCAATGAAACAGAAGTAGTCTTGTTTGTGATATTCCTTTGTTTTCTCCATGATCCAACGTATGTTGGCAATGTGGTCTCTAGTCCCCCTGCCTCTTCGGAAACCAACCTTCACTTCTGGTAATTTTCTCTCCATGTGCTCCTGAAGTCTATCCTGTATTATCTTGAGCATAACCATGCTAGCATGTGAGATGAGCGCAATTGTTCGATAATTTGAACATTCTTTGGCATTACCCTTTTTTGGGATTGGAACGTATACTGAAGCAGCCTTTTGGGCCATGGTACAAAAGTCTGCTACGGCGGTGCACGGTAGTACTTCGCCGCCGCCACCCTTGGACTTGCCTGCGGCCAGAGTAGAGAATCCATTGTACTATTGCATTGTTGTATTGTTTTATATTATGATATGTGCTTCTGTAGGATGAATATGGTATATTTATTGTCTATATTTGATTTCCCAGGTCTCAGTGGCTGAATTGTAAACGTGATTGTATTAATAATGCTTGCTGGGAAAGTTGGCATGTAATGCCTTGGTTGACTCCTGGCATAGGAAAACAGATAGGATGCTCAACACAGTCTCTTCTAAATGCTCTTCCCTGCAGAATGGAACCAAACCAACCTACTAGTTTACTAAGGAACTCATGACAGAGACTCAATTGATGATGATAGAAAATTTGAAAAGATCCAATGAAACATGATCTGGAGCTCATTGAAAGGTCTACTTGGGGAAAAGGTAACAGTACAAATTGCATACGCAAAGAGATCACATTGTACATTATCATCTTAATTAAACTTATTCTTCTCCATATCCAAAATTGGGAATCATCATGGCAATCAGCCATGAAGACTCTCCTGAGAATATAATGCAGTGGCCTCTCATCTGCCTTCTACATCACAGCATGATACCCATACCACTGATCCAGGTCCGCGAATCACTTTCTGGTTCTGAGCCCTTTTGGCAGGCAAAGTCCTCATTAGCCCCAGGCTGATGAAGCTGCTGTCCTCCATCAAGATGGATTCAAGTGCTATTTAATCCATTTGGGGACCATCACCCTTCCCAAGTGGGATTTAATCCACCCTTCCCTGTGGACTTCGGCACCCAAGGCCTTTAGTCCTCAGGGTTGTCAGGTTAGTCAATCACTGCCTGACACTCAGTGTTGAGTTGCTGGCAGTATGGTCTACTGTATTACCATAGTAGGATAAACTGACCAGACACACTTAATTAAACACAACACATTAATTCCCAAAACAAGCAGCAGAAATGGAGTAACTAAATGAGAAATACAAACTCTGGCAAATTTGGGGTAAGTCGCTAGGTGTGAATCACAAGCTACATGAATCACAAGTTCAAATTTAAATTGCTGGGAGAAACATCAACAATTTGAGATATGCAGATGATACTACCCTAATGGAAGAAAGTGAAGAAGACCTAAAGAAGCTCCTGCTTAGGTTGAGAGAAGAGAGTGGAAAAACTGGCTTGAGACTCAACATCAAGAAAACCAAGATAATGGCAACAGGCTCTATCAGTCCCTGATGCCTTTGAAATGTGGTGTTGGAGGAGAGTTTTGAGAGTCCCCTGTACAGCAAGGAGAACAAATAGGTCAATCTTAGAAGAAATCAACCCCTATTGCTCCTTGGTAGGTCAAATAGTGAAGATGAAGCTAAAATACATTCTATTTAAAAAGGGGTTCCCAAACTTTTCATGCCACAGGCAGGCCACGTGGTTCCTCCCACTGGAAGCAAAAGTTAAACGTTTCTGTGCATGTGTAAAACACTGCCATAAATGCACTCATGGCTGTTGTAATTGCATTTACGACAGCCGTGATGCATTTACGGCAGCATTTTGTGCATGCTTGGGCACGTTTAACTTCCAGTTTCCGGAATGGTGCGGGTGGCACAGGCTGGATTATTTTGTGCTATGGGCTGTAGTTTGGGAACCCCTGTCTTAAAAGCTACAGAAAACACCTACATTTTCAAATTTTCATTTTAAAAAAATCAGAGAATTATAACCAGTGTAAGCAGCTTTCTGTGTTCCCAACTATGTTCCTGGGCAGCAGTTTAGAAAGTGGCCTTACTGGCTTGAGGATTCTGGGAAATGGAATCCAAAACAAAAACTTTCCAAACTCTGTCATGACATTGATTTAATTGTTAATTGAACCACAGGGTATTACAGATATTATTTTCCAACCACAGAACCTGATAGGAAAATAACCATCAGCTCCCATGCCACAAACATAGCTTTTTTTCCCTTCTAAGCAGGTGATGTTGATCCATTACGACAGAGACTGAACACTGGTTCTCAGGGTTAAACAAGCCAGTTTCTAACGCAAATAGTTTCCCCACGGCTTTCAGAAGCTCTTATTATTTTCTCACCTCACACATTTTTTCCGATCAACATTTCTGTAGAAGCAGCTGGTACACTGTCATTTCTCTGCAGGCACCCCATTCATTTCATACTTTGGCTTAAAACAGGCCTCCAATTTTTTTAAAAAAACTTAAGAATATTTTGGCATTTTAAAATGTATATTTATATTTTCTAACTGCAGTGAAACATTATTTATTTTTTTATGTGGTCCGTGGGTTCACAAAGGGTTGTACTCGACTGTATTACTGAACAACAACAAAATAACCTTTCATGGATTTTGTCCTGCTTTTTCAGATATGTTGCACATTAGGTATGTACATTAGCTATCAGATATGATGGCTGAGTGATTAAGATGATGAACCTGATGATTGGAAGGTCAGCAGATCAGCAGTTTGAGACCTGAGTGCTGCACAATGGCATGAACTCCCATCTCTATCCCAGCTCCTGCCAACCTAGCTGTTTAAAAGCAAGAAATTGTAAGTAGATAAATAGGAACCACTTTGGTGGGAAGGTAAACAGTGTTCTGTGCTCTCCAGTGTCTAGCAATGCTTGCTGCATATCCATGGGAATGTCTGCAGACACAGACAACACTGGCTCTTTCGACTGTAAACAGAGATGAGCACTGAACCCTAGAGTTGGATTCAACTGGCTTTCGAGCAAGGGCGACTTTTACCATTACCATAAAAGCTTATGCCAAGAATGAATAAATAAAGTAGCAAAAGAAAAAACTCTTAAAATTTTTATGGTGCCACATGAATCTTTGTTATTAAAGCTATAAAAGATTAACATGGCATTCCTAACTAAGCCCTCAATACTATTTCTAAGTGTGTGAGAGTTATCTACCATTCAACTCAAAAAAGCCTTTTCTCTTCGGCTGTAGAAATTGTCTATTACAATATTAAAAGTGTTTGTTTTCAGTTTTGTCTGAAATTCTGTGCTTTGATCTTTCATTGAGTTTTAATGCACCAATTGATTTTTAAATGGTTCCTTCACATTTATGTCATCAGATGTCCTATGCATCTGTTGGATGGAAAGGTGGGTTGCAAACCTTGCTGTTTAAAATGAATGAATACATAGTTTCAGCTTGTTATATTAAAAAAAGTAGAGTCATAGGAAAGGAAAATCATAGTTATGTTTTGACAGACAGTAATTTGTGGCACTTTGTTGCAGCCCAATTCCAAGCTCTGGCCAAGAATATAAGAGTAACCTAACTGAATTAGACCAGATGCCTCTCTTGTCTGGCATACCATTTCATATGATGGCCTTCCAGATGCTAATAATAATGGTGGCAAATTTTATACTCTGTCTTTCCTAATAGAAGATGAGAGTGGATTACAATCTATCTATTGATCAATCGATCAATCTCCAATCCTTGCAAATCATGTTGATCCATCCACCTATTTTTTTTGCCTGCAAATACAAAGCAATCACACTTATGTACCACCCCATAGCACTTGGTGCACTCTCTGGATGGCTCACAAGTTAATCAACATTTTGCCCCCAACATGCTGGGTACTCATTTTACCAACATTGCAAGGATGGAAGGCTGAATCAATCTTGATCCCTAGTCAGGATTGAACTCACAACCTTTTGGTTGCAGTGCAGCATTTTAACCAATGCACCAGCAGGGCTCCTTCTCATCAGTTACTATTTCTCATCTAAGGCCACCACTGATTTTTTTTTAAAAAAAAAATTCTGTCACCACTATATTTGTCTCATGGTTAAAGTAATACATTACAAGTATCCAAAATAATTAACTCCAATTTTTTCCTGAGCACAACATGGAATAAAAACATTGCAGAAAGAGCAGAAGAAAACAACTAACACATTTGCATATCAACACACACACACACACAATTTTGTAGAGGAAGACTACCAGATTTCTAATGGAAAGGAGTTTCCATATTGAGTTGCCATGACTGAGTCAGCCGTGCCAGCTATGGTAGCTCTATAGGCCATGTTATTTTGGAATGCTACAAACAAGGCTTAGGAGAAGCCAATGAGAAGAACACCAGTGAAATAGCTACTTTATGCTGGTTTTCTCTGGCACTGGTATTTGGAGGCAGGTTGCCTTTTATCCTGAAAAAAGCATACAGCCAGGTCACAGTAACTTTAACCTCCATGAATTTGTCTCATCCAATTTTTAAAGCAATGCAAATTTACTATGGTTCTGGAGAAGGACAAAAAATAAATCCCCATGCAAAAGGTACAAATCCAAATAGGTGACACTTTTAAACATCACTCCATTGTCCGCTCCCAGAGGTTACATATCTTATGGCAGGACCAGTTCATGGCAGGGTCAGTTCTGCTCTTTGAAAGCGGATGTGTTAAAAGTTCATACAGTCAGAGATGCTGCTGTGAAGAGAGAATATTTTTCTGTTGCACTGCATAACCAATCCCTAGCATCAGGCTAAGTGTATATCTGACTCACTAGCTAGGAAAATATTTCAGGATGGCATAGCCAAAAATATACTTTTTATTGAACCATCCTGACAATTAGGTTACATATAAACCAAGGTTGCTTGCTTTTCAGTGAAAGCTGGGGAGAGGATTTTTAAAAGTCAAACCATTTTTGGGTAACATATACTTTCTGATCTCTACATTGTGTGACAGCCCTGTCAATGATTTAATATTTTCAGCTCCATTTGCAAGATGTATATAATCAAGAATGCCACATTTCCTGCCTTGTGATGATGTATGTTTTAAAGCAAATAAGAAGGGATTGATTGATTTCTATGCCATTTTTTAAATACCTGAGGAAACTAAACAACATTTGCCACAATCATATGAAATTTGGAGGAAATCTACATATGGTTAATAAACTGCTTCTGCATTCCCCACCCCCCTGAAAATTCCTAGAGAAACCTTTATGTCAAAAGAATATTATACTGTATAATGAGTTTAAGGCTGAAGTCCTGTCATTTAGCATAATAAATCAAAAATAGAGTAAGCCAATTAAATCTGTGGGGATTTCATGAGTCAACTCCTTTGTAAGTTCCATTGACTCAGTGCGCCTACTCTACTTGCAATTTACTACTCTACGCAATAGAATTTCAGTCCAAGAATTTCTCACCTGAGATGCATATGCTTATGACAAGGACAGATAGATCAAATCAATGTCAATTCCTAGTGTGTGTGGTGGGTGTGTTCATGCATGCTTGTCGAGCTATGACCATTCTATCCCTTTGGATTAATCTGGATAATTTTGAAAATCAACAAACATCCATATTTTAATATAGAAAAATATGTGCAGAAACATTTTTCACAAAGCATGTATTTTCCAAACATGCTTGGGAGCCTGCGTGCAGTGGTAGCTTGATGAATGAACAAAGATTTCAGAACCTGGGTTCAAAACTCCATTTGACCACCAAAGTTGCGGGATAACCTTGCTCACAGTCTTTCAACTTGGCTTCCCTCACAAGGTTATGTGGAAATAAAGTCAAGGAAAGGAAAGTCACGTATGCTACCATTAACTCATTGAAGGAGTAGGATATAAATGTAATAGAGAAGTAGTTTTTATCTTAAAGATGATTCCCCAACCTGCACTTGTGTTTACCACTGATGTTCAACCATGCAATAAGAACCAGAAAGATAACAACATCAGATTTTAAGGGATATATTATTTATGTAAATATAGTTAATCTCCATTTCAACATTTACCAGCACATAAACACATTACTATTCAGGCTACTAAGGACTAGGGCTTTAAAGGATATGCTCTACTTTTCTGTTTTACAGAATTACAATTATTAATTAATTAATTAACTAGGTGTTTTTTAAATGATTTTGTACTTTATTCAGGTTTAACGTTATAACTGATTTAATAATAATCCAACATCTATATATACTGAGCAGAATCTTATTCGGTGCCTCCAGCACTGAAATGCGTGTGAGGAGAACATCGACCGTCTCAGACCTACCTGGGTAAGGTGGGCCGGATGGGCTGGATGGCCCACTGAGCAATTGCTGGGGGATAAGCCCAAATGGTGATCCCTGGCCTGCATAGGGCCATGCCCAGAAATCCGGCCCATGAGGGGCCGGAAGAGTGGTGGGGCGGGAACCCGCACCAAGCCCAAATGGGCCGCCATGCCCCGAGCTGGGCGAAGGCGCAGCAGGGGTAGAAACCCCGAAGGGGCAGGCCCTTGCTGCCCGCGCCCGAGTCCCCAGACTGGGTGGGTAGGCAGAAGCCAGCTCGCCCGCATTGGTGGCAGTGGGCACCAAAGCCCTGCCACCCGATTGTGGGGGTGCCGCCCGAGCCCTTCGGCCCGGCGGCAGCCCCAGAAAGGTCGAGGGGGTAGGCAGAGCACTCCCCCTATTACATGGCCTGGAGGCTGATGCCTTGCGCTTGGGTGCCATGGCCACCCAAGCGTTCGCTTTTTCGGGGGAGGAAAATTCCTCCCAAAAAATTTAGGGCGAAGCCGAGAAGGGAAGCGACGGAGAAAACTTCTCCCCTCCGTCGCTTCTAAAATGGCAGCGTGGCTGCCTCGTGGCCACCCCTTTTAAAGAGAGGTGGCCACGTCCCCCTAACTAACCCAGATGTCTGAGTCTGGGTGGGGGCCCCCCGCAAAGAGCACGGTGGCCATTTTGGCGCCGTGCTTGCATATTGTTCATTTACATTCACATAAGCTTAGGTAGAAAATTGCCCTCATCAAAAAGGTTGTGATTATGTCCCTAGGTGTGTGCATGGTCACAGTAGAATTCCAGCTCTTGTGGTTTTAACTGATTTAATTCATTATTTGGCAACCTCAGGTTTGCCCTCTAATTTGGAAGCTCAAAAACCCTATTTAGGTATTCAGTGTAGGGTTAAGCGCTCTCTCTGATAAAACTATGGACTGCTAAATGAAGCCACTTTTTTGGCTTTGTCATTGGCCAAAATTAAATCTTCATCGGTACATGTTTCTGGTAGTAATTGGTAGACCAGCAAATGAGCCGGATTCTGTCTCTCTCCACAGTATGTTGTTGTCTCCCAGCAGCCCCTACTGTTCTTCTTACACTTAGGCACTCCAACCCTCAGCCTATTCAGGTCTGCCAAGTGATGTAGGGGAGGTCATGTTCAGGGGTGTGCATGGCACCATGGGAAGGTGCTGGACAGGGAGTGGTGGGGGCACCTATTGGGTGGGGGTTGGGGGTTGCTCTTGTTGCCCCAGGGCGCAAGAGGCGAGGGCAGGGTGGGACAAAGGCCAGTTGCCCGATATACCAGCATGTGCCTGGTCATGTTCCTCAGCCATATTTTCCTTTAATGATCAATGAGCTCCTTTCTCCATCTTCTAATCTAGTTTTTGCCATAAATCTCTTCCTGGATCGGAGTGAAGCTAAACATGTGAGCAAAGTTTTGCCTCTGTCCTTCTCTTCACATGGAATGAAATTAGTTGAAAATATGTGGTTCCACTACATAAAGAGGCTCTCCATCTAATCTGAAACAAGAAAAAAGGAGAAGGGAGGTCTGAGTGTATGGAGTGACTGCACTGCTAATGACTTTAATTCTCCTTGTGAATAAAGTGATGAAGGATTAGGGCACTACCTTTCCTCACTTGTTCATCTTAGCCTTATCCAGATTGTCACATTAGGGCTCACAATGTATTCATTGATTGCCTAAACAGGCTTAAGCCTTGACATTTATGCTATATCCCCTCTGTACATTCAGCTGTTCCTTCAGACTGAAAAGGCAGGAAGTAGCCTGGGACACGTCAGTGTTTTGGCTTGTAAATCCAGAGGAAGGGTAAGAGGCTGTTTTAGGGCATGCCCTGACCCAATCAGGCCTTTTTTGCCTCTTTGCAACAGGCTTTTAGTGCCATGGGCTGGTCATGTAGTTGAGTGGGCCAGTCACATGTTTCCTCCCACCAGAAGCAGAAGTACAATGTGCCCATGAATGCGTAAAATGCTGCCATAAATGCACCTGCGGCTGTCATAAATGTGTTCACAACAGCTGCAGGTCATTTACGGCAGCATTTTGCGCAGGCATGGGTGTGTTTTACTTTTGCTTTTGGAAGCAGCAAGGGTGGTGCAGGCTGGGTTATTTGGCACCATGGGCCATAGTTTGGGAACCCCTGATCTAGACCCATAGAACCCAAAGGGGGGGATTTGATTTTTAAAAGGGGCAATTCGAGAATTAGTTATTAACAGTGAAGAGCCTTTGGAGTTCACTTTTTGAATAATAAAAATTATATGTCATGTATGTGTGTGTGTGTCAGGATTTAAGAGATGCTTTGGTGTGACGTGGCCAAAAAATGTTTTGGAACCACTGGTCTTGACTCTAAAGTGTTAGTGTTGTCTTAAGAGACCAGATAGGAATTTTTTTTAGCCCATCTTCTGGATTGGCACATGGGAGAGGAGTATTTTTTGTCCATCCCGCTCTGGACCACATGACAATTGAGGTTAGGGATGTGGTTGGTTACATTGATCACATTTAGGTGGGTAGGGTGGTAGAAGTGAATCCCACAGGGCATAATTGGATAAATTGATACCTGGGTGTCTGGCATGATTCGGGTGAATCAATTGGGCACTTAGGAGATACCATGAGCAATGTGGTATGTCCAACACCTGTTCATGTGAATAGAGTTGCAAACACCCATGTGTAAGGGATGGGCAAGGGATTTTCTCATCCAGTCAGGAGCTGAGACAAGATGTCCCCTGATCTGGTATCAGGAATCACACAACTAGCCATTCCACAGGTCAAGGGATTCAAAATAAATGTGACCCAAGCCTTACACCACAAATATGTATCTTGCCTCTGTACTTGACAGGTAGAGTGTAACTTGGGTTCTATTTAGATCAAGTTCTTAGTAGAAGCAGCATCACTTTCCCCTCTGAGACACTTAATTTTTCTGCTCTTGTGTTATCATTTATAATTCATAAAGATGGGCTTGCATCAGCATCAAAAAGCCTCTGACATCCATGCATTTCACTAATTTTGGCATGCCCCCAAGTTAATTTTACAACATTGACTCATATCCTTTACTTAATTCTGTAATTAACTCATTTGATGCTGTTTAATAGAACTTCTATGGAAGACAGAAGTAGAAAGGGAATTGTAGTTCATAGCCCAGCTATGTGTTATATTTAATCCTTTGTAGTATTTCATGAAAATTACATATCAAGAAAGCAATTGCCACTAGATAAATCTGTGGTACATGTGGTGGGAGTGTCCCAAAGAAGGGCAGTATTTTATGGACAACCTTCTCAATGAAGGCTCTTGGACAGTCTTTGCAAGGTGTTTCTTTTAAAGGTGCAGCTTTTAAAAGGAAAAGGCTAGTTTAATAGAAGCTAGTACTGTATAATCTATCATAGTGGCAATGCCTAGAAACGAGAACATTTCAATGCATATGGTTGACAGTGCAATGTTGCATAGATTTTTTGTAATGTATGGTTTATAGAGAAGCATTATCAGCAGATAATGTACCTTTAAAATGGTTGTATTCTATTCTAATATGGGATCAAAATTGCTGGGAGAAACATCAACAATCTGAGATATGCAGACGACACCACCCTAATGGCAGAAAGTGAGGAAGACCTAAAGAATCTCCTGATCGGTTTGAAGGAAGAGAGTGCAAAAGCTGGCTTGAGACTCAATATCAAGAAAACCAAGATAATGGCAACAGGCCCGATCAGTTCCTGGAAAATAGACGGGGAAGAAGTAGAAGCAGTGACAGATTTTACGTTCTTAGGATCTAAGATCACTGCAGATGGAGATTGCAGCCATGAAATAAAGAGGCGGCTGATTCTAGGGAGACAAGCCATGAGAAACCTGGGGAACATAGTGAAAAGCAGAGACATCACCTTGAAAACAAAAATTAGAATAGTCGAAGCAATGGTATTCCCAGTGGTAATGTACGGATGTGAGAGCTGGACAATTAGGAAAGCTGAACGCAGAAGAATAGATGCCTTTGAAATGTGGTGTTGGAGGAGAGTTTTGAGGGTACCTTGGACAGCGAGGAGAACAAATAGGTCAATCTTAGAAGAAATCAACACTGACTGCTCATTGGAAGGTCAAATAGTAAAGATGAGGCTAAAGTACTTTGGGCATCAAATGAGAAGGGAGGATTCACTTGAGAAGGCCGTGATGTTGGGAAAGGTGGAGGGCAAAAGAAGAAGGGGGAGGCCAAGGATGAGATGGATAGATGGTATTGTAGACACAATGGGCACAGAGCTGGGAGGACTGAGGGGGATGGTGGAGGACAGAGGCGCCTGGAGAACGATGGTCCATAGGGTCGCAAAGGGTCGGAATCGACTGTGCGACTGAACAACAACAACATTCTATTCTGGAACATGATGGGACAAATTATCCATGTCTGCCCCACTTTTTCACACTTGTTTGTGCATAGAGTTGCCATAATTATCTCCCACAAAACCAGGACAGAATTATACTTGACAAAAATGGGCAGGTTATCTACAAAATAACCTTTTTAAAAACAAACATTATATAATGACAGCTATAAAACACTTTCACATTAAATATATCAATACATAAATGAATTTATTTACAAAACTTAATTCTTACTGTAAGATGATCTGTTGTACTTTTGAGAAATCATGTCGCGGTCAACTCTCAACATCCTCAGTTCCAGGAAACACACTGGTCACACTTATTTGGCAGTGGTGTGAGGCGAGGATGTTAAGATTTGTCTCCAGGTATATTCCAACTCTAATGTGGCAGGAAATCACTCATTTGATGGCGAGAGTTCGAATTTATTCTAATGGTGTGTTATAATACACAATCAGTAAGTTTCAAAAAATCCAGGACTTTAACATGATTTTTATTGAACTGGCTGGGACAATTTTTCAGAATCCGGGACAATCCCGACTTTCCGGGATATTTGGAATCCCTTTTTGTACACTGCTGATACATGCAAGGAGACAACCTTTTCAAGAGGGAACTGACTTTTTAATCAAATTTTTTAAAAGTATGCCCTTAACCCCCCCACCCCCGGAAAACTTTTCAATACCTTTTGGGTAGATCTCTAGGTGATTTGCAATGGAACAACAAAGATTTAATATCACCAGTTGTTTTTTTTTTTTAAAAAAAAAACATTTCAAGGAATGCTTCCCTCCATACCTACTCACCAAGCCATCAGCCTATACCAGTCATGTGCAACCTAGGCACTCCAGTTGTTCTCGGACTTCAATTCCCAGAAACCCAGGTCAGCACTCCAGTTGATCAGGGAGTCTGGGAATTGAAGTTCAAGAACACCAGGAGTGGCAAGGTTCACCATCACTGTCCTATACCCTTCTCCCAATGCCATCTCCATTTTTATTTATTTGGCCATGAAGTTTCTCCTTTCTTCATTTGTTGCACTATAGATATATAATGTTCTCTTTCTGATAAAGTCATGGCTCATGTCAACTTTGTTGACTTATGGACCTCAGGCTAAAGTATTTTATCTATCTTTGGCTATGAATTCTGTTTTTACCTTCTAGTTTTGTTTGTACTGTTTATTATTGGTTTCTCTTTGTAAAATCATTATCTGTAGTGTGCCTTTAAAAAGCAAACCAAAAAGGCCTTGGTGGTAACAGACATTCTGGAAGAAACAGAAGGGCATAGAATGAAATGTTTTCCATTTGGAGCAGCAACTGTGATGGGATAGTGAACTGGGTGACACTTGGATAGTACTGTACTTGGATGGCAGTTTTCCACCCCACAAACTTCTGTGGGTCATACCAATTCCTAAAAATGTGGACAAATATAATGAAAAACAATGTAAATTTATTATTCTGTTTTTCTGTTTGAGAGATAATAGTGTTTCCTTATCCATCTTTTATTCTGTCCTAGAATAATAACATAATAGTTGGACAAGGAATCCCTGAATAATAAAGATGGCTATCTTAAGTGGCTTAGATATCTGGCTGCAAAACCATAGGTTGGGAGTTCAGTTCCCCTCTATGAGAGGGGAGAACATCTAGCTTCTATAACCCTGAGCAAGTTGCACAGAGGGCACCCCCAGAAGAAGGGCGCCCACAGAAGAACTTAAAACCCGGTGCGGTGCACTGATGGAGCCTGCTGGCTCGTATAAACATAGTTAAGATCCTCCCTCTTTTTACAGATGGGGTGGGTAGGATTTTATTGTTGATGGTTTTAAATTATTTTATTGTGGATGTTTTTATGTTTTCTATGCTTTTGTTTGTGAGCCGCCTAGAGTCTCTTCGGCGAGGGGGTGGTGATACAAATGTGAACAAATAAAATAATAATAAGTAAAATAAGGGACTGAAAAGCCACTTCTGAGTACCTAGAAAATGATGGAAAGGACAACTATAAGTTGGATTCAGTGGCACAAAAAGCATATGTAGAAGAATAAAACAAAATGTTTATTCTGTTCTCCAAAGGAGGAAAGATTCTGGTGGCTTATAGGAACTAAAAAGGGTGTGGGAGGCTCTGGGAACAGAAAAACAGCATCTGAGCTTGGAGGAAGAACTTTATCTTACATCATCTTCTAGAAGAGCAGGATAACCTTAGGGCCATTTCCTTGACCTTATTGGCTAATATTCTGTTGAGCTTCTATTCAGTGGAAAGTCCTGCTCTCCTTCCAATGTGTAATCTCATACTGTGCAAAGTGTTGACTTGTACAAGCAGAGATTTTTCTTTCTAAAGCTCACCACTTAAGCAAGTGGCACAATCCCGTGGTATGTTCTCCCCAATGCAAGCTCAACAAGGTATTGGCCATTATGGTCAGGCAGTCTTTGTGTGTTGTATGTGTTTTCATAAATATAATATTTTTAATTGATGGCATCTCTGTGTAGTGTTGTTTCCCATATGCAAAATTTAATGATAGTAACCATCAAAAAGGCTTGCAGCCACACAAGAAAATGTATTCATGAAAAAAATAACTTGTGGAAAGGTTATAGGAGCTTACTATTGGTATTGATTACAACCTACTGAGCTTAGCCTACAATCAGTAGTGTCCTCACTTTAAATGCGTATATAATTGCTTTGGAACCAGCACTAACTAAAATTTGCAATCTTCATGTGGAAGAAGGAAAAAACTGAAAATGTTCCCATTTCTACTCAGCTACCTCTGCTTCTGTCAGTGCAATCAGATAGAAAAATAATTAGTGGTATAATCTGGTATGTGATATTTTTCAGCAATAGCACAATACACAGGAGATTGTGCCTCAACTGGATCTTTTCTTTTTTTTTTTGCTTAGTGGCAAGTTTACTCTTTTTTGGAGCTGGGCTGGAGCAATTCCTGTACACATGGAAGGTTTGCTTTAAGGATTTTCCTTGTTCCCAGGAAAATCAGATGGGATCCCTTCTCATTGTCTGGTCTTGCTCTTTGTTTCAGAAGCTGGAAAGATAGAATCCAACCTGTTTTTACTCTGACACTCTAATCCAGGGGTCCCCAAACTATGGCCCACAGGCCGGATCAGGCCCACAGCATCAAGTCATCAGGCCTGCACCCTCACTGTAGCCAGCACTTCTACCACCTCCACCTCAATCCTTGTTCCCTCCACTTGGCTTGGCATGTCCCTGATGGCACTCCATAGCAGGGTGGATGTTGTAAGGCTTATAACATTCACCCTACTGTGGAGCACTGTTAGGGACACAACAAGCCAAGCAGAGGGGATAAGGATTGAGGCAGCAGCATTCCCGGTGGCCGCTCGAGTGTGACATTCCCAGTGGCTTGAGTGGCCGAACACAGCATTTCCTGCCTGAGCTCATGGCCGAGAAGGACAGCCTGGACCCCATGCCATGCAACTCCTCCAGGCTGGTAAATAGGGAAGTGGTGTTGGGGGGAGGGGTCTCCGGGTGAGTGTGGTGGGCTTGGGGTGGTTACTGGTGGCACCGGTGGTGGTGGGAGCATACCTGTCAAGTTTTGGATTTGAAAATAAGGGAAATTTTGGCCACACCCCTCTGTGGGCATGGCCAAATCTGTGGGCATGGCCAAATATAGCCATGTGACTTGCTGGGCTCTAGTCATGCCTGCCACATGGCCATGAAAATGTCTGCAAACACAGACAGCATTGGCTCTTTGGCTATAAATGGAGATGAGCACTACACCCTACAGTTGGATACGACTGGCAGATTTTACTTTCTTAGAATCAAAGATCGCTGCAGATGGTGATTGCAGCCGTGAAATAAAAAGGCAACTGATGCATGGGAAACAAGCCATGAGAAACCTGGGGAACATAGTTAAAAGTAGAGGCATCACCTTGCAAACAAAAAAATTTCATAGTCAAAGCAATGGTATTTCCGGTGGTAATGTATGAGTGTGAGAGCTGGACCATTAGGAAAGCTGAGTGCAGAAAAATAGATGCCTTTGAAATGTGGTGTTAGAAATAGGTCAATCCTAGAAGAAAGCAACCACGACTAATCATTAAAGGTCAAATAGTAAAGATGACGCTAAAGTACTTTGGACATCAAATGAGAAGAGAGGATTCACTTGAGAAAGTCTTGATGCTGGGAAAGGTGGAGGACAAAAGAAGGGGTTGGCCAAAATAAGATGGCTAGATGGTATTGTAGATGCAATGGGCACAAAGCTGTGTGGGCCAAAGAACCCTTTTCCCATCTTCTTGGGGAACTTCTGTTTTGTTTTCTTTCTTGTTTACTCATTTTTACTTTTTTTTTCCTGGGAAGCAAAGTGCAGAATAGTAAACCAGTCCCCTAGGGTTACCAACTGCTTATAAGCAGCTTGGCTTTAATGAACTAGCCCTGCACATGGCTATACACCCACCCCCACCCCCATTAGGGTGGAGAAGCAAGGGATTAATTCTCCCAAATTAACCAATCTATTTGTTCTTCACTGCAACCAGTTGAAACACCAACACCTGAGAATGTTGGATCCAGCTTAAGGAAGAGAATTAGTAAAGTAAAAATCAACCTCTGTAGTTTCCAAGCCTCCCAGCAGCTGAGCAGTTAATCTCCATATATGAAATATTGCTCACCTAGAGTAGACTCCCGTCCCATGGTGGTTCCGAACAGCAGCAGCAAAAATGAAGCCTCCATGACCATGTGGCAGGGAAATGAAAGAGAAACTACAGAAAGCCCCACCACCTTCTCTCTCTCCTTCCACAAGCGAAAAGCCACAGCGACCTCTGGTGGCAGAAAAAACATAATGCAGCTTCACCTGGTTTTTTTTTAATGAGGGATATTACAGGGAAATTAATAAAATGGGAGGGGGCGGGAAGAGGGGTAAAAATAAGGGGTTTTCCCAGAAAAAAATGGGATACTTGACAGGTATGGGTGGGAGTGTAGTGGGCCCAAGGCCATCACCACCGATGGGGTGTGTAGGGTGGAGCATGGTGGGCTTGGGGTAGTCATGGTGACAGTGGTGGTGGGGGGACCACCAGTCCAGCTCCTCAAAAGTCTGAGGGAGCATTAATTGGCCCGGGTTAAAAAGTTTGGGGACCCCTGCTCTAAGCAAATCAATCACACTTATATACCATGCAATAGTGCTTAGTGCACTCTCTTGGTGGTTCTCAAGTTAATTAGCATTTTGCCCCCAACATGTTGGGTACTCATTTTACTGACCACAGAAGGCTGGAAGGCTATGTCATCCATGAGTTCTGATCAGGATCGAACTCACAACCTTTTTAAAAAAAATATATTTTTATTAACTAATTTTAAAAAAATATATACAAACATACACAAAACATTACATCATAAAACATAGAAAAAAACATAAGTTTCATAGAAAATAACCACATACATGATAGTTGAACTATTATCTTTTATACTGCGCATAATGTTAAATGTCCACTTGAAAATTAACACTGTAGCTATAACCAATTCATAAAACATTTCAGTAGCACTATTATTCAGATCAAACTGTCAAACTCCAATTTTCACTTACAGTTCACCCAGTGTTTATTTACATTGCCCCGGAGAGTTCGGTCTCAATATTATCTCCAAAAACAACTTTGAAATGGTACAGGTCTATAGCATTCCATACCCATAAGGGAGTGATCAACAAAAGGCTTCCAAATACTCCAAAATCTGTTTTCCTTCAATTTATCCCTTTTTACTTTTATCTCCCATGTCAGTTTATCATTCAATGCTAGGTTCCACATTTCTTTATACCATTTCTCCCGTCTGTATAGTTACATCATTTTTCCAATTTCTAGCAATACATTGTCTACCCGTTGTCAACATTATTTCTAGTAACAGATTACCCATTATTCTTACCCATTATTTCCCCAACCTCTTTTTCTATTCTTCTCCAAAAATCCTTTATCATTTTACAGCTCCACCACATATGCTCATAGGTTCCAACAGTGTCTTTACATCTCCAGCATAAATTATCCTTTTTATTATCAATCTGGTGTAACCTCAGTGGTGTCAGGTACCATTGCCACAACATTTTATAATTATGTTCCTTAATTCTTACTGACATAGTTCTCATTATCCTCTTTTTCCACTTATTTCTCCATTCATCATTTCCTAGCTTTATATTCAAATCCTGTTCCCACTTCAATTTCAAGTCTTCCTATGGATCACCCCCCCCCCCCCCCCCCGTTTATTAAGGCATAAAGTTTACTTACTAGACCCTTAATGCTTTTATCTCCTTTTCAAATTTTGAAAACCAATTCTTCAAATTCTGTCTTTTCTCTGTCTATACATAATTCTCTTCTGTATTTATTATTCCAGTTATTGACTTTCATTTTCTGAATCCAATCCAATTTTAACTGTTCAAGCAATTTTTTCTTCTTATTTTCATCTCCGCAAATCCTTATCCACTCTTTCACCAAGAAAACTTCGTTTTTGCCCAATATTTCCTTTATTTTTTATCTATTTTTATCGGAAAACACACCATATCTGCCAATTCCAAAATTGGAGAGACATCTGGGACCAGATCCTTCTTTAATCTTTTCCACACATTCATGAGTCCCCTCATCATAGTATTACTGGTAGCTATCATTTTAACCTTGTCTCCCAAAAAAATCATTTTACCAATAGTCCTATAATCTTTCATCTCAATCTCCCAAATTACTTTTTCTCTTGCCAAAATCTTCACAACATTCTTAATTTGAAATGTGCGATAATATGCTAATAAATTTGGGATTCCCAAACCCCCTTCTTTCTGAGGCAGGTGCCAGAGTTTCTTTAGTAGTCTAGGTTTTTTACCTCCATTGCAAAAATTATTAAACATCTTTTGAAACTCATTAATCTCCTTTTCCTTCATTTGAATTGCAAGTGCATCAAATAAGAAATTAATTCTAGGCAACAACATCATTTTATAAATTGCAATCCTCCCAAACCATGACAACTTCAACTTTTGGAGACTTTGTATTCTAGTCTTAAATTCTATTTTCAAGCTATCATAGTTCAATCTTTTAAATTCTTCCAATCTATTTGAAATAATTATCCCCAAATATTTCAACTTATCTTTGATTTGTATGTTAGAAAGTCCCACCATCTTTTCCTTCTCCTCTTCCCCCATGTTACACAGCATCATTTCCGATTTATCCCAATTTATTATCAACCCTGTTATATCCTCAAAATCCTCTATTTGCGCTTTAATCCTATCCATAACCCCCTCCGGGTGCTTCACCATTAGCAATGTATCATCTACATACATACTTACCTTATAACCCAATATTCTTTCTATACTTGAATCTTCCCTTATATTTTAGCCAGAATTTCCATTGCCATAATGAACAAGATAGGGGACAGAGGACAACCCTGTCTGGTACCTGCCTCAAGCTTTACCTCATCTGTAACCTCATTGTTTACTCTAATTTTAGCAATCCCTTTCTGATATAACAAATCAATTACCCTTCTAAATCTATCTCCAAATCCATAGCTTTTAACTATTTCCTTGATCGAAGACCATTGTAAAGAATCAAATGCCTTGAAAATGTCCAAAGATATTAACCCCACCTTTTCCTTTGTTTGGTTAACGTTATCAATTAGATCTAACACCCTCCTGGTCAAATCAGCCATATGCCTCCCTTTTAAAAAACCTACTTGATCAACATTTATATATTCTCCCATGAATTTGTTTAAACGGTTAGCCAGTATTGCTGTGAAGATCTTGGCATCTTGATTTATAAGAGAAATTGGTCTATAAGATTCCACTTTTTCCAAATTCTTTCCCAATTTTGGCAGCAGAACAATTGTGGTCCTATACCATGAAGTCGGGATTTGTCCACCATCTAAGATATAATTATATAACTTTACCAGCTTTGGTATCACAACGTCTTTAAATTCCTTATAAAACTCAGTCGGTAGTCCATCTTCTCCCGGGGCTTTCCCCAACTTCAAACCACTAATTACTTCCTTTACCTCTTTTTCAGAAACCTGTTCTTCCATTTTATCCCGGTGTTCCTGCTTTATTCCACTCACTAATTGCCTCTCCAAAATCCCTTTAAGCTTCCCCAAATCTATCTCTTTTTTTGCGTATAGTGCTTGATAAAAATCCTTCACAATTTTACATTTATCACTAACTTTATTACACCTTATCCCTTGTTTATTAACCAAAACCCCAATTTCCCTTTTTTCCTTTTTAGCTTTGGCCGCTCTTGCCAATAATCTTGAATTTTTATTACTGAATTCAAAAAACTCTCTATTTAAATATATCAAATCTCTTTTTACTTTTTGTATATCCTTACCCAACAATTCTGCCTTCAGTCCTTGTAATTTGGCAAAAAAATTTTATCCTTCTTTTTTGAGTGTTCTTCCTGTAATTGTTTTATTTCTTTTTCTTTTTCATCCTGTGCTACCTTATACTTTCTGTACTTGTTACTTGCCAATTTTATACTTTCCCCTCTAAAAACCAACTTCATGGCATCCCAAACCACATTAAAATTTACCTCTTCATTATCGTTCCACTGCCAGCTTTCCATCCAACTTTCTATAATTTGTTCTTTACATTTTTGGTCTTTGAATAAATTAGGATCATATCTCCATTTTCTTCCTCTTCTAATATCCTTTTGTACCCTCAATTCCAAAAACACTTTAGCATGATCTGATTCCTTAAAAATTCCTATTTCAATTCCCTCAATATTTTTGACCATGTTTTCCGCTAAAAATACATAATCTATTCTAGAGTAGGACCCATGAACATGTGAAAAATAGGAATACGCCCTTTCCGCGCCCTTGATCTCTCTCCAGGAATCCTTCAGCCCCAATGCAACCATCCAATTATCTAGAATATTCCCTTTAATACCTGCTCCACACCTTGCTAAGTTCGTACAATCTAAGTTTGACCTTATCAAATTAAAATCTCCAGCCACAATCATCTTTGCCACTTTTTCTAACACCACAATTTCACGAACTTTTTCTAAAAATTCCACTTGATGTTCATTTGGAGCATAAATATTCACCAAAACTATTTCCTCATCATCAATTTTCCCTCTCACGATCAGGTATCTGCCTTCCTGGTCAGCAATACTTTTTGTCATCTCAAATCCTAATCTTTTAGAGATCATGATTGCAACTCCTCTCGCTTTTGAAGTACCAAACGCCATTTCATAATGTTGTATCCATCCTAAAAAAAAATTGTTTGTATCCTTTGACTTTTGATGTGTTTCCTGTAAAAACACTATATCGGGTCTATCTTTCTTCAATGCCAATTCTAACCTCCTCCTCTTGAGAACAGAGCCTGTACCTTTTACATTCCAAGTTAATACTTTAATACTTCTCATAATTTGTTGCAGTTTCACCCTATCTAACTTCTAAACTCTCCATTGGTGTGCTACCACAAACCCCTTACCACTAAGAAAAAAACATACAAAAAACACACAATATCACTCTCCCCACTTTCTTCGGAAAAAAAGCCGCCTTCGATCTCCAAACAGGGGAGAGGGGGGACATGCAAGATGTGCGTATAAGTTAGTGCACCGAGCATCCTCACCTTTCTACCTTCTTAAATAATATTAAAAAAATTATTACATCGTAATCCATTACTCACTGCTCCTTACTTGCCTCCTCCTCCACCATGATCAATGACAATTCCTCCTCTTCTCTTCCCTGCGGGGCTCCACCCGCAGCACCACTGGCATCTGCCCCCTCATAATCTCTTCTTATGGCACCCGATTCCAACAAATCTTTTCTAAGGGTTACCCACTCCTCCGAACCCGCTTTAACCAAATCAAGCAAGCTCAGATACTCCAATGGGTCAGTCCTCTCATCAATAACCTGCATTTTTTCCCCAAAAAAAATCACAACTGCTGTGGAAATCTCCAATTGTACCTTGCACCTTTATTCATCAACAATTTAGTTACCGGTTTCATCTTATATCTCCAAACTCTTTCCTTAATAATAATATCGTTGTATACTGCCACATCAGAACCATCAATTTTCAGGGCGCCAGGACCAGCTTGTTTTAAGAAGGCCATTACTCTGAGTTTATCTCCCCAATTTGCAAATTTAACCAAAACATTTCTTTGAACCACTTTCCCTCTTCTTGGACCCACCCTATATGCACTTACAATGTCTTCCTGTACAAATTCCTTTCCCATGCTCAGATTATTTAACCACTGGACCACCCTTTCTCTTAGCTGGTCTGGCGTCCTTTCAATCACATGATGTATCACAATATTCTGCTTTCTCATCATATCTTCCATAGCATCAATCCTTTTTTCCTGTTCATCCATTTTCACCTTGTTCTCCCTCACCCCTTCCTGAGTCCCTTTTATTTCCTTTTTCATAGCCTTCACCTAATTTTGAACTAATTTCACATTTCCTTCTATTTTTTGCAAACTTAATTCTACTTTTTTTGAGAAATCCACAACAGTTGCTACCACCTTATCCTGCTTTTTCAACATTTCATTTTTATCCTTCACTCTTGCCTCTTCCATCTTCTCAATCTTCTGAAACAAGTTACCAAGTTCCACCATAATTTGAGTTTGATCATAGGGTTCAGGTGGTGGTGATGATGACGGAGGGACCTCTTCCATTGGTGCTTTTCCCTTTCTCTTGGATTTCACCACCAGCTCCTCCTCCTTTGCTTTTCCTCTTGTGCCCTTATCCATGATGGCATCCACTGAAAATTTTAATGCTGCAGTGCACTATTCTCATTGAACACTCCACTTAAACATATTCCAATGCAGCCAAAGTTACCAGTATTCCTTTAAACATGGTGTAACTTGAATAAGAGAGGAGGGCCAGTGAAAAATTAGTTGTTGTAATCCATGAGGAGACGGGAACCAAAAACAACCAGTAAGTATTGTAATCCACGGGAAGCTCGTCACCAAAATCAACCAATATGCCCGAGTAACAAAAACTCATAAAGTTTGCCTTTAAAAACTTCCAATCTTGCACGAAATTCCCTCTTTAAAAAAAAGGTAAAATGATCCCATCAGCATAAATGTTATTTCTGGCGAGACAGATGCCCAAATATATCCACTTGTATCAGTTCCACAGGGAAGGAAAAAATAAAAAAATCCCAAGTTCCAACTTTTAATAAAAAAAAGAAAAGGAAGAATAAAAAAGAAAAAATGAGAACTATAATCCACACAGCAAAGGAGTAAAAAAGCAAAAAAAAACCTCTCTTACAGCGAGCGAAACGAAACTCCCTTTTCCCTGCGGCTTCGGTGGCTTCGGGGGGGAACCACTCCTCCTTCTTCCCCAAACCAGCAAACTTTTAAAAAGAAAGGCCGCTCTTCCTTGCTTCAACTTCAAAAAACGCTAGGATGACCAGTGCCTTAAACCCATTCGCTTTTCTTCTATAACCACTTTCAAGCCCACCAAATCACTCCGCAGCTCCCCTGGGACACTCAAAAGCCATTGTCCATAAGACGAACTCCACTTTCGAATTCCAAGATCGCCGCCATTATCGCCTCGTCCGCCACCCTTCTATCCTCTTCTACTCACTCTTGCCACCTCCAATCTCTTCAGGACAAAACAATCCACTGTCACCTCTAGCTCCCATCGATGTATCAATTATTTAACTCACTTTCTTGCTGATTTTTCCACTTTTCTCGATTCACCGCCGTCTCGCTGGTCCCGTACTCGGCTCCTCGGCCGGAGAAACCGCAGCTTCCGTCGCGCACCTCTCCCGCCGAGGATAGCTCCCGAACTTCGACCACCCTGCAACAGCTTTTCCGAACAGGCAAGAAGGAGTCTTATCGCCACAGAATATCTCAATAATTTACTCCATTAGTTCATTATTCTCATTAATTACTACTTTGATAAGCGCAAGCACACAGATCAGGATGTTACTCGCTGGCCATCTTAGCCACTCACAAACTTTTGGTTTCAGGACAGCAGTTTAACCACTGAGCCACCAGGGCTCACTCTATACAGACAGTCATCTCCCTCATCTTTTCTCTTTAAGGGAAGATGTAAAGTTATGTTCCTCAAACCATAGTTGGAAGGGAGTTTTGCAATTATCTACTAACAATTAAGGATTATTAAAAATCAACCTGCAATTATGCATGATTAGCTCACAGTCCACATAAAGAAATACTCCTCTACTGTTGGCCAGCTGTAAATGTATGTTACTAAATGCCTTTAAACTGTTCTTACCTTATATATTTTGTCATCAGCATGATACCAAAAGCCAACAAGTGGAACGGATATTTCATCCATCCATATCTGCCATGTTGTGGAGTCCCCACATTACTTACACACTGCCTATTATGGAAAAACAAATTACAATTAATATAGGTGGGTATGAGCAATGGTGGGCTCATTTTTTTTACTACCACATTGTGGGTGTGGTATAGTGGGTATGGACAGGGGGAAAGCACTGTGTTGCACCCGGATTAGGACTACTTTATTTCAAAACATGGATGGGCCATCCAGAATTTCGGCTACCAGTTCTGGCGAACTGGTGTGACCCTGCTGATGCCTAATGGGTTTGAGGTACAAGAAGACCATGTGGGTGTTATCTTGCAAATATCCATTTCCATAACATTAGCAAGAAAAGAAAAAAGTTTCAGCTCCACTTTGAAACTGTAATTGAAGTTTTCCAGTTGAGAAATCTCACTTGATTAATGCAGAGTCAAGACCTACTGCACAAATTGAAAGTGGTCCTTTGCTTGGTAATTTTAATTAGTTTATTGTTAAGTGGCTTGTGAGTTAATTGTTCATAATGGCAGGTTGATGCCCCTTTATAACTTCGAGCATTTGGGTCAGTTAAGCTAAATAGAAGTACAGTATAGCAAATTGATGTGCATGTGGTGGTGGGGTTCAGGATTTGATAACAATGATGTAAATCAATTTAAAAAAATCTAGTACTGAGACCCTTAAATTCCAACAATATATGTTCAGCAGTCCTGTCTTAAATATCTGTCACAAAAACATATTTCTACTCATTTATTTTTAAAAACCTTGCTATTTAAAAGACATGGACTGCTTTTTAAAGGACACATTTACTCAGAATAAGTAGATGTTGTTGTGAATGTATGCTCTGAACTTCTCCACAAGTAGTTGACCTTTGTGCAGCACAGAAAATGAAAGCATGTGTGAAGAGCAAGCTCTTCCTCCAGAGACTGAGGAAACTGACTTGTATTATTGGTTTCTCCATTTTAGTTCTGTCTACTCTCCCAGGAGCCCTTGTACTACAAGCAGACCTTTGTTCATGTTCTGAGTTCGATCCTGGTGGGGATCATAGTTGATTAATCCATCCATTCTGTGGTTGGTAAAATGAGTACCCAGCAAGTTGGAGGCAAAATCCAAATTACCTGTGAACTGTCCAGAAAATGCTCTAAACACTATTGCCATTGCTGTTACTACTCTGTTTGAGTAGGCACATAGTCAGGCTTTCAGACAAGGGGCATTCCATGATAGGCTGAATAGTTTACCTAGAAACCCTACAGGCAAAAGAGGTGATCCGATCCAAAAATGAACTATGTATGTCCCCTACACATTCAAGGTACAGCACAAAAGAACTGTCCTCCTGTAGTGCGAGGTTCTGTGGTAGACACAGTACATACTTGGCATACTAAAGGACCCATTTTCACATCATTTTTAGCAGAAAAGGATCATATAGCAAATGACAGGGAAGAAATATAACCTGGGAAGCAAATGTAAGATGGCAGATCTAAATGAGATGGATAAATGCCCACCCTTGATGTAAGGTATTCTCAGAAAGACATACAGAACAGTATGTTCAGAGACCATGAAAAAGTAAAGTCCCACATATTCATTGATGGGTCCTCCTTGGATAAAACTTTCTGTGCAGGTGTCCTACATAAGGGGGATAAGGTTGGACTTGCCTCACTGAAAAACTTTGAAGTGGTGGTCCAGCTGAATGTGTGGAATCTTTTCATACACAGCAATGAGAGTCTCCATGCTGTGTGTGTGTGTGTGGGGGGGGGGGGGGCAGAGATTGCAGAATTTGAAAAGCCAGTCTAGCTGCTGCAAACTGCACCTGTTGAGCATCTGTGTCATCTTCACACATAGGTCCACACAGAGTACACTGCAGTAATCTAACCAGGAAGTTACCGGGACATGGACTACAGTGGCCAGGTTATACCTGCCCAGGAATTTTTGTAGCTGGTGGTGCAGTTAAAGCTGACCCCCAGACACTCATATTAATCCTCAATGACAAAAGTATTCCAAACTATCCATCTGCTCCTTCAGGGGGATTATATCTCCCTCCAGAACAAGTCTCCTATCCAATTCCCAGACCTGTGAACCACTCAAACTCAGAGCCTCTGCCTTGTCAGGATTCTTCCTCAGTTCATTGGCCCTCATCCAGCCCATTATAGTCTCCAAATATAGGTCCAGTATCTGCACAGCCTCAGCCAATAGCAATGATAAGGAGAAGTAGAGCTGAGTGTCATCACCATATTGATGGCACTCAACCCTCCAACTCCTGATGATCCCTACCAACAGTTCCATATAGGTATTAAACAGCATGATATATGCAGTGGCTTAGTGGTTAATATGCTGAACTTGATGACTGGAAGGTTGGTTGGTCAGCAGTTCAAGGCCTGAATACTGCACAATGAAGTGAGCTCCCATCTGTGTCCCAGCTTCTGCCAACCTAGCAATTCAAAAGCAAGAAATTGCAAGTACTGTACATAGGTAAACAGCCCTCCGTGCCCTCCGGTGTCTACTCATGCCTGCCACATATCCATGGAAATATCTGCAAAAACAGACAGTGCTGGCTCTTTGGCTATAAACAGATATGAGCACTGAATCCTAGAGTTTGATACAACTGGCTTTTGAGCAAGGATGACCTTTACCTATATAGAATGGAATCCTGCGGTGTCCCACAGCTTAACCACTATGGGGGTTCCTCAAAGTGACTCTTTGAAACCGGTTCCAAAAATAAGAATGGAAGAACTGTAGATCAGTGGCTGTCATTCCCTTTCCATGGTATCTGTCCAAGAGAATACCTTGGCCAATGGTATCAAAAGCTACAGAGAAGACCAGTAGAATCAATGTGGCCATACTCTATCTGTCTTTAGCTTGGAGCATGCAGGGCATTTTGGTACTGAATCATGGTCTGAAATCAGCTTCAGATCTGCCCAGGTAATCAAGAACAGCTGAAGCTATACAGTCAAATAGGTCACCGTTGCTCAAAAGCCAGTTGTATCTTACTCTAGGGTTCAGTGCTCATCTCTGTTTCATAGCCAAAGAGCCAGCATTGCCTGCTTCTGCAGATGTTTCTGTGGTCATGTGCTAGGCATGACTAGACGCTGTTTACCTTCCACCAGAGTGGTCCCTATTTATCTACTTGCAATTTCTTGCTTTCAAACTGCTAGGTTGGTAGGAGCTGGGACAAAGATGAGAACTCATATGTCCTGCAGTATTTGGGTATTGAACTGCTGACCTGCCGTCTTCCAGTCAGCATCTTAGCCACTTGAATACATGCAAATACCTTGTCACCATTTGAAATGGTGTGGTAGTTGTCATATATCTCTGGGCCAAGAAAGGTACATCACTGTCTTTTTCAAAGCAGAAGGCACCATCCCCTGCCCTAATGAGGCATTTACACCTCCTGGACCCAGTCAGTCTCTCTACCCTGCTAGATAATATTAGCCATGATGAGCAAGTGTCAAATATACTTTCAGTGGGATGGACTGTTTTAAGCATCCTCCCCACACTATCAGACCACAACAACTGCAACTGATAAAATAACCTGACTTTCTGGAGACTGTAAAATTACAACATATATGGTCCTTATAGACACCTTTCTTGTCTGGCTGGACATCCTGCTACAGTAATGGAGTAGATCATACAGCCAGAGACTCAACCCCGAGTGTTGGATGGTTGTAAATAACCTGACCCTGGGCAATGGCTATGAGCGGATGAGCCCCTTTGGGTGGGGTGATGGTCCTCTCAGTGAAGGAAATACTACTGGAAACCATCATATTGGGCCTAATGGCAAAATGAGCAGAGGAGGAACCATTCTGATTCCCAATGGTCATGGAGGTGGAAAGGGCCATTCCAGATGGACTGGCTGTGAAGGCGCACCTTCATAATATCCTCAAGTCTGCAGCAGTCCATTGCAGTCCCGGGGTTAAATCCTGCATGTCTTATTTCATATGTGCCACAGGAGATGGCTCCGAGATCATAATGTGTGGGTCACTTTATGGCAAGCTGGGATCCACCTTAAACAACTTCAAGCCAGTAGAATTTTCCTGCCTGACTCAGAGGGTGAAGGCAGCTCAAAACCAGCCGGCCTCCAAAACCAGGCCTCCTAGCACTCTGGGGCAGGAAAAAAACATATACTCGGATCAAGTTGCAGCTAACAATGATTGGTACCCTGATGCACTAAAAACAGCGATTTCTGTCCAAACCCACACATCTGTATTAAAAGCAGCTTAAAAGGACTATTGGGTTATGCTCAGGAGCCAGGTGTATATTGTTACTTGTGGATACAATTCCTAAGTCAGGACAAGAGCATGTATCTCTTTTGAAAGTGTGATTCATCTTTTCATATTTTTTGATAGATTTGTTACATGACAACTGTTCATATAGCTTTGTGGTATAAGTATTATGTTAGGAGTGAGTCTTAAGGATCACATGATTGTAGTTTGACATGTGTAAAAAAAACAGAAAAAAGCATGGTGCCTTTTTTGTATTGTTGCTTGAAATGTACTGTGGGAAAGCGTGCCCTTCTGCATTGCATGCTCTTGCTACACAGAAGGCTACCTTTTATTCTGAACAATTTCATCAGCAGGAGATCTGCCTCATGATAAGGAGCCACTAAAAAAGAAAAAGAAGAAAAAGATTAGAGTTGATAACAAGCTCTCTTCCACCTTTATTTAAAATAAAAGCCTTTTTCTTAAAATAAAAAAAGGGGAAGGAAGCTGCCAAATCAATCCAGGTTTCATGACCAAAATGGAGAGTTAGCTGACATTTGCTTCTGGCACCATTTCAGAGTGTATTGGGGGAGGAAGGGAGGTAATCAAAATACAGGTGACATGAAAGCTTAGCAGCTGGCCCAGCAAAACAAATAGGCTGAGGAAGTTATTGAAGTTTGCCCTGAGAGGTTTCTTATTTTCTTAAAAATCAGCAGTCATACTAGGACCAGACCTTCTTCTTCAGAAAGTAGAAGCGTTTGCTTGGGATAGTCATTTCTTTGGTTGATGTCTCACATTTTCAGGATTCATTGGGACACCTCATGATAATGTCATGTCTGCCTATAAAGACAAAACCATCAATATAGGAATAGCTAGGTACCCAGAGTGTTGTAATGGATAGAGTGGTGGACTAAGATTCAGAAAACCTGGGTTTGAATCCTCACTCAACTGTGGAAACTCACTAGGGATGTGGCACTGGTAAAGGTAAAGTCTCCCTTGCTCTAAAGCCAGTCATGCCCAACTCTAGGGTTGTACTCATCTCTTTTTACAGCAAAAAGAGTCAGATGAAGATGTTTCCATGGTCATATGGTAGGCATGACTAGATGCCAAAGCATACAGAACACTGTTACCTTTCTCACTTAAGTGGTACCTATTTATCTACTTGCAATTTCTTGCTTTCAAACTGCTAGGTTGGCAGGGAGAGTACTGGTAAAATCACTCCTTAAATATTTCACCTACCTTGAAATCCTATTAAAGGCACTATAAGTTGGTTCCAACCTGTAGTTGCAAAGGAACATATAAAGCAGAAGATACTGAACCCTGGAAGTGGTTTTTACCGTGATAGACCACACAGCATAGTCTTTGTTGTAGCCCTGTGACTCCCTCTCCTGTAGAAACATAAGAAACTACTCCAGGGTATTTGTATCCTATGTGGTTTGCAAGGAAATGGCAGTGGCCATCAGTTTGGAAGGGGCAGTTAGTCCACAACATAGTCATGCCTCATACCACATCAGGTTAGCATTCTATCTACTTCATTGTCTGAATGGGATGGTTGTGGAGCTGGAAAATGTCCGAGTGCAGTTCTTGTTCCCCAGACCAGGAATTTGATAGGTTCCTTATTCTCCAAGGCTTGGAAGACCTTTTGATTTGAACCACTGTGGCTCTTCTTCTGTTTTTTGCCCTCACCCAGACAGATGGGACATTTTAGTACACCAAGAGTCATGTCACAAAGAATTAAAACAAATCTACACTATGAGTCACACTTCTGCTTCATTTCTAACCCCTAAACCACAGTCTCCAGAATATTTGGTCCTGCTTTATTTCCTACTCTTCTCTACTTCTGTAATCATAAGTGTCATTCCAGTCACCTGTGATTATCAGCACATAGTGTTTGGGTAGGGTCAGTTTTCTCCTCAACTTCTATATAATACTCTTCAATTTCATCAGCATTTGTAGTTGGAGCATCGACTTGAATTATGGTTATGTTGAAAGGTTTTCCAAGAAATCTGATTGCCTCCATTTGATCAGACTTTGTATTATAACCCTTAATGGTCTGTACCACTACCCACCATGCTGATAAATCCACAGTACAATATCTCTATGAGTCTGCTATTCCAGAGTAAAACACTTTCGTTGTCTTACTGGTAATGTCTTTTTCCAGTCCACTTTAGTTCACTCATAGCAAGTATTGCAATGTTTACATGTTCAATTTCATGTTTTATGATGTCAAGCTTGCCTAAATACATGTGTACCGCAGCAAGTAAATGTCCTTTTGGCTTTAAAATGGTTGTTTCTTCAGTCACAGAACTATTTGTATTTCTCCTTTACTCATCTAGTAGCTGGCTAAGTATCCCCCACATGTGAATTTCATCTTCCAGCAGTAGCTTCTTTTTCATTTTGGATTGTCTTATCATAGAGTTTTCAAAGCATGCAATACTCAGTAATGGCTTACTGTGGCCTTCTTCTGAACAGTATTAACCTAAGGTACATCAAGCGTGACTGTTGTTGTCTGTGAAAGATCAACAACAGTGTTCAGTAGCTCCCCTCCAGATGTTTCTTCCCACACTTTACCACTGAAATATCAATTACTTTCTGCTGATGCAACTGTTCCTCCTCCTAAAGAGGGTGGATGCAACATACAAATGTTAACCTGTAGAGGAAAATATACACCCCACCAAGTGGTCATGGGAGTAGAAACCCAAATATACCGTGCTCATTTGTATATTGCACAGATTCATGTTTTGTTGTACCTGCTGGGATAAGTTAAAGAGCAATATATGGTTAGGTCACTTGTGTCTTACCCAGTCAGAGTATATCTGGGTTCACCCTATTCTTCAATAACCTCAAGCACTCAGGGATCATATAGAAGGTAGTACTGTGCTGGCTCAAGTGGTTAAGATGCTGAAGTCGCTGACTGGAAGGTCAGCATCCGATTCCCGGGTATTGCATGACAGAGTGAGCTCCCGTCTCCATCCCAGCTCCTGCCAACCTAGCAGTTCAAAAGCAAGAAATTGCAAATAGATAAATAGGGACCACTTTGTTGGGAAGGTAAACAGCATTCTGTGCACTCCATTGCAGGCGCACCCCCCCCAATAATGGACTCAGACACAAATGAAAGTGGATAACGGCATTGGGCCACATTTATTGATTCATGCCCTAGTCCGAATTATAAATTTCTTTTGGTAAAACGACCAATCATAATTCTTAAGGCAAGCAGGCCGAAGTAACACTGGTAAGGTACCACCCAAAATTGCCAACGGCAAGTGTTACAATGTATCTATTTGTATCAATTTGTTTGTTGACAACAAACAAATTGTTGACCATAGTCAATATCTAACTAATGACCCCACCCTCTGACGTGTATCCGTAAAATCAGGGGGTGATTCCAGCTGTCTAGTGGTAACCATCACCCCCTTGCCTGGTTCGTCGTTGACCGGACAACGTTTAAACAACTTATGCCTATCTAGTGTTGTCCAGTCAATTGCGAACCTGCCGGATACCTGTGGGTCATAAATGTTTACCTTACCAGTGCTACCCGCCCATGTGACCAAAGTCAACAGCAGCACAGAACAAACCCCTATATCAAACCATAGCAACAGTGTGGGATGGGCAAAAAAACCAGGACTCAAGGCCAATTGCGAGTCCCAGCCAAAAATTCCCACCCGGCCCCGAAGCGACCAAGAAATCACACTGTTAACTAGGGAGGGGGTGGAGGGGAAAAACTTCTCTGCTCCGTCGCTTCGCCAAAATGGCAGCACGGCTGCCTCGTGGCCAGCCCTTTTATTAGGGTGCTGGCCACGCCCCTAACTACCCGGATGGCTTCATCCGGTGGGGGGGCCCCGCAAAGAGCGCGGCGGCCATTTTGGCACCACACTTCCATTGCAGGCGCACCCCCCCAATAATGGACTCAGACACAAATGAAAGTGGATAACGGCATTGGGCCACATTTATTGATTCATGCCCTAGTCCGAATTATAAATTTCTATTGGTAAAACGACCAATCATAATTCTTAAGGCAAGCAGGCCGAAGTAACACTGGTAAGGTACCACCCAAAATTGCCAACGGCAATTGTTACAATGTATCTATTTGTATCAATTTGTTTGTTGACAACAAACAAATTGTTGACCGTAGTCAATATCTAACTAATGACCCCACCCTCTGACGTGTATCCGTAAAATCAGGGGGTGATTCCAGCTGTCTAGTGGTAACCATCACCCCCTCGCCTGGTTCGTCGTTGACCGGACAACGTTTAAACAACTTATGCCTATCTAGTGTTGTCCAGTCAATTGCGAACCTGCCGGATACCTGTGGGTCATAAATGTTTACCTTACCAGTGCTACCCGCCACACGGGGAGGCTTCAATAAAGGCTCGACCCCCCCCAAGACCGTCAGCTCGGTCGACAGGCCTGCTCGCCAATCACCCAGCAGGAGGTCCATACCTCCTCACGACAGATGGGCCCCCTCCCCTGAATAAAGCTCATAATTTTGCAGACTGATGGCGGGGAGGCGAATGACGCGTCCCCAACCCATGTCAAAAAGGAACCGGGCAATAGCCCTGGAGCGACGAGCCCGGTCAAGCGCCTGGAGGCCAAACGCTCCCCTGTAAGCGTACTGCGGTATCATGTCCGACCAAATGAGGGGTGTGGCAGGCCACACATAATGTGAGTAGGGACAGGTGACTGCAAATCGCAAGCTTCCGCGATAGGCCAGTGACCTGTCTGAAACCATTGCCCCCAAGGTGAATAACCAGGACATCAGGCGAGTCAGCATCCCTGATGTAGAAAAGGAATGGCAACAGTTCCCGCCATAACATGCCGTGCTTACCACACCACCTGAGATGTGCGGGTGCACCCAGTCCCAGTCGGGGTCCCATTCTGTCGCCGCAGCATAACGCGCTGCCCTGTGCAGCGTAACGCGCTGCCCTGTGCACGTGGCAACGGCCCACCAGCCCTACCATCACCGGTGTAAAACGACACCCAGGGTCTGTCAAGGAAAAAAGGGGGGTGAGAAACATTGCAGTGACTAAACTGGTACTCACGGTTGAAGAGGGTGAACACAAAAACTGAAAACAATGTGATCCCCACCTTCCCATGCGGCGTATTTCAGCCCCAGAGTACCCAAAAGTAGCTGCAGTAGAAACCGCCCCCATCCTGCAGGAATGGTTGAGTGACGGGAGACCCACCCTGGTGACAGAAAAACGGGGCATGGTGCGTGCCACACAGTGCAAGAAACTCCTGTAGGGCACCAACCGGACAGATGTCTTCCAAGGAACATCGTAGCAGTATTACACAACTGCCTACGCCGTGCTGATCTGTTTTAGAGGAGCGTATCCTCAACTGAGCCCAATCATTGCAACATAGACATCTTCGAGTTCCAGTGCCCTACGACTTGCATCCGCCTTAGACAGCATCACAAGCTCGCTGATGCGGAGCGCTCCAAAAAAGGCCACCGTTGTAGCCACATGAAACAGGGGTGCCACATACCTATCGAAACATAGGTCATGCCAGCCCCGTGCCAGTTGGGTAAGAACCCCAGGGGAAATTGGGTGGCGGTCATCCAGGCTACGCCCACGTTCCCGCACCCACCCCTCCAAAAAGTGTCTCACACGGAAATCAGTGGTACTATCCGCATGACCTCCCACCTTGGCCATAAAAGCCAGCGCTGACAGCCTGGATGCTATGGTGCGGGGTGCAAGGCCCTGGGCATGCAGTTAAACCATAAACGGAGGATGTGGGCCACCGGGATCGGCCAGGTATCTGGCAGCTGAAATTGTGTACAAAATGTCTGACAAGAAACTAATGCATGGTGATACGCCTTACGCGTGCGTGGCGCTAGTGACAAGCCAATCGCCCGGTTCACCTCTCCTTGCCAAAAGTCCATATCTCCTCCGGGAGGGCGAGGGAAATTCCTCCGCATCCGGGGCCAAGGCACGGAACCGGGAGATCTGCAGGCGGGACAAAGCGTCAGCAATATCATTATTCACCCCCGGGACATGCCTGGCCCTGAACAGTACATTGAGGCGCAGGCTACGCAATACAAACTGGCGCACGAGGACCATGACCCTGGGAGATTTAGAGGTCTGTGAGTTGACAATGCGGACAACGGCCCGCATTGTCACACCAGAAATGCACCACAGAGTTGGCCCACTCCTCACCCCATAGCATCAAAGCCCCCAGTATGGGAAAAATTCCCAATATGTGAGATCCCTCAGGCGACCCGTGCCTGACCAGGCTGGTGGCCATCCACCATAGGCCCACTTCCCATTGAAGTACATCCCATAAACAAGGGATCCCGAGGCATCAGACTGAAACTGAAATTGAGGTGAAGCCAGGAGGTCGGACCTCCAAAATGAGACCCCATTGAACTCCCTCAGGAACTGGAGCCATATGTGCATATCTGCCCTGATGCCCCGTGTCAATCTCGCCCTATGATGGGGCCTGGATAAGCCTGCCCTGGCGTCGCACAAGCGCCGAGCAAATGCCCTGCCAGGTGCGACCACCCTGCAAGCGAAATTAAGGTGTGCATGTAGCACCTGCAGTTCCCGAAGGGATGCCTTGCGCTTAGCCAGCAAGTCCGATATAAGGGCCACTATCCTTGACACCTTGTCTTCCGGCAACCTAGACGCCTGCGCTACCGTGTCAATCTCCACCCCCAAGAATACTAACTTATTAGACGGGCCTTCGGTCTTTTCGGGCGCTAAAGGGACACCGAGTTCCTGCATTAGCGTCTGAAATGTGGTGAGGAGACGTGTGCACGTGTCCCAGCCCCGTTCACCCCCGAACAAAATCATCCAGGTAATGGGCTACAGACCGAGACCCTGACCTACGGACAAATGCCCACTGCAGGAATGTACTGAAACGCTCGAAAGCCGAGCAGGATATGGAACAGCCGAATGGCATGGCTTTGTCAAAATAATATTCACCCCGGAATTTGAAACCCAGCAACTCAAAGTCACCCGGGTGCACCGGCAGGAGACGAAAAGCCGACTTAATGTCACACTTAGCCAACAGTGCACCCGGGCCACATGAGCGCACCATGCGCAATGCCTGGTCAAATGATGTATACCTGACAGAACAAAGGTCCTCAGGGATAGCATCATTGACCGAATGACCGGCTGGGTAGGACAAGTGATGAATCAGGTGGAACTCGCCCGGGGACTTCTTGGGCACTAGTCCTAGAGGGGACACTTTAAGGTTGGGGAAAGGCGGCGCGGGGAAAGGGCCAGCGACCCTGCCCGCAGCAACCTCCTTATTAATGCTGGCGGCAGCCACCTCCTCCCTTCCTCTAAGTGACAAAAGGTTGGGTGCATCTTGCGGTGACCTATCCCCCGTGAAAGGAATACGGAAACCCAGTTGAAAACCCTGAAGGAGGTACACAGCGTCTGCTTTCTTCGGGTACAATGCGAGCCAACGCTCCAGCAGTGTCAACATTAATTGGGGAGGGGGCCTTTCAGTGAACCCACTCCTTCCGTGGCAGTCCTACCTGCCCCTTGTCCACCCCTACCCCTGCCCCCGTATCCTCCCTGCCTGGGACAGGCGGAGGCAGCATGGGGGCCAGAACAAGAGGGGCACTCATGCTCATACTTGCAATTTTTTCCATTGCAAGAACCATTGGACGAGAAGGTCCAGCACAGCAGGCGGGCTGGAACCCCCTGCCCCGCCACTTGGCGGGGAACCTGTACCGGGGCTGCTCGTTGGACCGCATGTCCACAATGGTATCTCTCCCCAGGCGCCGGGCGCGTGGGGGTCATATACAGAAGCCACAGCTTCTGGCAGGGCTCATCCCACCTCATCTCTGGGTGCAGTGGAATCCTCATACGGAATTCTTCGTCATAAGCCAGCCACGACGGACCCGGGAAGTCAACCATGGCCCAGTAGATGTTGTCCAGATACTGGACCATAGGGATGGCCAAATCCGGCCTAGCCCTGAGGAAAACGGCCATGTAAATCGGGTACGCTGGCAACCAGTTTGCCCACGTGCATGGCGGCTTACGACGACGTGCCTGCTCCTTATCCTTCTCATCCAGCCCTTCCCTCTCCTCCTTGGTCAGCTCCCTATTAAGAAGGGAGATGATATCTACATACTCTCCCCTCCAGATCTTTTCCCTGGTGGACTGGGCCAGATGGTCCCCCAGGGGCAAGGAATACCCTGCCGTTGGCAGTGCCGACACCGGCACAGAGGGAAATGCGGGCAAAGCAAAGGGGGCCTGTACCAGCCCGGGGATCCCCAACACATTCCCCACCACACATGGGGCGCCACCCGGACCCGGGCCCTGTGTCAGGGGCGAAGTCGCCGGGTGGGCCGAGGGCAATTGGACCGCCGGGCCACCCGTGCGAGGCCATGGCCATTGGAAAGCCCCCCCCCAGGGAAGTCAGTTGTGTGGGTGCACTAGCTTGAACTGCATACTCACCCGATGCACCCCCACGGGCCGCCCCCACCGGGGGTTCCGGCCCGCTGGGGGCGTCGGAGCTCACGACCGAAGCTGAGCTCGTCGACGGGGCCAGACCCTCACCAGACTGCTGCACCTGTTGAGTGGGGAGCTGCGAGGCAGTGGCCGCCACCAGCCCGCGCGCCTCAGGCGGCTCAACCCAGCCCGTCGCCGGCCGCTGTTCAACAGCCAAAGGGGCCGCCTGGAATCCTAAAGGCACCCCTGTTTGATTGGCCCTCGCCAAGGATGCTTCAAGGGCCGCAACGCGGGCCAGAAGGGCCTCCACCTTGACAAAGGCCCCAGCCCCAGCAGGGGGCAAATGGGCAACTGGCCCATAGGTAACGGGTACCTGTCCAGGCCCCTGAGTCCCGGGGGCCAGATAAGGCCAAGAGCCCATGCCCAGCCCTTGTGGAGCCGCGGGCACACCCTGCAAAGGCAGGGAACCCAACCACCCCCGTGGCTCGCTCCCCCCATGGGGAACGTGCACCCGGGCAAGAGGGCCCAGCCGCACGGACCCTAAGGGCCGAGGCCCCGTCCGGGGCAACCTGCACGCTCCGCGGATCGGGCCAAGGGGCCACCGATCCCATCCCACCGTTCCCGGTGGGCTCCGTTAAAGGTGGCTGCTGGGCGGGCGCAGTCGCGGTCCTCCGACCCGGCTGGCGCCTCCGCGCCGATCGAGCCACGTTGCCAGCCGTCTTCTACTTGGAGGGTATAGCTGAGTTAGCTAGGAAGCCTAAGAAGAGAAAAAGCTGCCCAAAAGAGGCTTCCCCTGGAAGGATACGAGCGACGGAGGTAAGAGGGAAAATCTTCTCCGCTCCGTCGCTTCGCCAAAATGGCAGCACGGCTGCCTCGTGGCCAGCACTTTTATTAGGGTGCTGGCCACGCCCCTAACTACCCGGATGGCTTTGTCCGGTGGGGGGGGGGCCGCAAAGAGCGCGGCGGCCATTTTGGCGCCACGCTTCCATTGTTGAGGGATGCTTGCCACATGTCCACAGAAACGTCTGCAGATGCAGACAGTCCTGGCCTTTTGGCTATAAACAGAGATGAGCATTGAACCCTAGAGTCCGATACAACTGGCTTTTAAGCAAGGGCGACCTTTACTTTTACCTTTACTTCTGGAATCCCATTCTAGCTCCTGGAAGCTGCTAAGACTTGTGCACCCACTAGTGTGCTCTTTTTACTGCCTACTGAGACAAGGGCCTGCTAACTCCTTGAGATGATTGTGGATACAAAGCTTTCTCACCCTAGCTGAATTTTGGGACAAAGCTATTGTATGTTCAATAGCATGCATTTTTTGCCTTTGAGTATTTGTGTATTAATATTTATCCTTGCTCTGGCCAGCACAAAAACTCGTATAGCTTTTTTTCATACTTGGCCATGCATGGAAATACAGTACCCCAGAAATTACTCAATGCAGCTGTTTTTTAATCCCCTGGATAAGGCTTAAATGGTATGGCCACAGAATGAGAAAGCACAGACAAGACTTCAAAAAATGTTTCACTTTTATCTCCTGACATTTGCTGTGTTGGGGAAATATTAAAGGAAATTCAATTTGCAGGTATTGATCATAGAGCAAAATGTGTTATGTTTCATGAAACATGGTTGCATTATTGTTGTCATTTTCAACTTTACACTGCTTGGACTTGCACAAAAGTACCGAGACAGCGTTTGAAATACAATATCATCTGCAGCATCAATTCCATTCATCAGATAAGATGGAAAGGGAAAATATTACTTATATTTTGGTGGTTTTTAAAAAAGGTATTCAAGCTCTTCCTTCCACTCCAGGCAGCCTTGATTTTGGAACAGTACATGAGGGACTGTGGTGGCTTAGTGATTAAGACGCTGAACTTGAAGACTAGAAGGTTGGAGTTCAAGACCCGAGTACCACATGACGGAGTGAGTTCCCATCTCTGTTCCAGCTCCTGCCAACCTAGCAATTTGAAAGCAAGAAATTGCAAGTAGATAGATAGGTACCACTTCAGTGGAAAAGGTTACAGCATTCTGTGCCCTTCAACGTCTAATCGTGTCTGCCACACGTCCGTGGAAAAATTTGTAGACTCAGACAGCACTGGCTCTTTGATTGTTAACAGAGATGAGCACTGGACCCTAGAGTTGGATACAACTGGCTTTCAAGCAAGAGAGACCTTTCCCTTTACATTAGGAACATAGATGAAATAAGCCTTACAGGACCCAAATTTTTTTAAAAAGGGGGGGAAATAGAAGCAAATAATGAGTATTTACTTTAACTCATTTACAGGGGGAAATTCAAAGACTCAAAAATATTTGTCCAAGGTCATAAAGCAAAGCACTGTTAGGGGGAGGCTTTCCACTGAAGGCCTCCATGGTCCCTTGTGATTTCCTTGCCCCAGTAATCAGCTGCTTTAAAAGCTGCTTTAATCTATACCTATAAAATGGTGCGTTAACCATTGGAATGTGACAAAGGAAGTTGCACCAGGCCCCACTAGCCCTGTCCGAGCCTCCGTTCACTCGCCCGAACGGGGTTTGCAGGTAACTGTCAGGTTGAAATTTCCAACCCGGGGGCAGGAGCCCCCCAGTCGCAAACAAAAAAAGGGAACTTCAATTCCCAACGTTCCTTTCGCAGCACCGCGCTAGAGCCAATCAAGCTGAGCGGAGCGAGCAAATGGAACGTTCGAAAACACGGTGCAGCCAATCAAAATGAAGCCACAGGGAAAAAACACCACACAAACTGAAAACACAAACGCCAAACTACAATCCCCAGTGTCCTGCGCACCATGAGCATGCAGAAAGCTGAAGAAGCCAGCACGCGAAAAATAAAAACACAAACCCACACTGTGAGCGCAAGTCCGCCTCAGGCGGATGCAGTGCCCCGAAAACCCCCAAACCCCGAAAACACGCAAACCCCGACACCACGCAAACCCTGACATCACTAAACCACGCAAACCCACCGGCCTTCTTGCATGGAGCAACGGGGAAGAGAGGGACACCCTCTCCCCCACGCTGCCCCGCCGAAGACATGGCGAGCCCAGCGAGACAAACTCACTGGAAAAAATCCAAACACCCCCCCAACCGCTGCAAAAATCGCCGTGGTGGTGGCAACCAAAAACAAAACAAAAAAAGGCCAGCAAGCAAACCCCCACCCCCCAAACACACAAACCCCAACCCAGCCCAGGCCATGGCAATACCCTCCCCCAAACGCTGCATGAAGCGGTGAAGCAAACCCACACCCCACAAACACACACACCGCAACCCAGCCCGGGCCACGGCAATACCCCCCCAAATTCCTCATGAAGCGGCGATGGTATTTCCGCAGGCCAGCCATCAAGACTGGCCCACGAAAATACCCAAAACACAAATCAAAAACAGACACGTAAAAATGCAAAAACATTTTTTAAAACAACCAAAAACATTCAAAAACACACTCACAGAACCCCCACCCAAAACCCTAAACACACACAGAATGCCCCCCAAACCCAAAACAACCTCCCCTAAAAAAACAACAGAGAGAGCTTACTATTAGATGTCTTGCCTCAACGACAACCGGAACTGAAATGAAGATAGGAAGAGTCTCACCGGAAGAAGCAATACACAAAAATTGCTCAACACCACCACCCAGTGGCCAAAGGAGAAAAAACATCCAAAATATTTCCAAAAATTCAATTAATCCCAAAATTTAGGGTAATCAATTCCAAAAACATTCAAGAATATCCAAAAAATCAAAAATAATTCACAAATAAATAAATAAATAAATTTTCAATTAAAAAACATATAAACACAGTAAAAAAACCTTGAATTTAATAAAACATATATTTACACATTATTAAAATTATTATCCAAAGTACAACTATTTACAAAAATTCACAAAGTAACACATTCTTTTTTAAAAATACAATAATTAAAAAAATAACAACCTGTCCTCTTTTTAAAATCCAAAAAAACAAAAACAATACAGTTTAAAACAGTCCGTGTGTATAAATAAACATTTTCACAAACACAAATAACAGACTAACCTCATTTCCATAAACAAAAAACAAAAACCTTCCAAAACCATTTTAAACAGCCCGGCACCGCCGGGCAAAATCTGCTAGTATCTCTATAAATGTAAGCCAGATATGTATCACCTAGTATGTTGGAAGAAAAGCCAATAGAGAAACATCAAATGAGGGATTATCCGTGTTTGTGAGGGATCTAATCTAGTAAGGAACTGACCCAAGTTCCTTTCCATACTGGGAATTGAAACCCCCTGTGGGGCATGTGCCCCACATTGGGAACCACTGCTGTAAGGCTTAACTTTTAGTGAACAATTGTTGTAAGTAGAGATGTAAAATTCTCAGGAATTTTGAAAGGGGGGGGGGACCTGGGAATTGGGGGGGGGGGATTGGAGGAAATTGGGAAAATGCTATTTCTTTGTAATTTTTGCAAGTTACATTCAGATTTTTTTTATTTTATATGTGTATAAACAGTACAAGAAATGCATATTTGGTAAAGATTAATATGTAATAAAATGAGTTTTTCATATATAAGAAATTAAAAAAATACTTTTAGCAGCCATGAAACATGCATGGAACATCATTCTCAAAAAATTTCCAGAAGTGAAAACATTTGGTTGTGCAGCACATGGTTTAAATTTGCTATTTCATGACAAAATGGAGTTAAAGGCAATGGAAGATCTTCACTCAGATGCCAAGTAAATTATCAGTTTTGTTAAGCAACATCACATTGTTCAACAAAAATTCATGAGCATTCAAAAGAAGAAAAGTAAAGGGTCTCGGAAGAATTCTGCAAGAACACTGAAACTGCCATCTGTTACCAAATGGGGAGGGATAACAATAATGCTGTAAAGTTTCCTGGATGGAAAGGAAACTCTACAAGCAACTTTTGTTCAAGATGGTTTACCACTCGATAAACAAAGAAGATTTTTGGAAATAATAAGGGAAAGGAAGAACTTTTGTTGAGGAGATATTCACTTTGCTGCAAATCTAGTTGATCTGTGTTTCCAAGGAAAACATTTATCAGATGATGAAGTCTCCAAGGCAATGGAATTCATAACAAATAATTCAGAAGAAATGGGACATGACTGGGGCAAAGTCATTGCAAACATAGCAGAATACAAGGCAAAGATGGGGTTTTGGAGCAAGCAGTTTTTGTGGGGAAGTGGTAGAATGGGCTCTGCAAAAATCAGATCATTAGTGGTGTGGCCATAAAATTGTTATCTATTCCCCTGATGTCAGCTTCTTCTGAACGTATCTGGTCTGCCTATGGGAAATCACACAATATGGCTGGAAATCGTTTGATGAATAAAAAAGTCAATAAATGAGTGGCGATCCATTCCCACCTGCTTTTGGAGGAAAAGAAAAGTGGTGGTTGTTCAAAAGAATACAGTAGTGTCAATACAATGGAAGCTGAAGAAAGTGCAAGTTTTGACTCATCTGATGAGTATGGAAGTAATTAAAATTGTAGAAGTTTTGGGGAATGGAAAGTAAATGTAAAAAAAACTCATTACTTTGTAATCCTCTACTTACTCACGGAATTTTGTTTGTCTAAATTTTCCAATTATAATTATTCCATTAGTTCAGTTAAATGGATTATTATATTTTTTGTTAGTAAAAGAAATATTTTTACTTCATTAATGGTATATGTAAACCTCATTTTGTAATGTAAGCCATGGAATGATTTTGGGAACTACTATCTGAAATAAAAATCAAAGGAATGAAAAGGATGACATTTTTGGAAAAATCTATTGTTTTTTGAAATGCCTTTATTTTTCCCTGCCCACTCGACATGCTTTACTTGTGCGAACTTCCCTTCTTTCAAAATTCCCGGAAGGTTTACATTTCTAGTGCATGACTTATGTGAGTTTATGGTGTTCTGCGCCATGTGGAATTGTATGCTCCCAGTCTACTTTTCTTTCAAAATAATTCATGCCCATGAACTGTAGAAGCATCAATTGTGATCGCCCCCCCCCCAATAATAATAATAATAATAATATTCCCATTATTTCCCCAGTTAATTTTCCCTTCCTAATTTTCCCTGGGGGAAATCCTGAGTTTTCCCCCCACCTCTACATCTCTAGTTGTAAGAAATCTCTTTAGGTGACTAGGTATGCAACAGATAACTTGCAGAAAATTCTTAACTTATGGCAATACACTGCTAAAAGTTGCAACTTTCTATCCCAGGGATTCTCAACCTTCGGCCCATGGACCAGATGTGGGCCCCAGCGCTATTTCATTGTGTCCCCTGACTCCACCACACCCATAAGTGCCATGTGGTGGAGGAAGGGCAAAATAGCCGACCAGCCCCTGAACCTGTCTACGGGAGTCTGACCCAGGCCCCAGCTTTAAAAGGTTGAGAATTCCTGTTCTATCCTGTTAGTTTTGAGATGTTGTTGTTTAGTTTTTTTAAAAAAAAAATGATGACAACTCTCATCCATCCCTGGTTGAAAGCAAGTATCTGATTTAAGTTGCCACCCTATGTAATGATATTAAGGAATAAGTTTTGTTGAACAGAGTGTGACATTTCTTTTATGTAAGTATACACTGGATTGCATTGCCAGTTATAGATTTACTGTGTTATAGCTTTTACTGTGGTTTATGGTGAGTTGGCTTAGAGAATTCCCCCCCACCCAATTGTAAACTCTCCGGTACCTAAATCAAAGAGCAACAGTTTATTATCGCTGTGCATCATACTGGATAAAGATGCTATTATTTGCCTGTTTTATTCAGCTCCTAGCATACAGTGCAGAGGATGAGAGGCATAACAATTCAGCTGCAAGCAAGCCATCTAAATCAAGAGACAGATTCATCTACCAAGGCATTGGATGTTATTGTAAATGGAAGCAAAGGATTGTGAGTGAACTCTTTCATGTTATACTGTATATCATGGCTGAATTTCTGGATGGTGCTGAGAGGCCTTTCCTTGCTGAGCAACAGAGCAGTGATATCCCTGGGGAGGAAGAGGATTGCCAAGTGCAAGAGACAAGAGTCTGAGAAACTTGGAAACAGAGATGGATTGACAAGAAACCCCTGGTGTCTTGGAGCCACAAATTCAATCCCAGTCCTTTCCCAGGGATGGTGAATCTGAACCCCAGGAACAAGGAGAACAGGCCAAGTCCTTATCATGGATGATTTTTATGACCTTCTGGAAGAGAAGCAGGCATCTCAGACTATCTCCACAACTGGTGGTTCTCCAACCAATGGAGCAAGAGCAACAATCTACCTCTGTCTCAGGGTGGGGGGCTGATACTGAGCAGTTTGAGACCTGAGTGCTGTATGATGGTGTGAGCTCCCATCTCTGTCCCAGCTCCTGCCAACCTAGCAGTTAAAAGGCAAGAAATTGCAAGTAGATAAATAGGTACCTCTTTAGTGGGAAGGTACAGCAGAGATTGTCTTTTTGAGAACTTTAAGGAAAAAACATCTTCTGCAAAAGCTGTTGCTTGCCTTCTATCATTGCGCCATTGAGAGCGTGCTTACTTATGGTCTATGCATGTGGTACGGAAGTTGTACCTATCGGGATAGGACAGTGTTGCATAGAATTATTAAAGCAGGGGAGAGTATCATTGGTTGTTCACTCTCCACCTTAGAACAAATGTACACCATTAGGTGCCATAGAAAAGCATTAGATATATTAGGAAACCCATTGCATCCTTGCCACTGCTTCTTCGAGCTTCTGCCATCGGGATGGAGATATAGAACAATGAAGATGAGAAGAGCTGTCTCAAGAACAGTTTCTTCTCTAGAGCAAGCTTGGCCTTAAATGGAAACTCTGGATTCTGAAGTCATCTTATTTTATTTGTTATATTGTATTATATTGTACTGTTTTAAATTATGTGGAGTGCCAAATCTGTGTTGACATAGTAACCAAGAAATTTCGTTGCTCCTGCAAGGGGACAATGACAATAAAGATTTATTCTATTCTATTCTAAACAGCATTCTGTGCACTCCAGTGTTTAGTCATGCCTGCCACATGTCCACAGAAATGTCTGGAGACACAGACAGTGCTGGCTCTTTGGCTATAAACGGAGATGAGCACTGAACCCTATAGTTGGATAGGACTGGCTTTCAAGCAAGGGCAACCTTTCCCTAGGATGGGCAGGAGGAACCAATTACAGAACAGAAAGCTTGCCAAGGTTCAATAGTCTACTGACTACCGTCCCTTGTCTTTGATGTATATGGAAGAAAATGATGCTGACAGTCACAACCTTGAGCATATAGAAAATGGTGACAAGATGGGATGGTGAAGGACTTTATATTTCTTTTTTTCACCACTCCTTCCAGCTGAAGGAAAGAGAAACAAGAATTCTGGAAGGCAGTAACTTGATGCACAAATGGTGTCACCAGGAGAGCTTTAGCTTCTTAGACCATGTTCTGCGCTTCCAAGAAGAAGGACTTCTAGCGACCGATGTGTTGCATCTTACACATTTTGGGAAGAACATATTTTCTAGCAGTCTTGAAAACTTTGTATGAAGGGCTTTAAACTGAGCTTTGCCAGTGAGACAAATAATGGGGACAGGAAGGTCAGTGATATATTCGATGGCAGTACAGAGGGCAAAGAGGATATGTGTATCACATCTGTGGGTGACATTAAAGTGGGAGGAGTAGTTAATACTTCAGTAGACAGAATGAGGATATGAAATGGAATGGAATGATGATTCAAAACAACCAAATGAGCTTGGGCCAAAATATTTCACTGTTTGGCAATTGCTTTCCAGGGTAGGGAAGGAAGGAGACAAACTTTTCAAGCTCTATCTGGATACACTGGCAATTAAATTAGGAACCTACATTACAAACTTTACCACTGGGTACTGATGAGGACGGAGAAGTCGGGAAGGTTCGCAGAAAGAAGGAAAGGCACGCTGCAAAAGTCCAGAGAAGGTGCGATGGCTGCGGGAGTAAGCACGACCGTCGAAAGTGCCCCTTTCAGAAGCGGACTGCTACCATTGCAACAAGCGAGGACACATCACAAAGGTGTGCCGCCAAAGACAAAGGCAGTTCCCAGCGTCGGACGAATGACCGAGGAAGCAGGGAGCATTCATTTCCAAGATCTCCATGACGGAGCATTCCCACAGCAACGTTTCCAACGTTTCCGGCCGGTTCCTTGCTGACTTGTGGCTGCAGGGCATACCAGTTCGAATGGAGGTGGACTCGAGTATGTCTTATTCCATATTGCCCCAAAAGGAGTTCCTTAAAATCCCCCCCGCCTCGCACCCTAGGTTGTGGGCACTGAAGACATCCCTCTGAGATGTTCAGGGGTGCCACCAACCCATTTTGGGTTACCACCTGGCCTAGGGGCTATCTCCAGCTGAACTCCTTATGCACAGAAAACCAGCCTCCCTGTTCGGTTGGATCCTTCCAGGGTGGAGGATGTTGTTATTGTTGTTCAGTCGCACAGTTGATTCCAACCCTTTGCGACCATATGGACCATTTTCCTCCAGGCACCTCTATCCTCCACCATTCTCCTCAGCCCACCAAGCTCTGTGCCCATTGTGTCCACAATACCATCTATCTATCTCATCTTTGGATGCCCCCTTCTTCTCTTTCCCTCCAACTTTCCCAGCATCAAGGCCTTCTCAAGTGAGTCCTCCCTTCTCATTTGATGTCCAAAGTACTTTAGCTTCATCTTCACTATTTGTCCCTCCAATGAACAGTCAGGATTGATTTCTTCCAATATTGACCTATTTGTTCTCTTTGCTGTCCAAGGGACTCTCAGGACTCTCCTCCAACACCACATCTCAAAGGCATCTATTCTTCTGCGCTCAGCCTTCCTAATGGTCCAGCTCTCACACCCATACATTACCACTGGGAATACCATTGCTTTGACTATGCAAATTTTTGTTTTCAAGGTGATGTCTCTGCTTTTCACTATATTCCCCAGGTTTCTCATTGCTTGTCTCCCCATAATCAGCCGTCTTTTTATTTCATGGCTACAGTCGCCATCTGCAGTGATCTTAGATCCTAGAAAAGTAAAATCTGTCACTGCTTCTACTTCTTCCCCATCTATTTTCCAGGGACTGATTGGACCTGTTGCCATTATCTTGGTTTTCTTGATATTGAGTCTCAAGCCAGCTTTTGCACTCTCCTCCTTCAATCCAATCAAGAGGTTCTTTAGGTCTTCCTCACTTTCTGCCATTAGGGTGGTATCATCTGCATATCTCAAATTGTTGATGTTTCTCCCAGCAATTTTGATCCCATATTGTGATTCCTCCATCCCTGCATTGCGCATTATGTGCTCTGTGTATAGATTGAATAAGCAGGGTGATAAAATGCAGCCTTGTCTTACTCCTTTTCCTATTCCAAACCACTCTGTCATTCCAAGTTCTGTCCTAACTGTTGCTTCTTGGTTCGTGTACAGATTTCTCATGAGGCATATGAGGTGTTCTGGTATTCCCATCTCTTTAATTACTTGCCACATTTTGTTGTGGTCCACACAGTCCAAAGTCTTGGTGTAGTCAATAAAACAAAAGTAGACTTGTTTCTGGTATTCTTTTGTTTTCTCCATGATACAACGTATGTTGGCAATGTGGTCTCTAGTCCCCCTGCCTCTTCTGAAACCAGCCTGCACCTCTGGTAGCTCTCTCTCCACATGTTGTTGAAGTCTATCCTGTATTATCTTGAGCATCACCTTGCTGGCATGTGGGATGAGCGTAATTGTTCGGTAATTTGAGCATTCTTTGGCATTGCCTTTTTTGGGGATTGCAATGTACACTGATCTTTTCCAATCCTGTGGCTACTGTTTAGTTTTCCAAATTTGTTGGCTTATTGAATGCAGTTGTTTGATTCCATCATCTTTTAGGGCTTTGAAAAATTCAACTGGAATGCCATCATTTCCACTAGCTTTATTGTTTGCAGTGCTTTTTAGGGCCTTTCTGACTTCACTCTCCAGAATGTCTGGTTCAAGTTCAAATTTCTCATTATTGTTATTATCAGGAGTGTTGAGGTCCTTTTTGTAGAGTTCCTCTGTGTACTCTTGCCATCTTTTTTGATCTCTTCTGCTTCAGCTAACTCTTTTCCATCTTTGTCCCTTATCATGTTCATTTTTGCTTTAAATGTTCCCTTGATTTCCCCAATTTTTTTGAAAAGATCTCTAGTCCTGCCTCTTTTGTTGTTTTCCTCCATTCCTTTGCACTGTTTGTTCAGGTATTTTTCCTTACCTCTCCTTGCTTTTCTTTGAAATTCTGTAATCAGGTGGTTGTATTTTTTCCTTTCTCCTTGGACTTTTGCATTCCTTCTTTCCTCTGCTATTTTAAGAGCCTCATCAGACAACCACTTTGCTTTCTTATGCTTCTTTTCTTTTGGTATGATTTCTCTTGCTGCCTCCTGCATGATGTCCCGCGTCTCTGTCCATAATTCTTCTGGTACTCTGTCTATGAGGTACAGGACATTAAATCTGTTCATGACCTCCACCGTGTATTCTTTAGGGATGTTGTGTAGGTCATATCTGTCTGGTCTAATTGTTTTCCCCATTTTCTTTAGTCTAAGCCTGAATTTTGCGATCAGTAGGTTGTGATCTGAACCACAATCTGCTCCAGGTCTTGTTTTTGCTGACTGAATGGAGGTTCTCCATCTTTGACTGCAGAGTATGTAATCAATCTGATTTCGATGCTGGCCATCTGGTGATGTCCATGTGTAAAATCGCCTCTTGTGTTGCTGGAAGAGGGTGTTTGCTATGACTAGTGCATTCTCTTGGCAGAACTCTATCAATCTTTGCCCTGCTTCATTCTGTGTTCCGAGACCAAACTTGCCTGTTATTCCATTTACTTTTTGATTTCCTACTTTGACATTCCAGTCTCCTAAGATAATGTGGACATCATTTCTTGGTGTCTGTTCTATGAGGTGTTGTAGGTCCTCATAGAACTGGTCAACTGTGGCTTCATCTGCACTAGTGGTTGGTGCATAAACTTGGATTACTGTGATATTGAAAGGTTTGCCTTGGATTCTGACTGACATCATTGTATCATTTTTGATGTTGTATCCTGTTGTGTCCTAATGGTTTGATCCTCCACATGGATAACAATGTATCTGAACCAATGTAACCTTGCCTATGGGCAACAATGTAACCTTCAGCTGTATCACATAAACCCTGTAATAGGACGCGAGCTAATGACCACCAGCTGGCAGCAGCGAGCGTCCAAGCTCTCTTGGTCCAAACTCATCAAAGGCAACAGCGCGGGAAGTTTTCCCGCCACCACCTACACCTGGACAAGAAGGGCGTGACCAGCAATGACGTCACGCAGATAGTAGCCAATGGGCTATCATGGAACCACGTTCAAATGTGTTACTGCTGTATATAAAGAGCTATTGATCCGCCATTACCTCATGTTCCCTCTGACCACCATGCAATAAACCTGAGTTAACCCAGCCCGAGGCTGTGTCCTGTGTCTTGGTTTTCATACACTAAATTGGCGACGAAGGTGGGATAAATGGATCCCCAAGGAGCAGCCAGGGCACAGAGCGGGTTCAACATCACCAAACCGCAAGACTGGGAGCTTTTTGAAATGGACTTCCAGGCGGCACTGGTGGAACTCAAAGTCAAAGAAGACGATGAGGAGAGGAAGAGGGCCATCCTCACCAGAATGCTTGGGATAGACACCAAGCGAACGCTGGTGGGCATCATTGCACCGAAGAAGGTGAGCGAATTCAAAGCAGACGACATCATGAAGCTGCTGCGTGAGCGTTTCCGTCCCTCGAGGGCAATGTTTCCCGCTCGGAGCGCGTTTTGGAGGCGAGTCCAAGCGCCGGACGAGTCGGTTGAGGCATTCGTAACAGCCATGAGGATAGCCGCCGGCCCCTGCAGATGGGACGACCTAGAGACGGCCCTCAGGGACGGAGTGCTGTGTGGCCTGAAGGACAAGGAGGTGCAGCGCAGCTTGATGAACAAGGAGCCACCACCCACGCTGGCGGAGGTTGTAGAGGCCGCGGAAGCCGCGGAGTCCACGAATGCCGGAGTGGACGAAATGCACCAGTGGCGTGAGTGGCGTCCTAGAGCCAGCAACGCGGAGAATTCGGTGCACGGAAAGTCTGGACAGTCGGTGCACGCAACCCGAAGAGCCTCAAAGTCGTCTACGGAAGGCAGCGACGGCGAGGAGGTCCAGAGGGTCCGAAAAGGGGGGCGCCGCTGCGATGGTTGCGGAGCGGCCCATGAGCGCGCAAGGTGCGCATTCAGGAAAGCCGAGTGTTACACCTGTGGCCGTCGGGGGCACATCGCCAAGGCGTGCAGAAAACGGAAGGAGGGCCGGAGGCAGTCACAAGACCGCTCAACCAGACCGGACCGTCCAGCAAGGTCCAAAGATGGCGCCCAGACCACGAGGAAGCAGGACGGCGTGGGCCGCATCTCGGACGACAGCGAGGACGACGCTCCGGTGTTCAGCGTGTCCGCGGGACAGTCCCATTACTTCGTTGAGGTACTAGTACAAGGGGCCCCTATCAGGATGGAAATTGACTCGGGGTCCTCCTATTCTATAATTTCCCAGAAAGAGTTCTTGAAAATCGACCCCCACGTGCGACCCAAACTTAAAACGTTGAGGTCCACGCTACGAGATGTACAGGGGAACAGCATTCCAGTATTGGGGGTCGGGAAATTTCGGGTCAGTTTTAAGAGACATTCTGCGGAGCTGCCCCTAGTTGTCCTTAAGGGGGGTAGTTGTAGCCTCCTAGGGACGCAGTGGTTTCAGCCCTTAGGTTTGTTCATAGGGGGAGTGCATACCGTGGGGGTGGATCCAATACAAGCGGTGTGCGACGCGCATTCCGCCGTTTTTAAAAAAGGACTCGGAAAGTTCAAGGGACCCCCTGTAGCCTTCGACCTAGACCCGGAGGTCCGCCCGATAAGACTCAAACCGCGCAGGGTGCCATTCGCACTAAAGGACAAAATAGAGGCGGAACTGGACAAACTGGTGGGCCAGGGGATTCTTATTCCTGTTGATTCCGCGGAGTGGGAAACTCCAATTGTAACCGCTCTGAAGGCTAACGGGGAGGTGCGCATTTGCGCTGATTATAAGTGTACAATTAACAAGGCGATCCGCCCTAATGCATACCCGGTGCCGGTGGTCAGCCACCTTCTGGCCAGGCTGAATGGGGGAAAGTGTTTCGCTAAACTCGATTTGGCTCAAGCTTATCAGCAACTCCCTGTAACTCCCGCCACGGCCGCGGCACAAACGATAGTCACACATAAAGGAGCGTTCCAGGTGTCGCGTTTACAGTTCGGCGTGAACTCGGCACCCGGCCTTTTTCAGTCGCTTGTGGAACGCCTCCTGAAGGGGCTGGAGGGGGTGTTGCCTTATTTTGATGACGTGTTGATAACAGGGGGGAGTGAGGCCGAACTGGCAAAGAGATTGGATAATGTTCTGACTGTCTTCGAGAAAGCGGGGCTACGACTGAGAAAAGACAAATGTGTCTTCTTCGAAACTGAGGTTGAGTTTCTAGGGTTTCGAGTCACGCCAGAGGGTATTAAGCCATCCAAATCCAAAGTAGCCGCCATCAAGAATGCCCCTCGCCCCACATCCAAAACCGAGCTACAGTCATTTCTGGGGCTCCTCAATTTTTACCATACCTTCCTTCCACGGAAGGCGTCCGTGGCCGAGCCACTCCATCGGTTGCTAAAAAAGGAGGAAACATGGGTGTGGGGTGATGAGCAAGAGAGGGCGTTCAAAGAGTTGAAGCAACTCCTAACATCCGAGGCAATCCTAACGCATTTCGATCCCAAACGGCCAGTGGTCTTAGTCTGTGACGCATCCCCGGTGGGGGTGGGGGCGGTGCTTTGCCACGTGTTGGACGACGGAAGGGAAGCCCCGATAGCGTTTTATTCAAGGTCCCTGTCCCAAGCAGAGCGTAATTACGCACAGACCGACAGGGAGGCACTAGCGATAGTAGCGGGAACCAAAAAATTTCACGATTTTCTGTATGGTCGGCCGTTCAAAATCGTGACTGACCACAAGCCCCTATTAGGAATTTTCACTGCAAATAAGCCCACACCACAGATCCTGTCCCCAAGAATGCTGCGGTGGGCTATTTTTCTCAACGCATACCAGCATGAGCTGGAATACCGGCCCGGGAAGGAGATCAGCCATGCCGACGCACTCTCGAGGTCTCCTTTGCCCTTGTCGGGCGTCCAAAAGGAAAGGGCAGAAAGAGATCGCCAGATTTTGTTAATAGAGGTTTTAGACTCACCCCCAATAGTACCAGCCGACATTGCCAGGGCCACAGGAAAGGACAGAACGCTAGAGAAAGTTAGCTCATGGGTACAGAAGGGGTGGCCGGCATCATCCCCAGGTACGGAATTCGACCCATTTTTTCGAAAAAAAATGGAGTTGTCCCTAGAGAGGGGCTGCCTTTTGTGGGGCCAACGGGTGGTGGTTCCTACGTCCCTGCGACCGAGGGTACTCGAACTGCTCCACGTCAGCCACCCCGGCATCGTCCGGTCCAAGGCGCTGGCCCGGAGTTACTTCTGGTGGCCACAGCTGGACGCGGACATTGAGCACTTGGTCGGCACTTGTGAGGCATGCCAGGGCTCCCGACCAGAGGCGGCCCGTCTTCCGCATAGGGAATGGGACACAGCAAGAGGGCCATGGTCCAGGGTGCACGTAGACTTCGCTGGCCCATTCCGAGGAACAATGTTTCTCCTGGTGGTGGATGCATTCTCCAAGTGGTTGGAGGTTATCCCAGTAAAGAGTACGTCCTCCGCCACTACAATTAGCCAGCTAAGGAGAGTCTTTTCCACGTTCGGTTTACCCGACACTTTAGTCAGCGATAACGCTAGTTGTTTCACCTCCGCTGAATTCAAGGCATTCATGGAGGCAAACGCCATTCGGCATGTCACATCCGCACCGTTTCACCCCGCCACGAATGGCCAAGTGGAACGGCTGGTGCGAACGACAAAGGATGCGCTGCGGCGCATGGGCCCGGGGGACCTAAATCACCAAGTATGTCAGTTTTTGTTAGCGTATAGGGTGACCCCCTTAGCGTCAGGTTACTCGCCGGCTGAGCTGCTGATGCGGCGAAAACTGACCACGATCCTGTCCAGGCTAGACCCGACGAGAGTCGAGGACAAAGGAACAAACATAGAGCTGGCAGTCTCGAAAGGTTTCGCCGCCGGCGATCCTGTTCACTGCAGGAACTACGCCAGCGCAGGTCCAGCCTGGGTACCAGGAACGGTTGTGGAACGGACGGGGCCAGTGTCGTACCGGGTCGAGACTGGCACGGGTCTCCTCTGGAGGAGGCACGCGGACCAACTTAGGCACCGAGTGAGTGGGGGGCCGGTCAGTGGAGCTCAGCGACAGGACTCAGCGTTAGGGTTCTCCCCCACCCGTTTAGCCCAAGGGGGGGACAGCAACGGACAACGGTCCCAAGCAAGGGGGGAAAGCAGCGGCCCCGACTCATACCCTTTTGATACGCCAGCTCTATCAGAGGCTGGGGAAGGGGGAGAGGAGTTCGCGACCGCTGCCCCCAAATTTAATTCTGATTTTGATTTTGAGAGCCGGGGGGGTTTTCGGGAGTGTTCCCCCACCCGTCCAAGCGAGAAGAGGGGTTTTTCGTTAGCCCCCAGTGCCCCCGGTTCTTCCCCAATAAAGCACACACCTCCCAACAACGCCGCGGAGCCGCGGCAAGTCACTAACGAGTCTCCCTCTCCAATTACAGGGCAGGAAACCAGGGGACAAAGAGAAGGTAGCAAACCAGGGGGAAGGCAGCCCACACCGAGACCCCAGCGTGTTCGAAATAAGCCATCTTGGCTGAGAGACTTCGTCTCATCCTAGGGGGGGGGGAGTGTGGTTTCGAGACTTCGTCTCATCCTAGGGGGGAGGGATGTTGTGTCCTAATGGTTTGATCCTCCACATGGATAACAATGTATCTGAACCAATGTAACCTTGCCTATGGGCAACAATGTAACCTTCAGCTGTATCACATAAACCCTGTAATAGGACGCGAGCTAATGACCACCAGCTGGCAGCAGCGAGCGTCCAAGCTCTCTTGGTCCAAACTCATCAAAGGCAACAGCGCGGGAAGTTTTCCCGCCACCACCTACACCTGGACAAGAAGGGCGTGACCAGCAATGACGTCACGCAGATAGTAGCCAATGGGCTATCATGGAACCACGTTCAAATGTGTTACTGCTGTATATAAAGAGCTATTGATCCGCCATTACCTCATGTTCCCTCTGACCACCATGCAATAAACCTGAGTTAACCCAGCCCGAGGCTGTGTCCTGTGTCTTGGTTTTCATACACTAAATATCCCATTACTGCTTTCCTCACTCTTTTGTTGACAATTATGGCTACTCCATTTTTTTCTGAGGTTTTCTTGCCCACAGTAGTAGATATGATGGTTTCCAGAGCTGAATTCACCCATCCCTGTCCATTTTAATTCACTGATGCCCAGGATGTCAATGCTTATTCTTTCCATCTCATTTTTAACCACTTCCAGTTTTCCTTGATTCATAGACCTCACATTCCATGTCCCTATGCAGTATTGTTCCCTGCAACACTGTATTTCTCCTCTGCCTTTCGTATCCCTCCCCCTTTTCAGATCTGCTGTGCTGAGCATCCCCTTGTTTTGCCTTTTGTTTTGGTCCATAGGGTTCTCTTGACAAACTTTGTGGCATGCCTTGCCGGTCTCTACGCCAGTCTTTTCCCATCACACATGTTATCACAGTTTAAACAGTTTTAAAACAAAGTATTATCATGCACAATATCACAGTTTATCACATAGTATCAAAGTAAAAGTTGAACTAATTAATGAAAGGGAAAGAAAGAAAGAAAGAAACAGTCCACTATATCAAGTCTCTATGTAAGTCAGTTTCTTGTACAAACTTTACCATGGAGGATAAAGGGGTTAATATAGGAATTCGGCAGAAAAAGGTTTTTGCAGTAGGAGATCCTGTACACTGGTGAAATTACATGGCAGGAGGGCCAGCGTGGGTCCCAGGTTCTGTGGTAGAGCAAACGGGACCAGTCTCCTATCAGGTAAAAATGGGGAATGGACTTCTATGGCGGCGACACACTGACCAAATCAGACATAGGGTAACGGACCAGTCACTAGAAGAACAGGGTAAAATACTGGAGTTTGAGGTGCCCCCAGCAGAGAACACTCAAAATGATTCCATGTTAGGGTCCTCCTCCACCCGCTTATTCCAACGGGGAGACAAAGAAGGCTCAGCTCTTAATCCCCAGCTTTGTAATTCAAAGCGAGAATCTGTATTTCGTTCAAGGGAATCACAGGAATATGGTAATTCGTCCATTGCTTTACAGGATCAGGGGGAGTTTTTCAAGTGTTCCCCTACTCGTCTATGTGAGAAATGGGGCTATGATTTCTCCCCTGAGGCTCCCCATCCTCCTGTGTTAGTCTACCACCCAAAAGAGGAACCTTTGTGTTGTGTCATCTCCTACTCATGATAAAAGGAGGGAATTTCAGTTGAGTTCTTCCCCTTTGAATTATGGTTTTGAGTTTGAGCATTCCCCTGCTGAATCTTCTACAAAACAGAGCTATTATTTAAATTCTCCCCTCCCTGGTTCACATTTGGGTATGGGCAATTGCTCCCACAATGCTAGCAGTTCTAGCAGTTTCCCTGTTGCGGAAAATTAATCACATGTTCCAGCTAGCCCTAGGGCTCAGCTATCTGACCATGAGTTCTAGCCAGTCAAGGATCAACCCACTCTCTCCTGAGTTCAATCCACCAATCCTGTTTATTCCCACCTAAATGTATCTTTCCCTGACTGTATATAAGTCATTGCAGTGCAGTTGTAAATGAGTTCTGATTCCTGAATAAAGGTTATGTGTTTGGCTGGTATTGCTGGCTGCTGCCCATTATTTCAGGAACAGTAAAGGTATACTCCACTACTGAGCTATGAACTTCCCCATTGCTAGTATCTGTTTTCTTGCTGGTGCAATTTCAATGAACTATTATAAAGTTGCAGTAAAGTATGTGTACAAGCACCCATTAGTCAGTGATTTCAAGTCAGTATTTTTAATAAAAGAAAACAAGCAAAAGAATGAATGAATAACACAATGAAAATCATATTCAATCTTGTTATATGACTGAACTCTACATTTCTATAATAACTGAGTGCCCACAAGTTGATTCCGACTTATGGCGACTGTAAGGTTGAACTGGTCTCATACCCCTTGCCTTTAACCCCCTACCACATAACTCAGTCCACCACCATCGACCTGTACCCCTCCGTGAAGCCCACAACCCCTTCTGAAGAGTTTCAACCAATTGTAGCACAGCATACAATGCCGATCAAATTAGTTCAATTCCCACAGTTCTCTGCCTGTTATGACTACAAGTACAGTAAACCATCCAGCACCTGCCTTGAAGGTCAAATTCCTTCTCTGCCACTGGAATCAAGAAATCAAAACTCTACTTTACTCTGTAAATGCAAGCCCCCTGCAATACTATTTCCTTACAGTGGCATTTTTCAGAGTTTTTAAGGTAAAAAATATACAAAATGCTTTACTGTTGCTTCGTACAAGAGGCACTCTGGAGTTCACACAGGCTCAGTCTTCTCCCATAAAGCACAGAAGGAAATCAAACTCCCAACCTAAACTTATCCAGCCACCTACAAGCAGATCTGTAATTCCCTACCCAGCCCATTCTCTCCGTGGGCACGCGTCCCACCCCTCTGCCAAGCAGTCCAATGGGAGCACTTCCTTCCTCCTCCCAGCACAGAATTCTCCCAGCCCCTCTGCCCAGCAGCCTAATGGGAGCGCTTCCTCCCTCCCCCAGCAGAGCCCTACTCTCTTTGTGCTGGGTAGGGACTTACGGGCCACCCTGTATATCTTTTATATACTATAAAAATACAATCTTTTCATCTCCATTCTGGGAATAGCTGAGACTGCTAAACATGAGCAAAGCAGATGGCTATTAGGATTGTTTCCAATATTCAAAATCTCCATATTTGTGTCTTTTTTTGTAGAATTCATAGAAAATAACTTGAGTTTCAAAAAGTCAAATGTGGAAGTCAAAGTGACAGAGTCACAGAACAGTAGCCATTGTTTGTGGCACCTTAAAAGATAAGAGTTCCCTGACTGTAATCTGTTTCTTCACACAGCTCTTCTCCAGTCACATTTCATATGTTAAAGCTAGCAGTGTTGGCCAGTTGCCTTCTTTAAAATAAGAATAAAAACCTTGCTTCTTTTGGCAGTGAGAAATGTAAACTTTGAAGCTGTGGTCACAAAAAGTGTCCTGGATACAGGAAATAGCTGTCCCTTTGAAGGCTAGTGATGTAAAGATGTCAGTGGCCCTCAAAGGTGGAAGCAGACACCTTGATATGAGGCATGTTAGAACGCTGATTTCCATCTGAAAAAGTCTATACTTCTGAGGTAATGGAGTAGGGAGGTAAACAAAGTATATGAGAAGAAAATGAAGTATCAAAAATCAAATTACAGGGAAGATTTAAAATAATCTACAACAGCTTTCCAAACACGTTCTCAGGGTTTTGAGCTATTGATGCCAAGAGAGAAAATTGGACCATTTATAAATAATAGTAGTAGAGGACCACATAGAAGATGTAGTATTGAAAAATCTGTTACACAGGGTGCCTTTGTTCCCCCTCTTCTTCAGCTCTATCTCGGTGCACTGTGGAATGATGTTTATATTCCTAAAATGAAGGGTCAGATTTCATTGCCTCACAAAGAAAGAGGCCCACCACGCACGCAGAATTGATAGCAAAAGCTTAAGAGGAAGAAAATATCTGGAATGAGGGCTACCATGTCAAGGATATGTTTCAAATACCCGTGACAACAAGAAGCCTGTTGCTTTCATTTCTATTGTCTCTAACAAATTATATGAGGCATGTCATCCATTATTCAACCCACTTCATTGTGCCATTTCACTACATATGAAAATATATGTTAGAGGCATATTCAGAACAATTCATCTATTGAGGCAGCCTTTCCTTGCATTCTATCTGCTTCCAGTCTCAATATTGTAAGAAGGGTCATTTTCTGTTCCACTGTTGACTGTGTCATCTTTTCTTTTACTTTGAGCCTGGAGGAATATTTTTATTCCCAAACATACTCCAATGTGATGCCATCCAAACAGTTTGGACCATGAACACCATCATTTCTGAAAGTGGCCAGTTTGACTGAGCAGATAACTGGAGCCCAAAATAAACGTGTGGGGTATCACTCTGAGCATAGCCTGACAGCAGCAGGAAAATAGTAAGCCCAAATATAAGATGGACTGATTTCCTAAAGGAACCATGGTCTTGAATTTACAAGAACTGAGCAAGGCTGTTGAAGATATGATATTTTTGAGATCTCTCACTCATGAGGAATGCCATAAGTCAGTGGTGACCTGATGAAATTTAACAGCAGCAACAGCGTTGAGAGAAGGGGGAGAAGGAAGGAAGCTAGCTAACTGCCAGGAACTTTGTTTACAAGCTGAAGGTCTACAACTATCATGGTGAACCTTAGCAATCCAGGTTTTCTTGAACTTCAATTCCCAGAAACCCTGATCATCAGGAGTGCTGACTTGGGCTTCTGGTAATTGAAATCCAAGAACACCTGGAGTGCCAAGGTTTGTCATCACTGGTCTACAACATCCCCAGTTGATGGCACTGCATAGCACTCCCATCCCAGGATATACCCTAGTTTTTTCTTTACCCAGTCTAGGAACAAAACATGAGAATTTCCAAATTGTCTCTGGGCATTTTGGTCCTAATTTGTATGTGTGTACAGATAAGATACTGGATAAGATACTGGAAGATTCTGAATATATTAACTACAAGATTAATTCAATATACTACTTAAGGATAAAACATTATATTATATTACCTATTACTACATATTCAAGCCTCAAACGGATTTCCTATCTTTGAACATTACAGATAAGATAGGACATCACCTTGCAAACAAAAAATCACATAGTCAAAACAATGGTATTCCCAGTGTTAATGTATGGTTGTGAGAGTTGGACCCAGGGCCAGCATCAGAAACTTCTGGGCCTGGTATGTGCCCCCCCCCCCAAAAAAATATTTTTTTGGCCACGCCCCTGTGGTTTTCTGCACATGTGTGGTTTGTTTGCGCATGCGCAGATCAGTGGTTTCCCGGTGGCACCGGGCCCCCTTCATCTCCAGGCCAGGGACGGGAGTCCTTATAGTCTCCCTCCTGATGGCGGCCTTGGCTGGACCATAAGGAAAGCTAGGTGCAGAAGAATAGACACCTTTGAAATGTGGTGTTGGGGGAGAGTTTTGAGAGTACCCTGGATGGTGAGGAGAACAAAAAGGTCGATCTTAGACGAAATCAACCATGACTGTTCCTTAGAATGCCAAATAGTAAAGATGAAGCTAAAGTACTTTGGACATCAAATGAGAAGAGAGTATTCACTTGAGAAAGCACTGATGCTGGGAAAGGTGGGTGACAGAATGGAAGCGTGGCGCCAAAATGGCCGCCGCGCTCTTTGCGCCCCCCCCCCCCACCGGACGAAGCCATCACCCTAATAAAAGGGCTGGCCACGAGGCAGCCGTGCTGCCATTTTGGCGAAGCGACGGAGCTGAGAAGTTTTTCCCTCTTACCTCCGTCGCTCGAGTCCTTCAGGGGAAGCCTTTTGGGGCAGCTTTTTCTATCCGTAGGCTTCCTAGCCAACTCAGCGATGCCCTCGAAGAAGAAGGCAGCCGCTAATGTGGCTCGATCGGCGCGGAGGCGCCAGCCGGGTCGGAGGACCGCGACTGCGCCCGCCCAGCAGCCACCTTTAACGGAGCCCACCGGGACCGGTGGGATGGGATCGGTGGCCCCTTGGCCCGATCCGCGGTGTGGGCAGGTTGCCCCGGATGGGGCCTCGGCCCTTGGCCCGCAACTGATGACCAGTGCCCCCGCCGGGGTCCGTCCGGCTGGGCCCTCTTGCCCGGGTGCACAGTTCCCCACGGGGGGAGCGAACCACGGGGGGTGGTTGGGTTCCCTGCCTTTGCAGGGTCTGCCCACGGCGCCGCAGGGGCCGGGCATGGGCTCTTGGCCTTATCTGGCCCCTGGGACTCAGGGGCCTGGACAGGTACCCTTTCCTTATGGGCCGATTGCTCATTCGCCCCCCGTTGGGGCTGGGGCATTTGTTAACGTGGAGGCCCTCCTGGCCCGCGTTGCGGCCCTTGAAGCATCCTTGGCGAGGGCCAATCAAACAGGGGGGCCTTTAGGATTCCAAGTGCCCCCTTTGGCTGCCGAACAGCGGCCGGCGATGGGTCGGGTCGAGCCGCCTGAGGTGCGCGGGCCATGGCGGCCACTGCCTCGCAGCTCCCCACTCACAGGTGCAGCAGTCTGGTGCGGGTCGGGCCCCGTCGACGAGCTCAGCTTCGGTCGTGAGCTCCGACGCCCCCAGCGGGCCGGAACCCCCGGTGGGGGCGGCCCGTGGGGGTGCATCGGGTGAGTATGCAGTTCAAGCTAGTGCACCCACACAACTGACTTCCCTGGGGGGGCTTTCCAATGACCGTGGCCTCGCACGGGTGGCTCGGCGGGTCAATTGCCCCCGGCCCACTCGGCGGTTTCGCCCCTGACACAAGGCCCGGGTCCGGGTGGCGCCCCCTGTGTGGTGGGGAATGTGTTGGGGATCCCTGGGCTGGTACAGGCCCCCTTTGCTTTGCCCGCATTTCCCTCTGTGCTGGTGTCGGCATTGCCAACGGCAGGGTATTCCTTGCCCCTGGGGGACCATTTGGCTCAGTCCACCAGGGAAAAGATCTGGAGGGGAGAGTATGTAGATATCTTCCCCCTTCTTAATAGGGAGCCGACCAAGGAAGAGAGGGAAGGGCTGGATGAGAAGGATAAGGAGCAGGCACGTCGTCGTAAGCCGCCACGCACGTGGGCAAATTGGTTGCCAGCGTACCTGATTTACATGGCCGTTTACCTCAGGGCTAGGCCGGATTTGGCCATCCCTATGGTCCAGTATCTGGACAACATCTACCGGGCCATGGTTGAATTCCCGGGTCCGTCGTGGCTGGCTTACGACGAAGAATTCCGCATGAGGATTCCACTGCACCCGGAGATGAGGTGGGATGAGCCCTGCCAGAAGCTGTGGCTTCTGTATATGACCCCCACGCGCCCGGCGCCTGGGGACAGATACCATTGTGGACATGCGATCCAACGAGCGGCCCTGGCACATGCTCCCCGCCAAGTGGCGGGGCAGGGGGTTCCAGCCCGCCTGCTGTGCTGGACCTTCTCGTCCAATGGTTCTTGCAATAGGAAAAATTGCAAGTACAAGCATGAGTGCCCCGCTTGTTCTGGCCCCCATGCGGCCTCCGCCTGTCCCAGGCCGGGAGGATACAGGGGCAGGGGTAGGGGCGGACAAGGGGCAGGCAGGAATGCCACGGAAGGAGTGGGTTCACCGAAAGGCCCCCTCCCCAATTAATGTTGATATGCTGGAGCGTTGGCTCACATTGTACCAGAATAAAGCAGACGCTGTGTACCTCCTTCAGGGTTTTCAACTGGGTTTCCGTATTCCTTTCACGGGGGATAGGTCACCGCAGGACGCACCCAACCTTTTGTCATTTAGAGGACGGGAGGAGGTGGCTGCCGCCAGCATTAATAAGGAGGTCGCTGCGGGCAGGGTCGCTGGCCCTTTCCCTGCGCCCCCTTTTCCCAACCTTAAAGTGTCTCCTCTAGGACTAGTGCCCAAGAAGTCCCCGGGCGAGTTCCGCCTGATTCATCACTTGTCCTACCCAGCCGGTCATTCGGTCAATGATGCTATCCCTGAGGGCCTTTGTTCTGTCAGGTATACATCATTTGACCAGGCATTGCGCATGGTGCGCTCATGTGGCCCGGGTGCACTCTTGGCTAAGTGTGACATTAAGTCAGCTTTTCACCTCCTGCCGGTGCACCCGGGTGACTTTGAGCTGCTGGGTTTTAAATTCCGGGGAGAATACTATTTTGACAAAGCCATGCCATTCGGCTGTTCCATATCCTGCTCGGCTTTCGAGCGCTTCAGTACATTCCTGCAGTGGGCATTTGTCCATAGGTCAGGGTCTCGGTCTGTAGCCCATTACCTGGATGACTTTTTGTTCGGGGGTGAATGGGGCTGGGACACGTGCACACGTCTCCTCAATACATTTCAGACGCTAATGAAGGAACTCGGTGTCCCTTTAGCGCCCGAAAAGACCGAAGGCCCGTCTAATAAGTTGGTATTCCTGGGAGTGGAGATTGACACGGTAGCACAGGCATCTAGGTTGCCGGGCGAAAAGGTGTCAAGGATAGTGGCCCTTATATCGGACTTGCTGGCTAAGCGCAAGGCATCCCTTCGGGAACTGCAGGTGCTACATGGACACCTTAATTTTGCTTGCAGGGTGGTCACACCTGGCAGGGCATTTGCTCGGCGCTTGTGCGACGCCATGGCAGGCTTATCCAGGCCCCATCATAGGACCAGATTGACACGGGGCATCAGGGCGGATATGCACATATGGCTCCAGTTCTTGAGGGAGTTTAATGGGGTCTCATTTTGGAGGTCAGACCTCCTGGCTTCACCCCAATTTCAAATTCAGTCTGAAGCCTCGGGATCCCTTGGTTATGGGATGTACTTCAATGGGAAGTGGGCATATGGTGGATGGCCACCAGCCTGGTCAGGCACGGGTCGCCTGAGGGATCTCACATATTTGGAGTTTTTTCCCATACTGGGGGCCTTGATGCTATGGGGTGAGGAGTGGGCCAACTCTGTGGTGCATTTCTGGTGTGACAATGCGGCCGTGGTCCACATTGTCAATTCACAGACCTCTAAATCTCCCAGGGTTATGGACCTCGTGCGCCAGTTTGTATTGCGCAGCCTGCGCCTCAATGTACTTTTCAGGGCCAGGCATGTCCCGGGGGTGAATAATGATATTGCTGATGCTTTGTCCCGCCTGCAGATCTCCTGGTTCCGTGCCTTGGCCCCGGATGCGGAGGAATTTCCCTCGCCACTCCCGGCGGAGATATGGACCTTTGGCAAGGAGAGGTGAACCGGGCGATCGGCATGTCTCTGGCGCCACGCACGAGTAAGGCGTATCACCACGCGTTGGTTTCCTTTCAGATGTTTTGTACCCAATCTCGACTGCCAGATACCTGGCCGATCCCTGTGGCCCACCTCCTTCGTTTCATGGTTTACCTGCACGCCCACGGCCTGGCACCCCGCACCATAGCATCTAGGCTATCAGCACTGGCTTTTATGGCCAAGGTGGGAGGTCATGCGGACAGTACCGCTGATTTCCGCGTGAGACACGTTTTGGAGGGGTGGGTGCGGGAATGTGGGCGTAGCCTGGACGACCGCCACCCAATTTCCCCTGGGGTCGTTACCCAACTGGCACGGGGCTGGCATGACCTATGTTTCAATAGGTATGAGGCAGCCCTGTTTCATGCGGCTACAACGGTGGCCTTTTTTGGAGCGCTCCGCATCAGCGAGCTTGTGATGCTGACTAAGGTGGATGCAAGTCGTAGGGCACTGGAACTCGAAGATGTCTATGTTTGCAATGATTGGGCTCAGTTGAGGATACGCTCCTCTAAAACAGATCAGCACGGCGTAGGCAGTGGTGTAAGACTGCTACGATGTTCATTGGCAGACATCTGTCCGGTTGGTGCCCTACAGGAGTTCCTTGCACTGCGTGGCACGCACCATGGCCCGTTTTTCTGTCACCAAGATGGGTCTCCCCTCACTAAATTTCAATTTTGGAAGGTGACTGGGAAGGCACTTGCTAGGGTGGGCCTCCCTGGGGCCCGTTACGGCACCCATTCGTTTAGAATTGGGGCGGCCTCTACTGCGGCTGCTTATGGGTACTCTGGGGCTGACATGCGCAGCATGGGGAGGTGGGGCTCGCAGTGTTTCCAGTTTTATGTTCGTCCACTCCCACCGTGAGTACCGTTTTTTAGTCACCACATATCTTCCTTCCCTGTTTTTTCATTGACAGACCCTGGGTGTCGTATCACACCGGTGACAGTATGGCTGGTGGGCCATAGCTACATGCACAGGGCAGCGCGTTACGCTGCGGCGACAGATTGGGGACCCCGACTGGGACTCGGTGCATACGCAAGTCTCACATGGTACGGTAAGCCCGGTATGTTGTGGCGGGAGCTCTTACCATTCCTCTTTTCGGCAAGGAACGCTGACCCGCCCGACATCCTGATCATACATCTTGGGGGTAATGATTTGGGACAGGTCACTGGCTTATCGCTGAAGCATGCGATTTGCAGTGACCTCGCCTACTTACATTACGTATACCCGCCACAACCCTTGTTTGGTCAGATATGGTCCCGCGGCATGCTTATAGGGGAGGCCTTGACCTCCAGGCCTTGGACCGCGCTAGGCGCATGGTGAACAGGGCGGTGGCCCGATTCCTTTCGACCAAGGGCTGGGGGCGGGTCAGTCCTCATCCGGCCATTAGTCTGCAAAATTATGGGCTTTATGCAGGGGATGGGGTCCATCTGTCGCGAGGAGGTATGGACCTCCTGCTGAGTGATTGGCGAGCAGGCCTGTCGACCGAGCTGACGGTCTTGGGGGGGGGGGGGGCTCGAGCCTTTATTGAAGCCTCTCCGGGTGGCGGGTAGCACTGGTAAGGTAAACATTTATGACCCACAGGTATCCGGCAGGTTCGCAATTGACTGGACAACACTAGATAGGCATAAGTTGTTTAAACGTTGTCCGGTCAACGACGAACCAGGCGAGGGGGTGATGGTTACCACTAGACAGCTGGAATCACCCCCTGATTTTACGGATACACGTCGAGGGTGGGGTCATTAGGTAGATATTGACTACGGTCAACAATTTGTTTGTTGTCAACAAACAAATTGATACAAATAGATACATTGTAACAATTGCCGTTGGCAATTTTGGGTGGTACCTTACCAGTGTTACTTCGGCCTGCTTGCCTTAAGAATTATGATTGGTCGTTTTACCAATAGAAATTTATAATTCGGACTAGGGCATGAATCAATAAATGTGGCCCAATGCCGTTATCCACTTTCATTTGTCTCTGAGTCCATTATTGGGGTGGTGCGCCTGCAAAATGAGATGGATAGATGATATTGTAGATGCAGTGGATACAGAGCTGGGCATGTTAAAGAAGATGGTGGAGGACAGAGGTGCCTGGCGGGCAATAGTCCATGGGATCACAAAGGGTTGTATTTGACTGTGTGACTGGACAACAACAAAAGATATGACAGTGTCTGCCCATTCCAACAGGAAAGGCAATTTTCATTCTACATAACTCCCTCAGCCTTCTTAACTCAGTATTTATCAACTGCTGCCCCTCCTCCTTCCAAACAGATTATTAAAAGTTTCAGAGTAAAGTATCACTGTCTCATTGCATTTGTTTATGAGAACATAAATATACTTTGAAATTATTTCAGGCATGGAGACAAATGGAAAATGAGCCCAGCACTGGTCCAGTCTAATGCTGCATTTCAGTAGATAAGAGAATTGAGACCTAGCTCTTAATTAATTCTTTAAAAACCAATAACAATTTAATGTAAAGGATTAGAATAATGGGAATGCTATGCATATTTTTTATGATTAAGTGACTGTACCACTTAGGTACACTATTGGTATAAAATTAAGGTCCTTAACATTATAGTCATTTAAATTTTGCCACAGCCCAGGAACATAGTCTTTCACTAATAGTGAATCAGTTTTTGATATTAAAAGCAAACTTATTTAACTCTGGTTAAATTACTTGTTTCCATGTGATTAATGTTAATTAGAGCTTACGTCAACAGTTCAGTAGCATTTAGTACTCACTGTTGTATACAGTGGTGGGCATCAGCAGGTTCGCACCAGTTTGCCAGAACCGGTAGCAGAAATTCTGGCTGGCCCTGCCCACTCAAATTTTGAAATAAAGTAGTCCTAATTCAGGTACAATGCAGGGCTTTCACTCTGCCCATGCCCACCATACCACGCCCACAGTGTGGTAGTAATTTTTTTGGGAGCCCAGCACTGGTTGTATAGTACATGCTTGATAGGCTGGTGCACAGGAAAATTGGGTTCAAGTTCTCACATAGCCATGGAAGTGTCTGGCAGTGGTAAGACTTCAATATCTCATTGGATGGGACTTTACTGTGCGTAAGATACAGCATTTAGAATGTCAATGGAATGATGAGATGTGGCTGCACTAAACTTGTAGCATAGGATATTGTCTAACGATAAAGGATCAGAGGACTGGGAATCAAGCCATATGAGGAAATACAGAAGGAACTGGGCATGTTTAGCCTTAAGAAAAGGAGACTGAGAGGGGATATGATAGCACTTTTCATATATCTGAAAGATAATCATAAAGAGGAATTGCAAGATCTGTTCTCGGTAATCCCAGAGTGCAGGACACATAATAATGGGCTCAAACTAATGGAAGCCAGATGCAGGCTGAATACCAAGAAAAATGTCTTAATGTTTAGAGCAGTACAACAGTGGAACTGCCTCAAGAGATGGTGAGTTCTCCAATACTGGAAGCATTCAGGAGACAATTGGACAGCCAATTGTCAGATATGCATTGATTTGGATCCCTACATTGAACAGGGGGTTGGACGTGTTGGCCTAAAAGGCATCTTCCAACTCAGTGATTCTATGATTCTATGATCAATTCTTTATACTTTACATCAGTGATTCTCAGTCATCTCAAATTGAGGAACCATGGTAACATGGAATGCCTCTCTTTTATCTCTCCTTTTCATAATGGCTTCCTTCTTTTTCTGTTCCATATTTAGACATTTCATTCTCAATTGACAGTCTCTTAGTGACTACTTCCAGGTCACTAAAATCTCCTCAAATTCTGACATTAGCTTTGCTTTGTTTCTATTATTTTTCTGCAGACACAGATGTTTCTATGGAGACATCTGGGATCTAAGAGATATGCTGATGAGGTAGATTTCAATTTGGTGGAGGTGATTTTGTTCTCCTTATTACTGTGTCAGTTGCTGGTATTTCTCTTACACAGATTTTTAAAGCTGGAATATGTTTCTATAGGATGCTTTAATTAGCTACTTTATATGCACAGACTTGTCCCATGAACATGGTTGAACCCTATTCTGTGTTTTCAAAAGTGGCCTTTGAGCAAAAGTGGCCCATTTCTCCTCAGCTTGATTTGGAGCTGTTCTTCTTATATATGGGTCCCAAAACAGAGTCAAGATCCAGATATCCAGCAGAAATTCCATTGAAATCCAGTAGAGTGTCCCATTTCAGAAATATGGAAAGAGCAAAATCAAATTAGAAGATGGAGGAAGGAGCTCACTGGACAAGGAATAACATTAAAGGAGGATATAGCTGAGGAGCTCAACCTCCCCTACATCACTTGCAGGACCCTGAATAGACTAAGGGTCAGAGTGCCTAAATGCAAGACCAACATGCTCAAGTGGGGGTTGCTGGCAGACAAGAACATGCTGTGTGATTGTAGGTAAAGGTTTCCCTTGCTCGAAAGCCAGTCGTATCCGACTCTAGGGTGCAGTGCTCATCTCTGTTTCTAAGCCGAAGAGCCAGCGCTGTCTGCTTCTGCAGACGTTTCCGTGGTCATGTGGCAGGCATGACTAGACACCGGAGCGCACGGAACGCTGTTACATTCCCACCGAAGTGGTCCCTATTTATCTACTTGCAATTTCTTGCTTTCGAACTGCTAGGAGAGATACAAAATCCAGCTCATTTGCTTGTCTGCTGATTACTGCTGGAGATGTGTGCCAATGAAGATTTAATTTTGGCCAATGACAAAACCAAGAACGTGGCTTCCTTTTGACAGTCCAAAGTTTGATCTGGACATGAAAGAATAATAATATTGGAAATATTAAAAATAGCTTTAACCTTATTTTCTTTGTAAAAACAGAATAAAACGTCCAGGTTTCTTTTCCAGCAATATTCAAACATGCATTTTACAGAAGGAGAAGGCTGAGAAATTACAAAATAAAGAATTATGCCTGCCAGGCTGAAGGAAGTGGGTGTGGACATTTTGTGCTCTGTGCCTTTGAGGCTTCTTCCCTTGGAGAAAAAAACATCCAAACAAGGCAGCCAGTAACATATTAAGTACTTGCCAAAAGAAATCTGCAAATTTGCTAACCCTTTATAAGGAAGATTGATCTGCCAAATTACAACTGAAAGAGGGCAGAATTTTTGTAAAGAAATGCATTACCCTTTGGAAAGCATTCCTCCTAAAAGAGAAAAAGGATGTAATTAATATCTGTATGCTGACTTCCTGAAACCAAAGCTCTGATGAGGTCCCTGCTAAGTCCATGTCTAGTTGTTTTACCATCCCCCACCCCCAAGAAAAGTCCACTTCATCTCAAAGTGCCCTTTTTTCCCCAGATGTTGACAATATATGATGCATGTTCATAACTTATGTATTTATTCTTTTTCCAACATCATGAGGACTAGATTGGAAGGTCAAATAGTAAAGATGAAGCTAAAGTACTTTGGACATCAAATGAGAAGGGAGGACTCACTTGAGAAGGCCTTGATGTTGGGAAAGGTGGAGGGCAAAAGAAGAAGGGGGAGGCCAAAGATGAGATGGCTAGATGGTATTGTAGACACAATGGGCACAGAACTGGGAGGGCTGGGGGGGATGGTGGAGGACAGAGGCGCCTGGAGAACAATGGTCCATAGGGTCGCAAAGGGTCCGAATTGACTGTGCGACTGAACAACAACAACAAAAAAAATCAATGATTCAAATCAATAAATGTTATGCTTTAACAGCCCTTTAAAAATCCTTAGGACTAGAACAATATGGAGGAATAGGTGCTATGTATTCTCTGTTGTTTTCAGTACACCACTATATGGCATTTATCTCTTTAATCAATGACATTTGCAGAGCAAGTTTGCTTTGCATGATTTCCTTTCTTATCACTATTTCTACCATCAGATATTCCAGCCTATGTTTTACACTCAGTTACTGGTTTCATGCTTCACTGATGTCTTGAGGACAGAGTTTACAAGGCAGTGTTTCCCTATCAGGTGGTATTCTGTTATGAATTATGTGGAAAGAAAAGGCTAGCAAAGACCCATGCATGCCATCAGGCATCAATCCATTTAGCATAGGACACTTTTATAGATTACTAGCATTTTTTGCCCAGCCTTGCCTGGCAGGTTTTTTTTAATGTGTTGGGGTTATTTTTAGGTGTGAAAGACACGGCAAGGGCAACAGGCAGGGATCCGCCAGGGTAGGCTTCTCCCCTGACGGATTCCTGCCTCTCACCCTTGCAAATTGCAATTATCCTTCCACTGTTACGAAAACAGACTTCAAAACAACAGAGGGGAAACACAGCGAGAGGCAGGGATTCATCAGGGTTGGCTCTCCTGATGGTTTCCTGTCTCTCTCCCTTGACATTCTCCCTCCGTTGTTTTGAGGAAAGAGAATTGCAAGGGTGAGAGGCAGGAATCTGTCAGGGGAGGAGCCTACCCTGGTGGATCCCTGCCTGGCGCCTTCTCCCAGAGGGAAGTGGTTCGCTTCTCTCTTGGTTGGTGGGGGCTGAAAGCTTTGGCCCCCGCCAACCAAGAGAGAAGCAACCCCCCCCCCCCCCATGGAAGACAATTGCTCCCCTCCGGGAGGCGAAGGTGGAACAGAGCGCCATTCTCGGCCTTCATCTCCCAGAGGGAAGTGGTTCATTTTTCTTGATTGGTGGGGGCTGAAACGTTCAGCTCCCGCTCTCTCTAGATAAGGGGTTAAACTTGGTTCTGTGGTTGGCTCTGTTTCTGTCCCCTGGCACTCATGAGCAAGCCTCATCTGCCATGTTTGGTTTGAGACAGTATTTTAAATATGCAAGCAATCACGTGGTATTGTAATCTTGATGTGCTGACCATGAATTGCAATTTAGGAGAGCATGAATGTCTGAAATCCCATTTAGGAGATTTACAGCAACAATGTTGGCTTTACTGAGAGCTGGCTTTTGGTAATCCTCTTACTCTTTCTTTCTCATGCACTCTATTTTTCCTTATATTTTGCTGTTGCATTGTTTGCTCTTATGGATGTTCTTTCCCACCTACTAAGGCAGTGATAGTGAACATATGGCACACATGCCAGAGGTGGCACTCGGAGCTATCTCTGTGGGCACCAGTTCACGCCACCCCTCTGCCCAGCAGCCCAATGGGAGAACTTCACCCCACCCTTATGCCCAGCAGCCCAATGGGAGCGTTTCCTTCCTCCCCTGTTGCTGTGTTGGCACTTTGCGATAAATAAGTGGGTTTTGGGTTGCAGTTTGGGAACTCGGTCTCTAAAAGGTTCACAATCACTGTACTAAGTTTTTTTTTTATCAGCATGTGCTGTTTTTGGACCAAAACACCCAAAAGACTTTACCATTGATTGTGCTGGCCAAGATTTCTGGGAGCTGTAGTCCAAGAACATCTGGGGGCCCAAGGATGGGAATCACTGATCTAGAAAGTGCAACAAAACTTCATTAGGGATGGAAAATCTATTCATTTCATTTCCTTAAACGTTCCTCAATTTCCCGATCTGAACTTTGACTTCCTCCAGAACTTCAACATTTTCCCTATCTTTAGACAAAAATAATAATCCAATTTGTGCATGAAAAATGTTGAGGTTTTTGTGTGTCTTTTTCCAATATACAATATTTTTTACAGTTTTGCCTAATATATATATATGTTGGAAACAAATTTCCTAACACAGCACATTCTAATTATTTTCATTAGTAAAGGTAAAGGTCACCTTGCTCAAAAGTCAGTCATATCTGACTCTAGAGTTCAGTGCTCATCTCTGTTTGTAGCCTATAAGCCAGCGCTATTTGGGTTTTCAGGTTTCCATGGGCATGTGGCAAGTATGCCAAGACACCAAAGTGCACAGAAAGCTGTTTACCTTCCCACTGAAGTGGTACCTTTTTATCTATTTGTAATATCTTGCTTTCAAACTGCTATGTTGGCAGGAGCTGGGATAGAGACGGGCACTCATTTCATCATGCAGTACTTGGGTTTTGAACTGCTGACCTGCCTCCCAGTCAGCATTTAACCACTTGAGGCACTGCATTAATCTATGCACTTTTGACTAATAAACTGCATCACAAAATTTGGCCAAGTATGACCAAATTGATTTAATTTTCTTTCCACCTTTCTCCCCTGGTTGGAGATCCAAAACAGCATACAAAGCTATTTAAAACACACTATTAAAAACATACCAATTAATGTTTGAAGTTAAAGTTTACAAATATTGCTGCAAACATGATTCAAAAACTGTAAGTAAGATTTTAAAAGACCTATTTTCTCGAGTCAGAGCTAACTCCTCAAAAGCTGTCTGAGGTACCTTTTCAACCACCAGCAGAAGGAAAGGACAAAGCAGCCAGCCGAACCTCCCAAGGAAGTGTTTCATAATCTAGGAGTAGCCACAGGAAAAGCCCTTTCTCAAGTCCTAACTAGACATGCTTGTGAAAGTGACAGAGCCAAGGTTCTTTTCAGGATCTTAATACTTGTGGGAGCTGCTAAAGAAAGATTTGGATTTTCAAAAGATAACTGAGTTTCAGTTAAGGTGTTGGTCTGAAAATGTTAAATCTATCAGATGATTATCTCTTATTCACCTCAGTACTTGCATGCTTTTCAGACACACACACACACACACACACACACACACACACACACACACACAGGTATGTCACACTATCTAATAAAAAAGAACACTATTCATGGAATGTATCATTGGTGTGCATTGTTTACTTGGTGTTTTGACAGAAAGACAGTCAAGAGTTACTCAGAGCTTAATTTGTGTAGCTAGCCATTCATGCCAATTCAAATGTACCATAAAGACATACCTTAAAGGAGTACTGTCTTTGCTGTTTTCCTAAACTAAAGTAAATATGGAGAAACTTGTTCCATTCCCAGGAGGAACACTCCATTCCCAGTCTTGATTTGAGTTAACTTATTGACAGAGGTCTGCACTGAAGGCAAAGGCAATTGATGCATGCAATTCTGGGCATGCTTGCTCTGCTAATGTCTTCTGCAGTGATTAATGTCTGTTGTCACTTATTCCCACGAGGAACAACATCCAATCCAGTGAACTCACACAGGTGTGCCAAGAAGCCATTGGCAGTTTTCTGGCTCTTCTGGAGTTGTCAAGCAAACAAAATGTTACCTAACAATAGTCTGGAAATAGTAAAACGTCCATTTATTGCAGCTCTTCTCGTGGCTTAGTGGTTTAGGCGCTGAGCTGGAGACTGGAAGGATGGGGTTCGATACCCGAGAGCTGCACTTGGGGACTTGAAAGGAGCCTCATTCGGGCATCCCCTAAAAATCCTTTCAACCCAGAATAATCTCTGACACAAACACTCACCATTTATTTCCAGTCTTCAATTCATGGAAGAGATGTGTGCTCCTTGTTCTGCTGCATGCCAAGGCTAATAAGCAGAGAGAACTATGGAATAGCAAACCATGTAGAAACTTCAGCTGGTTCAGAATGTTGCCACCAGAACTGACTGAAGTCAACCAAAGAGACCATATAATCCCTCTGGGATAGTTTCACTGGCTGCCAGTCTCTTTCCAGCCCAAGTTCAAAGTGCTGATTATGACCAAACATCCCTATATAGCTCAGGTCCAGGCTACGTGAGGGCCTTTATCTCCCCATATAATCATCTCAACTGGTCTCTGAGTTCTTTATTGTACTTGTTCAGTTGCACAGTTGAGTCCAATCCTTTGTGACCCCATGCACACCAGGCTCCTCTGTCATCATCCATCCTCTGGACTCTGCCCAGATCTACATCCACTGCATCAACGATGCCATCTGAAAAACAGTGAACGTATAGTAGGAAGACAAGCTTGCCATGTAGTAACCATGGGAACATTCTGCCTGTATTGGCTTCTGGCTGTAGTGAGCTTATTGTATAAATAACCACCAATGATTCAGCTTTTGGTATACCTACATTGGCAGTAATCTCCATTGGGAGGAAATGAGCCTGAGTCACTCTAGCTTAACAGTTATGCCATTCTGTGATCGCTAGAAGCTAGAAGCCAACCAAAGTAAAGGCATTGGCTTTTTCAAATTTTTACTGATAAATTTGAATCCTAGTTTCAATATACACCACACAGATTAGCAATGGAGTTCTGTATAATGAAATGTTTGTTTTGTAACATGAACTTCCAGCATCATATCATTTAGCCTGTTAGTACTGTCAATGGAGTTTTCTTGGAAAGGACACTGGAGTGAGTTGCCAGTTTCTTCTCCAGTGGATCATGTTTAGTCTGAGTTCTCTTATATGGCCTGTCCACCTTGAGTGGTCCTACACAGCATAGCCCATAGCCACAACTAACCAGACAAGCCCCCTCACCACAGCAAGGCAAGGACTGGGTTCTTCAGGGGAAGGCTTTATCTCCCTCCCACTACCAGGCACATTTAGTGAGGACCTGAGAGACAGGATTTTTCAGAGGCTGCTCTTAATCTATGGATATTCAAGCTAGTTTAGCTCCCTCTTTATGGTCCTTTGACCAGCAAGTGAAAACCTTCCTTTTCAAGTAGGCCTTTGACCTCTAAATGCACTTGTAGGGTGTTGTTGTTTAAAAAAGGATGCAGTAGATCTTAATGAGGTATTTTGAAACTGTTTGACTATCTAAATTAACAATACAGTAGCTTTGACATTCTTGTGGTTCAATCCTATTGCGATGAAAATGTCTTATTTTACTGTGATTTTAAATTTTCATATATCTCATTGTGTTTCCTTATTGAAATAATGTTTTTGTAGGTCAAGGTTTAATACAGAGAGACACTTGGATATGTTGAGAAAGGAAAATATTCCAAAATCTTGCCTCCCCACCTAACTCACAGCTTCCTCTCTGCTTCTCCAGAAAGCACTTCTGATATGAGACCAGTTATAAGCTTAATAGAAGGTTAGATAGGGAAGAAAATGCAATCTATACCTATAAAATGGTGTGTTAACCGTTGGAATGTGACAAAGGATGTTTAGCCAGGCCCCATTAGCCCAGTCCGAGCCTCCATGCACTCGCCCAACCTGGCTTCGCAGGTAACTGTTGTGTTGAATTTTGCGCCAGTGGGGCAGGAGCCCCCCGGACGCAAACAAGAAAAGGGAACTTCAATTCCCAACATTCCTTGCACTGCGCCGCACCAGCACCAATCAGGCTGAGCGGCGCAAGCAAAACGAATGTTCGGAAATGCGCCACGGCCAATCAAAAAGAAGCCGCAGGGAAAAAAATGCTGCACAAACTGAAATTGCACATGGCAAACTACAAGCACCAGTGTCCTGCGCGCCATGAGCGCGCAGAACGCTGAGGCAGCCGGCGCGTGAAAAAGGAATGCCGTGAAACCCCCACACACATCCCACCGCCACATACAGCGGTGATGGGATTCCTGTGGTACAGCCACCCAGGCCGGCCCACTTGAAATACCTCCACCCCAACACTGCATCAAGCGGCGAGGGGAATTCCCGTGGTCCGGCTACCCAGGCCGGCCCACGGAAATACCCCCACCCCAATGCCACATTTAAGCGGTGATACAATTTCTGTGGTTTGGCCACCCAGGCCAGCCCATGGAAATACCCCCCCCCCAACGCCGCATCAGGGCGGCAATGGGAATTTCCAGGGTCCAGCCACCCAGGCTGGCCCACTTAAAATACCCCCACCCCAACACCACATCAAGCGGCGAGGGGAATTCCCGTGGTCCGGCCCCCCAGGCTGGCCCACAGAAATACCTCCACCCCAACACCGCATTTAAGCGGTGATACAATTTCTGTGGTCTGGCCACCCAGGCCAGCCCACGGAAATACCTCCCCCCAGTGCCACATCAAGCGGCAATGGGATTCCCATGGTCCAGCCACCAAGGACGGCCCACGGAAATACCCCCATCCCCAACACAAAACAACACAATCCAAAAACAGTCAAAAATAATCAAAACCCCCAAAAAATCACAAAAAGTAAACACAGAAACATCCAAAAACACAATCCAAAACAGTCAAAAATAAACAAAAACAAAAATAAAAAACAGAAAAAGGAAACACAAAAACATCCAAAAACAAACAAGAAGAAACACACAGACCCAAAACAACCCCCCCCCCAAATTAAACCAGAGAACTTACCAGGAGATGTCCTCACTCCATGACGACCGGAACTAAACTGAGGAAAGAAAGAGACTACTTACCGGAAGAAGAAGCGACACCCAGAGGACAGTTAAAGAAAAATCGTAAAATACAAGAAAAGCTCACCAGCTCCACCCAGAGGCCACAAGAAAAAAAAACATTCAAAATATTCAAAATAATTACAAATAATTCCCAAATTAATGAAATAAGTTATCAAAACATTCAAAAATATTCACAATAATCACAAATATTTAAAAAAATAAGTTTTCACACAAAAAACATCTAAACACACTATAGAAACATTGATTATAAAAAAAATTCTTACACATTTTAAAAAAAATTATCCAAGGTACAACTATTTAAAAGAATTCACATAGTAACACATTATTTGGTTAAATACAATAATTATAAAAAATATATCATCCTTTCCTCTTTTTAAAAACCAAAAATAAAAAATCACAGTTTATAACAGCCCATGCGTAAAAATAAAAATTTAAAAAACCACAATTAAAAAATTACCTCATTGCATAAACATAAAACAAAAACCTTCCAAAACCATTTTAAAGAGCCCGACACCACCGGGCAAAATATGCTAGTATTAAAAATAATGTCACATGTCTCTGATCATGAAGCAAAAAGCAAGCAGGCGAAATGATAATGCTCAGTAAAATGTGGAACAACAGATGTGTAATTGGACTAATATATTTTTACAGCATAATCATTCATAACATCCCAACAGAGAAGGAAGTTCTTTGCTGCAAAGCACTACTTGTTAAATTAATGTTGCAGAGAGTTACCATGTTTGTAAACAATGGAAAGGAAGTTCCTGCCTCACTGGAATTTGTCTAATCAGTCCAAATGAGGTTTGTGCTTCAAATCTGTTCCCCTTTTTTGGCCATCTCTTTTCCTTGTTTAAATTGGTGATGAAGAGCTTCCTTTTGTTTTTCCTTTCTCCTTGTAAGAGGCCCCTACTATGTTGAGGGACCTATTAGGTATTGGGTTCTGGGTGCAAATTCAGCAGAGTGAAGCAGATGGCTTTTAGCAACAGCAGAGGTGCCCAAACAGTATTTCACTCACATCCAGATAATAAGACACAGTTAATAGAGTGCAAATAATAAGGCTTTTACTATAGCGTGCTATTAATAAGCCCATTAGGTAAAAGACTTAAACAATAGGTTCTTCTCTGTAATGCAAAACAATATCTGCGGTGGTAAGTCTTTGTAAACAGGAGTTCTCAAGGTCAGTGTCCCAGACAATTATAGAGTTTGGCTCTTAGCTATCTCAAAGACAAAAACATACTCACAGTAGACCTTGGAGACAAACAGATTCTCCAGCCTCCTCCATGGCTGGCACTTGGCAAAGTTACAGTCCAAAGCATATAGTCCTTGCAAGAGGAAAAATATCTGAGCCTCCTGGCTCAGTGCTGCTGTTTGTTACTTATCTGGAAACAGGATCCAGTGAGTTCATGTAGTTTAGTTCCAGATAAGTTGGCAACACAAATATACCATTCTAAGATTGACAAGTCTTCTGGAGACTAGCAGACTGTCACTCCATACCAACAGGAACATGAAATAGAGCATAACAGCATAGCAGGTAGCAGCCAAGTAATTAACATCACAGCATACAGAGACATGGGCAGCATAACAGACAGCAAGCCCAATAGGTAGAATGCAAGTAGGCTAACATCAGCAAAGTATGTGGCAACTGAGATGCTACATTTATAATGCAAACATGTTTAGTCATCCACTCAGTGATTACAGCTGGAAGATGTACTCAGCTAACTATTAAAGTTACATGCATCTTACACAATACATACTGATGCACGACATAATCCTATTAGGACCGAATTTATCACTAAAACAAAGCATCCCAGTTGATGAAAGAACAAGAACTTTGGGAAGATAAACTATGCTAGAGCTAGAGAACAGCTGGACTTCTTCATTTATACAAAAGGTGTACAGGCCCAGGCTTAATGTTAGTGGAATTTAGGATGTACATCTAGATCTGGTTTATTCCCTAGTGATAAATGAACAGCATGTTATTTTTTTCTTCTTGCTATGAAATGACAGGACTTCTTCGAAAGATCATTCCTGAGACTGTTTTTGTGCATTCCTATAAATGTGTAAAATTTAAAACTAGTAAATATGGCATTCTTGCAGGGATCACCAACAGTAGTGGTGAATGAGTTGCTTGCACATTCGTGATCTATCAACCAGTCAAATTGAGCTTGAGGATATATGGCTCATAAAGCAAAAAATGTCTGCACTGAGACATCTTGCACAGCTTTTAGAAATTTCTTTTCAGTAGTCTGTACAAAACTAGTGTTATTTCCTAATAACAAACCACACACATAAAACAAACCCATTTAAGGTTTCTGATTTTTAGAAATTCATGCAAAAAAGCAGAAGCTACTAAAGTTTTGCATAGTTTGCACAAATTATGTTACACAGTTCTTATGATAAAGCTAAAATCCTTCTCACTAAATAAAGAATTTATGTGGATAGAATCAGGAAATTCCTTACTATCTTGCAGGTTGGCTTTAAAAATCCTTCATTCTCACACACATGAATCTTCATTGTCGTCGGCTGCAATTCATATCTGAAAATGCATTTTTGTCCTGAAGCTGGAAAAATGCCATTAGCATGATTTTGTTTAAGGTGGATCCCAGCTTTCCATGAAGTGACCCATACACTATGATCACAGAGCTATCATCTGTGACATATATGAAATGAAACTTGCAGGATTTAACACTGGGACTGCAATGGACTGCTGCAGCCTAGGGGATATGGACGAGGTGTGCCTTCACAGCCAGTCCATCTGGCATGGCCTCTGACACCTTCATGACCATTGGGAATCAAAGTTCCTCCTCTGCTCATTATGCTGTTGGGCATAACCAATATGATGGTTTCCATTGGCATTTCCTCCACTGAGTGGACCATCACCCCACCTAAAAGGGCTCATCCACCAATAACCATTGGTCCCTTTAGAGAGTCAGGTTATTTACCTCTGCCCAATCATTGGCGTTGAGTCGCTGGCTGTATGGTCTACTCCATTACCAAAGCGGGATGTCTGGCCAGACATTATACACATGGATGAGTCAAGAAAAAAACTGATGACCCTGGTTCAAAGACATGGACTTGTAAGTGGGATAGATCACTTATCTTTCAAGGAAGGGAAGAACAAAGTTGGATTTAGGTTCCAAAATTGAAGCGGGAATTGTCCTGAAGCAGAATTCACATTGGACACTTCCACTAAATATTTTTGGGGCTGTGATTGTGTTTCCACCACCTCTTCCACCACTGAAATTGAGCAGTGATGGCTAGGGCTCCAGGAGAGTTCTACTGAAATTTGGTAGCATTTTTGTCATTTTCTTCTTGAGCCAGGAGATGCAAAAATATCCATGCTACAGAACCTCGCAGACCTGTAGGGCAGAACTTCTAATTTTCTACTGGAAGAGAAGAGGAGGCTTAACATTTCAGTTCTTCTATTCTTCTTGCTACTGTTGTATTTGTATCTTGTTTTCTACTGGAAGAAAAAAGGAGGCTCAACATTTCAGTAGTTGTTCCTCTCCTCCTCCTTTTCCTTCTTGCTACCGCTGTATTTGAACTTATCCCACCAGTTTTCTGCAGCATAGTTTCAGCAGTGGTAGAAAAGGAAATGGTGGCAAACAGGAACAAAGCAGACTTGGAGACTACATGCAACCCATGTGCTATATGCTGCCCATGCTTGTTCTAAAACACAAGTCCTGAAAGCAGAATGGACACTGTTGTCATGATGTTGATGAACCAAACTGCTTCCATTTTTGTTTCTGACTCATCTCAGGCTGCTTGGTCTTCATTCAAGGACACCCCAACGGAGGGGGCCAGGAGCACTGGGAAAGTCCCTAATTCTTCTCTAACCAATCAGATAAAACTCCACCTAGACCTGAAAGGAGGGGTAGGAGTCAATCATCCTAATTGGTTTTTCTCTTATCAGTGATCATCCTTGATTGGATTCTCTTATCTACACCAAGCCCCTAGAGGTGGAGAGAATTGCAGCTCTTATGCTATATAAGATGTTGCACAGAGTTCATTCATCGGGCTCCTCAGCTTGAGATCCCCGGTCTTGCTGAAGGCTGCCCTGTTCTCTGAGAAGAGACTAAATATCTGTGGAGCAAGCCCTGCCCGGGGCTATACTTAAGGGAAAATCCAACTAACTATTTGTTTTCTGTCTCTTTTCTTTTTCAGATGTTTTACTTAAATAAATAAATTACAGCTAAAAGGATTTATGGAGTTCAAGTGTAGTTATTCAGGCATGCCCAGGTTTTTCTCTTGCTCTCTGCTTTATACGCTATCCCATTCAAAGTTCGCATACTCTCGGGTTGGAAGGGAGTGAATTTCCTGGGCAAGCTAAGGTTCTGGTCTGTTGGAGGTAACAGGAGGGTTGCATTTTGGGAGTGTGTGCATTAAAAGGAACTAGGAGCAGCCCACTGTTCAAGACAACCTCCCGTTCCTATGTCCTAGCTCAGCCCGGATCAGTGATAACAGTTCATGAGAAAGCTGTGACAAGGTGCCATGTCAGAGTTAACTTATACATTACAAATAGCCTATTGCAGGCGCACCCCCCAATAAAGGACTCAGACACTGATGAAAGTGGATAACGGCATTGGGCCACATTTATTGATTCATGCCCTAGTCCGAATTATAAATTTCTATTGGTAATTGACCAATTATAATTCTTAAGGCAAGCAGGCCGAAGTAACACTGGTAAGGTACCACCCAAAATTGCCGACGGCAATTGTTACAATGTATCTATTTGTATCAATTTGTTTGTTGACAACAAACAAATTGTTGACCGTAGTCAATATCTAACTAATGACCCCACCCTCTGACGCGTATCTGTAAAATCACGGGGTGATGCATGCTGTCTAGCTGTAGCCATCACCCCGTCGCCTGGTTCGTCGTTGACCGGACAACGTTTATCCAACTTATGCCTGTCTAGTGTTGTCCAGTCAATTGCGAACCTGCCGGATACCTGTGGGTCATAAAGTTTACCTTACCAGTGCTACCCGCCCATGTGACCAAAGTCAACAGCAGCAACAGAAACCCCTATATCAAACCATAGCAACAGTGTGGGATGGGCGAAAAAACCAGGACCCGAGAGCCAATTGTGAGTCCCAGCCAAAAACTCCCACCCGGCCCCGAAGCGACCAAAATATCACACTGTTAACTAGGGAGGGGGTGGAGGGGAAAAACTTCTCCGCTCCGTCGCTTCGCAAAATGGCAGCTCGGCTGCCTCGTGGCCACCCCTTTTATAAGGGTGCTGGCAACGCCCCTAACTACCCGGATGCCTTCGTCCGGTGGGGGGGGGCCCGCAAAGAGTGTGGCGGCCATTTTGGAGCCGTGCTTGCATTGCAGGCGCACCCCCCAATAAAGGACTCAGACACTGATGAAAGTGGATAACGGCATTGGGCCACATTTATTGATTCATGCCCTAGTCCGAATTATAAATTTCTATTGGTAATTGACCAATTATAATTCTTAAGGCAAGCAGGCCGAAGTAACACTGGTAAGGTACCACCCAAAATTGCCGACGGCAATTGTTACAATGTATCTATTTGTATCAATTTGTTTGTTGACAACAAACAAATTGTTGACCGTAGTCAATATCTAACTAATGACCCCACCCTCTGACGCATATCCGTAAAATCACGGGGTGATGCATGCTGTCTAGCTGTAGCCATCACCCCGTCGCCTGGTTCGTCATTGACGGGACAACGTTTATCCAACTTATGCCTGTCTAGTGTTGTCCAGTCAATTGCGAACCTGCCGGATACCTGTGGGTCATAAATGTTTATCTTACCAGTGCTACCCGCCACATGGAGAGGCTTCAATGAAGGCTCGACACCCCCCCCCCAGAACGTCAGCTCGGTCAACAGGCCTGCTCGCCAATCACCTAACAGGAGGTCCATACATCCTCGCGACAGATGGACCCCATCCCCTGCGTAAAGTTCATAATTTTGCAGACTAATGGCGGGGTGATGACTGACCTGCCCCCAACCCCTGTCGACAAGGAACCGGGCAACAGCCCTGTTTACCATGCGTCTAGCACGGTCAAGGGCCTGGAGGTCGAACCCTCCCCTATAAGCGTGCCGCGGCACAATGTCTGACCAAACGAGGGATGTGGCAGGCCACACGTAATGTAGGTAGGCGAGGTCGCCGCAAATCACATGCTTCAGCGATAGGCCGGTGACCCGACCTAAATCATTGCCCCCAAGGTGTATGATCAGAATGTCAGGCGGGTCAGCATTCCGTCCTGAGAAAAGGAACGGCAACAGTTCCCGCCATAACATCCCGGGCTTACCATACCATGTGAGACTTGCGTATGCACCTAGTCCCAGTCGGGGTCCCCACTCTGTCGCCGCAGCGTAACACGCTGCCCTGTGCACGTAGCTATGGCCCACCAGCCATACTGTCACCGGTGTAATACGACACCCAGGGTCTGTCAAGGGAAAAACAAGGGGAAGAGAAAAGGTGCGGTGACTCAACTGGTACTCACGGTGAAAGAGGGCGGACATAAAACTGAAAACAATGTGATCCCCACCTCCCCATGCGGCGTATTTCAGCCCCGGAGTACCCAAAAGCAGCCGCAGTGGAAGCCGACCCTATCCTGAATGAATGGGTGCCGTAACGGGCCCCTGGGAGGCCAACACTGGCCAGCGCTTTGCCGGTCACCTTCCAAAATTGAAATTTAGTAAGGGGAGACCCATCTTGGTGACAGAAAAACGGGCCATGGTGCGTGCCACGCAATGCAATAAACTCCTGTAGGGCACCAACCGGACAGATGTCTGCCAAAGAACACCGTAGCAGTCTTACACCACTGCCTACGCCATGCTGATCTGTCTTAGAGGAGCGTATCCTCAACTGAGCCCAGTCTTTGGCAACATAGACATCTTCGAGTTCCAGTGCCCTACGACTTGCATCCGCCTTAGACAGCATCACAAGCTCGCTGATGCGGAGCGCTCCAAAAAAGGCCAACGTTGTAGCCGCATGAAACAGGGCTGCCTCATACCTATCAAAACATAGGTCATGCCAGCCCCGTGCCAGTTGCGTAAGAACCCCTGGGGAAATTGGGTGGCGGTCGTCCGGGCTACACCCACGCTCCCGCACCCACCCCCCCAAAACGTGTCTCACACGGAAGTCAGCGGTACTGTCCGCATGACCGCCTACTTTGGCCATAAAAGCCAGCGCTGACAGCCTAGATGCTATGGTGCGAGGTGCGAGGCCCTGAGCATGTAGGTAAACCATGAATCGAAGGATGTGGGCCACTGGGATCGGCCAGGTGTCTGGCAGCCGAAATTGGGCACAGAATGCTCGGAAAGAAATGAATGCGTGGTGATACGCCTTACGTGTGCGTGGCGCTAGCGACATGCCGATCGCCCGGTTCACCTCTCCTTGCCAAGGGTCCATATCTCGTCCGGGAGTGGCGAGGGAAATTCCTCCGCATCCGGGGCCAAGGCGCGGAACCGGGAGATCTGCAGGCAGGACAAAGCGTCAGCGATATCATTATTGACACCCGGGACATGCCTGGCCCTGAACAGCACATTGAGGCGCAGGCTGCGCAATACAAACTGGCGCACCAGGTCCATGACCCTGGGTGATTTAGAAGTCTGTGAGTTGACAATGTGGACAACGGCCGCATTGTCACACCAGAAATGAACCACCGAGTTGGCCCACTCCTCACCCCATAGCATCAAAGCCCCCAGGATGGGAAAAAATTCCAGATACGTAAGATCACGCAGGCGACCCGTGCCCGACCAGGCTGGCGGCCACCCACCATAGGCCCACTTCCCATCGAAGTACATCCCATAACCCAGGGATCCAGAGGCATCGGACTGTATCTGGAAACGAGGTGAAGCCAGAAGGTCGGACCTCCAAAATGATACCCCATTGAACTCCCTCAGGAACTGGAGCCAGATAAGCATATCTGCCCTGATACCCCGGGTCAGTCTCACCCTATGGTGAGGCCTGGATAAGCCTGTCATGGCGTCGCACAAGCGCCGAGCAAATGCCCTGCCCGGTGCGACCACCCTGCAAGCGAAATTGAGGTGACCATGTAGCACCTGCAGTTCCCGCAGCGATGCCTTGCGTTTAGCAAGCAAGTCCGAGATGAGGGCCACTATCCTTGACACCTTATCCCCCTGTAACCTAGAAGCCTGCGCTACCATGTCAATCTCCACCCCCAGGAAGACTAGCTGGGTAGATGGGCCCTCGGTCTTTTTGGGCGCTAAAGGGACACCAAGTTCCTCCATTAGCGTCTGAAATGTGTTGAGGAGACGTGTGCACGTGTCCCAGCCCCGTTCACCCCCGAATAAAAAATCATCTAGGTAATGGGCTACAGACCGGGACCCTGACCTGCAGACAAAAGCCCACTGTAGAAAGGTACTGAAACGCTCGAAGGCCGAGCAAGATATAGAACAGCCAAAAGGCATGGCCTTATCGAAGTAATATTCACCCCGGAACTTGAAACCCAGCAACTCAAAGTCACCCGGGTGGACCGGTAGGAGACGAAAGGCAGACTTAATGTCGCACTTAGCTAACAGCGCACCCGGGCCACATGAGCGCACCATGCGCAGTGCTTGGTCAAAAGATGTATACCTGACCGAGCAAAGGTCATCAGGGATAGCATCATTGACCGATCGGCCGGCTGGGTAGGACAAGTGGTGAATCAGGCGGAACTCGCCTGGTGACTTCTTGGGCACTAAGCCCAAGGGGGACACTTTAAGGTTGGGAAACGGGGGTGCAGGGAAAGGGCCAGCGACCCTGCCCGCATCAACCTCCTTAGTAATGCTGGCAGCAGCCACCTCCTCCCTTCCCCTAAGGGACAAAAGGTTGGGGGCGTCTTGGGGGGACCTATCACCCGTGAAAGGAATACGAAACCCCAGTCGAAAACCCTGAAGCAGGTAAACCGCGTCTGCCTTCCTCGGGTACAATGCGAGCCAACGCTCCAACATGTCCACATTAATTGGGGAGGGGGCCTTTCGGTGGACCAGCTCCCTCTGCGGCAGTCTTGCCAGCCCCTTGTCCACCCCTACCTCTGCCCCGCATCCCTCCAGGCCTGGGGCAGGCGGAGGCAGCATGGGGGCCAGCACAAGAGGGACACTCATGCCTGTACCGGCAATTCTTCCTATTGCAGGAACCATTGGACGAGAAAGTCCAGCACAGCAGGCGGGCTGGAACCCCCTGCCCCGCCACCTGGCGGGGTGTCTGTGCTGGGGCCGCTCGCTGGACTGCGTGTCCACAATGGTATCTTTCCCCAGGTGCAGGGTGCGTGGGAGTCATGTACAGAAGCCACAGCTTCTGGCAGGGCTCGTCCCACCTCGTCTCTGGGTGCAGGGGAATTCGCATACGGAATTCCTCGTCGTAAGCCAACCACGACGGGCCCGGGAAGTCAACCATCGCCCGGTAGATGTTGTCCAAATACTGGACCATCGGGATTGCCAGATCCGGCCTGGCCCTGAGGTAAACCGCCATGTATATGAGGTACGCTGGCAACCAGTTGGCCCACGTGCGTGGCGGCTTACGACGACGTGCCTGTTCCTTATCCTTCTCATCCTGCCCCTCCCTCTCCTCCTTGGCGGGCTCTCTGTTAAGAAGGGAGAAGATGTCCACATACTCCCCACGCCAGATCTTTTCTTTGGTAGCCTGGGCCAGATGATCCCCAAGGGGCAAGGAATACCCCGCTGTCGGCAATGCCGACACCGACACGGTGGGAACTGCGGGCATTGTAAAAGGAGCCTGGACCAACCCGGTCACCCCTAACACGTTCCCAACTGAGGAGGAGGCACCACCCCAAACAGGGCCCTGGGTGGGAGATGAAGTCGCCGGGTGGGACGTGGGCGACTGAACCGTCGCGCCACCCGTGCGAGGCCACGGCCACTGAAATGCTCCCCCCAAAGTAGTTAGGTGTGTGGGTGCACTAGATTTAACCGCATACTCACATGCTGCACCCCCGTGGGCCGCCCCCACCGGGGGTTCCGGCTCACTGGGGGCGTCGGAGCTCACGATCGTGATTGAACTCGTCGATGGGGCCTGCTCAGCACCAGCCTGTTGATTGGGGAGCTGCGAGGCAGTGGCCGATGCCGGCCCACGCGCCTCGGGCAGCTCGACCCGTCCCGCCGCCTGCCGCTGCCCGGCAGACGAAGCATCAACCTGCGCCCCAAAAGGCACCCCCGGGTGGTTGACCCTCGCGAGGGATGCCTCGAGGGCCGCAACGCGGGCCAGAAGGGCCTCAACATTAACATAGCCCCCTAAGCCAAGGGGGGGGGGGGCAAAGGGCCGGCCGGCCCACAGTTGCAGGCGCCGGTCCAGGTCCCTGGACCCCGGGGCCCGAATACGGCCACGCGCCCAGGCCCGGCCCCTGCTGGGCCGGGGGCATGCCCTGCCAGGGGAGGGAACCCAACCACCCCCCATGGCTGAAACCCCCTGCAGGAAGCTGCGTACTAAGAGAAGAAGACCCCGAAGAATGGACCATGCCAGGGGCAGTGGCCATTGCTTGCGGGCCGGGGGCCGCGGCCTCTGCCGGGCCGGGATGCGAACGCCCCGCCTCGGGCCAAGGGGCTATCAACCCCATCCCACCGGTCCCAGTGGGCTCTGGCAAGGGAGGCTGCTGGGGAGGCGCAGTTGCGGTCCTCCGACACGGCTGGCGCCTCCGCGCAGAGCGAACCGCGTTCGCAGTTGCCTTCTTCTTAGAGGGCATAGCTGCTATCTGCTGGGAAGCCGGATAAAGAGAAAGAAAAACCGCAACCAAAGAGGCTTCCCGGCGAAAGACAAGAGCGACGGAGGTAAGAGGGGAAAAACTTCTCCGCTCCGTCGCTTCGCAAAATGGCAGCTCGGCTGCCTCATGGCCACCCCTTTTATAATGGTGCTGGCCACGCCCCTAACTACCCGGATGCCTTCGTCCGGTGGGGGGCCCCCGCAAAGAGCGCGGCGGCCATTTTGGCGCCGCGCTTGTATTATTAGAAGAGGTAATTCTTTGAAGGCTACTTGTATGTGATTGTTGTAGCAATAGTTTTTATCAACTCCCTTAATTTTCAAATTAGTTTGCTTTGTTTTGTGATAAACACTTACTGCCATTGGAAATACAGCTTGAATCATGTCTTGAACACAATGTCACTATAGTTCTAATAACATTTTATATGGAATGTTTATACATCACCAGTCAAACAACTGAATGTCTTTAGGAAATGATTTACTAACACAATCATCTTAGAATATTGTTTGAGACAAGAAGATTTTAGGAAAATACAACATTGAACCACCTAGCCCAGTATTGTTAACTCTGATGGATAACAGCTCTCTTGGGATTCAGCCAGGATTCTTTCATAGCCCTATATGGAGATCTCTGGTATCCCTTGGAATTACTAACCAGGCCCAGCTCTGCTTTAGCTTCCAAAAGAAAGTGAGATTGGGTGTCCTTAAGGTGGTATGATGGCTTGGAGGAAGGCATAAATAGTCTACCTTCTGCATTGCCTTCTGCATTGCAAGATAAGCAGTGGGTGTGGTATGTAGGCATGACCAAGGGGAAAGCCCTGCATTGCACCCAATTTAGGACTACTTTATTTCAAAACTTGGATGGGCGGGGCCAGCCAGAATTTCTGCTACTGGTTCTGGCGAACTGGTACGAATCTGCGGTTCTGGTGAACTGGTACGAACCTGCTGATGCCCACCACTGCCTGGATTGTTATCCAAGAATCCCCATCTACTGCCCTAAGGAATGAATATGCTTCTTGAACTAGACATACTCCATGCTTTGTGATAGAATTCTATCTAATATTGGCAGATAGTCAGACATGGTAGCTAATGTACAGTGCCAACACCTGTACTGTTACCCAAATGCTAATACCACAGCCACCACTGTTGATGGGAGTAACCCTCTTTTACTGTACCTTTTCCTGATTACACACATAATATACAGATGTGTATATAAGTATATGTATATTTATTGCAACATATATTGAGGAATGAACTGAAGTATAAATTGTGGAGATATACCTCTACAATGGTAAATCTTTTATTTCCACAAAAATGGTCTAGTTTATTGCTTGAGCCTATGTGTACAGAATTTCAAGTGTTATTTGCAATGAAGTGGGAGGCATCATGCCATCTATCAATTGGATTTTGTTTGCTTGAGTTCCAGTCATGTTTGTGTTTCTGGTACTTTACATCATCTTCACTCTTATCTTTTTCCTTGCCCTTGGAGTCTGTCTGAGCTGTAGTACACAGCAGGACATGGTTTGGAATCAGCAGGGTGCCATGATACAGTAGCATTAAGTTGACTGATTTTCTCCCTGTCCATGATGCAACCCTAACTATAATTGTAGAAATTAAAGTCTGCCCTACTTGCCTGAGCCAACCAGGAATCATTTTTATCTTGCATATTTTTTTCCTGCAACAGATTTGCTTATATCAAAATATTACCTGTTTAAAATCATGATCCACTGATCTAGACAAATCAGGCATTTCTTTGACCTGTTATGAGTATTTGCCTGTTAGTCTGCAAGTCTTCCATAGGAAAGTAGATCACTGGACTCTGGACACTTTATGTTTCAATTTAACATTGGGAAATTAAGTTGACTTTTGACTCTAATCAATGTGTGCCAAATTTGTTAAATTGTTCATCTAAGACACATGAGATCTTGTTTTTAAAACTTCACTGAGCCAGAAAACACACTGAGCTAGTCACACTGTCACAGCCAGACCCACCTCACAGGATAAAGTGAAGAAGGAGAATAAATTCCAGTAAATATGTCAGACTATCAAAATCTGACGAAACTATACAATAATGTACTTACTTTCATTTTGGTTTCTAGTACACGCCTGTAAACATTCATTTTAAAATGTTTCCCTTTTGTTTTATAAAATTTATTATCAGGGCCTGTGTCTTTCTACCAGAAGTTGGAAATACTAATGTTAATGCTAATCACTATGCTTAGACCCAATGCAACCAGGTGAACCAATACTCAACACAGGGAAAGTATGTTGGCAGACAAGATCCAAAGAGCATGGGGGAATGTGGTAAGGAAAGTCACTAAAATCTCACTTGGATGATAAATCTTGGGTAAAAAGTAAATGTAAAGGTTACCCTTGCTCAAAAGCCAGTCCTATCTGACTCTAGGGTTCAGTGCTCATCTCTGTTTATAGCTGAAGAACCAGCGCTGTCTGCATTTACAGACATTTCTGTGGTCATGTGGCAGGTGGAGCACACAGAACACTGTTTACCTTTCCAGCAAAGTGATCCCTATTTATCTACCTGCAATTTCTTGCTTTCGAACTGCTAGGTTGGCAGGAGCTGGGACAAAGACGGGAGCTCATTCCGTCCTGCAGTATTCAGGTATTGAACTGATGACCTGCCACCTTCCAGTCAGCATCTTAGCCACTTGGAGAGTATGCAATCATTTTAAACAGCCTCAATTTCCAAATGAATAACAACTTCCGAAAATTGTCTTTAGCCACCATGGGTTGGCACAAAAAATGATATTTAAAAATGATGTAAAAGCTAATTGCTTACTTAAAGGAATAGATGTGCCCATTTGAAATGAAAATAAATTATCTCAATTGCGTCGCTGAAACAGTGCTTACTGCAGCGTGCTGGTCATTTCTACAGAAGTACTCCCACATTCACTTACAAGCAAACCCCAGGGCATAGCCAACAAGGCAAATATACTGTAGTTAGTTACAGAAAGGATTTCATTTGGGGGGGGGGGGAATCACTCCTCTGTTCCTCAGAACTATGTGAAAGAAAAGCAAATGATAAGTGTCAATATCTCTTTACATTAAGTAAGAAAGTCCTAGAACAGAGATGGCGAACTTTTTAGAGACTGAGTGCCCAAACTCACCTGCCTTACCCCAGACAGGGGAGGGAGGAAGATCTCCCATTGGGCTTCTGAGCAGAGGGTCAGGGCAAATTCTGTGCTGGAGGGAGGAAGTGCTCCCATTGGGTTACTAGGCAGAGGGGTGGAGCGAATTCTGTGCTGGGGGGGGGGGGGAGGAAGCACTCCCATTGGGCTGCTGGACAGAGAGGTGGGGTGAACTCTATGTGGGGGGGGGCGGAAAGGAAGCACTCCCATTGAGCTGCTGGCAGAAGGGTGGGGCGAACTCTGTGCTGGTGCAACGGCACATGTGCCCACAAAGAAGGCTCTGAGTGCCCACTCTGGCATGCATGCTATAGCTCCACCACCACTGTCCCAGAAGTAGGGAGCTCTGAAGTTATTAGAGGGATATTCAGGATAAGTCATAGAAAGCTAAGCTTAACACAGATTCACCTCAAGGAGTTCCATTCCCACCCCAATTTTTATTAAATTATTACAAAAAAAGAAAAATACAAAACACACAGGAACAAAAGTATTGCAGACAATGTATAGAATGCAAGCGCGGCGCCAGAATGGCCGCCGCGCCCTTTGCGGGCCCCCCCATAGGACGAAGGCATCCGGGTAGTTAGGGGCGTGGCCAGCTCCCTTATAAAAGGGGTGGCCATGAGGCAGCCGAGCTGCCATTTTGCGAAGCGACGGAGCGGAGAAGTTTTTCCCTCTTACCTCCGTCGCTTTTACCTTTACCGGGAAGCCTTTTGGCTGCTGAATTCTATCGTTTCGGCTTCCCGTTGATTGGCTGAGGTGCTCTTGAAGAAGAAGGCGGCGGCGAGCGCGGCTCGTGCGGTTCGGAGGCGCGATCCGGGTTGGAGGACCACGGCCGCGCCTCCCAAGCAGCCGCCTTTGCCTGCACCCACCGGGACCGGTGGAATGGGGTCTTTTTTCCCTGGCCGGAGAATGCTGGCCCACGCACGGGTCCAGTAGGGGCTGCGGCCCTCAGCCCACAAGCGGTGAACACCGCTCCTGGTGTTGCCCATTCTGCTGGCCCTTCCTCTATAGGGGCGCAGCTCGCTCCGGGGCCTTCCAACCTTGGGGGGTGGTCTGATCCCCTTCCCTGGTGGGTTGCTGCATCGGCCCTAATGGGCCCGGGTGTGGGTTGTGGCCCTATTCGGGCCCCGGGGTACAGGGACCTGTACCCATGCCTGCAGTAGGCGGGCCGGCTGGCCCTTTGCCCCTTGTCAGCGTGGGAGCCTTATTGGCCCGTGTGGCGGCCCTCGAGGCATCCCTGGCCAGGGCTAGCCACTCTGGGGCTCCCTTTGGGGTTCATTTCGACGCGTCGTCTGCTGGGCAGCGGCAGGCAACGGGGCGGGTCGAGCTGCTTGAGGCGTGTGGCACGACCTCGGCCACTGCCTCGCAGCTCCCCAACCAACGGGCCGGTGCGGGTCAGGCCCCAGTGACGAGCTCTACGGTGGTCGTGAGCTCCGACGCCCCCAGTGGGCCGGAACCCCCGGTGGGGGCGGCCCATGGGGGTGCATCGGGTGAGTATGCAGTTCAAGCTAATGCACCCACACAACTGACTTCCTTGGGGGGGGGGCTTTCCAATGGCCTTGTCCTCGCGTGGGTGGTGCGGCGGTACAGCCGCTGATGCCCCACCCGGCGACGACGACTACCACCCAGGGCCCTGTGGTGGGGGGTGTTTCCTACCCTGTGGGGAATGTTTTGGGGGTGGCTGGGTTGGTCCAAGCCCCTTTTCGTATGCCCGCAGTCTCTGCGGTGCCTGTCTCGGCCTTGCCGAAAGCGGGGTATTCCTTTCCGCTGGGTGACCACTTGGCACAGGCCACCAGAGAGAAAGTTTGGCGGGGGGAGTACGTGGATATCTTCTCACTCCTAAGCAGAGAGCCCACCAAGGAGGAGAGGGAGGGGCAGGATGAGAAGGATAAGGAGCAGGCACGTCGTCGCAAGCCACCAAGTACGTGGGCCAAATGGTTGCCGGCCTACTTCATATACATGGCGGTGTACCTTAGGGCCCGGCCGGATTTGGCAATTCCAATGGTCCAGTATTTGGACAGCATCTACCGGGCAATGGTTGACTTCCCGGGCCCATCGTGGTTGGCTTATGACGAGGAATGCCGCAGGCAGATTTCCCCGCACCCCGAGATTAGGTGGGATGAGCCATGCCAGAGGCTGTGGCTTTTGTACGTGACGCCCACGCGCCCCGCGCTCGGGGACATATACCATTGTGGACATGCGGTCCAGCAGGCGGCCCCAGCACAGATCACCTGCCAGGGGGCGGGGCAGGGGGGTTCCAGCCCGCCTGCTGTGCTGGACTTTCTCGTCCAATGGTTCCTGCAATGGGAAGAATGGCAAATACAGACGTGAGTGTCCCACCTGTGCTGGCCCCCATGCGGCCTCTGCCTGTCCCAGGCCTGGAGGGATACGGGGCAGAGGGAGGGGCGGACAGGGGGCTGGCAAGACTGCCGCAGATGGATCTAGTTCACCGAAGGGCTCCCTCCTCAATTAATGTGGACATGTTGGAGTGTTGGCTCACATTGTACTCGAAGGGAGAGGATGAGGGTAATCTCCTTCAGGGTTCTAGGCAGGGGTTCCGGATCCCTTTCATGGGTGTTAGGTCTCCTCAGGATGCCCCCAATCTTTTATCCCTTAGGGGGAGGGAGGAGGTGGCTGCTGCCAGCATTGACAAGGAGGTCTATGCGGGCAGGGTCGTTGGCCCTGTCCCTGCACCCCCGTTCCGGGGAGCATATTATTTCTATGATGTCATGCCTTTTGGCTGTTCCATTTGGGCTCGGCATTCGAGCGTTTCTCCACCTTCCGGGAGTGGGCTTTTGTCCACAGGTCAGGGTCCCAGTCTGTAGCCCATTCCCTGGATGGTTTTATTCGGGGCTGAACGGGGCTGGGACATGTGCACACGTCTCCTCAACGCATTTCAGACGCTAATGGAGGAACTTGGTGTCCCTTTAGCGCCCGAAAAGACCGGGGCCCGTCTACACAGCTAGTATTCCTGGGGGTGGAGATTGACACGGTAGTGCAGGCTTCTAGGTGGCAGCGGGATAAGGTGTCAAGGCTAGTGGCCCTTATCTCGGACTTGCTGGCCGAGCGCATGGCATCACTGAGGGAACTGCTGGTGCTACATGGTCACCTCAATTCCGCTTGCAGGGTCGTCGCACCGGGCAGGGCATTTGCTCGGAGCTTGTGCGACGCCATGGCAGGATTATCCAGGCCCCACCATAGGGTTAGACTTACACGGGGTATCAGGGCGGACGTGCTTGTCTGGCCACAGATCCAGAGGGAGTTCAATGGGGTGTCATTTTGGAGGTCTGAGCTCCTGGCTCCCCCTTGCTTTCAGATACAGTCTGATGCCTCGGGATCCCTGGGTTATGGGATGTACTTTAATTGGAACTGGGCCTATGGTGGGTGGCCACCACCCTGGGCAGGCACGGGTCGCCTGCGTGGTCTCACGTACCTGGAATGTTTACCTATCCTGGGTGCTTGGATGCTATGGGGCAAGGAGTGGGCCAACTCGGTTGTGCATTTTTGGTGTGACAATGCGGCTGTTGTCCACATTGTCAATGCACAGACTGCTAAATCGCCCAGGGTTATGGACCTAGTGCGCTAGTTTGTGTTGCGCAGCCTGCACCTTAACGTTCTCTTCAGGGCCAGGCATCTCCCAGGGGTTGATAATGATATTCCTGACGCTTTGTCCCGCCTGCAGATCTCCTGGTTCCGTGCCTTGGCCCCGGATGCGGAGGAATTTCCCTCGCCACTCCCGGACGAGATATGGGACGTTCGCAAGGAGAGGTGAACCGGGCGATTGGCCTGTCACTAGCGCCATGCACGCGTAAGGCGTATCACCATGCATTTAGTTCTTTCAGAGCATTCTGTACCCAATTTCGACTGTCAGGAACCTGGCCGATCCCAGTAACCCATGTTCTGCGGTTCATGGTTTACCTGTATGCCCAGGGCCTTGCACCACGCACCATAGCATCTAAGCTGTCAGGGTTGGCTTTTATGGCCAAAGTGGGAGGTCGTGCGGACAGCACCAATGACTTCCGTGTGAGACATGTTTTGGAGGGGTGGGTGCGCGCGCGCGGGCGTTTCCCGGGCGACCCCACCCGATTTCCCCAGGGGTTTTTACCCAATTGGCCCAGGGCTGGCCTGGCCTCTGTTTTGATAGATGAGGCAGCCCATTTCATGCGGCTACTACGGTGGCCTTTTTGGAGCGCTCCGCATCAGCGAGCTTGAGATGCTGTATAAGGCGGATGCAAGATTTTCCCAGGGGTTTTTTACCCAATTGGCCCGGGGCTGGCCTGGCCTCTGTTTTGATAGATGAGGCAGCCCATTTCATGCGGCTACAACGGTGGCCTTTTTGGAGCGCTCCGCATCAGCGAGCTTGAGATGCTGTATAAGGCGGATGCAAGTCGTAGGGCACTGGAACTCGAAGATGTCTGTGTGGACAATATTGCGCTCAGTTGGGGATACGCTCCTCTAAAACGAATCAGCACGGCGTAGGCAGTGGAGTAGACTGCTACGATGTTCCTCGACAGACATCTGTCCGGTTGGTGCCCTACAGGATTTCCTTGCACTGTGTGGCACGTGCCATGGCCCGTTTTTCTGTCACCAGGGTGGGTCTTCCCTTACTAAATTACAATTTTGGAGGGTGCTGGGAAGGCACTAGACAGTGTTGGCCTCTCTGGGGCTAGTTGCGTCACCCATTCGTTCAGGATAGGGGCGGCTTCTACTGCAGCTGTTTTTGGGGTACTCCTGGGCTAAATACGCCGCATGGGAGGGTAGGGATCACAATGTTTTCAGTTTTGTGTTCGTCCACTTCAACCGTGAGTACCAGTTTAGTCACTGCACTGTCTCCCCCCCCTTTTTTTCCTTGACAGACCCTGGGTGTCGTTTTACACCGGTGACAGTATGGCTGGTGGGCCGTAGCCACGTGCACAGGGCAGTGCGTTACGCTGCATGGGGCAGCGCGTTACGCTGCACAGGGCAGCGCGTTTCGCTGCACAGGGCAGCGCGTTTCACTGCACAGGGCAGCGCGTTTCGCTGCACAGGGCAGCGCGTTACGCTGCAGGCGACAGAGTGGGACCCCGACTGGGACTGGGTGCATCCGCACGTCTCAGGTGGTATGGTAAGCGCGGCATGTTATGGCGAGAACTGTTGCCATTCCTTTTCTACATCAGGGATGCTGACTCGCCCGATGTCCTGGTTATGTACCTTGGGAGCGATGGCTTGGGGCAGGTCACTGACCTATCGCGGAAACTTGCGGTTTGCGGTGACCTGCCCTACTCACATTATGTGTGGCCTGCCACATCCCTCAATTGGTTGGACACGTTACCGCGGTACGCTTACAGGGGGGCGTTCGACCTCGAGGCTCTTGACTGAGCCGACGCTCTGTGAACGGGGCTATTGCCCGGTTCCTTTTTGACAAGGGCGGGGGAGGCGTCATTAGCCTCCCCGACATCAGTCTGCAAATTTACGAGCTTTACTCAGGGGATGGGCCCATCTGTCGCAGGGAGGTATGGACCTTTGGTTAGTGGACTGGCGAGCAGGCCTGTCGACCGAGCTGACGGTCTTGGGGGGGGGGGCGGTGAGCCTTTTGGAAGCCTCCCCGTGTGGCGGGTATCACTGGTAAGGTAAACATTTATGACCCACAGGTATCCGGCAGGTTCGCAATTGACTGGACAACACTAGACAGGCATAAGTTGGTTAAACGTTGTCCGGTCAACGACGAACTAGGCGACGGGGTGATGGCGATAGCTAGACAGCATGCATCACCCCGTGATTTCACGGATACACGTCAGAGGGTGGGGTCATTAGTTAGATATTGACTACGGTCAACAATTTGTTTGTTGTCAACAAACAAATTGATGCAAATAGATACATTGTAACCAATTGCCGTTGGCAATTTTGGGGTGGTACCTTACCAGTGTTACTTCGGCCTGCTTGCCTTAAGAATTATGATTGGTCGTTTTACCAATAGAAATTTATAATTCGGACTAGGGCATGAATCAATAAATGTGGCCCAATGCCGTTATCCACTTTTACCAGTGTCTGAGTCCTTTATTGGGGGGTGCGCCTGCAATGCAAGCGCGGCGCCAGAATGGCCGCCGTGCCCTTTGCGGGGCCCCCCCATAGGACAAAGGCATCCGGGTAGTTAGGGGCGTGGCCAGCTCCCTTATAAAAGGGGTGGCCATGAGGCAGCCGAGCTGCCATTTTGCGAAGCGACGGAGCGGAGAAGTTTTTCCCCTCCACCCCCTCCCTAGTTAACAGTGTGATATTTCGGTCGCTTCGGGGCCGGGTGGGAATTTTTGGCTGGGACCCACAATTGGCTCTCGGGTCCTGGTTTTTTCGCCCATCCCACACTGTTGCTATGGTTTGATATAGGGGTTTCTGTTGCTGCTGTTGAGTTTGGTCACATGGGCGGGTATCACTGGTAAGGTAAACTTTTATGACCCACAGGTATCCGGCAGGTTCGCAATTGACTGGACAACACTAGACAGGCATAAGTTGGTTAAACGTTGTCCGGTCAACAACGAACTAGGCGACGGGGTGATGGCGATAGCTAGACAGCATGCATCACCCCGTGATTTCACGGATACGCGTCAGAGGGTGGGGTCATTAGTTAGATATTGACTACGGTCAACAATTTGTTTGTTGTCAACAAACAAATTGATACAAATAGATACATTGTAACCAATTGCCGTTGGCAATTTTGGGGTGGTACCTTACCAGTGTTACTTTGGCCTGCTTGCCTTAAGAATTATGATTGGTCGTTTTACCAATAGAAATTTATAATTCGGACTAGGGCATGAATCAATAAATGTGGCCCAATGCCGTTATCCACTTTTACCAGTGTCTGAGTCCTTTATTGGGGGGTGCGCCTGCAATATGAAATAGCAGTTAAACAAGTAAACATAAATATCTTTGCGTGAATCTGCGCTTACCCTGCTCTTACATTCTGGCCCAGTTCTTAACTATCATATATCCATTATATTATATTCATTACCTTATATTATATTATCCTATATTATCTTACTTTGTTCATCTACCAATACATTGATATATGGTTATGGCAGAATAAACTATTGTAAATTGTGTCAAAACAAAATAACAGTAACATAACGTAAAACCCTGTGATATTTACAATTGTCTCAGAGACTGATACCACCCATATACAACATATTAGCTCCAAAATGCTAGTTGATCGGCCACTGGTGCACATGCAGTTAGGACAATTTTAAGAGTAGATGGGACAAATTAATAGTGGATGGGATTATCAGTAGCTGTTAGGCATGATAGATACATATACTCACCATGACCAGAAGTAGCATATTTTGTATATGTAATATATTTTTGAGCAGAAACTGTTGGGATGTTATTGCACTTATTACCCCCCCCCCCCTGTTGTCTGTCTTTTGCTGTGGGGAGTAATAATGGGAGTTGGTGGTGGCGCTGTATTCACCTTCTGATTACCAAAGCAAGGTCAAAATCTTATCACATAAACAGCACTCATGTATGGACTACAATGTCACCAGGAGAGGAAACTGCCAATACTTAAGGAGTATCCCTTTGATTTCAAAGCTTGCACAACTCAAATACAATCAGTATCCTTGCACATGATGTAGCTGAACCCTGAGATCAAAGAAGGTACTCTTGAATAAGAAACAATCTTGCCCTGTATGATAGTGTTACAGCAACAGCAAATTTCTGGTAATGAATGGGCCCCCACTTTGATCTTGGAGTTTGCATAATTTGTTTGCAATGAGGCTGATTGGAGGTGAGCCATGCCCCCAAATTGTTGCCTGGCCAGACATTCTGCTATGGTAATGGAGTAGACCATTCAGCCAGTGACTCAAAGGCAAGTGTTGGGTGGCGGTAAATAACCTGACTCCCTAAAGGGGCCAACGGCTATAGATGGATGAGCACCTTTAATTATGGTCCCCTCAGTGGAGGATATGCCACTGGAAACCATCATATTGGGCCCAACGGCAAAATGAGTAGAGAAGAACTCTGATTCCCAATGGTCATTAAGGCAGAAGAAGCCATGGGAGGTGGACTGACTCTGAAGGTGATAATATCATCAAGACTGTGGCAATCCATCCCAGTCCTGGTGCTAAATCCTGTATGTCTCATTTCATATGTGCCGCAGGAGATGACTCTGTGATCATAATGTGTGGGTCACTTCATGGCAAGCTGGGATCCACCTTAAACAAAATCACACCAATGGCATTTCTCCTGCTTCAGTGGGGGATGCATTCTCAGATGCAGCTGACGACAATGCCCCCAAATATAAGAAAACAAAGAAACTTAGCTGTGTGATCCATATTCAAATTACAAAAAATGCAAAAAATGCAGACGGAAGGCGATACCATTATTGAGCCAGTCACAAATTAAAATGTTGCATGAGCTTTCGAGATTCAAAATCTCTTCATCAGGCAGGCATAAAGATCATGGCACGATGTACTTTTCTTAGAAATGCATGTTGAACAAACAGCAAAAGGCTTGTATGGTGTTATTACATCACCCCCACAGGAAGCTAGGTGTTTGCTCTTTACAGAAAGCTCACACAATGTTTTGATTTTTGAGTGATCCAATAAAGGTATCACCTTCGCCCTGTATTTTTTGCAAATATAAGAAGAAACTCTTAAATCACCAGCACTTCCCCACTGCTTGTGACATTGCTATCATCAGATGGTAATAATTTCTACAGCAGGATTTTGACTCAAGTTTCATAAATAAACAAGGTCTGGGATACACAGTTAAAAAACAGAAGTCTTTTGATATTCTCATGTCATTATCAAAATATACAATGGAAATGTTAAAAGTAAGATATCTGTAATACCTACACATTTACTTCATTTTCCCAAGGATTCTGAAGCATCTTTCAAGTCTTGCCAAACAAATAAATTGGAAATCTAAAATCACTTTTTCTAACTAACCTATCTGTTACTTATGAGAAATAATTATTAAAGACTTTTTTTATTCCTTCTTCTATAGCAGATGGCAAATGATAGCCAGTCTCCAGAGAAACAATTTGGTTTTGTATGTATGTGTGTGTCTGTTGCTTTTTTTCTTAGTTCACATCATTTTTGTAGATTTGGAAAGCTACTGCAATTGGCTGGAAAAGGGATTCATAGCTGGCTGACATGTTGCTAGCAGTTCTGCTATCTAAGATTTAATAGTGCAGTCATTAGTTTTTGGTGTTTTTCATATTTGATATTTCAGTTTTGGCTTTACGTGAAGCCCCATTGTTATCTTTGGTCATGTGCCCAGGATTAAATGAAGTATGAAAGAGGAAAATTGCTACTTGGGAGACATTTCTCTGCCCTGTGTTACTTTACAGGGTAGATTGATGCAAAGACCAGCAATTTAAATAGGCAATTTGAATCCTGATTTTTACCACCAAGAAAGAAAGAAAGAAAAGGTAAACTGGTTTAAATTGAATGCTCTATTTTGTACATTGTGAATTCATTTTCTGAACAATGATTCATATTAACTGGTTCTATAACAGCTCACTATTATAAAACCTGTTAACCAGAGAAGACACATTCTAGTGATTGTAGGATCTGTTAATGCCACATCTAATCCCAACCACTAAATTTGAGCCTTGTGATGGTGAAAAGGATGCATATACATTTTGAAACAAGGAAGATGGAAGTACACACCTTTAAAAAGCATCAAATCACTAATTTAAGGACATAATTTTACTTAAGACTGCACATAAGATTAGGATTTCATATGTATATCTTGTAGTTCCTGAACACAAAGAGATACAAAATGGGAGACTAAAACAGTGTGTATGCGGGTTAAATAAGACAACAGATTGATGTCTCATCTTGATGTACCATCAAGGTTTCTTGTGTCTATTAATGTCTATTTTTGTTCATTAAAGAACTCTAATGCTCTATTTCAAAGAAAAACAGCAATTTGAAGGGAAGAAATACTTTTATTATTATTTTAATAGTGGCATTTGCAGCAGTAGAATGAAATTGCTTCTTCAACTGCTTTTTAGCTTATAATTGGCACTACTGAGGACATTCACATCCACTTTCAGGAACACTCCCTCAAATAAAGAACTGAAATGGTGTGTAGATGTTGTGTCCTAATGGTTTGATCCTCCACAGGGATAACAATGTATCTGAACCAATGTAACCTTGCCTATGGGCAACAATGTAACCTTCAGCTGTATCACATAAACCCTGTAATAGGACGCGAGCTAATGACCACCAGCTGGCAGCAGCGAGCGTCCAAAGCTCTCTTGGTCCAAACTCATCAAAGGCAACAGCGCGGGAAGTTTTCCCGCCACCACCTACACCTGGACAAGAAGGGCGTGACCAGCAATGACGTCACGACGACAGTAGCCAATGGGCTATCGTGGAACCACGTTCAAATGTATTACTACTGTATATAAAGAGCTATTGATCCGCCATTACCTCATGTTCCCTCTGACCACCATGCAATAAACCTGAGTTAACCCAGCCCGAGGCTGTGTCCTGTGTCTTGGTTTTCATACACTAAATTGGCGACGAAGGTGGGATAAATGGATCCCCAAGGAGCAGCCAGGGCACAGAGCGGGTTCAACATCACCAAACCGCAAGACTGGGAGCTTTTTGAAATGGACTTCCAGGCGGCACTGGTGGAACTCAAAGTCAAAGAAGACGATGAGGAGAGGAAGAGGGCCATCCTCACCAGAATGCTTGGGATAGACACCAAGCGAACGCTGGTGGGCATCATTGCACCGAAGAAGGTGAGCGAATTCAAAGCAGACGACATCATGAAGCTGCTGCGTGAGCGTTTCCGTCCCTCGAGGGCAATGTTTCCCGCTCGGAGCGCGTTTTGGAGGCGAGTCCAAGCGCCGGACGAGTCGGTTGAGGCATTCGTAACGGCCATGAGGATAGCCGCCGGCCCCTGCAGATGGGACGACCTAGAGACGGCCCTCAGGGACGGAGTGCTGTGTGGCCTGAAGGACAAGGAGGTGCAGCGCAGCTTGATGAACAAGGAGCCACCACCCACGCTGGCGGAGGTTGTAGAGGCCGCGGAAGCCGCGGAGTCCACGAATGCCGGAGTGGACGAAATGCACCAGTGGCGTGAGTGGCGTCCTAGAGCCGGCAAAGCGGAGAATTCGGTGCACGGAAAGTCCGGACAGTCGGTGCACGCAACCCGAAGAGCCTCAAAGTCGTCTACGGAAGGCAGCGACGGCGAGGAGGTCCAGAGGGTCCGAAAAGGGGGGCGCCGCTGCGATGGTTGCGGAGCGGCCCATGAGCGCGCAAGGTGCCCATTCAGGAAAGCCGAGTGTTACACCTGTGGCCGTCGGGGGCACATCGCCAAGGCGTGCAGAAAACGGAAGGAGGGCCGGAGGCAGTCACAAGACCGCTCAACCAGACCGGACCGTCCAGCAAGGTCCAAAGATGGCGCCCAGACCACGAGGAAGCAGGACGGTGTGGGCCGCATCTCGGACGACAGCGAGGACGACGCTCCGGTGTTCAGCGTGTCCGCGGGACAGTCCCATTACTTCGTTGAGGTACTAGTACAAGGGGCCCCTATCAGGATGGAAATTGACTCGGGGTCCTCCTATTCTATAATTTCCCAGAAAGAGTTCTTGAAAATCGACCCCCACGTGCGACCCAAACTTAAAACGTTGAGGTCCACGCTACGAGATGTACAGGGGAACAGCATTCCAGTATTGGGGATCGGGAAATTTCGGGTCAGTTTTAAGAGACATTCTGCGGAGCTGCCCCTAGTTGTCCTTAAGGGGGGTAGTTGTAGCCTCCTAGGGACGCAGTGGTTTCAGCCCTTAGGTTTGTTCATAGGGGGAGTGCATACCGTGGGGGTGGATCCAATACAAGCGGTGTGCGACGCGCATTCCGCCGTTTTTAAAAAAGGACTCGGAAAGTTCAAGGGACCCCCTGTAGCCTTCGACCTAGACCCGGAGGTCCGCCCGATAAGACTCAAACCGCGCAGGGTGCCATTCGCACTAAAGGACAAAATAGAGGCGGAACTGGACAAACTGGTGGGCCAGGGGATTCTTATTCCTGTTGATTCCGCGGAGTGGGAAACTCCAATTGTAACCGCTCTGAAGGCTAACGGGGAGGTGCACATTTGCGCTGATTATAAGTGTACAATTAACAAGGCGATCCGCCCTAATGCATACCCGGTGCCGGTGGTCAGCCACCTTCTGGCCAGGCTGAATGGGGGAAAGTGTTTCGCTAAACTCGATTTGGCCCAAGCTTATCAGCAACTCCCTGTAACTCCCGCCACGGCCGCGGCACAAACGATAGTCACACATAAAGGAGCGTTCCAGGTGTCGCGTTTACAGTTCGGCGTGAACTCGGCACCCGGCCTTTTTCAGTCGCTTGTGGAACGCCTCCTGAAGGGGCTGGAGGGGGTGTTGCCTTATTTTGATGACGTGTTGATAACAGGGGGGAGTGAGGCCGAACTGGCAAAGAGATTGGATAAAGTTCTGACTGTCTTCGAGAAAGCGGGGCTACGACTGAGAAAAGACAAATGTGTCTTCTTCGAAACTGAGGTTGAGTTTCTAGGGTTTCGAGTCACGCCAGAGGGTATTAAGCCATCCAAATCCAAAGTAGCCGCCATCAAGAATGCCCCTCGCCCCACATCCAAAACCGAGCTACAGTCATTTCTGGGGCTCCTCAATTTTTACCATACCTTCCTTCCACGGAAGGCGTCCGTGGCCGAGCCACTCCATCGGTTGCTAAAAAAGGAGGAAACATGGGTGTGGGGTGATGAGCAAGAGAGGGCGTTCAAAGAGTTGAAGCAACTCCTAACATCCGAGGCAATCCTAACGCATTTCGATCCCAAACGGCCAGTGGTCTTAGTCTGTGACGCATCCCCGGTGGGGGTGGGGGCGGTGCTTTGCCACGTGTTGGACGACGGAAGGGAAGCCCCGATAGCGTTTTATTCAAGGTCCCTGTCCCAAGCAGAGCGTAATTACGCACAGACCGACAGGGAGGCACTAGCGATAGTAGCGGGAACCAAAAAATTTCACGATTTTCTGTATGGTCGGCCGTTCAAAATCGTGACTGACCACAAGCCCCTATTAGGAATTTTCACTGCAAATAAGCCCACACCACAGATCCTGTCCCCAAGAATGCTGCGGTGGGCTATTTTTCTCAACGCATACCAGCATAAGCTGGAATACCGGCCCGGGAAGGAGATCAGCCATGCCGACGCACTCTCGAGGTCTCCTTTGCCCTTGTCGGGCATCCAAAAGGAAAGGGCAGAAAGAGATCGCCAGGTTTTGTTAATAGAGGTTTTAGATTCACCCCCAATAGTACCAGCCGACATTGCCAGGGCCACAGGAAAGGACAGAACGCTAGAGAAAGTTAGCTCATGGGTACAGAAGGGGTGGCCGGCATCATCCCCAGGTACGGAATTCGACCCATTTTTTCGAAAAAAAATGGAGTTGTCCCTAGAGAGGGGCTGCCTTTTGTGGGGCCAACGGGTGGTGGTTCCTACTTCCCTGCGACCGAGGGTACTCGAACTGCTCCACGTCAGCCACCCCGGCATCGTCCGGTCCAAGGCGCTGGCCCGGAGTTACTTCTGGTGGCCACAGCTGGACGCGGACATTGAGCACTTGGTCGGCACTTGTGAGGCATGCCAGGGCTCCCGACCAGAGGCGGCCCGTCTTCCGCATAGGGAATGGGACACAGCAAGAGGGCCATGGTCCAGGGTGCACGTAGACTTCGCTGGCCCATTCCGAGGAACAATGTTTCTCCTGGTGGTGGATGCATTCTCCAAGTGGTTGGAGGTTATCCCAGTAAAGAGTACGTCCTCCGCCACTACAATTAGCCAGCTAAGGAGAGTCTTTTCCACGTTCGGTTTACCCGACACTTTAGTCAGCGATAACGCTAGTTGTTTCACCTCCGCTGAATTCAAGGCATTCATGGAGGCAAACGCCATTCGGCATGTCACATCCGCACCGTTTCACCCCGCCACGAATGGCCAAGTGGAACGGCTGGTGCGAACGACAAAGGATGCGCTGCGGCGCATGGGCCCGGGGGACCTAAATCACCAAGTATGTCAGTTTTTGTTAGCGTATAGGGTGACCCCCTTAGCGTCAGGTTACTCGCCGGCTGAGCTGCTGATGCGGCGAAAACTGACCACGATCCTGTCCAGGCTAGACCCGACGAGAGTCGAGGACAAAGGAACAAACATAGGGCTGGCAGTCTCGAAAGGATTCGCCGCCGGCGATCCTGTTCACTGCAGGAACTACGCCAGCGCAGGTCCAGCCTGGGTACCAGGAACGGTTGTGGAACGGACGGGGCCAGTGTCGTACCGGGTCGAGACTGGCACGGGTCTCCTCTGGAGGAGGCACGCGGACCAACTTAGGCACCGAGTGAGTGGGGGGCCGGTCAGTGGAGCTCAGCGACAGGACTCAGCGTTAGGGTTCTCCCCCACCCGTTTAGCCCAAGGGGGGGACAGCAATGGACAACGGTCCCAAGCAAGGGGGGAAAGCAGCGGCCCCGACTCATACCCTTTTGATACGCCAGCTCTATCAGAGGCTGGGGAAGGGGGAGAGGAGTTCGCGACCGCTGCCCCCGAATTTAATTCTGATTTTGATTTTGAGAGCCGGGGGGGTTTTCGGGAGTGTTCCCCCACCCGTCCAAGCGAGAAGAGGGGTTTTTCGTTAGCCCCCAGTGCCCCCGGTTCTTCCCCAATAAAGCACACACCTCCCAACAACGCCGCGGAGCCGCGGCAAGTCACTAACGAGTCTCCCTCTCCAATTACAGGGCAGGAAACCAGGGGACAAAGAGAAGGTAGCAAACTAGGGGGAAGGCAGCCCACACCGAGACCCCAGCGTGTTCGAAATAAGCCATCTTGGCTGAGAGACTTCGTCCCATCCTAGGGGGGGGGGGAGAGTGTGGTTTCGAGACTTCGTCTCATCCTAGGGGGGAGGGATGTTGTGTCCTAATGGTTTGATCCTCCACAGGGATAACAATGTATCTGAACCAATGTAACCTTGCCTATGGGCAACAATGTAACCTTCAGCTGTATCACATAATCCCTGTAATAGGACGCGAGCTAATGACCACCAGCTGGCAGCAGCGAGCGTCCAAAGCTCTCTTGGTCCAAACTCATCAAAGGCAACAGCGCGGGAAGTTTTCCCGCCACCACCTACACCTGGACAAAAAGGGCGTGACCAGCAATGACGTCACGACGACAGTAGCCAATGGGCTATCGTGGAACCACGTTCAAATGTATTACTACTGTATATAAAGAGCTATTGATCCGCCATTACCTCATGTTCCCTCTGACCACCATGCAATAAACCTGAGTTAACCCAGCCCGAGGCTGTGTCCTGTGTCTTGGTTTTCATACACTAAAGTATTGGTGGAAAAGAAGTCACATCAGGGCCACAGAGAAATAAGAGATGGGTATCAGTATGATCTGAAGACCCTGAGGTTTGAAAAAGGAGAGAAAGAAAAGAAGGAGAAAAAGGAAGAACTGGAAAGATTCCACTATCAACGTTCTTGTTAACAGGAAAAAGAAATTAGATCTGCTGAGAAACTGGCTCCTTCAAGTCCTCCTCTGAAGGGCACCACCGGTTTGCGCGAGGCTTCCCCAAGAAAATCAGCTGTGTTTCGCCTCTCAGAAGCCTCTTCCTCCTCTCCCATCACATCGAAGCATCCCAGGGTAGGGTGGGGGGCCTGTAAGCTTAGGAGGGCTGTCCCCTGCCCCCCAGCTATGGCCCTGTTTGATTTCCTTTTTCTTCTATTTTTGGGGGTCAGGCTGGAGCAGGTCCCCAGCAGTCAGAAGGGTTGCTTTGAAGGTCAGCGGTGATCAGCTACACAACTTTGCCATTTGCTTGAGCCCTCAGATGAATTTATCTCCAATTGATCTTGTGCACATTCTTACTCAAATGCTCATGTTAGAGCAGTTGGGTAAGAATTCATCAAGACAAACAACTCTACTTTCTAGGTCTTGAGGGCACTAGGCTAAATATGTAATTAGCTCATCAATGCTGTAATGTCTGTGCTGCCAACCACCTACTCTAAGTTAATGGCAATTATTAAATTCATGTTACATGTTTATACCTTGTTGCATCTCAATTCTTACATTTCTCTGCCTACAAAGGCATTCCCCTACATCCAGGTATTAAGAATTCTGCCCACTGTGACAATATTTGATGCAGTTGATGAAGTGCTCTATAGCTCATAGAAACAAAGGACAAACAAAATGTGCCAATCATGAAGGTATCATGTGAGCCATGGTGCCAGTCATGACCATAGTGAACCCTTAGGTAGCAAGCTGAAATGGGAAACCTGTGCTCTTTGTTTCAAATATATGCTCCTGCTTTCTTCTTTTGCCTGAATTAACTTTTGCTGGTTTTGGAATTTTATTTATTTATTCAATTTGTATAGCTGCCCCAATCAACATGCAACTCTGGGCGGTGTACATAAAATCCCCAACATTTAAACTATAGAAACCCTTAAAGGTTCCCCTTGCTTGAAAGCCAGTCATATCTGACTCTAGGGTTCAGTGCTCATCTGTTTCAAAGCCGAAGAGCCAGCATTGTCTGCTTCTGCAGACATTTCCATGGTCATGTGGCAGGCATGACTAGACACCAGAGCACATGAAACGCTGTTACCTTCCCACCAAAGTGGTCCCTATTTATCTACTTGCAATTTCTTGCTTTCGAACTGCTAGGTTGGCAGGAGCTGGGACAAAGACCGGAGCTCATTCCGTCCTGCAGTATTCGGGAATCTTACAATTCCTAAAAACACTGAAAAACTACCTCCCACCCACACCAATTAAAAATCTAGTCAAAAACTTTTAAAACCATGAGTGATCCTGCTCTAAATGAGCCAGTGAGGTGGTGGTGGTTGTATTTAAGTAACATATATTCTGCCTTTTCATCAAAAAAAAGCTGCTCAAGGCAGATAATGTTGCATTACTAAAAATGAAAAAAATAATGAAAGCAAAATCTTGATTAAAAATGTAACAGGAATCAATTAAAGCACAATTTAAAAACACTAGCAAAAAAGAAGAGTCAGCACCTAAAACAGTTGAACCCACTTCAGCAACAAACCACTGCCAAATGCCTGCCTGAATACAAAGCCAGTTGACTGCTGGCAGAAGAACTGTGGAGAGGTAGCCAATCTCTCCTCCCTCAGAACAGAGTTCCAGCATCTGATTTTTGTTCATTTTGGCTACCCCTGAATTGATGGAGTGGGACCAGAAATTACATGTTTTCTTTACCATACTGTAGCTTCTGAAACAAAAGACAAGACCCTGTGGTAGTCCACATATTGCTGAATTACATCTGTCTCTACAATGGGTCTTGGTGGCTATGCGTCATGGGAACTAGAAGCCAGCTATGGATATAAAGCATGGCTAGTGAATCCAAAATCAGTGAAGGAAATATGGTAACATGCAGTTAGGTTGGTCAGAGAATTTCATGTTTATAAGACTGACCTTGTTTCAATTTTTGTAAAACGTGCAAAATGGAAAAGACGTGGTAACAGTTACTTTGCTGCGTGATCTAGTACAGCATTTCCCAAACTTGTTTTTTTACTTCAATGCCCAGAAGCCTAAGTCAATTCCCCAAAGCACTGATCAGCCAATGTACTGACTTAGGCTTCAGGGAATTGAAGTCCACTAGTGTTCCGTGGAACATAGTCTGGGAAATGCTGAAATAGTACAGTAAAACCTCACATAAAGAGCATCTCGCTTAGAGACTAACTTGCTTAAAGAGCAGAATGTTCTCTGAATGGCCGCCTTGGTTAATGAGTAAAACCAACCAAAAACTCGTTTGACAACTAAATCAGTGTTCACATCCCCCCCCCCCTCAGTCACAATTGGTCACTTGCAATGGTGCTTCACTTTAAGAGCAAACTTGCTTAATGAGCAATCCTGTGAAACTCATTATGCTCTTTATGCGAGGTACCACTGAAGATTAATTTAGATCTTTGTATGTCTCATTCTCCTGCCTGAGAATAAGAAAAGATTGTTGTTTGTTGCTGGAGGAAAATATTTTGCAGTGCTCTTGATGAGACTTCTCACCTTTCCTGGAATGATTTTTGCACAAAATTATAAAATGTTTGCCACATTTGCTGTGCGTATTTTCTCTGCTTCACAAAGGAGGGGGGGAAACTATTTTTGCACACAGACAATTTCCACAAATTGCAGAACACATAGTGAGGAAAAAAAATATTTCTTGCCTTGTTTTTCCACCTGAGACAAGAAATATCCTGTAATCTAGTTGTTCTTCAAGAGACTTTCTCTATGTCAAGGACAAGAAATGCTATGAGTATTCTTCAGGTCCCTAGTTCATCTAGAGAAAGAGTGAGGACTTTTGTCAGTTCATAATTGGGTAACAGTTTTCCCAAATTTGCAAATGCCTTCATAATCACGATGGAACTAAAATGAGATTTTAAGCACTTGGATGTGGAAGGAGAAACTAACATTCACCATTCCAGGCAAAATATTTTTGAGTACCTTAGTATTAAGACTAGGCATCCATATTCTTTAATTAGCATTGTCTTGCCTTGAACCTCTCTGATATAAGAATCCCCTTGTATCTGCTGCCAACACTCTACTCACAATCTAAATTCAATCCCAATGAGTTTAAGGTTGACTCACCTTCTATCTTTCCTTTTTTAAATTGTATTTTTATTCTTAAAAAACAAAAAAATTATAAACAAAGAGAACATAATGTATACCCATCACCTGGGGGACATCAGTACTTTTCCAAAGCAGTTACTCAAACCAAATGCACATATTAAAGCTATCTTTTCACCTATCTCCAAAATATCATACAGTGGACCCTCGATTAACGATGCGTTCGAATAGCGTCATTTCCGCTTAATGACGTGTCATCACTTACCACATGACTATCCACACAATGATGAAAAACCATCATTGTGCAGATTAAAGACTTTTTTTCAACATCATTGTGCGGATAATGACAGTTTTTTTGCTGCTAGATGCCACAGCTGCCATTGAAAACCGCACAACGATGTTTCCCCTATAGTGACGCTACTTGGGGAACCAAGCAACGTCGTTATGTGAGGGTCTACTGTATGTTCATTTCTGGGTTTAACACCTTTAGATTTTCCCATGGTATATGCCTTCCATCTTTCCAAGGTTGGCAAAATAAGTACCTAGCATGTTGGGGGCAAAATGCTAATTTCCTGTAAAATGCCCAAAGAGTGCTCCTATACAGATGGATGCAAATTGTGTACAATTCATTTTTTTATTTTATTTTTTTGGTGAAAGACTGTATGACTGAAATTTGTAAAATGGAGAGGATTTGAAATGTTTGTTTTAAGGAAGTGCATCACTTTCTTTACATAAAAAAGAGTCCAATTTTAATTCACAATATAAGAGATGCAACTGAAATATTGACTTCCATTTGGACGGCAGCACTTCTGTGTAAGGAGGAGTATGGTAGCTTAGTGGTTAAAATGCTGAACTTGATGACTGGAAGATTGGCAGGTCAGCAGTCAGCAACTTGAGACACGAGTGTTGCATGATGGAGTGAGCTTCCATTTCTGTCCTAGCTCTGGCCAACCTAGCAGTTCAAAAACAAGAAATTGCACATAGATAAATACGTACTATTTTGGTGGGAAGGTAAACAGTGCTCCATTCACTAGTCATGCCTGCCACATGTCCATGGAAACAGACAGCATTGGCTCTTTGGCTGTAAACAGAGATGATCACTGAATATAGATGCCATATGTCCCGTTTTTCCATGATTTTCACGGATTCAAGCTGTCCCATCAGGTTCAAAGAAAAACATGTAAAAATCCCAGTTCCAGGGAAAATTTATTAAAAGCTTCAGAGGATTCCTTTAGATTGCAAAGGATTAAATGCATAGTCAGTATTTCCAGAGAGGAAGGGAACTCTATGGATAGGAAGTGAGAAAGACAACTCTTCACTTCCCTTCCTCTCTAGGAATGCTGACTCTATGCATTTAACCCTTTGCAGTCTGAAGGAACACTTTGTAGCTTGTTACAAATTTTCAGTTCCAGACTTTTTAGAGCTTTCTTCCAAGGGATCCTTGTGTGGGGTTTGAAGGTGAGTCCAACTCAATTGGGGGTGGGGGTGGGGTGAAGGGTAGGGTAGGTGTGACCTCAGGGAGAGGACGGGTCTTAGAGTTTGCGGTGTCTAGTCATGCTTGCCACATGACCACGGAAATGTCTACAGAAGCAGACAACGCTGGCTATTGTTTTGAAACAGAGATGAGCACTGAACCCTAGAGTCGGCTATGACTGGTTTTCGAGCAAGGGAGTCCCGGTTTGGGGGGATAGAATTATGACAACCCTAGCACTGAACACTAGAGTCAGATATGACTGGCTTTCAAGCAACACAGCAACCTTTACCTTTACCTCTGTATAAAGGACACAAAGCCACATTAGTAAGACCTTCCTTTCAGCAGAAATTGTATACCGTCCAAAAGATACACACTTTTTTGGTTTGCTCTGATCTCCATTTACCTATAGCCAGTTTTCCCCTCTCTCTTTTAAAGCCAATCTGCTATTTTTAGACAGTAAATACAATGTCATTTAAAACAGCAGAATGCAAGCACGGCGCCAAAATGGCCGCCGCGCTCTTTGTGGGCCCGCCCCACCCGGACTCAGACATCTGGGTGAGTTAGGGGGCGTGGCCACCCTCTTTAAAAGGGGTGGCCACGAGGCAGCCAGGCTGCCATTTTGGAAGCAATGGAGCGGAGAAGTTCGCTCCGCCGCTTTCTCCCTGGCTTTCGCCTGCTCACTTTTTAAAAAAGGGAATTTTCCCTTTGCTCTTTATTCTTCTGCTTGGGAGACATGGCTCCCAAGCACAAGGCAACGGCTACTAAGCCACGCTGAGGGGGAGGGCTGTGCCCACCCCCTCCGCATCTAGGGGGCCGCCTCCAGGCTGGAGGGCTCGGGTGGCACCCCCCCAACCGGGTGGTAGGGTCAGTTCAGCCACTACCACCAATGCGGGCGAACAGGCTTCTACCTACCCGCCCGGTATGGGTATTCAGTCAGGGGCAGCACAGGCCGGCCCCTCTGGGGTTTCTACCTCTGTAGGGTCTTTGCCCGGCTCGGGGCAGGGCGGCCCACTTGGGCCCAGTGTGGGTTTCCGCCCAACCATTCTTCCGGCCCCACATGGCCCGGATTACTGGACATGGCCCTATTCGGGCCCGGGATCCCCATTTGGGTTTATCCCACAACAATTGCCCGGTGGGCCATCCGGCCCACCTTATCTGGGTGGGTCGGAGACTGTTGATGCCCTCCATGCATGCATTTCAGTGCTGGAGGCATCAATGGGCATTGCCCCGCCACCTTCCGATGGTGGGCTTGCAAATCCTGCAATTCCGGCCCAAACGTCGGCCACCACTGTCCAGCGGGCCGCTAACAGGGTTGAGCTGCTTGAGGCCATCAGGCCAGCCCAAGCTGGCGCCTCACAGCTCCCCACCAGACCATCACAACGGGGCTTGCCACCGGGGACCAGTCCTGCATGGCAGGGGTGCAGCGGCACGCAGAGCTCGATATCCATCCTGAGCTCCGACGCCTGCTGTGGGCCGGAATCCGCAGTGGGGGTGGCCCATGGGGGTGCACCGGGTGAGTATCCTGGCCAATTAAGTACACCAGTGACACTACCTAGCAACACTGGGGGGTGGGGGTGGGGTACAGTGGCCATGGCCACGACCGGTTACTATGGGAGGACAGTTGTATACGCACTGTCCCATTAATTCTTGGTTCTCCAATTACCCCCCGGTTATGACAGGGGTGACCGCCCCTATGGGTATGCCTAATGTTTCAGGGTTTGTTCAGGGCCCACTGTGCACACCCTCAATTCAATCCGTGCCGACGGCGGCCTTGCCGACGGCCGGTTAATCCTTACCCCTGGGCGATCATCTCTCCCAGGCCACGAGGGAGAAGATTTGGCAGGGGAAATATGTGGACATTTTCTCCCTCCTAAACCGTGAGCCCACCAAGGAAGAGAGGGAAGGGCAGGACGATAGGGACAAGGAGTTGTCCCATCGTCGTAACCTGGACCAATTGGTTACCGGCCTATCTCATTTATATGGCAGTATACCTGAGGGCCTGTCCTGACTTGGCCATTCCAATGGTTCAATACCTGGACAATATTTATAGGGCGGTGGTGGATTTCCCTGGCCCATCATGGTTGGCCTATGATGAGGAGTTTAGGATGAGAGTGGCCCTCCATCCTGAGATGAGGTGGGATGAGCCCTGCCAGCTATTGTGGCTCTTGTACATGACCCCCACGCGGCCGGCGCCTGGTGACCAGTACCATTGTGGCCACGCCGTGCAGCGGGCTGCTGCTACACAGGCTCCCCACCAGATGGCGGGGCAGGGGGTTCCAGCCCGCCTGCTGTGTTGGAGCTTCTCCGCCAGCGAAGTGTGCAACAAGCGTCAGTGTCGGTTCCGGCACGAGTGCCCCTCTTGTTCTGGCCCTCACGCTGCCTCCGCGTGCCCGCGGGCTGGTGAGTCACAAGGCAGAGGAAGGGGTGGGCAGGGGGTGGGCAGAGCTTGCTCTGACGGTGCTACCCATCAAAAAGGCCCCCTCCCCAATTAATGTTCAGGTGCTGGAACGTTGGCTTGCCGCTTATCCTAGACAGGATGATGCGAAGTACCTACTTGAGGGTTTTCAGTTTGGCTTCCGCATACCATTTCAGGGTGTACGCGGGCCTCAGGACGCCCCAAACTTACTTTCTCTCAGGGGTAATGAGGATATTGCCGCCCAATCTATAGCCAAGGAGGTCACCGCACTGAGGGTGGCTGGGCCATTTGCTGACCCACCATTCCCAAACTTGAAGGTGTCACCTTTGGGTTTAGCCCTTAAGAAGTCCCCGGGTGAATTTTGACTAATTCACCACCTTTCTTACCCTGCGGGCTCTTCGGTCAATGATGTGATACCTGATGACCTTTGCTCGGTCAGGTATACGTCCTTTGACCAGGCCTTACAGATGGTACGCTCGTGTGGCCCAGGGGTGCTACTGGCAAAGTGTGATATCAAATCGGCATTCCGATTGTTGCCAGTGCACCCGGACGACTTTGAGCTGTTAGGTTTTCATTTTTGGGGCAATTTTTTGTAGATAAGGCCATGCCTTTTGGCTGTTCTATCTCATGTTCGGCTTTCGAACGATTTAGCACCTTCCTTCACTGGGCTTTTGTTTGTAGATCAGAGTCCCGGTCTGTAGCACACTACCTTGACGATTTTTTGTTCAGAGGGGAACACGGCACGGACACATGTGCTCGTCTCCTCGCCACTTTTCAGGCGCTTATGCAGGAACTGGGTGTTCCCCTAGCACCTGAAAAGACTGAGGGACCAGCCACCACTCTCACCTTTTTAGGTATTGATATTGATACCGTTGCCCAGATATCCAGGTTTCACATGGAAAAGGTGACTAGGATCTCTGAGGTGATTCTGGCAATGCTTGCCAGGCGTAAGGTGTCTCTCCGAGAGTTGCAGGTGATTCACGGCCACCTCAACTTTGCCTGTAGGGTAGTAACACCGGGCAGAGCCTTTGCCAGGCGTCTGTGTGACGCCATGGCAGGCCTTCTAAAACGCCACCACAGGGTTCGGCTGACCAGAGGTTTACGGGCAGACCTTATGGTTTGGCTCACATTCCTACAGGATTTTAATGGCATCTCCTTTTGGAGGTCAGAGCTTATGCTCAGCCTGCATTTCCAAGTACAGTCAGATGCCTCCGGCTCCTTGGGTTATGTGATTTACTTTGAAGGAAGGTGGTCCTATGGTCAATGGCCTCAGACGTGGCAAGGCACGGATCGTTTATGTGATCTTACTTTCCTGGAGTTTTTCTCCATCTTGGGGGCCCTGATGCTCTGGGGGATAGGTGGGCTAATTCAGTAGTTTACTTTTGGTGTGACAATGCTGTAGTGGTGCACATTGTCAATGCCCAAACATCCAAATCCCCCAGAGTTATGGCCTTAGTTCCCCAATTTGTCTTGAGATCCTTATGCCTTAATGTGCTTTTTAGGGCCAGACATGTGCCAGGCATTGACAATGATATTGCTGACGCTTTTTCCCGCCTGCAGATCCCCCGGTTCCGTGCCTTTGGTCCAGAAGCAGAGGAACTTCCCTCTCCACTCCCGGCTGAGATCTGGACATTTGGCGAGGAGAGGTGAACCAGGCGATCGGCATGTCTTTGGCACCTCGCACGCGTAAGGCGTATCTACATGCACTCCTACAGTTTAGGAACTTTTGTGGGCAAAGGCAGTTGCCCGAAGTGTGGCCGATCCCGGTCGACCAGATTTTACAGTTCATGGTTTACCTTCATGATCTAGGGCTAGCCCCTCGCACCATCGCCACTAGGCTTTCAGCATTGGCGTTTATGACTAAGGTGAGGGGTTTCACTGAATGCGTGAATTACTTCCGCATACGCCATGTATTAGAAGGGTGGACACATGAACGTGGCCACCGCCCGGACACACATCACCCCGTTTCACCAGAGGTTCTGACGCACCTTGCACAAGGTTGGCATAGCTTGTGTTACGATAGGTATGAGGAGGCTCTCTTTCATGCAGCTACCACCGTAGCTTTCTTTGGAGCGCTCCGTATCAGTGAGCTGGTCCCATTGTCAAAAGGGGACATGTCTCGTAGGGCACTGGAACTCAACGATGTCTTTCTCAACCAGGAGTGGGCCCAGTTGAGGATTCGCTCCTCAAAGGCTGATCAGCATGGAGTAGGCAGTGGTGTCAGACTGCTACGGTGTACGATTGCTGACATCTGTCCGGTTGGTACCCTACATGCGTTTTTGGCAGTACGTGGCATGCACCCTGGCCCATTTTTCTGCCACCAGGATGGTTCTCCCCTTACCAAATTCCAGTTTTGGAAGGTGACCGGTATGGCACTTCACAGTGTTGGCCTCCCTGGGGCTCGTTAAGGCACCCATTCATTCAGGATAGGCGCCGCTTCAACTGCGGCTGCGTTTGGGTACTCTGATGTTGATATACGTCGCATGGGCAGGTGGGGGTCCACGCGTTTTTCTTTATATGTATGCCCCCTCACTGCATGAGTGCCAGTTATGTCATTAATTCCTTTTCCTTCTTTTACAGACCCTGTGTGTCCACGCACACCGGTGGCAGTATGGCTGGTGGGCCACAGTTTTGTGCACTGGGCAGTGCAGTATGCTGCGGTGACAGACTGGGGACCCCATCTTGGGCTACGTGCAGCCGCATGTATGCGATGGTACGGTAAGCGCGGCATGAGATGGCGGGAACTGTTGCCATTCCTGATGTCCATCAGGGATGCTGGATCACCTGATGTCCTGATTCTGCACCTCGGCGGCAATGATCTCGCACAGATCACTGGCCTGTCTTTAAAAATGTCGGTGTGCAGTGACCTGGCCTTTTTACATCACTTATGGCCATACACGCGGCTGCTATGGTCTGACATAGTGCCGAGACACCGTTACAGGGGAGGCATTGACCTCCGTAGTTTTGACCGTGCACGATGGTCAGTGAACAGGGCTGCTGCCCCGTTCCTTTTTGACAATGGCTTTGGAACAGCCATTCAACATCCTAGGATAGGCTTGCAGGATTCTGGTCTATATGCAGGAGATGGGGTCCATCTGTCGGCCAGAAGTATGAACCTCTTTCTTGAGGATGTGCAAGCAGGCCTGGTGACCGAGCTGACAGCCTGGGGGGGGCGGTGAGTCATCACGGATGCCTCCCTGTGTGGCGGGTAGCACTGGTAAGGTAAAGATTTATGACCCATAGGTGTCCGGCAGGTTCGCAATTGACTGGCCAACACGTAGATAGGTACAGGGGAAATAGGATTGGCCGGTCAAGGGCGAACCATGCAAGGGGTGATGTCAGGAGCTTCACAGCCTGCATCACCTTGATATTGAATGGATACACATCATAGGGTGGGGTCAGTAGATAGTATATTGACTCTGGTCAACAATTTGTTTGTGTCAACAAACAAATTGATACAAATAGATACATGTAGCCAATTTCCATTGGCATTTTGGGAGGAACCTTAGCAGTGTTATTGCGGCCTGCTTGCCTTAAAGAATTACAATTGAATGATACACCAATTGAAAGTGATAATTCGGACTAGGGCATTATTCAATAAAAGTGGCCCAATGCCTTTAATCCAATACCGGTGTCTGAGTTTCTTTGGGGGGTGCGCCTGCAAAGTAAATGGTCGATGAAGCAATTGTACAAGGTCATGAAGCAGTTGAATGTCTGGAATAGGACCCATAGGTTTCCCCTACTGCCTCAACAATTAGGCCTTGGAAAGGTAATGCCTTGACTATTCTAGAGCAGGGGTCAGCAAACTTGACTCTCCGCGTGTTCTTGGACTTCAGTTACCAGAAACCCTAGTCAGTACACCTGCTGATCAGAGCCCCTGGGATTTGAAGTCGAAGAACATCTGGAGAGCCAAGTTTGCTAACCCCTGTTCTAGAGGCATCATAATTGTTTTGTTTGTTTCCTTTTCATAGGTGTACTGATTTCCACCATAATCCTCTTCTCTAGATTGTGCCTTCCCAACCCTTGCTTGTATCCAAATATCCCAATGGACAGGGCAAATTGATAAAGTAGCATTAGGGAGTTCTATTTCATAGTAAGCATATAAGCCCTGGAAATGAAATGAGTAAAACACGACTGGAATTGACTAAACAGGATAATCTTAATAAACAAATGCAGATATGAACAAGAGGATATTAAAACATGCTTTCATATAAAAATATAATGTCTGAAATTGTAGAAAGGCAAACAAATGCACTGAAGTTATAAAGTAGAAGTTATATGGATTAATCTGGTAAACAAGTGAGATATGAAATATAAATACATTATTACATGTTAGTGATATGAGATGAGATTTCATGAAGCCTGGGAGGTAGCTTGCTCAACGATAACAATCCCACTGGAATATTTTGAAGAACAAAAAGGGGACTCATGAATTGTGATAAGACAAGGTCAGTGCTCCCACTAATTAAATGTATTAATGTCTATCATCTTTACCATCTAGGGAAGTGTATTGTGTGCTAAAATATTTCTTCAAAAAGATACAGCTTCCTATTTTTCAAGTGCTTCATAGGGAAAATATTTACCAGTAGTCAGTCAGGCATTCTGACTCATACAAGTCCTCTCTGTGGCATGTGTTATTGAGAGGGAACTGCATAGAAGACACAACTAGTTTCAGAATTCTGTCATGGTATAAAAACAGATGTATGCCTTTCTACAAATGTGACAGCATCAAGTTATGGACTGAATATGGAAGTAACTAGTCACAAATAATGTGCTACTTTTATTACCATATTTGCTGGCTTATAAGATGCATCGAAATATAAGACGCACCCCATTATTACCAAAACAGCCCACTATAGGCCACAATATACAGTACAAAACACACTCCATTTTCCAGTGTACTTTAAGGGGGGAGTGGGTCTTATATGCCAGCAAATATGGTAATTATTTTTTGCAATAAGGCACAACTAAATTACATTACAGTTCTGATGTCATGAAGGATAGCTCATTGTGTGAGATAATTGTAACTGTTTTAGGTATTTGAATGGTTCAGAATGTGTTTAGTTACAGCATGACCTCAGTACAGCTGGTGGCTTGTGCCATTCTTATTTTTTAACAAGTTGCTAAAATGTCACTACAGTATTTAGCTACTTTTGAAAGTCAAACAATTAAAGAGTTAGTTAACTTTGAACATTTTCTTATATAAAAGAAGTATAAAAAGAGTATAAAAGCTCCTTATGTGCTCTGGAATAACATGTGGAATCAGGAATGAGCTTTTAAATTAACCTTTTGAGTTCAAGAGCTAGTAGCATAACAGACATTTCTTCAGTCCTTTACTATGATTTTACTATGTTTTGCATCTTCCTTAAAAGTTAGTAACTACCATTTTCCTCTCAACAAACTGGTCTACCAAGAGTAGCAGATGATGATGACAGTTTCTGTCCAACAACATCCATTTCAGCTATTCTATTCTAACCTGAGTCTATTTTCTCCATTTCTGCAGGTTAGGGATGCCCAAACCTTTCAGGCCATGGGCCGGTCATGTGGTTCCTCCCATCGGAAGCAGAAGTAAAACACGCCTTGCAATCTGTTTTGCAATAGGATGGGATAGATTTTAAGCTGCCATTTTCTCTTCTTAAACCAGGGGTGCCCAAACTATGGCCCATTGGCTAGATCCAGCCCCTAATGCCAATTCATCCAGTCTGTGCCACCCTTGTCACTCACGGAAGTGGAAGTAAAACAGCCCATATGGGCACATTTTACTTCTGCTTCCTGGAGCGATGAGGGCAGCGTGGGTGGGATGAACTGGCATCAGGGGCCAGATCTGGCCTGTGGACGGTAGTTTGGGCACCCCTGCTGTCGAGTCACAGGGTATACTTATCACAAGGGGGAATTGTTGTCTTTGAGTTGAGGCGAATTCATTTGCATAAACTAGAAAAGCAATGTTCTCAGAAGTATGTCTCCTGCTGCGCATGCTGACAATGTAACTGTTTTATGGTTTAGCACTCTTAGATACCTAGATATTTAAAAATTCTGTATTATTTGGCACTCTGCAGACATGCTGAGATTTTTTCCTTAAAGAAGGTGAACAACCTGCCATCACAAGTGCTGAATCCTTCCCCCTCTTTGAGTGAACTGATTTTCACACCTCTAATCTATGTTTTATAAATTTAGCCTCACCTTCAATTCATCATTCCAGGGTTGGAGAGATAGGCAGGATATCTCTCAATGCCATTTCCAGGGAATCCTAAGCAGGTGAAGGCATCTCCTTGGGAATACGCTGAAGGAAATGGTGAGCCACTGTGTGAGACAGAATGCTGGACTGGATGGGCTGTGGCCTGTTCCAGCAAGGCTGTTCTTATGTTCTTATGCCCGCTTCCACTTCTGGGTGTGGCGGAGGTGGTGATGGGCCGGATTGAATGTCATCAGGGGCCGGGGCTGGCCCCCAGGCCATAGTTTGGGAACCCCATTCTAGTGGATAAAAAACATCCAGCAAGTGACTTACTATGCATTTTCTGACCCCACAGAGACTGCAATATATTACAGAGCCTACACATGCTCCACACAAAGAATTTCTGGGTGAAGAATCAAGGAATCTATGTGCAGGCCACATAATAATTGACTCAAACTACAGGACACCAGATATAGGCTGAATACCAGTGATGCGGTCAATGTCCTATCCAGATGTCTGGAAGCTGTTGGGGTCTGGATGGGGGACAATGGGCTACAATTGAATCGCTCCAAGACTGAGTGGCTATGGATAGGGGCTCCCGCGTTATCCTGGGAGCTGCCAATTTTGGTCTTGGATGGGGCTGCTTTGCCCCAGACAGACCCAGTATACAACTTAGGGGTCCTCCTGGATTCGGGACTGCTACTTGTAGATCAGGTGGCGGCCGTGGCCAGGAGGGCTTTCGCACAGCTTCACGTCATCCGTCAGTTGCGTTCGCTCCTGGTCCGGGACTCCCTGCTCATGGTCACGCATGCTCTGGTGACCTCCAGGCTAGATTGTTGCAATGTGCTCTACATGGGGCTGCCCTTCACGACCATTCGGAGGCTACAGCTGGTGCAGAATGTGGCAGCCCAGGTGGTGATGGGGTGCGGGCATTATGCTCATTCCTCACCATTGCTTCGGGAGCTGCACTGGTTACCAGTTTGTCTCCGGGTGCAATTCAAGGTGCTGGTTTTGACCTTTAAAGCCCTACATGGTAGTGAGCCAGGATACCTAAGAGACCGCATCATCCCAAGAGTGTCTGTCCGTCCAACCAGAGCAGACCAGAGGGGGTCTCTAATTGTTCCATCTGCCAGAGGGGTTCACCTCTCTGGCACATGAATGAGGGCCTTTTCCGTGTCCGCACCGGCCTTGTGGAACCTCCTGCCAGTAGAGTTGCGGGAGCAGACAGAGCTGCTGCCTTTCAGAAAATAATTAAAAACCTGGTTGGCGGGGCAGGTGTGGGGCCCGGATGGAAGAGTGGCCCCCGCCTGTTGGCTTATAAAATTAAGCCTCCCCATCTTTTTAATGTGGGCAGTTTCAATATGCTTAGTTTTTAATAGGTGGGTGGGTATGTTGGGGTTTTAATGTTTTTAATATGTATGTTTTAATCCTGTTGTGAGCCGCCCTGAGTCGTGCAGAGATTTTGTCAGAGTTACTCAGAGCAGATAAGAATCAGAGAGAGAGACAGAAATCCTGAACAAAAGCCAGCTCGGTTAGGAAGAATTATAGAAGAAATTATAGAAGAAGATAGAATGAATTACACAGCTGCAATCGTTAGAGCTCAACAAAGGAATAATGGCATCTGCTTTATTAAACAGAATATAAGATTACATGAGTCACACACACATCAGCCTATCAGATCCTCAGACTGGCATTACAACCAGTTCCAAATATGGGAAATGACTCAGCACTTTACACACCATTACTGATGAGCAAAAACAGCATTGCCTCCGTCACAGTTCACAGGCTCTGTGAAAAATGCAGATTGGCAATACAGACAAGTTGAGGCAGTTTTAAAGGCAGATAGATTCCCACAGAGTCGGGTTCACCTGATTGGGCGGCACAGAAATTTGAGTTATAAATAAATAAATAAATAAATAAATCAGGAAAAAATATGTTTATGTTTATTGGATTTATACCCTGCTCTACTCAGACAAAAAGGCTGACTCAGAGCGGCTTACAACACAATAATATAAGTACAATTACAACAAAAAATTAATATACATACAATTAATATACATACAATTAAAACAATTATAACAGTATAATAATACAAATAATCAATAATACAAAGTAATACAAAATAATACACGATATGAATCCAAAAATACAATATAATCATAACAAATCAAATATAGACACAATATAACAGCATGAAAATACAATAGGAAAATAAAATTAATAATAATACAATACAGTAAATTACACAATGAATTATACAATAGACATTTAATTACACAGTCCCTCGGCTACTAATGTCCCCAAAACGGAACCCCATGGCCCGCACATTAATGAATGGAGCCAAAGAATACGATGACCCGGCCCCAACACAGCCGAGGCCAGGAAATGGACCGCCAACTCTGGTGGTGTGGCCCCTGAAGGTTCCGTCGTGACAATGCCGGTCAGCTGCGCTCCCACTTCCCCCGCCGGGCGGAGCAGGGGAGGGAGCCGTGATGGACTGTGGCTCTGATGGCACTGGTGGTGCAGCTTTTGAAGTTCCCGCCACAACAACGCCGGTCAGCTGCACTCCCACCTCCCCCGCTGGGCGAATATCTTAACTGTTTCAACAGTGTGACTCTAAGAATATCACCAGCTTTGGTGAGGGCTCCAACACTAAAGTCAAACAACTATCTGTCAGTTTTGGTTTGATTTGGATTCCTGCATTGATTAAGGGTTGGACTCAATGGCCTCATAGTCCCTTTCCAATTTAATTATTCTATGATTTTATGGTTATATGTCCTGGACAGATCCCCTGTGACCCCATGGACCATTGACCTCCAGGCACCCCTGTCCTCCACCATCCTGCTCAACCTGCATAGCTCTGTGCCCATTTCATTTATGATACCATCTAGCCATCTCATTTTTGGCCCCCCTTCTTCTTTTGCCCTCCACCTTTCCCAGCATCAATGCTTTCTCAAGTGAATCGTCTCTTCTCATTTGATTCCAAAGTACTTTAGCTTCTTCTTTACTATTTGACATTCTAAGGAGCAGTCAGGGTTGATTTCTTCTAAGATTGACCAATTTGTTCTTCTCACTATTCAGGGTACTCTTAAAACTCTCCTCCAACACCATATTTCAAAGGCATCTATTCTTCTGCACTCAGCTTTCCTTATGGTCCAGCTCTCACAACCATACATTGCCAGCAGGAATACCATTGCCTTGACTATGCAAATTTTTGTTTGCAAGGTGATGTCTCTACTTTTAACTATGTTCCCCAGGTTTCTCATAGCTTGTCTACCAAGAAACAGTTACCTTTTTATTTCATTGCTGCAATCACCATCTGCAGTGAGTGATCTTTGATTCTAGAAAAGTAAAGTCTGTCATTGCTTCTACTTCTTCCCCATCTATTTTCCAGGGCCTGTTGAGCTTTTGCAGTTTCCTCTTTCAATCTAAGCAGGATTTTCTTTAAGTCTTCCTCACTTTCTGCCATTAGGGTAGTATCATCTACGTATCTCAAACGATGTTTCTGCCAGCAATTTTGGTGCGCCCCCTCCTGAAGAAACCTTTCCTTGACCCAGCCGTCCTATCCAACTATAGGCCTGTCTCCAACCTCCCCTTTTTAGGGAAGGTGTTGGAAAGGCAGTGGCATGCCAGTTGCAGGGGGTACTGGATGAAGCTGATTATCTGGACCCTTTTCAGTCTGGATTCAGGCCTGGATATGGTACCGAGATGGCATTGGTCGCACTGATGGATGATCTCTGGCGGGAGTGGGACGGTGGTCACCCATCCATCCTTGCTCTCCTTGACCTCTCAGTGGCCTTCGATACCATTGACCATGGTATCCTTCTGGAACGGCTCCAAGGATTGGGGATCCAGGGCACTGTGTGGTCCTGGTTTTCCTCATTTCTGAGGCGTCAGACCCAGTCAGTGTGGTTAGATAGTGAGAGGTCCAGCCCTAAGCCACTTCATTATGGGGTGCCTTAGGGTTTGGTGCTCTCTCCTCTCTTATTTAACATCTACATGAAGCCGCTCGGTGAGATCATTCGTTGCCACGGGGTGTGGTACCATCAGTATGCAGATGACACCCAGTTGTACATCTCGGCCTGTGGGGACCCCAGTGATGCTGTCAAAGTCATTTCCAGGTGCCTGGAAGCTGTTGGGGTCTGAATCCCAGCAAGACTGAGTGGCTATGGATCAGGGGCCCTGCACTATCCTGGGAGCTACCATCTTTGGTTCTGGATGGGGCTATTCTGCCCCAGACAGACCCAGTGCACAACTTGGGGGTCCTCCTGGACTCATGGCTGCTGCTAGAAGAACAGGTGGTGGCCGTGGCCAGGAGGGCTTTCACCCAATTTTGGGTGATTTGCCAGTTGCGCCCGCTCCTGGACCAGGACTCCTTGCTCACGCTCTGGTGACCTCCAGACTAGATTATTGTAATGCACTCTACATGGGGCTGCCCTTGATGACCATTTGGAGACTACAGCTGGTCCAGAATGCAGCAGCCCGGGTGGTGATGGGGTGTGGGCATTATGCACTGGTTGCCAGTTTGTCTCCAGGTGCAATTCAAGGTGCTGGTTTTGACCTTTAAAGCCCTATATGGTAGTGGGCCAGGATACCTAAGAGACTGCATTGCCCTGAGGTCTTCTGTTCGTCCAACCAGAGCAGACCAGAGGGGGTCTCTAATTGTCCCATCAGTCAGAGGGGCTCACCTCTCTGGCACAAGGAGGAGGGCCTTCTCCATGTCCGCTCCAGCCCTCTGGAACCTCCTGCCAACAGAACTACGTCTCAGGACAGAATTGCTGCCTTTCAGAAAAGAACTTAAAACCTGGCTGGCAGGCCAATTGTGGGGTACAGGTGGAAGGGTGACCTCCATTGGGTGGCTGATGTAGAAGAAAAGAAGAAGAAGAAGATAATTCCTTCCCCATGGTTCCTTCAGTCCCTGTACCCTTTTAAGGGGGTGGGTAGTTTTAAATAATTTTTAACCTGTTTTTATCTGGGATTGTCAACCACCCTGAGTCAGCCTCGGCCGAGTGGGTGGTATATAAATTTAAGAATAAATAAATAAATACATAAATGTTGATCCCAGCTTGTGATTTGTCCATCCCTGCATTGCGCCTTATGTGCTACCTGGACAGATAGGAACTAGTTATGTCAGCCTGTTGCCAATAACTTTTCTGTTGTTTTATTATTATTTCAATCATTTCAGATTTTGTATCTATATCCCGTGGGGCAACAAAATTTAGAAGATGCCAGAATGGAAAGATAAATCTGCTTCTGTTAGAAAAATAAATGGTATCACCATTTACCGCACACCCACCCACCCTCAAAAAGCCTACATGTTGTCTTTCTTTTGGAAACACACCTGTATACTCTTCCATTTTCTTAGGAGGTATATATGGCCTAGCTACCATAGGTGGTAAATAAAGCCACACCCCAAGTGCACAAATTGCTAGTTACAGCCCTTCTCCTCAAGGGCTAAAGCTTTATATGACACTAGCATATTAAAAAATAAGACAAACAATCAGTAAATTTTTAATTAGAAATCATATGGCCAGTGGAATGTGTCGACATTGGTATAGAGAGATAGAACAGTTGAGTGAGGAATAAGGAAACAAAAGTGAAGTTTTGGTATACAGTATCTCGCTTTGAAATGGATCTGATGTCATTGCAAAATTGTCTAAATGATTAGAAACACAAGCTACTGTGAACTATAATCTTATGCTGGTTACTGACATGTAAGACCTTACCTTTACCTTTAAGACTTACTCTCAGAATAGAACAAGTTTTCTGAGGCCATCTTACAATGATCACTTTGCTTTAGGGCATAACCTATATCACACCCTTCGGTGACCTGAGACCATGGCAAGGAGGCTGGGTTGGTTCAGTAAGCTGCCCCTGTTCGAGTTGGCATGCACATTCTCTCCTGCAGCATTTACTGAAGCCTCTCTCTACCTGTCCTCAAGCCCCCGGGGTGGATTCTCTTAACCAGGGAATATGTGGTTTTAGATTGGTAGCATGGAGGCAGAGAGCTGGATAATAATTGTATTGCCTGGTAGACTGAGTTCCACTCCTTCCATATAGCAGCAAATTTTTATTTAGTAAAGTATCTGAAAAAGACAAAGTACAGAAAACATAGAAATACAGAGTTAATCAGAAGATCACTCTGGCACCGCCATTGGCAGGGCTATTTCCTTAGATGTTTAGTCTCTTCTCAGAGATGGGGGGCAAAGTCCTAACAAAACTCTTGGTCTTGAGCCAGTAGCCTGATTTGAGTGTCTTGATGCAGCTCCTTAAATAGGGAAGTTGCTCCACCTTGGATTTTTGGTCTAGATAAGTGAAACCTATGAAAGTGAGCCACTCCCATATCAGATAACAGTTCCCAATCAGATTTATCCTCCCACTAGATAAGGATACCCAATGAAATCTGTCTACTGATAAGAGGCTCCAATCAGAGAGATATGCTCCTACCCCTCCTACCAGGTAGAGTTGTAATGTTTCATGATTGGCTAGGGACTTGGGGACTCTCCAATTACTCCTGGCTCCCCCACATTTGCTCTGTCCGTGACTTCAAGTAGCCTAAGATGGAGTCAGAAAATAAAATGGATGCAGCTTGGTTCATCAAGATCATGACAACCTGTGCTTTAAAAAACATTTTCCAGTTGGGAGAAACAGATGCCTACAGAGGACTACAATTATGTGGAAGCAAAAGACTTGAAGTCTAATTCTAACCTGGTTTAAAGTTAAGTTCTCCTGAATTAATTAAAAGTTTTGTGGTTGTTATTATGTTTAGAATTACCTCCTTAGGCAGACTGAATGTTCTGAAGCCAAAGTTACACTAATATCCTGCTGTGCACAAACTTTATGCATGCAGTCTTCCAAACGGAATCCAAAAGAATATGTAGATATTCATGTGATTCTTGCCAGCTTTATCATTAATGAGAAGAACTGGTTGCTTAATACATCAGAGAATAGGGCAGTGTAATGTTGGATGATGGAACCATAAGTGCTGAAATATCTATATCTATAAAGCAGAGGTGTGGGTTTGTATGTGCTCGAAAGGCTCCCACACCCCTGGACCAATCCAGCTGAAATTTGGCACATACATACCTTGGGCTGGTGAGATCAGGACTGAAGGGGTCACAAGCCCCATGGGTGGGCATACACCCCCAAATTGCATCCCAATTGATCTATACAATGTGTGTTTTTCTCAGTGATGTAATTGGCTGATGTCATAGTCCCAGGTAGGTTGTGATTATGACATCATCTGACTAGTTTAGCTGTAGCCCTCTGAGCTCATATGTTGTTTTCACAGTAGGTGGAAGGCAAATGGGCATATGAGATCAGCACTGTGGGAGTCACAAGCCCCATGTGGGGGTGTATGCCATTGGACACCGCTGTTGGAGACTTCTGGACTGCCAGGTGGGAAGGATAATGGCAGTAAGTGATCATCGATGGAGAAGTGGAATGGGTGAGAGACAGAGGAAGGTAGGTAGGAGTGACTCACCAAGAGGGAAAGGCTGGCCTACGTTAAAGAAAAGAAAAACCCGAGCAAAGCCGGGCAGTCAGCTAGTTGTTCCTATAAAATAACATGCTGCCTTCTGGAGTGATGGAGTCTTCCACCAGTGTTGATGTTATCTTCATTTGCCAGAATGATCACTTTTTATACTGATATAGATCACACCACATCATCATCATTGTCACCATCATATATGGAACAAATAGAGCCACCATTTTTGTCTTTGCACCTGGAAGCAAGAAACTTTAGAATAGGTGGGGTCATTATGCATGTCTCCAGTATAATAACTGAAGAAGCTCTTAGGCACTGATCACACCCAATGTCATGTCCACTAAGGTGTTAAGTGACTTTTTCTCTCATTTCTAGTTTACCTTTATTAGTTTTATAACCCAGTAATATAATTTCTGTTACTGACCAATATGATTAATATTCCCCACTATAATAATGGTTTACAGCTCAGTTTGTTGTCTCATCTGCATAGTCACAGTGATATTCAGAAGATTAGAAAAACACATATTCAGTATGCAGAAATATGTAAGGAGCACCTTCTTTAAGGAACTGTTTGTAACATTAAAAAATTGTTAAACAGAAAAAAACAATTTTCATTCTTCCTTCATAGCAGCATTTGCAAAACAACAACAACCCAGCCACCACAAATTAACCTACTTCACAGTGTTATGTTTCTTCAGATTCTCTCATTTGAAGAAGTAGTGAGTCCTTTTTTTAAAAGCAGTACACTAAGTAAATTTATCTCTGTCCTACTGAACAGAATAGGCTGAATCCCCCTACTGGATTCATGTCTATTTAAGAGATGAAGCACTCTACAGACTTTTGAAGACAAACTAAGGTTCATGATCGCCATCCACTCTGTTCTTCCCATTTTAAAGGAATAGTGTATCATGTGTGAAAACAATTAACAATTTCTAATGTTCAACATAATCACTAGCTCCAGCTTTTGGAGTTTGTTGAGCCACAAGTACCATGTGTGGAAATAGGATGTTCAACCATCACTCCACTTTTATAGTTCTAACAAAATCCTTCCTTGACATTGCAGTTATTAATTTTTGGAGGGAAGCTTCTATTAGTATTGATGAAAATTCTCTTCCTAGATGGTCTTAGCAGGTTGTGATGATTTAGCAGCTTTGCAAAGATTGGGCAGAGGATTTTTTAAAAATGAATACTCTGCAGAGAATTGCTAATTGCACACACCTGCAGTCCAAATCTTATTAGACATGGCTGGTTATTCAAATATGTTCTTAAAAACACATTAATTGGTCTCACACAGCCAATAATGTAACTTAGTGAGAGCCTTGACATAGGTTCCAAGTAGAATTAAATTTGCTCCAGCGAAAGTTTACAAATATTCCAAACAAAAGTTTGGAATGTCCCCACTTATTTTTGCTTTATACATTTTAAAAGCCAGATTTATAATGCTTTCGACTACTTGAAACTTTTTAATATCCCTTCATTGCTGATTTTCAAATATGAATAGTTATAAATTGTTAACAGTTGCATGCTGTTTACAGTGCATCTGCTTTGACCAAATCTTGAATACTGAGCTAATTGACTCGGTTTGGTTCCAAAGCATATCAGAGCATCCCAAAGCACACCAGATCACTTCACAATCCAGACTTTTAAAAACTCAAAAATATGTGGAGAAATGTAGGGCAAAGGAACAAGAAAGCACAAAAGCAAACAATATCTCCAGAGTACCATATCAAAAAACTTCTGATTGGGAAGTGAAAGAAGAGGGACTAGTCTTCTGGATAGGAAATTTGACCCCATTTCATATCATCGCCTAGGAATATCCAAGTGTACCCACAATGCTTTCCATTCCTCTGGGAGGCCTCTTCTATGTCACCCATGAATAAAGAAAAACAAATGAAGATGTGGTGAAATAATCTTTTCAGAGCCAACATAGGTTGTAACTTCCTCTTTGCTGTCTGAACACTATTCTTAAATATAAAAACTTATTTCATAACCTGGCTTTTGACAACTACTTTGACCCACCAAGAGTTTACACTTTCTGTCATGTCCACAGCATGCTGGCATGCTGTTTGGACCAAACAAGTAACAGTACTCAACCTTGAATCATAAAGTTTCAGAAATGCAAATCTCAGCTTAGATTCAGGGATCAGATCAGAGAAAATCTGGTTCACCTCAGACCAAACTAGGATCTGACTCAACCGACCAGACCTCTGCACATCCTGCCATCTACCATTTCATGCCACCCCTTGACAGACATGAAACACTATTGAGTTGGTTTTATTCAATATTGTGCAGCAACACTATAGGGCAACTATGCCAAATCAAGTATGCTGAACAGCACTAGAGTTTTAGTACAGCATCTATATTTCTCGGGCGATTGATTTTTTTAAAAAAAATAAGATCAGGAACAAACAAACAAAACCACTTTCTACCAACAGTTTTTCCAAGGACAAAAGTAGCTAAAAGATACCTTATTCATTACTGCAGATCTTATATCCAAATGATGGGCTTCTGCCTCTTATTTCCAGGTGGAAATTCCATTGCCTATGATGCGTCATTTCAAATTCTCCATGGCATTTCAGATAATTTACATTTCAGATGCAACAAAAGGAAGGTAAAAAATTGGAGGAAATATCTGACAGTGTACCTGTTTGCAGTGTACCAGTGTACCTGTCTGCAGTGATCCATGAGACCCACTCTTGCCTTTTCTGTGCCTAATGCCAACATCCTCTGCAGCATGCAAGGGTTCTCTGGCAGATATGCAACAGTGTCAGCAAGGAGTCTTACATATGCACATGGAGTCACACCAAGAGTTTGTAGCTACAAAACCAATTCATTTGGATGGAAAGAATAGAAGGAAGGCACGGCAACAAAATGGCCACCACGCGCTTTGCCGGCCCTGGCCCAGAGGCATGGCACAAGATGGAGCCGGGGGCATGGCCAGCCTACCCCTTATAAGGCAGTCTTCAGTTCGGCTGGGCTAGGGGCGCGTTTGTTTCCCTCTCTCACCCAGCCAACTCTAGCCGCTCACTCTGGCTCCTGCTAGCAGCAACCCCAGGCCGCGTGCTGTTCGCCTGGGAACGGGTGGACAGCACCGACCCTTTGCTGCCCCGATTGGGGCTTTGGCCTTGGGCCAGCGGTGGGTGCATATGATGCCCAAAAGAAGGCCGCGCTCAGCGGTGCGGCGGTGGCGTGGTGCCTGCAAAGTGGCATGGCCCATGGCCAGGCCTCATGCCCAGCCCATGCCACCACTGGACCCTGGGCCTCCGCCCAGCCAGAGGGCTCAGGCGGGGGCAGCTCTGCTCCTGCATTGCAGGCCGCAGGGTGGGCCAGTGCCATGGCCTTACTTGGCCACCTGGACCGTGAGGGGGCCACTGCCCCTGGGGCTGCCCCCTGCACCTGTGGGCCCACAGGGCTGGCGCTCTATGCTGGGGGCCACCACTGTTGGCCCCTCGACCATTGAGGACTGCTTTGCAGCCCTGGAGTGCACAGTGGGCCTGTCCGTCGGCGCTAGTACCTTCGGGGCCACCGGGCAGCTGGCTGGAGGGGTGGGAGCACCCCTACCCCTGGCTGCCCTGGACTGTAGATTGACCCGCCTGGAGGCTGCACTCCTTGCTGCGCCTCAGCGCAGCACCAGCCCAACCAGCGGCAGCTCGCCTGGGACAACGCAGGGCGCTGGCATGGCTCAACCAGGATCTTTGGGGCAGGACCGGGAAAGCTCAATTGCGATCGCGAGCTCCAATGCCCCAGACCAGCTGGAACCCCTGGTGGGGGCAGCTAAGGGTGGCAACGGGTGAGTATGCTGGTCAAGTTAGTTCATACGTTGTACCCACTGTTCCTCAGCCGATTACCCAGGCGTGGCCCTGGCCTATGCAGCAGCTGCCCACACCTCTGGCCCAGCCTGCAATATTTACGGCACCTCAACCTGGGGTGTGGAGGGCTCCATACCTGCCGGTGCTGCCCGGGGTACCGCCTGCTGGCCTGACCTTGCCATATCTGGTATGGCCATATGCCCCTCTGGCTAACATCAGCTATCACATGGTTCCCACTTCAGATCTCCCGACGGCGGGCGTCTCCCTGCCTTTGGGTGACCATTTATTGCCGGCCATGAGGGACAAGATTTGGCGAAGGGAGTATGTCGATTTGTTTAGTTTGTTGAACAGGGAGCCCACTAGGGAGGAGAAGGAGGGTGACAGGGACAAGGAGTTGGCCCGCTGTCGCAAGCCTCCGCACACGTGGGCCAATTGGTTACCTGCATATTTGATATATGCGGCTGTATCAATCAAGGCCTGCCTGGATTTGGCCATCCCCCTTATCCAGTACCTAGATATTATTTACCGAGCCTATGTTGATTTCCCTGGGCAAGCGTGGCTGGCGTACGATGAGGAATTCCGTATGCGGGCCACGCTTCACCCGGAAATGCGTTGGGATTAACCCAACCAACTTCTCTGGTTGTTATACATGACCCCATCCCGCCCGGCCATGGGCGACTGATACCACTGTGGCCACGCAGTTCAGCGGCTGGGCACCACGCAGTCACCACGCCAAGCGGCAGGGCAGGGGGTTCCAGCCCGCCTGCTGTGCTGCAACTATTCATCCGCAGCAGGATGTTCCTGGAAACAGTGCAAATACTGGCATGAGTGCACTATCTGTCTCGGGCCACACTCGGTCACTGCTTGCTCCAGGCCAGGGGGATCATGGGGGAGGGGACAAGGTCAGCAGAGCACGGGCCGCACTATCCCCGACTCAGCATCAACTTCTAAAGGCCCCCTCCCCAATCAAAATTGATGTGTTGGAGTGTTGGTTACCGTCTACCCGAAAAGGGTTGACGCAGAGTATTTTTGAGGGGTTTTTCTACAGGATTCTGCATCCCCTTTGTGGGTGCTTGTGTGCCCCAGGATGCCGCTAATTTGATATCATTAAGGGGGAAGGAAGATTTGGCCAGGACCAAGATATTCAAGGAGGTGCAGGGAGGGCGGGTTGCGGGACCCTTTGTTGTGCCTCCTTTTCCCAATCTTAAGGTATCACCCCTTGGCTTGGTCCCCAAGAAGGCCCCTGGCAAGTTCCATCTAATTCACCACTTGTCCTACCCTGCGAGTGCGTCTGTCAATGATGCTATACCGAATGAGCTTTGCTCCATCTGGTATACATCCTTTGACCATCACTTAGTATGGTTCATGCGTGTGGACCCGGGGCACTTATGGCCAAATGCGAAATTAAGTCCGTGTTTCGCCTTCTCCCGGTCCACCCAGATGATTTTGAACTGTTGGGTTTTAGATTCCTGGGGCAGTATTTTGTTGACAAGGCCATGCCTTTTGGGTGTTCTATTTTGTGTGTGGCCTTTGAGCGTTTCAGCTCATTTCTACATTGGGCTTTTGTTTGCTGCTCCGGGACAAACATTCGGTGGCACATTACCTGGATGATTTTTTGTTCGGTGCTGCTGCGGGCTCTGGTGTGTGTGAACATCTGCTTCTTACATTTCAGGGGCTTATGGCCGAATTGGTGGTGCCATTGGCTCCTGAAAAGACTGAGGGACCTGCCACCACTTTGGTTTTCCTGGCCGGGCTTTTGCCAGGCGCCTGTGCAACGCTATGGTTGGCTTATCCCGGAAGCACCACAGGGTCCGACTCGCGAGGGGTACCAGGGATGACCTCAGGGTGTGGCTAGGAATTATCTCGGATTTCAATGGAATTTCCTTCTGGTGCACCGAACGTTCAGCTGCACCTGTGTTTCAGGTCCAGTTGGATGCGTCCGGAGCGTTTGGCTACGGCATTTACTTCAATGGTCACTGGTCATTCGGTAAGTGTCCGGAGGCTTGCCGCGGCACTGCCTTGATTCGTGACCTTATATTTCTAGAATTCTTTCCCATTCTTGGTGCACTCATGCTGTAGGGGGAGACTTGGGCTGACTCAGTGGTCCACTTTTGGTGCAACAATGCGTCCATGGTCCACATAGTCAATGTCCAGACATCCCATTCACCCAGGGTTATGGCTCTGATTCACTGTTTTGTGTTGCGGGCCTTATGCCTCAACATACTGTTCAAAGCCAGGCATGTTCCTGGCATCAGTAATGACATTGCCGATGCTTTATCCCACCTACAGATAGATCAGTTCCGGGCCCTGGTGCAGGAGGCTGACGAGCTTCCTTTGACACTCCCGGCCGAGATGTGGAAGTTTGGCATGGAGAAGTGAACCGGGTAATTGGTTTGTCACTGGCTAGCAGCACCTGCAAGGCTTACACTCTCACACACCGGGCCTTTGAGATGTTCCGTCATGAGGCTTCCCTGCCAAGTATTTGGCCCATTCTGGTGGACCATCAGGTGTTGGAGGGTTGGGCTCGTGAACATGGCCCTTGCCCCTACTCTCGGCAGCCGGTTTCCCCTGACCTCCTTACGCACTTGGCCAGGGTTTGGCTTGTCATTTGCAGGGACCAGTACGAGGCGGTTCTCTTCCATGCTGCCTCCACGGTTGCATTTTTTGGGGCACTCAGGGTCAGTGAGCTGGTCGTCGGATCCCGTAGGGATGCATCCCGCAGGGCATTGGAGCTGTCTGATGTCTTAATGTCTCAGGATCGGGTACGCCTGACCATTTATTTTTCTAAGACTGACCAGCATGGCAGGGGTAGTGTAATCTCCCTTTACATGTGTAGCAATGCCCCCATCTGCCCGGTGCATACATTGCGTTCTTTCTTGGCTCAGCGTGGTTATGCCCCTGGTCCCCTTTTGTCACCAGGACACATTCCCCTTGACCAAGTACCAATTCTGGAAGGTTACTGGGGCTGCTTTGGCCGAGTTAGGCCTCACTGGGGTGCGTTATGGGACCCATTCATTCTACATTGGTGCCGCTTCCACGGCAGCTGCTTACGGATACTCTGAGGATGCCATACGGTCCATGGGGAGGTGGGGATCCATGCGTTTCTGCTCGTATGTGCACCCCTTGATGCAGTAGCATCTTGCTGGTTCCCCTTCTCTTTCTTTTCTTTCAGCTCCTGACTGCCCGATGGCACTGGCAAGGGTGTGGCTCATCGGTCACAGTTATGTTTATTGGGCTGCCCGTCATGCTGCATCCACAGCATGGGGAATCCACCTGGGCATAGGTGCAGTGGCGCGTCTCTGGTGGTTCGGTTTCCGGGGAATGAGGTGGCACGCACTGCTCCTGTTCCTGATGTCCATGGGTAACCGGGGTCCACCGGATGTCCTGGTGATACATCTGGGTGGGAATGATCTGGCACAGATCAGGGGCATGGCTTTGATCCTCGCCATTTGCAGGGATCTTAGCCTGCTGGGTCATTGCTGGCCACAGGTGTGGATCATGCGGTCACAAATGGTGCCACGCGTATCTTAGCGGGGAGGTGGTGATCCTTATGCTGTTGACCGGGCCCAGCGGTCTGTGAACAGGGCAGTAGCCTGGTATCTTTATACGACTGGTTTGGGGACAGTAGTCCTGCATCCCCTGATCCGCGTACAGGACCCCAGCTTGTATCGCAGTGATGGGGTGCATCTCTCCATTCGAGGCATGGGCCTCTTCCTGACAGCTTTGCAAACGGGCCTGTTGACCGCATGTGCAGTCAGGGTGGGGCGGTGAGTCGGTGAACTCCTCCCCGTGTGGTGGCTAGCACTGGTAAGGAGAAAGTGCATGACCCATTTAATCTGGCAGATACGCAGTTGGTTGGCCATAGGGAGGACAAGGTTGAGGCAAACTGGTAATGGCCAACCAGCTGATAACTAAACCTGTTGCCATGCTTAACCAGCATGCAACACCTCCATAATTGATCGGAGGCATTGTACAATCAGGAGCTAACTAATAGCATCCTGACAAGAGTCAACAACGTGTTTCAGTGGAAACAGGTTGTTGACAGGGTACCACAGTTTGTTGCAGTAGTAGCAAATTGTGACATGCATTCAATTGGGTTCGGAATTAAGATTCACTCCTTACCAGTGCTATTACGGCCCGTTTGGTCCTTAACAGTAGTTAAGGAAAGTTTAAGATAAAAGTTAAAAGAGTGGCCCAATTTTTAATCCAATTCTGGTGTCCGTGTCGTTATTGGGGAGTGGGTCCGGCAAAGCTAAAATGCTCCTCGAATTGAAGGTAAGGACTCTCCTTTTAAATTAGGGTAATATTTGAGGACTTCAAACACTGTAAAAATGTAATGGAAAGAACAATAGGGATACTAGAGGATTTTCCTGGGGTACACAGAAAGAGCCTCCTTGAAGATTGTGGTATTTTTGAACCACAATTGGGTTTACCCTAGTAATGACAACCTTGTGTTTCTGGCTAATCTTTCTCGCACTGGGTTAGATGAAAGGACCTGCAGAATGAACTCACCAAAGGTGTCACATTTCTGCAGTTTCACATCTGGTCTAGACACGGAAGAAGAAGAAAATTTTCCTGCTGAGTCCTGTGTATTTGAAATACATTCTCCAACACAGTTTGAAATAATGGGGGGGGGGGGGGGAAGAGGTGCATAATGTAGGTGTAATTGTAGCAATTTGATGTTCTAACTTGCTACAGTATACAGTTAATGATGTATTCTCATGTCAATCATTGTTTATCGTCATTATGTCCTCTACCTAAGAGGACAGAAGCTTCATTTTAGGATTCCACCCCCCACCCCCCCTGAAAACAAAGCAAAGTTATTTATCTTTTTATCATCCAATCCAAACTGAAGAAAGGGAAACTGAATCATCATCATCATGTACTGTTGAGCCAATTCTGAGTTATGGCAAAACTTTCCAGAATTTTCTAGATAGAGAATACACAGAAGTAGTTTAACATTCTCTTCTTCTGGGAACACCCTGGGACTAATTGTGCAGCTTTTCCTAGACCACACAGACTGTTTTTTCTCCTAGGAGGCACAGTGAGGAATCAAACTCCCAACCTTTAATTCTGCAGCAAGATACCTAAACCACTGAGCTATCCAGCCAACTTAGGAAAACTAAAGCAGGACTCAAATCAACATGCAACTTTCCAAAGCATCCACCTTTTGCTCTGGAGATGAAAAAGGTTCAAAAGGGGTGAGGTGGGCGTGGGGGTGCCATTAATTCTTATTTAGAAAACGAACTTGTAACTGAACCAAGAAGCCCGAAGCTGAAGGAGATCAACAATTCAAATGCCAATTAAATAACCAAGCTATTCCTGTAAACTCCAGTCAGGAAGCCCTTAGGAAAATTCAGATCAACCAGACAGATTCCCTTTCCCTGCTATTTTGAATTTTGGCAGGGTAAGAGAAGAATGTTAGTCTGTTAAATAACGCTATTCATATCACTTTGACTTTCGGTAGAATGGGTATGCATAGGAGATTTTTCTTTTTTTCTTTCAGGTGGCCTTCTTCTTCTTCTTCAGGTGCCGTATTTGTTCTGTATATTGGCTATCATAATGGTGATAGATTTCCTGTTCTTAACTCCTCAGAACAGTTCTTCCAAGTACATGTCACACCAGTCTCTCAGGTTCTTCAGACATGAAGTCCATCTACATCCAGGGCCTATCTTCCCAGGGATCAGATAGCCACAGATCTCAATCCATTCTATTGAGTGCCTTGAGTGAAATTTGTGCCATTGATGTTTTATGTCTTTCATGTAGTATTTGAGTTAGGTATAGGGTTAGAAATCATAGCAACTTGAGACATATATTTTATCCTTACTCTATATATTTTATCCTTTACCCTTTTACTTTATACTTCTTTTATACCTGCTGCAGGATTTTTGTTTTGTAGCATTTTGCTCTTTTTATTTTTTAACTGGGTATGCCTGTGTTCCAGATAGGGAGGCTCTCAGGCTTCACAGGGCAAGCCTGATTTATGTTTTGCCTCCTTTGAGGCATATTTGCCCAAGGAATTGAAGAGCTACATTAAATTAAACAAGCAGGATAGCAGGATTTTCTTTCCCATTCAGTGCCAACTAAAAGCCCTTCTCCCTGAGTTTTATCACTATAACATTTTAAAAACTCCTAATTCTCCCATTTTATGTTTTCATCCTTACTTTTAGACACACATAAGTGAATTTGTTTAGATACAAATAAAATTAAATGAGGTACAAGTTGGTTTGATATGGATTCATTGTGATTTTTACAACTAATAATTTGAGCTCAATCAAAATAGGCAGCATTCAGCCTCCACTGCTGTTAGTGGTTATTTCAAATGCTACGTTCTCTGGCATCTAGTGGTAACAGTACTGTAGGATGAGGTGGGGTTGGCTCATTCCAGTCTAGGGCTGGAAAAATAATAATTAGTATAGATTGAAAAACCACTGTATTGGAGAATGGGTCTTCTGCTTACTTTAGAAAAGAATGCTATCCCTTAATTCTTCCAAATACAGTATCGAGTATCCTATAGATATATAATTCTGGAAGATACAGGTATATAAAACTGAAGGAATTGGGGCCACTGGAGGGCCGGGGCGCCCGGAGGATGACTGATCAAGTAACGACACGAGACAAGGAAGCAGGATCGATCAGTACTTTAATGGCAAAAGGCCATATCATTTATAGGGAAGAAAACGCAACGGTGGCAAACTGTCATCTAACAGCGCATTACCTCATACGCTGATTCAGGTTAATGGGGAAACCTTCAAAGGGGAAGTTAATTAACTCGGGCAAACACGGGGAAAGAATGACCATTGTGTTGGGGATTAGGCAGGGACAAACATGGCTTATTTGCGCCAGGGATTTCCCAAACCGGGAGATGAGTTTATTACACTTAATGTTACACAGGAGTTAGCTATCTGCTTACTTGGCAGCGTCGCGGGTCAGGTCACGGTAATTGGGTGAATCAAACCCTATACTTTATTCACCCCCCTTGATTTGGCGGCCGCAGAACCCACTCGCAAGGAGCGTCTCTCACTGCAGTGGTTTCAGGCGGGCCGTTCCATGCCCTATGGGGCATGGGGAATCCGCATAAAACTCTCTTCAGTCTGCCAAAGTCCTTCATTTGTGTGTGTGTGTGTGTGTGGGGGGGGTGCTTTGGCAAAGCACCTTTCCCTTATAGCAGGGGTTCTCAATGTTTTCCTGCCATGGGCCGGACTACGCCCCCTCAGATAGCTGAGTGGGCTGGGCATGTGGTTCCCCGTGCTGTAAACACTCCCATAAAAATGCATCCACAGCTATCGTAAACATATTTACGACAGCCACAGGTGCTTTTACAGCAAGTTTTTGGTGCTTCCGTCAGTGGCGGCAGCGGGAGTGAGGGTGGCAGGGCACATGAAATGTTGCCACAGGCCATGTCTGGCCCGTGGGCCATAAGTTGCAAACTCCTGGCTTATAGTTACTCTAGTTGTGCATTTAAGGTAAAGTGAGATATTGAAGGAGTAGTTTTACCTGTTCTATTGATCTAGTGAGTTTTCATGGCTAAGTGGGAATTTGAACCCAGACCTCCTCTATCCATCATTCTACCCATCACACTGGGTATTATTATAGTGTACCATGCTTTAAAAGAGTATTAATGTTGGTATCTGCTCAAACATCCACTGAGTGCAATGGGGCTTAAGTACAGAAAGCAGACTTAATTTCTAATAGCTTTATTTTTCAGATAGTTCAACAGGAAAAAAATCAAGTCTCTAAGGTTTCATTTACATACTCAGGAGATAGATGGAGCTTGCAAAAATACAACAAGGTACATAATAATAAAGAAGACCTTGCATCAATGCATATGCAAAGTACCCATTCATTTTACATCATGGTTATTAATTTAGCTATCCAGTGGTTGCTTCAGTATAAATGACTACTGGAACCTTTGTCCATTTCAGTTCAGGGGTTTAAAGTACCATATTTTTGAACCATAAGACGCACTTTTTATCCCCCCAAAATTGGGGGGGGGGGAGATGAGGGTGTGTCTTATAGTCCAAATGCTGGTCTTTGGCCAGCTGTGGCTGTTGTAAAAATATATTTTACAAGAGCCGCAGCTGGCCAAAGTCCTCTACTGCCACTTCTCAGCTGTTCTGGGGCTGGGGAAAGAAAAACATATGAAAAACAAGTAGCCACTAGAGGGCAAAAATCACAATTTCCCATTTAAATTTATTTATTTATTTATTTCTGCACATTTATATCCCGCCCTCCTGGTGGGTACACCACTCAGGGTGGCTCACAACATAATAAAAATTACAATAAAATGCATTGGAAATAAATTTATTGTATTCAAAAGTTTTCTGTTTGTATGTTCCCAATGCATTTAAGTGGGAAACCAAACCTGTGCTTAAAAAGAAAGGGTTTCACTTACCTTCAATGTCATTGTCTCTACTCCACGTGGTCAAAATGGAGGGAGAGAACATGCTTCCTGGTTGAAAGGAGAGCAAGAGGCTAGGCTAGAGTATCACTTCCTTCCTCAGTGCAATTGGCCTGCCTGCCCATTTCCCCTGCAGCGCCACCACTGGTTAATGGTGCAAAATACAGTACTAAATATTTGTGTTTGTTTTCCTGCTCTGAAAACTGGGTGCGTTTTATGGTCAGGTGCATCTTATAGTCCAAAAAATACCGTATTACTTTTTAAGACAAAAATGTGTATGTCCAGGATGTACAGTGATACCTCATACAATGTCCAAACTTGGTTCCACAAGTTTGGACTTTATACGGATTTGGACTTTGTATGAGGCATGCAAAATCCTAGCTGCGATGCCTCATACAACATCCAAATCCTTGCCATGATGCCTCGTACAACGTCGTTTCCATAGAGATATATTGTGCTGTAACAGCACAGACTTCAGGGAAAAGTCAAGGAAACAGACAGGAAAATGACAGAACTTTAAGAAATCATTGTCTGAAGGCTAAATACATTGCAAAAACATGTCAAACAACCCTGATTGTCCAAGAACCTGAAGAATGCTGCAAAAATCCCAGGAATGCTTCTAAAAATTCTGATGAAAAAATTGAAAAAAATCCAAAGTTGTGCTCAAAACCACTCCTAAACACTCTTCGCCTCGTGCAAAACCCACAAGAGCAATGCACGCATGTGTCCTGTCTTTTATACTGCCCAGGCACAATGCAACCTGTGAAAAACTGAAAGCCTCATACAAAGTCGAGCGACTTTGTATGAGGTAACTTTTTTCAAGAAATTAGGCGATGTTGTATGAATTCGATGTTGTATGAAGCGGACTTTGTATGAGGTATTACTGTAATTATTATTCATTACCTGAGCAATGCCAACATTAGGGATTATATTTATATGATAATAAATGTAGACCTTTTCCATCTGCATATTAGGAAATAATAAAATAATGCTCCATATTTATCTATTATTTATATTTATTTAAATATAATTCCCAAACCCAGTTCAATGAAAGTAGTATAAGCTAAGACTTAAATTCTGGTGCTAAACATGGAAACTTGCACTTAAGTAGGCCCATTGAACCAATAAGGATTTGTTGAGTCAATTCTTTCATTTGCTTCATTGATTCAAATAGGCAACTCGAGCAGCAATTTACTATGCTAAAGTAAGTCATAACAAGTATATGCCCATTCAAATTGATGGAATTTATAGAGGAGTTGACTCACCAAATTGCCACAGCTTCAATGAGCCTACTCTGTTGTGACTTACTACAGTAAGCAACAGGATTCCAGCTAATTAAGGAACAATAGATTACAAATATATTGACACTGAAAGGTACAGTTAGAAAGATCAGGGGGGGAAAAAGTTTTGCAAATCTTACAGAATGCAACTGAACAGGTTGTAAAATGGGTTCCCATGGTTTAGAACAGACATATTTCCCCAAATTGACAGTTTCCATATGTTGGACCTCACCATCCCTAGCCAACAGCTTGTAGTCCTTATGTGGGGAAGTGCCACATTTAAAATAACAAAAAGACCACATTTGAGGGAGCTAATAATGCTAAGCATCAATGGTGAGAACACATATGCCATACTTTGTAAATCGCACAATTTTGTCCATAACTAACTATTTAATTAACTAATCAGTTACGGCTCATTCAACACATCTAAATCCCTACCAAAAACACAAGGAATTAATTTCCCAGTTCCTAATATTTAATCTTAAGTATTCGGTCTAAACCAGGGGTGCCCAAACTACAGCCCAGGGGCCGGATCTGTCCCCTGATGCCAATTCATCTGACCCACAATGCCATCGTCACTCCCGGAAATGGAAGTAAAAGCACCCATATGGGTGTGTTTTACTTCCATTTCTGGGAGTGATGAGGGCATTGTGGATCAGAAGAATTGGCATTACGGGCTGGATCTGGCTCCAGGGCCATAGTGACCAGCCCCCTGAACCACATGACTGGCCCACAGCCCAAAAAGTTTGGGCACCCCGGTCTAAACCTAATGTTCCAAGTGCTCCTCTTCTAACCCACACACATATTGAGCTTCAAATGATCCCTAATAGGACAGTCTCAGATTTCTCAGTGACCAAGCAAAAGACCACAATTTCCCATCATTCAAATGTGGCCTGAAGCGCATAAACTGAACCAACAATGGAAACAGTTGTTCCTGCATGACTGGATACAAGATGAAGATGAACAGAAACCCAATGCTGAATTCAAAGCCTTTAAATTGCCCCCAGGACAAACATCTCTTCAGGGTCTAAGAAAGGAAGAAAGTCTTCATTCATAGATGGCAGTCTATGCAGAAGAAGTAACTTTTGCACTCTACTAATCCTATGGCAGTGAAAAGGTACTCTAAGAACTATGAGGTGGTAATAATAATAATTTTGTGTCAAAAATTATTCTGGATTGAAAGGATTTTTGCTGGAGAAATTCTGCTCAGGGAATGCCTGAATGAGGCTCCTTTCATGTCCCCAAGAGCTGGGACAGAGCTGGGCACTCAATCCGTCATGCAGTACCTGGGCCTTGAACTGCCAGCTTCCTCGCCTTCCAGCTAGCAAGGTGAGCTTCTTAACCAATGAGCCACCACAGCCCTCTTATGAGGTGGTATATAACTATTGCTTATATAATCCTCTTGCTATTTGAGGATTCTGGGTACTTTTGTTGTAGCATGTCAATGGTCCCACACCACAAGACATTGATTGTAAATAGCACTGAGGTAGAATTGTATTTCTGTTTGTTTTTATAGGGATACATCGAAATTTCCAATCATATTCAGGGTGGAAATAACTTGAATTTTTAAAAAATGAGTGTTACTGAAATCAAGACCCACAAATTTGTCCAGCCAGGCTTGAAATTTGGACTGTTTAACCTTTACATATCAGGATTTACACCTCAGTGTTTTCAAACAGGGCTAAACTGAATTAGCATTGCCATCTCTTTTGCTAATAGGCTCACCTTTTTAGAATTAATACAACAGGCATAATATGAATCTCTTCACACTGGGGATATGTATACCTGCTGAGCTTGGCCAGTGTCCTTGCAAAATAATTTCATTGTACTTTCGCTCCAACATTCATTTTCTGTTAGTTTGTTTTAGTTGAGGACAAGAGAGGCTTTATCACAGTCTGTAGCCTTCTATGTATTCAAGATCACAAGAACTTCAGATTTTTTAAAAAACTTATGAGAAATTGGCAGGAATACTATGGTGGCTTAGTGCTTTAAGACACTGAACTTGATGACTGGAATGTCGGCAGGTCACCAGTTCGAGACCTGAATGGTGCACGATGGAGTAAGCTCCCATTGCCTGTCCAAGCTCCTGCCAACCCAGCATTTCTAAAGCAATTAATTGCAGATAGATTAATAGGTACTGCCTCAGAAGGAAAGGTAACAGCGTTCTGTGCACTCTGGTGTCTAGTCATGCCTGCCACATGACCATGGAAATGTCTGCAGATGCAGACAATGCTGGCTCTTTAGATGTAAATAGAGATGAGCACCAAACCCTAGAGTCAGATACGACTGTCTTTCGAGCAAGGGTGACTATTTGGGTCCCCATTCAGCACTGCCCACGTTCAGCAACTAGCTTAAAAAAAATAACAATAATCGTGTGTGAGTGAGAACATATCCGCTCAACTAAACAGTTCCCAAAAGCCAGATCTCTAGTTTCTAAGCATCTCTTTGCCTGTAATAATTTGTTAACATTCAGAATATCACTTTTGACACATGAGAATACTGCCATTTCACACTGAAATGCACAAAGAGGCTGTGGAATTAAACAAACACCATTCCAACATGCTTGTTTGCAAGGCGGGTAATAGAGCTTGAAATGATTATTAGAGCCTCTTTTTTGTGTGTGGCAGAACAGCTGCACGGAAATTTCTCCAATCCAAAAATGCCAGGACTCTGTCTGTAACCTTAGAAAACTGCACACAATTGTCGTCTTATCTACAAGAAACTGCCGTTGAGACTTCCATAACTGCTGCCTAATGAGCCAGCTTTGTCTCTGCATACTAAGTATACTATCACAGCACAATGTCCCCTTTCCTTTCTCTTCTGTATCCCAGTTGCATCTTCATCAGTTCCTGATGCTCTGAGTTTCTACTTGACCTTCTATTGGTCTGTCAACAGGACACAGGAATACAAATTGTCCTTTCTCACCCCCTATCATGGTCTGTGGTTCTTACATTAGAAACCAAAGCTGATAACCCTTGACTCACACCCAACTCAGGGCAGATGTGACTGCCAGGATAATATTTACAAGGCAAGAACCTTGTATTTACCTGCTTGACAGAAGCATTTATTGGGTGAATAATATGCATTTTAATTTGCTTTGTAAGTGCATATTATGGGCCTAATTGACCATAGCAGCCTTTAGGGAGGAATTATCTACTCCTTTCCTGCCAATGCATATTTAGGCATACAACAAAAAACCCTCGTGATATATTTTTTAGTGGAATCATAGGCTTGTTTCACCCTCATAATCCCCAAAGGGGTATCTGAAAGATAAATTTGTGTGATGTGAAAAGCAATTGGCTGTCATTAAACCAATTGGCCTTGGCTGTATAGTTAAGGGGTTCCCAACCTAAGGCCCATTGGCCAGATCTGGACCACTGTGCCATTTCATGTGCCCGTCACCCCTCCAAGGGAATTTGAGAAAGAAAATGGCCAGCCCTTTGAAGCTGTTGGGACAAAATAGACACCCCCATCATGCAAGCAGTGCAAAATGGCCATCCAGCCCTTGAAGCTGACTGAGAGAGTGTGACCCAGCCCCCGGCTTGAAAAGGTTGGGAACCCCTGGTATATATGAACAGAAAAGTACCTTACCTTTGGAGTAATTATTCAGCGAGGAGTCTGCGCATCAGTAGATGTCTCTGTGACAACTTTCTGCACATGAAAAAAAAGGACTTGATAAATTAAGTCCATTTGCATTCTTTTTTTAGCCATTCGGATATCACATCACCTGCTGGCTAGGTGGACCATGGCGCGTGCCCCCTGCTTTGACCTTGCCCAAGTGATCTGATGGAGGATGTTTTGGTGAGTTTTAGTCCAGGCCTAACATAATTGACAAGAGATGGGCAACACTGCCTAGTTAGACTGCTCAAGCTCCCGCACCCCAACAAGGCTCTCACCTAGTGGGGGAAGTGGCTATTTTAAATTGATTCATACCTGGATGCACTGTAAATTCTCAAAAATTTCAGTTCTAAATCAGCAATGGTAGCCAGCTTATCTTTCCTTCAAATGTGTAAAATTTACTGATTTAAGAATAAAAGACATTGTCTAAGGAATTTTTTTTGTTTTTTAATTAATTTCTATAAGTAAATTTCCACTGAATGCTCTAACATAAATTTATACCTTGTCTTAATTGAGTAGACCCATCAAATTAATGGAATTTGCATCAGTGTTGGTTTACCATTCTGCTGTTGTTTTAACAGGATTACTTGAGTTAGGAGTAGCTACTGGATTGAAGGTATTTGTTTTAAACCTCTGTGGTTGTAAGCAGGACTTTTGGTTTCTTGCTTTGGTAACATTTGAGGCATCTTCTCATGTCAGTTGAGTATTTTGTCCAACCAGATATGCCAATTGTCAACAGCAAGCGCAGATTTAATCTCTGGCATTCCTATTTGGAAGAATCAAGTTAAAAAAAGTGAAGTGCAAGGCCATCAGCTAAAGCCCGAAGAAGCTGTTGATAATAAGAAGAGGCCCAGATGGTAAAATAGATTCATTTGAATAAAGTTAAATGAGATTTATGGGGATGTTATGAAACATATCTTTTTTTATTTAAAATTTTTTTTTATAAACCTTCAGGTAGCATAATAAAATAGTACGAGTCTTAAAGCAATCTTATTTCTTATACTGTACTGTTACATACAATTTTACAATCACATTACACTGTATTTAACTTTTACAATGTCTCAATCTACTACACCCTATGACAATTGTCACTCTAGGGGACAGTGCTAGTCTCCATTTACAGCCAAGAGCCAGCATTGTCTGCATCTGCAGATGTTTCCATGGTCATGTGGCAGGCTGTTACCTTTCCTGCCAAAGCTGTACCTATTTATCTACTTGCAATTTCTTGATTTCGAAATGCTTGGTTAGCAGGAGCTAGGACTGATGATGGGAACTCACTTCATCACACAACACTTGCGTCTCAAACTGCTGACCTGCTGACCTTCCAGTTGTCAAGCTCAGTGTCTTAATCACTAAGCTACTGCAGTCCCTGCACCCATCTACATCCCCATCTTAAAATACAGCAGGCCTGCATTCCAGTCATTGTCTCAGCATGTGATTCTCTAACTCAGTACTATACCATTAAAGAGTTCCAAATTTATTTTGTTGCATTTGTTCTCTCTGTATTCAAGCATGTTTGGTCAATTTTTCCACTAATACTATTTTGTATGTTCTATTCCAAAATCTTTGTAAGGAGAGCTCTTGTGCATTCTTCCTGTTTTGATCAATTTCCATTCCCGCCGCCCTGTATGAATCACCTCCATCTCTTTGGTATGCCTTTATAAATTTTTCCCTAGGTTTGTAGGACCCAGATACCACTGTGAACTATTTTAGCACAATTTCCTTAAGTTTAGCAGATATTGATTTATATGGCTGAGTAGTCCATATTTTTGTCCCTACTGTCTCTGTTATATTAATATTCAAGTTTTCCCCCACACTTTTCCTCTTCCCATGTTATTACCATATTCTCTATCGATCATGCTTTTGTACATTAATGAAGTTAAGCCCCTTGTTTTATTTTTATGTTTTATGTTCAATCCTATGAATTCCTATCTCCTTCCACTTTTTATACTGTCCTGAAATGTAAAGTTTAGATGTTCTACTATGGGGATTCTCATATGTGTGAAGTGAGACCTGTCATCAGCTTTGTCTAGAGTGGGAATGTGACTTTGAATGGTGCAGTTGTGATAAACATGTCTATGTGTCATTATGTGGAGTGGTTAGTTGTTAGGATGATTGGTAAGGGTTCACTGAAACTGCTTTTCCACAGAGACCTTGGGTGCTGGGCTGGTGCCTACAATTGCTCACCAATAATATCAGTGGGTGGCTTAATTACTGGAGGGCTATGCTCAGATGCTGTTTTACTGGAAAGATGGTTGCCCACCATCTTGAACTGGGCAGAGGGTCCACTGCCCTGAGTGACCTACTAGCCAAAAGCATGGTAAACAAACAAAGAAATCTTTCCTTTGAAAGATTCACCATGAAAGAGCAGAAGAGAGACTGACCTAGGGTGTTTCCATTCCTTCACAGAATGACACCTTTCTTGCCCACGCTATACTTGGAAGGGATTTTTAAAAAAACTCCAAAACTGTGTAGAATTTCCTCCTCTCACCACAGAAAGGATACACTTGGAAAGGGCCTAAAGCTATGCAGAATCTGGCAGTTTCCTGACCAGAACTATGACAAAAAGCAATAGCAAAAGTAAAAGATGGGGAGTCTCATTTTTGTGGGAAGCCAGGAAATCTTACAGATAAAGCAGGAAGTCTCCTCAGAGAATCTCAGCATACTAAGAATTGGAAAATCATTAACAATGAGAAACGTCATTGGTACTTGTGATCTCCCTATAAAAAACATGGCTTAGTGGAAAAGAATGGTAACACAAGAAATCATTTCGATTTCCATTATTAATGATCAGCTCTTGACACATGAGCCAACTAATCCTGGCAATGTTTAGTTTGGTAACCTTGGAAACCTTGAAGTTGTTATTAATTGAGGAGTCCACACATTAGGAGCTGTCTCTGCGACAACACTCCACACATGCAAATGGACTTGAGAAATCAAGTCCATTTGCATGCAGTTTTTTAGCCATTTGTATATCATGTCACCCACTGGCTAGGCAGAACATGACGCGTGCCCTCCACTTTCACCTTGCCTAAGGGATCGAGTGGGAGATGCTTTGGTGAACCTAACATCATTGACAAGAGATGGGCAACACTATCTAGTTAGACCACTCAAGCCCCCATGCCTTGACAAGGCTCTCACATAGCGGGGGTATTTGGTAAAGATAATCTAAATGCATCTTTTCTGGTTCAGTTGCTACTGGGTAAACAACAAACTGTAGCAAAACACCATTGATTCCCCCCCCTTTTTTTCCTTTATCTTTTAAAGGAACTAAGTTATTTGTCCATGGTCTGTCTGAAAGCTTATCTGAGGAACATGAGGTTCCACTTGTCAGTTAACTTACCAAAGGAGTTGGAGGAAACAGCCTTTGTTGGAGCAGATGAAGAAATGGCTATGTAGGCTTCAATTACATCTAACATTTAGATCAATTGACCAGAAAACTGGGGGGGGGGGGGAGTTTAGCCACAAGATCAATTAATTCCTACTCTTTACATGGAGAAATGCACATCCATTAAATTCGACAAAAGTGCATATTTTATAGGATTAACCACAACTGATGTCTGTAGTGGTTAACGATTGTTTCTGGCTGGGAGTGCAGAACAAAAACAACTGATCTGGATGAACGCTTCATCAAGAATTCCAAATGTTGCCTTTAAAGCAGTGGAAACACAGAAAATATCTGCCACTGTGACACAACAGTAAAAGAGCTTCTGATTTATTTTTTCTTGATGCAAATCATATGTTTGTGAGTGTTTTTACTATACAAAGCTATGTAACTAATAAGTAATAACTAATAGGTCTGGCCAGATTATCCTACTATGGTAATCGAATAGATCATACTGTCAGCGACTCAACAGTGAGGGTTAGGCAGCAAAGAATGTGAATGTATAGATTAGAATTGAGACACTCATGTAAAATAAACATTCCTCCTGTAGAAAACTGAAAAATGATATTACATAAGTAATGGTAACTGTACTCCCAAAACAAAAACTCACACTGCCCTGTAGAAAGGTTGTGGTATGTATTTTTGACTACCAGCACTAAAATGTCCACACTCAGAATGTTGAAATGAAATTTGCTCATCACAATTCTTTCAACTTGTGATAGTTCAGTATTGCCCAAGGATTCAAATGTTTACTGAATATTGATTATTAACAGTGATATTTGATTTAAGTTGGGACTGCCGGAAGTTTTCCAGTGGAGACTATTGCTTTCCATATCCCAAGAGAAATTTATAGGGCATTGGAAGAATCCCACTGAAAACAGATACAGATTGTACAAAATCAGAAAAGGGCAGTAGTATACTACTATTTTAAGGGATGTGGTGGCTTAGCAGTTAAGATGCTGAGCTTGATGACTGAAAAGTAGGCAGATCAGCAGTTTGAGACCTGAGTACTGCACAATGGAGTGAGCTCCCATTGTCTGTCGTGATGCAAACATGATAACAAGTGAAATTATTTCTGGATGATTCCCCCCCCCCTTAAATCAACATTAAATTCTGTGTAGATGTAAATTCTCACCTTCTTTTTTCTGTAGTAATTTAAAAAACATATAAATGGCTACATCAGTGAAAGGCAAATCCTCCATGAGACTGTTTAATTAGATGTGTGGGCTGGTCAATTCCTCTGGTCAACAAATGCTTGTAACATTTGAATCTCCAGTAGACTGTAATCCATAAAATCTAAGAAGTCATTCACATGACGGCTACTGGCACCCACATGTATCAAAGCTACTGGCACATGGCCTTGGGCTCATGCTGGTCCCTCCCCGCCCCACCCCACCTGCTTTTCACAGCTTCTCATTGCCTTTGAAAATTAGAACTCTTCCAACATTGTTCATTTCATCTCATCTCTTTCAGTTTCTATCAATAACTCCAGTTTTCAAAAGTGAGAAATAAAGAAAACGTCAACTTCTTCTAAAGCCTAAAACACAATTTCTTCAAACCATTTATTAAAAACTAGCATATTTTGCCCGGCGGTGCCAGGCTTTTTAAAATTGTGTTGGATAGTAAAGGTTTTTTTTTCTTGAACCAATGGTGCTGGGCTGTTTTAAATGGTGTTGTAAGGTTTTGTGATTTTGTGGCTTCAAGGCGCTGCGTCCGCCTGCGGTGGACTTGCGCTCCCAGTGGTTGTTTTTGTTTTTTTTTTTGCGTGCTGGCTTCCTCAGTGCCGGGCTCTTTTAATTGGTTTTTGAACGTTTTTGTTTTATGTTTATGCAAATTTTATTTTATTTTAATTTATTTAATTTAATTTAATATTATTTAGTTTAAAATTTAATTTTGGTTTTTAAAATGTTTATTTTTACGCATTTTTATTTTTTGTTTTGGTTTTTTGTAGTGAAAAGTGATTTCTGTTTTTTTGGTAATTTTTGAGATTAGTGTGGTTTTTTTAAATGTTTTTATAATTTATTAGATTAATTTTGGAATTAATCTTATTAGTTTTAATATTTTTGAATGTTTTTTTTGGCCTCTGGGTGGGGGTGGTGAGCTTTTCTGTCTCTCTACAATTGTTGCCTCTCTACAATTGTTCTCTTCTGTCCTCTGGGTGTCACTTCCGGTAAGTTTTCTCTTCCTTTTCTCATTTGAGTTCCGGTCCTCATAGATGGAAGACGTCTTTTGGTAAGTTCTCTGTGTGTTTTTTCTTGTTTCTTTTTGATTGTTTTTGTGATTCTTTTTTGGATTTTTGTGTGTTTTTGAATGTTTTTGGTTTGTGTTTATTTTTTCAGTGGGGGGTTGGCTTTCTTTCCTGCAGGCCATGCTGGCTTGCCCGTAGGAAGGAAGGGCAATGGCGGGGAGGCTTTCTTTCCCACGGGCCATGCTGGCTGGCCCATGGGAAGGAAGGGCATCAGCGTTGGGGGGTTTCCTTTTTTCCCCATGGGCCATGCTGGCTGGCCCGTGGGGAAGAAGGGAAGTTGCGGGGGGGATTCTTGTATTTTTTGCGCGCCGGCTGGCCCTTCGAATGGAAGGGCAGCAGCGGCAGGGGGGTTTCTTTTTTTTCCCCACGGGCCATGCTGGCTGGCCCATGGGGAAGAAGGGAAGCTGCGGGGGGGATTCTTGTATTTTTTGCGCACCAGCTGGTCCTTCGAATGGAAGGGCAGCAGCGGCAGGGGTGTTTATTTTTTTCCCCCACAGGCCATGCTGGCTGGCCCGTGGGAAAGAATGGCAGCGGCGGCGGGCGTTTTTTTTTATTTTATTTTTCGCACACTTGCCGCCTCAGCGTTCTGTGCGCTAATGGCGTGCAGGACGCTGGGGCTTGTAGTTTTGGCTGCGTGTTTTTGCTTACTGCAGTGGTTTTTCCCTTGCGGCTTTTTTTTTTGATTGGCCGTGGAGCGTTTCCGAACGTTTCTCAGCCTGATTGGCTCTGGCGCGGCGCGGCACCAGGAACGTTGGGAATTGAAGTTCCTTTTTTTGTTTGCGACTGGGGGGCTCCTGTCCCCGGGTCGAAAATTTCAACCCGACAGTTACCTGCGAACCAGGTTCGGGCGAGTGAACGGAGGCCCATTACGGGCTAGTGGGGCCTGGTGCAACATCCTTTGTCACATTCCAATGGTTAATGCACCATTTTATAGGTATAGATGTCAATAATATTTTAGTTCATACACTTAAATTGCAACACCAAATCACATCATCTAAGGTTCCTGTTTGAAACAAAGATTCCTCTCATATTCTTGATACTGTTTGTACCAATACATGTTATTTTATATCTAGAACTGTGTCAGTGAGGGAAATATTTTTAAAAAGAGATGAAAAGTAGAAGAACTTTCTCCGTCGTCCAGTTGAATGCCACCACCCACTAACATATGTCACAGGATTCTGACCACAGATAGCAGCATCCATAGAGCCACTTGGCTAAGATGCTGACTGGAAGGTGGGAGTTCAGCAGTTCAATTCCCAAGTACTGCAGGATGGAATGAGCTCCTGTCTTTGTCCCAGCTCCTGCCAACCTAGCAGTTCGAAAGCAAGAAATTGCAAGTAGATAAATAGGGACCATTTCGGTGGGGAAGGTAACAGCGTTCCATGCACTCCGGTGTGTAGTCATGCCTGCCACATGACCATGGAAATGTCTGCAGCAGCAGATAAGTGCTGGCTCTTTGGCTTTGAAACAGAGATGAGCACTGAACCCTAGAGTCAAATACGGCTGGCTTTCGAGCAAGGGAAACCTTTACCTTTACCTTTACCTTTACTACTTTGAGCAAACCCAAATAACTCCAGCTACTGAGCTATATGCTGAATGAGTGCTTCCCCTTCCCCACTTGATATTTTCAAAGTTTATACAAAATATTTCCACTCCAGAAAATGACTTTTCTATTTGTAAAGCCAAGTTCACAAGCACAGAACAAGTGATTAATTGATCAAGAAAAACCTCCTCAAAAACCCCAAGATTTCTACTTTTTCAAAATATAATGCAAACAAGCAGAGGCTATTGTAGTTTTGTGGAACGGTGCAGAGAACAATTTGTACAAAAATCAGTCTCACAAATGTGAAAACTCTTGTTGGAAGTAACAGTGCAGATAAATAGTCTTTCTTGTGTAAAGAACCCAAGACAATGAAAGGCTTTATATTCCTAGCTTCTGGAAGGAGCAGAGTATACACCCTGGAATCTAGTGTGGGCTGCTTCACAGTCAGAATTGATACTGCAGTTGAAATTCAGCTGCTGCCACTGAATCTGCTTCAAATGACAGAATCTCTGTGGTACAGGAGGTTGGGAACATACAGATGTAAACCTTGCAGCCTCGTCTTTTTGGAAAGAAATCGAGAGAAAAAGTCAATCTTTTCTCCTCACAGTGAGATTTGTTTGTGTGAGAAGTTCCCCCTCTTAATAAAACTGGCCAGGTCATCCTGCTATGGTAATAGAGTAGACCATACTGCCAGCGACTCAACACTGAATGTTTTTCTTCTTGTGCCATATCCGATTCCGAATATTGGCAATCCTCATGATGATCAGATATGAAGACTATCCTGTGAATATAATGCCATGGCCTTTCATCTGCCTTCTGCATTGCAAAGTGACCCCCATATCACTGATCCATTTCTGCGAGTCACTTTCTGGTCCTGAGCCTGAGCGTTAGGTGGTGATTAACTAACCTGACAACTCTGAGGACTAATGGCCTGGGTGCCAAAGTCCACAGGGAAGGGTGATGGTCCCCAAGTGGATTAAATCTTACATGAATCCATCTTGATGGAGGGCAGCAGCTTCATCAATCCTGGCCTGGGACTGATGAGGACTTTGCGTGCCAAAATTGCTCAGGACCAGAAAGTGACTCGCAGAACTAGATCAGTGGTATGGGTGTCATGCTGTGATGTGGAAGGCAGAAGAAAGGCCACTGCATTATATTCTCAGGACAGTCATCATGGCTTATCGCCTTTATTTGGATTCAGATATGGTAGAAGAAGAATAAATCATGCAGGATTTCTCAAAAGTCTTATGGTCTCTCCCCTACCCAAAATTTCCAAAATTGCTTAGGTATATTACCACTTCTACATAGAAGGGCATAGGATTCACCAACCAATCAGGACATTAAAATGGCCAGAATTTGACTGTTTCCTTTATAGAATAACAGACACCCCTCCCCACAGAGAAAACAGAAAAGGAAAAATGAGAAAGTCTCATTAATGTGGGAAGCCAGAGAAAAATTGCTTGCACAGGAAGATATCTTGGCTAGGGGTCTTGTTACACCAAGATTTGAAAAACTGCTAGGAAAGAGAACTTTTGCAAGCAGCCGTCATACTTATCTCTGTAAGATGTCAAGGAAGAGTGTCTCCTTCACTTCCTGAAGCAAGATAAAAAGAAGGGAAGACATTGCCCCTTATTTTGGCACTGTAGATGGACACAGTGGTGGTTGCCACTGCCTATACTGCAGTGGCAAGGATACTATTTGGCTAGAAAATGAATTCAAGAACCACATCAGCCTCACCACCTTGTGTTGGAGCATGGTCATTTGATGGTTAAGTCCTTTTTCTCCCATTAAGTACACAGTTTAAAATTATAAACTCTTAGGATAGGGGACAATAGATCAGCTTTGACATTTAACAGAAGGGCAAACTAGGAGTCAGTGACCCAAATGTTAAACTACTTTATCATGCCATATGCAGAGCCTTAATCCAATGTCTCCATTTCTATCACGTCCTTTTAAGTCTATGTTTGGCCCTCTTTGAAATATCAAAATTATTCCTTTGATTTATGAATGTGTTTGTATTAATGAATAAATTGAAGGAAAGTTAGAAAATGGTATTAGATTTTAATCAGGTTGAGATTTCAGGTCTTGCATTCTCCTTCTAATCTGAATGCTGGATATCACAGATCTCTCCAGAATAAAGAATTCTTATTTCTAAATAGCATTAAAGTAGTTTTGTCCACCTATTGCTTCAACAAGTTGAATGCCAGCCCATCCACTTCTTGGTTTTTCTCACTTGCCTGAAATGGCAAAAAAGGGCCACTTCTTTCCGTCTCCTTTTTCTATGGATGTAGGTTCTATCATGCCTAATTCGCAACACTCAGGAAAGATGATGCAGATTATTCTTCCTATTGTGATTCTGTGAGGCAGATTTTTTTTTAAATGTTAGTCTACAGACAGCTGCTAATGATATCATAGGTTGACCATGTGATTAATGTAGAAGCGTTGTGCTAAATGAATAAACAAGAACTGTTTAAGACCATTAAACAAAGAACGCTCCAATACTTTGGGCATATCATGAAGAATGACATGAAGTATAAAATATTCACACTTTTATGCAAAGGAAGATCCTTGGAAAGAGAGTCCCTTGATACAGACCAGTGTTTTCCAACCTTTGGTTTTTGGTCTTCAATTCCCAGAAGCCTAAGTCAATTCCCCAAAGCATTGATCAGCCAATGTACTGACTTAGGCTTTTGGGAATTGAAGTCCTCCTGTGGGGTGTATGACCCATGTTGGGAACCACTGATTTACATGGACTTCGTGGCTAAAGCACCTGAGAGACTGGTGTGGAATGTTCTCAGAACTATTCCGAGGAGTTAAGAACAGGAAGATTTTTGCCATGATGACAACCAATATTTGGAACGGATATGGCACTTGAAGAAGAAAGAAAAGATTTTTTCCCCCAATTGTGGGATATTTTGTCTAATGCCAATAAGTTCAAAGAAAAATGAATACCTCATATTATCTGAAATACAAGTGGAAATTCTAAATTAATGTAACACTGTAAGTCATTTGGCTGCCTAAGCTAGAGGGCACATATGAATGTCTACTGAAGTGTGAGCTCTGACCTGACAGCCTCTCTGAAGTGCACTTAGTTGAAAGACGTTTCCAACAGACATTGTTGATATTCTGTTGGAAGAAGGTGCTGAGGGTACACAACCAGCCAGAATCAGCAAGCAATAAGCAGATATCAAAGTGTGGGACATTGTCTCAGGAAGCTAGGCTTGCACTGCAAGTGTTAGCGTCATCTGAAACACAACCACTCCCAAGCTTCCTTAAAATATTTTGGGATACCCCTTTGTGCCACCTAGCCAGTGCCTACTTCCCCAGCTGGTATTTGGTTTTCAGGTGAAAATGCCTCCTCAATTAATACTCTGTATTTTTCTCCTTGAGCATAGCCTGTGTTGGCCTTATATTCACTGTTTCTTAACATCTAGATATATTTCTGAAAATTTCTCTTAGCACAAAATAATGAGGAGAGTTTTGTTCAGAAACAAGTGAAAGGACTGTAGTTGGGATGAACAGGTAAATAAAAATAAGAGATAAATTCTCTGTATCAAGCAGCCAAATAACCTCAGCCTGGCAAGCTGTAAAAGTTTAATAGGAAAAAAATACCAAGGCTAATAATAATAAAAACTCAATAGAAGTGGCTTCTGGTTCTGCAAGCATTAACTCCTAGTCCACATTTTTTACTGTAAGTAGAAAAGAAAAGCAGGTAGTGTTGGCATTACCATTGCTAATATCTGAAACTATCCCTGGTATAACTGCTACAAGAGGAGAATACTTTACCTGTGCTAAAACCTGGTAGAAACTATAGTCCAGGGGTTCTCAGCATTTTCAAACTGAGGGCCAGGTCATGCTCCTTCAAATAGCTTTGGGGTCCAGATGGCCATTTTGCCCTGCCTGCATGATGGGGACAGTCTGTACATTAAAAAGAAACCACACATGGCACTTCTGGATGTGGCGGAGGTGGTGGTGGGCCACATTAAATGGCACTGTTGGCCGCAGGTTGAGAACCCCTGCCATAGCCACTTGGCATGAACTTTTTAACATTGGAACAACACCATAAATTCAAGAAACACAGAATCACTAGGTAATATTCTAATTGACTTTGTTTGGACTTTGCTTTGACTGCAACTGGCATGCCTAGTGTGTTGACCAAATTGAGACCATTGCTCTGCATGGAGGAACATGGAGTTTTGTGTTCCCTGGGTCTGGCCAAGAAGGAAAGCTGATGCTTCATGGAGGACCATGTGGGAGGAACAAACACCTGGTTTCCTGTGGGGGATGGGGTGATTGTACCAAAAAGTCTTTTCTTATTGTTCTATACATTTCTAAGACTTGTAACTGGCAAGACGACATCATGGCATGCCTGAAGAAGAGATTTTGGATCTCAAAAGCTTGCATCATTTTAATTTTCAGTGATCCAATAAAGGTATCGCCTTCCTCCTGCATTTTTTGCAATTTTTTTTGTAAGTTGGTAATAGTGGTTCATAATAGAAAGGAGGGAGAGGAGAAAACAAATATTTTGTTGGCTCATTACCCATGGTTTTGAAATGTTAACAATCAACAAACAGCTTTAGTTCTGGGTGGAACAGGGACACATTGCAGTTCATTAGTTTCAAATAATTTAGGCTTGCCTGCTGTGACAAATCGTTACATTAGGATCCTATTTTGCTGTGTTTATAAAGTGTGATGCCTATCAGCTGGGAGCAAGCAACACTTAGCAGTCTTTATTACAAAGCAATTGCAGGACGTTTGGCTCGCAACTTCAGAGCTGTGGTGTGTGAACAACTCATCCTTCTTGCCTTTTTCACTCCTCAGGATGGACCATTTATGTTAGAACTGTAATACAAACCCTCAGTTATTCCATGGTGTGGGGACAGAGAGACAAAATCTTCTCCAAAGAGAAAACTTGCAAGCCAGCCATAATTTTTTGGCGTCATTCTCAATGTCAGGGTTCACATTTGCAGGAACAATGTTGTGCAAATTGTGAGATTATGCCAAATTGAGTGTTGTAGCACTGAGATTAAAGTGCAGATATTTATTTATTTATTGCATGTTTCTTATCTGTGGGATCCGTGCACACAATCAGCGAACTGTCCCTGACAGAAACCCAGTTTGGGAGATCGCTCCTTCGAGCTGTAAGGTTTCGAGGGGACAGAAATTGTTGGAGTGGAATATTAGATAGAGTTTAATTCATCAATAGCTGATCTGACAGGCAGTTCGGACAATGGAGAGCTAATGACTAACTCGCTAGGCACGTAATAGGTAATCTCGCATCTGCGGATTCCTTAAAACTCTAGAGTCAATGTTGGCCACTTGTTTACTGCCGATAACATGGAACAATGTATTTCCCCTGTAGTTAATTAAGTTAATTAATGACCTTCCCCTGTGTAGACTTCCCCCATTAACTTGTGTAAACATGATGTGTGAAGTCTGGTTTCGCACTGTATCGCTATGCTTATGCATGCAGCCAGAACAGCATAAATGCTCATGATATGTGATCATTAAACTACTGGTCTTCACTCCATCTTGCCTCGTGTGTCTTTGCTTCACCAGTCTCCTCCGGGACCTACTGGCCTCTTCGCGGCCCCGATCCAGCTTGCGCAACCCGCTTTGCGGCAGAGATCCAACACTTATCAATTAACCAATCCCTCTATGGATGCAGGGCCAAGGGCTTAGCTTTCTACATGGAAATGACTTGTTTTGCAAAGAGATATTTTGTGCATAATGTGGAAACCTACAGGGGAAAAAACACACATTGTGTTCTTCTTGTTTTGCTGGAAGTGAGCACTTTTGTAAAGGTAAAGGTCACCCTTGCTTAAAAGACAGTCATATCCAACTCTAGGGTTCAGTGGACATGAGACAGGCATGACTAGACACCGGAGTGCACAGAATGCTATTTATCTTCCCACAGAAGTGGTCCCTATTTATCTACTTGCAATTTCTTGATTTCAAACTGCTAGGTTGGCAGGAGCTGGGACAAAGATGGGAGCTCACTCTGTCATGCAGCACTTGGGTCTCAAAAGGCTGACCTGCCAACCTTCCAATCATCAAGTTCAGTGTCTTAACCACTAAGCCACCGCAGTCCCCGAGATCTTTTGTAGGGGTTATATCTTCAAGACCTGTTTTGGTGTGTCAAAATAAGACATCACAGGGGAAAAGAAGAAATGTAGGAAGAAGTTTTCAAGGTTTTAGTTTAGATACTCAAAAAATGAATCAGACTCGAGACAACTGAAACTGGTTAGGCTTCCCTGCTAAAATGTAGCAGAGTTTAATGAGACCTCTCATAGTACCTTTTTTCCTTTGTTCAAAAAACAAGTAGAAATAAAAAAATAGGACTATGTTACTGGCAGGAATGCTATGGAAGTTCAAAATATCACCACATATCTCTAACGCTTGCAGATCCATTGCATGCATCATGGACACTGCTTTTACCGTTTAACATTTGAGGGCAACATGGTAATTGCTGTTTATCATAACCCATGGCTTCCCTCACCTATGAATATTGAATTGAATTAATTACATTTTGCAATTGAAAACTGAACATCTGATTTTGCAAGCTTGACTGCTAAAACATGTTCTCTCTGAGGAAATCTTGTTATGAGAGAAAAATCAGTTTGCTTACAGGGAATGTGCATTTTGATAATGTGCAGCCAGGAATACTGTGACAGAGTCGCTATGGTTTCTAGGCAGCCTCTAGCCTCATTCAAAAGGTAAGATTTCAGAAAAGGAACTATTCAGATTCCCTGAGAAAAAATGCAATGTTGAGAGAAAGGAGTGCATTGGTGTACAACCTATCAGCTTCTTTCATAATCCTGCATTGATCTCTCAACACAATAGTGAGTCGTCAGCTTAACAATGTGAAGACCAGAATAATACTTTTGACACACTGCTTTATTGGTAAGTCTTCTGGCTTTGTATTTGCAGGTTGCTGGAGGTTTGGAGGTAGAGATCAACAAGAAAGCTAAGAACTGCTTGAGCACTTTAATAAGTAAGTGAAAACGTCAAAACGATTCTGGTTTTGAACCACCAAATGAAGAAAAGTTTGGAGTTGTGAGCTGAAATGTTTGACCCCTTTTCCCTTGGCAAGATAAACTTGCAGTTAAGATCACAATAGAGTTTGCATAACCATTCAAAATAGTTCTTTGTAGTGATCTATACAGTGGTGGCTAACCTTGGCACTCCAGCTGTTCCTGGATTTCAATTCCCAGAAGCCCAAAGCACACACGATGATCAGGGTTTCTGGGAATTGAAGTCTGAGAACAGCTGGAGTGCCAAGGTTGGCCACCACTGATCTATAGTGTGGCATGGAAAAAGCCATTTTATGAAAATGTAGAATTCAAAGACAGAGAAATATCAGCAAGCCAGTAAAAAACAAACACCTGTGTCACTTATTTTGGTGTTTAGCCTGCATGAGTTAGCAGTTCTGTTCAGCCCAAATGCATGCAATACCAAGATAACACATAGTATAGCTTCACCCCACCTATAAAACACAAAGGGCTATGAACACATGCACACTGCAACAAGGAGCACATTTTTGTTGTTGTTTTTGTTCAGTCGCACAGTCGATTCCAACCCTTTGCGACCCTATGGACCATTGACCTCAAGGCACCCCTGTCCACCACCATCCTCTTCAGCCCTCCCAGTTCTGTGCCCATTGCGTCTACATTACTATCTAGCCATCTCATCTTTGGCCTCCCCCTACTTCTTTTGCCCTCCACCTTTCCCAGCATCAAGGCCTTCTCAAGTGAATTCTCTCATCTCATTTGATGTCCAAAGTACTTCCTCTTCATCTTCACTATTTGACCTTCTAAGGAGCAGTCAGGGTTAATTTCTTCTAAGATTGACCTATTTGTTCTCCTTGCTGTCAAAACTCTCCTCCAACACCACATTTCAAAAGTGTCTATTCTTCTGTGCTCAGCTTTCCTAATGGTCCAGCTCTCACAACCATACATTACCACTGGGAATACCATTGATTTAACTATGCAATTTTTTGTTTGCAATGCAATGTCTCTACTTTTAACTATGTTCACCAGGTTTCGCATGGATTGCCTCCCCAGAATCAGTCGCCTTTTTGTTTCATGACTACAATCACCATCTGCAATGATCTTTGATCCTAAGAAAGTAAAATCTGTCACTGCTTCCACTTCTTCCCCATCTATTTTCCAGGGATTGATCGGACCTGTTGCCATTATCTTGGTTTTCTTGATATTGAGTCTCAAGCCAACTTTTGCACCCTCTTCTTTCAACCTAATCAGGAGCTTCTTTTGGTCTTCCCCACTTTCTGCCATTAGGGTGGTATCATCTGCATATCTCAAATTGTTGATGTTTCTCCCAGTAATTTTGATCCCATATTGTGATTCCTCCATCTCTGCACTGCACATTATGTGCTCTGTGTATAAGTTGAATTAGCAGGGTGATAAAATGCAGCCTTATATTACTTCTTTTCTTATTCCAAACCACTCCATTATTCCGTATTCTGTCCTAACTGTTGCTTCTTGACTTATGTACAGATTTCTCATGAGGCCTATAAGGTGTGATGTATGTAATCTGTCATGTATGTAATTTATCATGTCATTAATGTAATTTGTCAAACTGCATATAAACATGGTTAAATCTTCAATCGTGGTCCCTAGGTCTCTTTTGACCTGGGCACCACATATGGTGCCCACATATCTCTGTTAAACTTCTTTTGTTGATAAATCTCTTTTTGCTTAAAAAACCTCTTTGACTATTTTATTTATGGACTAGCATGGTGCCTGGCATTGCCCGGGTGACAGACCCAACCTGATCAGAGGACAGACCCGGGCCCGGGCCCCCGGGCCCCATCCCACCCCCTTGCTGCTACCTTGTGTTCTGCACAGTGTTAGCCAGGGCCAAATTTGTTGTATTGTGTTAGGTGGTGACACAAAACACAATCCCGGCACACACCACACACACACCACACCCAGGCAATCACACACAATGCAACATGCCCACACAACACACACAAATGCACTACACACCCAGACAATAACCCCCCCACACACAAAGTTGACACACAACTCACACCACCACAGCCACACACATCATACACGACACTCATACACGACACTCATGCAACACCCACACCCCCGACACCCCCGACACCTACCCCTGACACCCACCTGACACACAACACTCCCCGACACACAACACACTCTCAGACAACACACCCTTAACAGAGTATACTCTCTGTATCCATCACAGGATATACTTCAGTCTGGCACAAAGGTTTTACTGTATCCTAATTCCTCTTCTGGGAATCTTCTCCACAGCAATCCTGTACCTTAAGAAGGGTGATCTGGAGAAACAAAGAGACTTTGAAACATTTCACACAGTGCAAAGTTGCCCAATGTCTAGAAAGTGATAGGGGGAAAGCAAAATGCCAATGCATAATTATTTATTTCATTTAGGGGTGGAGGGGGACTGCCAGATTCATGTTTTCTTGATGTGTGATGCAGCGTCCACCACCCACTTCTCCCCCACTTCCCAGCACCCATTTCGATATCACCTGTTCTCCAGGCAACAATACCTCCCAGCAGGCAACCACACCTCCCAGCAGGCAACCACACCTCCCGGCAGGAGGGCAGGTGATAGGGAAAAGGAGGCCAGGACATGGGGGAAGTAGGTTGGAAAGTTGCCAGAACTAAATCTCCCAGCAGGCTATGCACCAAGAGGGCGGTTGTTTCATGTACATAGAGTGGTGTTTTCTCCCTTGAGCCGGCAGAAACTCAAAACGGCAAAATGTGGTTAGAGAGGGTAGGCAAGGCGCCTATCACACACACAGAGAAAGAATGACAAACGTGCGACATTGGCATCCCAGGGTGGGGCGAGGGGTGGGTTGGTAGTAGGGGGCAGTGGATAACCCCCTGACCACTTCCTGGCCACATCCCTGGGGAAGGGGAGCGGAGTATTTGGAATCTGTGGGGGTGGGTGGGAGACCCGGGAGAGGCAAAGAGAAGAGCCATGGCCATGGGGAGAGCGGGGCATGGAGAACAAGGTTCACTCATCTGTTCAAACCACTGGGCCAGGAGAGTGAAAGATAAGAGCCAGGGCTGCAGCTGCTGCTGCCAGCAGCCTTGCTGAAGCCGTAGCAGCTTTTGTGCAGAGTTGGTCTTCGGTTCCAATGTCCCTATGCCTCATGCACCTCTCCGGGCTTATCTTGGTGAACCAACCGTCATGTCTCCTTCCTGGGGTCCTTGGTCACGCATGCCACCACCCCTCTCACCTCCTCTCTCTTGGGCGCTGGTGTGGGTGCCGACATGAACACCAGCCATGTGCTCATCCGATGGACCCCGTGTTTCTGGGGTCCTCGCTCACATGTGTTGTCTCCTGTCTCGCCCCCACCGGTGTCTGGCATGCCTCCACTGCATCCAGCATGCCTCGGGTTCCCTGGATCCTTGGGCATGATGCTTGAGCATGCCGGTGTGGTTCCGCACCCGCCACGTGGCTCATCCATGCCACCGCCGCCTCTTCCACATTAGGCCACGCCCCATCCAGCGTGGCTGCATGGAGTGGCTGGTACGCTGGCTCCAATGGCACTGTGGAGTTCCACGCATGCACACTGTTGCTGTTCCTGGCACTCTTCTGCACATGTGTAGACTTCAGTGCATGCACATTGGTGCAGTGTTCCCCTGCAGTGGCGGGCACCCCCTTTGTGCCCGGTTTTCGGGGGGCCCACCCCGCCATGGTCTGCTGGACCCCTTCAGTCCTGTTCTTAAGCACTTTGAAACATTTCACACAGTGCAAAGCTGCCCATATATATGCATGCATGCATGCATGCACGCGCACACACACACACACACACACAGCTGAACAGATTTTAAAACCTGTAATAATTCAAAATCAATTTATGGTCATACGGAACATGAATCGATGTTTGCTTTCATCATGAAGTCTTGCAAATCATTTCATATTCATCGCTGAATACAGATGCCCATGATGTTGTAACATGAACTTATTCCTTCATAAATTAATTTCTAAACAGACTGAGGGGAAATATACATCAATTACCCTGGGCACATACACAAAATCAGTACAATTTAATGCAACAAAAATATTGGCTACCAGAAGACCATTTAAGAATACCTGCATTAAGGGTGTATAAAAATGCAAAAAAACATGTAAATGAGTAAATTTGAATCAATTTCACCAGTGTCGATTCCCAGACAAAAGTATTACTTTGTAAGCATACAAGCACACCCTTAGTTGAAAAGGTTTTTCTAGAATTCTTAAAGGAAAATAGTCATTAAACTGTATTACTGCAGCCAAAAGTACTGATGTTGTGAGTTCGATCTCAATGGGAACAAGGTTGACTTAGCCAAGGTCAATAAAATGAGTACCCATCATGTTTGGGGCAAAAATGCTAATTCCATTGTGAACCTTACAGAGAGTGCACTAAGAGTTATGGGGTGGTATACAAGTGTAATTTCTGTTGCTTCAATCTCCATGCAAGACTGAGGCATCAACCACATCTTTTCTCTCTATTTTCTGCAGATTATAAAAAAAATCTTGAAGCAAAACTGGTATATTTTGCCTTTTGGGGGCTGACTGACCACAGATAGTTTTACTGATCACAAAGATGTAAGCAATCCACCCAGTATAATAACTTCTTTTAGTACGTGCATCAATCTCGCAGTCTTAAATCTTGTAAATTTACAGAACTCACCATATTTTGGGAATAATTTTTTCAAGGTTTATCACATGAGGACAATTCAAGTAAGAATTAGCTTCCTTATCGACACAGGAAAAAGTCAGCCCACTACAAATTAAACAGTATAAGGTACAGTATTATTCTTGTAGAGTGCTATTCTTTTTTTACTTAGAAGTACATCCCACTGAATCCAATACTACTTCTCCCCAGGTGACCTCATTGTTGTATTAATTAGCATTTTAATTATGTAAAGTCCTTTAGATGATTCTTTTTTCAACAGTGAGGAAAGATCAATCATTTGCATTTGGTTTAGAGATGAAGAACAAGAGCAGAGAAAGAAATGCAGCACAATTCTACTTATCTATGGCAGGTGGAAGTAACCCGTGAATTCTGTCATCACAGCTTTCCATTCCATTCACTGAGGAGTATGAACAGCTGCGGTATGCTTAATGCTGTTCTTCAGTAAGGGATGAAGGCTTTAATAAACCCTCTAGTTGAAGGCTGTAGAATTCATTATTGCAATTATAATCTTGTTTCTACTTAATAGATGAGCTTCACTTAGATACTGTCTGAGCATAATTTTTGCTTTCAGTACAAAATTCAAATAGGAATGGGCTATCTACTGTAATAGACACAAAATGACTTTTTTCATTCCTTCCTTCCCTTATTTTTTTTTTTTTGAAATGTAGATTAAAAAGTGTAGGTAATGCTGACATACACTCTCTGGAAAAGACAATAATGCTAGGAATGGTAGAACAGAGGAAGAAAAGAGGAAGACCAAACATAAGATAGATTGGAGATCTCTCATTCATGTGGTTGGCATAGGTCAGAGACAACTTGATGGTATGTAACAAAAACGATGGAGGTAATTGTCTTCTACCACCTGCAATTAACTATGATATTTTTGTCCCTGTTCATCACTGCTAAGTAGATCAAAAGTACATTTTCTGAGCACAGAGGGAAATGTTGTTGTTGTTGTCATTGTTGTTGTTGTCATTGTCATTGTCGCTGTCATTGTTGCTGTCATTGTTGTTGTTGTTGTTGTTAATTTGGATTTATATGCTGCCCACTCGCAGATGCGACTCAGGGTGGCTAACAACAATATCACATCCAATACACTATAAAATGTTGATAAACTACAGGGGACAAGGCTGAAAATGGATCTCCATCAGATCTGAAAAGCTGAGCAGGCTTTCAGATAGCCTGGATCAAATCGTATAGTACTTGGCCTTAACTAGTACTTTGCATTCTGCCTGCAAAATAGTGAAGCTATAGTAGGAAGAGAGTTATAGTCTTCATAACTGACCTCTATCAGCAGTATGTATGGAATTTTTTTGGATCAGATAAAGCTCCCAAATAGTTTTGGAAGGCAGCACCATGAAGAGCATATTATAGTAATCCAGTTGGGATGTTATTGATGCACAGCTGCCATTACCAACTTCAACTATACAGTGACAAATACAGGAGTGCATCCAAGCTGAGAGCATGGGTTTTCAGAGGTAAAGAGGATATAACATCATCCAGCATTCTGCTTATTTCCTAACCTATCTTTTAACTGGTCAGGAGCACCTACATCTTATCTAGATTAATCATCAACTTGTTCACTATCATAAGCTTCATTATTGACTCCAGAACTGAAACATTTTCCCTCAGATTTAGACAGAAAAGAGAGAATTGGGTGTCATCAGCTTATTACTGGCTTTGAACTTGAAAACTCTGAACAACTTTTCCCAGTGGTTTCGTGTGTATGGTACATGGTAAATAGCATGGAAGACAAGACAGAACCTGAAGAAAAACCACAGGTCAAAGTATTGAGCAAGAGTCCCACAACATCATTTCAAAAATCAGCTGTGCAGGAAAGACAGTGCTGCAAAGATCCATCACTTACAAGTGGTCCAGAAGCATACCATCATTGATGAGCTCAAAAGCCACTGAAAGGTCCAACATGAAGTAACAATGACATATTCCCCATTTCCAGTTCCTAGCATACAACACTCACCAAGGTGGCCAAAACTTTTTTCTGTCCCGTCCATGTTTTAAACCAGATTGACATGGATATACAGTAGATGACCTATTTCATACAAAAATCTCAGGAGCTGAGAGACCTCCACACTTTTACAAGACAAGCTGGCCATGTAAAGGTAGTAGCCATAGGAACATCTGCCTGTATTGGCTTCTGGCTGTAGTGAGCTTAATGTATCACTGATTCAACTTTTGGTGCATCTGTATTGGCAGTAATCTGCATTGGGAGGAAATGAGCCTGAATCCCTCTCTAGCTTAACAGTTCTACCATTCTGTGATTGCTATAAGCTAGAAGCCAACCAAAGTAAGGGTGTTGGCTTTTTTAAATGTTTACTCGCAACAGAGGTACTGAACCAGATGTTTTGAATTACAACTCCCTGAATCCCCACCCAGTACTGCCAATAATAAAGGACAGTGGGACTTGTAGTCCTAAACATCTGGAGTGATGAAACAAAGGTTCGCCATCCCTGTTCTAAGGATTGCATTTAATAAAAATCTATCTTTTCCAGTGTCTGATTACCTGTAGGGGAATCATTCTTGAAGAGACATCCACAGAAAAATAATTCATCTAAAGTGCCATTTTCCCTCCAGGCATTTTGCTAGATTTTTGACAAATTCATGAATTATAGAGATCCAGACTTTCCTCACAAGACTTGATTTGGGCTTAGGTAAACTTCTGCATCCAGATGGTCTTCATAATCCTGTCATGAATCCCGATTGTGTGTAGCGATAGAATTCATTCTCATGTTTCAAAGATGGCATTATAGTTTCCTCCTGCAGGAAGTCTCAGTTTAGGATCAATTCTTCAACATTACAGATGAACCATGCATTTCCCTCTCTGTAGGCAATATGTCATTTTGGTTTCTCTGCCTTGAAGAGTGCACAGTTCATACTGGCAGAGTTTAAATGTATCTGTTCTGAACCCAGACAGAGCGTAGGCTGCAAAATTTACAACATACTTTGTGGTATAAAACTTCACTCACAGATGCTGTAAACTCTTGACTCTCACACTCTGTATACCTGGATAACATCAAACTTTTAACAAACAGTTGTAGAGGGAGTTCCTACATGGGGGACTTCTGAAGAGGTAAACTCACCTAGAAATTGACTTAGAACATTCCACAATTCATTCAAGATGTAATCTGAGACCACTGTAGAAGGATGAAAATGTACTGGAGAAGCCATCATTTTAAAATCTATAGTCTGGTCTGCATGAGCCATTCTGTGCTTAGGCCTTATTCATCATAGCTGAAAAGCCTCACTTTTTTATTAAAATAGTTATGCCACACTATTAGGATTTCAGTCTGCAGTCTTTTCTGGGTATTGTACCTCATCAGTTATTTGTTCGCTGTGTAGAAAATGGGGATACGCTTGTTGGCTGTGGTACTAGGCCACAGAGCATTTTCAAAGTTGCTATTTCAGCAATTTTTATCTCCCATTTCTCCCCCTAACATTTATTTATTTATTTATTTGTTTGTTTGTTTGTTTGTTTATTTGTTTGTTTGTCTGTCTGTCTGTCTGTTTGTTTGACTTATACCACACTCATCTGGGATGGACTCCCACTCTGGGCAGCTTACACCATTAAAAAAGCAAAACAAACACCATTAAGAGAATAAAACAACCCCCACCCATCTAATCAAAATCAGAACTGAGGACCCCAAACTCTTGTGAGAGAAATGAAATGGGAGGGTCTGCTATTTGGTCTTCAATAAAATGCCAAAGGCCTCCTTAATTAGGCTTTCCTCTTCTTCCCTGACTTAATATTTTAAATTTGATTTTATCTTTATCTCTTATTTTGCCTTTTGATTTAGAAGGGTACCCCCAGAAGCATACTTAAAATCAAGGTTAAAAGCGTACTTCATGTTGTCAGCTCTCAAGTCATCTGAACTTTGGTTTCCCACTTCATATTATGTCAACAGTAAAACATCTAAGCCAGCGGTGACGAACCTATGGCACGTGTGCCAGAGTGTGCACACAGTGCCCTCTCTGTGGGCATGCACACTGTTTCCCCAGCACAGAGTTTGCCCCGCTCCTCTGCCCAGCAGCCCAATGGGAACACTTCCTCCCTCCCAGCACAGAGCTCCCAGCACACACACACACACACACACACTCTGAGAAGTGGATGGATGGCAGCCTGTTGAGTTTGGGCACTCAGTCTCTAAAAGGTTCGCCATCACAGATCTAAGCTTTGGCTTTCCGAATTAAATCAAACTCATTCAATTCAAACCAGATGGGCAAAATCAATATTTTGATAACTATTCCTTCTCATGATGAATTGTTTTCCACACAGTTGGTCTAGAAATGGAAGATAATGAGTTTGTGATTGGGAAAACATATCAAAAATGAGATAAAGTGAAATGGACAGATTCATCCAACCTATGTAAAAGTGACAGATGCTTCAAGTCTAGTGGACAGGTTTCTCCAGTCTCTGAATCTCATTTTAACTGATCTCTACATTTTGTGCAGTAGGGACAAACTCTCTCCCCAGGGACTTAGCTGAAGATGGAGTATACTCCTTCTTTAGACAAAGCGGGGGAAATACATTTTGCCCTGTCAGTTTGGAGGGAGCTGCATCTCTCTTCTGCTTTGACAGCAGATGTAATGCAGCCAACTTATTTTCATATCTCATTCAGAAAGGAGATGAGATGTGAATGAACTCGCTTGACAGTTGAACACCCTCCAGGTATTTCAGTTTGTCACAGTCAGTACAGTTTCACTACAATTACAGCTAAACTACAGGACTGTCAGAAAGAGAAGGAGGCAGGATAGGGAGGCAAAGAGAAAAAGAAACCTCCTCTTTAAAACCCATCCGTTTTATGGCCTTTAATTCTCAGCATTCAAAATATGCTTCCCCACCCCGATCTCAAATATGAAAAACACCCTTTGAGGTAACGAGACTTTCTTTGCTATTCCTCCTTTGTCAAACCAAAGGAACAAAGCAAAATAATAAAAGGGATTGGAAAATTCTATTGATCTTCTATTCAGAGCTTTGCCCCAACAGAGAACTTAAATGAATGTACAATGTATTTAATTTCAAGATTGGCTTGACTTTGAATAAGCAGACACTTTGCAGGCATACCCACCCAAATCAGGACACAGACACCGGTATTGGATTTAAGGCATTGGGCCACTTTTATTGAATAATGCCCTAGTCCGAATTATCACTTTCAATTGGTGTTTCATCCAATTGTAATTCTTTAAGGCAAGCAGGCCGCAGTAGCACTGGTAAGGTTCCACCCAAATTGCCAATGGCAATTGGCTATTATGTTTCAATTTGTATCAATTTGTTTGTTGTCACAAACAAATTGTTGACTGAAGTCAATATACTATCTATTGACCCCACCCTCTGACGTGTATCCATTAAAATATCAAGGTGATGCAGGCTGTGAAGCTCCTAGCATCACCCCGTTCATGGTTCGCCCTTGACTGGCCAAGCCTGTTTCCCCTGTACCTATCTACGTGTTGGCCAATCAATTGCAAACCTGCTGGATACCTATGGGTCATAAATTTTACCTTACCAGTGCTACCCGCCACATGGGGAGGCGTCCATGATGACTCACCGCCCTCCCCCCGACCGACAATTCAGAAACCAGGCCCGCTTGCACGTCATCCAAAAAGAGGTCGATACCTCTTGCTGACAGGTGAACCCCATCTCCAGAATACAGGCGAAAAATCCTGTAACCCTATCCCCAAAGGATGAATGGCTGTCCCCAAGCCATTCTGGATAAGGAACCGGGCAACAGCCCTGTTCACTGACCGCCGGGCATGGTCCAAACCATGCCTCCCCTATAATAGTGTCTCGGCACGATGTCTGACCATAGCAACCATGTGTACGGCCATAAATGGTGAAGAAATGCCAGGTCACTGCACACGGAAGTCTTTAATGCCAGGCCAGTGATCTGTGCAAGATCATCGCCTCCGAGGTGCAGAATTAAAACATCTGGCGCTCCGGCATCCCCAATGGACATCAGGAATGGCAACAGTTCCCACCACCTCATGCCATGCACACCATACCACTGCATACGTGCAGTTGCACGTAGCCCGAGATGGGGTCCCCACTCTGACGAAGCCGCATACTGTGCCACCCAGTGCACATAACTGTGGCCCACAAGCCACACTGCCACCGGTGTGTGGAAACACACAGGGTCTGTAAGAGAAGGAGAGAGAATTGAGGGCATAACAAGGCACTCATGCAGTGAGGGGATGAACAGATGGAGAAAAAGGCACAAATCCCCACCTGCCCATGTGACGTATGTCAGCCTCCGAGTACCCAAATGCAGCCACAGTTGATGCAGCGCCTATCCGAAATGAATGGGTACCGTAACGAGCCCCAGGGACCCCCGCACTCTGAAGCACCATCCCAGTAACCCTCCAGAATTGGAATTTGGTAAGGGGAGACCCATCCTGGTGGCATAATAACAGGCCAGGGCATGAACCACGCGCTGCCACAAACGCATGTAGGGCACCAACCGGACAGATGGCAGCATCATGCTACTACTCTTTCCTCGCTGACCGGCCCTTGAGGAGCGAATCCTCCACAGAGCCCACTCCTGGTCGAGCGACACATCTTCCAGTTCCAGTGCCCAGCGGGACATGTCCCCTGTTGAAAGTGGGACCAGCTCACTGATTCTCAGAGCCCCAAAGAAAGCCACGGAGGTAGCTGCCTGAAAATAGACTCATCGTACAGATCATAGCGAAAGCTATGGTGACCTCTAGTGAGGCTTGCCATCAGAAAAAGGGAAACAGGGTGATGTGTGTCCGGGCGGCAGCCGCGTTCACGTGTCCACCCCTCCAACACCTGGCATATTTGGAAGACACCCATGTGAGCAGCGTAACCCCGTGCCTAGCCATAAATGCCAAGGCAGAAAGCCTGGCAGCAATGGTGCGTGGGGCCAGACCTTGGTCATGAAGGTGCACCATGTACTGCAAAGCATGTTCAACCGGGATCGGCGACATGTCAGGCAGTTGCACCTCCCTACAGAAAGCCCTAAATTGGGGGAACATGTGCAGATAGCCTTACGTGTGCACAGGGCCGATCGCCTGGTTCGCCTCTCCTCACCAAAGATCTGCATCTCATACAGAAGTGGAGAGGGAAGTTCCTCTGTGTCTGGCGCCCAGGCTCGGAACTGAGGGATCTGCAGGCAGGATAAAGCATCAGCAAATTTAAAGGTGTAACATGCTGTATAGATCATATCCGCACCTTGTTTCTTGGTCCACCCTAAAATGGCCAGCCCAAGTCTCACTGTCCCTTGTCCTATCCGGTGGCCAATCAGCCGTGTCCCTGCCAGATTCCTAGGGGGGGAGTGCAATGCCTAGGGCACATTGAGGGGGCGCACAACGCATGCTGCAATGAAGAGGATGATACCTCAGGTACTCTAATTAGGCACACAGCCCCACACTGGAAGGAGGAGGACCATGTCACAGGCACACAGAGGAGGTGTGCTGCCTCATGCCAAAAGGAAGAGGACCATGCCTCGGTTACCCCCATGAGGTGCCCACCTCATGCCACAAGAAGAGGACCATGCCTCAGGTACTCCCATGAGGTGCCCCTCCTCATGCCGCAGTAAGAGGACCGAGCCTCGTGTATCCCCATGAGGTGCCCCACCTCATGCCACAGTAAGAGGACCATGCATCGGGTACTCGCCTGAGGTGCCCCGCCTCATGCTGTCTTAAGAGGACCATGCCTCAGGCACTCTCATGAGGTGGCCTGCCTCATGCCACCATAAGAGGGCCATGCCTCCGGTACTCCCATGAGGTGCCCCGCCTCAAGCCCCAGTAAGAGGACCATGCCTCGGTTACTCCCATGAGGTGCCCCGCCTCACGCCACCATAAGAGGACCATGTCTCAAGTACCCACATGAGGTACCCTGCCTCAAGCCGCATTAAGAGTGCCATGCCTTGGGTGCTGCAGCAAGAGGACCATGCCTCGAGAACTCGCATGAGGTGCCCAGCCTCATGCAGTAATAGGACCATGCCACGGCTACTCCCATGAGGTGACCCGCCCCAAACTACAGTAAGAGGACCATGCCTCAGGTACTCCCATGAGGTGCCCCGCCTCATGCCGTATTCAGAGGACCATGCCTTGGGTGAACCCATGAGGCACCCCACCTCGTGACCAAAGGAAGAGGGCCATGCCTCTGGTACTCCCATGAGGTGCCCTGCTGCATGCCGCAGGGAAGGCGACCATGCCACAGGCACATAGAAAAAATGGGGGGCAGTTCCCTCTTGCCAAAATGAAAAAGGACCATGCCTCGGGCGCCCAGAGGAGTTGCCCTGCATCATGCATAAGGTAAAAGAATGGTACCTTGATGACGCTAATGTGGCGCCCAGCCTGTCGTCGAAAAGAGTAAGGCCATGTCTCAGATACACTGAGGTGGCTTGCCATCCCATGCTAAAATAAAAAGGAGGGGGATACCTCGGGTACCCCAAAGCGCAGGTGAGCCTCGCACCAAAGGGAAGAGGAGCATGCCTCAGGGTACCGATATCTCTGAACCTTGCAGAACTAGGAACCGTGTGACAGCTCTGTTCACTGACTGCTGGGCACTGTCCAAACCACGAGGATCAAGCCCTCCTTTATAGTGTTGCCTGTATATGCTCTGGGACCATAGCAGCTGCGGCCGCAGCCACATGCGGTGTAAAACCTCCAGGTCCCTGCGCATGGATACCTTCAACCAAAGGCTAGTGATCCGTGCAAAATCAGTACCTCCCTGGTGAATTACTGAGATATCCGGAGGTGGTGCGTCCCTAATGAATGTAAGGAATGGGATCAGTTCCGGCCACCTCGTGCTGCGCAGATCAAGTAGGCCGGTAGCCAGGTAGGCCACTTACAAGGGGGCTTGCCACGACAGGACAAGTCCTTGTCCCCATAGTCTCGACCCTCCCTTCCCTCCTTGGTTGGTTCCCGGGTAAGAGGGGGCGAAGATGTCAACATACTCGCCCCGCATATCTCCTCCCTGGTGGCTTGAGACAAGTGGTCCCCAGGGGAAGCGAGTAGCCGGCTGTCGTCATGGCCCGAGTCGGCGTGGAGCTAAGCGAGGGAGTGGAGAATGGGCCATAGGCCCAATAGACAAAGGCGTTTGGTGTGGACTACACCCCCGTAATTGTATGTGGCAGTGTAAATGGTGCAATAATTTGACCACAATACTCTCAAGTTGCACCACCCATGGCCGCCAACACCGGGGGTTCTGGCCTCTGAGGGGCAACGGAGCTCATGATGGAAGTTGAGCTCTGAGCCATTGAAGGTCCAGGCCAGGTCGCACTGGGCACTAGCAGAAGGCCCCGCCAGGGAGGCTGCACGGGGAGCTGCGGAGCACCAACAGGCATAGGTCTGATGGCCCCTGGCAGCTCGACCCGGCTAAGGGCCTGCCGCAGAGCACTGGCAGGCAAAGGGGGAGCGGCTGGTTGTGGCCCGGGGTCCTGAGATGGTGAAGCAATTGTCTTGGAGGCTTCCAAGGAGCAACGCGGGCCATACATGAATGATCAATTGAATCTGGCCCACCGAAATAATGTGGGCCAGATGCAACAGACAGCCCACATACAGTCTATGCTCTAGAATGGCCCACGAGCTTTGACCAAGCCCATGGGCACCCGCAGCCACAGTAGGGCTAGGCCAAGTAATCTGGCCCATGGGTGGAGGGGCAAGGGCGGTGCGCGAACCCACGCTGGGCCACACTGGGCCATAGCGCTTAGTGCACTCTATTGGTGGCTACACGTTAATTAGCATTTCGCCTCCAACATACTGACATTGGATGAACGAATCAACCTTGAGCCCGATAAGGATCACACCTGCAACCCTTTGGCTGCAGAACAGCAGCTTAACCACTACACCACCTGGGCTCTACCGTGATCCAAGGTCCATGGGGCTTGAAGCCCCTGGGGAAACAGGCTGCCCCGCCCCTGCCCGAGTCTTCTTCCTGGACGGCAGTTAGGCAAGTGCCCAACCGACCTCATTGGTGGCAGTTGGGGGGGGGGGGGATAGGCCAGTTTGTTCGTTTCCCTGTCAGAGATTACTCTGCGTTGAAATGATTTTTACAGAGGACTCCCGAATGAAAAAACCGGTGATCCAACCGTCATGCAGTATCCAGGTCTCGAGCTGCTGATTTGCCAGCCTGCCAGCTAACGAGGCAGGCTGCTTAACCACTTAGCCACCGCAGTCCCGACTTCTTTATGTCCCCAATGGTACAGCTCCCAGGAACCAAACCCATCTGTTCAGTCCCCAAGCCCAGTGCCAGCATGGGTCCAGGCGAACTGGGCGGGGGGGTTGGGCGAGCCCGTCCCCCGGTGCAGAACCGTGCTGCCTTTTGGGTGGCTTGGCCACCCAGCAAAAGCAAGCTGGTGGAGTGGGTTCCCCCGCTCCGACGTTCACAGCTAAACTGCTTGCAATTCTAAGCAAGCAGGGAAAAACCGCTCCGTCGCTTTTCTAAAATGGCGAAGGGCCGCCTCGTGGCCACCCCTTTTATAAGGGGTTGGCCATGCCCCCTAACTAACCGTATGTCTGAGTCCGGGGTGGGGACCTCCGCAAAGAGCGTGGCAGCCATTTTGGCACCGCGCTTGCCATTCTTTTCCTCCAAGCCTCATACTGATACACTCTAAGATACTCCACTTTTAGTCACACATTTATGATAGCTGCCTGGAAATTGTTGAATCCAAAGTAGCCCCCAGGCATAAGATTTTAAAACTGTTTAGTATAGATAAGCTATTCTTAACATACACACATAGACATTGCAAACTTAAACATAAATCCTGCTGAATTCAGTGGAGTTTAATTTCATGAAATTTCATTAATTTCATGTAGGTTTTCAGTTTTAGTGTCCCATTTGTGATCATTATTAAGATAAGGTTAAGAAAGATAAACCATTCTGTTGTGTTTGTATCTTTTGTTTAGAGGTTTTGAAAAATCACATGGTGTAGCTCACCTGGCATTGTATATGATATGTCATCATGTTGGAACCAGCCAGTTTATAACCATCCTAACAGGGTTTTCAAGGTAAGATACTGTATTCAAGTCATGGTGTTAACCACTAAGCTGCATTGTGTTTTCATGGCTAAGAAGGTTTTGAACCCATGTCTCCAGAATACTAATCCATCACTCTATACTGTACTAGATAAAGGCAAAGGTCTCCGCTGCTCGAAGGCCAGTTGTATCCAACTCTAGGGGACAATGATCATTTCTGTTTACAACCCAAGAACCAATATTGTCTGCATCTGCAGACATTTCTGTGATCATGGAATGCTGCTACCTTTCCTGACAAAATGGTACCTAGTTATCTACTTGCACCTTCTTGCTTTTGAAATATTTCTCCATCATTTAAAGATTTTTTTTAAAAAATTACACTGCAGATTTTGATTTTTTCTTGCACACATACTAACCACAGACTGCCACTAACCATTAAACAGATTTCAGTTCTCTCTTTCAACTCTCTTCTCTAACTTTTCTTATCTTTCCCCCTAATTAGTAAAAGTAAAGGTTTTCCTTGCTTGAAAGCTAGTCTTATCCAACTCTAGAGTTCATTGCTCATTTCTGTTTCAAAGCCAAAGAGCCAGCTCTGTCTGCTTCTGCAGACATTTCCATGGTCATGTGGCAGGCATGACTAGACACCAGAGCACACGGAACGTTGTTTTAACTTCCCACCAAAGTGGTCCCTAATTATCTACTTGCAATTTTTGCTTTTGAACTGCTAGGTTGGCAGGAGCAGGGACAAAGACAGGAGCACATTCTGTCCTACAGTACTCGGGAATTGAACTGCTGACCTCCTGCCTTCCAGTCAGCATCTTAGCCACTTGAGCCACTGCAGTCTCCCTAATTAGTCATCTCTTAAGTAAATTTCACCTGATCCCCACCCACCCCTAGATCATACTCCAACAACATTCCTATCATGTCAAACAGCTACTTAACTACCAGTCAGGCAACCACTCTGCCCAGATCCATCCACAATCCAGTCACTCAAAACTGTTTATATACAAACCTGATATAGGCATTCCATACATACTTAACATGGGTGATATTGCTGTAGTATCCAGTTGGCATTAGAAAATAGATCTGGAAGATATCGTATAAGAGAATGTACTCTTGTATGAAATAATTGTGGGGCTGAGCCTTCTTCCTGGCACAACATCCTTCTAGTTTTGCTCTTTTCCCCATCCTATACTAATTTTGTAGATGTAAAAAGGGTTGAATTGCTTCTTTTGAGCATCATGTAATGAATTTGGAAGCTTTAATTATGAAAATAAGCTCACCAGAATGTGTCACCATGATTCAGTTTATCACAGCGGCTTGTTGTTTGGAGAAACGAATTTTTCTGTCCAGCTTTGCATTGAGATTTCCCAGTGAAGCATTACATCACTGGGATGAGTGCCCCTAGAGGATCCTTAGTCATCAGAGGAAGGATTACCCATAAAATGCTTCTGGGCAAATTCACACTCTTTGAATTTGAGAGAATCACCCAGAGAAGGGGTGTGTGAAAGCTTTGGCACCTTGCCAGGAAAAGGTCTGATCCTGGTAATGCAACCTTGGGAGATCTTACAGAGATAACAGAAATCTTATCTCTTGATCTAGCTTCAAGGTCACTTCACATTCCTAAGGTGGGAGTGAGTCACTTTTCAGGAATAAAAAGAGCAGTTCTAGCCCAGTTAAAAAGATATTTGGGAGAATACTTCGGATTCAGCAAGAGCCTTTGATCCTTGGGACAACAATGGACTTCTGAAGGAAATGAGACCGGGGATGGCCTACTCTTTGAATCTCATTAGAAGGGAGGCAGACTAGTCATCTGATTTTGCCTGGATTTCAAAGGCTGAATACTTAGAAATATTCTGGCTTTCATTCTTAGCCAGATTTTGCAACATCTTTGGACTTTGAAGGTACTGAGCTAGGAGAAGCTGAACTTAGAACAAAACGTGATTTGTTGTTTTACTAGACAAAGTGTTAGGTAGGCTTTGCGTCTAGGAGATTAGTTTTCTAGAAATTAGGATGCTTTTGGGTTAGATTTTACCCAATAATGGGAAGTTTTATTTTCCTATGTTTTGCTTGATGAAACAACACATTGCTTTATGGACTTTATTTTATTCTTTGTTCCAATAAATGGGGAAGCTGCACAAGTTCTCTTCCTTAAAGACAATTGGAAGTGTTGTTTCCATGATTGATGTGGTCCTGAGATAAGGAAATTTCAGCACCACCTGCACCTGCTTACAAATTACCAATTGGGAATTGGATTTTACCGTGCTACAACCAAATCTCACATGACTTGTTTTTGAACTCACACAGCGGGGAGAGATAAGGAGACTTTCTCAGGCAGAAAGCATAACATTCCAGGGCTGTATTTTGGGAGTCGTGGGAATCTACCATTCCCTGAATCCTGAGAAGGAGGGAACTTAAGGAGTGTTTGTGAACCTGCATCCTCCTCCTTTGCTCCCAAGCCCCAGTTGGGGGTAACGCCTGTGCGACACATCAAACTCCATTCAGTTTCCCATTTGAATTGAGTTGACAAGGTTCTGCCTGGACAGGACCATATTACTCATTCTTAATGTATAGATTGACTGTCTGTGACTCTGTGTAGCACTTTATGGAGCTATAAATATTTTGGACTAAGTGACAAGGAGCATAGTTCTTTAGTTGATGATGGTTTGCACTCTAATGGAGTTAGTATTTTCCTTTATAATGTTTACTGACAGCTGCAGTCAGATTTACTGATGTCCTTGTTAGTGGAGGAGAGAAGAAACAAGGGGCGTGATCATAATAGCATGCAATATTGCCAAATGCATTTTCACCCCAATCCAGGCACTAGAATCTTTTTCATGTCGTATCTGATTCTGAATACTTGCTATCGTCATGGTGATCAACCATGAAGATTGTCCTGGGAGCAATATAATTCAGTGTCCTTCGATTTGCCTTCTACATCTGAGTGTGACACTCATACCACTAATCCAGTTCTGTGAATCACTTTCTGGTCCTGAGCCCTTTGGGAACACAAAGTCCTCCTCATTCCCAGGCCAGTATTGATGTTGATGATGCTCTCTATCAAGATGGATTCAAGTGGGATTTCATCCACCTGGGGACCATCACCCTCCTCTGTGGACTCTGCCACTCAAGGTCATTAGTCCTCAGGATTGTTAGGTTAGTTAACAAGCACCTGATGATCAGTGTCGAGTCAATGACAGTATGGTCTACTCTAAAATGCCTTTAGAATCAGAAGTACTCAAATACCTCCATCTCACCTCAGTGACTAAATCAGGAATGGGCCACTTTTGGCTCCCTAGATGTTTATCAACTCTAGCCTGCATAGCCAAAAGAGGGGTATGACATGAGATTCAGCTCACCAAAACCTGGACAGTCAGAGGTTGTCTACCCATGGGCTACACACAGTTCTTAGTTTTTGTTATTAGACCCTGGAAAGGTTTTCTTCTATTGTTCATCTCAAGTAGAAGATTAATGTTTCAAAGTTATACCTTTTATATTTTAAGCTTTTTTGCCCGGCTACACCTGGGGCGGTTTATGGGGGTTGGTGGAGACCCCCCCACATTTCCTACCTGGCCGGGGGTGGTTCTTTCATCACGGGCAGGCTGTCTTTTCCCCTTTTGTCCCCCCCCCCCGAACATTGTAATACTCACCCAGTCTTAGGCAGAGGACTTTGCAGCTTGCAGGCAAAGCACAGTTTATTGCCCGGGGTAGCGTCCCTTGCAGATGCCGCTGGTGCTGAGGTGGGATTGTCAGCTTTGCCTCCTCCTCTTGTTCTGTTTCCCTGAGAGAAAGGATTCACTGCCAGCTGCTGGTAAGTGTTGTGGCACTGGAGAGGGAGGAGGAGGAGGAAGGGGGCGAAGTATCAGTGGCAAGGGACCTTAGCGGGGATTACCTGGCCGGCAGTCGAATTTTGGGCAGTGCTGTTGTAGTTGCCAGTGTTGCTTCGTCCGTCTGCTCATCATTCCTCCATTGCTGCTGCCATGGCACCCCCTTCCTCCTCCTCCTCCTCCTTGCTCTCCAGCACAGCACCAGTAACCAGTAGCCGGTGGGGAAGCCTTTCTGTGAGGGAAAAGGATGATGAAGAGGAGGAGGTGGCGAATTGGGTGTCCGGTGCAATGCCTGCACGCGTGCCAGTGCTTACATCGGTGCCCAATTGTGACGCCTGTGTGCTTGTGCACCAGCACTGATGCCGCGATTCCATTTCCATTCCATTCCATTTATTCGATTTATATCCCACCCTACTTAGCCAGGGCCAACTCAGGGCGGCTCACAACAAGTAAATTAAATACAATATAACAAGAGAAAACAATATAAACACACAAAACACAATAGTATACAATTACAAATCAACAACTGCAGAATTAAATATACAATCAATGCAAAAAGACTAGTCTATAAACAACAGCATCCTAAAATATACCACAAAAATTCCAACTAACAAAGTAGCACAGCACAGAATCAATATGCATTACAAAATTCAATATACAAATAATCAAAAAAATTCAGCACAATTATCACAATCCCATAAAGGTTGTGTCCTTACGGTTCCCACAGAGCCCAAAGTTCCATGCTCTAAACAGACTGGGAAAAAAGCTCTGCTCTCTGTGCCCCAACGCCAGGTGTTAGTGAGCACAAAACAGGTCCCCTCGTTGCTGTGAGGAGATGGTGCAGGTGCTACCACTCCCTCCAGAACGAGGCAAGCGTCCAGTGGCCTCAGAGGCAGCAGAGGCAAAGTTCTTTTAAAGTTGCCTGCCTCCCTCTCACAGGTGTTTCTGCCCTTCTCCAGCCAGGCTGACTGGGAAGGGACGAGGCATGCGTCCGGTGGCCTTAGAGGCAGCAGAGGCAAAGTTCTTTTAAAGTTGCCTGCCTCCATCTCACAGGTGTTTCTGCCCTTCTCCAGCCAGGCTGACTGGGAAGGGACGAGGCATGTGTCCGGTGGCCTTGGAGGCAGCAGAGGCAAAGTTCTTTTAAAGTTGCCTGCCTCCCTCTCACAGGTGTTTCTGCCCTTCTCCAGCCAGGCTGACTGGGAAGGGACGAGGCATGTGTCCGGTGGCCTTGTCGGTGGGGCTGGCACTCAACCTGTGGCATCCAGACCCCCCCCCCCCCCTTCAGCCACCGGGATGTGTAAGGTAGGCCCAGGTAACTTGTCAGGGGGTGAGTCACGGGGGATGACAACATGCACATGCATCGTTTGTGTGGTGGTGCAGGTCAGGCTGTGGTAAGGCAGTGGTGCAAGCCATGGTCGAGCAGCTTCTCGCACGGCGTTAAGGCTGGCTGACATGATGCTGATGCGCGAAGTGCAGCCCAGTGGTTGGTGGCGCGACCATTCCATCGCATGAACTTCCTGCATGTGCAGTTCTTTGTTTATGGTTTGTGGGGCCAGCACCCCCTCAGCGGCCCCTGGACCTGGGACGAGGAAGGTAGGCAGGTGTTTAATGGCCGGGTGGTCAGTTGCAGGGTATTGCCACGCATTCAGGACATACGAATGTATGTCCTCGCTTTATATTTATAGATAAAGTGGCACTCAGTAACCCCTACCAATTCTGTTGTGGTAGAATTTAAAATACAGACACATGGTCCAGAATAGAGAAGCACAACATGAAGATTCAGCCAAGCAGTGAGAATTTAGATGTGGAAAAGTAGAAAATGTATCCTGTTTCTTCTTTCCCATTGTAAAAAGGCCTCAACTTAAAGCTGATACTTCCCCCAAATGGATATTCAGTACACTAGTGACATCAGCAAAAGAAGCAGTAGCAGAAACAGATGATTAGGACAAGTTTTTGCCTTACATAATTTGCTTCCATTTTCTAATTATTGGAATTATTGAAATCTTGCTGCTGACCTTGTGACTTTCTCAAATTGCTCTGCTTATTAATCTCCTTACCTTTCATCCTCTGAAATTTTCATTGTCACTTACCAGCCTTCTGAACCCCTGCTGTATTCTGCTATCCAATTCATCACAAGGAAGGCGAATGGGAGACCGAAAAGTGTGGTTGATGACAGCGACAGGGAGCTGACATTGCATTTTTAAAGCCAACATCTTTTTTCCATTTTCTGAATGACTTTGACAACTATCAATCATCTTCCTTGATTGTCAGGTGAAGGGTGAGGACCAAAACAAAAGCCTAAATTACTGAGCTGGGCACATGGTTCTCCACCCTTCCTACTCACCCCCCAAAATCTGACCAAAGTTTTTGAACACATCTATGTGACTGATGTAGTATATTTGAATGCCAAAATGATTTAGCAAGTAGATGCTTAGTGCCTCTGTGTGCAAAGTGATAATGCCACAGGTCCATGCTGTTCTCATCTCCTTTTCTCCAGTTGTGGTGTGAAAATCTGCTGCATAACATCATCATCCTTATTATCTGAAAGAGCAAGCCTCTACACACCATTGGATTCAAAAGCTTGAAGAAATATTTTGCCATCTTTCTGCGCTGTGCATTTCCCATTCTCACAAATCACAGTGAACCCCTTTTTTTTATCCAGGTCAGAAATACTTAACATGTTATAGGCTAATTCAGATATAAACTGTACTTGACTCACAGTGTTCTGGCATATTCCATCTGGGATTTTACATTGCAAATATCCTACACCTTTCCCTTGCACTTTCATAAATTGCCCATTTGCATCTTTTCTGCTGCCCAAAGCATTTTTATCAAAGTTTGAAAGAAATCTTGATAATGGGTAAAACAAAAAGCTGCATCCACTGTCTATTTACAGTGGGCAAATTCATAAACTGGTTGGGGCATCTCTGGGGGCAGAACACTCCCTGGCCACATGACCCTTCTTTCTGCAATTAAAACAGGTATCTGATTGGCCATGGATTGTGGTTTTCCTCCTGGTGTGGTTTAGTTACCAGGACACTATGTTATGTAGTGGGTGAAAACATAGTTATCCTTGAGGTGGAGGAAGACTCTGTCCTTAGCCTAAGTGCAATGCATTGGCACAGAGAGGGCAAGCAGACAGGAGAGACAGAAGTGCCCATCCAGAGTGCTATCATGTTGGAACAGACAACTTGGCAGCATGGAACAGCAACAGGAGGAGAATGGCAGGCAATGACATGAACCTCAGTTACATAATGGAATGTGATAGAGCAATTGATATTTAAGAGAAAATTTGAGGTTGCAAGTCAAGTATCCAAAATAACCTTAATCATAGAATTGACCAGTCTTTGTTTGGATAATAGTAGAGACTGTATTGTATTGTATTGTATGGTATTGTAGACGCAATGGGCACGGAGCTGGGTGGGCTGAGGAAGATAGTGGATGACAGGGGTGCCTGAAGGTCAATGGTACATAGGGTCACAAAGGGTCGGAATCGACTGTGCAACTGAACAACAACAAGAGTGTGAAAAACACATCTGTGTTTTTAAGAGTCACAGAGAATTTGAAATTTGTAGAATTTTCATTGATTAAATGGCAAAGAAGGTGATTCCGAACCACCACCACATGTCAAATAACGTGTCTGGGCTACATTTATTAAATAAACCAAATTCGCTGACCTGTGGAGTAGCTGGTAGAATGATTCCAGGTCATGTGAACCTGCTACAAAAACAGGAGACACCTTATCCCCTCTCAAGACTGGATAGGTGAATCCCTTGCCCCTGGAAAGTTCTATACCAGAGGTGCCCAAACTTTTTGGGCTGTGGACCAGTCACATGGTTTAGTGGGCCGGTCACATGGTTCCTTCCACCCAAAGCAGAAGTAAAACGCACCTTGCAATCTGGTTTGCAGCAGATATGTTTTGCAAAGGGATGAGATAGATTTCAGGCTGCCATTTTCTCTGCTTAAACCAGGGGTGCCCAAACCAAGGCCCATGGGCCCATATTTGGCCCCCAACAACAATTCATCCAGCCAGCACCACCCTCATTGCTCCCGGAGGCGGAAGTAAAATGCATCTGCATGGGCACATTTTACTTCCACTTCCAGGAACTATGAGGGTGGTGCAGGCCAGATGAATTGGTGTCAGGGGCCAGATCTGGCCCATGGGCCATAGTTTTGACACCCCTGTGCTATACCTTCCAAAGCTACTACCCAGGCCAGTTAAGTTGGGGAGGTATCCCTGCAGCCATTTCTAGCTGTATTTGTGTGAACAGATGTTGGATATCCCTAAGTGCCCAACGGATTCACCAGAATCATGCCAAGCACCCAGGTTTCACCTCAACCAATGATGCCCTGAGGGATTCAGCACTATGACCATAATCCAGCTCTAACCACTTAAATGTGACCATGCCCCTAAGGCACAATTGTCCTGTGGCCCAGAATGGGATAGGTGAAAAAATATCCCTCTTCCACATGCCACTTCCTACAATGGGCTAAAAAATTCCTATCCAGCCCCTGAAGGCAACCCTAACACTCTAGGCAGGAGGAGAGTGGGCAGGATATTGCAAAGAGGCTCAATCGGGCAGGCCTTTAAACAAGCCTCTTATTGCCCCCCCACCCCCTTTGGACCTCAGAGCAGGAATGCTAGAGCATTCCCATGCTACATTCTGCCTCTTCAGCCAGAAGGTGCTCAAGTCCCTCCTTCATCCAGGCTTCATTGCAGCTGAATGTACAGAGAAAATGCTTTCCTAATTGTGTTAGTATTCACTTGCATTCTTGGGTTGCATTACATTTCTAACACACACAGGGCTCTCAGCTGATGTGATGTCCTCTCAAAGAGGATTACATGTTTCTGATATACTTTACTAGGCTAATCTAAGAAACCTCAAGGGAAGAAAACATTATGTGAGAAATCCCACAAGTGGATATGTTAGGGCAGTTTACCAGTGTTATTCTTCAATAGCTGATTTTCAGAGACGTGCCTAATCTGACTCAAAACCATCACCACATCTTTTGACATATGTCCCCTAGTTTTAGTATTATGATGGGAAATACTTTTATACTATCTACTTTGCCAGCACCATTTTGTAAAGTTTCACATATGATGCATATTTCCAACCATGTGTTTGTTTTAACCCCATCTTTAGATGTACATTTAAAACAACTGCATTGTAACAATCCTGTTGGCTTCTAGAAGGTCTAGTCTAAACCACTAGAATAGTTTTGTTGATTTCATCCAGAAAATTCAAGGGAAGGCACCTGTGATTTCAGAAGGGGTGTGTGTGTGTGTCTGTCTGTCTGTCTGTCTGTCTGTGTTCTGGGATTTGCAGTCCAAAAAGTAACCTTTACATAGTTCATAAGTTATGTGCTGTCAAGTTGGAAATGGGCCACACTGACCCTAACATGGCCTGCTTTAAAACATTCATATTGACTCAATCTGGTGAGTCTGTTTATAGATATAGATGTCTGTGAGATATTTTAAGATAAACAAAATCTGACCATTACTGATTGTGGAAGGCTGATTCATTTCAGAGACGAATACATTTAAGGAGATCCAAATGCATAAAAATGTTTTTATTTTCTGCAATAAACCTGCAGCCCACCATGTATTTTCACTTTGAGTGGAGGTCATGGAGGGGAAACATGGAAGGGCTCCCAGATACATGGTATGTGTGTGTGTGTGTGTGTAATGGAAGATATTCCCCTTGACCTCAGAGCCAACTCACGCAGAAAATGGCCGGGCTCAGTGAATGTCAGTGAACACTGCAAAAATCATATTTAAGGACAATACTCCATCCAACTCCCCATTCATATGATAAATCCTTCGCTATATTTGAATTATGGTAGAGGATGTCATCCAAATCTGTCCAGCCTTGCCTTAAAAATTAATATGTAGAAGTTAGAAATGGGGAACGTTTGAGTGCCAGCTGCATATTTAATGGCTTTTTCTGTAATTCAAAAGCTTCTTTGCAGTTATAAATCCAGGAGGGCTAAATCTATTCTGAAGTCTAAGCACTATGCCAGTTGATTGATTCCCCTCTAATTTAATCTCTCAATATGTCACTTTCTTTACAGTAGAGGCTTACCTTTCAGTGCATGGGTCAAATGTCAATGAGTTTAATCTCATCTCTTCATGCCCAAAAACACATGCAAAGCTACTGCTCTTCCAAACAATGTTTTCCAAAACAGACTATAATTGGACACCTCATAATGTGTTTTGAGCCTATTGTAATCTTCACTAGTGGGGGGCTTTTTGTCATTTGGCACCTGAGGACCTGTCTTTTTAGAGCCTTTAGCAAGAACACAGAGGACTGGAAAATTTGAGCTCTAAATATATAGATGGTGATTCAACTGATTTCAATCCATTGAGTAAAGCCTTTTATTCAAGGGTTTTACCACAATCCTTTGACCTGCTGGACATTATCACTCAAACTGCATACCACCTCATTAAAAATCCCTTCCCCCAACTTTCAACTACAATTTCAGAATATCCAGATAGCAATCATCACAGTTCACAAGCAGATATAGAACATGGCCCATTCCCTTTTCTCATTCAATCTATATGACCCAGCGACTCCTTGAAGATTGTGATATTTTTGAACCACAGTCAGGTGTACCCTGGTAATGGCAACCTTGTGTTACTGGCTAATCTTTCTCACACTGGGTCAGGTGAAAGAAACTGCAGAATAAACTCACTAAAAGGTGCCTTCATTTTGGTAGTTTAATGTCTCGTCTAGACACAGAACAAGAAGAAGTCTCAGTCCAGATGCCTAAGGCCAAGACTTGCACCAGATTTTCACAGCTGTAATTTTCTCCACTGTGCAAAAATCCAGGTACTGCTAACCTCAAGGGAAAATCAAGGATTCTACTAGTGGACCAACAGATCCTTTACTTAGCAGAAGTGGTTATAGGACAAATGTTGGTATTCCCCCAGCTGCTGGTTTCAGGGAGATCAAAATCTATGCTGAGAATGTTTACAAAATAAACATGAGGGGGGAATTAAATATCAGATTCATCCACCTTTGTACAGGGGATGGACTTAATTTCCCTTGCTGTAGAGGCTGAGACATTTCTTAAGGAAATAGGCCAAACATTTTGTTTCATGTCTTCCTTATATTGCTAATGGTGCAAATGACAGCAGTGAGGCAAAGATGGTAAAGACAAAAGGGCAACAGTCTCCACTTTTTTTGTCCTTTACTAGGAAGAAATTGTTCTTTCCTTCCTCACTTTTGGTGTACAAGTCAACATTTTCACTCATATGTAGCAGGATAAATGTCCTCCTTAACAACTCAGTAGAGCAGTGGGATACAAAGAAGTTTAATTTTTAAAAAAAGGTGTGAGTGTTTTTGAAAGAGACAACGGACACACATAGTCAGCATGAGAGTGGAGGAGTGCAGAATGACATGACACAACATCATGAGGTTGGACATTATTGACCTCATTTTAATGATTGCTAATGATAGAAATTTTTACACAGATCATGTCATACTGTAATTGGGGTTTGAAATGTAAACCTCCTTCAGCAGTATAATTTCCAGGATAGTAACCATTTGGCTTCAAGGGGAGATGAACATTGTCTTACTCATAGCCACACTCTCTTTTTCTGGAAACAGATTTCAGAAAAATAACCCTATTTTGCCCTAAAAGTGTACAAATATCATATGAAATGAGCATATCATGATAGGAAACATTGCTTTTAAAAATTATACACGGTCCTAAATTGCCACATGGAAGCCTAGTCAGAAACCTTATAAGAGGTTGGACAAGACGTTTTTTCTTGCTGTGGAACTGCGTGCTGTGTAATGGGGAGACATTATTTAAATATAACTATCTCTTTAAAAAAGAAAGAACACTGTGAATTTGTTAATGCCCTATATAAATAAATGGATATGAATATTCAGGGAAGATGTAGCCAAGTATAGCAAACATCACATGTCCAGCAGCATCATAATGTCTTTTTCAGGTGCCATATTTATTCTGGATAATGGCTATCATCATGGTGATAGTCTTCCTGTTCCAAGATTTATTCAGCAGTAACTTCAGAGTAGGCTACTCCAGTGTAGGGTTGCCACAAGTCCCAGTTTCCAGGATTTTCCCAGATTCAAGCTGTACTGGCTGGTTCAAAAAAAACATATAAATGTCCTGGATTTTTAAATTTGAGCAAAGGAAGCAAGATCACCCCTCACCAAGGGATTTTTGCAAAGAGTTAATTCACTGCCTCCCTGCCTTTCTTTCTATTATCCTGCTTGAAAGTGGTGAAGGCAAAACAGCACCCTGAGAAGCCCACCGGGGAGGGGAGACACTTGCAAGAAAGATACAGTGGTACCTCATACAATGATTTTAATCCGTTCCATGGGGCTCATTGTTGTATGAAACAATTGCTATATGATACATGCATCGTATAGCAATTTTCCCTATGGGATGCATCACACAACAATTTTTTTTGCTAAATGTTTTTCCCCATTGAAAAATTGTTGTACAATTTTTTCCATAGGGAAAATTGTTATGCGGGGCACCATTTCCCCCAAAAAACTAATTGTTATGTAATTTTGTTGCTATACAGGGCAATTGTTGTATGAGGTTTCACTGTAATTGAAAGAAAGGCATGGAGGCAGTGAAATAACTCTTTGCAAAAATCCCTTGGTTCACCTTGAAGTTTGGGGGACAAGGAGTTGTCCTCAGCCCTTTTCCTCAAAAGCCGGGAGGGAGCAAGAAATACCCATATCTAAGAAGCCAAACCTCCACTATACACTGGGATGGAGGATTCCTTCTTCACATGATGACAAAGGGTTAATTGCATAGGGTCGGTATTCCTAGCATACCTGTCAAGTACCCTGTATTGGCCGGGATTACCCAGTAATTCCGTGCCGATTTTCTCAATTTCCCACCTGGAGCTGCCACTACCCCGTAATTTGGAAGTGGGGGGAAAGTAGTTACTGTGCATCCCTTCTGCGCAGGTCCTTTTTATGCATGCGTAGAACCATTCTATGCATGCATAGAACCCTTCTACGCATGAGTAGAATCCTTCTATGCATGCATAGAACCCTTCTATGCAGGCGTAGAAGGGTTCTGTGCAGAAGGGGATGTGTAGAAGTCTTCTTCATATGCGTAGAAGTGACCTGCGCAGAAACGTTCCACGCAGGTCTCATAATCTCCGGAGCCGCGCTTGACAGGTATGATTCCTAGAGAGGAAGGGAACAGAGAGGACAGAAAGTGAAGAGTCCCCCATAGAAAAGGCCCTCCTCCAAAATAAGTTTATTTCTGACTTCTGCTTTTCTCCTTCCTGAGGGAAACAGAGGCACCATGGACTGCACTGCCACTCCAGGCCCCTCTTTAGAACTTTCTTCCAAGGGATCCTCATGTGGGGTTTGAAGGTGAGTCTACTTCAGTGGGGTGTGTGTGAAGGGGAGGGTGGGGTGACTTCAGGAGGAGGAAGGGTGGTTTCAAGAGTGGCCCAAGAAATTTTATTCAGAAAAACAAAAATAAAAATAGAACCATCAAGAATAGTCTTTTGGAAGAAGAATCCCATGGGAAGAAAACTTCTTGACTACAGTTTATTTTAAACTGATGAAGGCTGTCTGCCCCGGATGGGGATTCCGTGGGGTCTGAGAGCTGTGGTCTCCCTGACAACCCCATCCAATGCATGCACAGTTTGAACAATGCAATGATGTCACGTGGCTGTCCCAGTTTGGCAGGAGAGAATTATGGCAACCCTACTCCAGTGTGATCTGAAGAACTGGCCATGCAGTCCACAGAAGCTTAGGCCTAATAAATCCTGCTAGCCTTTAAATGTAAGATATGTTAGGTCTATGATTTCTCACACATCCCTAGGTGGCATGTGGTTTGTGCTCTACTTGGGTCTTTCTTGTTGTTGTTTGTTAGGTGGATCTATATTAATAGGTTTACATTAGTTTCTGGTTGTTTAGATCTTTCCCCCCCTTTGCTTGAGGTTCCAAGATAAGCTCTGAGACTCATTTATTGTTGTCTTTGTTTTTGATTTTAAACCCTACCATTTTTGCTTTAATATGTTGCTTGGTTTAATGCTTTCCTGAATCAAAAATCTCACATAAAAGCTGCCTTTATTATACATAAAATTAGATGATTGTTGCAAAACTACATAAAGTGGGGAGAATGACATCAGTTTTTGACTGTAACTGCCTGAAATTAATGATGTGTGTTGGTAGAAGACCATAAATGCAGTGAACAATGAGTTTGGAAAAAAGAGGGAGGAGGAGGAGGATCTTTGGAGGCCTCTTCAGCTAAACAATGGAATTTATCTAAGAGGATGCCGTTTAGATATGTAATACTGGGATGAGGTATAGCTATCAGACTCTGTTAAGCAAAATGAAGGGTCAAGGGCATAATGTAGATCTTTGTATTTACAAAACTGTAATAACAGAGAAGAGAAAATAATCTATTTGGTTGCCTCTACAAACAGCTCACCTGTAGGCAAAGAAATTCCCCTGCCAGAAAGGGCACACATACAAGACTTAACAAAAGACAAAATAAAGTCAGCCGCACAAAAGAGTGCTTGAGTTTACTTTTTAAACATAATTCAACTGTGTTTGTTTCAAGTTGGTGGTGCAGTTCTCAGAATCTGCATTATTTCTGCAGAACACTGGGCACTGAAGGATGCATACATGTTGAAGCATAAGCCATTAATTTGTCCATGATGAATGAAGCTGAAGTCAATATTTGGCATTCTAAGAGAAGCTAATGTGCTATTTACCACCTGCTGTGTGTACTTTCACCCTGCAAGAGTACTCTCAATCTAAAAATGCAGATGTTCTAAGCTAGTGTTTCTCAAAAGAAGGTGTATGGGTACACTTCTTTTCATGCAGCTAACATGACCTGGTTTATCCGGTTTATTCTGTTGGATAGGCATCTGCAGCCACAGTTCAAGAGCAAGATAGTGTGGTTTACCAGTCAGAACAGGGGGGGGGGGTTTGAAAAATTATTTATTTATGTATTTATTCTACTATATCTATATATTGCCTCCCTAAAAATTGTGGTATTTTTGTACCACAATCGGACATACCGTAGTAACCTTGTGTTGCCAGCTAAATTTCTCACACTAGGTCAGGCAAACGGAACTGCAGAATGAACCCACCAAAAGGTGCCTTCATTTTGCCAGTTTCCATCTGTCTTAGATGTGGAAGAAAAAGAAAAATTGCCTATCTGGGTAATTTCCCACTCTGGGCTATGTACAAGATTAAAAGAATTTAATCATCAAACAACAAAACAGGCCAGACACTCTCCACCAGTGGCGTATGAAAGAAAATTAAACACAAAAGCAGTAACAAGTAGAATCTGGGATGATCCTCTGAAAGGCCTCTTTAATGTGCAAGATCTTCAGTAGTTTTTAAACTATGCCTAGTAAAAGGTCCTGACACAGATTCAGTGGTAAAGAATTCCACTACATGGGTGCTGCCACCAAGAAGGCCCTTCTCCTTGTGACATGTAGGCCACATCCAATCCACCAAGGCTTCCCACCTCAAAAAAGTTGCAAATGTCTTCCCAGGTACATTATTTTCACTTTCAAAATCAAAGTGGGTGTATGAAGGTACAGCTTTCAGAGGTCTTGAGTGGAGGAGAAATGGGCCCCAAATTCTCTGCATTGGCCCATCCCTGGTTTAGATTTTGGAGCTAGATCTCAGATGACTAGTGTTCAAATCTCTGCTGAACTTTGAAACTCCTATGGTGGGGTTGGCCAAACTTTTCATGCTGGAGGCTGGTCACGTGGTTTAGCGGACTGGTCATGTGGTTCCTTCCTCCGTAAAATGTACCCATGGCATACCTGTCAATCATCCTGATTTGGCTGGGATTACCCCATAATTCGGCAACGATTTGTGCCATTTCCCGACCCGCACTTCCAAAACCCTGTAATTTGGCAGCGGGGGAAAGGAGGCAATGCGCAGCCCATCTGCGCAGGTCGCGTTGCATGCATGCGTGGAAGGGCTTTACACTTCCATAGCTCCCTTCCACGCATGCGCAGAAGGCTACGCCACCTGCGTAGAAGACTACGCAACTGGCATAGCCCTCCACACGCATGCGTACAACGCGACCTGCGCAGACTCGATCTGCGCATGTCCCGGATTCGTCGGAGCCGTGGTTGACAGGTATGACCCGTGGCTGTTGTAAATGTGTTTATGACAGCCGCTGGTGCATTTACAACAGTGTTTTGCACATGTGCATGTATGTTTTGATCATGCACTGGTAAATTTTGCACATGTGTGGGTGCATTGTGTGCACACATGGACACATTTTGAACATGCACAGGCACATTTTACTTATGCTTTCATTAGTGGTGAGGGCACTGCAGGGCTGGATGATTTGGTGCCATAGGCCAGATCCAGCCCGTAGGCTGTAGTTTGGCCACTCCTTCCCTAGGGTGACCTTAAGCCATTTACTATTTTGTGAGATCATAGACTTGTTGGGAAGTGAAGAATAGGGGAAAGGAACATATACTACTTAAGCCTATGTTTCATTGAACCTTGTCACTATAAGCTTACTAGTGTTTGTTTAAGTTTTGCATTACTTACTGCAGCTAATTAGAATGAGTTGATGAAGTGCTTGGGGCAACAACTCGATTGTGTGTTTAGATGCATGACCAGGTATCTAACAGATGCCTGTCCAGCAAGTGATACCAAAGCTATTGCAAAAATCAAGAGAATGCTCGCCTGTGTCCTGTTTGATATGCAGAAGAGAGATTAAGATTGTGGCCTTAAATCTCTTGGCTACATTCATGTATTACAGCTCTTAATTTTAGGAAAGGAATTAAATTCAAGTGAGATAAGTCAGTTTGGGGAGGAGGCAGAGACCATAGGTTTATTTGGTGGTTTTTTAAAAAATGTAACAAGGACTGTGCCACAAGGAATGTGCCGCAGCTGCAAAATGCAATATCCAAAATACAAAAGCAGCATACAAAATCTAGATTCAAACAATATACAAAATCACAATTATAAAATTATATATAAACATCAATCAATAGCAGCACAAAAGTATACAAAATACTGTTGGATTGGGGCCCCAAAGCGGCTGTTGGGTCCCAGAGGAGACTGGTCAAGCAATGAGACACGAGGCAAGATGGAGCGAAGACCAGTGATTTATTGAAGGAAAATCATCAGCATATATAGAAATACGGGGCTGCGTGTGATAGAATCGTCATCTGACAAGAATCACATCTCATGTTTACAGGGTTTAATTGGAAACCTCTCCCGGGGAAGTTAATTAACTAAATTAAACACTGACAGGGGAACTCCATTGTTCCATGCTCATCCTGGGGTAAACATGGCCACTGTTGGTTCTAGGGCTGTAGCTAATCCGTAGGTGCGATATTATCTGTTATCTGACTTGTGAGTCAGCCATCCAATTTCCCCTTGCTCGAGCTGTTTGCCAGGTCAGTTGTGGGTGAATTAAACTATGGCTATTAATCCGCTCTCCAATTTCTGTCCCCTCGGACCCAAGTCTCGAGGGAGCAATCTCCCGAGTAATGGCTCTGTCAGGGACAGTATGCCAATTCCGTGAGCGGAACCCGCACTCCCCCTTTATTTGTTTGATTGGACCTGACAGACGGCTCGGCGTAGGAGTGGCATCAGCTGACGTGGAGTGATGACATTCCGGGGTTCTCTCCATGGGGGACATCTCGACATCAGTGAGGGAATACATTGCACGAAACAACACACTGTTGTGCCCAGTATTACCACCCCCACAATCACCTTGAGTGTCGTTTGTAACCATCCCCATGGGAACCAGGACCATAACGAATCCCACCACCCCCACATAGCGTCTTCCTTGATATTCTTAACCAAGGTATGGAGGTCTGTGAGCTGACTCTGTACCTTCTGCGAGATGTCCGTGAGTTTAAAGCAACACATGCTGTGGACAGACTCGCAACCCAAATGATGTAGCAACAGGAGGTAATCGATGACTGCTCGATTATCCAAGATGGCATGGTGAAGCTCTGTCTGCTCTTGTTTAAGCAGCGCTATCACCGAGGTGTGGTTAATGGCCTTTGCCAGAGCATAAGCCAATTGACCAATTCTCCAAGCGTTGCCGACGGTTAAGCCTGGCATGCCAAGCAAGCTGACTGCTAACGAAACATACTCAGCCTTGCTCAGAATCCTAATTACTATCACATGAGCTGTCTAACTGGGTGGCACGAGCATGCCGTACGTGTGAAGGAACATTCGTGCTTGGTGTAACCATGTCTCTAGTGGGAAGCAACAATGTCAAGCGACTGATACAACATGTGGAATCTGATACATTTGCGGGAATGTAGTTCCAAGTATACTGATTGCATGTAAAAAACCATCCTGAAGGCAAGGTAACATGAACATACATTGAGTTAATAGTCTCTGGGTTATCACAAGTCCAGTTCCTGCTGCCGGGGTCGAGGCAACAGCGCTGAGGCCTGCCGGCCACGGAACAGCCAATCATTCGAGCACAAGTAGAGTTCGAGCTGACCACCACTCGAGGAGTATAAAGAATGGCTGCATCAGCCGGCAAAACTTTGGTGACTTGGGTTCCCCAGTGCGCATACTTTGAAAAGCCAGTCTTGTAAAACGGACCGAATATCCGCTTCACTAACCAGTCAACGTTCCTGATGCGCGCATCTGGGGAGTGACACACTGGGATGAGGCATGTGCTCAGGATTGAGGCAGAAGCGGTGGTCTGCCTCAGGCAAAAATCGGACTGATTGATGAAGGTTGCCAATCTTTCTCAAACGTTGTAATGCAGCCGGGCAGAGAGATCTCCACCTGGTATCAGGTTGCTGGCCTCCAGTGAAGCCACCTGAACGCCTCCCCCCGCAAGTAGGGAGAGAATCAGGATGATGGTGGCCATCACAGAATTAGCTGTGATCAGGGAAAAAGCTGCAACCAAGATGTTCTCTGGTGTCGGCTCCTTGCCGATCTGCACCGCTTCTTGGCATAGGGACTTGGCCATCCCCCAGGTGATCTTCGGCGCTGTCATCTGCTCTTGCCGCCTCCTCCGCTTGGCTCCCCCCATCAGGGTGAGGTCCTCCATCTCTGGGATCGGGTCCGGAGCGGCCTGGGTCCACGCCATGGGACTCAAAGTGAGGCTTGACGCACCGAGCTGGAATCCAGATGACACCTGTAGGAGACATAATTGCAGCATACCCTCTTGCCCAGGTTACGAGTGGTTCCGGGTCCTTCCAGGAAGGATCCGGTGGCACTCGGTAATGCACCATCGGCCGCAGGAGAGCTTCCGAATGGCGGAAGTGCTTCTCCTGCGGAGTGCAATCTGAAAAAACATTAAGGTGATTGTACGTGAACAATACCTTGTTCAGACAATGCTGTGCCTGACCCTGAGATTTGGGGAGGGCAGGTGGTTCCCCCCTTTCTGTTTCTTTGTCAATGTAGGACTTAAGTGTCCGATTGACCTGTTCCACAATCGCTTGCCCCTGCGCATTGTACGGAACGCCAAAGGTGTGCTTAATGTCCCAGGTGGCCATGAAGTCGGCCAGCTGCCTGGAGCTGTAAGCTGGGGCATTATCAGTTTTCACGTGCTGTGGTTTGCCCATGGCCGCGAAGTAGGAAAGGAGATGCTGCTCCACATGGGAAGCCGTCTCTCCCTTCTGTGCTGTTGCCCAAACAAACTGTGAAAAAGTATCAATGCAGACGTGCATGTACTGCCATCTGCCAAACTGCGGAACATGTGTGACGTCCATTTGCCACACCTGATTGGCCTCTGTCCCTCATGGGTTGACCCCCCCACGAGGGCCCCCCCGCAGCCTCTGTACAATGCTGACAGGAATGGACTATGCCTTGGGCTTGAGAAACTGGCAGGTTGAACTGCCTTGCGAGCGCCTTGGCATTCTGGTGAAAGAATGCATGACTTTGAATTGGAGTTGTGAAGACTCCCAGAACTGACCGTTGCTGAATTTCCTTTGCGGCCGCATCCGCTCTGCTATTGCCCGCGGAAATCGGAGCAGGCAAGTCCTGGTGACTCCTGATGTGGGCGATATAGAGCGCTTTGTTGCAGTTCCACAAATGAAATTGAGCCGTGAGAAACAGACTCAGCAAATTTTTGTCTATCGCGGGAGTGATGTATGCTCCCGGTAGACTGTGAAGCAAATTCCTAACATACTGACTGTCCGTTATTATGTTCAGGCGTTCTTTGGCAAAGGTGCGCAAAGCGAGGTTCACCGCTGCCAACTCTGCCCGCTGTGCGGACTTCTGTGGAAGAGTTAGAAGCGTGCGCCAAGCTTGGTCCTCTTGCCAAGTAAAAACACCATATGTGCAACCCCCATCCGTGAAAACTGTCCTAGCCCCCTGAAGTGGAACCAGTGACATCAATTCACACAAACTGACTGTCTGCGTTTGAAGCGAGACGAGTCTGGGGTCTTTCGGCAAATGGTATGCCAAGCATCCAGTGAATCCCTCCAAGGCAATTGGAAGTGAGTCACCAAGCTGCATCAGTTGCTGAACCTGCTCTTTGGTGAATGGGACCACAATTTTTGCTAAATCGTGTCCTGAGATGTCCCTTGCTCTCAGCCTTCCTCGGTAGATCACCGCGGAGACCAGTTCCTGAGGGGGAATGATGTTTCAGGAAGAGGTGTGTGGTAAATACACCCATTCCAAGATACTCGCCCCTCGCTCGGAGTCCACTCCTAGGGCTCCAGTGAACATGGATCCGGTCCGAACGATGTACAAGTTCAAGATCGGAGCATATGGCCCCTGACTAATCCTGTCCACCCATCTCTGGCTGAGAACTTGGTTGACCTTCTCGAGAGTCAATCGCGCCTCTCAAGGAATTTGTATCCGGTCTGCCGGCTGCTTACCTAACGTTAGCAGCGAGAAGAGCAGCTTTAAAAGATCCATATCCAATCTGAAGTACGGTCTGGCCCAATTAATGTTTCCTAAAACCTGCTGTAATTCCACCAGGGTGACTGAATCCTTTAGATTGATCTGAGGCAAAACTGGTGCTGCGAAAGAACGGAGAAGCCGATGGCCCAAGTATGAAAACGGTTTGGTTCTCTGAAATTTCTCTGGGGCAATGAGTAACCCTTTTCCCCCCAGGGTGGCCTGGAGGTCTCTAAACATTTCGCTGCCGAGTTGTGGCGCTGCAACCAAGATGTCATCCATGAAATGACACACTAAAGCTGTAGGGTGAAGGTTTCGAAACATTGCCAGTGCGTTGTGAACATAAATTTGGCACAGGGTGGGTGAGTTGAGCATCCCCTGTGGCAAATATTTCCACACGTAACGTTATGTAGGCTCTCTGTGGTTCACGACTGGCACTGTAAAGGCGAACCTTTCCCTGTCCCTAGGATCTAGGGGAATTGTATAAAAACAATCCTTAAGGTCTACGACCAAGATCTCCCAACCCTCAGGGATCATATTCGGATTCGGGATGCCACATTGAAGTGGACCCATTGGCTGGATACATTTATTGATCTCTCTGAGATCGTGAAGGAGTCGCCACTTCCCTGACTTTTTCTTGATGACAAATATGGGCGAATTCCAAGGACTGGTGGACTGCTCTATATGTCCTGCGTCTAGCTGTTCCTTTACCAGCTGTTTCAGGGCAACTAATTTCTCCCCTACTACCGGCCATTGCTCTACCCAGACAGGCGTGTTGGTAAGCCATTTAAGTGGCAGAGCCATTACCCGAAGGTAAGAGTGGCACGGTATTGCTGCAGAATGTCTCGCCCCCAAAGGTTGACGTGCACATCCAGAATGTGCGGCCGGATGACCACTGTGCTGTCAGCCTCAGGGATCGTGACTTCTACCCACTCTTGGCTTCTAAACACTTCTTGGATGCCGCCTACCCCCCACACATCAGAGACCGGCTCGATAGCCCACTCCTGTGGCCACTGACTCCGGCTGACCACGCTGACGTCAGCTCCGGTGTCTAGCAACCCAGTAAACGTTTTTTTTATTTAAAAATACCTTTATGACTGGTCGCCGTTTCCACTCTATGTTGGTTTCCACTGCCGCTAAGACCTGGTATCCTTGCACTGCCCCACTTGCGCTCGAGCGGTCTTCCAACTCAGACTCTGAGCTGTCCCTGAGCCTTCCCTGGCTGTCTGCTGGCGAGTTACAAGGAACCATGATCAGTTGCGCTAACGTGTCTCCCTTGTGAATGGTCTGTGGTAGGTGTGTCCAGAGTTGAACTTGGAGAACACCCGAAAAATTGGAGTCAATGACTCCCGGAATTACAAGAATTCCTCGTGCTCCTGCGACATGTACTGGGAATCGACCAGATAGACTGTGCCTGGCAAGTCGCACGTAACATCTGCCTGGCAAGTCAATTCTAGCCCTGTGCTGCCTTTGGGGCTGGCCTGCGCCTTCGAAATGTCCTGAATGTGATCGGACTCTAATCCAGCTCTGGCTCTCCCAGAGCGAGGGAGGTCTCTGTTTGGACCGGGGCCAGAGACATGCCCACGTTCCGGTTTCCCAAATTTGGACAGAATTTGGACCAATGGAAGTCTTTGTTACACCTCGGACACGGGGAGGTTGGAGCCTTGGGACGGCCGGCATGTTGGCCGCTGCCCTTGGATCGGCACTCCCTAGCGAAGTGACTGACCTTGCCACAATTGTGACATGTTCCTTTGGTCTTGTTCTTCGGTTTCCTACCCCCTTGCACCGCCGCTGCCAACAGACCCATTTTGTAGGAATCTGTGCCAATGTCGGCGCAAGCCCTAATCATGTCCATGAGAGTCAGATCGGGACGATTGCCCAGTGACTGCAAGATGTTATGGCAGTCGAGATTGGCGTTGTCCTTAGCCAATTTCATCATGAGCTCTTGTTGGGCTTGCTCATTATCAATCTGTCTACTGACTGCTTCCTCCAGTCGATTGATAAAGTCCATGTAGGACTCCTGGGCGCCCTGTTTGACTGCTGTGTAATTTTTGGCTACTTTGCCAGCTGCCGGAACTTTGAGATAAGCCCTGAAGGCTGTCTCAGCTGCGATGTGGAGAGTGGCGAGTGGCAAGGCGACTTGCGCATCAACGGATTCGAATGGACCTGAACCATACAGCTGGTCAGGGATTAGCGCTCCACCCATCCTGGTGGCCCTTGCCTGCACTTCGAGACGATACTCGCTGTCCCATAGCAGATACTGGCTGGGGTTGAGCATCATTCGCATGATGGCTTTCCAGTCGTATGGAATGAGCATCATGGTTTCACACACTTGCTGAAGCGTGCCCCTAGTAAATCGACTCTGAAGTCCTGTCTCTGTGATGGCCTTCCGTATAACCATGAGCAGCTTGTACGGAACTGGTGAATGGACTGCTTGCTGCTGCCCTGTGAGGGCATCTATTTCCAAGCGAATTGGACAAATCTGGCTAAGCTCAGCTAGTTCTTCTGCTGGCAAATCCCCCTTCCTGATCTTTTCCTCAACTGTGCGCTGAAGGGCACTCTTGGTGCCTTGGGAACCCGTAGCTGTCAGAGAAGCACCAGCGCTCCTCATTCCATGCATTCCGCCGGTGACGTCTGCAGCTGTCACCGAGGGAAAGCTCCCTGCACTACCCTGCTTGAGCTGAAATGATGGATAGAGAGCCGTGGGTGCTAACGGCTCTGATGGCGCTGGGGGTTCTTGGGTCTCTATCCGGACTGGGTCTACCTCTGCTAAAAGCTTCCTACATTTGCTCCATGTGCAAATTATGCCATCTGGAGCTCTCGGGGGTTGCTGAATGCAGACTCCTATCTTATCCCAAAGCTGAAGGGTTAGCATGCCTACTTCTGGGTAAAGCAAACAATGATCCCTCAAGTACACCAAAAGTCTTGCTAGTTCCCCGCTGTGAATCCTTGTCTGGTATACCCTGGCCAGGGCCTTGAATTCCATTAAGTGAATTCTCTGACTAGCAGACGGACGTTGCCACTGAGGACAAGTCCCCATATTACCTGCCGGTCCTTTGAAGTTTCCTTCTCGGGATGAGTCGATGCGTCTGAAGTCCAGGCAATAGGTTTTGCGTGATGAATCTCTGGGGTAGATCTCGGAGCGTGGGCTGCTGCCACGGGCCCTCAGTGGCCTCTGCGCTGATCAGGGGTTCACAGCCGACCCTGAGCAGAATGCGTTTTTCCATGCTGCAACCGCCGCAGAGCTTGGAGCAAGCTGTAGGATGCCTCTCTGAAGTGCCTCGCCATGTAGCTATCCTCCCAATCGGATGGCTTTCCAAACAGAGCTGCCACGCTTTCCCCCGGGATGATCAGACACGGTTCTAGCATAGAACCAGACCGCGAAGATCGCTTACTCATGAGTAGAATCACGTCGGGGTCACCAGATGTTGGATTGGGGCCCCGAAGCGGCTGTTGGGTCCCGGAGGAGACTGGTCAAGCAATGAGACACGAGGCAAGATGGAGCGAAGACCAGTGATTTATTGAAGGAAAATCATCAGCATATATAGAAATATGGGGCTGCGTGTGATAGAATCGTCATCTGACAAGAATCACATCTCATGTTTACACGGGTTAATTGGAAACCTCTCCCGGGGAAGTTAATTAACTAAATTAAACACTGACAGGGGAACTGCATTGTTCCATGCTCATCCTGGGGTAAACATGGCCACTGTTGGTTCTAGGGCTGTAGCTAATCCGTAGGTGCGATATTATCTGTTATCTGACTTGTGAGTCAGCCATCCAATTTCCCCTTGCTCGAGCTGTTTGCCAGGTCAGTTGTGGGTGAATTAAACTATGGCTATTAATCCGCTCCCCAATTTCTGTCCCCTCAGACCCAAGTCTCGAGGGAGCAATCTCCCGAGTAATGGCTCTGTCAGGGACAGTATGCCAATTCCGTGAGTGGAACCTGCAAAATACAAAATGTCCAAATACAAATCATCACAGAAAATAACAATATACCCCAACACAGTCCCTTCCAAGTCCTTCCAGATTGGGGGGGGGAGCAAAAGGGAGCACAAGTCCTAGTGCTCCTAGCCAGCTAGCCTCCTCAGAGGCTAAGACCAATAGTGGTGGCGAGTCAAGCCACCCGCCGCAGCGTCATCTTTTCCATGTCGGCCCAGGGCGAGGCCCGGGAGTGCAAGGAAAAGAAAGAAAGGGTGGGGCCCCTCCCCATAGCTGTGGCACAGTCCTTTGGGGTAATGGCAGTCTTCATCCTGGCCCCATGGCCCACAGCCCTTTATCCCTCCTAGCAGGAGACGGGAGAGGAAGGCAGTCCCACCACCACACAGCTGCAGCACAGTCCTTGGGGCAGGGGCGGTCTTCAGCTTGGCCCGGCCTGGCAGCCCATGGCTCGTTATCCCTCCCTGCAGGAGACAGGAGAGGAGGGAACACCCCCCCCCCATCTGCGGCCTGGCAATGCACAACAGAAATTGGTTGGGGTATATTTGAGGTATTTTCCAATGATCTCATGAAGTATAAGTCAATGTGAATCAACCAATCTTTCCCCTTCCAATCCAGTCTTTTTCTTCTGCCCCTGGAAATGTCTTCTGGGAGGGCGTGGATTAAGTCACTTCCTTTGAAAATTGGGAGAAAATAAAATCCTCAAATATAGGTAAATAAATAAATTTAATGTCAGAAATTACTCTGGGTTGACAGGATTTTGCTGGAGAAACTCCACTCTGGGGATGCCTGAATGAGGCTCCTTTCATGTCCCCAAGAACCCCAACCTTCCATTCTCCAAGCTCAGCATCTTAACCACTGATGCACTCCAGTGCTGCTCTCAAATATAGGTAATATCTCTCTTGTATTTCTTATGAGAGAAATAACAGATTCTGATTGGAGGGGGAGGGGGGAACCTGAAAAAATAGCCAAAGTTTCCCATTAACAGCAAATCTCATGCTGATTGAACATAATTAGCATATCTTGAGAATTTGCCCTATGTGACAATGATTCATTGATCACCTGGAAATCTTTTCATTTGCCCCTTTGTTCCTATTTGTGTTCATCTAATTACAATTTCCTTCTGAATTAACACTGGTGTATTTTTATTCAGCACGCATAGTCTGCTTTGCTTTATATGGTAATATTTTTCTAGATCTTGTTATCTGTATTTTGTAATTTTAATTTACCATTTAATTGAATTGAACTGTAATTGTTAATGCCACATCCTACTTCCTGTTGTTTTGGTATTTAGGGACTTCTTTTAAGTCATTACACAGTGAGGGAAATTGCAGCCTTCGAAATATTATTCAGTTGTACCTCCTTATTCCCCTTTGTAGTGTTTATACTGGCCAGGATGTCTGGAAGTCAAATAATTTATGGAAGGATATACCTAACGCTGGGGCTGCAGTGGCTTAGTGGTTAAGATGCTGAACTTTATGACTGGAAGTTCATCAGGTCAGCAGTTTGAGACCCGGGTGCTGCATGACAGAGTGAGCTCCAGTCTCTGTCCCAGCTCCTGCCAACCTAGCAGTTCAAAAGCAAGGAATTGCAAGTAGATAAATAGGTACCACTTCAGTGGGAAGGTAAACAGAGTTCCGTGCACTCCAGTGTCTAGTCATGCCTGCCATATATCCAAGGAAACATCTGCAGATGCCGACCATGCTGGCTCTTTGGCTATAAACAGAGATGAGCACCGAATCCTAGAGTTGGATACAACTAGCTTTCAAGCAAGGGCGATCTTTATCTTTAACTATACTCAGGGCCGTAGCCAGGATTCTGGTTTGGGGAGGGTATTTTTTCACACACACACACACACACACACACACCCACCATTGGCTGGGGTGGTGTGTGTGTGTGTGTGGGGGGCTGTTAGCTTTGGGGGGGGGGGAGGTTATCCCCCACTGGCCACCCACTGGCCACCCACTGGCCACCCACTGGCTTTGGCCCTGACTATACCTTCCCCACTTGTTTTGTACATGGTTGTTCTCCAAGTTCACTTTGACCCCACTCTGCTGGGGAAATCAAGGGAACGTTTAAAGCAAAAATGACCATGATAAGGGACAAAAACGGCAAGGAGTTAGCTGATGCAGAAGAGATTTAGAAAAGATGGCAAGGGTACACAGAGGAACTCTATAAAAAGTATCTCAACACCCCTGATAATCACAATGATGAGAACATTGAACTTGAGCCAGACATCCTAGAGAGTGAAGTCAGAAAGGCCATAAAAAGCACTGCAGACAACAAAGCCAGTGGAGATGATGGTATCCCAGGTGAATTTTTCAAAGCCCTAAAAGATGATGGAATCAAATTATTGCATTATATATGCCAACAGATTTAGAAAACACAACAATGGCCACAGGATTGGAAAAGATCAGTGTATGTTCCAATCCCAAAAAAGGTTAATGTCAAAGAATGTTCAAATTATCAAACAATTGCACTAATCCGACACGCTAGCAAGGTTATGCTCAAATTGATACAGGATAGACTGCAGCAGCACGTGGAGAGAGAACTACCAGAAGTGTGGGCTGGTTTCCAAAGTGGCAGGGGAACTAGAGACCACATTGCCAACATACGTTGGATCATGGAGAAAACAAAGGAATGTGAGAAACAAGTCTACTTCTGTTTCATTGACTACACCAAGGCCTTTGACTGTCTGGACCACAACAAAATGTGGCAAGTAATAAAAGAGATGGGAATACCAGAACACCTTATATGTCTCATGAGAAATCTGTACATGAGTCAAGAAGCAACAGTTAGGACCGAATACGGAATGTCAGAGTGGTTTGGAATAGGAAAAGTAGTAAGACAAGGCTGCATTTTGTCACCCTGCTTATTCAACTTATACACAGAGCACATAAAGCGCAATGCAGGGTTGGACGAATCACAAGTTGGGATCAAAATTGCTGGGAGAAACATCAACAACTTGAGATATGCAGATGATACCACCCTAATGGCAGAAAGTGAGGAAGATATAAGGAATCTCTTGATTGGGCTGAAGGAGGAGAGTGCAAAAGCTGGCTTGAGACTTAATATCAAGAAAACCAAGATAATGGCAACAGGCCCTATCAGTCCTTGGAAAATAAATGGGGAAGAAGTAGAAGCAGTGACGGATTTTACTTACTTAGGATCAAAGATCACTGCAGATGGGGATTGCAGCCATGAAATAAAAAGGTGACTGATGCTTGGAAGACAAGCTGTGAGAAACTTGGAGAACATAGTTAAAAGTAGAGACATCTCACTGCAAACAAAGGTCCACATAGTCAAAGCAATGGTATTCCCAGTGGTAATGTATAGTTGTGGGAGCTGAACCATTAAGAAAGCTGAGCGCAGTAGAATAGATGCCTTTGAAATGTGGTGTTGGAGGAGAGTCCTGAGAGTCCCATGGACAGCGAGGAGAACAAATAGGTCACTCCCCTTGTTGAGTCCGAGTATTAATTGCAACACGACAGCAGTTCAGGTGTTAACCAACAAGTCATTTATTACAGCTCAGTTTGGACTGGGGAAACAGGGGCAAGGTAGCAACTTATCTACAGACGGAACAGCAGTTACAATGATACATTTGCCCGGGCTTTTGCTAACGTGGGAAACCTGTGTTAAACCAATCAGATTACATTGAATACATATGAACAGAAAGGACGCGCTTTTACTGCAAAGACTTAATGGCGATTACAAAGCAATAAAAGTCCCTCAATAAAGAGACTTCATTCAATAAGTGGGCCAAAAAGCAGTGGACAGTCCCAGTTAGAGAAGAAGTAAAGGTAAAGGTTTTCCTTGCTCAAAAACCAGTCATATCTGACTCTAGGGTTCAGTGCTCATTTCTGTTTCAAAGCCAAAGAGCCAGCGCTGTCTGCTTTTGCAGATGTTTCCATGGTCATGTGGCAGGCATGACTAGACACAGGAGCGCAAGGAACGCTGTTACCTTCCCACTGAAGTGGTCCCTATTAATCTACTTGCAATTTCTAGTTTTCAAACTGCTATGTTAGTAGGTAAGGTAAAGGTATAGGTTTCCCTTGCTTGAAAACCAGTCGTATCTGACTCTAGGGTGCAGTGCTCATCTCCCTTTCAAAGCCAAAGAGCCAGCGCTGTCTGCTTCTGCAGACGTTTCCATGGTCATGTGGCATGACTAGACACCGGAATGAATGGAACGCTGTTACCTTCCCACTGAAGTGGTCCCTATATATCTACTTGCAATTTCTAGTTTTCAAACTGCTATGTTGGTAGGTAAGGTAAAGGTATAGGTTTCCCTTGCTTGAAAGCCAGTCGTATCTGACTCTAGGGTGCAGTGCTCATCTCCTTTTCAAAGCCAAAGAGCCAGCGCTGTCTGCTTCTGCAGACGTTTCCGTGGTCATGTGGCAGGCATGACTTGACACGGAATGCTGTTACCTTCCCACCAAAGTGGTACCTATTTATCTACTTGCAACGTCTTGCTTTCGAACTGCTAGGTTGGCAGGAGCTGGGACAAAGACGGGAGCTCATTCCATCCTGCAGTACTTGGGAATCGGACTGCTGACCTCCCGCCTTCGAGTCAGCACCTTAGCCACTTGAGCCACTGCAGTAGTGGGACATAAATATTGATTTTTTTTGTCATTTAGCATTTGGTTTGCTCTACTGGAATTAAAATCAGGATTTAGGCAAAGGGTTCTCAACCTTTCTGCACCATGGGCTGGACCATGCCCACCCAGACATCTGAGCGGGCCAGACACGTGGGCTCCCCCTGCCGTAAACGCTGTTGTAAACCACAACAGGCACATTTGTGCATGCGTGGGTGCATTTACAGCTGTTGAAAACATGTCTGCTTCTGGGTCCGGCCCATGGGCCGTAGTTTCTGAACCCCTAATTTAGGCTGTATTGACTTAACAAGTCCCATTTCTTCTGTCCCTCTCGGTCTTGAGTTTGCAAAAGCTCTTAATGGCAGGACGTTCAGGAAGTCACTCATGCATGGGGCCAAGACAGTGTGGCAACAATGAGAGGACACAAAACAACCACTGCAACAACATGCATTCAGAGGGTCTCCTCTAGCTGGGACTAGGAATTGGATTTATTCTGGAAAGTCAAATTAGTAGGAAATGACATCATCTGAGAGTGCCTCAGAAGCTTAGTGAATGAGTATGAGAGTTCCAGAGGAAAATCTCATAATCACCTGCATTTTTTCTACCCTTGTGGAATTAAAGGGACCTGCACACATTAGTTCTGATTGTATAATGTATTCAGTTCAAATAAAGCAGGGGTTCTCAACCTGTGGTCTGTGGGCAGAATGCGGCCCATGGCATCATTTCATGCATCCCACCACCACCTCCAACACACCAGGAAGTGCCATGTGGTGGAGGAAGGGCAAAATTCCTGTCCGGCCCCCGAAGCTGTCTGAGGGAGCATGACCCGGCCCCCGGCTTTAAAAGGTTGAGAACTCCTGAAATAAAGGATACTTTACAAAATGTTCCTCCCCTCAGACATTCTTCTCTTTTTTCCTTGCTCTCTTATTGATATGCAAATGATTCCATTCCTGAACCAATTTTGTATAAAGAGTGCTATGTGTATATGCATATGTTATTACATTACACTCCCTTAATATAAATAGGCTATGTAACATGTCTCATCCATATAATGTAGTTTTGCACCATATCTGCAACACTCCCTGAGATTAAGGAGTTCATATAAAAATACAATACACAGTTTATTAACAAGATTAGATTAGATTTTTGATTTGTACCCCGCCCTACTCAGCTTGTAGGCCGACTCAGGGTGGCTTCCAACATAATTAAATATACAATCAATGCAAAAAAGACTAGTCTATAAACAACAGTATCTTAAAATATACCACAAAAATTCCAACAACTGCAATGAACGATGTGAACATTCCTTGGCCATTCTCCATGCACATTAATTGTGTCCTATATACCTCAAGGTAAAGGGAGCAGGTAGCTAGTTTATACTTTTCCTGGGAACTTAATTATCTTCAATTTTTTTCTGGACTTTTAATCAAATAATGGCAAAAAAGGCAGAGCAAAGTGGCTTTTCTGCAATAATTGATATCTAGTGCCTAATCATAAATCCCATTGTCATGTGATAATGTACTTGGCAGATTGCTGTTTGAGGTAATAATTGGTTTAATTCCAATTGCCTATTGCTCACATTTTCCTTTTCTCATATTTACTCATTGAGGAAAAGCAAGATTTAGACAAGTTACTTTTTTATTATATTTCCCAGAATAACCAGGGACATAGGGCCTGCTCTTTTCCACTCAGTTTGTAAAAATGTGGTAGAAGATTAAGAACTTACTTTGAGCTGTTATGTGCTGACAAGACTCATCAAATTTACAGCAACCCTAATAGGGTTTTCAAGGGATGTGAGATTTTTAAGGAGTTGGTTTACCAATCCCACCATTCTACCCTTGTTTTTCTACGGCTGACTGGGGAATTGAACCAGTTCTCCTGAGTCCTAGGCCATCACTCTATCCTCTACAGCACACTGGGCACATCCATCCTGAAGCTAGGCAAAGTTCTCCCATGCTTGAAAGCCAGTCATTTCCGACTCTAGGGTGCAGTACTCATCTCCATTTACAGCCGTGGTCATGTGGCAGGCATGACCAGATGCCAGAACACACGGAACATTATCACCTTTCCTGCTGAAACAGTACGTATTTATCTATTTGCAATTTTTTGCTTTCAAATTGCTAACTTGGCAGGAGCTAGGATAAACAACAGGAGCTCACTCTATCATGCAGCACTTGGGTCTTAAATTACTAACCTGCTGACGTCCTAGTCATCAAGCTCAGTGTTTTACCCACTAAGCCATTGAAGCCCTTATCATTAAGCTGGGATGTAAAAAATCTCTGACTTCATTCCACCTGTTTCCCCCAATGTTTCTTGCATTTTATTCTCAACTCTTGTTTCTCACAGGCATGTGAGACTATGTGTTTTTCTTCCTTCATGTACCTTTTTCTTTCCAATTTTTTTTGCAATGTACACATTTCCTTGTGAATCTTATGCAAAATTTCCCCTTTAAATCAAGTGGAGTTTTTTAAATATAAAAAATGTGCATCATAGGACTGCACATTTTAAACAAAATTGTTTCATGTGTTTTATTCCTCTGAAAATATCTCCATGTGAATTTGTGAGCTGAAATGCATTTCTCCTCACAAAGAGTTCTAAGCAGTGCAAAAATAAATAAATGCTGCTTTTGTTGAGAGCACTGAATCAAGTGTCCCTATTTGTCTCAGGATAAAGAATGCCAAGGCTTACATAGCAAAAGGGCAGCCTGAATGTTGACGCCAGTGGCAGCAGTTAAGATAAAATACCCTCTTGTGCTCAATGCCATTCACACTTCTCAAAAAACAGTCATGATATTTGCTTGTGTTTGGATGAGGAATGGTTAACTGATAACAAAAAAGGAGTCAGCTTCTGGAAATTTCCCTTATTTAGTGTCTCTGTGAATGGAAATTCTCACAATACTAGGAGTTCTCAAAGATTATCTCTGGAACCTCATTTGGTATTCCTTTCTCTATCCATGAATATTAGTAACTGAAATAGAACAAAATGCAATATATAATGCAATACAATATACCTGTCTCGCCAGACATCCCACTAGGGTAATGGAGTAGACCGTACAGCCAGCGACTCAATGCTGAGTGTTGGGCGATGACAAATAACCCGACTCCCTAAAGGGGCCAACGGCTATGGGTGGATGAACCCCTTTAGATGGGGTGATGGTCCCCTCAGTGGAGGAAATGCCACTGGAAACCATCATATTGGGCCCAATGGCAAAATAAGCAGAGGAGGAACTCTGATTCCCAACAGTCATGGAGGTGGAAGAGGCCATGTCAGAAGGACTGGCTGTAAAGGCACACCTTGATAATATCCTCAAGGCTGTGACAGTCCATTGCAGTCCCGGTGTTAAATCCTTTGTCCGTCATGCCGTTGGAGTAGAAGGGTGCGATAGGTCGGCTGGGGTGTAACAACAGCGAAAAGAGAGAAAACACTCCCAGAAGAAAGATAAACGTGTGATTGGTTCCGTTTATTTCTTGAAATTCCTGTGTCTCTTATTTGGTTCATAAACAAAACATAGATCAAATAAACTGTAGTTATGGTGGAATTTCAATATATATAGTCTGGAAAAGTCTCTTGCGTCTTCAAATAATATAAGACTAATAAATTTCGTCTTTAAACCAATGTAGACTATGGAATGGCGATGTCCTTCCGGTAGTTGGACATTTCGTTGCACTTTATCAAGCGTCTACAATGTAAAATATATACAATATAATACAGTGCAGCACAATTCAATGCAAGAGTTATACATAAAGTTAAATGATATTAGCATGTGAAGCTATAGTAACTAATTTAAGCATACAATATAAATGCAGGACAAAGTTAGGCATCTCATGCAAAAATTCACTACTTGTCTATCAAAAATGTCTGTTGCAATAAATCATGAATCAGTAGTCATTATAAATGGTGCATGTATATCTAGGTCTGCGACAGGGCAATAACAAAACATCTAAAAAACCTTATAAAGAATGGAAGAAATACATACCAAAATGTATATATGTATATATTTATGTAAGTATTGCGCGTCCTGCACCTCCTGAAGTCTTGTGTTGTGTGCTCGCGTTAACTCACAGTACCCTACTATTCTTTAAATATTCTTATTCTTGCCCACTCATCTGTGATGACTCAGTAGATTTTCTAGCCCCATGTGGAAAGAATATAGATCCAGGTGCTCATCTGATACTGTTGTGCTGGTTGTTAAAGGGACCTGTCTGGGCTAGGGGTAAAACTAAGCTAACTATAGCATATAATAATGAAATGTTCATAAAAATGAAGATGGTTCCCATTCTGTGTTCAAGCCGTGTGGTGTTAACGTGTTGAACCGATGAATGTAAAAGGCTTCTCTTTGTAATAAAACCTTTTCCATATTGAGAATATGATATTTGTTGGCATTAACAGTTTCTAGCACAATGATCTTGAGGTCTCCTGGTTTATGTTGTTTGTCAAGAAAGTGATTTACCAGAGGAGCAGTGATGTTCCGGTTTCTAATTCGTGAGAGGTGTTCACCTAAGCGTATTTTCAAAGAACGACTCGATTGCCCCACATAGCCTAACTAGACCTCTTCAAACTCATCAGACTACTCAAGCTCAAAGCGTTTTTCAAAGAACCCTCAGAATCTTCAGTCACATCGAGACAATTTACTCCACGCTCTACATTCACGCCTAACATTGAACAGTCAGCTATCGAAGTATTTAAAAGGATAGTCACCCGGGACATCGCCATTGCTGAAACACGGTCTAACAGGCACTTCAATTTAACTAAAGAGGACATGTCGTTACTAAAAAACCTAGGCTCGGATCCTAACATCGTGATTAAGGCAGCAGATAAAGGAGGGGGAATTGTATTACTGGACAAAGAAGATTACCTCAGGGCAGCATGGACACAATTGTCTAACACAGAATGCTATCGGAAGCTAGACCATGATCCCACTACCCACATTATGAACATTCTTAAGACAGTACTACAAGAAGGATTGGCACAAGACTATATTACCAATAACACCTTCCGTTTTTTACTCAACAAATATCCAAGAGTTCCTATGTTTTATCTTCTACCAAAAGTACACAAAATTCGGACTTCTGACACTGTCATCCCTTGTAGACCAATCATCTCAGCGAATCAATCCCTTCTAGAACCAGTGGCCACTTATATTGATTTTCATATCCATCAGTTTGCTAGCAAATCTGCATCTTATGTAAAGGAATCCACGCACTTCATCCAAATGATGGAAAACTTTCAGGTGCCAAATGGAGCAGTATTACTGACCATGGACATCACCTCACTTTACACTAACATCCCACTGGGAGAAGCGCGTACTCTTGTTGCTCACGCTTTAGAAACACGCTCCATTAATCAGCCACCTGCACATTTTCTACTAGACCTCTTGGACACCTGCTTCGAACACAATTTCTTCAGGTTTGACAACTCTTTCTTTCTTCAAACACAGGGGGTCTCCATGGGTTCTAATTTTGCCCCATCAATTGCCAACATTTTTATGTGCAGCTTCGATAACACTTTTGTTTTAGACCCACGGTCCAATCCTTTTTTCAACAACATCATCAGTTATAAGAGATATATAGATGATTTATTTTTCATTTTTCAGGATCACACCTCCATAGATAATTTCTGTATTTGGATGAACAGTCTTCATAATAACATCAAATTTACGTATACCATGAACCGAACATCTTTGGCTTTTTTGGATCTGACTGTATATATTGAAGCGAATCAGATAAAAACAAAACTGTACCACAAACCTACAGACCGTTTCGCTTACCTTCAATATAGCTCTTATCACCCACATCATTTGAAAAGTAACATACCATATAGCTTACTCCTTAGAGCCAAAAGGAATTCCTCAAAAGAACACGACTACAGAATTGCAGCCAAAGATATCGCGCAAACACTTAGTACGAGAGGATATCCGAAACATATCATTGCACACGCACAAACAAAAGCGGATTTATGCACAAGAAGCTCTCTTCTCGAAAGACGTACGGAACAAATAACATCTCAGCATAGATTGGTTTGGTCTCTGGACTACACCCCGCTAGCTAATCAAATTAAACGTATTATCAACAGGCACTGGCACATATTGGACACGATACCAGGATGCCAACAAAAACCACTTGTGGGATTCAGAAAAACTCGGACGTTAGCCAATCTCCTTTCACGAGCAGACATCTCCACTCAAAAGCCAAAGCGTTTGTCCCTCCCTGCAGGGCACCACATTTGTGGACATTGTATATACTGTACTCATATGATATGTGCAAAAACGGTAAAATTGCCTTCCAGCAGCTTCACATTGGAGCTTACCTCATTTTCTAATTGCAATTCAAAAAATATTGTATACATGGCAATATGCCCTTGTCAGTTAGGCTATGTGGGGCAATCGAGTCGTTCTTTGAAAATACGCTTAGGTGAACACCTCTCACGAATTAGAAACCGGAACATCACTGCTCCTCTGGTAAATCACTTTCTTGACAAACAACATAAACCAGGAGACCTCAAGATCATTGTGCTAGAAACTGTTAATGCCAACAAATATCATATTCTCAATATGGAAAAGGTTTTATTACAAAGAGAAGCCTTTTACATTCATCGGTTCAACACGTTAACACCACACGGCTTGAACACAGAATGGGAACCATCTTCATTTTTATGAACATTTCATTATTATATGCTATAGTTAGCTTAGTTTTACCCCTAGCCCAGACAGGTCCCTTTAACAACCAGCACAACAGTATCAGATGAGCACCTGGATCTATATTCTTTCCACATGGGGCTAGAAAATCTACTGAGTCATCACAGATGAGTGGGCAAGAATAAGAATATTTAAAGAATAGTAGGGTACTGTGAGTTAACGCGAGCACACAACACAAGACTTCAGGAGGTGCAGGACGCGCGATACTTACATAAATATATACATATATACATTTTGGTATGTATTTCTTCCATTCTTTATAAGGTTTTTTAGATGTTTTGTTATTGCCCTGTCGCAGACCTAGATGTACATGCACCATTTATAATGACTACTGATTCATGATTTATTGCAACAGACATTTTTGATAGACAAGTAGTGAATTTTTGCATGAGATGCCTAACTTTGTCCTGCATTTATATTGTATGCTTAAATTAGTTACTATAGCTTCACATGCTAATATCATTTAACTTTATGTATAACTCTTGCATTGAATTGTGCTGCACTGTATTATATTGTATATATTTTACATTGTAGACGCTTGATAAAGTGCAACGAAATGTCCAACTACCGGAAGGACATCGCCATTCCATAGTCTACATTGGTTTAAAGACGAAATTTATTAGTCTTATATTATTTGAAGATGCAAGAGACTTTTCCAGACTATATATATTGAAATTCCACCATAACTACAGTTTATTTGATCTATGTTTTGTTTATGAACCAAATAAGAGACACAGGAATTTCAAGAAATAAACGGAACCAATCACACGTTTATCTTTCTTCTGGGAGTGTTTTCTCTCTTTTCGCCGGTGTTAAATCCTGCATGTCTCATTCATATGTGTCGCATGCAAGAGATGGCTCCGGGATCATAGTGTGTGGGTCACTTCGTGGCAAGCTGGGATCCACAAATTCACGCCAATGGCATTTTTCCTGCTCTAGGGAAAAATGCATTCTTGGATATGAGTTGCAGCTGACGGCGACAATGCAATATATTAAAATACAAAGAGGAAATGGGGTGTGGGGTGTGGGGCATGACAGGGCCATTCAGTGAAATCAAAATTGCAAGTGTACACATTTAGAAAATCATAACTTTAAAACTAAGTGACCAAAACTAAGTGACTAAACATTCCCAAATTTAGTGCTGATTCAAAGCCCAGTTTCAAAGTTACAATGTTGCACTTGAGTATCCCCATTTTTATAACAACATCATTAAATGTTTTTGTTTCTTCTCTGCTCTGAACATTTTATTTTCAAATGTTCTGAAGTTATAACTTCATAACCCTGAGTTTTCACCTTAGAAACCAAAGATGAATTTTTTTTTACAAGAAGAAGAAAAATATTTTTGTTCTCCCCCCTTGGGATTTAATGTTTTGTTGTTGTTGTTTGAAATTGTATTGTAGTGTATATGTAGTGCATATTGTTGTACATATTTTTTGTAGTAATATTTTGTGTACAGAGATTTTGTAATTGTAATTGTATTTCTGGTGATTGCTAATTTTTTTACTGTATTCATTGTATATTGTGTTACTGTATTTTGTATTTATTGTCCGCTATGTAAGCTGCCCTGTGTCGGGTTCGCCTGAGTGGGCAATATATAAGCGCAAAAATTAAATTAAAATTAAAATAGTAATAATTCTTTTTTTTTAATATTGATTTTTATTTTAAAAAATTAAACAGACATACAGAAAAAAAGAAAACAATAACATTACAATACAGTAATACCTCAAAGATAACCTCAATACAATATTAACTCACATTCATAGAGGCTAGCACATAACAGTACTTATACTGATTGTTTACCATTTAACCACAATATTAGATACCACAATGTAAAATATTACTCAATCAAACAATAAAAGTTTTCTAAGCTACCTCTATAATAATTTTTTAATAATTACAAATCACCCTGTGAATATATACACTGCCCGGAGAGTTTAGTTGCTATTTCAACTCCAAAAACCTCTTTGCGATGGTGCAGGTCCTGAATTGTCATTTACCATAAGAGAATGATCCACAAACGGTTTCCATATATTCCAAAACCTATTCTCTTTTAAATTATCTCGTTTCACTTTAATCTCCCATGTCAATTTGTCATTCAATGCTAGGCTCACATTTCCTTGTACCATTCTCCGATCTGTATATCTACATCATTTTTCCAATTTCTAGCTATACTTTGTCTACCTGTGGTCAATACAATTTCCAATAATTCTTTTTCCTCCTTATTCAAACCCAAACCTTCCACATTTGTTAAAAGAATGGTACCTGACACCAACTTGACCTTTTTACCCAATATTTCACCAGACTCCCCTTCTATTCTTCCCCAAAAATCCCTTATTTTTTTACAACTCCACCACATGTGTTCATATGTTCCATCTGTTTCTTTACATCTCCAACATAACTTATCTCTTTTATTATCCATCTGATAAAGCCTTAGTGGTGTCAAGTACCATTGCCACAACATTTTAAAATTATGTTCTTTAATTCTTACAGACATTGTTCTCATGATCCTCTTTTTCCATTTGTTTCTCCATTCAACCTCCCCAATTTTTATATTCAAATTTTGTTCCCACTTCCGCTTCAAGTCTTCCTGTGGATCATTACCCTTGTTCAATATAATATAAAGTTTGCTTACAAGACCCTTAATGCCTCTTTCCCCTTTTCTGATCTTTATTACCAAATCCTCAAATTCCATCTTATTTCTATCTAACCCTGCTTCTCTTTTATATTTTTTATTCCAGTTATCCGCCTTCAATTTCTGAAACCAATCCAAATTTAACTTCTCAAATATTTTTTCCCTCTTAGTATCATCATCACACACTTTTGACCAATCCTTCAATAAAAGCACCCCATTTTTATCCAATATTTCCATTTTTTCCTTATCTATTTTTATTGGGAAACACCCCATATCCGTCAATTCCAAAATTGGAGAGAGATTTGGGACTATATCTTTCTTTACTTTCTTCCACACTTCCATGAGACCTCTCATCATAATATTATTTGACCTTTTCACCTTGTCCTTTGTTCCCAAAAAAATCATACTACCAATGTCTCTATATTCTTTCATCTCCAGTTGCTCCCAAATTGTCTTTTCTCTTGCCAAGATCTTCACAACATTCTTAATTTGAAATGCTCGATAGTATGCTAACAAATTTGGCATACCCAAACCCCCTTTTTTCTGAGACAAGTACCATAGTTTCTTTGGAAGTCTAGATTTTTTACCACCATTACAAAAGCCATTGAACATCTTTTGAAACTCATTAATTTCCTTCTCCTTCAGATGGATCGCTAGTGCATCAAATAAAAAATTAATCTTTGGCAACAATATCATTTTACAAATAGCGATCCTTCTGAACCATGACAGCTTCAACTTCTGAAACTCTTGTATTTTATTCTTAAATTCCACTCTCAAGCTGTCATAGTTCAATCGTTTAAGTTCTTCTAATTTATTTGAGATAATTATCCCCAAATACTTCAGCTTATCTTTAACTTGTATATTAAGTATCTCCACATTCCTGCCCATCTCACTTGCTCCCAAATTACACAGCATCAATTCTGATTTATCCCAATTTATCATTACCAGCTCCGGGTGTTTCACCATAAGCAATGTATCATCCGCATACATGCTCACTTTGTTACCCATAATCCCTTCTATATTTAAATCATCCCTTATATTTTTAGCTAGAATCTCCATTGCCATAATAAATAAGTTAGGAGATAATGGACAGCCCTGCCTAGTACCAGCCTCTAAATTTACCACATCAGTAAACTCCTCATTTACTCTGACCCTAGCGTTCCCTTTTTGATATAATAAATCTATTACCCTATTGAATCTATCCCCAAACCCATATTTTTTAACTATTTCTTTAATTGAAGACCACTGTAATGAGTCGAATGCCTTAAAAAATCTAATGATAATAAGCCCACCTTTTCCTTAGTTTGGTTAACGTTATCAATTAAATCTAATACCCTTCTAGTCAAATCCGCCATATGCCGACCTTTTAGGAACCCAACTTGATCTACATTTATGTATTCCCCCATAAAACTGTTTAATCGATTAGCCAATATTGCTGTGAAGATCTTAGCATCCTGATTTATAAGTGAAATTGGTCTGTACGATTCCACTCTTTCGAGATTCTTGCCAGGCTTTGGCAGTAGAACGATTGTGGTGTTATACCATGAAGTCGGAATTGATCCTCCATCTAAGATATAATTATATAGCTTCACCAATTTTGGAACCACTACCTCCTTAAATTCTTTGTAAAACTCTGTCGATAATCCATCATCCCCCGGAGCTTTCCCAGTCTTCAACCCACTAATCACCTCCTTAACCTCTTTATCATTAATCCTTTCCTCCATTTTCTCCCTATGTTCTTGTTTTATTCCATTCCCTAACTGTCTCTCCAATATCTTTTTAAGCTTCTCCAGGTCTACTTCCTTTTTTGCATATAATAGCTGATAAAATTCCCTGACAATTTTACATTTATCTCCGTTCTTATTACACCTTGAACCTTGCTTATCAACCAATACCCCTATTTCTCTTTTTTCCCTTTTAGCCTTAGCAGCTCTTGCTAATAATTTTGAACTTCTATTACTAAATTCAAAATATTCTCTATTTAAATAAATCAAATCTCGTTTAACTTTATCAATATCCTTACCCATTAGTTCTGCTTTAAGCCTTTGTAATTCCGTAAAAAAAATTTTATCTTTACTTTTCGCATGATCCTCCTGTAATTGTTTTATTTCTCTTTCTTTTTCTATCTGTTCTGCTTTATATTTTTTATATTTTAAACTTGCCAATTTTATACTTTCCCCTCTAAAAACCAACTTCATGGTATCCCATACCACATTAAAATTAACCTCATTATTATTGTTCCACTGCCAACTTTCTTTCCATCTTCCCATAATCTGCTCTTTACATTTCTGATCTTTAAACAAATTAGGATCGTACCTCCAATTTCTAACTCTTCGAGTATCTTTTTGTACTTTCAATTCCAAATATACTTTAGCATGATCCGATTCCTTGATAATCCCAATTTCCATTCCTTCTATGTCTTTAATCAAATTTTCGGTAAGAAAAACATAGTCTATTCTTGAGTAGGTCCCATGAACATGTGAAAAAAAAGAATATGCCCTTTCAGAGCCCTTAAACTCTCTCCAAGAATCCTTCAGACCCATAACATCCATCCATTTATCCAAAACCTTCCCTTTCAAGCCAATTCCACTTCTTGATATATTTGTACAATCTAACCCTGACCTTATCAAATTAAAGTCTCCAGCCACAATAGTTTTTGCAACGTTCTCTAATTCCACTATTTTCCGAATTTTTTCAAGGAACTCCGCTTGATGATCGTTTGGAGCATAAATATTTACCAACATGATTTCCTCATCCTCCAATTTTCCTCTTACTATCAAATATCTACCCTCTTGGTCAACAACCCTTTTTGTAATCTCAAATCCTAATTTTTTAGAAATCATGATTGCCACCCCTCTTGCTTTTGATGTTCCAAACGCCATCTCATAATGTTGCATCCATCCTAAAAAAAGTCTATTCATGTCTTTTGACTTCTGATGGGTTTCCTGTAAAAACAGAATATCTGGTCTATCTTTCTTCAGCGCCAATTCCAGTCTCCGTCTCTTAAGAACAGAACCTGTACCCTTCACATTCCATGATATTATTTTAATACTTCCCATAACCTACTTCCTTTCCAAGCTCTAAACTCTCCATCAGGCGTGCCACCAACCACTCCTTACCCCTATAACATACAAAACTACATAGAACACACACTATCTCTCTCCCCACTTTCTTACAAAAAAAAAGCCGCCTTTAACAACCAAAGAGGGGAGAGGGGGGACATGCAAGATGTGCCTTCCTACCGGTGCTATGCGTTATTCACCATTCTATATCGATTAAATGCTTTAAATTGTTATAATCTGATTCTCATTACTCCTTACTTGTCTCCTCCTCCACCATGATCAACGACAGCTCCTCCTCCTCCTCCCTTCGCTGCAGTGTTCCACCTGTTGCCCCACCAGCCTCCTCCCTCCCGTATTCCCTCCCCAATGCTCCCGATTCCATCAATTCCTTCTTAAGATTTATCCATTCTTCCGAATCTACTTTTACCAGTTCCAACAAGCTCAAATACTCCAATGGATTGGTCCCTTCATCTATTACCTGCATTCTTTTATCATAAAAAAGCGCAGTTGCTGCGGAAATCTCCAGTTGTACCTTATATTTTTACTCATCAATAATTTGGTTACAGGCCTCATCTTATACCTCCAGGTTCTTTCTTTCAACGAAATATCATTGTAAACTTCTACGTCAGAGCCATCAAATTTCAAAGCATCAGGACCAGCGCGTTTCAAATGGGCCATTACTTTTAGCTTGTCTGCCCAATTTGCGAATTTTACCAACACATTTCTTTGAACCACCCTCCCTCTTCTTGGGCCCACCCGGAATACACTTACAAAATCTTCCTGGACAAATTCTTTTCCCATATTCAAACCATTTAACCACTGAACCACTCTTTCCCTTAACAAGTCCGGAGTTCGTTCCACGACCTGACGGATCACAATATTCTGCTTTCTCATCATATCTTCCACAGCATCAATCCTTCTCTCTTGTTCCTCCAATTTCAGCTTATTCTCCCGCACCACCTCCTGAGTCCCTTTTATTTCCTTTTTTATGGCAGTTACCTCGGTTTGAACCAATTTCACATTTCCCTCAATTTTTTTCAAACTTAAGTCCACCTTTTTTGAAAAATCTGCAACAGATGATACCACCTTATCTTGCTTTTTCATCATTTCATTTCTGTCTTTCACCCTTGAATCCTCATTCTTCTCCAATTTCTGAAACAGCTTGCCAATTTCCACCATAATTTGAGTTTGATCGTAGGGCACTGTGGGCGGGGATGAAGACTGAGGGGCTTCCTCCATTGGTACTTTTCCCTTCTTCTTAGGCTTAACAGCTGGATCTTCTTCCTTTGATTTCCCTCTTGTACCTTTATCCATAATAGTATAAAATCCCAAAGTTGCAGATCGTTGTAAAAATTAGTGAAACAAATAAGCCTATAACACTGCAACCCCTGGTTCCACAAGTCCAACAGGGAAACTTATATTAAGCAGAAGTCAAAAGAGTTATTGTAATCCACAAAAAAGAGCAGAAGGAACCAATATTCCCAACAGGCAGCTGAGAAAAAAAAAGAAGGGCGAAAAAGAAAATGATAATCCACAGCGGGTCCGTTTCCCCAAAGCAATCAGTCCAGCCAGTCGTCTTCCACACTGCAATGTAAGTGCTCCAAGGAAACAGTCACCCAAAACTTCTCCTTTAAATCCAAGCCACCGAAAAGTAAAAAGAAAAAAAGGGAGGGGAGACTGGAGGGAGAAAAAGCCCAAAATCCAAACAGGAAAGCAGGAGAAGTGAGAAGCAATATTTTCAAAAAAAATTAAGTATTTATAATCCACACGGTGAAGGAGCAAAAAGAAGCCCAATTAATCCTTCTCTTGAAGCAGACAAGTCAAAACACCATTTTCCAGCGGCTGCTTTAACTTCTGGGTAAAAGCCCCCCTTCTTCTTCTGTGGAACGGCAAACTTTTTCCAAACACTTTAAGCTGGGAAATTCACTGTTACCTTCCAATGTTATAGCCCAGACAAATATTTTTTTTAAACCACTTTGTTATCGTCAAAACACGGCGTGGTCCTTCTGGTGTGTGAAAAAAGACATAAACCCAAACACGATCACTTTCATTTTCCAGAATCACCGCCATTAACGAAACAATCACTTGTTTTCATCTGCTTCCACCCATTTCCATTTCAAAGCCCGGGCTCATTAAACAAGATCTCCAGCTGAGTTTAATCTTTAGTACTCCATTCATGCACTTACATGCAGCTGTTTTCATGCCAAACAACTTCTTGCCAGCTCCAAAGCTTCTCTCGCAGTCTCGCTGGTCCCGTTCTCAGCTCCTCGGCAGAAAAGCCGCAACTGCCATCGCAGGCTTCACTCGCAAAGGAAAACCTCCCGGACTTCGACCATCCGACTTCAAAAGTTCCCAAAAATTTCCAAAAAGACAAGCAAGATTCTTATCTACAGAAGTTGCCACTTTAAAAGTTTCCCATTTCACTCCAACACATTGATTACCACTTTGTTAAGCGCAAGCATCCGAATCAAGATGTTACTCGTCGGCCATCTTAGCCAAGTCCCCCAATAGTAATAATTCTCTTGTAAAGTAAGTTTGACTGTTTTTGCTTGTTCTACATCGGGTTGCCCAAACGTTTTGGGTCATGGGCCTGTCATGTGGTTCCTAAAACTGGAACACAGAAGTAAAACACACATGTGCATGTGCATAAGGTGCCCACACATGCGCATAACACTGCTAAATGACCCATAGCTGTCGGGAGTGGCAAAGGTGGCATGGGCTGGATGGAATTGTGTTGCAGGACGGATCCAGCCCATATGCCATAGTTTGGGCATCCCTCTTCTATATGATAACAATTTAATAACAAAAAAGTTTCAAAGGCATGTATAAGAGGTATATCAGGTTTATATTAAAATAATCATAACTTGTGAACCCTTTGCCTGAACCTTTCCTATGGATTCCGCGAGCACAATTGGCATAACGCGGCGGCTGGCAGAGGCCACTCCAGTCAAGAAGGCTCCTGGTCCGTGGGCTCTGTGGGCCCAGAAATTGGGGGAGCGGATTAATAGTAATAATCATAGGGTTTATTCACCCATATCTGACCTGACCGGCGATTCTGCTGAGGAAAGCAGATTGCTAACCTCCGTTACGTATTAGGCAATTACTCACTCGCAGTTAAGCCTAATCTGATCTCGCTCCATTTGCCTCGTGTCGTTACTTGATCAGTCTCCTCCGGGACCTCACGGCCGTCCAGCGGCCCCGATCCTACACTTTCCAAATTTGACACAATGTAAGCACAGATTGTCTGCTATATCTGTTTTACGTTTTGTGTTGATCAAATTCCAGATTTAAAAGTTACCCTTTTTGTCTTGGGTGACCTTCTTTCAAGAACTGCTTTGTAGAATGTTGTTTTGCTATACAAAGCAAATATCATCACTACACTTCCATGTGGGGATAGTTTCACCTATTTTCTGTCAAATTGAATGAGAAAAGTTTTTTTAAAATGATAAATCATTGACACAGAGCTAGTCTAATCCAACACATAACAGCAAATACAGGCTAATTCTCTAAATTGGTTTATGTCATGCATGTTTGGAGAATTTTCCTTACATAAGACAGAACAGAAACTTTGGGTTATGACCATAATAAAAACAAATGTAAGTGCAGATACTGGAATTAATTCCTCCTGATTAACAAGTCAGATTCGAACTCAGCCTTTTAGTTGACAATTTGATATTTATATTCTGGATACGGTTTGGAAAATATGTGAATCAGTTTTGGTGCCCTAGTTTGCACTACACCTCTGCTGAGGAGGATTCTTTTCTATTCTGCCACAGGTCTTCAAACATCAGTTTCACTTGATCTTAAATTGTCTCTCAGTTGGAAATATCCATTGATAGATAGAGCAAGAAATACATCAGCTTGATCATATTCCAGGAAATGTAACTACCTATTTGTATTACTGAGTAAAACAGCATAAGGAATGACGACCCACAATGTCTCATGATCTCCCTGCCAACATATCCCATTTGTTTTAGCCACAGGGCATTACAAAAATTGTCTGAATGTATCATAATATAAAAACTTTTAATGCCATTGAATCTAGGCAGTTACATACAAGTAGCAGTAAAACTCATGGATAAAAAATTAAGCTGACTTTTTTTCAACAGTTTGCTATACTACATGAATGACTGCTCACGAGTTATGGATGCAAATAAATCCTACTTTCTCATTCTAATGCTTGGGAAATAAAAAAACATAATTTTTTTCTCCATACCTGCAAGATGGCAAGATATATTGTGCTGGTCTCAATGTTATGGAGCCACTTGAGCCACTGATAAATGCGGATAAGTTGTATGAAATGTAAAAAAAAAACAAAAAACAGAAGGATCACATGAGGTTATTTATGTCTTACTGATGGGTCATTTTTTGTCCTTTCCTTACTGGGAGTCTCTTCTAGCAATGGTGATTTCAAGCCCACCAGAACCTGAGGATGGAGAGGAACTGCCTGCCGCTGGTGCTGCAGATCCAGAACTCTCACGTGTTAGGGGTATACACACTTAGACAGAGACAACTCATCTCTGACTTTGTAGGAGGAGAATGGGTCCCTTCCAAGTCCCCTAAAGATGGTAATGCCTGGCAGCACAATCTTGGATCGAACAGATAAAGTTGCCAGAGGAAAGGAAAGACTACTCAATTGCAACATTTTTTTCAGAAATGGTGAGCCTCCTTGTATCAAATATGTATAACTGAGCTCTAGCCTTAGCACTTGAGTAATGCATGCATCCGCCTGGCACTGGTAGGTTGTGAGAAGAACATCTTTCCTGTGCAATAGTAATAGCAATTATACTTATATACTTCCTCATAGTGGTTAGTGCACTCTCTGGGAGGTTCACAAGTTAATTAGCATTTTGCCCTCAACATGCTGGGTACTCATTTTACCAAACTCAGAAGAATGGAAGGCTGAGTCAATGTTGATTCCTGGTCAGGATCAAACTCACAATGTTCCGGCTGCAGTACAGCAGTTTAACCACTACGCCACTAGGGCTTGCTAAGCCTGCTTGCTTCCTCCGTAACTTGTGTTCTGATGGATTAACTGACGTTTAAACTTGGATTTTGTTTTCACTTCATCTTTTGGAATCTTTCGGGGACTGCAGTGGTTCAAGTGGCTAAGACGCTGACTGGGAGGCGGAAGGTCAGCAGTTCGATTCCCGAGTACTGCAGGATTTTGTTTATTTATTTATTTATTAGTCATATTTATATATGCCGCCCACTCAGGCCGAACCCGACTCAGGGCGGCATTACAACAAGTTTTAAAAACACATAAAAACACTTTAAAAGACCCATATCCCACCCACCGATCCCACCCACTATAAAAGGAAGAAGAGAGAGTTCTTAATTCTTTACATAAGCCAGCAGGCAGGGACCGTGTTCCCATTCGGGCCCCACACCTGCCCTGCCAGCCAGGTCTTCAATCCTTTCCTGAAGGGCAGCAATTCTCTTTGAAGTCTTAGATCTGTTGGCAGGAGGTTTCAGAGAGTTGGTGCGGACACGGAGAAGGCCCTCCTTCGGGTGCTGGACAGATGTGCACCCCTAACTGATGGTACCATTAGAGAGCCCCTCCGGTCCGCTCTGGTTGGACGGGCAGACACTCTTGGGACGATGCGGTCTCTAAGGTATCCTGGATGGAATGAGCTCCCGTCTTTGTCCCAGCTCCTGCCAACCTAGCAGTTCGAAAGCAAGAAATTCAAGTAGATAAATAGGGACCACTTCGGAGGGAAGGCAAACAGCGTTCCATGTGCTTCGGTGTCTCGTCATGCCTGCCACATGATCACGGAAATGTCTGCAGTAGCAGACAGCGCTGGCTCTTTGGCTTTGAAACAGATGAGCACTGCTCCCTAGAGTCAGATATGACTGGCTTTCGAGCAAGGGAAACCTTTACCTTTGGAATATCATTCCCTATTTTCTGCTTAAAAACTGGCCACATTACACCCAGCATTATTCTTAGACTGTAGTTTTGTATCTTCCTCAATTTACTTAAGTTTCTGTCAGGTAGCACTAACTTGTTGCTTCTTTCTGACCTTGGCTCCTTATGTCTGACATGTTCCACTCAACTGGCTTACCTGTTTGTGGTACAGTTACTTCCTGCTGGGAAACTGCCTACACAAAGACAGAAGATTTTTGAAATTGCAAAAAATGTTGTTTTATTTTAAAAAGCTTGTTATTTCATTGTGCTGAGGTCAAGGAACCTTGTGAGAGTTCCTCACCTCTTGTCAGGCCAACTCAAAATGTCAAGGCATCCTATATCACTTGAGAGCAAGTAACAACAAAAGTTCTTCTTATCTTTAATACATGTATGTTTGTCTGTGCATAAAAATCACACAGATGATTTTTAAATATAGAACAGCCTCCCAAGAAGCAATTTGTTCTGGTTCCTTAGGATGCTGTTAATAACTTAAAATATGTATTTATTAGTGACTTAAAAAAACAAATGTATTGAAAAGTTGTCTAGCAGCTTTAGATCAAAACATGTTGTACCAAGGTGGCAATTAGAGAACACAGAGAATGGTGTGTTCAAAAGTGGGTGTGTGATAGTTCAAAGCCATGTTGGTATGAAGATGTTAAGTAGATATGTGTTTTGTTTTCTGACAAATATGTAAATGTGAACCTAATAGGAGAATCTGTATGTTTCCAAGGAAACCACGGGATAGATTTGGGGAAGATCCTTCCTGTTAAATTTCGCATCTACACATCACATTTAGAAAAAAAGGAAATGTGTAATGAAATAGAATATGCTCTTTCTGATAGAACTGAACCTTTCTTACCTTTCCTGCTGTAAGTCTTATGGCCTCAGGAACACTAATGCTAAATCCAAGAAATAGAAAGAACAGGGAGGAGATCCCTAGCAAACTCAAAGCTAGGGATCATGAAGAAGGATATAGAAAATGTCAGCAAGTGTCATTTTGCCTCTTTATAAATCTATGGTAAGGCCCCATCTGGAATACTGTGTACAGTTCTAGTCGCCATACCTCCAGAAGGATATTATGGAGCTGGAAAAAGTGCAGAGGAGGGCAACCAGAATGATTAAGGGACTGGAACACCTTCCTTACCAGCTGAGGTTACAATGGTTGGGCCTCTTCACTCTCGAACAATGGCGTCTCTAAGAGGTTACCTCATTGAAGTTTATAAAATCATGCACGTAGACAAAGTAGATAAGGAAACACTGTTTTCCCTATCGCACAACACTAGAACTAGGGAGCACTCCATGAAAAATTTGGGTACTAGTTCTCAAACAAATAAGAGAAAGTACTTTTTGACCCAGAGGATCACTGGTCTATGGAAATCCCTGCCAGAAGAAGTGGTGACAGCTGTCAGTCTTGACAGCTTTAAGAAAGGATTAGACAAGTTCATGGAGGACAAGGGTATCAATGGCTATAATTATGGATACCTAAGGACAACCTCCGGGTTGGAGAGATAGGCAAGATATCTCTCAATGCCATTTCCAGGGAATCCTAAGCAGGTGAAGGCATCTGCTTGGGAATACCCTGAAGCAAATGGTGAGCCACTGTGTGAGACAGAATGCTGGACTGGATGGGCTGTGGCCTGTTCCAGCAAGGCTGTTCTTATGTTCTTATGAGAAAGAGAAAGGAAGGAAAATGTAGAAAATCAAATTGTCAGCATTGCAAGAAGACTGGACCCATACAAGATTACTGTACCCATAACCCTTTCAGAGTCCCTGACTTATTCTCTTCCTAGTATCTGCATTAAAACTCAATTGGAACTTTTCCCTGGCTGCTAGACAAAAAGATTCATAAATACGGAACTGAGTGTTGAGTTAATAATAATAATAATAATAATAATAATAATAATAATAATAATAATAATAATAATAATAATAATAATAATAATAATAATAATAATAATAATAATAATAATAATAATTTATATAGCTGCCCAATCACCACATCATGGTGACTCAGGGCGGCTTAAAAAATTACTACAAAGAAATAACAAAGATAGCGAAAGTTTGAAGATTCAGATAGGTGGTGACATATAGCCCAACTAGGTGGACAGTGTCCGGGCGGTGGGGGTGGAGATGTCCTTGTTCGCCCACACACCCGGGGTGGCGGTAGCAGCCGCCTGCATGGTCGGGGCAGTGTCTTCGGCCGTAGCTCTGTCCGGCGGTCTTTTTATCCCTCCGCACAGATGGAGAGAGTCCGGGGGGCAAGTTCCTCCTTTTTTAAAATAATATCCATGAATCTAATAGTATTTTTGTTTCTTGATATTCTGTAGTTTAAATGGAGAACTATAGCTATCTGCTTTTTGGACTTTTGACATTGACTAATTACTTTTTAAAAGAAATGCTCTCAAATCTGCTCAAAGGAAAGATAAGAATGGAAATGAATTCTCATGACAAGTACTAATATAGTCAACTAAGATTAAATATAACAAAGGCAACCCAAACTGGTGAAAATATGCTTTTCCCCAAACTTCCTCTTGAGTAGGGAACCTGTCTCTCAAAAATTATATCTAATTCAGATATAAAGATGGTATGAAAGTTTTGTTCCATATTCACAGCATGGATCTTTTTTATACCACAGAACTCAATAATTTTTCATGAAGAGACTACCATTCTGCCAAAATTAGTTGCTTGCTTTTGTCATTTTAAAAATAATAATTTATATCATCATCAGTGGCTTGCATCAGTAAGACTCTTTACAGCTATGTTGAAACCAGTCCTAGGGAAGGTCCTTTGTCTTTCTTCCAAAGAATATTTGCTTAGGAATGTTCTCTTCATGCCACTGAGAGAATTGTTTAAGCATTTTTATTATTACCTTGATTAGTAAAATATTGTTATCCAAAAAAACCTGGGTTACTTCTGAAAACATGTGAAGGTGGGAAAACAGTATCAGCCTGAAAAATTAGAAATAGGAAACTCAGTTTTAAAAATGACAAAAAAAAATGAACAAACACTTTTGCTAGGTTGGGTCACACTTTCCTTGCAAGGCCCTGTGTTCATAAATAAAGGATACTGAAGGGCACAGTTAATTCTTGTACAAAGTACTTGCCTCATACCCTCTAAAGTAGTCTGTTGTCCTCAGGTACAATAGAAGAATAGGAAAAGGAGTAAGACAAGGCTGCATTTTTTCACCCTGCTTATTTTACTTATACACAAAGCACATAATGCACAATGCAGGGCTGGATGAATCAAAATTTGGAATTAAAATTGCTGGGAGAAATATCAACAATTTGAGATATGCAGATGATACTACCATAATGGCAGAAAGTGAGGAAGACCTAAAGAAGCTCTTGCTTGGGTTGAAAGAAGAGAGTGCAAAAGCTGGCTTGAGACACAACATCAAGAAAACCAAGATAATGGCAACAGGCCCTATCAGTCCCTGGAAAATAGATGGGGAAGAAGTAGAAGCTATGACAGACTTTACATTCTTAGGATCCAAGATCACTGCAGATGGGGATTGTAGCCATGAAATAAAAAGGTGACTGATTCTTGGGAGATAAGCTATGAGAAATCTGGGGAACACAGTTAAAAGTAAAGACTTCACCTTGCAAACAAAAATCCTCATAGTCAAAGCAATGGTATTTCCAGTAGTAATGTATGGTTGTGAGAGCTGGACCATAAGCAAACCTGAGTGCAGAAGAATAGATGCCTTTGAGATGTGGTGCTGGAGGAGAATTTTGAGAGTACCTTGGGCAGCAAAGAGAACAAATAGATTGATCCTAAAAGAAATCAAACCTGACTGCTCCTTGGAAGGTTAAATACTGAAGTTGAAGCTAAGGTACTTTGGACATCAAATGAGAAGAGGGGATTCACATGAGAAAGCCTTGTTGCTGGGAAAGGTCAAGGTCAGAAGAGAATGAGATAGCTAGATGGCATTGTTGATGCAATGGGCACAAAGCTGGGTGGGTTGAGGATGATAGTGGAAGATAGGGGCACCTGGCATGTGATGGTCCATGGGGTCGCAAGGGGTCGGGCACGACTGTATGACTGAACAACAAAACTATAGAAGACACTATCCTCTCACCAATGCTGAAGTAAAATCCAGGTAGTAATTGATATTTCTATAATGTGGAATGAGGGAACACTATCTTGTTTCCCAGCTGAGGGAGTAATATGTCATCTGTTGGCCCTGTTCAAGTGGTACCAGATGCCATGGCCATCTGTTGACATCTGTCAAACCCCATAGTTCCTCAACACCATCTATCTTAAAGCAACTTTAAAGTATAACTGACAATTTTATTCTGCCAGAACACAGTTGTATTCTAAAGTGACTGCATGTTTCAGATGCAAATTTCCATTTTGTACTCCCTGAGCAAGGACATCATTCTCCCTGTCCTCTAAGAAGGCAAGAGTTTGTGCAGAATGTCAATGGCTGTTCCTCTGTTCCACTGACTTTTAAGGATTAAAATTAGAAAATTGATTTGTTACTTTGATTGTTGTTAACATGTTATTAATATTTTAGAGTAATTTTTAAAGCCATTGAAATTACACAAGAGGCTGGTCTAAGTCTCAAGGTATCTCTAGAAAATTTATTCACATCATTGGGTCCTCAGTTGTTCTTGAACTATTGCTCCCATAAATCTTGGCCAACACAACCAATGATGAAAGGATCTTTGAATTTTAGTCCAAGAACATCTGGGGATCAAAAGTTGCAAGCTAGAAGCTAGGAATAGTGGATATTACCTGGGACAACACTACCAAGTGGGAATCTTCCATTACTACTTGTCTCCTCCTGTATATGTGGGTTCAGTACCCATGGGTCTAAAAGTATTCAATAAAAAATCCTGAAATACATAATACATATGCATTTCTATGGTGCACTAGATGCCACTGTCTACAGTGTAAAATATAATGTTTGTTGTTATCTGCAGTTTCAGGTATCCATGGTAGGTCTTAGGACGTGTCATCTATGGATATTGGAGGTGGGGAAAACAACCTGTAATTTCTATCTATCCATTTGATCCAGGGGATGCTTTGTGGACATTAAGGACCCAAACCTTGAACCTATCACTTCCTCACAAGCAAAGACCAAATTCCCACAGCAGGTAACAAAATTAGAAGGAGCTGAATTTAGTACCAGCAAATCGCTGTACCAGTGCAAAAATATAGGACCTATGGAGAAGGTTTTTTTAAAAATATATATATTATAAAACAGGAGAAGGAAATGTTGAATTACATCAGAGGAAGTGTTTCAGAAATACTGACAGGCCTATATAGTGACACTGTTGTAACTGAGAAACGAATACAATTTTTTTAGAACTCACATGTATGTGCTAGTTTTTATAGGAGCTCCTCTCTAGTACGTTTTCTGGTTAGCTTGCTGTTCCAATTAACCATTAACTTGGTCAGGGGGTATTTCACCTTAAATTGTGGGTAGCACTCCCTTCGTGGCCATGAGTTAACCATGCCACTAAAAAATAATAGACAATGCTCCTAACTGAGATCATGCTCATCAAGCACAGCTCCAGAAAATACAGGGACTGCTCTGGCCTGGGTGCGCATGCGCAACAACTCCTTTGTGCATGCGTAGAACCCCTTTGTGCATGCGCAGAATCCCTTTGCACATGCACAGAACCCCTTTGCACATGCTCACCACTGCCTCTGATGGGCACACATGTACAGTAACCCCTTTCCCTGCCATTCAAAATATGGGACAGTGGCGGGAAAGGGGAGGAACGAGCACAGAAATACAGGAAATCCCAGCCAATATGGGATACTTTACTGGTATGGCTGAGATTCTACTTAAATATTACAGACTAAGACAAAAGACAAAAGTTTTATTTCACCACACCATCTTTATCTAGAATCATCTTGGGTTCTGGTGGGAACATAATGCTCTCCCCACACTAATACCAGAGGATCTCCAACTTGCACAAGTATTGCAATCACTCTGGTGGCAATCCTCCATTAAAGAAGCCTTGCTTACCGTCAGTTAAGTGAAAGAGGAAAAACCGATTGAGGCTATATTGGGTCACCAACAATATTTTTATACTGATTGCAGTCATATCTTCAGTAAATAATAATATCTGTGTAGACTTCAAAAAGTTTATTCATGAGTTTTTTGTCTTCAAAGAGTTTATTCAAGAGTTAAAAAGTCCTCCGGATTAGAAACTTTTTTCGAATACATTCTTCATCAGAACAATATTGACTGTAAATACAAAAGTGAAGAAAATGATGTGCCAAGTATTTTAAAAAAGACTGCATAAGACAATAATGGTGATAAAACCCATAGAGATACATGACTGAAACATATTAAGGTATATACAAATATGTTATAATGCTTACACATGCAATACACATATTCTTTATTTTAGGCTTCTGGGATATATACATTTGTTTTTATTATTATTATTAATATTAATATTAATATTAGTTTGAGTGCATTCCTTGCCTCCCTCAACTTATCACAAGTTTCATGCCTCTCTATGGCTTTACTCTTATTGTGCTAAGGAACTAATTCAGTTTTCAGGCTAAAGAACTGCACTAACTAATGTTCCTGATAAAGTGCCACATAAAGCCCATAAAAATACTACACAAAGACATGTTGAATAATGTTTACAAAGTTTATAGATATATATATTTATTTTATTATATTAATAATTATTATTGTTAGTTTGAGTGCATTCCTTGCCTCTCTCAACTTATCTCAAGTTCCATGCCTCTCTATAGCTTTACTCTTATTGTGCTAAGGAACTAATTCAGTTTTCAGGCTAAAGAACTGCACTAACTAATGTTCCTACACAGATATTATTATTTACTGAAGATATGACTGCAATCAGTATAAAAATATTGTTGGTGACCCAATATAGCCTCAATCGGTTTTTCCTCTTTCACTTGTTACATACCGGTTGGCCACATCCTTATTGACTTTTACAAGATTTCTTGGCTTCATACCGTCAGTTAAGAGCATGCCACATTCTTTTATTGTTCTGGTAAGAAATATCAAACTGCTCATGCTACCTACAGCACACAATCCTGCCCCTTGTTTTGTATCAATTTGTGTCTGTCCTGTTCATCATTTCCCCCCAATGTATACATTTATTATCACTTTTTACCTAACTTACAAAGTTTAATTTACATTCACCTACAGGGCATTTATACACATTTCCCAACTGCATACATTTTAGCTGTTTGCATTTTACAGTGTGTGCATAATGTGTGCACAAAATTATTTCTCTGAAACATAAATAATCCTCACAAATGTGAACATTCTTGAGGCAACGTACATTTCTTCTCACAATTAGGGGTGGAAGCATGCAAAAACACTAGTTTTCTTGAGACCGTCAAGGCTAATGAAATTCTTTTCGTACCCTAGATACAACCCAACATCCAAAATTTAGGGGGAAATACAAAAGGCAGATACTTGTGGTTTTCCAGGAACAAGCTCAAGCAGTTAATAACCTTAAAACTGCCAGCAACATGGGGATGTTTAGTACCAGTGCCTAACATAAATATTTAATTCAAGATGCTCAAGATTCCTGTTAACTAGCTAGCTGAAATACTGGATTTATTCCCTACTTTTCTGCCAAAGTGGGAATAATGATGGTTGGTAGTAATACTGAATAATTATGATGAACACACAAAACAAGATTGAAGATTAAAGAAGAATTAAATCTAAGTCTGGTGGTGCAAAGGTTAAAATGATGTACTGCAGCCAAAACATTGTGAATTTGATCCTGACAGGGATCAGGGTTGACTCAGTCTTGTTAGGCACAAAATGCTAATTAACTTCTGAACCACCCAGAGTGTGCACTAAGCGCTGTAGAGCAGTATATAAATGTAATTGCTATTGCTAAGTCACCATTTAAACAATTAGAAGTCCAAAAAAAAAACCCATTACCATTAAATAAAATAGAACAGCTAACTAACAGCAAGTCCCTTCCTTAGCAGCCACTTAATTGCAAACTCTTGGCTGAAGAAAAAATTATTTCTCTGCTGACAGAATGACAACCAGGAGGGGGTCAGCTTAGCCTCTCTTGGAGTTCCTTAGTCTAGGACAAGGGTTCCCAACCTATGGCCCACGGACAGGCCCTGGGCTGTGGCACCTGTTGATGTGGCCCACGTCACCATCACTGCACCTGGAAGTGGAAGCAGACACATTTACGCATGCACAGGCATTTCTTGTGTCAGTCGGAAAACACGCCTGTGCATTATTAAATGCGCCCATAACTGTCACAAACATGGAAGTGGCCGCATTTATGACAGCCTTAAATGCACCTGCTTCCACTTCTGGGGGAGCATGATCCAGCCCACTCAGTTGTCCAGGATGTATGGTCAAGCCCATGGCAGAAAAAAGTTGGGAACCCCTAGTCTAGGGGAAGTCCAGATCTGTTGCCAGGACTTGAGATTCAGTCCCAAAAGAATGTGAAAAGCCAACCTGCTCTGTTTTGTAAAAGGAAATATCTGCAGGGTACAGAGTTATTAATTGGCATTTCTTCCTCATAAGGAAGAGACAAATTTATTTGTGTGATATGTTGCTTAAATTGCAGAAGCCTACATCCAAATAAAGCAAGACAATGACTGATGTGTTAAGTCTCATTGCAGGCGCACCCCCCCAATAACGGACACAGACAACATTGAAAGTGGATAACAGCACCGGGCCACATTTATTGATTCAATGCCCTAGTCCGAATTATAAATTTGTATTGGTAAAACGACCAATCATAATTCATAAGGCAAGCAGGCCGAAGTAACACTGGTAAGGTACCACCCCAAAATTGCCAACGGCAATTGGTTACAATGTATCAATTTGTATCAATTTGTTTGTTAACAACAAACAAATTGTTGACCGTAGTCAATAACTAACTCATGACCCCACCCTCTGACGCGTATCCGTGAAATCACAGGGGTGATGCATGCTGGTTAGCAATCGTCATCACCCCATCGCCTGGTTCGTCGTTGACCGGACAACGTTTAACTAATTTATTCCTGTCTAGTGTTGTCCAGTCAATTGCGAACCTGCCGGATACTTGTGGGTCATACTGTTTACCTTACCAGTGCTACCCGCCAATGTGACCAAAGTCAACGTTATGAACACAGAAGACCCCTATATCAAACCATAGCAACAGTGTGGGATGGGCAAAAAAGCCAGGACCCGGAAGCCAATATGGGTCCCAGCCAAAAATTCCCACCCGGCCCCGAAGCGACCAAAATATCACACTGTTAACTAGGGAGGGGGTGGAGGGGAAAAGACTTCTCCGCTCCGTCGCTGAGGTAAAATGGCAGCTCGGCTGCCTCGTGGCCATCCCTTTTATAAGGGAGCTGGCCACGCCCCTAACTACCCGGATTCTCTGTCCTGTGGGGGGGGGGGGCCCGCAAAGGGCGCGGCGGCCATTTTGGCGCCGCGCTTGCATTGCAGGCGCACCCCCCCAATAACGGACACAGACAACATTGAAAGTGGATAACAGCACCGGGCCACATTTATTGATTCAATGCCCTAGTCCGAATTATAAATTTGTATTGGTAAAACGACCAATCATAATTCATAAGGCAAGCAGGCCGAAGTAACACTGGTAAGGTACCACCCCAAAATTGCCAACGGCAATTGGTTACAATGTATCAATTTGTATCAATTTGTTTGTTAACAACAAACAAATTGTTGACCGTAGTCAATAACTAACTCATGACCCCACCCTCTGACGCGTATCGGTGAAATCACAGGGGTGATGCATGCTGGTTAGCAATCGTCATCACCCCATCGCCTGGTTCGTCGTTGACCGGACAACGTTTAACTAATTTATTCCTGTCTAGTGTTGTCCAGTCAATTGCGAACCTGCCGGATACTTGTGGGTCATACTGTTTACCTTACCAGTGCTACCCGCCACACGGAGGGGCTTCAAAGAAGACCTGACGCCCCCCCCCCAGACCGTCAGCTCGGTCAACAGGCCTGCTCGCCAATCTCCCAACAGGAGGTCCATACCTCCTCGCGACAGATGGACCCCATCCCCTGCATACAAGTCATAATTTTGCAGGCTAATATCGGGGTGATGACTGACCCGTCCCCAAGCCCTGTCGGCAAGAAACCGCGCCACCGCCCTATTGACCGTGCGCCTAGCACGGTCAAGGGCCATGAGGTTAACGCCCCCTCTGTAAGAATGGCGCGGAACAATGTCCGACCACACCAGGGTTGTGGCAGGCCAGACATAATGCAAGTAGGCGAGTTCCTCGCAAATCGCATGCTTGAGCGATAAGCCGGTGACCTGGCCCAAATCATTGCCCCCCAGGTGGATAATGAGAATGTCAGGCGGGTCAGCACCCAGGCCAGAAAAAAGGAAAGGCCGCAGCTCCCGCCATAACATCCCAGGCTTACCATGCCATGTGAGACTGGCGTGTTCACCCAGTCCCAGTCGGGGTCCCCACTCTGTCGCCGCAGCGTAACGCGCTGCCCTGTGCACATAGCTGTGGCCCACCAGCCATACTGTCACCGGTGTAATACGACACCCAGGGTCTGCAAGAAAATTGAGAAAAAGGCGGTAAGGTGACTGGATTGGTACTCATGGCGGGAGTGGGCGCATATAAAACTGAAAACATTGCGAGCCCCACCTCCCCATGCTGCGTATGTCAGCCCCAGAGTACCCAAAAGCAGCTGCTGTAGAGGATGCACCAATACGGAACGAATGTGTGCCATAACGGGCACCTGGTAGGCCCACCCTGGTGAGGGCTCTGGCTGTCACCTTCCAAAACTGAAATTTAGTAAGGGGAGACCCATCTTGGTGACAGAAAAACGGGCCGTGGTGCATGCCACGCAGTGCCAGGAATTCCTGTAGGGCACCAACCGGACAGATGTCTGCCAAAGAACACCGTAGCAGTCTTACACCACTGCCTACGCCATGCTGATCTGTTTTAGAGGAGCGTATCCTCAACTGGGCCCAGTCTTTGGCTACATAGACATCTTCGAGTTCCAGTGCCCTACCACTTGCATCCGCCTTAGACAGCATCACGAGTTCGCTGACGCGGAGCGCTCCAAAAAATGCCACCGTTGTGGCTGCATGGAAAAGGGCTGCCTCATAATGATCAAAACAGAGGCCTGGCCAGCCCCGGGCCAACTGGGTAAGAACCCCTGGGGAAATAGGGTGCCGGTCGTCCGGGCAACGCCCGCGCTCGCGCACCCACCCCTCCAAAACATGTCTCACACGGAAGTCAGAGGTGGTATCCACATGACCTCCCACTTTGGCCATAAAAGCCAACGCAGAGAGCTTGGATGCTATGGTGCGAGGTGCGAGGCCCTGTGCATGCAGGTGAACCATGAACCGCAGAACATGGTCCACCGGGATAGGCCAGGTCTCTGGCAGGTGACATTGAGCTGAAAATGCCCTGTAAGAATTGAATGCTTGTTGGTACGCCTTACGCGTGCGTGGCGCTAGTGACAGGCCAATCGCCCGGTTCACCTCTCCTTGCCAATAGTCCAGATCTCGTCCGGGAGTGGCGAGGGAAATTCCTCCGCATCCGGGGCCAAGGCGCGGAACCGGGAGATCTGCAGGCGGGACAAAGCGTCAGCAATATCATTATTAATCCCAGGGACGTGCCTGGCCCTGAACAAGACGTTGAGGCGCAGGCAGCGCAGCACAAAATGGCGCACTAGTTCCATAACCCTGGGCAATTTGGAAGTCTGTGCATTGACGATGTGGACAACAGCAGCATTGTCGCACCAGAAATGCACCACCGAATTAGCCCACTGTTCGCCCCATAGCATCAAAGCCCCCAGAATAGGGAAAAATTCCAGGTATGTGAGATCCCGCAGGCGACCTGTGCCTGCCCATGCCGGTGGCCACCCACCATAGGCCCACTTCCCATTGAAGTACATCCCATAACCCAGGGATCCTGAGGCATCAGACTGGATCTGGAAATCGGGGGATGCCAGGAGGTCAGACCTCCAAAATGAGACCCCATTGAACTCCCTCAGGAATTGCAACCAGACAAACATGTCTGCCCTGATACCCCGGGTAAGCCTAACTCTGTGGTGGGGCCTGGATAACCCTGCCATGGCGTCGCATAAGCGCCGGGCAAAAGCCCTGCCCGGTACGACCACCCTGCAGGCAAAATTGAGGTGACCATGCAGCACCTGCAGTTCCCTCAGGGATGCCTTACGCTTGGCCAGCAATTCCGAGATAAGGGTCACTATCCTGGACACCTTATCACCCGGCAGCCTAGAAGCCTGCACTACTGTGTCAATCTCAACCCCCAGGAATACTAGCTTGGTAGATGGGCCCTCGGTCTTTTCGGGCGCTAAAGGGACACCAAGTTCCTCCATTAGCGTCTGAAATGTATTGAGGAGACGTGTGCACGTGTCCCAGCCCCGTTCACCCCCGAATAAAAAATCATCCAGGTAATGGGCTACAGACCGGGACCCTGACCTGTGGACGAAAGCCCACTCTAGGAAGGTACTAAAACGCTCGAATGCCGAGCATGATATGGAGCAGCCAAAAGGCATGGCCTTATCAAAATAATATTCACCCTTAAATTTAAAACCCAGCAACTCAAAGTCGCCCGGATGCACTGGCAAGAGGCGAAAAGCCGACTTAATGTCACATTTGGCCAGCAAGGCACCCGGGCCACACGAGCGTACCATGCGCAATGCATGGTCAAACGATGTATACCTGACTGAACAGAGGTCATCAGGAATAGCATCATTGACCGATCGGCCGGCTGGGTAGGACAAATGATGAATAAGGCGAAACTCGCCTAGGGACTTTTTGGGGACCAAGCCCAGTGGCGACACCTTAAAATTGGGAAACGGGGGTGCAGGGAAAGGTCCAGCGACCCTGCCCGCATCTAACTCTTTCTTAATGCTGGCCGCAGCCACATCCTCCCTCCCTCTGAGGGATAACAGGTTGGGGGCATCCTGAGGGGACCTATCACCCATGAAAGGAATACGGAATCCCTGCTTAAAACCCTGAAGGAGATACTCCCCATCTTCCCCCTTCGGGTACGATGTGAGCCAACGCTCCAGCATGTCCACATTAATTGGGGAGGGGGCCTTTTGGAGAACCAGCTCCATCCGAGGCAGTCTTGCCAGCCAACTGTCCACCCCTCCCTCTGCCTCGTGTCCCCCCAGGTCTGGGACAGGCAGAGGCTGCGTGGGGGCCTGAACATGTGGGACACTCATGCTTATACCTGCAATTCTTTCTATTGCAGGAACCATTGGACGAGAAAGTCCAGCACAGCAGGCGGGCTGGAACCCCCTGCCCCGCCGCCTGGCGGGTAACCTGCGCTGGAGCCGCTCGCTGGACCGCATGTCCGCAATGGTATCTATCTCCCGGGGCAGGGCGTGTAGGCGTCATATACAAGAGCCAAAGCCTCTGGCACGGCTCGTCCCATCTCATCTCGGGGTGGAGGGGAATCCTCATACGGAATTCCTCATCATACGCTAGCCAAGAGGGGCCCGGGAAATCAACCATTGCCCTGTATATATTGTCCAAATATTGGACCATGGGGATAGCTAAATCCGGCCGCGCCCTCAAATACACCGCCATGTATATTAAATAAGCGGGGAGCCAATTGGCCCAGGTACGCGGCGGCTTACGGCGGCGTGCCTGCTCCTTGTCCTTCTCATCCTGTCCCTCCCTTTCCTCCTTGGTGGGCTCTCTGTTCAGGAGTGAGAAGATATCAACGTATTCCCCCCGCCATATCTTGTCTCTGGTAGTCTGTGCCAAATGATCACCTAGTGGCAAGGAATACCCCGCCGTCGGCAAAGCCGAAAAATGCACAGCCGGCCTAGGAAAAGGGGCCTGAGCTAAACCAGCCACCCCCAGCACATTCCCCGGAGTGTAAGAACAAGTACCCACCCCAGTACCCAAGGTGGCAGTCGTCGTCGCCGGGTGGGTAGCCGATAACGTGGCCCCCGCACCACCCGCGCGAGGCCAAGGCCATTGAAAGACCCCCCCCCATATTGGGGATGTGTGTGGATGTACTCGCTTGCACCGTATACTCACATGCCACACCCCCGCGGGCCGCCCCCACCGGGGGTTCCGGCCCACTGGGGGCGTCGGAGCTCACGACCGACGTAGAGCTCATCACCGGGGCTTGACCCGCACCTGGCTGCTGGCTGGGGAGCTGCGAGGCAGTGGCCGGAACCGCGCCACGCGCCTGCAGCAGCTCGACCCTCCCTGCCGGCTGTTGTCCTCCTGCCGCCATCGCCTCAAAAGGGACCCCGAAGGGAGCGCCCGCCTGACTGGCCCGTGCCAACGACGCTTCCAGGGCCGCGATGCGGGCCAATAAGGTGTCCACGTTGACCAGGGGCAAAGGGCCGGCCGGCCCGCCTGGTCCAGGCGCGGGTGCAGGTCCCTGCACCCCAGGACCCGAATATGGCCATTGGCCAGCACCGAAGCCCGGCAGGGTCGGTGGAGAAACCTGCCAAGGCAGGGAGCCGCACCACCCCCCGAGGCTGGAGGGCCCCGGGGGAGGCTGCGACCCAAAATGAGTAGGCCCAACAGGGTGGGCAGATGGAGGAGCGGTGTCCACCGCTCGCGGGCCGCGGGCCGGAACGCCTTCCGCGCCCGCACTCTGATCGGGCCAAGGGGCAATAGACCCCATTCCGCTGGCCCCGGCAGGGGCCGGCAAAGGCGGCTGTTGAGGAGGCGGCACCGCGGTCCTCCGACCTGGGTTGCGCCTCCTAACAGCGCGAGCTGCACTAGAAGCTGCCTTCTTCTTCGAAGGCATCTCCACCGAAGCAAGAAGGGAAGCCAGCAAGGCAGAACTGCTACCAAAAAGGCTTCCCGGTAGGCTAAAGCGCGACGGAGACACAGGGGAAAAGACTTCTCCGCTCCGTCGCTGAGGTAAAATGGCAGCTCGGCTGCCTCGTGGCCATCCCTTTTATAAGGGAGTTGGCCACGCCCCTAACTACCCGGATTCTCTGTCCTGTGGGGGGGGCCCCGCAAAGGGCGCGGCGGCCATTTTGGCGCCGCGCTTGCATTTTCACAATACTTTCTAATCTTGCCAATTTTAAAAGGATCTTGGGAATATAGTTGATTTTGATATATTCAATACTGTATATTATTTATATTGTATTTATATATACACACTTGATTTTGATATATTCAATATATTATTTTCCAGGGGAAGGAAGTCTCTTTCTTTTTTCTTGTGTTGCAGAAGAAAGGCCAAACCCTGAAATGAGCCAAGTCCATTTTTGTGTGGAAGTAATTGTTAGGATTTATTCAGGATGAATGTGAGATGAAGAAAGAGATGGCTACTCTTCATCCACAAAAGCTTCTGCCATGATACATGTGCTACCGTTGAAGTTGCCATAGCACTGTTTGTTGGTATTTCTTTGCACATAAACTTCTGTGGCTGACAGTTGAACCCACTGTTATTTGAACCATTACTGCATACTATATATAGAACTACTAGCATAGGTTGCCTGGCAATGCCGGGCTGTTATAAACTGTGATCAGCTTTTTTTTTGGGGGGGGGGGGGTTGGGGGGTTAAAAAAAGAACAAAGGATGATATAATTTTTTCAAACTGTTTTATTTAACCAAATAATGTTTTAGTTTGTGGTGTTTTTTTAATACTTGTACCGTAGGTAATATTTTTTTAAATGTGAAAGTACATGTTTTTTGCATTCAATGTTTTTAAACTGTGTTTAGATGTTTTGGGTTTTTATTTGAGTTAAAACTCAATACAGGATTTTATAAATCTTTTTATTTTATTTTTTTGACATATGTTTGTGATTTGTGTAAAATTGTGATTTATTTTTGTTTTTGACTTGTTTTTACTCTTGTGGCCTCTAGGTTGGGCTGTTGAGTCTTTTTGAGTTGTTTTTACTATTCTGCCCTGCAGGTGGGGCTGCTAGGGGTTCTGTTTTAGTTTCACTGTTTTTTCTCTCCTGGCCTCTGGGTGGGTCTTTTTTCGGTAAGTAGTCTCTTTGTTTCTTCATTTCTGTTCCGGTCATTGTAGAGGGAGGACGTGCTGGTGAGTTGTCTGGTTTTCTTTCTTCTCGGGTTTTTCTTTGTTTTGCTTTTGTGGTGGTGGGCTGGGAGGTGTTTCTGTTTGTTCTTTTTTGTTTTGGTTGAGTTTTAGGTTTGTTTAATTGGTTTGGTTAATTCTGATTTTGTTTAATTTTTCTTATTTCATTGTTTATTTGTATAATTAGTTGTTGTTTGTTTGTGTAATTTGTGGGTTTTTTTCATGTTGTAGTTAGGTGTTTGTATGTGGTTTTGTGTTATTGTGGATGTTTTTGTTTCTGTATTTTGTGGTTTATTTTTTTGTTTATTAATGGTTTTCTTAATTATTGATTTATTTTTGTTTTATTATTTTACTTTAGCTTGAAGAACGGGCTGTCTGTGGGTTTCTTTTTCCCCATTGCTGCTTTGGGGGAAAGAAGGAGGAGGCAGTCAGCCAGTTCTTCTCCCGGGAAGGTTCGTTAGGTAGGTCGGGGGAGAAGGAGGAGGCAGATGGTTCTCTCCTCTCTGTCTCCTTTTTCTCCTGGCTTACCTAACCGAAGATGGACATGCAGTGATGTGTAAGGGGTGGGGCTCTCCCTTGCAGATTGCTGGCTGTTGCTTTTGTATTCGGAAGTACAAAGGCATCTGCCAGTCATCCACCAGGAAGGGTGCTTCCCCTGACGAACTGCTGCCTGTTTTTGGTTTTTCCCCACTCCGGCCCAACTTTCCTTGAGACCGGTGGTGGTCTCACCGTGTCTTCGGTGGGGTAGCGTGGAGGAGAGGGAGTCCCTCTTCTTCCCATTGGTCTGGGAAAGAAGGGTGGCGGGTGTCTCGCGGTGGCGTTTTGTGGCTTTTTGTTTTGCGTGGTTGTGAGGCGCTGAGTCTGCCTGCTGGGGACTTGCACTCCCATTGCTTTTTGTAAGTTTATTTTTCACGCACTAGTTTTCTTAGCGTTTTGTGCACTCATGGCGCATAGGACGCTGGGATGTGTAGTTTTGCGTTTGTGGTTTGCTTTCGTGTGGTGTTTTTTTTCCTGCGGCTCAAATTTGATTGGCCGCGCCGCATTTTCCCAACGTTCTTTTTGCTCACGCCTCTCAGCCTAATTGGCTGTGATGCGGTGCGGTGCAAAGAACATTGGGAATTGAAGTCCTTTTTTTGTTTGCGTTCATGGGGCTCTTGCCCCACTGGCACATTTCTCAAACCCAGACCGGGTTTGGGCGAGTGCAGGAGGCTTGGTACGGGACAGTGTGGACGGGTGCGGGAGCCTTTGTCACATTCCAACGGTTAACGCTTGGATTTATAGGTTTAGATTGGTGAATGCCTTTTGGCCCCAATGTGATGTCTGAGATCATGGAGGTTTAAATGAGTGGTGATAAAAGGATGCTCATATCACACCTCTTTATCCACTTAGTCTCTTTGTATTATTAGCCTCAGCTGGATGTGCTTTTTGGTTCCCATGCACCAGGCATGAGCTGGGCCACTGGGACAGGGGGATTCATCCTGGTGCATACCTGTCAGGTTTCTTTCAAACCCCCATATTTTACACTGTTTCCCACTGTCATCCCATATTAGTTAGACTGCAATTAGACTGGAGATAGACTGGAGACCAGCACAGGATAAGCATAGCTGTCAGTTTCCCATTTTGGCCAGAAAATTTTCCTTATTTGACAGTAATTTCCCAAAACTTGACAGGTATGTCCTGGTGTGTCCTCGCCTCTGGTGCCCTGGGGTGCAAATAATAATTGTATTATTATTACATCTGTCCGGCACACTGCACTTTAGATTAAGCCATTGCTCCAAGCTCCGTCCTTCAGCTTGGAGCAATGGTTTATTCTAAAGTGCTGGGCGCCAGGCAGAACAAGCGACGGGTGGTGACCAAGCAGTTCCTGGGGGCAGCCTTCTCCCCCATCCCTTGGTTTCCACCACTCACCCCTGTCCAGCGCCCTCCCATGGTGCCCATCACACCCCTGCCATGCGCACATTAAATACACAGAGGTTTTACCACCTTCAAGGTGTGAAGTCAGAACATAGGGCATGAGAGTTACACGTGTCCTCATCACACATTTAGGCCACTACCATTTTATGCGGAATGTCCAAATAGCTTATAAAGTTGTCTCATTCCTGTGCCCGGGGTACATTCCAATTAAGGATGGAAAGAAACCTAGTTGCTATTTAAGACCTATGCTGCTGCTTCTTCAAGTGCCGTATTCATTCCAGATATTAACTACCATCATGGCAATAGTCTTCCTGTTCTTAACTACTCAGAACAGTTCTTTCAAGGGCATGCCACACCAACTTCTCAGGTTCTTTAGCCACGATTTCTGTCTACATTCCAGGGACTCTCTCTCCATAGGATCTTCCCATGCATAACAGGTTGGAGTATTTTAAATCTTGTTTGTGTACTTTTTTCTTAAGGGGATAGGGGGGTATGGGTTGTTGTTGTTGTTTTTAACCTGTATGTATTTTAATCTGTCATGTAAGCCACCTTGGGTCATCCATGGATGAGGAAGGTGGGGTATAAATTTTGTTAATAATAATAATAATAATAATAATAATAATAATAATAATAATAATAATAATAATAATAATAATAATAATAATAATAATAATAATAATAATAATAATAATAATAATAATTCATTCTATACTTCATGTCATTCCTCATGATACACCCAAGGTATTGGAGCTTTCTTTGTTTATTGTTCTTAAGCAGTTCTTGTTCTTTACCCATCTGGCATAACACTTCTACATTAGTCACATGGTCAACCTATGATATCCTTAGTAACCATCTGTAGATCCACATTTCAAAAGTTTTGATTTTCTTTTCAGATGCTTTAGTCAATGTCCAAGCTTTGACTCCATTTAACAAAACTGGGAATACATAACCTTTCACTATTCGGATCTTTGTAGTGAGAGTTAGATTTCTACTGAACAACAAATGTTGTATTTTTAAGAAGGAAGAACTTGCTTTTCTAATTTGGATTTTAATCTCCAACTCAGGATCCTGCTTTTCATTTAACATACTCCCCAAATAGAAAATTTTATCCACTCTTTCGATTTCTTGTGTTCCTGCCATTAGCTTCCTGTGAATTGGTGTTCGGCTTATAACCAGAAATCTTTTGGTGTTGAGATCCAAACCATATTTTGCACTTGAAGGTCTAACTTGTTCCAGCATCAACTGATGCTCTGGAAGCTTGCTGTGTTTTGGGTGCTCTGCTTATAACAAGATATTTAGTCTACCTGATGCGCTTGAATTCCACATTTTCATCAAATGTTTAGAGAGGAGTGCTTAGCTCCAGTCCCTTCTCTCATCACTTGTTTGCACAATGATGGAGGAGTCTGAAAAAGAAAAGTTCCTGCTTGTGTGTAGACTTTACATGAAACCAAGAACCCAGATTTTTCAATGTTCTTGCTCATTTGTAAGGCTTACTTATGAGCCAAAATCTCACCTTTTCAGATTTCATCATCAGATCAAAAAAGTCTTGATGGAGACTGGTGTGGTTAAGGGTCTTTCCTCTAACCATATAGATGAAACCAGGAATTCTAATAGCAAAGCAGAACTTGCAATTTTCATTGAGTGTGATGGTCTCACTTTCTTCCACCCCCTTCTTCTTTTGCCCTCAACCTTTTCCAGCATCAAGGCCTTCTCAAGTGAATACTCTCTTCTCATTTTTTGTCCAAAGTACTTTAGCTTCATCCTTACTATTTGACCTTCCAATGAGCAGTCCAGGTTGATTTCTTCTAAGATCGACCTATTTGTTCTCCTTGCTGTCCAGGGTACTCTCAAAACTCTCCTCCAACACCATATCTCAAAGTTATCTATTGTTCTGCACTCAGTTTTCCTTATGGTCCAGCTCTCACAACCATACATTACCACCGGAAATACCATTGCTTTGACTATGTGGATTTTTGTTTCCAAGGTGATGTCTCTACTTTTAACTATGTTCCCCAGGTTCCTCATAGCTTGTCTTCCACAAATCAGTCGCCTTTTTATTTCATGGCTGCAATCACCATCTGCAGTGATCTTTGATCCTAAGAATGTAAAGTCTGTATCTCTTTATCTACTTGCAATTTCTTGCTTTTGAACTGCCAGGTTGGCAGGAGCTAGGACTGTTTATGACATCATCATTATCCTCCTCTTTCTCTGCCTTCTCCTCAGCATCAGCATCTACAGCTTCATGTTAAAAAAAGACTAAAAGCATTTTAAAGTTAAAATTCAAGATCCACCAGAATTTTAAAAATGGCTTTGATTTTGGTTACTTATAATTTGCACTTGGAAAAGATGTGCGGGCCCCATCTGCTGCTCTGCCTGAGGCAACAAGATGTTCTGGGATGTTATTGGAGAAGCCACTAATTATTTCCTTCCAAGCCTAGCTTGTCCTGCCTTTTGCTCACCCACTTATCAGTTCTGTCCTCTTGTCTGACTTACTAAGTAGGTTCAAGAACCCTTTGGTTAAGGAGTGTCTCAGAAACTTTTGGAAAGTCCAAGGATATAACATATTCTGGAATCCTGCTCTCCATGTGCTTGTTGATGCTCAAACACAACTTCAAAGGCTTATTGAGACACAAATCATTTCTATCTTCACTCTGTGAGGCTTATTCTTCTTTATATTTAATAATACCATATTTAATAATGTTTTCCACCAATTTATCAATATTTTTCATCAATTTATCTGGATAAAACATTAGTTGGCCTGCAATTTCTGGAACTCTTCCTGAATCTTTTATTATTGTGGCTATTTTGTTTCATTTTTAAATGCATTTCTTTTTGCCTTCTGGGTTCTTAGTAGCAACTAAATTACAACTATAAATATAGACTATAGACAACTATAAACTATAGTAAGATGATTTCAGTTTAAAGCCAACAAGTGAACCATGGAAGACCTGTCTTCCATTTCTGCATTTAATAAGAAAGGAAGAGAAAATGGTGTGGTTTTGATTTACAAGAGACCAAAGACAGGTGGCCTGATGCTCTCTAGATATTTTGAGCTAAACCTGGCATAAACCCTGACTACGTGGACAATAGTCAGGGATAGGGAAGCCATAAGTAACAGAAAACTGGGAATTACACAGGTTGAACCTGTCCCAGCCCAGTTCCAAAAGACCAGGGAGGTTTGAAGAAAAAAAATGCAATTTTTTTCTTGCAATAGAGCTGCATTTCTATTGAACACCAGCAGGTGGCACAGCAATAGCAAAGGAAAACAGCAAAAATAAAACCGCACCATTTTATTGCTGCCTCTATTGAAGTCCTGGCAGCAACATCTTATGGAATGAGCTCCTGTCTTTGTCCCAGTTCCTGCAAACCTAGCAGTTCAAAGGCAAGAAATTGCAAGTAGGTAAATAAGGACCACTTTGGGGAGAAGGTAAGCAGCGTTCCGTGCGCTCCAATGTCTAGTCATGCCTGCCAAATGACCACGGAATACGTCTTCAGAAGCAGAAAATGCTGGCTCTTCGGCTTTGAAACAGAGATGAGCACTGAACTGTAGAGTCAGACATTATGGGCTTCCGAGCAAGGGAAACCTTTACTTTTACACATGGCAGTCCCGGTTTGGGAGGATAGGATTATGGTAACCCTAGTCAGGGAGCATAAGAGCTGTAATACAAGACAGGCAGAGGAAGTCAGGTGAACAATCTCTACCATTTCCTCCAGGCAGTTGCCATTCCCCTTCTCATCAGAATAGTTCTAAAGTTGGGGGCACTGTGGCAGATGCCAGCACAGTTACTGCCTCCTGCTGCCACTGGCACCTAGAGGTGACAAAAATGTATTTAAATTATAGCACCTATGCTTTACCTTGCAAAGCCCCTACTATCTCTGAAATTCAGCCTGCAGCTAGCTGCCTGAGACAGCTGCCTCATTCTGTCCAATAGGAGTCTATTCTATTTACCTGTAGCTAGGATTGACTGTGGACTGTGGTGGCTTAGTGGTTAAGGTTGGCAGGTCAGCAGTTCAAGACCCAAATGCTGCACTATGGTGTGAGCTCCCGTCGTCAATCCCAGCTCCTGCCAACCTAGCAGTTCGAAAGCAAGAAATTGCAAGTGGATAAACAGGTAAAACTTCAATGGGAAAGGTAATGGCATTCTGTGCACTCCAGTGTCTAGTAATACCTGCCACATGACCATAGAAACATCTGCATAAACAGATGGTGCTGGCTCATTGGCTTTAAATGGAGATGAACACCACACCCTAGAGTCGGATACAACTGGCTTTTGAGCAAGGGAAACCTAGGATTGATTGGTTTAGTCATTCAGTCATGTAGTTTGTGGATGACACAAATTGTCCAAGATCTAAACTATAATGGAGCATTAAAAATTTGTTTCAAGTTGTCTCAGATAAAATACAGTAATACCTCGGATAACGTTTGCATCAGATAATGCTAAAACCGCATAATGTTAAGCAATCTGGAAAAAAATGCATCACATAACATTAAAATCCTATGTGATGCATCAGACAATGTTCGCTAAAGCCTGTCCTGGTTACAATGTATCTCTATGGAGTTTTAACGTTATGCAATTCATCCCATAGGATTTTAATGTTATCCAATGCATGCATCAGATAACGTTAAAAATTGGATAACACTAAGACTTGTGGAACCAAGTTTTAGCATTATCCGGGGTTTTACTGTAAATTAATAGTAACCACACCATGCTAATGGCTATTTTTAACAGGCATTTGACAGATTAATAATAGGCAATTTACTTTTGCAAACCAATTTACCATTGAGCTGTTATTCTTGTTGAGTTCTTCTGGTTTTTCTCCCCTGACTTCCCTTTTTTGAAATTTGAGGCAGGACTGATAAAAAAGTTGTTGAGTCACAAAACTAAAAAGATGGGGCAATTAAATTTTTTGACCCCCAAAATCCTACAGCCTGTGGCCATCCAATAGTCTGTGAAAATAATTTTCCTCACCTTTGCAAAACTGTAGTAGCACAAATGCTATGAGAAAGCACGATCTGTTTTCTGCGTTTTCTGTTTCACACAGGTGATTCATAAGGCTTTTGAACAGGTGGCAACCTTAGCCAGAACTGAAGAAGGCACTTCTGCAGAATGCTTATCTGTTTGGTGGGAAACTCAAAAAGATGCAGGAGAAGGAAATCTTTCATGGCTGGGATCCTTGTCAACCCTGAAACAGAAGAAAATGCTGAAAATTTTACCCGGTCTCTGAGATGGAAATAGGAATGACCTCAGTTCTTGCATGACAGACCATATCAGGTGAAAGACAGAGCAGGAGTAGAAAGAATAATCAGGTTTCCTCCTGGAGGAAAAAAAGTCACCCTTCATTTACCACATACTTTTTGCTCACCTACACTTTTCTCTTTCAGGGAACTCTGGTTAGCACTGATTGAGAATTAGATTCCATTGTTATTCTTACAGCATTTCTGTGAAATGTGATATTAAGGATGGGCAACTTGTGGCCTTCCAGATGTTGCCTGCGACATTGGCTATGCTTGATGGAGTATAGTTGAACACCTCTAAGAGACAGGCATTGCCCCAGGGTCACCAAAGATCCTTTTGGTTAAGTAGAACCTTCACTCCTAAGTGTGATATACTAACTACTGTACTAAACTCTAGCACCTTGAAATTTAAATCCTGTTGTAATTCTAGGAGACATATTTCCAAAGCCATGAGTACTATTGACTAGATATTTAATTAAAGAGTAAAAAGTAAAAGCGTTTTGCAGATGGAAGACATGTCACAAATGCTATCTGAGATTAAACAAAACAGAACAGCAAAAAAGAAAAGAAAAAAGAAGGTGGCACCTTAAAGACTAACTACTGTATTTAAATGTGAGCTTTCATGGACCAAGTCCACTTCATCAGACATAAGAGTGGCACCATTTATTATTATTATTATTATTATTATTATTATTATTATTATTATTATTATTATTATTATTATTATTATTATTATTATTATTATTATTATTATTATTATTATTATTACTACTACTACTACTACTACTACTACTACTACTACTACTACTCAGCTTATACCCTGACTGTCTGGGATGCACTACCACTCTGGGTGGCTCACAGTGTTAAAAAGAGCAAAACAGATCTCATAAAACCATAGAAAACCACCCACCCACCCAGTATAATCAGAACTGAGGACCACTAACCTGGGTGGGTTTCCTATTTAAACTTCAACAAGCTGCCAAATTCTCCTCGAAAAGAAAAGTTTTCAATTGCTTCATAAAGGTCCCTAAAGAGTCAATCAAACACAGCTCCCCAGGTAGAGTGTTCCACTTATTTTATACACACGTTAGGTACACAAGCGCACAATAATTGGCCAGCCTAACAGAATAATAACATTGTAGCTTTTTTCAAGTGACAAAAATTATTGTGGTTCCAATAACCCTTTCCTCTTCAATTCCTTCCAGTTCCCACACAAGATCCTTCTCATGTTCATTAAATGTAGAGAGACATCTGTAGTGTTTGTGAGAAATTGAAGTTCTTGGCCAACCAGACAATTTATGAAATATTTCTGAAGCAGTGGTTTTTGTTCTGATACCCAGTTAGTAGTCTGCAGTGGATTTACCTTGAAGAATGCTTGCACAGAGTGATATTCCCTTGCCAGTGCAGTAATATTGCTTTTCTGTTGGTTATAGCTTCCTGTTCAGAAGGAGCTGAGAATCCTTGGTTTCTGGACCTTCTTACCTTCCTGTATATTAAATACACAATTGCAACACTTACATCTACCCAAGCTTCAGTTCCATTACTACTTCTATCTCGACAACAATGATAGTTTAATTATTCTTCCTCTATTTACAATGAAAATAAAGATGATAAGGGTCTATCAGTCAATTTTACCTCACTTCCCATCAAGTCTGTTTTTATCTCTCTGGTGGTTATATATCTCAAGATATTGCCTAGCACAGTGATGGTGAACCTTGGCATTCCAGGTATTCTTGAAATTCAATTCCCAGAAGCCCTGACTAGTGGGAGTGCTGACTTGGGCTTCTGGTAATTGAAGTTGAAGAACACCTGGAGTGCCAAAGTTCGCCATCACAGGCCTAGCATTTTAAATAATCCAAAGAAGGGATACTTAACCTTTCTTTTCAATCTTTCTTTTCCAGAGTTTGGCACCAAGAGTTTGGCACCGCCATCTTGGAAAGGAAAAAAAACCAAAAACAAAATGGCAGACACAACTGTTTTCGCTTCTAGCACAGCTCAGGAAGGTCGTAGAAAGATGGGGTTTGCGCGGGAGAGGTCCTCCCAGCCCCCCCCCCCCAAGTTGCTGTGGACCCAGAGAGCCTGAAACAGGGACCCAAAATGGCAATTTTTAACATAGTCAAAAGTACAGACATCACCTTGCAAACAAAAATTCGCATAGTCAAAGCAATGGTTTTCCCGGTGGAAATGTATGGGTGTGAGAGCTGGACCATTAGGAAAGCTGAGCGCAGAAGAATAGATGTGATGTGGTGTTGGAGGATAGTTTGAGAGTCCCCTGGAGAGCGAGGAGAACAAATAGGTCAATCTTAGAAGAAATCAACCCGGACTGCTCATTGGAAGGTCAAATAGTAAATATGAAGATGAAGTACTCTGGACATCAAATGAGAAGGGAGGATTCATTTGAGAAGGCCGTGATGCTGGGAAAGGTGGAGGGCAAAAGAAGAAGGGGAGCCCAAAAATGTGATGGCTAGATGGTATTGTAGATGCAGTGGGCACAGAGCTGTGTGGGTTGAGGACGATGGTGGAGGACAGGGTGCCTGGAGGTCAATGGTCCATGGGGTCGCAGGGGGTCTGTCCAAGACATATAATCATAAAATCATAGAATAATTAAATTGGAAAGGGACTATGAGGCCATTGGGTCCAACCCTTAATCAATGCAGGAATCCAAATCAAAGCAAAACTGACAGATGGTTGCTTGACTTTAGTGTTGGAGCACTCACCAAAGCTGGATGTATTCTTAGAGTCACACTGTTGAAATAGTTAAGATATTTGCCTGGCGGGGAAGGTGGGAGCGCAGCTGACTGGCGTTGTTGCAGCGGGACCTTCAAAAGCTACACCACCAGTGCTGTCGGAGCTGCAGTCAGTCCATCATGGCTCCCGCCCCGACCCCGCCCAGCGGGGGAGGTGGGAGCACAGCTGACTGGCGTTGTTGTGGTGGGACCTTCAAAAGCCGCACCACCAGCGCTGTCAGAGCCGCAGTCCATCACGGCTCCCTCCCCTGCCCCGATGGTCCATAAGGTCGCAAAGTGTCGGAAGCGACTGTGTGACTGAACAACAACAACAAAGAGTAGAGACATCACCCTACCTACAAAAGTCTGCATAGTCAAAGCAATGGTATTCCCAGTAATAATGTATGGCTGTGAAAGCTGGACCATAAGGAAGGCTGAGCACAGAAAAATAGAATTCTTTAAATTGTGGTGCTAGAGGAGACTATTGAGAGTCCCCTGTACTGTGAGGAGAACAAATCAGTCAATCCTGAAGGAAATTAACTCGGACTGCTCATTGGAGGGACAAATACTGAAGATGAAGCTCAAGTACTTTGGCCACCAAATGGGAAGTGAGGACTCACTAGAGAAGGTCTTGAAGCTGGGAAAGATCAAAGGCAAAAGGAGAAGGGGGCACCAGAGAGTGAAGTGCCTGGATGGCATTGCCGATGCAATGGGCATTGATCTGAGTGGGCTGAGGAGGATGGTGGAGGACAGAGGAGCCTGACATATGATGGTTCATGGAGTCGCAAAGGGTTGGACTCAACTGTGTGACTGAACAACAACTCAGAACCCCAGAATCACAGCCATTCAACAGCAAAATCCAAACCTGACTGGGTAATTATTTTTTGGAAGATTGAATTGTTTTAGAAAGGCATGTTCAGACAGGGTATTAGAAAGACTGGAATGAGAGGAAAAACAGCAAAGTCTATAAGACAGCCTAGCTGTATGTTGAAGTCACAGGATCTGTAATTAAACCTAATTTCCAAGACACTTCAAGTTTAAATTCCCTAAACGCTGTATTGCTCAGCCTAATTAAGATACCTGATTTTAAAAAACCTCAAAAGCTCATAAAGGTGCCACTCAACCTGATTTTACAAATTAAGCTTTAGTAAAGAGGGTGTGATGATGCGGGTCAGATTCAGATGAAGCCTGATATGAATAAAAACCTAACAAAATTGAAGCTAGACCATGACTGTAGCTGGGATCATGAGCTGGGATCAAAAACGATGGACAAAAGAGTTTCATTTCAGGTTTTCTTCCTGTGAAAGTGCCTATGGTTATTAAGAAGAGATGTGTTTGTGAGAACAATAGGCAAAACGTATGTGAGTGGATGGGCTTTGCCCTTGCTGTGGGGAAATAGGATAGAGATTAACCTACTGAGAAGAGCCAGCAGGTCTACATACAACCCCAGCTGCCACAAAGAGTAAGAATGCAGGCAATTCCTACCTAGAACAACTGGCAGCATTCAGGGAACAGAAATAAGGTTTAATGATGAGATACAGATGAAAGCCAATGTTTCCAGCAGGAAATGGAGGAAGAAAGCTCATCACAACAATGTGCAGAATGAAGGACTTTCCAGTAGGGACTACAGTCTAGATGCCAGAAGGCCAGTTCAAGCCAGAAAAGTCAGCGCCTACCCTTTCCTATGGGAGACACAGAATAGAATTAGTGTAGGTTGATTAGTGTAGATTTGGAAGCTTTAATTGTGAGAATAAGCTCATCAGAATGTGCCGCCATGATTCAGTTGAACACAGCAGCGTTTCGTTTCGAGAAACAAAACTTCTCTATGCAACTTTGCATTGAGATTTCCCTGTGAGACATTACGTCACTGGGATGAGCACCCCTAGAGGCAGCATTAGTTATCAAGGGAAGGATTACCCATAAGATGCTTCAGGACAGGTTCATACACTTTGAACTTGAAGAGGTCAATCACCCATAGAAAGGGTGTGTGTGAAAACTTTGGCACCTTGCCAGGAAAAGGTCTGATCCTGGTAATGCAACCTTGGGAGATCTTACAGAGATAACAAATATCTTATCTCTTGATCTAGCTCAAGGACACCTGACATTCCTCGGGTGTGGGTGAGCCACTTTTGGGGGGAAAAAGCACCAGTTTTAGCCCAGTTAGAGAGATCTTTGGGGGATTCAGTGAGGGCCTTTGATCTACGGAACATCAATGGAATTCTGAAGCAGAAGATGAGGCTGGGATCAGCCTACTCATTGAACTTTATCGGAAGGGAGGTAGGCTAGTCGTTGGACTTTGTCTGGAATTGAAGGCTGAATACTTTGAAATATTCAGGCTTTCATACTTTGCCAATTTTCTGGGTATCTTCGGACTTTGAAGATATTCTGATAACTGGGAGAAGCTACTTTTAGAAACTATCATGTTTCTTATTTTATTAGACAAAGTGTTGAATAGACTTTGCATCTAGGTTAGTTTGCTAGATTAGTTACTAGAAACTAGAATAGGTTTTACCCTACCATGAGAATCTTTATTCTAATTTTAAATCAAGTTTTGCTTTTCGCTATGGCTATGCTTTGCCTGAAGAAAAGATTGGCTTTATGGACTGTATTTTATTCTTTGAACCAATAAAACACGGAGTCTGCAGAAGGTATCTTCAGAAAAGACAATTGGAAGCATTGAGTCCAGGTTTGGTGTGGGATTCTAACAACACCTGTTTCAGCTACCGTATTTTCCGGTGTATAAGACGACTTTTTAACCCCGAAAAATCTGTGCCAAAGTTGGGGGTCGTCTTATATGCCGGGTACTCTGGAGCCAGGGGCCGCCCAGCGGGGAAAGCCATTCGTCGCCACTGCGTGAGGCCTCCAGAGCAAGGGGCCGCCAAGATACCACCACCCTCAGTCTTGCGGCGGAGGTGGTGAATGGCTTTCCCCGCCGGTCAGCTGCTGATCCTCCTCCTTCTCACACACCCTGGGGTGGTGGTATCCGGGCAGCCCCTTGCTCCGGACGCCTCTCGGCGGCGGCTTTCCCCGCCGGTCAGCTGCTGCTCCTCCTCCTCCTCCTCACCCCTGGCTGGGGGTGGTGGTGCAGAGGAGAAGGAGCATCAGCTGTCTGGCGGGGAAAACCAGCCGCCACTGCGAGGCCTCTGGAGCAAGGGGCCGCCCAGATACCACCACGCTCAGCCTCGTGGCTGCGGCTGGCTCCCCCCCCCCCCCGCTGGTCAGCTGCTGCTCCTCCTCACCCCCCCCCCCACCCCCAGTTGGGGTGGTGGTATCCACGAGCCGCGCCTCCCCGCCCCCTTCACTGGCGGGGAAGGTAAAAGGAGCCGGTGAAGGGAGCGGGGAGGTGTGGCTTGCGGTGGTTCCGAACCCGACAGGGCTCCTTTTACCTTCCCCACCAGTGAAGGGGGCAGGGAGGTGCGGCGTACGGTGTCTCCGAGCCCGGCGGGGCTCCTTTTACCTTCCCCACCGGTGAAGGGGGCGAGGAGGTGCAGCTCGCGGTGTCTCTGAGCTCAATGGGGCTCCTTTTACCTTCCCCGCCGGTGAAGGGGGCGGGGAGTTGCGGCTCGTGGTGGCTCCGAATCCGACAGGGCTCCTTTTACCTTCCCTGCCGGTGAAGGGGGCAGGGATGCCGCGAGCCGCACCTCCCCATCCCCTTCACCAGCGGGGGAGGTAAAAGGAGCCCTGTCGGGCTCGGAGACACCGCGAGCCGCACCTTCCCGCCCCTTTCACCGGCGGGGAAGGTAAAAGGGAGGTGGGTGGATTCCTCTGGGAATCCTGAATAAAAGTTGTCATTGCACTGTAGAGGAATAATACATTTTCAGATGGGGAAGATTTCACACTACAGAGACCAGAGTGCTGTTCCCTCTCCCGGGAGCTACAGCAGAAACTCCAAGCTCATATGTTATGGATGATGATGAAGTGAAGCAAAGCCCATAAGGGATGGGTGTTTTCTCAAATGTTGCATCATTCTAAATCATAATGTTTTAGTTGCCTTTTCTAAAACAACCAAGAGACATTACATTGGACAGTGATTGAACAGGAAACAATATATGAGCCCTGGTAGCACAGCTGAAATGGCTAAGATGCTGACAGGAAGCCGGGAGGTCAGCAGTTCGATTCCCAAGTACTGCAGGACGAAATGAGCTCCTGTCTTTGTCCAAGATCCTGCCAACCTAGCAGTTCAAAAGCAAGAAATTGCAAGTAGATAAATAGGGAGCACATTGGTGGGAAGGTAAACATTGTTCCGGTATCTAGTCATGCCTGCCACATGACCATGCAAACATCTGCAGAAGCAGACAGTGCTGGCTCTTCAACTTTGAAACCGAGATGAGCACTGAACTCTAGAGTCGGATATGACTGGCTTTCGAGCAAGGGAAACCATTACCTTTTGCACAGTGGTTAAACTTCTGTACTGCAGCTGAAACTGCTGACATTGTGCGTTCAATCCTGATGGGAATCAAGATTTACTCAGCCTTCCATCCTTTTGAGGTCTATAAAAAGAGTACCCAGCATGTTGGGGACAAAACGTAGTGGTTAAGGCGCTGAACTTGGAGACTGGAAGGTTGGGTTTCAATACCCAAAGGCTGCACTTGGGGCATGAAAGGAGCCTCATTCGGGCATCCCCTGAGTGCCATTGGAAGAAGGGTAGTCATACGGTGAGTATATTGCAAACTCTACATTTTAACTAGAAAAGTTGTCTTATACGCCGGAAAATATGGTATATCTGTTTTCACGCTACTGCAAATTCTCCCATGGCTCATCCTTGAAGCATCATCCAGAGGGCCAGGAGGGAGACAAGAGGAGTGACTCAGGCAGAATGTACAAGGTTCCGGGGCAGAATTGTAAGGAGTCGTGGGAGTCTATAAGTGCCCTGAAGCCTGAGGAGCGAAAGGTTTAGGGGCTTGGAGTCCAAAGCCCTCTCATGCTCTTCTCCCTCCATGAGCCGAGTTTGGGACCAGATTGGGTGGCCTGGCTGGCGACACCTGGGTCTACTTTCTTTGTGTACAACACAAGGGAAAGCTTTAAGCCCCCTAAGGTGGGATCCAGAAAGTTGTGGTCATTTTCTTGTTAAAATTGACTTCTGGGCAAAGACAGTGCGTTAAAATCATAAGTACTTGCCATGCCACCCATTTTCTAAGCCAGTTGGAACTTACATAATTTTTTTGCTGTGTCACAGTGGGTAAGGATGGGCCCATGAAATGGCTCTTCTTCCAGTATCATTGTGGGTCAATATTTTAAAGCTCCAGGCAAAGTTTTAAACACCATTATTCCTGCTTCTTGTCTTTTTGAAACCTCGTATCTTTGTAGGCTTGGCAAACAACTCTAGAAAGCAGAGGTTGCAGAAATTTATTATCTCTTTCTCTGAACTGGCTATATTGGCTGGGGTATTCTAGGACTCATAGTTTGAAAAGCAAGTCTTCCTATTTCTTCTTTTAAAAGACAGAAGAGAGCATTGCTTCCTTCTTACAATAAATAATTTGATAACTCCTTTATCAGAAATCTTTTTAATATGTGCCTGCCTGCCGAGTTTCTGGTTCAGTGTTCTGAGCATTCAGGCTCAAATATAAAAAAAAAATTCTCCCTTGTCTGTTGGGATCCATTTCTAATTAAAAAAACAGCCAAATGAATGTTAAGAAAATACAAAATCTAATTTTCAATCCACTGGTTTTCCCTCCTCCCTTAACTTTCAAATAGCTTGTCCGTAAGCCATTCAAAAGAATAGAATTAGAGGGAAAGATTGTTGACAGCTACAAGGAAGTCGATCGATTTTATATGGATGCAGATGTCAGGAGAAAGAGAAGTGAAGATTGTTTTGTAAGGTCACAAGTGCACAGTGCTTATATGCATCTTTAATATCAAAATCCAAACATTGTTCCTCCTTTTTATTTTACCTTAGATTGGCCTTAACAATCATTTCATCGGATAACAAGTCTTTGAGAGCAAAATGGAAGTGGGGAAAATCCTTTGTTTCCATTTATTTTTGGTTGATGCTATGGTCTGTCAATTTCAGGTATAGATGGAAGACATGACTATGGAGACCCAATTTCAATTTCAGCATGCAAGCAGGTCTTTTATGGATTATATTTTTCTCACACCACATGATACTTCTATTGGTAGTCATTGACCTCAATTCCATACTAATTACTTCCCATGCTGGGGTCATTCCTCATTCACACTGCTAACCTGGCTAATGAAGATAACAGAAAGCAGCTCTTTTTGAAAACCAGTTAAAATGACAGCATTTTCCATGGGTGACCGTAGGAAAAAGAGAAGGGAAAAGAAACATTCTCAAATAAATAGAGCAGATAGGAAAGAGGATCAAAGGCACAGGATTAAATTGCAAGGAGTGATGGGGCTGTGACACTGACCAAAATGGCTGCTTATTATGAGAGGAGGTGAAAACACCCACTAACCATCCATTCCCATACTTTGATACTTGCTCATAGTATACCAAGCTGTTGTTATCTCAGCTTACTGTATGGCTGTGAAACATGGACCCTCTATCGCCAAGACATCAAAAAGCTTGAGAACTTTCACCAACAGTAGCTAAGATCCATCTTGAACATCAAGTGGGATGACTATGTCACCTCGAGAAGGCAAATCTAAACAGCATTGAAGCTTCCATCATAGGCCATCATCTTACATGGATAGGGCATGTCCACCATATAGCTGGTTCCATGCTTCATCGCCAAATTCTTTATGGGGAACTTAGCTCTGGTAAAAGACCTTGCAGAGCTCCTTTGAAGCATTATAAGGACCAGCTGAAATAAACCATGAAGGTGTCAGGTATAAACCCACTTGGGAGGCAGTGGCTGAATATGGCCCACTTTGCCGCCAAGCCATCTCTGTTGTTACTGATCACTTTGAAGGGAAAGAGACTAAGTGACAAGCACAGAAGCTTCATCAAACTCAACCACACCCTCCACCATCTATTCAGTGTAATGTGTGTGGTCGCATGTTTCATCCCAGGATCATGAGAGAGTCACCAGAGACACATCCATCAATGGAGAAAATAATGACTTTCAGGGGGGGAAATGTATGCTCTGCCATGACTAGCTGCTGACAATGCTCCGAGGGACGAAATTCAAAGTATGTAGTAAGAACTTCACAAACTACCAACTAGCCTTGAAAGACATTGGTGGAAGATGGGCGGTCTATTTAAAAGGCCCAGAGCTGGTGAAGTTATCCCAAGCTGTGAAAAAATTATCTAGTAAGAGCTCCGCCCTTCAAGATCCGAAACTGGATGATAGCAAGCTGTGCCCACACTCTCTGTAACATCCTCCCTTTCTGGTAAGATGTTGGGAATGCATTTTGTCCAGAGAGAGAAAAGCATTTTCAGATATGTTCAAAATGAATCTTTCAAATATACATTGGCTGAAATGCTGTGGCACAGTTACACAAATTGCATAACGCTTGGAAGTGAACAGTTGTACGTTAAGAAATATGTGTAGACATTATTGAGGCATGTTGAGGTATTTGATTCAACATGCCATAGATAATGCCTATGGAGATTTCTTAACTTACAGAAATTTGCCTTGGAAAGTTATACTGTGTGGTCAGCTGTGCCCATTTTCAGCCACTATTTCGTCAAGACTACAAAAAAAGAAAATCATGCTGTTTCCAGCAAGAAAAACATTTTCATGTTTTCTCATTTATTGCTTTATATGTTGGATGGATGAGATATAAAATCGATCAAGAAGGAAACTATAACCATGAGTGTAAAAGAGCTGAGTGGGGCCACTAATGATAGGACATTCTGTAGGACATTCGGTCTGATGGCTACAACATATTCTAGGTGTCGTTGCATCGAGAAACTCAGGTCTAACTTCTTTCATCTGGCTGGGGACACAAAGCCTTTGTCCTGAGTGAAGTTGTATTTTTGAAAAGTTAGTCATAGTGGTGTTGTGGATTTGAATGGACTAAGACAGCATTCCAAGGCTTCAAGCAGATACTGGAACAATTTATTACGCACTGGTTCAGAGCCAAGTCAGACCCTGAACCTCGAATAGCTCAAAACAGCACACTTTTATAGGTACATTGGTTACAGAAAAGGAAGCTATATTCATCTTCCATATATGGATACATTCCAGCAAATTTAAACTTGTTACATTCTCATTGGTTCTTAGCAACTTGTTTTCGTCTCCAGTATTCCAGGCCCCTGTCATTTCCCTCTTTACCAGAAATAACTTGTTTTTCTCTGTGGTTTGGTGAAATATGCTGACACGTTGCTTGCTTGCTCCATCTAACTAGAGCAGAGGTGAATCAAACTGTATCAAACTAGCATTCTGATTACATAGGCCTTCATATTGAATACAGAGGCCTTATCTTAAAGCAAGCTTTAGCAAACATTCTTATCACAGTGGAAAGGAAAGTAGAGTCCTCCAGCTCTAAACCAAAAGGAAGTGGTGATGCATCCAAGTATATTTAACACTAGCATATTTGTGCCCGGCCTTGCCAGGCAGTTTTTTGGGTTGTTTTTTGTTTGTTTGTTTCTTTGTTTTTTGGTTAGGGGTGGTTTGGGTGGTGGTGATTTGAATTTGTGTTTTTTTATTTTTTATTATTTATTTGGTTTGTTTAATTATTTTTTGACTGTTTTTACTCTTCCGGCCTCTAGGTGGGGCTGTGGTTAAGAGTACTGCTTTTGCTTTTTCTAATAATTATTTGTTTGACTGTTTTTAATCTTCCGGCCTCTAGGTGGGGCTGTGGTTAAGAGTAGTCTTTCTTTGTTGTTTGTTCAGTTCTGTCCCGGACTCATGGAGGAGGATGTGTTTGGTGAGTTCTCTTGATTTTTTGTTCTTTTTTTATTTTGTGGTTTTTGGCTGGGGGGTTTAAGTAGAGTTTCTACTTAAACCCCCCCAAAGTGTTTCTGCTTGTTCCTTTGTTTTTTATTTTGCATTTTAGATGTGTTTAATTGTTTTGTTTATTTCTGGTTGTTATTTATTTTTCTGATTTCTTTTGCCTTTATTTGTTTAATTTGTGCTATTTTTGTTGTTTGAGTTAGGTATTTTCGTGTTGTAGATAGGTGTTTCTAGTGTGCTTTTATGGTATTTTGGGTGTTTTTGTTGATTTTGTTGTTTATTGTTTTGTTGCTTAATGGGTTTATTTATTTATTTATTTGTGTTTTATTAATTTTGGTGCTTTGCATTTTGGTTTACTGTTTGTTTTTGTTGTGTTTTGTTGTGTGAAGAATGGCCTGTCTGTCGTTTCTTCTTTTTTCCCATTGCTGCTTCAAAATTAGGTTTCGATACAGCAATGGGGAAAAGGAAGAGCTGGCAGTCAGCTCACTCTTCGACTGGTAATGTTCGTTAGGTAGGTCAGGTGAAAAGGAGGCAGAGAAGAGCTATCTGGTTGACGATAGTTCTCTTCTATGGGCCTCCTTTTTTTACCTGGCTTACCTAATGGGGGGATCGGCAGGCAACAATCCGTATGGGGTGGTGCTCTTCCTTGCGGATTGCTGGCGGCTGCTTTTCTATTACCTCCAACACTGTTCTCGCCGTGTCTTCAGCAGGGTAGTGGGTAGGAGAGGGAGTCCCTCTTCTCTCTGTTGCTCTGGGAAAGAAGGGCGGCATTTGTCTCGTAGTGGTTGTGGTTTTTTGTCTTTTTTTGCAAGGCCGTGAGGCACTGCGTCCGAATGCGGAGGCCTTGTGCTCCTGTTGTGTGAGGCGTTTTTATTTTATTTTTTGCATGCCGGCTTTCTTAGCGTTCTGCACGCTTGTGCCCTTCAGCCTGATTGGTTGAAGTGGTCATGGCATGGAGGATGCTGGGGTTGGAGTTTAGTTTATTTTGTTTGTGTTCATGCGGTGGCTTTTTTTCTGTGGCTCAGTTTCAATTGGTCATGCCGTGTTTCCCAACGTCCTCTTTGCTCACGCCTGTCAGCCTGATTGGCTGAGGCGCGGCACGGCACAGAGGACGTTGGGAATTGAAATTGTTTTCCTTTGTTTGCATTCATGGTGCTGTTGCCCCACTGCCGACTGTGGGACCATTGCAGCGCTCTGCGGGCCGGGTTAAGGTGAGTGCAGGTGGCTCGGTATGGGATACTATAGTCGGGTGTGGGCGTGTATGCCAGAGTCCAATGGTTAATGTCCCTATTTATAGGTAAAGATAATGTCCAGGCCCAGGAACATATCTGGGTATCTGTCAGAATTGACATATGACTGTAAAATTCATTGACGTTGACAACTTTTGCCCATGCGCGCGTGCGCACACGCACACGCACACGCACACGCACACACACACACACACACACACTGATGAATTCCACCAATCTAGTTTCCTAGCTACTGGAATTATCTGGAGGTGCTGGCATGCTTCCTATGGTAATCATGCAATGGTGTGACTTCACTTTGCACAGACTTCACTTTCCCACAGAATTTAAGAAGAAAACTCACAATAGCACTGATATATTCCGCATTCTGGGCATTGTCTGGAGCAATATTTACAGCGGTAGACATTTGGAACTGAGCATTGCTGAGAAACCAGTCAGCCTTCACAAGAATTTTGCTAGTAGGCTTGCCCACTGGGGACATTATATGACTTAACTGGGCAGAAGAGGCATTGTTGACAATACTGGGGAATCCACTAGCAGTACTGTGCCAAGGGCCCCATTTCAGCATGGGCATCCCTAGTTACCCAGTTTTGGTGGGAAAACAACTTGTATTCTTGTAGCTAACGTAGTATTCAATGTAAGACAAATTAAGCCAAACCATTTACCACTACTCCTAATGTTCCTTGCCATATATAATAGCTACTGCTTCCCCTTAATAAGTTTGTCCTTCAGCCTAATGTGTTTTTCAACAGACCCATCTATTTTTTTTTATGACAGCACTGTGAAGAAAAGCATCCATTGTAATGCAGCCATTGCATAGGGGAGGAGACATTAAATTAAATTTAATTTTAATTAAATGTAATTATTAGATTTATACACTGCCCACACGGCCGAGGATGACTCAGTACGGTTCACAATCCCAAATAAAAACAAGTTAAAATTACTCAAAAACCACCCATCCCCTTAAAAAAGAGTGCAGGGACCGAAGGAACCATGGGGGAAGGAATTCTCATTTTAAACCAGCCACCCAATGGAGGTTACCCTTCCACCTGCATGCCACACTTGGCCCGCCAGCCAGGTCTTGATTTCTTTTCTGAAAGGCTGCAATTCTGTCCGGAGACGTAATTCCATTGGCAGGAGGTTCCAGAGGGCCGATGCGAACACAGAGAAGGCCCTCCTCCTTGTGCCAGAGAGGCAACAATTAGAGAGTCCCTCCGGTCTGCTCTGGTTGGACAGACAGAAGTCCTCAGGGTGATGCAGTCTCTTAGTTATCCTGGCCCACTACCATATAGGGCTTTAAAGGTCAAAACCAGCAACTTGAATTGCACCTGGAGACAAACTGGCAACCAGTGCAGCTCCCGAAGCAGTGGTGAGGCTTGGGCATAATGCCCACTCCCCATCACCACCCGGGCTGCTGCATTCTGAACCAGCCGTGCTGGGATTCATTTGTAGCCCGTTGGCCCCCATCCAAACCCTCACAGCTTCCAGGCACCTGGAAAGGACTTTGACAGCATCACTGGTGTCCCCACAGGTCGAGATGTACAACTGAGTGTCATCCGTGTACTGATGGTACCGCATCCCATGGGAATGAATTATCTCACCCAGCGGCTTCATGTAGATGTTAAATAGGAGAGGAGAGAGCACTGATCCCTGAGGCAACCCGTATTGAAGGGGCCAAGGTCTGGAACTCTCACTCTCCAACCACACCAACTGGATCTGACCCCTCAGAAATGAGGAAAACCAGGACAACACAGTGCCCTGGATCCCCAATCCTTGGAGCCGTTCCAGAAGAATACTGTGGTCAAAGGTATTGAAGGCCGCTGAGAGGTCAAGAAGATTAAGGATGGATGGCTGACCACCATCCCGCTACCAGCAGAGATCATCCATCAGTGCAACCAATACGGGCTCGGTACCACATCCGTGCCTGAATCCTGATTGAAATGGGTCCAGATAATCCGCTTCAACCAGTACCCCCTGGAACTGACGAGCTACTGCCTTCTCCAACACCTTCCCTAAAAGGGAAGGTTGGAGACAGGCCTATAGTTGGATAGGACTGCTGGGTTGATGGATGGTTTTTTCAGGAGGGGGTGCACCAAAGCATGTTTTAAAGGTGCAAGAAACACTCCCTCCCAAAAAGATGCATTGATCATAGCCCTGACCCAGCCACCTGTCACCACCTTGGAGGCTTTCAGCAACCAGGTGGGACAGGGGTCCATGTGTGTGGTTTGATATCTCCTCCTTTCCAAAATGTTTTCATTCACACATTGGGAACATTCCTGGTTTCTTTGTAGCACTGCTCCCAGAATTCCCTAGCCAGCCATGCTTTCCTAAGCTCTGCTTTTGCTTTGGGGTGAGAAACTGCTACTGATTTAGTACAAGTTGCAGGGCCATATTTAATTATGCAAAAATCTCTCAAATTCAATTATGTTGCCTTTCCCCATATCTTGCCTAATGTTTAAAAATGTAAAAATCTGTCAAACACAATTTTGTTATATCTCCCCAAACCTCCTTATATTTTCTTCCCATTCTCCCTTTGTGGCAACTAGCAAAGGCTTATTTTTTATGCTTGCACTGTAATCTATACATCCATATTTTCCATATTTTATGTGTTCATTTGTACATGATTTTTTCTAATACTAGCATATTTTGCCCGGCGGTGCCGGGCTTTTTAAAATTATGTTGGATAGTAAAGGGTTTGGTTTTTTTTTCTTGAACCAATGGTGCTGGTCTGTTTTAAATGGTGTTGTAAGGTTTTGTGATTTTGTGGCTTTGAGGCGCTGCATCTGCCTGCGGTGGACTTGCGCTCCCAGTGGCTTTTTTTGTTCTTTTTTGGTGTTTTTTTTTTTGCGTGCCGGCTTCCTCAGTGCCGGGCTATTTAAATTGGTTTTTGAAGGTTTTTGATTTATGTTTATGCAAATTTTAATTTAATTTAATTAATTTAATTTAATATTATTTAGTTTAAAATTTAATTTTGTTTTTTAAAATGTTTATTTTTATACATTTTTATTTTTTGTTTTGGTTTTTTGGAGTGAAAAGTGATTTCTGGTTTATTTTGGTATTTTTTGAGATTAGTGTGATTATTTTTGAATGTTTTTATAACTTATTTGATTAATTTTGGGATAAATCTTATTAGTTTTAATATTTTTGAATGTTTTTTCTCTTTTGGCCTCTGGGTGGGGGTGGTGAGCTTTTCTGCCTCTCTACAATTGTTTTCTTCTGTCCTCTGGGTGTCGCTTCCGGTAAGTTTTTTCTTTCTTTTCTCATTTGAGTTCCGGTCCTCATGGATAGAAGACGTCTTTTGGTAAGTTCTCTGGGTTTTTTTGGGGGGGTGGGATTTTTTTTGGGGGGGGGTCTGTGTGTTTTTTCTTGTTTCTTTTGGGCTGTTTTTGTGTTTTGTTTTTGGATTTTTGTGTGTTTTTGATTGTGTTTGGTTTGTGTTTTTGTGTTTATTTTTTCAGGGGTGGTGGCTTTCTTTCCCGCGGGCCATGCTGGCTGGCCCATGGGAAGGAAGGGCAATGGCGGGGAGGTTTTCTTTCCCATGGGCCATGCTGGCTGGCCCGTGGGAAGGAAGGGCAATGGCGGAGGGGGTGCTTTCTTTTTCACGGGCCATGCTGGCTGGCCCATGGGAAGGGCAGTGGCGGTGGGGGGTTTCCTTTTTTTCCCCGTGGGCCATACTGGCTGGCCCGTGAGGAAGAAGGGCAGTGGCGCGGGGGGGTTACTTGTATTTTTCGCGCGCCAGCTGGCCCTTCGAATGGAAGGGCAGCGGCGGCGGGGGGGGTTCCTTTTTTCCCCACGGGACATGCTGGCTGGCCCATGGGGAAGAAGGGCAGCGGCGGCGGGAGTTTTTTTTCTTTTATTTTTTGTGCGCTAATGGCGCGCAGGACGCTGGGGCTTGTAGTTTTGGCTGCGCGTGTTTGCTTACTGCAGCGATTTTTCCCTTGTGGCTTTTTTTTTGATTGGCCGCGGCGCGTTTCCGAACATTCCTTTTGCCACACCGCTCAGCCTGATTGGCTCTGGTGTGGCGCGGCACCAGGAACGTTGCGAATTGAAGTTCCCTTTTTTTGCGACTAGGGGGCTCCTGCCCCCGGGTCGAAAATTTCAACCCGACAGTTACCTGCGAACCGGGTTCGGGCGAGTGAACAGAGGCCCATTACGGGCTAGTGGGGCCTGGTGCAACATCCTTTGTCACATTCCAACGGTTAACACACCATTTTATAGGTGTAGATACCCTTTTATTTACAGCACATATATTACCTAATCTAACCATTTCAGTTCTGAACAGAAGTGTGTTAGTACAGAATTTTGCAGATGCAGGTATTTTTGCTGTACTGTTTCAAAATACACTCATCTTTACCTATAAGAAGGGACGTTAACCGTTGGTGTCTGGCATGCATGCCTGCACATGGCCCTAGTATCCCGTACTGAGACCTTTACATTTACCTTTACACAGTCTGAGCATCGCCACAAGGATCTGGCAGCCACAAGTGGGGCAGCCGCCACACGAATGCGGCAAGAAGAAAACCTACAAGGCCCAGAATCCTCCGTGACGTGCCACCCCTAAGCCAATAAGGTTAAAGGGTGCGAGTGCAGAGGAGGTGGGGCAGCCAGCGCGCATGGTAAAAAAACTGCCAATCACTGACAACTTCTCTCTGGGAGACAATTAGTCTCCCGAAGGGAAGCCATCCACACCCTCTCCCCCCATGTGGCTTTGGCAAGGCAGGGTCGAGAGCCTCCCCATAGCTTCAGGGGGGAGATCCCTCTCCCCCATGTGGAGGCAGTGTCGAGAGTCTCCCTGTAGCTTCAGGGGAAGGAAGAGCCCCTCTTTTTCCCTCACGTGGCTTCGGCGAGGCAGTGTGGAGAGCCTCTATGCCGACAGAGAAGGAGGAAAGGCCGGTGAGCTTCCCAACTCAGAAGGCCACGTTAGGGAGGCCAGACAACAGAAGGCCCAGCCAGCATCAGGTAAGTGGGGTGGGGGAGAGGAACTGGGGGGGATGGGCCGAAGAACCATGCCACCCCCTTTGCCCCCACCAGACTCTGTCCCGCGCCCCACTTACCTGATGCTGGCTGGGCCTTCCATTGCCTGGCCTCCCCAATGCGGCCTTCTGAGTTGCGAAGCTCACCGGCCTTTCCTCCTTCCCTGCCGGTGTCGAGGCTCTCCACGCTGCCTCGCCGAAGCCGCATGTGGGGGGGGAGGGGCTCTTCCTCTCCCCCCAAGCTACAGGGAGGCCGGTGTGTGTGTGTGTTTGTTTGTGTGTGTGTGTCTTCGACAAAGCTTCAGGGGGAGGAGGGGTGGCCCCTCCTCTCCCCATGCAGCTTGCGTGGGTGTGGGTGTATGTGTGGATGTGTTGTGGGTGTGGGTGTGTTGTGTGGGTGTTTGTGTTGTGTATGTGTGTGTGTATTGAGTGTGTGTGTGGTTGTGTGATGGTGTGTGTGTGATGGTGTGTGTGTGGTTGTGTGTGTGGTTGTGTTGTGTGTGTGGTTGTGTGTGTATGTATTGTGTGTGTGTGTGCTGAGTGTGGTGTGTGGTATGTACCCCCCCAAAAAAACCTACCACCAAAACACAAAAAAACCTGCTCGTAGTCTTATATACTCGTTATTTCTCTGAAGTGCCCCATACACTTCACAAACATATACATTGTTGAGGTGAGGTTCTTTTCATCACACAATGAAGAGAACACTATGAAAAAAATGCTACTTTTATTAAGATTGCTAGAAGCCATGAAATTATTATTTTTATTCCTAGCCAGGTTGCAACACCAGAGAAAACAAAGCTTGACTAATCCTAGTATTGGAAATCTCTGTGTTGAAGATGCTTGTATACTAATGTGAAATGAGGCATAGGATTGGGCATACTTTCACAAAACAAAAAAGATGAGGAGAGAGAGAGATATAGAAAAAGAGAAACTCAGTCATTGGACAAAAAGAGAACATTGCTTCAACACTCTTCTTTTTCTGCATGGAGATTCATATAAGGTCATGGACTTCTGAATGTGCAATAAACAAGTCATTCAATTTTGCTTTTCTCTGTAGTTGATTCCACATCTCAGTTGAATTAGATGCGTACTGAACTGCCTCTCTGTTCTACGATTAAGGAAGCTTTGTGCTTTGTGTGGGCAGAGAGGTAAAACAGATTCATAGTTAATTGGAACGGGAGGGAAATGATCACCAGTGTGTATGTTTGCTGCCTAAATTATTAAAATATATACATTTAAAAGAACAGAATTGACCCATTTACAATGTTTAAGAAGGGAATTCACTAAAGTGTTGACTGGGGAGCGACCATTCTGTTCATCTCATAGAGCTGTAGATTAGTTTTAGAGAGGATGAGCCTGCATTGTGTTTTAATTGGCAAGCCGAACTCCCATTCTAATTCTACCTGTAAATATGAATACTTAGCATCAGACATTTGGTATTTGTGACTTGCAATATGGGCATACTGGATTTTGCACATCCCATGCTGGCTTAGTTCCAGTAGCCACATTGGCTCTGGAAATTGTCATTTTAAAAGTTACTTCTTTTCCATCTCTATTGCAAGACAGTTTTCAGCTTAAAAACTAAAGTGCCTTGACCCCAGCTGTGATACATTTTTCCACAGCATGAATAAAGACAATCTTGCAAATCACATAAAGATATAATCTCTCTCTTCTAGCTATTACACTCTAGCTAGGAATGTAATTCTGATGTGTTGTAACGATATGATGGTGTGTAATTTGAAAATATAATTTCTATGGGAAGGAAGAGTAAAGATATGAAGGATGAATGTATGTATGTGTGTGCGCACGCATGTGTGTATGTATTAGTGAGAGATAGAGAGAGAAAAGAGAGAGAAGGAGAGATCTAGATTTTCCCATTCCCCTCAGGAATTTTTAAAATATCTCTAGTAGAAACACAGGAAACTGGAGAACAGATTTTTTTAAAAAAATCCCCACACTGATAAAATATTTACTTTTCCAGAATGAGTAAAATGCTTTTTAAGACAAGGCTCCCCCCCATTCACATTGCAAGAAACTGCACAAAATGATTTGAATATGAAACAGTGAATAGAATTAGAGATACTTCATATGCATGAGGTAACTAAAATCCAAGATGCATTTTGTTCCTCGTGAGTGCTGCCACCTTGACAGGAACCTTCATTATCTGCACATTGGTGCAAGAAGTCTCTGGTAATTTTTGTTCTATAGTGACAAGATTGCTTCTGCTGAAATAGTAAATTTTATTTATTACAAAATGGCTGACATCCTGATGGTACAACAACACTAATGGGACGCTTGAAGGCATCAGCACCAGGGGATGATTTTCCGACATTGATCACAGCTTCCACACGATAAAAGAAACTACATGGGAGCCAGAGGAACTGTGGCACAGAAGAAAAATGTCTGAAAATTGCTGTTGCAGATGACATCATCAGACTTTGCAGCCATAGTGGTACCAACAGGATTTCAGCTATTATACGGTTTTCATCTCACACACACACACACACTTCTGAAATGGTATAAGATGGACTTAGGTATAATAGGGTGCAGAAGTTTGCTGTTTTGTTTTAGTATAGGATATAGTTACAATTCAGTTTTCCCAAAACTGAAGCATGTGCATTTCTGTATTTCATGCAGAAACCAAATTTCACATGCTAACCTAACTGTGGATGAAGTATTTTATATTGCTAAGATAGCAAAATAAATTTATGTTCATTGTGTTTCTGTTTATTATGTTTAATACTGTTTACAGTTTCCCTTGAAATACCTGCTTCTGGGAGGAGAAGAAAATTGGGAGGAAACTCACTACAAGGAGAAAGGAGAGATGTTTCTCTTAGTCTCTTGCTGAAAGTGAAAAGCTGAGAGATTCACATCTCTAGTACAGTGGCTCCTTACACTATACCATAGTGTAAGAAACACTGCCTATTTTGAAATATAGTTCCCATCTAAAACTGATCAAATGGGAAATATAGAAAGAGCCTCCCAGAATTGTGCAAAATATTGCAAGTGCTTCATTGACGCTGCTGATGTTGCCTTGACAGTACAGAGGAAACCTTTGAGTCCATTGAACACCAGCTAATCCATCGGTTCCCAATGTGGGGTGCAGGCCACACAGGGGGACTTCAATTCCCAGAAGTTAAAGTCAGAAAAAGAGTTAGATATATAATTATCATTTTCTGTATCTCATCTAATTCTACCCAAGTTTCACAAACAAAACTATGACCTATGTAATCCTATGATGTGCATACTGTGCTTCATATATCAGAAGAAGTGGGCTATGTCCATGACAGCTCAGAGCAAATAAAATTGTTGGCCTTATAGTTGTCACAAGATTGCTTGTTGTTTTTGCTGAAGCAGTTAAACTGTTGACTCCTTGGATAAAAAAACTGCATATAGGTAAAGGTAAAGGTTTCCCTTGCTCGAAAGCCAGTCGTATCCGACTCTAGGGTGCAGTGCTCATCTCTGTTTCTAAGACGAAGAGCCAGCACTGTCTGCTTCTGCAGATGTTTCCGTGGTCATGTGGCAGGCATGACTAGACACCGGAGCGCACAGAACGCTGTTACCTTCCCACCGAAGTGGTCCCTATTTATCTACTTGCAATTTCTTGCTTTCAAACTGCTAGGTTGGCAGGAGCTGGGATGAAGACGGGAGCTCATTTCTGCATATAGAATTATTTATTTAAGTCTATTCAAACTGTTGAAGCTTCAATCCTTATTTATAACTACAATTAGCTCCTATTATCTTAAGTACTAGCAAAGGTTGCCCGGCGTTGCCGGGCTGTTTTAAATGGTGTTTGAAAGTTTTTGTTGTTGTTGTTGTTGTTAATGTTTGTAAAGAAGAGGTTAATCTATATTTGAAATTTTAAAAATTTTTAATTATACAAATTTTTTTGATGGCCTGTTTTAAACTGTGATGAGTTTTGTTTGGTGTTTTGGTTTTGTGGATGAAAAAAAGAATAAAGGATGATATACTTTTTCGAAAAACTCTTGGGGCCTTTTGTGTAGAGCTATTGTGTCTTTTTGAATTTTTTTTGTTATTGTGGGCAGCAAGTGCTGCTGGTAGGGGTTATCTTGTATTTTTCTCTCGTGGCCTCTGGGTGGAGCTTCTTCCAGCAAATAGTCTCTTTCTTTATTCATTTCTTTTCCAGTCGTTGTGGTATGAGGTCGTGTGGTGGTGAGTTAGCTGTTTTTCTTTATTTGGGGTGGTGGTGGTGGTTGGATTTTGTGGTGTTTGGCTGGGGGCTGGGTGTGTTTGGAAATGTTTATTGTTGTTTACTTTTTTGGTGTTATTTTTGTTTGTTTTTGTGTATTTTTGAATGTTTTTGATTGTTTGTTTTTGTGTTTTTTGGTGTCCTGGGGGGGATCCCCTCTCAGACAGACTCCTTTGGTCCCCCCCCACCCTCTGAACCCCAGGGGAGCCAGTAGAGAGGGGGATTCCCCCCCAACTCTGTTTTTAAAGAGAAGAAACCACTTCTCTTTAACATGGGGTGTGTGTGTGGGGGGGGGGAGGGAATCCCCTCTCTGCCAGGTCCCCTGAGGTCAGGAGGGTGGTGGAGACAGACTCCTTTTGTCCCCCCCCACCCTATCAACCCCAGGGGAGCCAGTAGAGAGGGGGATTTCCCCCCCAACTCCGTTTTTAAAGAGAAGAAACCACTTCTTTTTAACATGGGCCGTGGGGGGGGGGAGGGAATCCCCTCTCTGCCGGGTCCCCTGAGGTCAGGAGGGTGGGGGAGACAGACTCCTTTTGTCCCCCCCCACCCTATCAACCCAAGGGGAGCCAGTAGAGAGGGGGATTTCCCCCCCAACTCCGTTTTTAAAGAGAAGAAACCACTTCTCTTTAACATGGGGCGAGTGAGGGGGGGAGGGAATCCCCTCTCTGCCGGGTCCCCTGAGGTCAGGAGGGTGGGGGAGACAGACTCCTTTTGTCCCCCCACCCTCTCAACCCCAGGGGAGCCAGTAGAGAGGGTGAGCACAACACCCCCCACCCACCCAGTGATATTAAAGGGGAAACTCCGATTAGGAGCTTCAGGCGCTGTTGGGGAGAGGGGCTTTGGTTCCCGCGGCTTGGCGGACTTGCTCTCCCGGGGTTTTTGTTTTTGCTTTATTTCTTGGGTGCCGGCTTCCTCAGCGTTCTGCACGCTCATGGCGCGCAGGACGCTGGGGCTTGTAGTTATGGGTTGGTGCTTTGTGTTTGTGCTGCGTTTTTTAAAAATGCTTTTCTTTTGATTGGCTGCGGCGCGTTTCCGAACGCTGCGCCGTGTGAGAGCCTCTCAGCCTGATTGGCTCTGGCGCGGCGCAGCGCAAGGAATGTTGGGAAGTGTTTCCCTTTCTTCGCGTTTGTGGGGCTGTTGCCCCACTGCCGGTTTTCTCAATCCTTCGTTGACCTGCGTACCCAGATCGGCCGTGTGCACGAAGGGTGAGTGCAGGCAAGTAGGGCGAGGCATAGCAACCTATAGCCAGTTCCAACGGTTAACCCTTGGATTTATACGTTAAGATTTGAAACAACCCTGACTGAAATCCAGCAGTAAATCACAACTAAAGTAGGTCCATTAAATCAATGAAACTTGATTCACCAGATCCCAAATGATTCAATGAGCCTATTGTAGCTGTGACTTAATAGTGGATTTTGGTCCAAGAGTTTTTTCTTCGTCTTCTGTGTCTAGACCAGATGTGAAACTGCCAAAATGAAGCCACCTTTGTGGAGTTCATTCTGCAGTTCCTTATACCAGACCTAGCGTGAGATGCCTGCATATAATAACCATATTAGAAACAAAAGTGAATAGAGGCATCCCAATTAATTCTGAGGAGAAAACAACACGAAGCAAGTATTGGGAGCAATAACATGCCAGAATCAAATATTTGAAAAGCAAAGGCACAGAAGAACAATAAAACCATTTTTCAAAAAGAAATTCAAAAATAAAACAATATTCCACATGAAAAAATGGGAAAGACTGAAAATAGAAAGCATTATTTAAGGCCATGATGGTGAACCTTGGCACTCCAGGTGTTCTTTGATTTCAATTACCAGAAGCCCAAGTCAGCACTCTTGCTGATCAGGGCTTCTGGGAATTGAAGTTCAAGAACAGCTGGAGTGCCAAGGTTTGCTATCACTGATTTAAGGCATTTCCCTTCATTATCTAGAGCAGGAGCTTTCAACCTACAACCTGGCTCCAGACCACGGTGCCAAATAATTCGGCCCCAGCCCTAGCTCCAGCCCTCGCTGCCACCAGAATTGGCCACAGACTCATTTACGGCAGCTGTAAACAGCAGGGAGACAACCAGTCCAGACCCCTCAATTGTTTGAAGGAGCATGACCCAGCCCCCCACTTGAAAAGGTTGAGAACTCCTGATCTAGAGTGACATGCTAGATAAACTGGGTCTCTTAGCTTTCTTCTAAGGTCTCTTCTTTGTTCACTCATTTTACTAAATGGATGAATATACAGGGTTAAATTCAGATTTGAAGGTGTCTTCTGGTTGAGCTCATTCACATTTACATTATGAGACAGTATTTTTAACTTCCAAAATGCCACTATGGCCAAAATGTTCAGAGTTGTTGTAGAGCATTGTGGGAAATAACTGTCTGGTGAGGGCCCAGGATAAGTATCGGTGGCAGTGTTATTTCTTATCCCTCATGAGGTGGAAAAGATACATACTAAATTCCTTCTTGTTGTCCATTTAGAGCAGGGGTTCTCAATCTATAACCGGGGGGCCAGATGCGGCCCACAACACCATGTCATGTGCCCCCTCACTGCCTCTGCCACACCCACAAGTGCCATGTGTTGCAGGCAGGGCAAAATTGCCATCCAGCCCCCAAAACTGTGTGAGGGAGCATGAAAAGGCTTGAAAAGGTTGAGAACCCCTGACTTAGAGGGTCTTGAAAGGTCTAAATCTGGTCTAAATTTGCTGCCTGACTTAAATGGTCTAAATCTGATTTAACTTTGCTGCCTGATTAAATTCCTTGCTGAGGAATTTAAAGGGCTGTGCAAATCCTTGCCCTTAGCCAAAAGAAGAATATGAGCTCTTTTTTCCTCTTAAAATCTACATAATCTGCAAAAAAAAGTCTATAACAGAAGGAAGTATACCCTGTGCTTTATTCTCTTTCAAAATGGTGATTTCAAGTCAGGGGGAGAGAGAAAATATGTAAACATCCTTGTCTTAAGAGTTGCCTCGTGCCTTTAGTAAAATGAAACGTATTGTGTGATTGACATGTCTTGCTGCAAGATCATTGGTTGGAAGGGCCAAAAGTGGACCCTGTGGGAGAAGATATAACCCTGGGACTCACACACACAGAGGCCAACTCAGAGACGGGAGTGCAGTGCTTCAAGCTGCCAAGATGTAGAAGCTTGAGAGGAACTGGGGGCTATGGGCTATCCCTTAGAGAACCAGGTTGCTTTATTTCCTTGCTTTGAAATGCTACCTGTTCTTTTGTTGGACTGTATCCTGAATTTTTTTTGCTTTCAATACACTTATAAAATGCCTGAAGAGACTTGGAGTGATTACTTGGCTCAACGCTACCTGAATCTACACATATCTGATGCCTGGGTTGTCCAGCCAGGGAGCTGCAACTCAGAAGAACAATAGGGCCTACTCGAGAGTAAGGCACCATATTGTTACAAAGTCTATTGGTTTTTTTTTCCATTTGAAATGCAAAGTACAAAAAACAAACTCGTACACTTGGAGGGTCAGATGATTTTCAAGAAAAAAACAAGGATTTCTGTCTTCCATTTACAGGATGATGTGGCCTGGGTAGACTTCTAAGAGAGTCAAGTGAGAGTCTACTCTACTAACAAAAGAACCCTATTTGGGTATACCATGGCCAAGAGGTAAGAAACAGAGCATGCTAGTCTTTCCTCTCTCCATCATCACAGTTCTCACATGGAGAGGAACAAGCTTCAAGAAGATACATTGACATGAATGCTTTCGATCTGTGAAAGAACTTTGTATGGAAAGCTTCCATACATACACAGCCCTCTCTTCCTTGAATGTAGTGCTTTTTTCACATGAGAAAATCAGATGAACAGAGCAAGGGCTGGCATGTCTTCCTTCTCATGGGTTGGCTAAGGCAAATTTACCTGAAGAAGGGGTAAACTTGTGAAAACATACTTTCAAAACCATGAAGCAGCTTAGTTCAGGTTAAAACATATCTATCTTTAGATCAGTAGATAAAAAGTGGACTTTCTTAGGTGCAGGTACTGACATAATAGAACCCAAAGCCCTGTCTGCAAGTAGAGTTTAAATGTGCAAGCATAACATTAAATGAGTTTCTTTAGGAGTGGGTCTTTTTGCACAGCCAATGGGTCTCAACTGTGCATTCAAAGCAGATATTTCCATAATACCTGTAGTTTATGCTGCAACTAGGGGAGCACACTGAAATATATTGCTGTTGGAGCAATCCAGCCTACTTTTACTTTCCCTACCCAGTGACCTTGAACATTGTAGCTAGGCTTAGAAGAAAATGGAAGTCTGCAGCCAGGAGTTGCCCTGGAAAACCTGACTGCAATACACCACTGTTCTTGAATGAAGAAACGCCACTGCTGCTGATTTTTGTATACAATAATAATAATTTCATGTCAGAGATTACTCTGAGTTGAAAGGATTTTTGCTGGAGAAACTCTATTCAGGGGATGCCCAAATGATGCTGCTTTCATGTCCCCAAGTGCAGCCTGTGGGTATTGAAACTCGACCTTCCAGTTTCCAGCTCAGTGTCTTAACCACTAAGCCACTGGGAGGGGGCAGCTGTATTTTTGTATGTAGACACAGTACAATGGAAAAATCAGATGGGCCCATCCCATTATTTTCCACTCAGGCTAGAACGTGTCAGCCAGAGTTATTTTGGGACCAGGTCAAGAGAAGAGGATCATCCCACACTCTGCTCAGAGTTAATTAGGCAATTAAGCAATTACAAATATTTCACACTTGGGCTCAACAGAAACAGTGTTTTTTCTCAGACACTCAGAAGTGAAAGAGTGTTACTTAAGCTAACAGGATAACAAGGTGGGTTTTGAAGATGTTAGCTAATGGGTGGCAAACTTTGACTGACAGAGGGAATAATATACATGCCCATGTAACATGCCCAAGCTGTCAGGAGGCTGAAAATGCCATTTTCCATGTCTCTGAAATATAGAGGTTGGGCAGGTCAGCTGTCCTCTTTACAAATGGCATGATAGGAGGTTTATGGGTCATCTGGAAGGGGAGAAAAGTTGTTTATCTGCCTTGCCCTTTACAGGCAACAGGTTACATAAATCTACAGTGGGGATAACAGTGCTTCCAGAACAGACAGAAAGCTGACATTTGACAGTAATACATTTAAAGTCTTCATTGTTAGCACTGTCTCTCTTACAGGGTGCAAAAAATTAAAACCGGATCCTGGCATTTTCTCTCACAATTATCCTCTTGCATGTTCTCCCTATGCATTGTGTTTATATTCATTTTTAGAAGAACACATGTTTCAGGGGAGCAAACAAGTACTCAAACTCATATGAAGTATTCAACTTGACAAAGGAATTGGATTGCGAGTATTGGATTGCATGTGTGAAGAAAAAGCTCATCTGACTGGAATATTGCCCCATGGCTGAAAATATAGCCAATCATTTCACTAAGGCACAAACTGCTGAAAGATACAAAAGAAGCTGTATTGAGTACAATATGAAAGCTTGAATTGGTGTGAAACTGTATGGAGTGTTAACACCATCCTATTCAATAGGAGGAGATTATCAGGGATAAGTATTACCACTAGGTATTGTATAGGATGTATGTATGTATGTGTGTGTGTGTGTATGTATGTATGTATGTATAGATTTAAGGGCTTGTGCTTGACTAGCACAGCTAATTTCACTGATGTATGTAGCAATCATGTAATGTTCTATAAAATAGTGTCTGCAAAGCACTTGTTTGGAGGAGGATTAAATCTGGAACTCATGCTGGAACACTGGAGAGGAGCTCAGGTGAAGCTCATCTAAAACTGCACTGGACTAAACCTGCACTGGACAGTACTAGATGAAGAATTCTGAGTAAGCACTGTCTGTTCTCTCTTGCCGGAGTGTTTGTTTGTGCTTGAATGCTAAACTGCTTTTGCCAGTGTACTTGAAGCCCGAATGGTTCTTGGCTTCTATCCTTCTGAACTGGCATGAAAGAATGTTTTCCTGTTGAACTATCTACTGAAGAAATGTAAGCAATCTACAAACTTCTATCTGAACTGCTTCTAATTAGCCTCTTGAAGGACCTTGAAAGATTCCAACATCCTTTACTGCTGAGGCAAAGAGACTGTTTATTAATGTATATATGTTTTGCAGAGACTATATCTATATTTACATTTGACCACTGTAAATATACTAGCACAAGAGAGTAAAGCTGTTTTACTGTTGCACAACGCTGACGTCTTCCATGTGTGGGGGCAGTCTATTGGCACTCTGCTCCATTTGTGTAAGGCTTACATGCACACTGCTAACCCACACAAATAATAATGTTAACAGATCACATGAACCATTTATATTTTAGAAGAAAGCGGATGGGTTTTCAAGGCTCCAAAGGTCAGAAACTAAAACAAGAAAGTCAGTTCTATACTGGTACATTTAAAACTGCAGGTGACCACCATTATTACACAGGACAGCTGCTTCCCAGAGAAGAGTCAAAAATATATGCAGATGGGCCAGTCCAAATCAACAAATTGGGAGCAGGTCTTTTGTAAAGTTAATAGCTCATAATCATCTATGCAAGAACAAACCACTCTCCTCACAACTGGGATAGCTTGCAACAGTGTACTGTTTCTGAGAAAATGCATTGCTCTCCCAGCTACAATGAGTACTGCTACTAAGTTCAGAGGTGACAGGAAAGCTTATGAGGGTCTAGTGCCATGATGGCAAACTTTGGCACTCCAGGTGTTCTTGGACTTCAATTCCCAGAAGCCCAAGTCAGCACACCTGCTCAGGGCTGCCATCAGGGCAGTACTACCAGTACTGCCGTATAGGGCCCAGAGCTGACAGGGGCCCTGCCGCCACTGCCCATAACTATGTGTGTGTGTGGGGGGGGAATAGGATTGCTCAGTATGGGGCCCAGAAATTTCTGATGGCAGCCCTGCTCCTGCTGATCAGTGCTTCTGGGAATTAAAGTTCAAGAACACCTGGAGTGCCAAGGTTCACCATCACTGGTCTAGTGCAGTGGTTCCCAACATGGGGCACACACACCACAGGGAGACCTCAATTCCCAGAAGCCTAAGTCAGTATATTGGCTGATCAGTGCTTTGGGGAATTGATTTAGGCTTCTGGGAATTGAAGTCTAAAAACCAAAGGTTGGGAAACACTGGTCTAGTGGATGATATCATAGTCCCTGCTACTCAGAAAGTGTCAAGGCTTCAATTCTTTCAGTGTTGGTTTTGCTATACCATTGGATGATAAACAAATGAATTGGAACAGGGTTTCAAAAATGATGGCAACATGAATAGATCACAAGTGCCTTGTACTCACCAACTTTACTGAAGCCATAATTTCAGAAGCATTATTTCTGACTGTTTCAGTGACATTATTTTGGCAGAACTTCCTATCTGGGCTATCAATGATGCCTCTGTTTACCATGTGATGACCAATCATGAGACAAAAAAACTAATTTGTACACCATGGGGTGGTATTAGAAGTGCCTACTATGAGAACTTGATCTTCTTAGTATTTAAGGAATTCCTTCATCTACGTTGCCGGGCTGCTATAAACTGTAATCAGGTGGGGTTTTTTGTGTTTTTTTATTGGGGGGGGGTTTAAAAAAAGAACAAAGGATGATATAGTTTTTTCTTTTTTTATTTAACCAAATAATGTTTTATAATGTGTCTTTTTTAAAAAGTGTGTGTTGGTGGTTAAAGGTGGTTTTGGGTGTGCACAACCACCACCACCCATAGAATACCACTCCAACCACCAACACACACATTAAAAATTCCTGGCAAGGCAGGAGTGTCGTGTGTGTGTGTGTGTGTGTGTGTGTGTGTGAGAGAGAGAGAGAGAGACATAGAGAGAGAAAGAGAAGCTCTTTGTGTGTGTATTGTCCCCCGAAACCCCCCTTGGTTTTATTTATATAGGTGTGTGTGTGTGACATTGTTGCCCCTCCTGAAAAAATATTCGTGTGCCCCCCTTCCTCAGGAGTCCTGGCCACGCCCCTCCCATCCCCTTCTCAGTCCTCTCTGTGTCTCCTCTTGCTCCTCTTTTGCCCTGCTCCGGGTTTTCCGTGGTAGCCTTCTGGCAGAGGAGGGAGCCTTGAAGAATGAAGAGGCAGGTCTGACGGGGCTCACTCTGGAGGTATGGCGGGCAGCAGCGGCGGCGAAAGCCTGGCGGAGGAAGTTACGCAGCCCGGATCAGGCACCGCCAGGGGGGGGGGATAAAAAGCTTCATGCTCGGGGGAGGGAAAGGGATGTCTGACAGGAGCTGAGGCTCCGCAGCTGAACTTGGAGCCAGCGAAGGGGTGAGTTGGGGGGAGGAAGGAAGAAGGGAAGGAAGAAAGAGAGAGAGAGAGAGAAAAGCAGAGCCCAGTGTCTGATCTAATCGCCTGCCTTGCCTGTCCTTGGACTCCAGCCTTGGGTGGGGTGGAGGTCGAAGCTGCCCTACACAGGCGCCCCCGGGGCTTGTTTTGGGGGTGTGATCCAAGGAGGTTTTAGGGTGTGTGATCCAAGAATGAGCTCCCGTCTTTGGTCCCAGCTCCTGCCAGCCTAGCAGTTCGAAAGCAAGAAATTTCAAGTAGATAATCAGGACCACTTCGGTGGTGGGAAAGGTCAGCAGCGTTGCATGTGTTCCTGGTGTTTCTAGTCATGCCTGCCACATGGCCATGGAAACATCCCGCAGAAGCGGACACAGCACTGGCTCTTCGGGCTTTGGAACAGAGATGAGCACTGAACCCTAGAGTCGGATATGGCTGGCTTTTGAGCAAGGGAAGCCTTTACCTTTTACCTTTAACCAAGCAGTCTTTGGGGAGGGGCGGCAAGCATTTACCTTTTCCTGGCTCCTTCCAGCTGAGTCTTTCAAAGTCTCCTCCCCTGCCTCCCAGCCTTGTTTTTTTTAAGTCAGCGCGCGTTTCCAGCCTCCTCTGCACTGATTGGCTGAGGGGTTGCACAGTGCAAGGGACATTGGGAAGTGAAGTTTTTTCTTTTTTTCTTTCTTTTTTTTTGCATTTGTGGGGCTCTTGCTCCACTGGCGCATTTCTCAGTCCTGCGTTTACCTGTGGACCCAGTTCGGGCATGTGCAGGAATGGTAGGTGTGGGCTAGTGGGGCCTGGCTAAGGAACCTATGCAAATTTCCAACGGTTAACCCTTGATTTTATAGGTTAAGATATAGGTGAGCTCTGATTTTAATTCTGGACACACAACTTAGAGACAACCATACAAGGCATACGCGGAAAGAGGAGAAAGACAAAGACCATGAGGCAGACCCAGAGGAAGGTGGAGAGATAACACCAAAGAAATATTATAAGGACACCAAATAATGTTGATGGAGGCCAGTAGGTGCCAGAGCAAGAATCGTGTATCTTCCTCAACATCTGAAGGGGTAAAAGAAGTGAAGAAGGCAGAACTTAGAGTTATAAAGCAGGGCTGAGTCTCTGTGACAAGCTTGAAAGTTCAACAACAACAGTCACAGTACTGTCCCTTCATACCCCCTTGAATCTACCTGTTCTTATCTGATTCTGGAAGCTAAACAGTGTTAGAGCTGGTTTGTATTTGAATGGGAGACTTGGATGAAAGGCAACATTGGAAAAACAAGGAATCTTTAGAGGGCTAGGAAATAATTCTACTTAAATTACTATGGAGTTGCTGCCAGTCAGAGGTGACAATACAAGATGGAGCTTTCTTCCAATATAGACTGCTTCCTACATGCTTTATAATTTTATGTGTTCCCTCTTCTCAGGTGAACAAACAGGAGAAACAAGCAGAGGAACACAAGGGAAAAGGAAGAGGAGGCTCCAGAGATTGGCAGAGGTCCTTGTAGCACAGTATTTGGCCAGCAATGCCTGTCCTTGGTTCCTGAAGAAAGCAAATGATTTGCAAGTAGAAGGCCCCAGATTCACCCTTCAGCATCTAAATCCAGAAGATACAGCACCTTTGTCTGAAGCACGGGAGATTTTCTATCAGTCCATGTCAATAATGCTGGGCAAAAAGGACCAGTAGACTGATTCATTACAACTTCCTATGACCCTAGTATAATTTAAAGCAGATATTAAAGAAGCCTCTATTGTTAGGCTGCAAGACATTTCATATCAATCAAACATAATGATGTTCATATTGTTGCTGGATTTTTTTCCATTCAGAAAGAAAGAATTGTTATGTGATTGCATGAAGGGTATGATCTTCCTTGCACATAGCAGGGTGGGGTGGGGTGGGGTGGAGTGGGTGGTAATATTTTATTGAGGTTTTGTTTAATTGCAACTATATAAGAGTGAATGCTCAACATAAATCAGTCTATATGGACAGAAAATAAAACCGCACACTACTTCTCCTACAGTAGTAATTGTAAATCATGTGTAAATAAACCAAGTATATAAATTATACCAACAAAGGCAGTGGAGGTATAAAAACATTGCATGGGAGGAATATGAAAGAACATTAATGAGGAGAAACAGTTGGCTTTTTTTAAAATGAACATTGAGGGCAGAATTATTCAGTTCCTAAGAAAACCTCCAGTTTATGAATGTAAAATATTGTGCTTCTCTATCCACAATTTGAAATACCAGTAAATGGCCCAATTTTGTTGCAAGTTGCAAGTGGAAAAAATATGCCATGCTTTACATAGAAAAGGGCAGCCTGAATGTTGATCACCCCAATGTCAAGATAGTCTACAGGAGACCCACTTGTGTTCACTACCATTCACACTTGTCAAATAAGCAGCCATGACAATTGCTTTCTCTTTGGGTATGGAGCAGTTAACTGATGAAAACAGCAGTCTGTTTCAGGAATTTCCCCTTGTTTGGAGTGAATATAAGACAACCCGAATATCAGCCGAGGCACCTAATTTTGACCTTGAAACCCAGGAAAATAGATTGACCTGAGTATAAGCTGAGAGTGGGAAATGCAGCAGCTGCTAGTGAGTTTCAGTAATTACTAGCAGAGGACCTGGTGTTGCCCGGGGGTACCCTACGCAGGCCAAGGAGAGACCCGGGCCCACCCCCACCCCCCAGCTGCCTTACCTTTTTGTCTGCTGTCATCATGCCTGCTCTCTCAGCTCCACCACAAGAGGCCATCTCAGCCTGACTCTGGCCGCCGCCGGCCTCCCCAGCGACTACAGTCAGTGGGTAGCCATTGCAACCCGGCCCCTCCATCCTCTGATAGGTTGTGTCATGTAGAATGAAGGCTCCATTTGGGCGGGTGGGCAGAGGACCCATGGGGGCTTGGAGGCCTGCAGAAGGCAGTGGCCCGGTCCCATCCTCTGACTGCCTCCTGGCTGTGGGTTCTCCCTCCCCCTGTGGTGTGCCTCAGGAGTGCAGAGGAGCCATGCCGCAGTGGCTGCCCACCAACAGTAGTCGCTGGGATGGGGGTGGCCATAATGGCTGTAATTACCACTGTCTGTACTAGTGGCTAGGCCGTGCACCACCTGGAATGCTGGGCAGACTTTGGCACATGCATGGAATTTTGTGCATGCACCACAGCCTGGAACATGTGATATTGTTTTTGATGTTGTGATACTTGATATTCTGTGATATTCTGTTATCTTTTTTTGTCTTTACATCATAAGCCGCTCTGAGTGGTGCCTGCACCAGTAGGGAGGGTTATAAATTAAAATCATTCATTCATTCATTCATTCTCATGCATGCACAGTCACCACTCCTGGTCATTTCTGCTGGCTGGGGGGCAGGCATTGCAGCCCTTTTTCAGGGAAAAGGACCCCAGTTACCCATGCCAGCCACTCCAGACATTGAAGGTAGGCATGCACGCAGTTTCCAGCACAATCGGTGCAGGGGTGTCACTTTGTATTAGGGAGCCCTGTGATGTCACGGAGCCCCAGATCTGGTCAGCTGGGAATTGGCTGAGTTGTGGCGATGACATCACAGTCCCCCCTGGTTGGCTTTTTTCCCTTGCTTTTCTCCTGTCAGTGGGGGTGTCCCCTTTGCAGATTGATTTAGGGGGCGTACCCCTCCCCATGGGGCTTGTCACCCCCGCAGTGACCGTCTCTTCGGCCGAAGGTACGTGTGTGCTGAGTTTCAGTGTGATCAGTGCAGGGGTGTGGATTTGTATAAGGAACATAGAGCGCCCGACCTTGATTTTAGTTATATAGAAAATACATGAAAATACAGTAAAATTAAGTATTTTAGTGATTTTTAAAACTGTATTTGTACCACCCACCAGTGGTGGCACTGAAGGTGAAGTAAGTGGGCAGGTCAATTGCACTGAGGCAGGAAGTGTTGCTCTAGCCTAGCCTCTTGCTCCCCCTGCAAGGAAGAAGCATGGCTTTCTCCTTCATCTTGGGCAGAGCAGAGACAAAGGCAGAAGGTACCAGTAAGTGAAATCCTTTGTTTTTCCACACCAGTTTGGAAGGGAGACACAATTGTAATGTAGAGCTTCTTTCTTCATCTGCAGTTTTCCATATGAATTAATTGAAAAAAACTGCAGAGTAGGGGATCTTGATTTTCAATGTATTCTAATGGAAAATTGTGATTTGCGCCCTGTTGTGGCCAGTTATGTAATTGCGCCTCAGATTCTTTCCTGGTAGAAGTCCTGATAGGGAAGATGGGGTAGAAGTAGAAGCAGTGTCAGATTTTACTTTCTTAGGATCAAAGATCACTGCAGATGGCAATAGCAGCCATGAAATAAAAAGGTGACTGATTCTTGGGAGACAAGCTATGAAAAATCTGGGGAACATAGTGAAAAGTAGAGACATCACCTTGCAAACAAAATTTCATATAGTCAAAGCAATGGTATTCTCAGTGGTAATGTATGGTTGTGAGAGCTGGACCATTAGGAAAGCTGAACACAGAAGAATAGACGCCTTTGAAATGTGGTGTTGGAGGAGAGTTTTGAGAGTCCCCTGGACTGCGAGGAGAACAAATAAGTCAATCTTAGAAGAAATCATTCCTGACTGCTCCTTAGAAGGTCAAATAGTAAAGATGAAACTGAAGTACTTTAGACATCAAATGAGAAGAGATGATTCACTTGCGAAGCCTTGATGCTGAGAAAGGTTGAGGGCAAAAGAAGAAGGGGAAGTAAAAGTTGAGATGGCTAGATGGTATTGTAGATGCAGTTGGCAGAGAGCTGGATGGGCTGAGGAGGATGGTGGAGGACAGGCATGCCTGGAGGTCAATGGTCCATAGTGTCGCAAAGGGTCAGAATCAGCTGTGCGAATGAACAACAAGAAGTCCTGAAACTTACTTTTAAAGTGCCAAATAATTCAAAAAACCTCATATTTTTAGACCCTTATGGTTGTTGACCTGTGTATAAGCCAAGTCCCCCTTTTGACCTCATTTTTGGGGCTACAAAATCTTGGTTTATACTCGAGTATATACGGTACTATTCTCTGTGAATATAGACCATCTTGACTGCTCTCTTTGGTATTTCCAACATACAGGCTGTCCTTTACTATGTAAAGCTTGGCATTTTTCCCCAGCTGCTAGAAATAAGAGCACAATATTGTGCAACAATTTTGAGCCATTTCTTGGCATTTTAAATGTTTATACTTAACCCAGTCACCACTGCCAACCCCCATGGCTACACCCATTCCCCAGTTATCTACTTGGTGCCATCAAGGTCACTTTGGTTGTTTGGATGGAGGAATGGCCCAGGGTGCCCTATAACAGGCAGGTCTGGACATACTACCTCTCCAATATGAATTTGGAAAGGGGAACTATTGAGCCCTAGCATTTCCTGTACAACCTCCAAGGGATCTTAAATTGGTAACATTAAGACTAAATCCAACTGTTAGACCCAAGTAAAGGAGAGCCATTGAATCAATAGGGCTTGTTCGATCAATGCTTCTATAAGTCCCACTGATTCTGTGGGTAGACTCACAATTGGATTTTGCCCAAATGGCTTCTGTTTTTGGTTTCTATCTTCTGTAAGCTTCCCCACCCACCCAGACTTGGGAAGATCTGATCAGTAAACAGCATACAATCCCCTTTATATATTGTATCATTTCCCCAGTTTGATAAATGAGTTGGCAAGGAGTAACATTAGATAAATGGAAAGCATTCAGCAAAATTTCAAATAGCAGCAGTACAGGTACCTGTGGATTCACTGAGCTGCACAGAGTGACAGGGTGAGAATCTCATTTAATTTGACAGTGCTATGCATATTTAAAGTTTTATAAAGAAAATACAGGGAAGCAATCAGCTGTCTTCAGTCCAATACTCTGGGGACCCGCACAATCTTCCTCTGTGCTGTCAGCACTTGTGCGGAGAGATTAAGGGTGGAAGTCAGGAGAAATGTGTCAGCAGAACCTTCAACCCCTTCTCAGTAGGCTCACGCAAAGAGGACAAGAGGACAGAAAAAGGAGCCAATAATTAAAAGAATATGCTGACAGCTAAAACAGTTTATTTCTTTAACATTGAATTTGGAGGGTCTTTGCATAGGAACACTGGTGTATTAAGATATTAAAGCTGGACCCATTTATTGAGGAACAGCACTGGCTATGTGATAAGCACACTTTTTATTAAAACAGAAATGGATAAAAGGTTCTTTTCCCCTTGACTTATATTCATGGCTTAAGTGCCACAGCACTGAATAGGTGCTCCACAATTTGGCAACACTGCTGTATACACCAGCTAGAAACATAAGGTGAAATTGAGCACAGAGCTATATAGAAGACTAAAGCCAATGCCAGGGGAGAAAGTTAAGCCCATGTTTTAAAGGATAGCAATAGACCTTCACCTTTGGACTTAAACATCAAATGGGACACATTTGGAGCTCATCTGGTTGAACTTCTGAGTTAAAATGAGAAGAGTTTCTGTCATAGTGATACAGCCAAGTCAGCTAATCTGCAGGATGATAACCAATGAAGAGACCCCTGGGATCTTAACGATTAACCTATATATTGTGAGCAAATGTGTGTAATATAGTGTATGGAATTGCAGACTGAAACTCAGGAGAAACCCTGGTCTGAATTCATTAGTTGCCACTACTTCTCCTGGAGATGCGTGCAAACTATATGGCTGGATGGGAACCAGTGAAACAATCCAAGAAAACTGTTCACAACAAGTCAATGAAAGACCAGACAAAAACAAGATATGTTGAAATAATGTTGTATTGAGACAATGTGTCTTAATGTGTTCTAGTCACACTTAAAAGAATTTCTTTCAAAACTATTTCAAATAAAAATATTTCCATAAAATCAACTGAGAGGACTGTGTTATATTTACACTTATTCAAAAATACATGAAAAAATGTACTGGAAAATATAGCTGGCTGTTTAAAACAAAAAGTTTAGAAGTCTTATGAGTTAATATCCTTTCACTCACAGGTCTTCAAATTATTCCCAAAAGTATACTGAAAAAATACATGGAGAATGATGTCTAGTAGTTTTAAGCAAAAATATCTTTTTAAGTTTCTCTCAAAATATCTTTCAAGTTTCTGTCCTCTCAAAATATCTTTTCTAGTTTCTCGCTAAATATCTTTCAAGTTTCTGTCCTCTCTCTCAAAATCTATCCGGTATACAGATTTTTCAGAATAAAAATTTACTCTTCAAGAGAATGAGGTACACACAGTTGATTAACAAGAAAAACATTATGACCACCCAATAATACATAAACATCTGACATTATAGAAACACAAAAAAAGGCAACTTGAAACACATACCTGTATCCAAATGAAGTATTTCATCGGTTAGGTAAGCCAGGAGAAAATGGAGACAGAGAGGAGAGAACCATCATCAGGCAGATAGCTCTTCTCTGCCTCCTTCTCCCCGACCTACCTAACGAACCTTCCCGGGGGAAGAGCGGGCTGACTGCCAGCTCCTCCTTTTCCCCATTGCTGCATCAAAACCAAAATTCGAAGCAGCAATGGGGAAAAGAGGAACCGACAGGCAGCCCGTTCTTCACGCTAAAGTACACACCAACAACAAACACCAAAATTAATAATTAATAAAACAAAAATAAATAAATAATTTTTAAAAAACATTAATAAACAAAAAAGTAAACCACAAAATACACAAACAAAAACATCCACAATACCACAAAACCACAGACAAAACAGCTAACTACAACACAAAAATACCTAACTCTAACAACACAACTACCACAAATTACACAAACAACAACGAAATCACAAAAATTAAACAATACAGAAATAAACAAACCAATTAAACAAACCTATAACCCAACCAAACCACAAAAGAACAAACAGAAACACCTCCCAGCTCACCACCACAAAAAAAGAAAAGAAAAACCCCAGCTGAAATGGGGCCCTTGGCACAGTATTGCTAGTGGATTCTCCAGTATTGTCAACAATGACTCTTCTGCCCAGTTAAGTCATATAATGTCCCCAGTGGGCAAGCCTACTAGCAAAATTCTTGTGAAGGCTGACTGGTTTCTCAGCAATGCTCAGTTCCAAATGTCTACTGCTGTAACTATTGCTCCAGACAATGCCCAGAATGCGGAATATATCAGTGCTATTGTGAGTTTTCTTCTTAAATTCTGTGGGAAAGTGAAGTCTGTGCAAAGTGAAGTTACACAATTGCATGATTACCATAGGAAGCATGCCAGCACCTCCAGATAATTCCAGTAGCTAGGAAACTAGATTGGTGGCATTCATCATGGTGTGTGTGTGTGTGTGTGTGTGTGTGTGTGTGTGTGTGTGTGTGTGTGTGTACATGGGCAAAAGTTGTCAACATCAATGAATTTTACAGTCACATGTCAATTCTGACAGATACCCAGATATGTTCCTGGGCCTGGACATTATCTTTACCTATAAATAGGGACATTAACCATTGGACTCTGGCATACATGCCCATACCTGACTATAGTATCCCATACCGAGCCACCTGAACTTGCCTTAACCCAGCCCACGGAGCACTGCAATGGTCCCACAGTCGGCAGTGGGGCAATAGCCCCACGAACGCAAACAAAGGAAAACAACATCAATTCCAAATGTCCTCTGTGCCGTGCTGCGCCTCAGCCAATCAGGCTGACAGGCGTGAGCAAAGAGAACGTTGGGAAACACGACATGCCAAATTGAAACCGAGCAACAGAAAAAAAGCAGCCGCACGAACACAAACAACATAAATTAAACTCCAACCCCAGCATCCTCTGTGCCATGACCACTTCAACCAATCAGGCTGAAGGGTACAAGCGTGCAGAACGCTAAGAAAGCCAGCATGCAAAAAATAAAATAAAAACGCCTCACACAACAGGAGCACAAGGCCTCCGCATGCAGACGCAGTGCCTCACAGCCTCGCAAACAAAAAAAACCACAACCACTATAAGACAAATGCTGCCCTTCTTTCCCGGAGCAACAGAGAGAAGAGGGACTCCCTCTCCTACCCGCTACCCCACTGAAGACACGGCAAGACCACCGCCGGCCTCAAGGTAAGTTGAGCCGGGGTGGGGAAAAAACAGCAGGCGGCAATTCGTCAGGGGAAGCACCATCCCTGGCGGATGACTGGATTCTGTCTTTCTACTACCCACACCGCTATTTCGAGAAGTAGCACAAAACAGTGGTGGAGGTAATAGAAAAGCAGCAGCCAGCAATCCACAAGGAAGAGAACCACCCCTTACGGATTGTTGTCTGCTGATCCCCCCATTAAGTAAGCCAGGTAAAAAAAGGAGGCCCAGAGAAGAGAACTATCGTCAAGCAGATAGCTCTTCTCTGCCTCCTTTTCACCTGACTTACCTAACGAACCTTCCCGGGGGAAGAACGGGCTGACTGCCAGCTCCTCCTTTTCCCCATTGCTGCATCGAAATCAGAATTCGAAGCAGCAATGGGGAAAAGAGGAACCAACAGGCAGCCCATTCTTCACGCTAAAGTACACACCAACAACAAACACCAAAATTAATAAAAATTAATAAAACAAAAATAAATAATTTAAAAAAAACATTAATAAACAAAAAAGTAAACCACAAAATACACAAACAAAAACATCCACAAAATCACAGACAAAACACCTAACTGCAACACAAAAATACCTAACTCTAACAACACAACTACCACAAATTACACAAATAAACAACAACAAAATCGCAAAAATTAAACAATACAGATATAAACAAACCAATTAAACAAACCTATAACCCAACCAAACCACAAAAGAACAAACAGAAACACCTCCCAGCTCACCACCACAAAAACAAAACAAAGAAAAACCCAAGAAGAAAGAAAACCGGACAACTCACCAGCACGTCCTTCCTCCACGAGATTGGAACAGAAATGAAGAAACAAAGACTACTTACCAGAAGAAGTCCTACCTAGAGGCCAAGAGAGAAAAAAACAGTGAAACTAAAACAAAACCACTAGCAGCCCCACCTGCAGGGCAGAATAGTAAAAACAACTCAAAAAGACACAACAGCCCCACCTAGAGCCCACAAGAGTAAAAACAAGTCAAAACATAACAATAAATCACAATTTACACAAATCACAAACATATGTAAAAAAATAAAATAAAAAATTTTATAACATCCTGTGTTGAGTTTTAACTCAAATAAAAACCAAAAACATCTAAACACAGTTTAAAAACATTGAATGTAAAAAAAACCATGTACTTTCACATTTTTAAAAATATTACCTACGGTACAACTATTAACAAAAAAAAGTCACATACTAAAACGTTATTTTGTTAAATAAAACAATTTGAAACAATTAATCCACATAAAACAAAAAGCTGATCACAGTTTATAACAGCCCGGCAATGCTGGGCAACCTATGCTAGTCCACTATAAAGATGGGTCAATGTTTCTTTCCTTATAACAATACTGAGATTCTTTGCTATTTCTTCAAGATTCAAAGATGTTCTGAAAAACCTTTCCTTGGTTCTAATTGGAAGAGGTTGCATGCCAGCCAAACATAGATGCAGATTTGATGTGGAGTTTTTGAGTCTTTCTTTAGTAGCTGCTATCTATCTTTGTATGCCACTGGATAATTTGTCTGCTAGGTAATTGATTTTATCAATAGGGGTTAGCTTCTGACATGCAGTAATGATTCTGCAGCTTTCATTGAATACTATGTCAACCTGCTTTGCGTGGGCTGAACTGCACCACGCTGGGTTGAGGTAACTCACCTGTGGAGTAGTTTATAGTGTTTGTGGTTATGTGTTCCAACTGGTTCAATAACAACTTCTAACTAATTCCAGCTTGTTGAGAGGTTGAAGGGGTTTTAAAAGATGATTTTGGATTATCTGTCCAGGCCACAGAGGATCTTGGGAGGCACAAAATTAACCCCAGACTTGCTAAAGTTGTCCAATCAAAGGGCATCTCTTATTAGCTTGTAGCCATCATTGTATTGTATTAAATATGGAATTAATGATGCCATCTTTTCTGTTCCTAAATTTTCAATGGTAGGGGAAGCTATCAATTTAATAAGCTGTTGATAGTTTCAGAGCCAGTACAAAAGTCTGCTAAATAAGACCATTTTATGCTTGTTGCATAGGCTTATAAGGAGGGAAGGCAATATCAATAGTATTTTGTCTCCAAAGTAACAATAATGTCCTATTTAGTCAAAAGTATGGCTTTAATCATAATATATTTTAGCAATATATTCTCCCAAATGTACCAGAAAAAAATGCTGCTTTTCTAGAAGAGTAAGCCACCTATTCTCAGCAGCAGAAGCTTGTTCCATATTAGAGATGGAAGGACAAAAATAAATTATTTATTCATCTTAAGATCTCGGAGTGTCTAGCAATTTGCATATAAACACACAAATTGCATGTGTTTGCTTAAATAAAACCAATATAGTGGCAGTGGAGGACAACTCAGACACTTGCTTTTTCCATGAATGCATCTTAAATACAAAAATTGGGGTGGGTGAGGCAACTGAATCTATAATAGAGAGGAGTTTCAAAATGGGGTGCCACCACTGGGAAAGCAATTGCATGTGTGGTGGTCCTATATATCAGTGTCCCCCGACCATTGGGTTTTGGACTTCAATTCCCAGAATCCTAAGTCATTGCCCCAAAGCAGTGATCAGCCAGTGTACTGACTTAAGCTTCTGGGAATTGCAGTCCCAAACCCAAAAGCTGGGGAAGCCTGCAATATATCATGCTACTCCAGAGCATGCAGATTCCTGTTTCCTCTTAAATTCTGAGTAGATTGATACTGGGAAGAATGGTGCTCATAGAATGAAGTTTTCAGTTATGGTTGAAAATTTGCAGCCACAAAAATCAAGATATGAATAAATTTGGAAATTTTAGCCACTCCCACCCCCAAAAAAAGGACTTTTCCAAGTTTTACTTAGTTTTAATTAGTTGTGGTTTGTCTATTAACCACAGGGCAATGTCCAAGAGCAGGTATTGTCTTGACCACCGGAAAATGCCACGTATTCAAGCCTTCTGTATTAGGGTGATGCGCACATCACCCCAAGCCAGGGTAATAAATACGTACCACCCTCCCAAGATCGGGGCTGGACTTCACCGCACGATTGTCTCACATGTCATCCTTGTGGCCAGCCACTCCTACATCTGGTAGCCATTGAAACATAATGGTGACCCCGACGTGATTCTTATCTGAAGTCACGACGTGATGCTGATCGGGACGTACCCCGATCGGAACCCGATGCGATTCCAAGGCTAGGCCAATGCGGTCCCCAGCAGAGGCCACATTGATCCAGAAGCAAGGAAGCCAATGCAACCACAAGCCCGGCAGACCCCATGCATAGAAACGGATATGTTCCAAAGCAGGGGGAGAGCTGTGATCCTGAACAGCAGAGTCAGAGCAGCAGAAGCCCGCAGCAGAGAGCCATAGCCGCAATCCCAATCCACTGACCAGACCCGAGGGACATCATCTTGTGCATCACCTGCCCCGCCGTACTACTTAGAACTCATCCCGCGTAAACGAATCCAGGGAACCCCTGACCAGGTAGTAATGGGGGCTTGCATGGGGGAGCAAAACTCGACCATCAGGCAGTGGGCTCAGGTGGAGGAGCCAGGCAGTTTCAGATACGGGTGAGGAGGAACTGCCTGATGGACCTGGTGATGCATCTGGGGGAACACAGTGTGTTCTACCTAGAAGCAGGCAAGATGGATCCAGAGATTTGGGACAGAATAGGCAACCCACAGCACAGGGTTTTGATTTTCTGTGGGTATTGTTATTTGTTTTCTGTTTGTTCACCGCCCAGAGTGGGCTAACACCCAGATGGGTGGTATAGAAATTCAACAAATAAATAAATAAATAATTTTCCGGCCCTTCTTGGATTCTTCAAGTCCATTTATAGTTGAAAAGATTGCTGTTACAACACTGGAAAGATAAATGACCACCTATTCTTTGATAGATACAGGACTTTACCATTTTTTCAATGTTTTGAATGCATAACATACAGATCTCAACTTTGTTCTGCTAGTTTTACATTTGGTTGTTGTTTACTGAAGCTCATGCACTGATATTTTAAACTGTTGCTTTCTCATATCTACAGAAGGTTTTGGGTTTTTTTCAAATAGAAGCTGTTCCTTTTTGTTTCTTTTTCTACTCTTTCATTGTGTATTGTTCTTTTTGGGATTTCTGCACATTAAAATTTTCATGGGACAAAAAGAAGGGAAACTCCCATCTATATCAGATGAGAGCCAGCCCTAACCATTAAGTAAGGCAACTGTCTGAGGAAATAGCTGGCCACTGTAGAGGGCAACTTGACTATTTGACTCGATCTCTTGGCTTCTCCTTGCTGTACAGCCACAGATGTTGTGAGAGAGGGCTTGCTAAGTCTCCTCCACAACCCAGTAGCCCTGGGTTTCACAGGACAACTCACCCCAAAGGCATTCTAGTGTTTGACTTGAGTCTAACAGCACCTAGAAAGCTGACTCCACTCTTCAGTCACCAATTGATTAGGGAATGCAGATCTTCACAGACAGAAAGAAAACCACTCAGAAGTCACACACACACCCATAATGCCCCCCCCCCCGGCAATTAAGACTTGTTCCCTTTTTGAGAGACAGAGTGCTTATGTGATTTTTAAAAAAGATTTGGATCCTTTTTTGTTGGAAAGCTTGTGAAATGCATTCTTTGCAACATAAATATTTGCACTTTAGGTAAAGAAATCAAGTACTTTGTGCAAATTTTTAATGAGAAAAAGGCAGAGTGCAAGGTTTTTTCACAAAAAAACCCAGTTTTATTTGCAGAGGGGTACTGTTTTTGATTAAAGCAAGATTGCTGGTCTTAATTACTGTTGTGCAAGGTGCAAAATCTCATAGTCGATGACCATTTATTTCAATGGTGGATTGTTCAATCTCTGAAAACACCCCTTTTCAGTGAAAGGAAGCAGATTTTTGTGCATTAGTTACATCCTTATTGATACTTCAGGATGTTGTGAATAAACTGTCTGCTTTTTAAAAAAAAATTCTCCTTCTGGAAGTTAGCCTTGTCACCATCATTGCTGTAGCTAATGGACTGGACTTGACTCTCTGTTGCATTTCACCATTTAGCTAATTTTACCACTGCAGGATAGATGACTGAGTTGTCCTTTCTACCACTTCTGCTGACTGAAGTCGTGTTTGTCTCGCACCCTCTACGTGTATCCTCTTTGACTTTCCTACTTTCTTCCAATTGCTACTGCTTCAGTCCTTTAATGATGTGGTTGTCTGAAGAGGTCACTGCAGTTCAGAATAGTTAGCTATTTGTTTTATTAGTTTCCCTGTGTACAGTGCAGGAACTATTTATAAATTTGTTTCAGCACTGTCAGATAGCTATTGCTCAGAAGATAATTGCCCTTAACAATATATAAATTAATTAATTTAGAATAAGAATAGTTGAAGCCTAAATGATTATATCAATAGAAGCAGAGAAATATTGTTTAAGGCTGTGAAAATGAAAAACATTTAAAAAAACAACAGAAATAAATCGCAAATAATAAGACACAGCAATTTGAAGTTAACTTAAAAAGCTGGAAATAATAAACCACTGCGTGGACAACACATGATAAGTACTGATGGAAAACATGATAACAAAGATTTGATTGTTTTTACTGCACAAGAACCAGCATTCCAAACTAGCATTATGAATCTTGAATTTCAAAGAATCAGTGCAAACATTTGGAGCCTAAATGTTCCAAAGAAAAGCCTACCTTGAAAAGACAATGCTTAGCCATATTTGACAATAAGTGATCTGCCCTTGGAAAGTATTGAATTTCTCTCACTTGCTTCAGGAGATAGGGTGATGTGTATAATACAAGGCAGGTCAGTGTCACACTGAAATCCATAGTCTTAAGTGAAGCTCACTGTGTGGCTCTGGAGAATTGACTATTTTCCAGCCTAATATTATTAACTTGCTTTTGGACCAATTTCAGAGGCTAGCCCTTTCTCTTAAAGTCCTAAAAAGCTTCACAGGTTCCATGGTTCTTCCTATATGCATGCCAACTGGAAAACCTCTGGGTTCCAAGGAAATGTGAAATAAGTCTCACTGGATCCATGGGAAAATTGGTAGAAGACTGAATCTCAAGTAAGGATATTGCCTTAGTGCAGTGCTGGATGCTACCCATATCAATGTCTTGGGGGCAAAGAATAGCTAATAGTGTCCCATTTCCCAGCTCCACTACTCTGACCAAATGGCCCACTGCATGGTCTCTAGCTATTATCTATCCTCCTAAACTACTGTTGCTGAGGAGTCAGAGCTCTTGTTTCAATATGGTCACACAGAAAGGGGTTTAGTGGTGAGAGACGAATCTGCATTTCCTGCTGGAGCTGTATACAAGTGAACAAATATCCTGCATGAGGTCCCTTCACCTACTAGCCCGTCAGACATTCTGGCACCATACTACTCTCAAACGCATCCATTTGTATGGTTAAAAGATGGTAGGTAGTCTGGTATGGAAAAAATGATATAACAAGCAGTCATATGACGGTCGTCCCCATCACCGCCGGAGAGAGAGGAGGAGGACCGGACCCCAGCTGCAGCGCATTTTAGTGGTTGAAGCTGCCCCCGCCTTCCTTCCCAGGCCTCACCTGCCCAGGAAGGATAAAGGTGGTGAGCACACCTGTCTGCTTCTCGCCGGCCCCGTCACTGCCGGAGGGAGGAGGAAGTGGCCTCTGGGGTTTGGGGCAGCTGAAGAGGAGAAAGAAGTTTCTCGTCACTGCCTCGAGGCTTCGTATACCTTCCTCGCTTGACTCGCCTGCTCTCGCTTGCTTGACTCAGGTCTTGTTAGGAGAAGGACTGAGGCAGCTGTGGCTATTTAGCGACTTGGGGACGCTGTTGCCCACCCAGCCCCAGGCTCTACCTGCCCAGAGGAGGACTTTGTTGCTCTGTTTGTTGCTGGGCTGGTGATTTGTATACCTCATTATTGATTTGAATATTGTATTTTGTATATTGTACTGGGATTTGACCTGTATGTGGCTCAAGTGGCTAAGAACGCTAAGAACTGACTAGGAGGCAGAAGGTCAACAGTTCGATTCCTGAGTACTGCAGGACGGAATGAGCTCCCGTCTTTGCCCCAGCTCCTGCCAACCTAGCAGTTCGAAAGCAAGAAATTGCAAGTAGATGAATAGGGACCACTTTGGTGGGAAGGTAACAGCGTTCCGTGCACTTCAGTGTCTAGTCATGCCTGCCACATGACCACGGAAATGTCTGCAGAAGCAGACAGTGCTGGCTCTTCGACTTTGAAACAGAGATGAGCACTGCACCCTAGAATCGGATACTACTGGCTTTCGAGCAAGGGAAACATTTACATTTATATTCGGGTCAGGTACCACCTCCACAGCAATTTATAATTGTGTTCCTTAACTCTTACAGATAATGTACTCACAATCCTCCTTTTCCAAATAGATCTCTATTTTATTTCCGTAAAATGGCCTCCTTCTTTCAAGGTAAGAAAAGTCCATTATAGGCTAAGGAAAAGAGTAAAACTTGGAAAAATCCATTTTTTGGGGGGAGGGGGAGTGGCTAAAGTTTCCAAATTTATTCATATATTCATTTTTGTGGCTGAAAACTTTCAACCATAACTGAAAACTTCATTCTATGAGCACCATTCTTCCCAGTATCAATCTACTCAGAATTTAAGAGGAAACAGGAATCATCTGCATGCTCTGGAGTAGCATGATAGATTGCAGGGTTCCCCAGCTTTTGGGTTTGGGACTGCAATTCCCAGAAGCTTAAGTCAGTACACTGGCTGATCACTGCTTTGGGGCAATGACTTAGGATTCTGGGAATTGAAGTCCAAAACCCAATGGTCGGGGGACACTGATATATAGGACCACCACACATGCAATTGCTTTCTCAGTGGTGGCACCCCATTTTGAAACTCCTCTCTATTATAGATTCAGTTGCCTCACCCACCCCAATTTTTGTCTTTAAGATGCATTCATGGAAAAAGCAAGTGCCTGAGTTGTCCTCCACTGCCACTTATATTGATTTTATTTAAGCAAACGCATGCGATTTGTGTGTTTATATGCAAATTGCTAGACACTCCAAGATCTTAAGATGAATAAATAACTTCTTTTTGTCCTTCCATCTCTAATATGGAACAAGCTTCTGCTGCTGAGAAAAGTGGCTCTTGTAGCAGAAGTGCAGGAAACCTTACTCTTCTAGAAAAGCAGCATTTTTTTCTGGTACATTTGAGAGAATACATTGCTAAAATATATGATGATTAAAGCCATACCTTTGACTAAATAGGACATTACTATTGATATTGCCTTCCCTCCTTACAAGCCTATGCAACAAGCATAAAATGGTCTTATTTAGCAGACTTTTGTACTGGCTCTGAAACTATCAACAGCTTATTAAATTGATAGCTTCACCTACCATTGAAAAGTTAGGAACAGAAAAGATGTCATCATTAATTCCATATTTAATACAATACAATGATGGCTACAAGCTAATAAGAGATGCCTTTGATTGGACAACTTTGGCAAGTCTGGGGTTAATTTTGTGCCTCCCAAGATCCTCTGTGGCCTGGACAGATAATCCAAAATCATCTTTTAAAACCCCTTCAACCTCTCAACAAGCTGGAATTAGTTAGAAGTTGTTATTGAACCAGTTGGAACACATAACCACAAACACTATAAACTACTCCACAGGTGAGTTACCTCAACCCAGCGTGGTGCAGTTCAGCCCACGCAAAGCAGGTTGACATAGTATTCAATGAAAGCTGCAGAATCATTACTGCATGTCAGAAGCTAACCCCTATTGATAAAATCAATTACCTAGCAGACAATTTATCCAGTGGCATACAAAGACAGATAGCAGCTACTAGAGAAAGACTCAAAAAATCCACATCAAATCTGCATCTATGTTTGGCTGGCATGCAACCTCTTCCAGATTAGAACCAAGGAAAGGTTTTTCAGAACATCTTTGAATCTTGAAGAAATAGCAAAGAATCTCAGTATTGTTATAAGGAAAGAAACATTGACCCATCTTTATAGTGGACTAGCATAGGTTGCCCAGCATTGCCGGGCTGTTATAAACTGTGATCAGCTTTTGTTTTTTTTTGTTTTGTTTTTTTTTGTGGATTAATTTTTTCAAATTGTTTTATTTAACAAAATAACGTTTTAGTATGTGAGGTTTTTTTTGTTAATAGTTGTACCGTAGGTACTATTTTTAAAAATGTGAAAGCATCCATTCCTATGCATGGGGTCTGCCAGGCTTGTGGTCGCATTGGCTTCCTTGCTTTTGGATCAGCACGGCTTCTGCTGGGGACCACGTTGACCTAGCCTTGGGATCACGTCGGGTTCTGATTGGGGTACGTACCGATCAGCATCATGTCATGGCTGGGCATCTAGGATTGGGGCCTGGTTCTGGCATCTGAGCCTGGTCTGACTGGCCTCCAGAAATGGACCTGCAGAGGAGTCAAAAGCTGGCTGCAGAAGTAGCCTTGGAAATCCTGGGAGAAGTCTGAGAGAGTTAGTTTTTGTAATCATAGGTAAATATCACCTTAGCTGAGGATCCGGGGAGGGGGTGCTCCCCCTTCTTTTAACTAAAATAAAAGACAGTGTAGGTTAATTCATTGCACAATTGCTTGACCTGGAATTGTAAAAAGTGCCATTTAGATGCAGAACTTCCTGATTCCTGCTAGGAAGGTCTGCCAGAAAGCAAAAATTGTTAGATTGAGAAAGAAAGGATTCTAGTGAAATCCTGCATGTCTCAAGGGAAAGCTGTGAATGTTGGAAAAATCAGCAATTAGAATAGAAGGACAAACAAGCTAAAAAGACAGTCTTAATGTGCAATGCTCTGGTGGAAAAAACATCAAAATGAAGAAACAAGTTAAAAATTTCATACAGTGTTACTCTAATGACAAAGAACCTGCAGCAAATGAAAGAATCAGAGGATGAAAAAGTCAGAGGTTAACTTCTTATCAGTTAATGAGAATGTAACGCTCCCTTGAGTTCCTGTTTCTGTGGAAAGAGATAGCAATCTTGTCAATGAAGAGTTAATTAACTAAGGAGGCTGTGGGAAAACACTACACAATTCACAAAGAGGTTGGAACTTAGTTCCAGGCATTTTATGACTGCAGAAAAGCAAATTGCCTTTGAAATGTGGCACTTAGGAGAGAAGTTTGCAAAAATCAAAGCGTTATTTATGTAATGTAAAGGGATTAGGCATAGTTATAGCAGGAGCTTGTGGGAATAAATCCAAGTCATTAGGCTTCTTCATAATGTAATGGATTAGTGACATTTTACCTTGATCAAGATTCTATTTAACTTCAAGTGCCAGTGTTATACCTAATGCAAAACCTGAACCTGTAATTTTTACATGCTCAGAGCCTCAATTTCAGGCGATCTGACGTTACTATATTCTTAAAACATTTAGACAAGACTAGACAAGACTTACTATTCATTACCTATTATTTAATCAGTTATGAGACATGTCATTTGAAAATAGGGGCCCCAATTTGTGAAGATGAACAGGATTTTTTCTCTTTCCCCTTTTTTTAGAGCACTCTTGCCGGGTGAGAAACTCAGAGACAATTTTTCAGGTTTGTGAGGCCGTAAAAATTGTATCTTCCAGTGCAAGTCTCTTAAATGTAAATGAATCAATTTCTTCCCTATTTTCACTCTCCAGTTAGCTGTCTGCTTTGTAACTGCACTAATTGCTAAGCAGGCTTAAGAATGTGGAAGTTGCGGCTTAACTCTGTGAAGAGGTCAGCAACCAGAAAAAAACCTCCCTTGCACATTCAAAGGCAGGCTTGGCTGAGAGGAAGGGGGGGCCACTTTTGCCCCTTTTGTGGGCCAGAATTTCCCCCCTCCTTCTTCCTATTTCATCCCTGGTGCTTATGCTGCTAGGCAGGCAGCCAGGAAACAAAGAAGTTTTTGCCCACAGCTCTTTCTCATACTTTCTTTAGCCCGCTGCTTAAATGAATCAGGGCTGGGGTGACTTTCTTCCTCCCATTGATAGCAATGTATCCAACCCATGAACAGAGTTAACTGTCACCTTCCTTATGACTTCTAGAACACAATTCCTGGCATCTCATGTTTAATGTTGCAACATTATAACACAACCATGCAAACACATAACAACTCTCAACAATTCTGAAGTTACACTGGTGCACCATTCATTCACACATCACACACTCAAACCTTGGATATCCACATTCCTTCCTGGGGACATTCCCCCTCCCAGGTTTGCAATGCTTCGCTCTACTCATGAGGAAATGGTTCCTCACTGCCAGATTCTTTAGGCTGTTCTCAGGTGGCTTTTTACATCCACTCTGGGCTTTTGCTTAGAAGTTAGTTTCCTTTCCAGTTCAGTTACCTTCCTATCTAATCTAAACTTTTGGACTTGGCTTCTGGGGAGTTCCTACCCAACTCCTTCTGCCCCTCCTGTCTCTGCTCTCTTACTGAGTTCCCTACTGAATTGGCTCTGGAGCCCTGTGTCCGTAGTGGCTTTGTGGGTCTCCACAAGCAGTCTGCGTGGGACAGGCATGTGGACAGTGGTCTGTTTGCCC